>OX637310.1:0-2400000 GCA_951799385.1 Hyppa rectilinea | reverse complement strand
AAGCTAGACACTCTCTCTTAAAATACAGGATAGCCTAGTTTAAGAGGCAGAGTTACTATAATTATTTTTGCAACACACTGTAATGCCTTGAATAAGTCTACCCATTAGATATACCTATTTGTGTACATTTCTGTAACTATTTTGGTAAATAAACTTATTATTATTATTATATTGAATACCAATTGTAGAGTCAACTTCAAAAAGACAAGAATATAGTATTTTAGTAGTGTACAATTAGTATCAGGTACTATTTTCTGCTTTATGTATTAGTATGTGTGTGTGTGTGTGTGTTTTTTTGTGTTAGTTTTTATTATTATTATTATTTATTATACGTTTGGTGGCTATGCACCAATTGGTATAATAATATGGAATTAGCCTCATTTAGAGGCTGACTGTATCTATTGCTAAAAGTGAATCTATTTATTATATTAATTTTAAAATATGCCTTAGCATTCTCCCACTCGAAGAGGCGAGGCCGGTTTTCCAGCAGTGGGAACATTATAGGCTGATTATGTTATTTTATGCGTTTGCAATATGGCAAAAGGGAGTGCCTACCGAGATGACGATTAATAGAGAAGTATGGAAGAAAAAGACATGTTACGCCGACCCCAAATAAATTGGGATAAGGACAGAAGAATGATGATATGCCATTGCAATATTTCTAGAATAAAAATAATCACTGACTCAAAGGCAAAGTAAATCTCGAAAAACGATTACAACGCACAGTTTATAACAATTTTGCTTACGCCACAAGAAAAACCCCTTACGGCGGCGAGCCACGGACTTCCGTTAATTACCCAACCTCGAGATAAGACCGCTGAATAAATAATAGCAGAACAAGTCAGTCGACGAACAACAAGGAACTCGCCCCTAATGAGCTCCTCCCAAGAGGGGTGATCGGGAAAAGTAATGCAGACCCCCTCGATTTTATGAGGGTGCTAATTGAGAAGCTGTTGAAGTAAGAATAACTTGTAGTGGGGTCAATTTTAATGTTAGATCGGTAAAAAATATCTATAAACCTAGGTTATAACGGCTTAAGGTTTTTTCCGAGGCACGGAGGAGTCTCGGTATGTAAAGATGGTCACCCATCCACGGCCAACCCCGGCAAGCGTGGCTTAACCTTATAGGTCGACCTGTGCGGCTGTAAATATTTAGCCACGAGCTCCATTGCTTTAAAATGTAAAGCCTACCTACCGTGCCATTAAAGGTAAATGGTTATTTCTTCTCTACTTGCACAAAACCCAGCTCAAGTAATAACTCAGATCTAGATTTCCATGAAATATTAATGTTCTAAGCTGTTAGAGACGAGACGTAATATTGCAAGAGCAAAGAAAATTAGGCGATAAGAAATTAATTAGCCATCTTCTCCCCAGTGCAAAAGAAAGAAATGAGGCTGTCTCCTTAGCTAGGGATCTGCGGGCTCGTGCCATTTTCTTGCAACAATTCCCACCTAGTTTAAGACTAATCTTTTAAGCCATATTGCGAACTATATCATAAAGTTAATTTTCTCCCCAAGGGCAGGCGACTTAGATTCGTGTCTCTGTTTCAAGTCTTTCAAAAGATAATCTTTCTTTTTGAGAGAGTTAGATCGAAAGACTAAGTTGATTACTTTGTTCTGAGGCAGTGAATGAAAAACTTAAATCTAGGTCAAAGGGATCTGATCCTATCGTTAATTTAATACAAGGATCTCGGCATTTCTGTCTACCAGACACCAGATAATAATATGTACAGGAGGAAATTGAATTCATGGGCAATGTTTGAAGGGGTCATTGTACTCATCATTATGAACAACTTGAACTATGGGAACACACCTGAAATCGCGAAAAATATTAAAATTGAAATGAAATCAGCTGTTCCCTACATTTTGAGTGAGGTATGTGAGCATAATGTATAGAACAGCTGCATTGTTTGCCCCTTAAAATATTGCCCATAACTTCAATTTCACCCTGTTTATTATATACAGTCAACAGGTAGACCACATAATTATTAAAAAAACAGACAGACATTTAACACCTGTTTTATACAATTTTTACATTGACATGGACCATTTTGGATTACTGTCATAGTATATTATGAAAAACAGTCCAAACAAGTCTAAATTCCAGTTATCATGATAAACATCCTGATAACTGGAATTTAGGCTTGAATTTCACGCCAGAAACATTTTCCTGCTTAATTATTCAGGCTCAGGTAAAACACTCGTAGACCGCAGTAAGTTAATAAAAATATCGAGTTTGTTCTTGCTCACATCTTACCTTAGGCAATTAACAAAGACAGCGTTCCAATCAATCAATGATTTGAACTTTATAATTCTCAATTCTTTATTGCATTCCACAATGTAAGCTTAGGTGGTAAATATTCGCCAAAAGAAACAATCATGGACCCTGTCGGGCACAGCAAAAGAAAGATATGTGGAGAAAGGGACTTATCAATTGCATTAATTATAATCTAACTTAACTTAGTTTTAAAGATTTATCATTTAAATAATCGTTGAAATTATAATAGCATTTGCTCATTAATAAATAACCCAGCTATCGATATATAATCAGCGTTTAATGTTCCCACTGCTGGAACACAGGGGTCCTCTTTGTGGGAGGGAGTGGGCCATAAACCACCACGCGGGTCCAGTGCGGTTTGGTAGATGTCACATGTCTTCAATTTTTTGGTTCTATGACATGGAAGTTTCCTCACGATGTTTTCCTTCACAGTTTTGAGAGCAGTGGTGATGAAATTATTTACACGAAGTAAAGCGACAGTATGAGTTCGAACCTATGACCTTTAACTTAGTCCTGGCCGTTACCACTGGGCCACCAATGCTATCGATAACAGCAGTGATAGCCTAGTGCTGTGACCACCGGACTGCCAAGTCATAGGTCTCGAGTTCGAACACAAGGCACGCACCTCTGATTTTTCGAATTCATGTGCGTATTGTATAATTATCACTCGCTTAAAATCGGTGAAGGAAAACATCGTGAGGAAACCGACATGCCCGAGAGATATTTCTCAACAGCATGTGATGCTAAGTCAGAGGGCAGCATTAAAACTCTGACACCAGGTTAGTTACAAAACACACAAAAAAAAAAAAAGACTGCGATCGATACGAAAAGTCAAATTCAACAAAGTTAGCCTTTAATTATTCGCCTCAAATTATCGGTTACGGGTTAAATTGGAACTGCCTGCGATCCTGCGTGAAGTTTTAACCTAACATTTGAGGGTTAGCTGTCAATGCGGTTAGGGGAAAATCTGTGACCATTTTGTGGTTGATAGTCGTGCTATTAAAGTCGGTTACAGTTTGAAATTAAATTAGTATTCGGTGAATTTAACTCTCAAATGACTTAGCTGACGTTGGGGAATGGTATCCTTTGCATTTAACCCGTTGGATGTTTGCCTATTAGAAGTAGTATGCTTATAAGAGTTCAACGATTTATACGGTTATATTTATTGTCATTTCGAGAGATTTTTTCTTTCGAACCAATGGAGTTCATACGACATTGAGGGGTTAGAGACGGATTCACATGTGTGTGGTGTATTCTTGGGACGCGTCATCAAATGGGAAATAATACAGATTAGTATAACATTCATATATCTATACTAATATTATAAAGAGGAAAGATTTGTATGTATATATGTAACGAATAAACTCAAAAACTACTTAACGGATCTGGATGAAACTTGGCACAAAGATAGATTATAGTCTGGAATAGCATATAAGCTACTTTTTATCTCGTAAAAATGTACGGTTCCCGTGGGATAATTTCCTACATACACGTGGGCGAAGCCGCTGGCAAAAGCTTGTATAAGTATATTTTTATAGAAAAGTGTTTTACACACTGCAAGGTTGTCTTTTAAAATATCGAATTTTAGCGATAAGACCGCCGACTGTGTCACCCCTTGTAAAATGTGCTAAAATATCTGTATTTTTATGGTGTATATAATAAAGAGTACTCTATCTTTTATCTATCTATCGACAAGAAATGCCGCAACATAAAAACAAATATTATTTTAAGATGCGTAAAAATTTGCTGTACAATTATCTTTAACTTAAAATGTTTATTATAACATGATTATTAGCTGCTACCAGCGGTTTCGCCCGCGTGGATGTCGAAAATCATCCCAAGGGAAAGTACTACAGGGATGAAAAGTATAAAAAATCCAATATGTTAATCCAGGTCATAAACTACCTCTGTGCCAAGTTTCATACAGATCCGTTCGGACGTTTGAGCGTGAAGGATGGACAAACATTCAAACTCACACAAACACTCACTCACAAACTTTCGCCTGTGTAATATTGTCTAATATTTTATAATGTATTTTCAGCTGTATTTTCTACATATAAATGATTCTTATTTCTTGCCTCCTATCACTCGTTATTTTGCCAACTAATTAATAATAATTAACTTTCTCCCATCCAAACATTAACAGTCCATACAAATATGAGCACATTTTCTTTCATTCATTACACGAGAGATCGTTCATTCGTCTTCATTAGTAGCCCTTCAAACAACACATTAGTTCTAATGCCCCAGCGGTTGTGAGAGCCTTTTGAAATCGTGGTTGGGGTTGAATTTTCGGATGAAATAAATTGACAGGGGAACTAATATATGGTTTGGTTGAATTTGTGCAGCATCACGCTTAGTGAAAGCCTTCTTGTCACAGTCATGGCGTGCAGCTGCCAATTATTTAAATTCTAGTTTGAAAAGTCTAGTTTAGTCTAGTTCTGACAGCAGTGATAGCCTAGTGGTGTGACCGTCGCACTGCCAAGTCATAGGTCTCGAGTTCGAACCTAAGACACGTACCTCTGATTTTACGGATTCAATCCAAATTCGAATGCGTGTCGGACTACACACAATGGATGGTTCCATAGTTGGAATGAATTATTCACACCAAGAACAACTAACGCAAGGCAAAACTCTTTTCACCTCTGATTTTTCGGATTCATGTGCGTATTGTATAATTATCACTTACTTAAAACTCGGTGAAGGAAAACATCGTGAGGAAACCAACATGTCTGATAGATATTTCTCAACAGCATGAGAAGCTAAGGCCATAGCAAGCTAAGGTCAGAGGCCCATATGCAGCTTAAAAACTCTGACACCAGGTTAGTCACTAACTACACGAAAGAAGTCTAGTTCTGTTTTGTTTTTTGCACGTGTTTCTGTGTTAAATAAATTTATTTTCCGTTCTTTCTTACAATACAAACCACATGCAATTAACCCATACGGTTTAGTATTTTAAAAGCAGTCTTAAAAAAAAAACACTTCAACGTGAAAAATTACTTAAATTTTAGAAGACGTGTTTACGATATTATTTTCGTTTTTTGCCACTGACTCTTCGTAGCCATTTCCCAACTATATAAGGGTTGGCTTCCAGTCTTACCTGATGCAGTTGAATAGCAGTATTTTACATGGAGCGAATGCATAATTGACCGTTATTGGGTAATACGATACCCCTTGATGGACTGGCTTACGGTATGGGACCAGCCTAAAAATAATCCCTTTCAGAACAGAAAATAATACTGTTTATAAATGATGCAGGTCTGTAACAAATATTAAAAAAAAAACAAAATCTAGGGATCTTTCAGTCGAGAGTGAATAGGTTTATAGGGAAGCGTGCTTCACCGTCGTCGCTTACTATCAGTTGGTTGATTCTGTTAAAATCTCACCGTGTAATATTACGTGAAGTGAGCTGTCGTTCCACATAACGCTAGGGATTAACACTATTGACAGCTCACTTTAAACTCACTTCACCCACATTATAACGGAGACATTTTTACAGAATACAACTACAGGTGAGACAGAGGTCAAACGCGAGCCGTTGGTCGATAGACCGAATTTAGTTTTGAATACTCGGTCACAGCTATAGCAGTAGAGTTGGCCTGCAGTGTTATACGTACGTGTGTGTGTGTGTGTGTGTGTGTGCAGTGTTGTACGCAAGGAAGTGATTTTTGAAGGGTCGCCGTTATCGAAATCGATAAGGAGGACATATGGTCGATAAAAAACATACACACTGAGAAGCTCCACTTTTTTGAAAACGTTTAAAAACATTAGGAATCTATATTCTACTTAACTAAACTTACTACTAAATTGTATAAGCATCAATGTGTAATATGCCTTATAAAGTCAGTGTGTGAACCTCCTTAGATCCTCCAATCCATCTTGATTCGTCGCCCTTCACCCTACATTACATTATGACGTCACAGCCACACATTAACTCCATGTTATTAGTAATTACAATAACAAATACATCCACTAATTCACGTCGCGACATAAGTCAAGATTGTAATTTGTGAGACACAAGCTAAAACCAACTTTATAGAGTAGACATTAAGGTTGGTTGTTGAGTAAGGTTTTGTAACGAGAAAATCATATTATTCGGCCGAACTTGAGATGTGATGTATCAATGTTAGTGCGAAATTGGGAAATTATGTTCTACGATTTCTACTATGTATTACAAATCTTTCGTACGAGTTTCTACCATATGAGAAGTTTTTTTTTTTTTAAGGCTGGGAAATCATCCAATGACTGCTCCCGCTCTGGGTGGAGCGGAAGGGAGTGTCAGACTCTTACTGACTAAAACCCATCCATGTTCCTTCCGTAGCCCTTTATGTTCCGGGGTAGCGGTAACCCTTTCGGACAATCCCGCTTAACCATATGTGAAGTTACGTGTCACTTTGACCCTGTACCTACATCAAAACAGCCTTCAAACAAACATGGACCCTTGAAACAAATACTGTCCAAGACACACACATTTCTCACACATTGATTGATTTATTATATATTAACTTTTAGAATGTTTGTAAATATGTGAGCACCATGTACTTTTGACATACTTAAGTTACCTACCATTACTATATGTGTTTTTCTTTTCACCTTTTGTGGTGTAGTGTTTTTATTCTGGGTGCATCGTCTTCACATATTATAATTCATATGTTATAATTCATGTATACAAAACATTGTAAAACATTTTAAAAGAGTAACGGTGGAGTTTCTTGCCCATTCTTCTCCACACGAAACTACCTTTTGGAAGGGGCGACTAGAATCAATTCTATTTCTTGTTCATTTTGACGTTCAAAAGTGCCTTACTTGTGCCTATTTGAAATAAATGATTTGACTTTGACTTTGACTTTGACAATAAAACTTTTTCTGCTTTTTTTAGGGCTGCGTAGGTACCTCAAAAAAAAACGGAAAGCTTATACAACGTCGTTGACCGACTGTCGAGATCCTTTTTCTTAGGAATAGAACACGGGTATCCAGTTGAATTTAATATCCAAAACGTGGTTTCACAGTCTCTTGAAACTTAAAAATATAAAGCTTTTTAGTCAATGCAATAAAAAAAGATGGCCACGGGTGGATTTGCGCAAGTAAATGCGAACAATCCCGCTGATCGAGCATTAGGCCCGATACCCATGTTAGTTAATTAAAGTGGGTGTACATTTCTGCCTGAACACTTCAGCGATCTATGTTATTTAACAGAACACTCTGCTAGTATTATAAGCTGGGCAATATAAATCATGAAAGCTTCAGAGGCAATCTCCTGCGAGCACGGACAGACGAGAACCAGAGTGGACTCATAAATCTGTCGATGACGTACCTAACGCGAGGAATTGGTATTGTTAGATCGTCTGCAAGACTTGGAAGTTATGTCTTTTTCTTTATTAAAGTTTTGTTTTCATTAATATGATAAGAGAGAGATTTTTCACCCAAATATCCCGTAACTTTATGTCATGAGCAAGGATCGCCTTTAAAAATGTAAGTTTTATTCACTTTACTATTATGCAATCGTGAACTTACATAAGGACACTTACATAACAACGGAAGGGGTACATTACCCCTTCCGTTGTTTTACGACTTGACAAAAATCAGGATTTCACTGTTTTCGGTGTGTATTATACAGGGTGTAACCGAAAGGGTAGTATATGCTTTTGTATGTATATACATACAAAAGCATATACTACAGACCACCAAACTGGACAACTTTTACTATGGGCTCTCCGAAATCGCAAAAAAAAATCTGCTCTTCCAGAGATTAGCACGTTCAAACAAACAAACTCTTCAGCTTTAGAATATTAGTATACATAGATTACAAAAAAACCAACTACGTATGAACTCTTATGTTACCACGATCGAAGAAAACCCTCAGAAAACTTCAATTGCTTGAGTTTTATTTGTACAAAAAGCAATTTAGCTTAGTTGGCAACTTTACAAGGAGGTAACATGCATTACTTAGCGTCAAGCTTCAGTCTTGGGAACTGAGAAACTTGCTCTGTAAGTGGGCCTGCAGGCCGGTTACATAGGAAACCAACCGCGACTTTTGAAAGAGAGTTTATGAAGGCAAGTGGTAAAGTCGTGGTCTGATACCGAATCTTTTGCAATTTCTTTTTATCCTTCAATATGACTTCGCCCGCTCTGGGTGGAGCGGAAGGGAGTGTCATACTATTACTGACTAAAACCCATCCATGTTCCTTCCATAGCCCTTTCTGTTCCTGTAGCGGTAACCCTTTCGGACAATACCGCTTAACGTGCTTGTACATAGGACATCCTTTTGCGCAATATGTAGTTATATGACGTATGTGCAAATAATTCAAGCCATTAATTTAATATACCTATCCACTTGATCTTTTTTAAAATTATCAATAGCTTTTCAATAATACTCGACCATGCGAACGGGACCGTAGGTACGCCCGAAAAGTAGAGTTGTGAAATGCAAATCTCCAATAACCCACTTTTGTATAAACCAGTAAGCCACTCTTTAGGCTGTCTATATTTTTAATGTCCATACTTTACATACATATACTTACTTTATCATACTTTACATTTAGTGTTAAGCTCATGGCTAAGTAATAACAGCCGCACCGGTCGATCCATCAGGTTAAGCTACGCTTGCCGGGGTTGTTCGTGGATGGGTGACCATCTTTACATACCGAGACTCCTCCGTGTCTCGAAAAGCACGTTAAGCCGTTGGTCCCGGCTGTCATCTGTGCATCTTTGGCAGTCGTTAGGGGTCGTCAGTCTTACCAAGGGGGATTACCCAGTTACTGGGTCGTGGAGGTCAGATAGGCAGTCACTCCATGTACAATACTGGTATTCAGCTGCATCCGGTTAGACTGGAAGACGACCCCAACATAGTTGGAAAAAGGCTAGGCAGAAAATAAATAAATAAAATACGTTTAATTGCGACAAAAATGACGCAAAGAAAAAACACAATCACAAAAAATATTGAGGGAAAATATGCGTCACATGCATCCACGGCCATCTCTCAGTCTGATACTACGACCCTATGCGAGACTCCATCGCTGGTAATATTTCAATTAGCCGCATGTGACGTCACTACCATTAGCGCACGCAAAAATACAATGTACCTAGCCTTTTGCCTACCATTTTGGGGTCTGCTTCCAATTTATCCGATGCGGATGAATACCAACATTCCATTAGCGTTCCTTATCCGATGGACCGTGACCCCAGAGGAATGGTTACATAGTTTTTGTTTTAACAAGTCCATAAACCCAAAGTTTTTAGCCGAAAAAGTAAAACTTATTCATTGCTGGTGATAAATTCATACCAAAGGCGTCCGCAGACAGGCGCGACACTATTCTGTTAGAACAATTTATTTGAAGCCTTTATATAAATTTTATTGTTCTACTGCAGTCGCGTCGCGCCTGTATGTGGGAGCCTTTATGAGATTTACGATACAAGTGATTAAACCCTTCGTAGGGAACGTGGGACCACGCGAGACACAATCGCGTTTTAATTGTTTTCGTAATTACGGCATTAAAGCGGTTAGTTATATAAACTGAAATAAGCAAGACCTGTATGACAAGTTACGTTAGTGAAAATCTATGTAGGTAACAATAATAAATCGCTCTAATAATAAAGCTGAAAAGCTTGTTTGTTTGACCGCTACGCTAAATCTGGACTGATTTGAAAAATAAACAATTTTTGCGATTTGATAGCCGTATTCCGGATGAAGGATAAAGGTGACGTTATGTATAACATCCCGCTATGGCCCTTAGGAGCTCAGCATAGACAAAATGTCAGAAATAACAATAAGTGAATACGAAGTACCTATAGCGGAGCCCCCTTGTTCAGCTATAAGTCAAAGTCAAACCATTTATTTCAAATTGGCACAAGAAAGACGCTTTGGAACGTCAAATATAGTATATATATGTTTTATGATGGCTACAATTTAAATGCTCACTAAATTAGTTTTTATACACTCATCAGAATAATTTTATTGTAGATCTTGTTACCCTGTAATAGTAACAATATTGAGAGTAGAGAGAGAGAGAGTAGACATATTTATTTGGCTATGTTATCATATTTTTGTCAAATTCATACAACAATAAACAAGTAACATGTGTTTGGGATAGGCACGCAATATTATATTTGATATTCAAAAAAAAAATACGATCAACCGTTAGTTTTTTTGCCTCAGTAAAACTGACTAAATTGAAAGTCGTGAAATAAAATATTGGTGACATCTATTTAGCAATAATGTAAAATATTTGGCCTGAAATGAACTTTAAAGGTGTTTATAAATCTTTATGGCGTAGAATAAAAAGGAAAAAGCACAAACCTTTTATATTTAAACAAGTAATTTCACGCGGATGAAGTCGCGCATGCAAATAATTCTGTTTTCGGAGGTATTTCTTTCCGACTTGCTAGACGAAAATTGCGATAGCTCGGCTAATATGTATGATATAAATATAATTTATAGCCTCTAGCACTCAGGAATAATGTAGCTTTCTGTCAGTGAAAAAATGTTTGAAATTGGATCATTAGTTCCGGAGATTACCCCCTACATACAAACTTACAAATTTTACCTCTTTATAATATTAGTATATAGATGTGAAAAGGTTTATCTAGATGGCGTTGGCGTCGAGATAGATCGCGCTACGGTTTCGTTACCGAGCAAACTGTGTATAGCTCTAGATATTATTTTGTTGGTGCAATTCCTAGTACTTAAATAAATTGACCTATGTGAAACATTTGGTGTTTCATTGGGTGTTCTCACTTACGGACCTTGAAAATCCTATTCATAGTGATACAATAACTAATAATTTCTGATCTGAAATTTATTGAATGGACTCGGTACCTACTTTTTCGTTATACCAAATTAACATCTCCCAACTGCCTCGTTCGTCGCAAGCGTTACTGCTCAGCGTGAGGTCCTAGGTTCGATTTCCGACTCGAGCGAAGTGTTATTGGGTTTTCCATTTGGAATTTCTCAATAGCAGCCCGGAGTTTGGATTTGTGCCCACGTGGTATATAGGCATGATGGCAATAGGCTCGCCTCCTATTACATGGGAATCAAACATAACAGACAAAATGTGAGTGTACTATAGGTACACTTCTGCCTAACTCTTTGACAATTACAGCCGTGATATTGCGTATTGTTATGTGTTACAAACATGCTATCAACAAACTGTAGTAGACTGTTTCTTTTAAAAGACTTATTTAAAATACAATTCCACCAAGACATTGTTCTCTAAGTAAAATAAACTCTAACAAGACTTATATTTTCTTTAAACATTTCAAAATAAATTCATAACAATATGAAACTCAAACAAACAATGTAAATTCATTTCAAGTGAAAACAATGTAAATATGCGATGTACCTAAGCTTAACTTGTCTGCGTCCAACTCTTTTGTCCGTAGAAAATATTGTACTAAAAATTTAAAAATTGTTAATTCACTATTTTTATACGAAATGCCTTGATTTTTTTAAGTGCTACGTGGACATTCATTCTGACTTTATAGTTTACGAGTTCGTTGTCTTGTCTGTTTATATTTTGAATTAAATTATTTTGAAATTAAATTAAATTTTATTTAAAAATTAGCATTTGTTTAAGATGGCCGCATTATACATATTATCAAAAGTATTTTAGATATAGGCTCGCCCCCTATTTCTTGGAACTTAAACATAACTTCGCGATATTCGAATGTACCGAGTCCAGCACATCAAGCTACCCCAATCTGTCAAATTTCGTTAGCAGATTTTCAACTTTATCACAATATAATAAGGTTCATGCTCAATTGGGGATATTTGACAGTTAGGGATAGCTTGATGTACTGGCGTTTTTACTCTGTCTAACCGGTCAGGGAATACAGCTGTGATGTTATAGTATTGTGTTGTTAAAAGTATTTTTTCCACATTTACAAATAAAGCTCTCTTTCCGAATATTCCCCTCGCGCAAAAAATCTTCCATCCTTATCCGTTCGTCACTAGCCCCCAGACTACATTCAGTTTTCTCTTTGCCATCGTGTAGGTCGTGTTTGGTCGTAGCACGGAGCAAAGGGACTTTTTTCTTTTCAACATGGCCGGCGGACGTAATTGTTGATGCTGAACTAACTTGATATTCCATGGCTTGATTCGTTAGCGAGAAACCAAGCACGGTATGATTGGAATATTTTGAGTAACGCAATAAAAGACAATATTTAATATTCCTGGCTGGTAAAAAAGCTAAGGGTGTAAGGTACCTACAGCAAAATTACACTTCTCTATGTATGTTTTTAAATTTAAAAATCAAATTAAAATTAATTTATTTCGAACAACAGTGATCCATACTTTTCTAGTATTACCACAGAGTAACTAACTTATTACAAACAGCTTATAGTCTAGTGTTAGTAACATTGATATAAAAATCCTACACATCACACAAATATTACAAAGGCGAAAGTTTGTGATTGTGTGTGTAAGTTTGTATGTTTGTCCGCCCTTCACGTTCAAAAGGCTGAAGGATCTGGATGAAACTTGGCACAGACGTAGTGTATGACCTGGATTAACACATAGGATATATTTTTATCCCTTTCCTTGGGATAATTTCCTACATACACGTGGGCGAAGCTGGCAAAAGCTAGTAGTATAGTAAAATGAATGATGACCAGGCCGGGAAAAATTATGTTTCTTATCAACCCCACGCAAAAAATTATATTTGGAGTACTATATCCAGAGAGCTGTGGGGTGACCCAACAGCTCAATGAATCACAATCTCAATCCTTTTGATAATTTGGAAGAATATTGCTAATTGCTTAACTCCTGCGAGTAACGTAACTAAGGAAATATACATAGGTATACATATAAAGAAGAGATTCTGAGGAATCAAAACATATTCATAGAGTAACTTGCTATAACATAAATAAATATGTCAAGTTGTTGTTGTTCAGTTAAATATTATGTTTTTTTACCCTTATGACACTAACTTACTGTGCAGTGGCCAAAAACAAGCTAACTAATAATCCTAAATAACATTATAAATGTGAAAGTAAGAATGTTTGTTACCTTTTCACATGTAAACCTCTGAACCGATCATCCTGAAAATATACGTTGTCAGCAGGTATACAAAAACGAACATAAGGCACCTTTTATCCAGAAAACCGTACTGTTTCTAGGAAAACAACTTGTGATTTCTTTTTTGGTTTATTCTAATTTCAATTGTTAATCTGTAATGTGTTTTAAAAACTGTTGTGGTATTTTTATTTGCATGCCCATTGACGGCAAAATATGGAGAACCTTTATTTTACTGAAACATCCATGTAGTTACAACCCATGTTTGCAAACAAATAAATGATTTGATTTGATTTGATAATAGATGGCGCCACGTGTCTTTCGAACGATGATTGAATTATATTATGACAAGCAGAGTGCAACCCGAATTTATTATCAAATTCTAAATTAACGCGAGCGAAACTGCGAGCAAAAGCCAGTTATTAGTAAAATTACTATTCAAACGGCGCGGCGCATATAAAGTAACTACTTAATTTTTTTAAACCCAACGTCATGAAACTACTCGTTAGCAGGCTGTTGTTCCCAGTATTACTAGTTTCACAGTCGGCTTCACCCGCTGTGCGATATAATAAGCACCGGTAATGCTTAGTAATCCTGCACATGGAATTTACGGGTTAACGTGTGGTAGAGAAATATAGGGCTGACGAATTGGGACGTACACTTTGAAATATCAGATTTTTTTTTACCTTACTTTTGTGAAAATTGTGGAATTATTGGATATTACTATGCGTGAATATTAATTGCTCTACATAAATATCATTTCCATTGATTTATAGTTTTTATTGAGTTACGTGTGCATAAATGTATAGGACAGATCATATTTCTTTTCGCGATTTCAGGGTTCAGTACAATGCTCCCACGAAATTCTTAGAGATAATTTTTTAACACCTTTTATACGGTCACATAATGTATATGAAAATCGCTATTCGTGTCTCCCAAGTGACTGCGTTGTTCTTCTAAGCTAGAAAACGGATGCGGTTCTCACCATCATTTAGAGAATTTATTCCAAAAAGTTATTGATAATCTCGATGTTTCGTCTTGTCGTAAAAATCGTGTTTCCTAAACACACCTTGAATTCCAGGAAGTGGTCAGTCGCAAGCCAGAGCCCCCATCCTGTCCCTTGTATATCCTTGCGGTCCACCACTATCCCGCGTCGCTATGTCATGACAATACAGATCTCAATTGTGGAAACCTAAATGCTAGTAAATAGTAGCTATACAGAGTGAAATTCAATTCATGAGCTTTATTTTAAGGGATCATTGTACTCATCATTATGAACAACTACACTGTGGGAACAAATCTGAAATCGCCAAAAAAAAATCTGCTGCTATCTGCTGATCCCTACATTTTGACAAGTTATGCGAGCATCAATTTCACCCTGTATATGGTTTGCATTGATGTCCTGAGTTCAATTCCCAGGTCGGGCAGTATGTTATTTTGTTTTTTGTATGTTTTTTACCCACTCTAGTTGTTTATCTCTTTTGTATGTATTTCTTTTTGTAGCAATAAACCAATTTTTTTTAATCATCGCTCCATCTCCATGTAAAGGACTGGTACTCAGCTAGACTGCAAGCTGACCCTAAAACAGTTTAAAAATGGAGGCAGATAATAAAGATGATTTTACAGCCTTAAAGTTAAAAATTACGATCAACAGGTATTAAAATAAAATAAAATGGGTCATTTTATTTTATTTTAGTGCTGCCTGCCAGTGTTTCCTCATTGTTAATAATTCTTATAATAAACACAAATACCTACTTCAACAAATGCACTTATGTAACACATAACATATCGCCTTGTTTTCCGAATTGAGCAAAGCTGTACCTTTTATTTTTTGATGGTGGGAAATCATCAAATGACATCTCCCGCTCTGATGTTCCTTAGCCCTTTATGTTCCGGCTTAGCGGTAACCCTTTCGGACAATCCCGCTCACCCGGCAGGCTTCGACCCTTACGGGCCCCTTCACATGCTGACATCTCTTTGAGGCGCGCGTGGAACACGTACGCGCCGTCCGGCACGGGCCTGGTCCTGATCGGACGGTGAGCCATTCACCGTCCGCAGGCCCGCGCCTACAGTGGCCGTGAGTCGTCACGTGGCTCCCAACGGCCGGGGCGTCCCCCGTGGCGGCTGGGACGGGTAGACCTTTCCCTCTCCCATCCCGCCACCTCCTTCGCGAGCATTACTGCTTTGAGGGAGCAGCAGAGGGAGGTGACCGCCTCCCACTCCCTCTCGCTCCGGAACATGGCTTGCACCAGGGCCGGGCGCTAGAGGTCTGCTCAATCACGCCAGAACGGCTGAAGGGATCTAGATGAAATTTGGCACACAGATAGTTTATGACCTGGATTAGCACATTTATACTTTTTATCCCGGTAGTACGTTCCTGTGGGATAATTTTGACATGCACGCGGGCAAAACCGGTGACAGAAGCTAGTAAAGGAATAAAATTGGCACTAACAAATAAATGGGTTAGTTAAAATAATGGCTTGTAAGAACAAACCCTGTAATGCAAGTGCATCCATTACAATTTTCAAATTACTCAGTGAGTACTGCCCGTGTGTATTCGTGTGTGTGTGTGTGTGTGTGTACAAAAATTAAACACATCGCAGCATCTAGCTTCGAGTGAGGTTTTAATACATTTAGCAGCAGAGCTTGCATTCATTGAGCAGGAAAAAGAAAGCAATTGAAATTAATTAACTAGTTTTTTCAGATTACTTTACGGTTCGCCTAGATTTTTTGCAATTCTCTTTTTAATCTAGTTCGTATAACTATGAATCAGTTTAGGAAACAAGTTCGATGTTCTACTTCTAGGTTCTCTAAGTAAATATACAACGTGGCGTTACAAAGGTGACATTAATTTACACACACATACGTTTTCAAATTTGCAATAAACGTTATTATTTACGGAATTATTTAAAATGTTAGAAAATCATCTTAATAATAAAAACAATCGCGCGGCGCTCATTTGCCATTTGTTTTTTTTTTTGTCAATTTGCGATTAACTTTCATCTATGAACATTTATTAATGGGCACGACCCGAGTGCTGTAGCGCCACATCATTGTATGTATATCTATTTATTTGTATACTAAGAACGAAGCTGTTTGATGGATTTTTGTTCGTTTAAGCACACAAATCTCTGGAACTATACACTACAATCGGAATTGAAAAACTTTTTGCGTTTCATAGCCCAATTCTTGAGGCAAAGTCAAAGTCAAAACATTTATTTCAAATAGGCCCAAGAAAGGCACTTTTGAACGTCAAAAATTAACAAGAAATAGAATTGATTCTAGTCGCCCCTTCCAAAAGGTAGTTTCGTGTGGAGAAGAATGGGCAAGAAACTCCACCGTTACTCTTTTAAAATGTTTCACAATGTTTTGTATACATGTATTATAATATTATAATATGTGAAGACGATGCACCCAGAATAAAAACAATACACCAAAATGGTGAAAAGAAGAACGCATGTAGCAGTGAAAAATAAACTTAATTAGGTATGTCATAAGTACATGGTGCTCACATATTTACAAACATTCTAAAAGTTCTAAAAGTTAGAGGCGAGAGGCGATAGGCTATTCGGCTATTCCACATCACGCTAGGACCCGTTGGAGCCGATTAAAAAGAAAAAAAACAGAAAGAACGCTCTTCTCTTGTTTTTGTGTGGTTAGTGACTAACCTGGTACTTATCAGAGTTTTTATGCTGCCCATGGGCCTCTGACTTAGCTTCACATGCTGTGGAGAAATAGCTCTCAGACATGCTGGTTTCCTCACGATGTTTTCTTTCACCGATTTATAAGCAAGTGATAATTATACAATAGGTACGCACATGAATCCGTAAGATCAGAGGAGCGCGTTCCTTGGGTTCGAACTCGAGACTTATGACTTGGTAGTCCGACGGTCACACCTCTAAGCTATAACTGTTGCTAGAAAGAAAGCGTAGAAAGAACTCTAAGAGAAAACGAAGTAATTGCGGGGCCGGTGCGACGAGGTAGGTCGGGGGAACTAGAAATTTAAATCAGGCGAAGACGCGGGCAGACGCTAGTTTATTATAAATTGAAGTCGCTTTTTGTGTCTGTCTGAGTAACAGCGTTGTTCTTTTAAACTACTGATGAACCGATTCTTGATGCTTAATTCTCTTCGATTTACTGGTCGGACAAAATGTTATATTATATAATAATATTACATTAGTAGCCCGGAGTCTGGATTTATGCCCAGCTATAGGGTAGGGTAGCAATAGGGTGTCCCCCTATTACATGGGACTTAAACATAACTGGCGAAATTTGGGTATGCTGTACACATCTGCCTAGCTCTTCAGGAATGTAAAGCGTGAAGTTATGTTATATTATGCAATATCTTCCGCGAACGAAGATCCTGAAATGTATGTCTGTGCACATCGGAACTACCTTCATGCCTGATGCCTATAAGTGTGTTTTAAACAACACTAGCTCCTGCTTCCGCGAGCGGCGTCGCCCGCGTGGAAGTCGGAAATTAACAACAGGGAAAGCCGGATAAAAAGTATCGTATGTGTTAATCCAAACCACAAAGTATCTCCGTGCTAACTTTCATCCAGATCCATTCAGCCGTTTGCGGGTGGCGAAGTAACAAACATACAAAAACACACACCAACTGAAACACAATCGCCTTTATAACATTAGTGTGATATACGAAACAGTGTTATTGAACAGATAATTGCTCGTCAGATTAAGTCAAAAGTAAAATGTATTTTTAAAGGTAAAAACACTTTTTGCTATTTTAGGCCTTTTTAAACCCGCGTCGTGTCCTCACAGGACGCCCGCCCGTGTAATCCCGCCCAACACATCACGTTAATAAGTTAATCTCAGCTTCGAACATAAATAACGTTAAATTAGTGACACCGCGGCTTGTAATAGAAAATTTAAGCTGATCTGCACTCTGATACATTTAATTCTCCTAATGGAATTGTTTGAAAATTCATGCAATTTCTGCCTGGTTAATAAAATGGGGAACATAGAAGGAAAATGATCATTACGTTGTGGAATTATTTTCTGGAACAAGGCAATGAAATAATATTCTTGAGTTAGGTTGGTTCTCACGCATACACTTCTAAACTTACTCATTTCTTCCTAAAGGATATAAAAAGGTGGCTATATATTTGCTCGATTTTAGACGATCGACATATCTAATGTTTGTGCAACAGGATTTCAATATCAGACAAGACCTTATTGATGGTCAAACCACAACATATCTCGTGACTATAACTATCATAAATATCACGCCTGTAAGTTCGTGGCTAAGTAATAACAGCCATATACGTCGCTTGCCGGGGTTGGTCCGTGGATGGGTGGGTGAACATCTTTACATATCGAGACTCCTCCGTGTCTCGGAAAGCAGGTTAAGCCGTTTGTCCCGGCTGTCATTTGTGGATCTTTGACAGTCGTTACAGGTCGTCAGAAGCCCGAAAATCGACACCCAGTCTTACTAAGAGGTATCGTATTACCCAGTTACTGGGTTGTGGGGGTCAGATAAGCAATCGCATGATGGCATTCATGATACTGGCATTCAGCTGGATCTGGTTAGACTTAAAGCGGACCCCAATATAGTTGGGAAAAGGCTAGGCAGATTGATTGATATGAAACATCACGCCTGTAATGCCCGAAGGGTTAAGCAGAGTTGTACCAATATACACACACATTTTGCGCTAGTTATGTGTAAGTTTCATGTAATAAGTGACGAGCCTATTGCCATCAAACGCGTACAAATCCAGACTCCCTGCTGATACTGAGAGATGGAAAAACGCAACTACTCTTTGCCCGATCTACTAATCAAACCCAGGATGTCATGCTCATCAGTGGCGCTTAAATATTTTTTGGTAAAACCGCCATTATTGTATAGACTGCTATTTGACATCCAAAAGTGCGTTTCTTGTGCGTATTTGAAATAAATGATTTGACTTTGACTTTGCTATTATTTAAGCATAAGCTTCTCGTAATTGCCGGGTAAGCGGGATTGTCCGAAAAGGTTACGGCTACCCCGGAACATAAGGGGCTAAGGAAGGAACATGGATGAGTTTTAGTCAGTAAGAGTCTGATACTCCCTTCCGCTCCACCCAGAGCGGGAGAAGTCATTTATGAAGAAGTGTGAATGATTACAAAATTACCACTAAAACCGTTTACTTATTGCGTGGAATATGAAAACCGCTTACAACGTATTATTCAGCATTTATTTGTAGTTTACAAATAGTTAACAGCTCGCTCAGTTGTTTGTTTACAATGAATACTGAACAGAACACCGTGTGTATTGTTACAAGCTTTCATGTTGCTACATCCACGTACAAGGTGTTTCATTGGCGGTTTGTTTTGTATAAACTTCGCTGGTTTGGTTGGGGATGGCGAACGGAATCTCATGTTTCTAGTTTCTTTTTCTTTTTGGGAAAGGTCAAAGTCAAATTATTAATTTCAAATCATATGCCTATTTGAACGTCAAAATGAACAAGAAAGAGAAATGATTCTAGACGTCCCATCCAAAAAGAACGAATTTTCTGTAGAAAAAAGAACGTCCAGTTTTTCTATAATTTAAAAATTTTCCCAGAAACGTTTCCAATTATTTTTTTCGGAATATTAGAAACATTTGAATGAAAAAATAGCCAAATCGGTCCAGCCGTTCTCAAGTGATATGCTTACAGCAAATAGCTATTGTTTTTACTTTTAAGTTTCTATATGTCAAAAAACGTTACCCTGAAAGGTTCACTCGTGTGTCTGTCTGTCCGTTGTTAATTAGACCCAATAGTTATAGGTAATGCAGAAGAAGATTTTTTAGTCATCTTCTCTCCAGATGATTTGAAATAAATTGATGTATTATATTCAATTGTAAAGTAACTTTATTTTTTACTGAAATCATCAAATGACTCCTCCCTCTTTGGGTGGAGCGGAAGAGAGTGTCAGACTTTGACTGACTAAAACCCATCCATGTTCCTTCCTTAGCCCTTTATGTTCCGGGGTAGCGGTAACCCTTTTGAATAATCCCGCTTACCCGGCATTGCTAAGTACCCTTAACTTTCCATCCGTAATCAGATAATAATGATTAAGATACATCGTCATACAGTGTTATTCCAAGTCATTTATTCCGTTTAGCGTCAGTATTCCTCCCAGACTTGGCAATACACCAAATGCTCATAGTTTATCGTATCACAGCACTCAAGACGAATTCATAGATTATGTTTATTCTTATATTTTATCGCGACGAAAAAATACAGAACAGAAAAAATAGAGGCGATGGCATAAATATTTCATTGCGCATAAAATAAAATGTCTATGGATGTAATATTATGGCGGCGATCAAATCATTTGTTACACATAGCTTCATATATAGCGCGATATAATAATATAAGATATTATATCGCTAATGAATGGACTTAACACCAGGTTAGTCACTAACCACACAAAAAGTAAGAAGAAGTTCTTACTTTTCGTGTGGTTAGTGACTAACCTGGTGTCAGAGTTTTTATGCTGCCCATGGCCCTCTGACTTAGCTTCACATGCTGTTGAGAAATATCCCTCAGACATGTTGGTTTCTTCACAATGTTTTCCTTCACCGATTTTAAGTAAGTGATAATGATACAATACGCACATGAGTCCGTAAAATCAGAGGTGCGTGCCTTGGGTTCGAACTCGAGACCTATGACTTGGCAGTCCGACGGTCACACCACAAGGCTAACACTGCTGACACTGCTGTGTGGACTTAATTAATATTTTAACTATCAATTCGTAAAGAGGGTTAGGCAGAGCAGTCACGAGCACCAATATGTATACACTAAGCAACTTTAAAAGGCGATTTTCTCCTTCTGCATTTGTAGTCATTTTATGTTGTTAGGACATAGTATTTGAGAACCCATACTAATATGAAATAGGATCTATTATCACAAAGTTATCGTTATTCCACGAGTAAATCGCTTTTGAATGTTTGTAAGTGTATATACATTCAGTCAAAAAAGTATCGGGAATGGATGATTTGTATATGGTTCCAAATTCAAATTTTTGTTTTTTTGTAGTTGTTAGATTGGCAGAACTGTTTTCCATTTTGGCGCGGAGTTTGAGTTGCATCTGTTATTTATATTAAATACAGTGCTGGTTTTAGTAATATCATATATAGTGTGTATTGCGAATTTCATAATGGACAAAAATATCGAACAAAGAGTTTGTCTTAAATTTTGCATCGCCAATGGAATTTCGTGTTCGGAGTCACTGAAAATGTTACAGAAGGCTTACGGTGAATCGACTTTATCAAAAACTCGTGCTTATGAGTGGTTCAAAGCGTTCAAAAGCGGTCGAGATGTGGTGGAAGATTTGCCTCGCTCTGGTAGGCCGTCAACGTCTGCAACTGAAGTTAACATCGCAAAAGTGAAGAAAATAGTGACTGAAAATCCCCATTCAACTCTGAGAGAGATAGCCGCCGAACTTTCTGTATCTCACGAGTCGATCCGTACCATTTTAACTAATCATTTGGGTATGAAACATGTTGCTGCTCGGCTAGTCCCAAAAGATCTGAATTTTCTCCAAAAACTCAATCGCATGAAAGTCGCTGAGGACATGCTAGAACGAGTCAGTTCGGACCCAACATTCATGAAACGCATTGTTACTGGTGACGAGACGTGGGTTTACGAGTTTGACATGCAAACTAGTCAACAAGCTTCGGAGTGGCGCCTTCCAACTGAACCGAAACCGAAAAAACCACGCCAAAGTCGATCAAAAGTCAAATTCATGTTGACTGTTTTCTTTGACTATCGCGGTGTTGTGCACTCTGAATTCTTACCGGAAGGTCTAACGGTAAATAAAGAATATTATTTGAGCGTTATGCGGCGTTTAAGAGAGCAAATTCGACGAAAAAGGCCAGATTTGTGGAAAGAAAATTCTTGGATTTTGCACCACGACAATGCGCCTTCGCACAAGGCTATCATTGTGAACGAATTTTTGACCAAACACTCAACAAATACCATCCAGCAACCACCATATTCACCAGATATGGCTCCTGCTGACTTTTTTCTTTTTCCTAAACTCAAATTAACACTTCGTGGCACCCGTTTTCAATCGATAGAAGACATAAAGGAGAATTCGCGGCGAGAACTGAACTCAATTCCGGAAGCAGCGTTTAAAAAATGTTTTGATGAATGGATTATTCGTTGGCGCAAGTGTATTGTTTCTAAAGGAGCATACTTTGAAGGTGATAAAATAAATTTGGATGAATAACAGACATTTTGTGTATTATTGATCTTTTCCCGGTACTTTCTTGACAGAGTAGTATATATATTGGTGCTCGTGACTGTACCTAACTATAGTACGCCTATATTTTGCCAGTTATGTTTAAATCTCATGTTATTATTTATTTATTTAGGATCTCCAACAAAAGATGTACACAGTACATGACACATAAATAAAAAGTTATATCAGGTAATAAGTAAGTGTACTCCTTCACTTATAGGAGACCACAACATGCACAAAAAAAAAAACAACTAAGCCAACAAGGGCAAAATTTGGAAAAGTTAATTAATAACACAAGACATAAGGGTCGGGATATCAACAGGGTACAAATTCAGACTCCAGGCCGGTAGATAATGTCGTAACACATTGTTTCCTAGGCCAATAGTATTAATTTAATAGATTATTTAATAATTTATCCATAATCAAAAATCTGATTAGCCTAATCACAACTATGTTGTGGTTGGCTTCCAGTCTAACCAGATGCAGCTGAATACCAGTTATATGTTATTTGATAATATACAGAATTCTTTAATATAATAAACAACCTAAAACATAGAGAAAAAAGGGAGGAGGCCATCAAAATATTCATCCGCATCGCTGACAAAGGGAAATGTAGCCTTAAAGGCGAGCGTTGTCACGTAGGATGGATTGCCATACATTGCTGATGGCATTGACCAAAAGACTGCCATCTGGTCAAGAGTAGAATTGATCAACCGCTGGGCGATGTTTCGAAATACTCGATGAGCATTGAGATTTTTTTTTAAGTATGGGAAATAATCAAATAGGTGGGCCCCTCCCGCTGTTGGTGACTTTTACTGCCTAAAATCCATTCATGATCTTTCCTTAGCACTATGTGTTCCAGGGCAGCGGTGACCCTTTCGGACAGTCCCTCTCGTCTGACCCGGCAGGCATCGGCCCTCAGGCCCTCACTCTCAGACTCTACGGCCGAACTCTACAGTTTCAACACCAAACTTGCATTAAGTTTATTATATTTGCACCGTCTGAAGTTTCTGCAGGGGCAGTATTTCTTCGCAATAATATTGGTAAAATATTTGAAGACAAATACACAGTAAAAGAAAACACCAACCGTTTTAAATAGAAAAACATTTTAAATCATTGATTGGTCCGCGTGAAAACGAGGTATGTCTTTTGACTTTGATCACATACATACATCGATTTCGATTGCTAACTGTGTCACAGTATTCAATCACACATCAAAGAATCGAATCCTAACTATAATACTATAAATCCGAAAGTCAGTTTGTTTGTTACCTTTTCACGACTAAACCACTGAACCAATCATCCTGAAATTTTGCACATACGTTGTCTGATGTACAGAAACATACATACGGTCGCTTTACTCCTGAAAAGAAGAACAGTTCCCGAGGAAAACAACAATAACGTTTTTATGATAGTAGACGGCGCCACGTGTCTTTTAAATCAAGGTTTAGTTATTATGAGTACAAGCAGAGTACAACCCAAATTAATTGTTAATTTCTAAATTAACGTCGCAAATCCGCGGATTTCTCCGCGGATTTGCGACGTTAATTTAGCTGGTCATAAAAAAAATGGTTGGTAGCCCCTGTGAATCGTAAAACGATATTATGTATGTGGTGCACTGTGTGCGCTGAACTGGCCCACAACGTCTGAGTGCACATGCGTTCAACCGGGGTATGCAAACCTATCGAAAATTTGTGATGTAGCTGGAATTAATGGATGGCAAAATAGTAATAATCATATTAATAATCAGATACATTTGGGATAAGGGCAAGAGAATGATGACTTTCGTATTCGTATTTCGAGACGTTCATCCGTATTTAGATAAAAGAGTAATATCAGATACATCCATTCATTCATTCTTTTTTCGTTTGTCAGGAAAGTTGTGAGCATGAATGTGGATGGCTATACAAGTAGAGGGAGACCAAAGAAACGATGGATGGATTGTGTGAAAGATGATATGGCTAGGAAGGGAGTGACTACCGAGATGACGACTAATAGATAAGTATGGAAGAAAAAGACATGTTGCGCCGACCCCAAATAAATTGGGATAAGGGCAGGAGAATGATGAGTAATGTCAGATACATTTCCTTATGACTGTATGATACTAATGTTATCGCTTTAATTGATTTTGTTTTGTATTTATTTGAAAGTATATAGTTAGTTAGTTATTTAATTTAAGTATGAGTGTATAAGTTGTTATTGTATTAGGTTGTATATTATCGTAACAAAGTTGTTTTGTAAATAATTTGTAACTTCAATTAAAACGAAGACCTTAGTATCATCACTACATAGTATAAAAACAACTAACTAACAAACGACTTTGTTTATGCTTAAAACGCGTTTTGATGCGATTTTTTTTAATAGATAGAGTGATTCAAGAGGAAGGTTTATGTGTATAATTTGTCGACATATTTTGCGGGCGAAGCCGCGGGCGGAAGCTAGTACAGTCATAAGGAAATGTATCTGATATTACTCTTTTATCAAAATACGAATGAATGTTAGACGGTTCTTTATCAATTACTGTTCAAGTTCAAATCATTAGAGTATTAATTTTATTGATTAAATTATTTTAAAACCTGATGGTTGTTCTGTGTTATTAAACACACGAATCTTTTGGCTTTCGAATTACGTTGCCAGAAAGGAGACGCGGTTGATCTGATTGTACAATTTTCGAGTGAAATGTATTGTAAAAAACAAGTTGGCAACTTTAGTTCCGATTTTCACCACGCGTCAAAAGAACCTTCTAGCGATATATCTATTAAGGCAATACTCCACTATATTGGTCTAATTGAAAGCTTAAAACTACGAGTTTTTTACCGAAACTAAATTCCGTCCAGAAGCAATCCTGAGAAAAATTTAACTACCAAGGACCTACGGAGGTCAGAGTCTAACGAAAAATAAAAATTTTTTTTACAAATAAAATTTCTTGTTTTTTCTATTGTTTCCAACCGACAACCGACTTCCAGAAACCGGTATCTTTAAAAAGTCGAGGGCAAACAAAATGTTGTTTTATGGATATAATCTTAATGGTAAGGTTTGAAGTAGAAGTATGATGACCCACTTTGGTCATCTTAAGTACCTACATAATTATAATACTTCAACTTACTGCCTACTTTTCAGTTATCCTGGCCAACAGCTTAACCACAAGATTACACACAGTACCGACCCCGATGCAGTAATTAAACGAGTCAGTGGCACACAAAGCAACATTGTGTACAGTCACAAAGTCTTTGGACTTAATTCAGAGTTCAAAGACTTTGAAACGTTGCAATGAGAGTCTTTCATTGATTTTCGACGGCACTGTTCACGGCTCAGTTTCAACTTGGAAAAGTTACAGACAGTCCGTAGCCTGTTAATTAGTAATTAAAGATCTGAATTTCAGTGAGCTTTCGAGTGTTCGAATAAAGTTTCAAAAGATAGTATTGTAACGTAGACTTCGGTGCATTAATTATTCGTTTAATCAATCGATATCAATTTGTAAGTAGACCCAGGTTGGTGGAAGCAAGCAAAACCTGCTCAGGTAGGGATTCATAGACAACTCCGACTTGGAGTGTAAATGTGGTGCTGTTCCATAAACGATGGGACACTTAATATCGTGTACTGCGTGCTCTCTCGTCTGCACGTTACGGGAACTGACGGACGTTAGTGATGGCACCAAACACGTAGCCGAATTGTAGGTCGAATCCATTTTAACTGCCATTGACTCTAAGAAGAACAATTTTTGTGCAATCGATTGACAAAAATTGTCAGTTTGTGGCAAATTTCTCCAAATGATTAAGTACCTTAAAACGTTGTTTGTTGAGTTCAAAATCATTTGACAAAATTGATCAGTTTGTGGTAACTGGATGTGCTGGCTAACTTTGCAACAAAGTGAGTGTACACCAGTAATTCGTGATCAAGACGATAGGTGTCGCCATTAGGAGTGAAGTCGTGTGGAAGCAATCCGATGCACATGCGTTGAGCCGCAAGGCCGCCGTGATATCGTGTACCTATAGTTTTATTACATAGGTACAGTCACGAGCACCAATATGTATACACCTAGTAATTTTCGGAACCGATTATGTCGTACAATAACTATTTCAACGTTTTGATACGACATGTAGGGTAAACCTATGGATTCGAAAATGCAATGTGTGTGACAACATACAAATTCATTCATTAATAAAGCAGAAAACCACTTATGAAATTAGCTAAGTGTATACATAGCTTTGCTCGTGACTATGTAAAAGGGTACTATACTAGTATGTGTCTAACTACCCGTTATTGGACTTTTCTTGGCAGAAATCCATGAAGGAGGAGCCGCCAGGGTAGCCCGCGAAATAGAAATTTTAAATTTTTTTGCAGGTCGTATTCCAAAAACCTATGAAAATTCAACGGCATCGTATTGCTTTGACACGACTTCATTCTTAATAGCGACATCTCTCGTCTTGAGCTCGAATTACCGATGTAGATTAGGCTTAATTGCATAGTCGTCAGCACATTAAGTTACCATAAACTAACAAATTTTGTCAATTGATTGTGAACTTAACCCTCGACGTTGAAGGTTTAAAAACATTTGGAGAAATTTGACAATTTGGTATAATTTGATGCGCTGGCGATCGTACACATAGTTACATAAATAAATGACAGTAGTGGAATACTGACACTGACATCTCTTATACACGGTCTGGAATTGACTATTTGACACGGTCAAAAATAAATTATGAAATCACATAAAAAAAGACCGCTCGTCTTAAAAACTTCCATCACCGTGCAGAAATTGAATATTTTGCCAAGATATAATTGTAAAATTGCATTTATTGCTCATAAGTATTCCATTTGATTCAAAAAATCTGTGACGTCACATTGTTATATTTCAGACAAATCACGTACAAATTCCGCGTTTTGACAATTCATAAAAAGTAACGTTATTGACTACCCTTTCAGATACCCAATTAGCATTCAGTTTAATTGGTGAAATTCGCCATAAGAGTCCAATCATAATTATGACACATGTAACGAAATATAGTAAACTAGTTTCTATCCGCGGCTTTGCTATACATATAAACCTTCCTCTTGAATCACTCTATCTATTTAAAAAAACTGCATTAAAAGCCGTTGTTTAGTTTCAAAGATCTAAGCATACATATTGTATACAGACATTAGGACAGACGCAGGAAGCGACTTTGCTTTATACTATGTAGTGATTTGTGTTTCCTAGTAAAAAAACGAAGCAAAGTAAAATACTAGGGAATAAACAACATCAAAAGCCTCTTGCCACATTTTTATTAAAACTTTAACCTTGTTACATGAACACCAAAAAGTATCAATTAATATTTTGGGAAAAACCAATTATGGCGGCAAAGTTTTTTTTTTTTCATCATTCGCCGTGTTTTTACGTCACCAAAATTTCGCCAGCACTGTTGTTTGAGAAGTTTTCAACTCAAAATTTTCGTAGGGCAAATCCTCCGATGGAAATTTCCGCATGAACCTTTTAATTAAAATTTCTCGAAAAAAAGTGGGCGTTTCGCCTAAACAATTAATTGCTCGATAAAATTCAGTTTTAAGGAAGTTCATTGAGATAATGTCTTTTGTTGGAAAGGTTGGATTTTTTATATTTATACTTTAAAAGTACCTACTGTGTATCGAAAACTTTTGACAATCAGTATAACGGTATTAAGGAACTTACCTATGAATTTTATCTATTTAGTTTACTATATAATTTTAACACAATGTCCATCACACTTTCACCGAGTAATTTTTAATTTAACTCTTTAGTTTGTTTATATTTGGCTTGTAAGTTATAAGTGCTTGATTTTTATCGATTAAACGCATCGACTTGTCATTCGGTTTGCTGATGTTACTCTGTCTACCACTTAGTGATGAAAATCGCACAAGCGTTATCAATTTTAAAAATCGAATCGACACGGACCGATCGATTGCCCCCTTTCCAAAAAACCATAACCGATTTTCCCGCTCAAGAAACGAACAAAAGATTTCAAGTCCTGTGTGAATAAAAGAGTTAGGTACACATATTAATAGTTGATCACTAACTGATCACTCAAAAAAAAGATAACTGTTTTGTTGGTTTTCATTACTACAATTCTATACATACGTACAGAGGCCAAGTTACCACAATCTGTCAAATTTCTTTGATAGTATTCCAACTTTATTGCAAAGACATAAGGTTCATTTTTAATTGAGAAAATTTGACAGTTAGGGATAGCTTGATGTGCTGGCGTCTGTACTTGCTACGGCTGCAAATGATATGTTGATCAACATACAACCTGATATTGACCTGCAGATTGCAAAAAACGTAAGAAAATTTGAATTTCGCGGGCAATTACCCTGTAGCTTTCACCTTAATGAATTGGCCCTAATCCGAGCGCTTATTTAGCTGAAACGGGTAGTTCTTCGAAATTTGATTATTCGACTGATTCATATGGTCAAAATTTAATTTCACTTTCAGCTCTGTAACACATGTTCATATGAAAATAGGTATACCAAATAACATATATTTGAATGAGGGACTCGTTTTTATAAAGTGATTTTCAAGATATCGACGTTCAAATATTTTGTGCCCAGATGAATCAGAATTTGTTACAGATGATGTACAGATGATGTAACAAATTCTGATTCATCTGGGCACAAAATATTACCCTTAAACCAAGCACAGATGAATCAGATGTTTACCTTCGTAACACCGGGATCTAAGCCAACCAGCCCCTCATCCACCTTCACGCTCGTTCGTTGCACGACTGGCTTCCCCCCGCGCGGGGATGCAGACTCTCATTACCATTACCAGACCAAGTATGGTCAAGCGCAGCTCATGCCACATAAATCAGTATTATACGCCGGACACTTCTTATTTACTTATTTATAAACACACTAACGTAGTTATAACTAATACACGATTTTTTTGTAAGGGGACAATTCTTTTCCTTTCGATATAATTATTATTTATATTGATGTATCAAAGGGAAAATGCGACATCGACCATTTTGTTCCGGAAAATGGCAAACGGACGCGCTATATGAATCAGAAGAACAGACTTCAAATATTTTTATTTTGTACCTAGACAGCAATTATTTAAAAAATATCATTTGTCCCAGTTAGAGGAAAAGCTAAACTGTACAAAAAAAAAATTACATGCTGTTTTGTTAGTTGGTTAGAGAAATATACCCATAGAAATCGAAAATTTTGTCTCTGAAGAACTACCCAAACATTACCGCTAACAATGCCTATATTCGGCCATTGTCCGGTATAGAGGCCACTGGGCCTGCCATATGCTGCGTTGGCTTTGTTTAGTAAACAGTCCTGAATTGTCCTGGATTTCGAATTTTTTATTGAATAAGGCAAAAAGGGGAAAGGCTTTGAACATACCTTGCCTTCAGTATCGGCTTATCTTTAGGCAGAATAAATCTCGAACTCAGGAGAGGCTTACCTGTGATAAAAAAAACAAATAATTTTAGCAAAGACAGTGTCTAAACGTGGCTCTTTTTGAAAAAAAAATACTTGAACCAAACATGTACGGTCAGCAACATAAATCGATTAATACTTTAATTTTTTTTTTACAGCAAGCAGCAGATTTTTTTGTAAGTTATATTTTTCCATAGTAGTAAATACAAACGGGGTATATTTAATTTTTCATTAAAGTAACACTGTAAATCTAATTATGATGTTGACCTTACCTACACAACATGAAAGCAATCTTGCTAATGACATTTTACAGCCTCGAGATAGACAGAAAAAAAACGCTTATTTGCGGCAAACATAACGCAGTAAAAAAAAATCCTTAAATTGCGCCGATATGACTCATATTTTCCTAAATATACGTTACATCCGCGCAAGCGGCCATCGCTCAGCATAATGCTTCGACCCTATGCGAGAGTATAGAGATTATACCATATTAAGTTAAAACCATAGTGAGGCAATACCAAACAATCTCAATTGCAAAGCGTTTAATTCTACTAGATCATTGAATGAGCGCGCCGTTTCTTGTCGAAAATCTAATCAATCAATCTGCCTTGCCTTTTCCCAACTATGTTGGGGTCGGCTTCCAGTCTAACCGGATGCAGCTGAATACCAGTATTTTACATGGAGCGACTGCCTATCTGACCTCCACAACCCAGTAACTGGGTAACATGATACCCCTTGGTAAGACTGGCTGTCAGACTTTCGGGCTTCTGACTACCCGTATCGACTGTCAAAGATCCACGAATGACAGCCGGGACCAACGGCTTAACGTGCTTGCCGAGGCACGGAGGAGTCTCGATATCTTAAGATGGTCACCCATCCACAGACCAACCCCGGCAAGCGTAGCTTAACCTGCAGGATCAATCCGTGTGGCTGTTATTACCTAGCCACGAGCTCCTCCCTTGACGAAAATCTATTATGGAACGAGAAAAAGCTAAAAAATAACCCTCAAAGCAATTTCCACCGCGGTACCTACACTGTACGGGTGTTAATTGAACTGCCAGGACCCGTAGTAAATGCATTTAGACCCAAAGGTCGGAAGAGAAAGGTCAACAGGTTAGTTAGGGGGAACCGTCGCCGCGTTGGAGAGGGGCTTTATACTGTAAATTAAAATATTATGTAGTAAGACTACCCAAGTCATTTTAGGTTGCGGTTTTAGTTAAGTATAACGATGTGTTATGGGTTTGTGCCGCGAGGATCCCGGTCATGATTAGGGTTGGTAGGTACCTCACATTTGAAGGGTTACTAAAATAGGGCTAAAACATAACGTTTTAGATTTAGTTTGAGCATTGGACCTACTGCTAAGCATTATGGATCATGAATCTTTATACCGCACACAGGGTGCAACAACGTCGTAAATGATAAAATTGGTAAAATGAGTTCTTGATCACAAATGATGTCAAACATGCGTCTACATCCGATGCAGCAACATAATAAATGTAATTCTTAAAACTGTCCCACGGAGGGCGTAAATATTGTTGCTGTTTTGGCGTCAATTTAATAAATCTACAACTTTTAAATCGTTCTCCTGAAAAATACGTTTTTTGTTACTTGTGACGTTGTTGCACCCAGTGTGCGAGTATGTTATTCTTTTATAAAAAGAACGATAGAATCGAAAAATACTGAAAATCAGGAAAATATTTAATAAAAACCTACATACCTTAAGGTATACACTAATAATTATTATTGTCTTCACTCCACTGCACTTTATCACCCGCGCGTGCGATGTTTCACAATTTTATAGCGTATAGTATTTATGTCTATGTTTTATGAAATTTTATATGAGTGTCTTACACTCATACAAAATTTCACACTGCGCAAACCCCTAGTTTTTGAGGTAAGAAACCTAATGTATCATAAAATGCATCACATTTAAAAAAAAATACACTTTATCACAGATAATATACGAATTTCACTCTTAGGCTGTTCCGTTTTAGCCACGTGACGACTCCCGGCCACCGTAGGCGCGGGCCTGCGGACGGTGAGTAATGGGTGACTCACCGTCCGATCAGAACCAGACCCGTGCCGTGCGGCGCGTATATGTTCCACGCGCGCCTCAAAGAGATGTCAGCATATGAAGGGGCCCCTCAGGGCCAAGCCTGCCGGGTAAGCGGGATTGTCCGAAAGGGTTACCGCTACCCCGGAACATAAAGGGCTACGGAAGGAACATGGATGGGTTTTAGTCAGTAAGAGTCTGACACTCCCTCCCGCTCCACCCAGAGCGGGAGCAGTCATTGGATGATTTCCCAGCCTTAAAAAAAAAAAAAAAAAAAAAAAAAAAAAAAAAAAAAAAAAAAAAGGCTGTTCCGTTTTACGTTGAAACAAAGTGACCGCGGATTCTAATGGTTTTTTAAATAAATATTGTAGGAGTTTCAATTTAATTAATTTTTGAGTATCTGCTACTGTAATACAGTCAATCGTGAAGAAAATAATATAATTAATGAAATTAAAAGTAATAGGTTTTATTTGTACTATTAAAACATTGTTGGTAACGAAACCTAATTGAATGTAAGTGACCGTGGCGCTAACATTTGTCAGTTCTTACTTAACTTATGTAGGCACAAAAGACGATGTTACTATACATTACCAGGCAGGAGCACTTAGGATGCAAGAGCGAGCGAAGCGAACTCAGGATTTGGGGCACTCCAACTGGCACAGCAAGATTAGGTTCATGATTTTTTCTCGAAAACTATAATTTTGCGCACATTCTTTTTAAAAAATACACTAAAAGGGTATGACGAATGATAAAGTGCAATGGTTTCATAACTATCTTCGTATTATTCACGGCGCTCTAAACCAAGACAGTGAACAACACAAATTAAAAATATGAAGTACCTAAAACAAGTTCAAACTCCGTCCTTGCCTTCCATTAACAACAAATTAAATCATAATCTGTCAATTACATTTCCAGACACAACGGAAAGAAAGAAATCCAATCAAAAAGCCACAAAAACTTGATTGAAGTCCTCCCGAGCACTTAGCGCGACAAATCTCAGCGGCCATTTTGAAACTTTTAAAGAAATTAACTTTTTAAGCGATCTTACAATGTCTGAGTGGATGAAACGCATTTTATTAGATTTATAAGAAAGGTCCGAGGATTTACGAGAGTCCAATAAAATTGCAATTTAGAATTTATCGCTTAAATTTTAGGACGAACCATAGGCGCTAACGGTATTCCGGGTGGCTTAATATTTCCGGATGCTAATTTTGTCTTGGTAATAATTGGAATAGCGGCCAGTTTAGAGATTTATTACGTTGTAAAAATGCTTTCATACTTAAATTAAAGCTTGATTTTCCGAGTGGTTTCACTCGCGTGGCTTTCCCAACGTTAACTTTACCTCGTTACTGCATTTTTTTTTACTCTTTGGGTGATTGGAACGTCGAAATCAGTTCAGAAGGAACGGAAGGACGACTGAAGGAAACCTACATTATTAAAATCCTTTCCTCAAGCTACCTTAAATAGAGTAAGTTGGGTAAAAAAATACCAATTCTTAAGCCGTAAGGAAACCCAATTTTAGTGAGATTACTTTCGACGTAAACGTCAAAAACTTAAGCTATTATCCTGTATTAAGAATTCTTCAAGTCTTGAGGAAAATGAATTTTCGCGAACTAAATAAACGTACATTCTAAAGTGAAAGAAAAGTACCTACGAATAGGTCGGTACTTCCTAATTATCCCTTGCGAGTCGTTCTAAATTCAATTTTGAGGGTAAATAAAAGTTTTACGAAGCTGTTTACGAAGTTAACCTTTTCAGACTACAATTTTCTTTGCTGTTCCATGAGACGCTGATTTTGTATTAAGTAATGGGGCAACAATAATTATAAATACTTCTTGAAGTACAAACTGTGCGTCAATACAGACTTTGGTTTAGGTAAACCAAACCTTTCTTAGATGTTGTTATTAAGTAATTATAACTAAGTATCAACTAATAATCAAATTGAAGTTGGGGGCCAGTCACGTGTATTGGACGGCCTTTAATGAAATTGGTTGGTTACCTTGCAGAGGAGGAGCTCGTGGCTTAGTAATAACAGCCGCACAGGTCGAACAGGTTAAGCTACGCTTGCCGGGGTTGGCCGTGGTTGGCATCATCTTTACATGGCAAGACTCTTCCATGCCTCGGAAAGCACGTTAAGCCGTTGGTCCCGGCTGTCATTTCTGCATCTTTGACAGTCGTTACGGGTCGTCAGAAGCCCGAAAATCTGACAGCCAGTCTTACCAAGGGGTATCGTAGTACCCAGCTACTGGGATGTGGAGGTCGGATAGGCAGTCGCTCCATGCAAAATACTGGTATTCAGCTGCATCCGGTTAGACTGGAAGCCGACCCCAACACAGTTGGGAAAAGGCTAGGCAGATTGATTGGTTGGTTACCTTTTTTTTTTTTAAGGCTGGGAAATCATCCAATGACTGCTCCCGCTCTGGGTGGAGCGGAAGGGAGTTTCAGACTCTTACTGACTAAAACCAATCCATGTTCCTTCCTTAGCCCTTTATGTTCCGGGGTAGCGGTAACCCTTTCGGACAATCCCGCTTACCCGGCAGGCTTGGCCCTGAGGGGCCCCTTCATATGCTGACATCTCTTTGAGGCGCGCGTGGAACATACATATACGCGCCGTACGGCACGGGTCTGGTGCTGATCGGACGGTGAGTCACCCATTACTCACCGTCCGCAGGCCCGCGCCTACGGTGGCCGGGAGTCGTCACGTGGCTCCCGTCGCCCGGGGCGTCTCCTGCGGCGGCTGGGACGGGAGGACCTTTCTCTCTCCCATCCCGCCACCTCCTTCGCGAGCATAACTTTTTCGCAGAAGGAGGTGACTGCCTCCCACTCCCTCTCGCCCCGGACCATCGCTTGCACCAGGGCCGGGCGCGAGAGGTCGCCGCCGCCGATCGCTTCTACGAGGACATGGCGGTGCTCTGCCCATACGGGGCAGGTTTGCACCGTGTGCTCTACCGTGTCCTCTGGGCGATCCTCGAAGTGGTGACACCCGGGCGTTTCCTCCCGCCTGATGATGTGCAGGAACCTCCCGAAACATCCATGTCCGGTGAGGACCTGCGTCAGGCGGTAGGTGAGGGCGCCGTGACGCCTCTCTAGCCACTCCTCAAAGAGGGGCCTTACCGCCACTATCGTGGCGTGCCCTTGGTTGGTTACCTTGCGGTTCGAGGTCAGTCGATTCTGTAAAAATCTCACCGTGAAAACTTAGATAAACTTAGGCTCATTTTAATGACCAAAGAGATCAATCATGAGATGGATCTCTTTAGTGATTGGAACTTCGACTAACAATATCAACATTCCAAATTCAAATTACTTTTAGCAGACTACTAAAATAGCTCTTAAATCCCTGGGGATTTAAGAGCTATTTTACTCCCGGTTCAAAAATACTTAACTAGCTATCGTGATACATTCTTACAATCCCATTTATAATACCCATAAAAATCGTTCAATCGAAAGAATTGAATATAATGACTGACATTTAAATCAATCTTTTTACGACGGGTATTTTAAGACGGTTCTCGATATAATAATGGGGGCTAAGATCCGGAATAAATCCGGTAAGGACTATAATCGTAAAAGTACATATCCCATAAAGGGGATGTGAGCGATGATCTTTTAATATCCATCGCCATAAATCCGCATTTGGTCCTAATGTCCGGACGGGAATTGTATGCGATCTTTACTGGTTCGTTGGATTTGATGGATGTCTGGTCCTTAAGTATGTAGGTACAGAGGCCAGCACATCAAGTTACCCTAATCTGTCAAATTGCTTTCAACTTTATTATACAACTAGCTTCTGCCCGCGACTTCGTACGCGGACCCTGTTGCTTATGCCAGCGACAACGGGGTCGCCATTTATGTTATTTTTTATCATTTTTCCCATTTAAATCTTTTATCACACTGAGCTTTAGTTTTATTTCATTCCAACAACCACCAAAACATACAGTCCATTTGTCATCGTTTTCATTTTGGTAACCGCATTATTATATTCCTCCTCTAGAGACCTAGAAGTCGATGCGTAGATACGCTTGGAACTCAAGCGTAATTCTCTTTCCGTGAACGTCTCTGACTCGCGAGACAATACATGACGTTCACGATCAGCGGTCAGTCACGCATCATATTCTTCACTGGTCTCTAGAGACCCAATGAATACGCTGAGAACGCAGGCGTGCTTCGCGACCCGAAGAGGTTTCCACGGAGCGAGTTGCAGCCTAATGTTCTCGAACAACATCAAGTCTCTCCTGACGCTCTTCGGTAGATTCTTGGGATCTTATGATCCTCAATCTTTTAGCTCTCTTGGAACATTGGGAAAGATTCGACCTCTTTCTAGGCATGGTCATAGTTTTATTGTGAAGATACCTGATCAATAAAAATCTAAATTAAAATGACTGCTCCCCTGCGTTACCGGGTAGGCTACAGTGTCACGAAGATAAATGGAAAAGGAAATTAAACACTCAAACAACATAAGCCCGAAGGCATATTCATACGATAAAATAAAAAAATAAATACGAGTTTTGGCCAGTAGAGTCAAATTTTCAATGATATACCATCGTCATCGAAAATCAGTCCTAAACTGTTACCGCCTTCACCGCGTGCAGGTACTCCCAGTTTATGTTATTTTATAATTACACAGTAAAATTAGTGATAGCTTTGATTTCCACATCAGATGTTTCTGATCTTCGATTTTTATAAGTCAACAGGAAATGCCCATCATATTGAACAACAAAGACGTCAAAGACGTCATTCCTATATGTGTTATGTTGTAGCTAGGCTCTTGGAGTTCCACAACAGGTGTTCCAGATCTTCGATTTTCATAAGTCAACTGAGAGTGCTCATCAGATTGAACAACTTGTGCTAAGACGTTATTCCTATATGTGTTATGGTGTAGCTAGGCTCTTGGAGTTCCACAACAGGTGTTCCAGATCTTCAATTTTTATACATCAACAGAGAGTGCTCATCAGGCTGAACAACTTTCGCTAAGACGTCATTCTTATATGTGTTATGGTGTAGCTAGGCTCTTGGAGTTCCACAACAGGTGTTCCAGATCTTCGATTTTTATGAGTCAACAGGAAATGCCCATCAGACCGAACAACTTTTGCTAAGACGTCATTCCTATATAATGTTATAGTGTAGCTAGGCTCTTGGAGTTCCACAACAGGTGTTCCAGATCTTCGATTTTTATAAGTCAACAGGAAATGCCCATCAGACCGAACAACTTTTGCTAAGACGTCATTCCTATATATGTTACAGTGTAGCTGGGCTCTTGGAGTTCCACATCAGGTGTTCCAGATCTTCAAATTTATTCTCTCAGCAGAAAATGCTAATCACGTGGAACAATTTTTGATAAGGTATCATTTTTGTATCTCTTATAATTTAGCTGGTCTGTTGCGGTTCTGCATCAGGTGTTCAAGTTTCCAAGATAAATTATAGCCTATATGTTGCCCAGACTTAATACCTATACAACAAAAAAAAAATCATTCCAATCCGTCCAGTAGTTCCAAAGATCAGCGTGTACAAACAAACAGACATACAGACAAACAGACAAATTTTTTTTTTTTGATTTATGCTCGATTACTGTTTCTAAACCCCCCTCAATTATTATTTTTTTAATATATTCAATGTACAGACACAGTTTTTTTACTGTCTTATTATATGTATAGATAGATAGATTATATGTATAGATTATATGTATAGATTATTATAAGGTTCATTTTCGATTAGGAAAATTTGACAGTTCGGGATAGCTTACTGTGCTGGCGCCTTACCTATGATTGAGGGTTAATACATATTCTCTGTATGCAATCTTTAATGCTATGTCTAGTGTCGCAAACGCTACTGCTGAGCACAAGCTCCAGGTTTCTATTCTTAGGTCAGGCAAACTGTTATTGAGTTTTGTCCATTAAGAATTTCTTAGTAACAGCCCGGAGTCTGGATTTGTAGTCCGGTTGCCCGTTTACTTTTTTATTTCATATTTTTATATTCATTTGTCATCATCTGCCTAGCCTTTTTCCAACTATGTTGGGGTCGGCTTCCAGTCTAACCGGATGCAGCTGAATACCAGTATTTTACATGGAGCGACTATCAATCTGACCTCCACAACCCAGTAACTGGGCAATAGGATACCCATTGGTAAGACTGGCTATCAGAGTTTCAGCATTCTGACTTAACGACTGTCAAAGATGATTGGTGATTTTTATATTCATTTGCATATTCTATTTAAGATTAGTGTACCATTCAACAAAAAGTTTAATCTATTTGAATTAAGAATTTAATTTCAGTATCTAGCATTTTCAGTACACCGTAAATTGTTGCGATGAACACGGCGGCTTCCTCGTAAAGGCTTAAACCTTATCCGTGTTGTAAGAGAAAAACAGGCTGATGTTAATCCCTCGCTTTATACTTCGAGCTTCGCATAATTAACACTACAACTTAATGGCATCGCACGATTTCTAGTAGCCCGGTCACATCTGACCTTTTGAAGCGCCCGTGTATCTAGCAAATGTCACAGGATCATGACTCCCGGACGAAGTTTCATCCGCTTTTAGTTTTAAAGTTTTCATTACTCTGTTTGAAGATACTCATACCATCAACATCCTTCTGCAATTTGCCTAATTATGTCTCTGACTTACACACATAATATTTACATAACTAAAAAGACTTAAAATACAAGTCTTCCATACATTACGTTCGCATAACTCGAACAGCTGTTCTTTTTTCGAGATTTCCGATTGGTTCCCATAGTGAAAGTTGTTCATAATGATGAGTACAATGACCCTTTAAAATAATGCTTATTAATTCAATTTCACCCTGTATAATATGTCAAATTTCACCAATGATACAACGCGATCGCACATTTAAGCTGTATAAAAGAGTTGTTAGTGCCATTATTGTTGTGAAATATTGATAAAGACTGCTTTTGAACACTGTTTAGATATTATGCTGCATTTGGTTAACAGGTGAAATTCAACCTTATAATCATTTTAGTTAGTCATAAATCAACTATTCTACCGTCTAAATATTCTACTCACTGCAGATTAGACATCCAATGGTAATCCATTGTGAATTTTATAACAAGATTATATAGAAGGGTCAAATGTAGATCTTACGACGGGTCATTATTTTTTGATGGATGCTCCTAGCTATGTACGTGTAATATCCTACCGCGGACTAGGTCAGGGCTATGTATATATAATGCTGTGAACGATTAGAGGGCCTTTGTGAATCTCACGCGATTAGCTCGCTAGATGGATGACATGATTAGTATTGCTTAAGCGATTAGGCCCCTATAAAGGAAATCCGGGCGATGCTTAACTATGAACATGTATTGCTGATTCGAAAGCATGTGAGAATATCGCAACCGTTCTTATAATTATGTTTTCTATGGGTGTTTATAAGAACTGTCAAAAGTAAGTTATTTATTGACATCCTGCTTATAACGGAACGCATCTTCATAATATTTTCTGCTAATGGCGATGGCTGATTGTTAGGCAAAGGCACTGTTAATCCTCTTTAAGTAAGTACGCTTGTGAAATGAAGTCGCTCATTTCCCCAAATATTCATAACAATTAAAAAATAATAAATTATTCATCTTTGCCGCCAAACGCAACAACAGTCAAGTTTAAATCTCGAACATCAGTAGTCCGCTTGAAGCCACGAGCAAAAGACCACAGATAATAAAATTACAAAATACAAAAGAGGTTTTACATTTTCCATTCTGACGTGAGCAAACTTATTGGTTGTTCAACAAAGTTCGTTACTGTTCATTCAACAGGGCACGTGCTCGTTTTACTGAATAGTTTGTGGCTTTTGTTTATTCTATCAATAAACTATTGAATTAAAAGGAAAATGCTTCGTTTCATTTTGTTTGCTGTAATTGAGTGGTTGGAAAAAATTATCGGTATTTTTAAGGCCTGCTTGCAAAAGACCAGATTTTATAGTCAAGCTGTTTAACGAATCTATACTATACAATATAATAATTATAAAAAAGGTGAAGCGCTTGATAATTTTTACGTTTGATCCCGGATATCTCTGAAAATAGCAGTCGAATTGGAAAAAATCTTTTGCATTAAAAAAAACATAAAACATCACACCTGTAATCCCTGAAAGTTTAGGCAGAGTTGTACATTACAAATAATTAAACATTCAACTAACGCCCAGCTATAACATTGAAGCTATTTAACGCTAGAAACATTAAGCAGTCGTGAAACGCAATGCAAACATACACGTTTCGCGTAGTAGGCTGTAGACGAATTATTAATCAACTAAAATCTAGATTTCAATAAGGATCAAGAACTTAACATAACATTACGCCTCTTATCCTCCAAGGGTTAGGCAGAGGTGTACTCTGAAGGTGACTCAACATACCTCAAGAATTAGGCTGTAAAATGCAAGAATAATTGAGAGTTTGATAAATGAGGTGGTGATATATGTATATAAACTAATCAGCAGGCCGATTCCTAATTTTCTGCTACGTAAAATTCAACATAGAAACGAATCTGGTTCGTTAACAAAAACTCAGTAGAACTCAGTTTTATCTCCGTCTTTTTGTCCCAAAAACAGTTGGAATGTCGGGCCGTAATCTGTCAAACGCGAAGTGTATGGAATGCGGGCCGACTCCAACGTTCCCGGCAAATCCGACAATATCTGTGATGCATTAACTGTTACAATCCCTCGTTCGCTTTTGTGAGTCTGTCAGTCCGTCGTGTTAGTAGAGAGAGTAGAGTAATCCGTACGTTTGGAGAGTGACACTGTTGAGTTGTCTATGCGTCCTTTTTTTACCAGCTATTCTAAACTCGAAAATTATACAAATCTTTCTTTTCTTTTTCGTGTGGTTAGTGACTAACCAGAGTTTTTAAGCTGCCCATGGGCCTCTGACTTAGCTTCACGTACTGTTAAGAAATATCCCTCAGACATGTTGGTTTCTTCACAATGTTTTCCTTAGAATAGAATAGAATAGAATAGAATATCATTTATTTGCAAATATGGGTTATACATGAGTAGGTAGAAGGTTTTTATAACAGTTCTGCCATATTTCACCATTCGGCATGCAAACATTTTCATTAAATAACATTATTAAAATTTAAATTCTTATTTGGAACACTAGATTAGTTACTTATGTCACTGTCATTAAATAAAATTATTAAAAATTCAAATATTCATTAAAAATGTCAACTTAATTATTACATTATACCTAAAAAGAAAAAAAAAAATGTTAAAAATTTAAATTGTCAGTAACAGTAACAAGAAATACAAAATCGCAGTCCAAAGATAAATAAACAAACGAACATTAAAATATCAGGTCATAGACAATACACATAATACCTACAAAACAAAAAATTTAATTAATTAAAAATTACGAGGTAGTTTGACAAAACTTGTCCGTTAAAAACTCAGTTACACTGTAATATGCTTTATCTATTAATAATTTACGGAGTGTACTTTTGAATTGCACCGTTTTCAAGTCTCTCCAAGCACTTGGCAATTTATTATAAACAACTGAGGCCATGCAATAAATACTTTTGCGCATCATAGTGGTTTGACACGGTACATTATTTAATTTTGAATTGTCACGTCTGTTTCTTGGGTATACGTCGGCCAAACGTTCAAAACGATTTGGATTGTTCTTCACAAACATCGCTACTTCAAGAATATAAATACAAGGAAGTGTCAATATGTTGTACTGTTTGAAATATGGTTTGCAACTGTCGGTGGTTTTTAGCTTAAACATTGACCGGAGACATCTTTTTTGAGCCTTAAATGCTGTCTCTTTGTCGGTGGAGTTCGCCCAGAAAATGACACCGTAGCGTAAGTGTGATTCAGCTATACCGTAGTAAGCCGCAAGAAGTGTTTTTGTATCTACTATGGGGGATAATCTATGTAAAGCAAATGCAGACGAACTCAATTTTTTACATAACATGTCGATATGTGCTTTCCAGTTTAAACTGCAGTCAATTTGTAAACCTAAAAATTTAGTATCAGTTACTTCATCAATGTCGTCATTTTTGTAGTGTATGTGAAGGTTCGGTACACGAGGCATACGTTGTCTAAAGTGAATTATCTTAGTCTTACTTAAATTTATATTCAAATTATTTTTATCTAGCCATTTAATCAAATTGTCAAGAGAATTATTTATGTCCGTTTCATATGTATTTACGTTCTTACACGGGATCGTAATGGTACTATCATCAGCAAACATAGTTAAGGGATGTTCAATGGACGTGGGCATATCATTAACATATAATATAAATCCAAACGGGCCCACAACACTTCCCTGTGGAACACCGAATGTAATTTTGCGTTCTCGTGACCGTGATATCTCTTCATGTTTATTAATTACATTGATGCGACTAATTTCGGTTATCTGTGTTCTGTTTTCCGATTTTAAGCAAATGAACATTATACAATACGCACATGAATCCGTAAAATACCTTACGATGTTTTCCTTCACCGATTTTTCACTTAAACAGACCCAATAGTCGACATTGGTTTTGGTTGCCATATTAAAAAAAAGAAGATTATACAAGCTGTCTTCACCTAAGTATTCACAGTGAGTTTTTACAGAATGGACCAACTAAGCTTCTCAAGCAATTATAGCCACATGAGAGGATACTTCAAATTCTCGAAAGTGTGTATTTTCTTTTCACGATAACTTTTTCTTTATTGACAATAGACTCGCGCTTGACCACGATCTCACCTGATGGTAAGCAATGATGTGGTAGGCGGTGAAGCACACTTGCCCAGAAGTACCTTGGATTGTAGCTGTCAGGAAAGAGATTCCAGCAGGGAATTCCAGTCCTTAGCTGTACACAAAACAAAAGTATTCCCAAAACGTTTAGTGCGTATGGGTTGTCCAGTGTCAAATTTTAGCATTTTTGTTTTTTTTTTTAATAAAACGACGACTTCATGCCCTTTCTTTGCCTTAATTAACTTATTTACATCACATAAATTCCTTCAATGAAAACGCTCGTCATATCCAATTAAATACAATAAATTCTCTGTTGTTACGGCACGTTCAATTTACACAATAGTAGCATATTAACAGGCTGAATTAAAACAAAACACTCCACTGTATTGAATCTCGGTGACGCTGGAGGCTGAGTACCTACCTATTGTTAGCACAGGGTACTTTTGTTCAGAAGGTCCAACAAAGTATTTGAATCAGTCTTTCAATTGTACAGAGGCCAGCACATGAAGCTACCCGAAACTATCAAATATTCCCAATTGAACATGAACCTTATTCTTTTTTTGGCATGTGTAGGTACGGTACGCACAATATATTTTTGTGAGTAGCGAGTGTAAAAAAGAAAGAAAGAATTATTGTTTATTCTGCACGCACACTACAAAATACACTTGGATCTTGACATCTTTAAAATGACTTATTATCATGTTTGAAGTTTCTTTTAGCTCGCATAGACTATTTTACCCACCCACAGTCGCGTTTTTGATACAGAGAAACTTTTTAGGAGCTCTCACAACGTTACCATACACGTGGTCGATATTAGATGGCTCTGTATTAAAACATAGAAAAAATCACATGGCATAACGGTTTTTCCTTATATGACGACCTACTGCAAGCCACGTTAAAGAACTTCGTTCAAAAAAGCCAAAAGCATAAAAGTAGTCCAGATACGTTTTTTTTTAAATATCATTAATTCTATTCGAACAAGGAAAACGTATGTTTGTCTATCATCGAAGGTAACGTAGAGTTTGGTTCAAGTCAACAAAAGCGTTTTCTGATTATTACCCAATTGCGACAAAGTTTAAAATAAGGGTAATCTTATTTTTTATTATTCACTTACATAAATGACCTCTTGCAACGTACTACAATCTATACATATAATAAAACAGTAAAAAAACTGTGTCTGTACATTGAATATATTAAAAAAAAAAAAATTGAGGGGGGTTTAGAAACAGTAATAGAGCATGAATCCAAAAAAAAAATTTTGTCTGTTTGTCTGTTTGTCTGTATGTCTGTTTGTCTGTTTGTTTGTACACGCTAATCTTCGGAACTACTGAACGGATTGGAATGATTTTTTTTTTGTTGTATAGGTATTAAGTCTGGGCAACATATAGGCTAATAATAATTTATCTTGGAAACTTGAACACCTGATGCAGAACCGCAACAGACCAGCTAAACTATAAGAGATACAAAAATGATACCTTAGCAAAAATTGTTCCACGTGATTAGCATTTTCTGCTGAGAGAATAAATTTGAAGATCTGGAACACCTGATGTGGAACTCCAAGAGCCCAGCTACACTGTAACATATATAGGAATGACGTCTTAGCAAAAGTTGTTCGGTCTGATGGGCATTTCCTGTTGACTTATTAAATCGAAGATCTGGAACACCTGTTGTGGAACTCCAAGAGCCTAGCTACACTATAACATTATATAGGAATGACGTCTTAGCAAAAGTTGTTCGGTCTGATGGGCATTTCCTGTTGACTTATAAAAATCGAAGATCTGGAACACCTGTTGTGGAACTCCAAGAGCCTAGCTACACCATAACACATATAGGAATAACGTCTTAGCACAAGTTGTTCAATCTGATGAGCACTCTCTGTTGATGTATAAAAATTGAAGATCTGGAACACCTGTTGTGGAACTCCAAGAGCCTAGCTACAACATAACACATATAGGAATGACGTCTTTGACGTCTTTGTTGTTCAATATGATGGGCATTTCCTGTTGACTTATAAAAATCGAAGATCAGAAACATCTGATGTGGAAATCAAAGCTATCACTAATTTTACTGTGTAATTATAAAATAACATAAACTGGGAGTACCTGCACGCGGTGAAGGCGGTAACAGTTTAGGACTGATTTTCGATGACGATGGTATATCATTGAAAATTTGACTCTACTGGCCAAAACTCCTATTTATTTTTTTATTTTATCGTATGAATATGCCTTCGGGCTTATGTTGTTTGAGTGTTTAATTTCCTTTTCCATTTATCTTCGTGACACTGTAGCCTACCCGGTAACGCAGGGGAGCAGTCATTTTAATTTAGATTTTTATTGATCAGGTATCTTCACAATAAAACTATGACCATACCTAGAAAGAGGTCAAATCTTTCCCAATGTTCCAAGAGAGCTAAAAGATTGAGGATCATAAGATCCCAAGAATCTACCGAAGAGCGTCAGGAGAGACTTGATGTTGTTCGAGAACATTAGGCTGCAACTCGCTCCGTGGAAACCTCTTCGGGTCGCGAAGCACGCCTGCGTTCTCAGCGTATTCATTAGGTCTCTAGAGACCAGTGAAGAATATGATGCGCGACTGACCGCTGATCGTGAACGTCATGTATTGTCTCGCGAGTCAGAGACGTTCACGGAAAGAGAATTACGCTTGAGTTCCAAGCGTATCTACGCATCGACTTCTAGGTCTAGGAGGAATATAATAATGCGGTTACCAAAATGAAAACGATGACAAATGGACTGTATGTTTTGGTGGTTGTTGGAATGAAATAAAACTAAAGTTCAGTGTGATAAAAGATTTAAATGGGAAAAATGATAAAAAATAACATAAATGGCGACCCCGTTGTCGCTGGCATAAGCAACAGGGTCCGCGTACGAAGTCGCGGGCAGAAGCTAGTAGGTAATAAATTCGTGTGGATTGTCGTTTCTGAATTTACATTTACTGTGTCAGCTCCGTTTACCCCAGTCTCCCCTGACGTTGTTTTTGCAAGACTGTTATATTGAGGGAATTTGATTGTTACGATTAATAATGTGCGTATTATCGTAGGCTGTGACAATTATGTGAGTAGGCTGGGAAGCTAAGTTATTGTTCGCATAATTTCGATGTCGCATTTATGTTATGGAATAATAGGGAGCCGGCAAGAAACTCCACAGTTACTCACTTTCTAAGCCCGTATACGTACGTATTGATTAAATAAAAAACATTATTCGCAAGTTAAAAAAAAATACTGTATAAAAGCAAACTTAATGCCTAAAGCATTTTACCGGTCGACCTTTAGAGTGATGCGGAGATAAAACATGGCCGCACATTCCCTTTTTCTAGTACAGTAATGTTTATTTATTTGAGCTGGGCCTTTAATAAATAAACATTATATTTCCTGTATCGTGTCGACACTCAATTCATCACACAATATGGTGGTTCTTACATAAAATAATATAAGATACAATTTATGTTATCCCTCCAACTTTTACCCATAATTTGATGTACCTGTGTTAAGCCGACGATGGCGTCAGGTGTTTGTCTTTTATATAACTTATAGAGGTCTAGGCTTTTCGGCTGATTTTTATGGTGCCGTACTCAAAGGGTTTCAAAACGAATATTGAGTGAATGATGTGTTTGGAACAAAGCTTAATTTTATAAATGGCGAGAGAGTCAATTCATATGTATATATCGCAGTTAAATATTAACGGGTTTAATAAAAATGAATAGTACAGACGCCAGCACATCAAGCTATCCCTAACTGTCAAATTTTCTCAATTAAAAATGAACCTTATGTCTTTGCAATAAAGTTGAAATACTATCAAAGAAATTTGACAGATTGTGGTAACTTGATGTGCTGGCCTCTGTACAAGCTTTTACTACAAACATTTTCATCGTACAAAAATAAATGACGTTCACCGGTTTGCACGTCATTGTGGCTTAAAAAAATATTTTCATGAAATTACGGAAACCCTTAAACGCCTATAATATAGGTAATGACGCACTTGAACGGTTTTTAACACCAAAATTGTTTTACAATTTTTTTATGAACAATTTTGATCTGATATACTTATTAAATATTTTGTTTTCACAATGCGCGCTTTCACAACTAGCCAGAGAGGATTTATAATAATCATTATAATAATAGCGTCAAAAAAACAGACATATTGTATGTCTGTTTATTCGACGCGATTTATTTGACCTATAGTATCTTTGTTATTTCATGATTAACTGACAGAAAGACAACTGCCTACCCCCTTGACATAATTCCCTAATCGAGACACGCGCCGTACTAAAATGGTAGCGTATAATAAAAACCGCGTAAGAGAGGATATTTTTTATCTCAATAATTCCTTCCCGAGGGACAATTATCGATCTCCAAGTGGGTGAATTCGCGGACTAAAACTAGTTTGCAATGAGTTACAAAATTACACTATTTCGTTACAGATCTTCCGAAAAAAAAGTCAAACCGCATCGTCTCAATCCTGGGCCTGTTTGAGCTGTCAGTGGGAGACTCTCCAAGAGCTGATGGAGTATCAGAGCTGGCTGCTGCAAGGTTGGCTGTAGACCATGTCAACAAACGAGGCCTGCTGCCAGGGTATAAACTGCATCTCATCACTAATGATACTAAGGTATTTAATTCCATAATTAGTCTGATTTGGTTAGTAGTTACGTCAAAATTTTAGATTTAATTCCACAATAGCCAGGTCCAGGCTTGGCAGAAACCCTTGCATTTTTACATAACCTCTAATTATCACGGATTGCCGCAAAGAAAGATTTTTGAAGTGAAACTTCTTTATCGGGGTTGGAAATAAATTTAGTGTACTTAACATTTTTTCGTTACGCGTCACATTTTTCCGTTACGCGCCATCTTCTTCTTATACCTACCACGCGTGATTCGAAGTATACTTTCTCCAGCGGAGTAGGGATTGGTATTACAATAACAAAAACAAACAACAACAACAACAACAACTACAACAACAACAATAACAAACAACAACTACAACAACAACTTTATCTAATTTAACTTTATTTAACCAATTTCTGTAAAGTTGCATATAGTAAATTATTTTTTGAAAAATAACGTCATAAGCAAGTTTCACTTCTTACGAGTGTACGCTAGTACACGCACACATTTTTTTTACTTGATTTAGTTAGGACTAATGAAATAGATAAAGACAATGAAGGGATTTCTAATCAAGCTTCCGAATAAAGGACCAATTTGTAAAAAAATTAAAAAAGACAGCTAAATTAATTAATTATTATAGCACAGTCATCCATCACTGCCATAATCCTTTGAAAATATTGACACTGACAGCTGTCGATCGCGGTTTATATGTGCTGATCGCGTTCAATTTAATTGGTTAAAGTGACCCTAAGTAGCTAAATAACTTGGATATGGTGCACGCCAGCTTGCCCGATTCCCTTACTCGGCTCGCTTGCATCACTAGTAGGTCAATAAATTCTTAGAGGATCAATTAAATATTTACCCTATTATTTTTCTTCTAGTGTGATCCAGGAGTAGGCGTGGACCGTTTCTTCCACGCGCTATATACGGAGAGAGATTCCCGTATGGTGATGTTACTTGGCACAGCTTGTTCCGAGGTCACGGAGAGCATCGCCAAGATCGTCCCATACTGGAATATTGTGCAGGTAAGAATGTTTGGGCAAACGTGCCTAGGAAAGCACGTTAAGCCGTTGGTCCCGGCTGTCATTTGTACATCTTTGACAGGCGTTACGGGTCGTCAGAAGCTCAAAAATTTGACAGCCAGTCTTACCAAGGGGTATCGTATTGCCGAGTTACTGGGTTGTGGAGGGCGGATAGGCAGTCGCTACATGTAAAATACTGGTATTCAGCTGCATCCGGTTAGACTGGAAGCCGACCCCAACATATTTGGGAAAAGGCTAGGCAGATGTTTGGGAAAAGTTAATAGTTAATGGGTATACCATGACCTTTGGATATAACATAGGATACTTTTTATCTCGGTAGTTTCTTCCCGAGGAATAATTTCCGTCCTACACGCGGGCGAATCCGCGGCTATTAAGGATATTTGTATGTTGAGTAAATAAATTGCTTGAAATGGTTCGTGTAAATCACAAACCTGCCACACTGGTTCTTACCCTCTGTTTTCCACGGCCTGCGATAGCGTTTTGCATGATACTGAAAAAAATACTGTCACTCATTTTCTAATTAGTGTGCCAATCTGGAATTTCTCAGCAATAGCCCGGAGTCTGGATTTGAGCCTGGTTGATGGCCTCGTTGCTCTGCAGAGTGCGGGCCAGGCCGAACTCCATCTTGAAGACATGCATGGAGATACGACTCTCCAATGTTATATTATATTGTTTGTAGTCTCGAACAATCATCTTGCTACTAAATATTAAGGTTTACTAACTTAGATATAAGATTCATTGCTTACTAACCTACTATGGATGTAACTCGTCCGAAATAAAGACTTTTTTATTTATATATTTTTATTTTTAAAAGGCACGCCCACAATTACATGAGACTTACATAAAACTGGGCGATATGGGTGTATGTGTGCAAGGCGTGATTTGTATGTTATATTTTTGAGTGAAGCGTTCTAGTTAGGAGCATTATTTTTATATTTGAAACAGACACGCTCAAGATGATTTTAACTTTTTTAAACTTCTCCAAGAGAGTGAGTCCGCTTCTCCGAGCCCGGTCCAAATCTTATTGGACAAATAAAAGGATACTTACTCTTACATATATAGCGATGTCACCCTTTGGTTATAGAAGATTGATCAAGAAATTGAATATTAACAAATTGAACCTAAAATCGGTTACTTTTAAAACATCCGTACAATGAATACCTAAGTACAGACTTAGCGCAGTCTATCCACAGGTAGATGTACCCGACATTTTCCAATTTCTCTCTCGAACTGGATAAAATCAGTTTCCTCTCAAAGCGTGGAGCGGACACACCAATTTTCACTGCTCATACACGCGCCGTCAACGACGTGGCGTTTTGCTGCTCACGCTTTTTGAGAAAAACAGATTGCGCTCCTAGTCATGCTGGCCGAAATTTAGGCTTACGATTTTTTTTATTTAGCTGCAGTTTTTGGCCAGAATTAAGTTAGATTGTTCAGTTTTATAAATGCAGTTTTCAAGTCTGAATGGAAGATATACCAGTCACATCTATTTGATATCATTTACCCTGTTAACTGTCAAAATGTGGGTGTTGGTACTGGTTCACCTCAGCCCAAACCTTCGACGAAGGCGTGATGTTTATGTTTCCCCATAATTATTTTTATTTGAATAAATAAAGACACTACTCCATATAAGGATATTTCCGTCATTGTAGGTGCATTAATCACGGACGAGCAAATTAATACCTACGTAACGTAAAAACAATTTCGTAAATAATAATATAACCGTCGTATATTATCATTTTTGTTTACATTACTATCGCCATTATCGGCTCTCATTTGTGTATCTTTTACAGTCGTTACGGGTCGTTAGAAACCCGATAATCTGACAGCTATTCTTACCAGGTCAGATAGGCAGTCGCTCCATATAAAGTACTGGTATTTAGCTGCATCCGGTTAGAATTGAAGCCGACCCCAATATAGTCTGGATAAGGCTAGGCATAACATAACCGCACTTCACGCCTCTATTACCCGAAAGGTAAGGCGGACAGAGCTGTGCCTAAAGTACCCGTATTTCGCCAGTTATGTTAAATCCCATGTAGGTAATAGGGGGCGAGTCCATTACTAACAACTGAGAAATTACAAGTGGAATAATCCAATTACACTTTTACCCGACCCAGGAATCGAACCCAGGACTTCATATTCAGCAGTAGCCCTTGTGACCAACAAACAAGGCAGTCAATCAATATTACGTACCTATGTGCGAAATGCCTCCAAAACGAGTATTTGCAATTAGAAAATCCTTTGAATTTACTTTAAGTTTATTTCGAGCATTCGTGTATAGACTGGTGTGATACAAACAGTTTGTAAACCCCAACTGTAACCATTGGCGCAAAACTCAATCTCTGAACCACAATACCAACGAACAATAACAATAGTTTCACCAACGAACACACAAAACACAGCTTTATTTGTAGGTAATAAAGTTTTTGTTCCCTTATTACTTTTTTAGACGTAATTCCTTGTGGGTTGTCCAATCTTACAGAGAAATGAAACCCTGTGACTCATTCCACTAATCCTTGAGACATCGCCCTTCTAAAGAATATCCTAAAAAGGATGTTCTTCTTGTATTTTCTTGTTGTGGTCAGTTTTTGTTGCGGCAAATTGGCAATATCAGCTCCTTTCCCACGACTTTAATTTGCGCAAATCCCGAAAAGTTTGCTCTGCGGGAGGAGTTTCCGAAAATAGTTTTTGTAAAGGGTTGTAACTTTTTTAATTAGTTTGAAAGGAAAGAAACAACCAAAAAGGCCTATTGTGATGAGTAGCATACTACTGCTACTTAGGCTACTACAACACTACAGTGGTTTTGGCGCGTGTCCAAAGTCGGAACGAATGCCGCCATTTTGATTATTCAAAACAATTCCAAAAACGCTTTAAAACAGCAACGCGTCACAATGTTATTCAAGCGCCATCACGTTTGTATATCCGGAGTATCTCACACCCTTTAAATTGAGTAAGAATAGTCTACCAATCATTACTTTTATAAGAACGACACGTGTGCCCACACATGTCGTTATAAAAGTACAGTGTACAAGCCACAACAACGGTATGTGTTGTTGAAGACGATAACACATACCTTTGTTGCCTATAGTAATAATGCCTATTGTACGTCAAGATAATACATACATCAATTACCAGTCAAATCCAGTCCTCAAAATCAGCCACTTCCCTCAAATTAGTCACGAATTCACTGTAGCCGCTTTAAACCAGTTTGAACCAGTTCTATCCGCTTCAATCCGGTACTTACCTGCTACCGGCGTCGACGTCAACTCTAACAAACGAACCTAGCCTAGATAGACAACTCGATTTTCCGTCTATAGGGAACATCTGAGACCTGTACTTGCACAACCGATTTTCAACTTAGGACGTGTTAAAATAGAGTCTATTTTTCGAGTGCAGTTCAAGAAGAATTGGTGTGTAGTTCACAAAATCCAATATTTGAATTTTGGGTAGGTTTGTTTTGCTAGTAATCGTATTGCCAAGAGGGAAGAAGTGATTCCATTCATCAAACGTTACAACGAATAGGAACTTCACGCCGAATTATTACTAATACAATCAAAACAAACATAATTTATACAATATATATAACATCGTCGGTTATTATTTCGTACCCGTTTCTGGCTATTATAAATTCCCAGTGTGTCCAAGTGTTAATATATACTTTTTAAATTACCATTTTAATTTATTGTAATATTGTAATATTGTTCGATATGATAGTTACTAAAGTCACGTCACGAAAAACCGTTCTTAGAAACAATATGTTCTTAATCAAATTCTGGTAAATCATCAAAAATAATAATAACAAAATAATTTAGGGTCGCCTGGCAACATAAATTAATCAATCTTCAGTCATAACCAGTTGTGGTCAAGCGTGACCTTAATACTGTGTATCAATCTAGCTTCCACAATACTGGGATATAGGGTTGTCGCAGGACAAGAAAAACAATGGCTTGTATTTTATAGAGGTGCTCGTGGCTAAGTAATAACAGCAGCAGGGATGAATCCATCAGGTTAAACTACGTTTGCCAGGAATGGTCTCGGGATGGGTGACCTGGATAGATATTGAGCCTCTTCCGTGCCTCGGAAAGCACGTTAAGCCGTTGGTCCCGGCTGTGATTCAAGGTTCTTTGACAGCTGTTACGGGTAATCAGAAGCCCGAAAGTCTGACAGCCAGTCTTACCAAGGGGTATCGTATTACCCAGTTAGTGGGGTGTGGAGGTCAGATCAGCAGTGGCTCTATGTAAAATACTGGTATTCAGCTGCATCCGGTTAGACTGGAAGCCGACCCCAATATAGTTGGGAAAAGGCTAGGGAGATTGAATGTTATCAAACTCAAACTCAAAGTATTTATTTCAAATAAACCAATTACAGGCACTTTTGAATTGTCAAGGGGGTCGGTCAGTCAGAAAGATGAAGCTAGTTGATAGCTTATCGATCCCTTTAACCTCTAAACCCTAACCTCCGTATCAATAAACGTATTATTAATAGTTAGTACTCATTAACCATTAATTGATTGATTTTACTTCGATGGTCCTAGTTTATCATTTGTAACTTCGAGTTACGGCTGTATGGACATAGTACAGCATTGCACACATGCAAGCGGGCACGCACTTTTACCTGGAGGCTATTTTTTTTTTTTTTTTTTTTTTTTTTTTTTTTTTTTTTTTTTTTTTTTACGCTTGATTACAGTCAGTTTTAATGTTTTAATTGGTATATTGACGTGTGCTAGCTGACATGTGGCAAATTATTGATTTTAATGTGATGTGTTTCGTAATGTTAATTACTTCTCATACGATAAGTGTGTAGAGTCAAGTTCTTCCAACTAATCAGACAGCTGTGCTGCTGGGGAGTTTGTTGCGCCACTTCTTCTTCCCAGCTAAAGCACTAGGAAGTGGTGAAGGGTGGGCGATTTTGGGGAACTGTCTTATGTAACTTTGACCTTCAAAAAGTGCTGATCTTCAGCCTAATTTGAATAAATGACTTTTGATTTTGATTTATTATATCAGGTGAATAGCTACGCAGCGATTTCTCTCTTTCAATCCTCAGAAATATGACCTTTGAAAGAAGAAGACAGACGCTATACAGCGTTTATTAGTTAAGGCGTAAATGTATAGTATAATAGCCGCACCTATTTTTTTGGAAACCTCTACTTATTTTTATTTCAGGGTCCTAAAAATGCTAGTATGGTAAATATCTCTTTTGTCAACCCATAACCCGATTAGGCGTATGTAGTATTTGTGCTATGGTGCCTTATTACAGACCAAAAGGCGACGAGACAATGTTTAGAATATTTTTGATACACAAAAACGTTAGGCCTGTAATCCGTAAAAGGTTAGGCAGAGGTCTTCTTTCTTTTCGTGTGGTTAGTGACTAACCTGGTGTCAGAGTTTTTATGCTGCCCATGGGCCTCTGACTGAGCTTCACATGCTGTTGAGAAATATCTTTCAGACATGCTAGTTTCCTTACAATGACTTCCTTCACCGATTTTTAATCAAGTGATAATTATACAATACGCACATGAATCCGTAAAGTTAGAGGTGCGTGTCTTGGGTTCGAACTCGAGACCTATAACTTGGCAGTCTGACGGTCACACCACTAGGCTATCCAAAGGCAAAGGTATGGTAAGTACAGTATCATTTATCCAATTATAATTAAGACCTAAGTACAGTTTAGTTTAATTATTTATGTAAAATAAGGACCTTAGACAACCCTAAACGAAGGATTATCAATCATTGTAATTAATTTCACACACGAGTTAATGTTAATAATTGCAGTTATCATAACAGAGTGATTATTAATGATAATAGTTTAATTAGTTAGTTGATTGAGATGCCTAGAAGCAGGGTTACATTAGTACGCAATAATAATTAGGGACCCTAATGGATAACATGAGGCAAAATTTGTGTTGAAACTTCATTTATTATAATTATATTGTGTACAGAGGCCAGCACATCAAGTTACCACAATCTGTCAAATTTCTTTGATAGTATTTCAACTTTATTGCTAAGACATAAGGTTCATTTTTAATTGAGAAAATTTGACAGTTAGGCATAGCTTGATGTGCTGGCGTCTGTACATAAAACCACTGTTATGAAAAGAGATTTAATGATCACGCTTACCCCTTTCGCTTAAGTAGGTAATGCCAATCAAATAAAAGAACATAACATCACGCCTTGTTTCCCAGAAGGGTTGTGCAGTGGTGTACATATGGAAAATCCACATTTAGCCAGTTATGTTTAGGTCCCATGTTATAGGGGACCAGCTTACTGACATCAACCGGGTACAATTCTAGACTCCGAGCTGCCATTGAGAAATTCCAAATAAAAAAATCCAATAACATTTTACCCGACTCGGGAATCGAACCCAGGACCCGAGGCTCAGCAGTCGCGTTTGCAACCACGAGAACAAAGAGTCAGTCAAATAAAACAAATATCCCAATTAAGATATACCTGAGCTCTAATCAACAAAATTATCTAATCAAAAAGAGGATTAGATCCCTATTCAAAAACCATAACTTAATTAATTATTTAATTCAGCTATGTTTTAATAATAAACTTTATTTACAGGTTTCTTTCGGCTCCACATCGCCAGCCCTGAGTGACAGGACAGAGTTCCCTCTCTTCTGTCGCACCGTCGCTCCTGACTCCTCACATAATCCTGCCAGAATAGCCTTCATCAGGTGAATCAACATTTTATTGTAATCTTTTTCTTTCTTCTGCGTATGACTAACCTGGTGTCAGAGTTTTTATGCTGCCAATGGGCCTCTGACCTACCTTCACATGCTGTTGAGAAATATCTCTCAAGCATGGCCGGTTTCCTCGCGATGTTTTCGCGAAAAAACAATCAGCTGTTCAGTACATTTTGATGAGTTTGGCGAACATAAATGTACTGAATAGCAGATTTTTTTTTGTTTCAGGTTTGATACCTTAGTAAAAGTTGCTCGTTATAATGAGTACAATTAAACGACTTAAATTTAACCATGTATTTTTAGCGCCAAACATTTTTATATCATTATTCTGTCTTTGTCATTTTCAAGCCATTGAAATAAATTAAACGATGATTTAAATGTGTGTAGCAATAATATAATTTAGATTTTATTTTGATTTGTGGTGCAAGTGGACCTACGAATACGCTACGCACTGCGTAGTAGGCTACGCCTTGGCTACGACGTAGCAGCGTTCGGCTACGCTAGCTACGCTTTCGTAGCACGTATCTACGATCTCGTAGACCTTCTTCTTTTCGTGCGGTTAGTGACTAACCTGGTGTCAGAGTTTTAAGGCTGGGCCTCTAACTTAGCACTTCACATGCTGTTGAGAAATATCTCTCCGCCATGCTGCTTTCCACACGATGTTTTCCTTCACCGATTTTTAAGCAAGTTATAATTATACAATACGCACATGAATCCGTAAAGTCAGAGGTGCGTGCCTTGGGTTCGAACTCGAGACCTATGACTTGGCAGTCCGACGGTCACAGTCACACCACTAGGCTATCACTGCCTTAAAAATATGATTGTAATATGATTGTTTCTCGCGGGAATGCCCACGAATGTCAAGTAAAGGGCAGGAACCAATAAATCAGTCACTACTGCGCCAATACGTTCCAGTTGCAAATGAGTTTGTTGGAAACTTCCGCCTGTACTAAGCCAAAGTCAGTATTTCAATTTGTTCCAATATTATCTAATTCAATTAGTAAACTAGTAATTATCAAAAGTTTTCATAGTGTCTGCATAGATGCTAAAAGAAAAAGGGTGAAATTATCTGGCACGAGTTAACCGGACGTGGTAAAAAAATTTCCAGCTGTTACTTACAAAACATTAATACTTGCAACAGCTGATACATGTCGCAATCAAAAACTCTCGTGTGTGCCGTAAAAACGAAAAAATACATAATTGATTTTTGTCGTGATATTTCCGCCAATGTACACTAAATCTTAATTAATTATACACCTAAACCATCTTCCGTCTATAGGTGAAAATCGGTTCGGTAGCGTTTGAGTTTATCACGTTCTGATGAGAACTTGTTCAGATTCAACATGTTTCATTAGGCTGTGTTTGAACCAAATGCATTAAGACTTAGAAGAGATAGACTTAAAAGGGCAATGGATAGGTTTATAAAGCTACATGCCGGACATGTGAATTGATAAATCTTCAACTATTTAGATGCTGTGTTTTTCGGTTGTTTCTTTTCTTATGTGTGTTTAAGTGTTACTACTACTAACACGCTATGGGTCTTCGACGCCTGGTTTTTATTTTTATTTATTTTATTAAGACTAGTGCTAATCCTGCCGATAAACTCTTACGTTGTATGGTGATTGGTGGGTTAATGTTTGGTCCAAAATAAATGTAAATTATTTTTCAGTGCTATATTTTCAAACTATAAACCATTAAAAAAATCTTTAACATCGTCTTACACCTCAATCAAGACTAGAACATCTAATTGGCCTCATAATTCAAAATAAGAATAATTTAAAAATCAACCTTACTACATAAAGTTAAAAACCTAATTTGTCTCGCAAAGGTTCAGACCGAGAGTTTTATAAAAAGTACACCGAGTACAGCGCAACAGTTTCTTATTTAGATTTGCACAAGAACTGGTATTTTGTTGAGGGTAGTTTTAATGAAATCACGTTGCAGCTACCTGCTACTGCAACTCAACTGTAACAGCGCAACTTGCTGTTGTAACTGAATTTATTGTTGCAGAGTTCATTTGATTACTCATTTAGTATTTAGTGGCACTGAAGTGAAGACGAGGGAGTTATTGAAGGTATAGCTATTTTTTGGTACCCATCTTGAAAAAAAATTCTAAATACACCGTGCGTGTGGAGGCAGAACGCTGGTAACTGATTAGATAGTTATTTGATCAGTTTTTTATGAGGTCATCAACCGCAGGTACATAGGATATATAGTCATTTGGAATATCAATTTAAAAATAATTTGTTTTTTTTTTCTATGAACTTCATAGACATGACGTTAAAGCAAAAAAAATTGATCATTCATTGCTTAAAATAACAACCAGCGGTCGTTGACCCAAAAAAAAAACAATTCTTATTCATTTATATTCTGTCGTGTTTAGATATCACATCGGCGGAGTATCTCTAGCTGTAGACTCTGAAAATAGACCTACTCGAATTCTCTTTTTATTTCGCGCCCTTTGCTTCATAAAACGAAATTATTTCAACCAATATTTCAAAGTTACAAATAATTTCCTGTACATTGTCAAGACGTCGAGAACAGGACAATGTACAGGCGTTTTAGAACAAAGACTTCTAACGTGTACTTGGGTACAGTCACCTACTAAAACATAGATTTTTAACTACCTATTTTTTTTTGTTATTTGCTAATAATAGTAATACTTAATCGTTAATTTCATGCAATAGCACCCATAAAATTTAAATTGGAAACTTATCCTAAAAACAAAACTTATACTAGGCAAAACAGACATAAAATATGAAATAGTAATGAAAAATAACAATAAAAATAGAACAACATACTATTTCACACCAAAGAATCCCAAACAAATAGACCCCATAACTTCACTACATAGTATAAAACAAAGTCGCTTTCTCTGTCCCTATATCCCTATGTATGCTTAAATCTTTAAAACTACGCAACGGATTTTGATGCGATGCGGGTCTTTTTTAATAGATAGAGTGATTCAAGAGGCAGGTTTATGTGTATAATTTGTCGACATATTTTGCGGGCGAAGCCGCGGGCGGAAGCTAGTTACTAATAATACAGGCCACCACATCGTTAATTTATGGTCTAGGTAGGGACTAATAACTACTAATAATTTTGATAAGGGTGAATACATAATGCTAGAAGAAACCACGCAAGTAACTAAAATTAGAAAGGCGAAAGTGAGTTTGTTTGTTTAACACGCTTTCACGCTAAAACGGCTGAACAGATTTGGATAAAATTTGGCGCATGAGTAGATTATGACCTGGAAAACTACTCTTAACCATGGTTCGCAGACAAAGTCGTGGGAAACAACTACTTCTTCAAAAAAATTACAGAGTCCAAAGTTTGAAGTTCACATATTTTTTTTTCAAATTTATAACTTTGTTAGAGAAGTCCTATTTCATAAATCTCTTTTGATACTTTCGATACACACTTAACCTTTACCTTATGTCTGACGTTATACATAAGTACATCTTGTGTGACATAGAATTGAATCTTCAAGGACTTCAACCATAAAGGGTGCGAAGTATGAACGATACTTCAGAACACTTCGCGTGTTCCACTTTGGCAGCCTTTTCGGAATTATTAAAATTAAAAGAAATAAAAAAATATTATTACCTATTTTTTTTATATTGTATTTAAAGAAAAAAAATTAAATGTAATAAGATAAGAAAGAAAATCAATAGAGGACAACATATTAACAACTAACGTTTATTTACGTGTATTATTTAACGTTGATTTTTGCATTACAATATTTATTTTTTATAGATTACATTATTTTTATAGATGAATGTTTACATTATTTATGGAAGATGTTAATTAGTTAAGGCTCCGTTTGGGTCTAGGCCTTCTCCAATTTTTGTCAACCGTTTCTCTCCTACGCGTTCTTTGTCTAGTCCTTCCGGCAATTTGTTTTATTTCATCCTTTTCAGTATAACAAACATTTTATTCCCGGGAAACTCTTTGTCGTTATTCGACGATAGAGGTCCATTTCGGAATTTCCCGCTTCAGTGTATTAGATTTGTTTGTTATGTTAATTTATGGATTCTGTTAATATAATAAACTTACTTGGTCATAAAATGATATGTTTGACATCTGTCTAAACCATAGTTTATACTTTTTGCTATTGATTCACTAAGAACATGATTATGAAATATTATTATTCCCCAAGGGAAACACATTAGTGAGATTTTACATATATATTAGAATACTTATTTTTTTTACAACATTTTGATTTAAAGGTGTATCCTTGGTTGGAGTATCATGCCCGTTCTTCTCCGTGGGAATCTACTACGCTTTGGAATAGGCAACTAACTAGCTCATCTTTCTGACTGACCGACCCCTTGTCAATTCAAAAGTGTTTGTAATTGGTATATTTGAAATAATTTTGAGTTTAAAATGCGATTAAAATTACTTCAAATGAGTATTTTGGCTGATCTGTAAGTCAGGATAGTGTTAAGTGTAGCAATTACATTGAATATATTTAAAAAAAATGGAATGATGCTTTCCGAGATTCTTTGAAAACAAATTTTTTGTAAATCAAGGCCCGCTTGCACCGCAAATAGCGTAGCTCATTTTATTCAAAATTAACTTTTTACAACTCAACTGTAATTACATTTCCTCCCTACCAGACAATTCGGCTGGGACACAGTAACAGCCTTCTCCCAGAACGAAGAGATTTACTCCCTAGCTGTAAACGAACTGGTGACCCAGTTGGAAGCCGCCAACATCACCTGCGCGGCTTCCATCACCTTCGCAGAGTCGGACTTCAAGGAACAACTCCAACAATTGAAGGTATGTGACGATTATTTTTACGGAAAATGTTACTTTTTATTTCTTCACGGCTATACAACGATTTGCTTAAATTCAGGTGTCCTTTATTCAAGACTTTCTAATCACAAAAAAAAAACAAAAATAAAGTAAATTTTGCTTTGTACTGGGTTTTTTGTAGTCGGTTATCTTTGTGTGTTCTTATCAGTTTTTAGCTATGGTTTTTACTTTGAATAATTATCATCACCAACATGATCACATAAGATTAAAAACATAATATTAAACTAATAACTTATAAACTCCTCACGCAAAGGTAATTAAAATATGAAATCTCCGTGCTACCTTTATCAAATGAGAAAAGAATCACGTAAAACGCCCCAATTTCTAAATCAAATAATAATAATAATAATATCCTTGGACATTTCACACAACGCCATATCGTCCCAAGCTAAGCAACCTAATGCTTGTGTTATGGTAACGAGATGGCTGATAAACTACTTATATACATTTTTTTTTTGTAAATACATATATATTATAGACTAGCTTCTGCCCGCGACTTCGTACGCGAATCCTGTTGCTTATGCCAGCGACAACAGGGTTGCCATATTTTATGTTATTTAAAAAAAAAATCCAAGCGCAATTCTCTATCCGTGAACGTCTCCAACTCGCGAGACAATGCGTGGCGTTCACGATTAGCGGTCAGTCGCGCATCACGTTCCCCACTTGTCTCTAGAGACCTAGAAGTCGATGCGTAGATACGCTTGGAACTCAAGCGTAATTCTTTTTCCGTGAACGTCTCCGACTCGCGAGACAGTACCGGGTTACCGGGTAGAATACCATGTCACGAAGATAAGCCCGAAGGCATATTTATACGATAAAATAAAAGCCAGTAGAGTCAAATTTGCAATGATACACCATCTTCATCGAAAATCAGTTCTAAAGTGTTACCGCCATCACGGCGTGTAGGTACTCCCAGCTTATGTTATTTTATACTTATACAGTAAAATTAGTGATAGCTTTGATTTCCACATCAGATGTTTCTGATCTTCGATTTTTATAAGTCAACAGGAAATGACCATCAGACCGAACAACTTTTGCTAAGACGTCATACCTATATGTGTTATGGTGTAGCTGGGCTCTTGGAGTTCCACAACAGGTGTTCCTGATCTTCGATTTTTATAAGTCAACAGAGAGTGCTTATCAGATTGAACACCTTTTGCTAAAACGTCATCTATCTATACATATAATAAAATTGTAGAAAAGTGGTGTCTGTACAATGGAAGTATATAAAAAAAAAGTACGGAGCGTTTTTTTTTTGGTAATGGCATCTCGCAGTTCAACCATAGGGTTGTCTACCTGCTTAACCGGACTTGCCTGTGTATGCCACAAAAGAATTGTAGCCTCCAGCCAGGGATTGTGTAGTCACTTAGTTTATAAGTTTATAAAAACTTACAAACTAAGCGACTACACGCTAAGGGCACCCCCTGTGGGGTACGGACCTCGGCTTAGGGGGTCGCTGGGGGAGGACAGCAAGGGACAGCTGGATCGGGGGTATTTAAAACTACTGGCTCAGCGGCAACGCGGGCTGGCTCGAGCAAGGGTCGTGGGGATGGGGATGAACAGGGTCGTCGCGATGGGCCTCGACGGCGAGGACGGAACGACGGAAAGCAGCGGTGCTGCTCTCAGCGCGCTTTATATAGCCACAGACGCGCAGGCGCGAGGTGTGTACGTACTCTGATAGAATACCTTAACAAATGTTCGCCGTGATTGTTTAAATTGACATAACTTTTTTATTTGTGAACCGATTGACATGAAATAAACTCTAAATGTTAAGTGAAGCTTACTACAATATCAGGGGTGTGAGATCAAAACTAGTTACGTCCATCGAGAGAAATTTTACAGGACGGAAAAAATCTTCTTAATTTTTTAGGAAACAACTGAGCTATAAAGCAACTGCTTTACAAATATTAATTATGACGTACTCTATTTAATAATGTTGCATTCAGGAGACCCGTAAAGTAAAAATATACGTTAAATTGAATAAAACTGTTGGACAGAACCAGTTTCGATCCCAAGCTATGGACATAGCCATCTTTGATCCCAGCTTTTCGGGACCTAACCAAGTTTGTTTCTAAACTAATCTCAGGGCTGGATTCAGTATACTAGGGCCAAAGCATATTTTATTTGTCAAAATCTAATAGAGTTAGTTCCGTATAGAAAAAATACTATACAGAGAGTAAATTAAAAGAAAGTCTTGATCAAAGTATACTTATTTATTATATAGGTAACTAAAGTTGGATTTTTCGAAAGTAACAATAAAAATTAAAAATAGTGTTTTATCGTTTTTTAAAAATTTATCTGATTATACTAAGACATAATTCCGCTACTCCTGATGTTAAGTGAGAGCCGATTCTTGGTAAAGTCTTCGCAGAATACCTGAAAAAATAATTTGAATTGATTGAAGGTAAGTAGGTACCTACACTCTTTACCTATGAATTAAATACAAGTTCCTAATATCAGTAACGCATCACTAGCTGCCCGCTACGTAGGTAAATCGGTTCGGTTGTTATGATAGAATCATCATCATCATCATCATCAGCCTTTTAATGTTCCCGCGGCTGGGACACAGGCCTCCTCTCTAGGAGAGAGAAGGGAGATGAAATGCTTATACTTTATGGTAAAAATGAAATGATAATTAGCCAAGTGACTTGCAAAGGCGAAAATCCTATAAGTATATTAAAACTTTGTTAATAACACAAATCACTTTAGCCGACTGCACGTACCTAAGTTCGGCCCTGGCAAAACACTAACTTACCTCACTTTCTTCGCCTTATTCGCCTTCCAATTTTGTGGCTGTGCAGTTCGTTTTCGTGTCTGGTTTTTATTCACAGGCATAGGAAAAACATCCATCTTGCTAAAAACGTTAGAAAACACACGAAAACACAAGAATTTTTATTTAAAATGGCTTAAAACTGAGGGCTTGTGACGACTAAACAACAATGAAATGCAGTAGGCGGCCATGACAGTTTCGATTCGAATGGAGCGCTCCTATTGGCTAGCGTCAGTGTAACCAGCTTTGATTCTAAACTTTTGTGGACGTAACCAGATTTGCTACCAACCTCATTTTTAAAATTAAAATAACTCGGGACAGAGCCAAGTTTGATGCCAAATGTTTTTTTTCTATGAAATGTTATCTCAAAACTAAAATGTTACCATTAAAATATGAATTTTGAAAAATTATGGACGTAGCTAGTTTTGATACTATACCCCTGATATATTAGTGAAAACCGCATCTAAATCGAATTAGCCGTTTCTGATATTAGCGTGTACAAACACACAGACAAACAGACAAACCGACAAACAGACAAAAAAAAATTAATTACAATTTCGGGTTCGGCATCGATATAATAACAACCCCTGCTACTTTTTTTTTATACTATACTTCCATTGTACAGACACCACTTTTCTACAATTTTATTATATGTATAGATATAGATAGATAGATAGATAGAAAAACACCCAGACTCGTAACAAATACTTGCAGGTCGTACAAATATTTGTTCCGTGCGGGAATCGAACCCGCGACATAGTGCGCAGCAGTCAATCGCTCAACCACTGCGCCAACCGTGTCGTCAAGTCAAAATCAAAATCAATGTGTTTGAATTTGAATATTTATGAAAAAGAAACTTGCCGATTACATAACCTGCTCCTATTTTGAAGTCATTGTAAGACAACGTCATTTTAAGCATAATCATCTTATAATGTTTCCACTACGGGGACTCAGGCATCTCTCGGTGAGAGGGAGTGGGCTACGGCCTATCCACAATGCGGGCTCAGTGCAGGTTAGGACATACCAAACAATATACTTTAAAACAGGAGGTACATTAAACCATCAAATCCCAGTTGTTCAACATTCAGTTCCCAAACAAACCGTTGTTGAGTGAACTTGTCATAAGCTGTCGAGTGCAGCTGAATCAATCAGTTCTGATTGACGGCGACAACACGGCCAGTCAAGAGTGATTCGGTTCACGCTAAACTGGATCAAACTGATTGCGACAAATAATAACCAAAAATCTCTTTACGCCTACTATGCTGGCGTTTAAGCTTTAATGGCGACTGATTTTGATCGAATTTTGCTTATTAGGTTGTCTTTCAGTATTCGTAACTCGTTTAGTAGTGGTTTTTCCTTTTATAGTTCTTCTTCTTCTTCGTGTGTCAGAGTTTTAGTGCTGCCCATGGGCCTCTGACTGAGCTTCACATGCTGTTGAGAAATATCTTTCAGACATGCTAGTTTCCTCACGATGTTTTCCTTCACCGATTTTAAGCGAGTGATAATTATACAATACGCACGTGAATCCGTAAAATCAGAGGTGCGTGTCTTGGGTTCGAACTCGAGACCTATGACTTGGCAGTCCGGTCACACCACTAGGCTATCACTGCTACAAACAAATCATTGATCTATATTTGTTGAGGTCAATGACCATAGTTATTTTAATTGACATGAAATGTCCGTTTAAAAATAAGTTGTTTTTATTTAAACTTCACAGGCGTTCTTAGTTACTTATTAGGTTTTGATACCTACTGCTTTGGAATGGCAACTAGCTTCATCTTTCTGACTGACCGACCCCTTGACAATTCAAAAGTGCCTGTAATTGGTTTATTTGAAATTTTATGCATTGAGTTTGAGTTAGATTATCTAAACACGACAAAAAAAGGTTTTTCTCAACTCATACTTCAAGTACTAGTACCAGCGGTCATTAACCCCAAAAAAAGAAACAAATTTTTATCGTGTGTTTACTCATCACGTATGCAGAGTTTCTCTGGCTAATTTCCTTTGACTCTGCATAAAATAATACCCGACAAGGAAAATCCACGCTCGATCGCTCACCACCCAATATCAATAAGTTAAAAGCTATTCAAGACATATTAGAACTCCATTAGACCTCAAGTGATTGATTCCCCACAACCTTCCGACCGCGTAACGAACTAAGTTTGACAAATTATATTGACTACAAGACGATATTACTTAAACATTGAAAGTCAAGTTTAAAATTGCTTATTTCTAAAGTTCTGAAGTCAGGTAGTTGATGTAAGTGTGACGCTGAAAGTTTTGACTATCGTTGAATATATTATGCAGATACAATATGCTTCTTGTAACAGTGAAAACTTATGCTAAAAGCGCGGATATTGAAAGGTGGTTTTTATGAAAAATTAATGGGCAGCTGTATTTTTGTGCTGTGAAAACGATACTTACCTTTAAAAAGCTCTTAAAAGTTTTTTCGTTACCGTATACCAGGGTTTCTAATGGTGGCGTGAAACTTATAGCCTTCTTCAAATTGAGATGCGTTTGAGTATTCGGGAAATATACTGCTGGCAGCGATTCTGAACCCGTTAGCTAAATGTTATGATCATTTTTGATGAAGTTTCACGAGTTATAATTATGACAAATAGAATAACTTTGCAAAATATGATAAATGGCCTATGCACACGAAGTTTTTATCATACGCACGTTCCATATCACGCGCGTCGGCTTGTTTTTTTTTTGAGGTTGGGAAATCATCAAATGATCCCTACCGCTCTGGGTGGGGCGGAAGGGAGTGTCAGACTTTTACTGACTAAAAACCCATCCATGTTCCTTCCTTTATGTTCCGGGGTAGCGGCAACCCTTTCGACTATCCCGCTTACCCGGAAGGACACCTGTCGGCTGCGGTTGAACCCGTTATCTACCTTGAAAATGGGCCATAATATTAATGTTCCTTTTTATTCTCGGTTTACATAAAAAAATAAGTCATAAACAAAATCAAGACTTTCAACTAGACTGAAAATCAGTACTATTCAACGTCAAAATTACATAAGACAACCACCATTTCCTAGTGCTTTAGCTGGAAATAAATGGCGCAACAAGCTCTCCAGCAGCACAGCTGTCTAGAGACGAACTTGATTCAAAAGCAATCCTAAGTTTAAATAATATTAAATGACAAAAATGAATAATAATAATGTTACAGAAAAAATACGAAGGTGTTACAGAAATAGCTCACTCGGACTTAATATGCAAATATACTAACAATGAATCAAACGAAAACTCGCCAACAGTTTTTCTTTGTCGAGCGTTCAAAAGGAATGTTCTTTTGTCCATTTTTTAAGTTGATGGAATAATGTTACTTCACAGAACAAAGAAAGGATCTGTGGTAGTATTGTATGGTAGTATTGTATGGTACAATTGTACACTTTTTTGTTAGTGGCCAGTAACTTTTAGCGATGGTTAGTTAAAACCTTCATATAAATTGCTTTGAAATAAATCAAACAATCTAGCCTTTTTCCAAATGTTGGGTTCGGCTTCCAGTCTAGCTGGATGCAGTTGAATACCAGTATTTCTTAAGGCTGTTCTCATGCTGCATGCATTCAAATAGCTTAAAAAAAAGCGTGCAAATGAAGCAGCTTTACGTCGGCATTTACAGAGAAATTATATCTGAAATAAATAATTAGTAAACCAAATAACTTTTACTATGGGAACAAATCTGAAATCCCGAAAAAAATCTGCTGTTCCATTTTGACGAATCACGCGAGCATAATGTATAACAGCATTTTTTTCGCGATTTTAGATTTGTTCTCATAATAAAAGTTGTTCATAATAATGAGTACACTGACCCCTTAAAATACTGCCCATTAATTCAATTTCACCATGTATAGGAGGCCAAACGCTCCAGTACCTAAGCTCCTAAAAAATATTGTGAGCTTTCCAATAACCACTACAATGAAATAACATCACAGGATTACAAACTCACTCAAAAAAGGAGATAATACAAAATGTATCTCACTGAGGTCGTTTGAATACCAACATTGTTTTAAACCTCAAAGCAAAAGTTGTAACAACTTTGCCTAGCTATTGTTACCACCGGCCACAACACAATACCTACTTTAAAATTACTCCTAAAAGCATTCCCAGGAATTAATAAATCAAAATTAATTAATTCAATGTTGTGGGTTTATAATTTAAGTTTACTCTGGGGAAGGATTATACGAGGACTAATTTATTTTAAGGAATTTATGTACAGTTTGTTTAGTGAAAGAGCAATTGCAGTGATAGCCTAGTGGTGTGACCGTCGGACTGCCAAGTCATAGGTCTCGAGTTCGAACCCAAGACACGCACCTCTGATTTTACGGATTAATGTGCGTATTGTATAATATTATCACTTGCCTAAAAATCGTTGAAACCAGCATGCCTAAGAGATTTTTCTTAATAGTATCTGAAGCTAAGTCAGAAGCCCATAGGCAGCATAAAAACTCTGACACCAGGTTATTAGTCACTAACCACACGAAAAGACCTAGGAGGTTGTCGACTGCTTAAATGGACTTGCCTGTGGATGCCTAAATAAATTAAAGTCTTAGCCCTTCCGCTCCACCCAGAGCGGGAGCAGTCATTGGATGATTTCCCAGCCTTAAAAAAAAAAAAGCCAGCGTCTAACCTTAAGTGACTGTCCTCAAAGGGGTTTGGCGTCGACCTTGGCTTCGGGCGTCGCTGGGGAAGGATGGCAATGCACAGGCTGGATCAGAAATTATAGATGTCAGAAATGTCATAATATATCCAACAAAACAGGTGACATTGGAGCGTGGCCAAAATAGGAACTGAAATCGCCATCTTGTTTTGTCAATATATAATGACAGTGTAGGTAGATACCTACACTCTGACATTTCAGACATCCCAGGTCCTATTTCGAGATTCTTAATTCTAATGGAAAACCAGCCGGGCTCCTGGAACGAGATGCTGGGAAGAATTGAATGAGTATAAATCTGACCTCAACACAACTCAGGACTCTCTCAGGACTCTTATTTTCTTAATATTGATGTATTTTTTTATCATTTATCTATGTTTTAGAGGTACCTTGTGCTATTTCTTTTAGCTTCTGGCTGAAATAGTATGGGTTTGGAAGCTGGGTGTTATTTTTTGTTGAATCGAATATTGGCAATATCATATTATTTATCGAAATATCCCTTACAACAACATTAAAACTATAAAAACGTTAAAATCTATTATTACTCTAACAATATAAAAGAAAAAAAGAAAAAAAAACTTTATTTAAATTATAAAAAAAACCTACTTTAATCTACGCTATAACATTAAATAAACAGCAACATTTTAGCGAATTCAGTCAAATGGCATTTAAATATATGCAATTACAATATAATGCACTTGACAAAATCTAAAGGTGGTCCTCACCGCGAGCATTCGCCTGTAATTGCCTATTGGAATCGGGCAAAAATAAAATATGAAATCATATGGAAAAAGCCCGCTCGTCATAAAAACTTCCCTCACTATACAGAAATTAAATATACTGCGAAGATATAATCATTAAATTGCATTTAATGCTAATAAGTATTCCATTTGATTAGAAATCTGTGACGTCACATTGTTATATTCATACAAATCACGTACAAGTGCCGCCTTTTGACAATTCATAAAAAGTAACGTTATTGACTACCCTTTCAAATACCCAATTATGTAGTCAGTCATCAGTGAAGGAGGAGGTCAGCAGTAGTCAGGGAAGCAGTATTGTAACGTTTTGCTCGAAATCGTATCATGCGTAACATTACAGGCGAATGCTCGCGGTGAGGCGCCACCTTTAGACATTCAGGTATGAATATGCCCCGTATTTGTCAAGAAACACAAATCCAATTGTTATGCATGTATCGTTAGCTCTGTTTACTGTGAACATAAACGTGACTGTAATTTCTGAACGCGGCTTTGTGTCGCACAATGTACATACGGACATAACTATTTACTCTTCGCACTCCGTTAGATAGGTAAACGAGGATTTATAGGAACAAAAAAATTACTTGCCTAATGATTATATCCGCCAGAGAAGATAGAGGCATACAGTTTATAGTAAAGAGTTCTATTTCTATATTGTTTATGGCGGAATTCCAGTGTGCAGCGGCAAGAACATTTTATTACAACTCGAGTAATATAAGATCTCAAACACTCATGCCTGTTGACCACCCTTACAAGTCTTAGGAAGCTTTTATCAAAGCCATTTTTTCAACAAGAGGCACCTGCCTTTATTTGATTTTTTTGCAGTCCAAAGTAGCTTGGAATTGAACAAATTATCTTAAAAACAAAATGAACCAACTTTGAGGGAATAGTTAAGTAGAATAAAGTAATAATTTTGTATTTATCTGTGGAGGCTTGCAATTAGCGATTTAGTTATATATTATTGTTATTATTATCACATTAGTTTGTAAGCCTTCCGAAAATAAAGAAGATAAATACTGTAATAATACTCGACTGAAATAAAACCGGAATCTGAGGTATGTACTACTCTGTCAAGAAAGTACCGGGAAAAGATCAATAATACACAAAATGTCTGTTATTCATCCAAATTTATTTTATCACCTTCAAAGTATGCTCCTTTAGAAACGATACACTTGCGCCAACGAATAATCCATTCATCAAAACATTTTTTAAACGCTGCTTCCGGAATTAAGTTCAGTTCTCGCCGCGAATTATCCTTTATGTCTTCTATCGATTGAAAACGGGTGCCACGAAGTGGTAATTTGAGTTTAGGAAAAAGAAAAAAGTCAGCAGGAGCCATATCTGGTGAATATGGTGGTTGCTGGATGGTATTTGTTGAGTGTTTGGTCAAAAATTCGTTCACAATGATAGCCTTGTGCGAAGGCGCATTGTCGTGGTGCAAAATCCAAGAATTTTCTTTCCACAAACCTGGCCTTTTTCGTCGAATTTGCTCTCTTAAACGCCGCATAACGCTCAAATAATATTCTTTATTTACCGTTAGACCTTCCGGTAAGAATTCAGAGTGCACAACACCGCGATAGTCAAAGAAAACAGTCAACATGACTTTGACTTTTGATCGATTTTGGCGTGGTTTTTTTCGGTTTCGGTTCAGTTGGAAGGCGTCACTCCGAAGCTTGTTGACTAGTTTGCATGTCAAACTCGTAAACCCACGTCTCGTCACCAGTAACAATGCGTTTCATGAATGTTGGGTCTGAACTGACTCGTTCTAGCATGTCCTCAGCGACTTTCATGCGATTGAGTTTTTGGAGAAAATTCAGATCTTTTGGGACTAGCCGAGCAGCAACATGTTTCATACCCAAATGATTAGTTAAAATGGTACGGATCGACTCGTGAGATACAGAAAGTTCGGCGGCTATCTCTCTCAGAGTTGAATGGGGATTTGTGTCATGTCACTATTTTCTTAACTTTTGCGATGTTAACTTCAGTTGCAGACGTTGACGGCCTACCAGAGCGAGGCAAATCTTCCATCACATCTCGACCGCTTTTGAACGCTTTGAACCACTCATAAGCACGAGTTTTTGATAAAGTCGATTCACCGTAAGCCTTCTGTAACATTTTCAGTGACTCCGAACACGAAATTCCATTGGCGATGCAAAATTTAAGACAAACTCTTTGTTCGATATTTTTGTCCATTATGAAATTCGCAATACACACTATATATGATATTACTAAAACCAGCACTGTATTTAATATAAATAACAGATGCAACTCAAACTCCGCGCCAAAATGGAAAACAGTTGTGCCAATCTAACAACTACAAAATAACAAAAATTTTAATTTGGAACCATAAACAAATCATCCATTCCCGATACTTTTTTGACTGAATGTATATGTCACCGTTAGATTGTAAAGATCGTTAGATTACAATCTATCTAAGCGAGATTGTAAACTATCGATAGATTGTGAACCGTATCATTATGATTGCAATTTGACTCATTATTCTTCGCTATATTGTAATCTACCGAAGTGCAATCGTTAAATTACAATCTGAATAAAAATAATCTCTTTTTTCCATATTTTTTTTCTATATAATCTAGTCGTTTCTGGCACTCGCCGGCCGCTGCCGCGGCACCGCTCGCTTCGCTCGCTCGGCTCGTGCGTAGGTGGTCACAGTTTTAACCTAACCTAACCATTTTTTTAAACGTCCTACGCCGGTTCACAATTTGACCGCTTCCCATCGATAGATTACAATCAAGCGAAAAATGATGCGTTAAATTGCAATCATAATGATACGGTTCACAATCTATCGATAGTTTACAATCTTACTAGATAGATTGTAATATAACGATGTTTACAATCTAACGGTGACATATATACGCCTTATGGCAAATTTCATTTAACAAAAATAACGCAGGTAGGTACGGTCACCAACAGAAGTAGGTTAACAGTGTTACTTATACATCATCATCATTAAAGACTTACTGCTGGGCATAGGCCTCTCCCAAGCACTGCCACTTCCACCAGTTCTGTGCTTCCCGCATCCTTTACAAGGTCATTGGTCTGCCTTGTGAGAGGCCTTATCCACCTACCCTACCTTCTCTTCCTACCCTAGTTCCTACCTACCTTAATTCCTCTTTTAAATCACCCCTGTATTAAAGCAAACACAACGATAACAAAATCAATCCGGTCAAGGCGATTCTGAGTTTTAGCGAGACTAACGAACAGCCATTTTTTGTTGTTTGTTTTTTTACTGCGTCATATTTGCCGCAAATAAACGTACTTATTTTCTTTCTTACTTTTTATTTTCATTCATTTTTATTTAAGTTGATAGATTAGAATAAAACCAGAAAAGCTGAACTCCGAATGACTAAACTAAATAATGCATAAAATAAAAGTTATTAGTTACAGGATTTTGCACTTTATACAGTTTTCAGTCCGTCGCCAATGCGTGGTTTCAGTCATAATAAATTGAAAATAATGATACACTCCACCATGGTATGAGATGATTTGACATTGAAGGATGTGCTGTGCGACCTCAGCTTGTTTTAGATAAAGAAAAGAGTATATAACTGCCACATTATATTACATATGTCGCGCTGTCTACTTTACTGTCGCTGTACACTTAGTAGAGTTGAGCTGCATGGTTGCAATGAGAAATGCGTGCACTGACTGGATAGAGCCACTCAACATGAATGATTCTTTCCTCAAATGACCATTTCAGACACCAAACTACTTGGTCTACACATGATCTGAGCAAGATTATGTCTGGACATTTTAAAAGAGACTAGGAGTATTTCTTCCCAGAGTAAAAATGAAACGCCGACCTAATCTAATTTTTACACCTTTTTTTTGTTCACCTTTTTGGTGTACCTATTGTTTTTATTCTGGGTGCATCGTCTTCACATATAATGTTATAATACATGTATAAAAAAAAATTGTGAAACATTTTAAACGGTGGAGTTTCTTGCCCATTCTTCTCCACACGAAACTACCTTTTGGAAGGGGCGACTAGAATCAATTCTATTTCTTGTTCATTTTTGACGTTCAAAAGTGCCTTTCTTGTGCCTATTTGAAATAAATGTTTTGACTTTGACTTTGACTTTTAAAATATAGTTATTTATAATCAGCCTATAATGTTCCCACTGCTGGGACCCAGGCACCCTCATAGGGAGTGGGCTATAATCCACCACACAGGACCAGTGCGGGTTGGTGGATATTACATGTCTTCGAATTTTTGGTTCTAAGACATACCGGTTTCCTCACGATGATTTCCTTCACCGTTTTAGGAGCAGTGGTGATGAAATTCACATAAAGTAAAGCGCCTGCTTGGGTTCGAACCCACAACCTACAACTCGGAAGTCGGGCCAGTTACTACTGGGCCACTACTGCTCCTGCTGGCTAAAATATAGTTCTTCTTCTTCTTCGTGTGGTTAGTGACTAACCTGGTGTCAGAGTTTTTAATGCTGCCCATGGGCCTCTGACTTAGCATCACATGCTGTTGAGAAATATCTCTCAAGCATGCCGGTTTCCTCACGATGTTTTCCTTCACCGATTATAAGCAAGTGATAATTATACAATATGCACATGAATCAGAAAAATCAGAGGTGCGTGCCTTGGGTTCGAACTCGAGACCTATGACTTGGCAGTCCGGCGGTCACACCACTAGACTATCACTGCTTGTAAAATATAGTTACACCTAGTTTTAAAAATCTTATTGACGTGTAAAAGTGTCTTAAAAGATAAAGAAGAAATAAACATTTGATTTCAAAGGATTGTAAACGTTTTTTTTTTCTTTTCAGGAGCTGGACACTCGCATCATTATTGGCAGTTTCTCACAGGAGATGATTCCAAAGATATTTTGTGAGGTGAGTCGGCTTCAAGTTATTCATTACCTTTCCATTGCAAACTAATTACTGTTTTTCCTGAAAACTACCTCCTACATAGATACCTTTCAAGTGGCCCTATACAAAAGAATATATATTTTTTTTTATAATAATATTCTATATCATATGATATGTATACCATAGATATTGAAACTTGTCGATAGTTCTCAGTCCCTTCACAGTTTATGATTTTGCATCATAGAGATCTTTATTGTCGTTGCTTTAAGTTCGGTGTCGGGTTGTTTTCAGGGGTAAAATAAAGAACTGTAGTTCGCCTCAGCAAATACCCGCGATAACTTATAAATATATATTTTTTTTATTATTATTTGTCCTACACTGTCCCACTGCTGAGCAAAGGCCTCCCCCAAATCCTTCCAGACATCTTTCTCTTGAGCCATCTCGATCCATCCCTTGTGGTATGCGTCTAGGTCGTCTCGCCACCTCTTCCTGGGCCGGCCTCGACGGCGCCGTCCATCCTCAGGCACCCACCTTGTAGCGACTATTGCCCAGCGGTCACTATGCATGCGGCTAACGTGACCCGCCCAATCCCATTTTAGCTTGGCAGCCTTTTTGCTAACGTCAACGATCCCAGTTTTGGAGCGTAGCGTGGCATTTCGTATTCGTATACTTATAAATATGCCAGTAATAATTTAAAAAAGGTTTTTAAATTTGTTGTAAGTATCGCTATTCATTTGCTTTATCGCTATTCTAGATACACGTACAAACGTAAGTAGTCAATAACCATGCTCTGGTAGTAAGTGTGTGGTGTTTGTGAGATCGCAGGCGTTCAGACTGGGCATGTTCGGCGCGGAGTACGCGTGGCTGGTTTCTGGCATGCCCCCGCGCATCCGTGGCGCCCCGCCCTGTGCGCGGCCGCAGCTGGCGCGCGCTCTCGAGGGGCTGGTCACTGTCACTGCGCATAGGGGCATCGTGGGAGACGCGGCTGGTTTTTCTGGATTGGTGAGTATTGTTGGATGGTTTTATTTATGGCATAAGCTAAAACTTAGGAGTATACCAAAGAAACAATGGATGTAGGTATTGTGTGAACGATGATTTGGCTAAAAAGGGAGTGACTACCGAGATAACAACTATTAGAGAAGTATGGAAGAAGAAGACATGTTGCGCCGACCCCAAATAAATTGGGATGAGGGCAGGAGAATGATGATTATGAATGATGATAAGCTAAAACTTATCTTAATATTTGGCAGAAAATGAAGTGTCATACAAAGTGTTAGGCCATTTAGAACCATGTACTGTGTAACCTTGCTGTCAATTCTGACGCCGTGTAGAAATATCTGTGGTGGTTATACCTAACGTGGATATCCGAAATTAAGACATCTGTTGATTCATACTGCATGACGAAATGTCCTCATGTCTATTCATTATGGAGGATTGTCTGCATTTTCCTTTTCCGTGAACAGTATCAGTCCATACGTTTTCATATTATAAAATTGTTGCTGTGGCTACCATTTTTTATATCTACGATAACTTCATAAATGATTTTGTTGGGTGGAAATTCCTCTGTACACTTTGGTGAACCAAAAGCATAAAGGTTTTGTATTTTGCAATAAAACAGTACAGAATACTTGTTGATTTTTGTAAAGAAAAGTGTAAAATCCATGTGCAAAAGTAATTTAATTGGTGGGCTGTTTACTATGCATTCGTTGGAAAGTAGAAACGGAATCGAATAATGCATGTAAATTCGGAATCGCTCGAGGCTAATAACGGAGTTTCATACAACTTGCACACAGTGTAATGACAATTTACGAGCTCGTTGTGTATCTATTACTATACTTAAATATAATAGGCAATTACCAATTGTTAGTTAGATAAATGAGATGTGAGTGGGTTCGAACAAACACTCATACACAATCAATCTACAGGATACAGGACAGGTCAGATAGGCAGTCGCTCCATGTAAAACACTGGTATTTAGCTGCATCTGGTTAGACTGGAAGCCGACCCCAACATAGTTGGGGAAAGGCTAGGCAGATTGAAAAGGTTCTATTCCTAAGTTGTCTTTACCGATAACAGTTCCATTCTGTTTGAAAAACCTCTAACTCTAACCTCTTAAACATCATTTAAAATTCTAACAAAATATCAACTTGGCAGACCGAAATACAACGAAAACCCATTCCTTCGAATGTTGTATGGATAGGTTTCCTAAAATAGCAGTCAAACTCCCCAAGCTTTCATCTTTTATTTATGGTTCGGTAGGTAGATACATCGCGGAGATACAACTCGGAATGACATAGAGATGGAGCGCTTCACGGAAGGCTGATACCTTATTCATTGCTAGGGATCTGATAGACACCAAGGAAGTTTAGGAATATACATTTACTATGTGACAAAATCTAGTTAAACTCTTTGTTCATCATTATTTTAAAACGAAGCACAACATAGGGAAAGTCAGGCAAATTCATTTGTTAAATCAAGTACCAACTTACATTGTCGAAATCAAATATTGTTCGTATGGAGTCGATTTGCTAAATAAATAATTTACCTGGCTGTAGGTTCCTCAATTAATCCGACCACCCTTTTCCCAACTACTGGGTCGGCTTCCAGTCTAACTGGATGCAGTTGTATTTTACATAGAGCGAATGCCTATCTGAGCTCCGCAACCTAGTAACTGGTAATAGGATACTGAGCTTCTAACGACCCGTGACTACTCAAAGAACAACGCTTTAACGGACGAGTCACGGAGGAGTCTCGGTATGTAAAGATGGTCAGTTGGTCACCCATCCTAGAGCCAACCTCGGCAAGCGTAGCTTAACCTGATGGATCATCGAGCAAGCATGGTGATTAATGTCCATGCCTTCTTTATCTGCCTTCACCCTGTATTAGGACTGTAATAGGCTGGTATTATTATTCTGACGTTTATCTTTGTAATTGTGCGTAGTTTGTTATGTTAATCAATCGTGAAACTCAATATTCCATACTTTAATTGCATTCTACGATGTATAAATATACTTTGGTGGTATGTTAAAATAATATGAATTTGAAATTATGTGTGCACTTTGTTTGTTGTTGTTGTTTTTTACACACACACACACACCCCCGCACACACCCTCGCATACACACACACTCACCGACAGCCGCTAAATTAGTTAATGATTCATTATTACTTTTTTTTTTTTCTTTCAACTGTCTAAAACATTGTTAAGCTACCTAAAGGAAGAGCGAGACAGCTCCGACACAAGTACTTCTGTAACTTACTGGGGCTGTCTCAAGTTATGTGTGATACAATGTTTACGATGAAATAAATATTTTTGTATTTTGTATTCTTTTTGTATTTTTGTACTTTGTAAAAATCTCTCCGTGGAAATTAAGGTGAAGAAAACTCGAAGTGAGCTGTAGTGCTATTCTGTAAATTTATTCCAGTGAAAGTCAGTCAGTAGTGTCAATCCTTAACATTAGGAGGAACGACAACACACTTCATCTCATTTTCACGGTAATATATATTTTTACAGAATCGACCGACTGACATTCCATCTAATTGACACTATAAATTGCTCACTTCACCTAAGATCCGACAGGGTCCTTAATTGATTCTATGTTTTACATACCAACTGTTTTATTTAACACTAGCTGTGCCTGCGACTTCGTCCGCGTGGAATAGTGACTTTTCGGGCAGCATATTTTGAATGACAATAATATATAGCCACAGACGCGCAGGCGCGAGGCGTGTACGTACTCTGATAGAATACCTTAACAAATGTTCGCCGTGATTCTTTAAATTGACATAACTTTTTTATTTATGAACCGATTGACATGAAATAAACACTAAATGTTAAGTGAAGCTTACTAAAATATATTAGTTTAAACCGCATCTAAGTCGAATAAGCCGTTTCTGATATTAGCGTGCACAAACACACAGACAAAACGACAAACAGACAAAAAAAAATAATTACAATTTCGGGTTCGGCATCGATAAAATAACAACCCCTGCTACTTTTTTTTTTATATATTTCCATTGTACAGACACCACTTTTCAACAAATTTATTATATGTATAGATTATGGAATGCAATAAAGTATTGAGTATTAAGATATCACGGTGAGATTTTTACAGAATAGCATTATTGATAATAAAAAATAAAAAAATAATAATTAAAAAGCGTTTATAGCGTCATAACAAACCTACGAACACATAAATCTTACTTCTACCAAACTGTAAAGCAGTTTGTTGGCAGATGTAGCTCCTATATAAAAACTTATATTATAATGTTACTCGTAGGTACTTATCCATCAATAACAATTACTTACGACTAAACAAATATTCAACTATGCATCCCCATTTATTAGGCTTCGACAAAAGGTGTTAAAAAGAAACTTCCCCATTTTATTTTTAAAAGACCCTGTCCGGCACAACAAAGTAAGAGAAAAGAAGCTTACTTACTAACTGTGAGTTTGCGTAGAGATTTCATGAATTAATTAGGACTAACCGCTGTCTATATGTCACGCTCCAATCTGGTCGATAAACCACACACGCTAATTGTAGTGGTTTAGAAGGCCGTAGGATAATAATGTTAGCGGACTACTAATGAAGTTAGATACCTGGTGCCTATATAGGACAGGATAGGCACATTATTACAAGCGTTTTTGGAGAATACTACCAATATTACGCAAGATTATTGCCCTTGCGTTCTGAAGTAAAAGTTGAAAAGTTGGAATGACTTTATAAAATGTAATAATAAATACATATGTAATTACATATATTATATAAATAAATTGAATACTATACCTACTATAGTAATAAAAAGAACATTAGGGGAACATTACCGGCGTGATGATTCTGCCAGCTTCTTGCGAATATGCTCGCGAACTTTTAATTTAAAAGATAAACGGTTAGTTACCATCCTGATTTCCTGGGGACGCATTCCGCAGAGAGATGGACTGAACGACAACTATGGACTGATTCCAGTTGATGTTAGGGATTGACACTGTTGGCACCTCACCTCACCTAAGTTTATACGGTGAAATTTTACAGATAGATACATATGTAATTCTTACAGACAAACGAAATGTTCCACCGGGAAATGGAAGCAGCTGGTGTCGCCGTCTCCCCATACGCTCCTCAGACGTACGACGCAGTCTGGGCAATAGCCCTGGCCCTGAGCAAGGCGGAAGTGCTGTGGAGGTCCTTGGAAAACAGGCGGAGTAATGGAACTAACAGCACCAAACTTGGGCTTAGCCATTTTGATTATGATAGACAAGATATGGCGAAGGAATTCCTCGATCAGCTTGCGAATCTCAGTTTTGTTGGAGTTTCGGTAAGTGTTTGATTAATTATTATAACATGCTGTTTTTTAACCATTTACGCGGTCTCTGTTGGGCGCCATTATTGCTATTTCACAATCTTATTCAATCAGTCTTTTCTTTTGAAATGGCGAATGAATTCTAAACAAATAAGTAAGCCCTTTTTCACCAATTTTCTAACACACACTGTTGACATACCTACAGCAGATAACAGACGCCTCATTTTCTGCTCATCCTTTTTTGTATTTCATTTGAAATTAAACATCTGACCACTAAATGAATTAAAAGTGCAAAATTGGATATGGGATGTTTCACTCGCCTACCAAATGATCGAAAACTAAAATGAAAAGAGAAGAAGGTTCGTTTTCCGATCTATTGAGCAGCGTCAGAATGGATATCTGTTAAGGGGATGAGCAGTAGCGTCCTTCTGTGTACTAAGATATAGTTTACGTACAACCATGCGTCATGTTCGTGAACGGGCGTCTTCAGTAGAGACCGATTATCTCTAGCTACCACGGATCTTTTAAAATTTCATTTGATTTTTTAATTGTTTTTGATTAGGTACTTTTTTTAAATCTTTTATTAAGGACGCTTTTCACGTTCTATTTATATTACCTATATAAATTTTGTAACCATATTCTGATCTGAAGAAAGTGTCCGTGGCGTTTCTTGCCCGTTCTTCTCCATAGGTACCTACTGCTTTGGAATGGGCAAATAGCTTAATCTTTCTGACTGACTGACGCCTTGACAATTTAAAAGTGCCTGTAATTGGTTTATTCGAAACAAATGCTTTGAGTTTGAGTTACTTAATCAGCCGTCCAACGTATTACATTACTTCAAAGCTCATTTACCGCAAACCAACGGACATAGAGGTTTGAATATTAAGCAGATCCATGCGAGCTATCGACAATAAATTATAAAACAATTTGTATCATAACTACTCTGTAAACTCAACATGGCCGTCGGCTGTAATATAACCGCGTCAAACAAATTATTAACGTGTGTGCCTGTGTGGGTAGATTTCAATTAACATAGATTTGAATATTCAGCCACAGCCGCTCAAAGCAGTTTGATAATTTAGTTTGATTATGATTAATTATGTGTATTTTAGCAGAATTTACCTGAATAATTTGATATTTTTGACATATAAATGACGCCTACGACATACTACCCTCGAATTTATTATGTTATAGGTTTTCGATTCCTACGACTCACATGCTTCTTAGTATGAAAGTTTATTACCTCACCAATGGATTCAAAAACCTGTTAATATCCTCTATACAACTCTTCGTATGACTATTTTATTTAACACATTCAATAACTTTATAAAATGTAATTTCAGGGCCCTGTGTCGTTCAATGGAGCAGACAGAATAGGCACGTCGGCTTTCTATCAAATTCAAGGTAAGTGTTCAACCAAATTACTAAACCGTAGACTGTCTGGGGTTTACGTCTATTCATCTAGCTTCACTGTTCTATCTCTAAGTAGTTAAAACATGGTACACAAACGCCTACTTCTGAATTACTTCATGGATTCTGATGTGGTATTAACTATCATTTAGATTAGATACTTTAATTTATCGTCATCTTTTTTTTTTAAGGCTGGGAAATCATCCAATGACTTCTCCCGCTTTGGGTGGAGCGGAAGGGAGTGTCAGGCTCTTACTGACTAAAACCCATCCATGTTCCTTCCTTAGCCCTTTATGTTCCGGGGTAGCGGTAACCCTTTCGGACAATCCCGCTTACCCGGATTTATCGTCATCTTGAAAGTCAAGACGGGTGGCTAATATGGCGCTACAAGGTTATTTTGGCGCGTAAACAAATTCGAATAATCGGCGCCATCTTGTTTTTGAATACATTTCAAGTGACATTTCACAAAACAAATGCATAAATGCAGCCAGGAGTCTTGATTTGTGCCGGGTTGGTGGCTCGCCCCCTATTAAATGGGACTCAAAACAGAATTGGCGAAATGTAGGTATACTACCTAACCCTTGAACAATTTATTACAGGCGTGATGTTATATTAAAAATGTTTATGTTTACCAACAGCTCTCTCGCCTCTCAACTTTATTCGAGCGCAAAACTGCTTGTGATAATGTATTTTATAATGAAACTAGCTTCCGCCCGCGGCTTCGCCCGCATAATATGTCGACAAATTATACACATAAACCTTCCTCTTCAATCACTATTTCTATTTAAAAAAACCGCATCAAAATCCGTTGCGTAGTTTTAAAGATTTAAGCATACATAGGGATATAGGGACAGAGAAAGCGACTTTCTTTCATAATATGTAGTGATGAAAAGTATCATATATACTTTCTAGGTGGCAGGCCAAAGACGGTAGCCCTGTACACCCACGGCAGAGAGATGACCTGCTCGGACTGCGCGCGGCCGCAGTGGGCCGGCGGGGTCCCCGCGGCTCGGAGGGTGCTGGTGCTGAGGGTGGACTCCGTGTGGGCACCGGCCAGGTTGGCCGTGGCGGCCTTGGCGGCTTTAGGCGTAGCGCTGGCACTCGCGTTCTTGGTGTTTAACCTGCATTATAGTAAACGAAGGTAAATAATGTGGTAATTTTAATATTGTAGTCGACATTAATTTCGTAATTTGATAGATACTATTTAATAGGTATATATTTATTTACAAGTAAGGATTTACTTACTTACCGAACTATTCACAATGTAGAAGTAGATGTAGGTAATGTGGGTGTTAGGGTTTCTAAACCTTGAAGACTTGTTAAAAAATATTTTTCTGAGCGTCAAGATACCGATTTTACATTATTAGAAACTCTAGGTGACTTTATCGTATTTGTTAGTTTTAATAATGCCGCGTTATTTCCGCGTCGGAACTCGTAGTAAAAAATAACTTGAATTTTATTTATTAAAGTATCCATCTTTCTTGTCTAAGCTAAAAAAAACAACTGAAATTCTACAATCGAATGTTGCACATTTTTTAAAAGAAGAATTTCAAAGGTAGGTAGGTACTATTTGAAAAAGTTTCACTCAAAAATCTCAAACCATGAAGATTCTATGTCAATTCGAAGTACCTTATACAATAAAACGGCAATTTCATACTTTAACCCCTAACATATGGCACAGCCAGCCCTATTAAAAAAATTGCAGTAGTTAACACGAAAACCGGTACAATACCTACTGTTTTGTTGGATGTTTGTAAAGCAATAGGTTATCATTAGTTTATGCATGCCCGAAAGGAGCCGAGTGCACTTATGTTGGCATGTAACAGATCTTCAACTTAACCCATTAGGTAGATGTTAGCCTATTAGAAGGTGTTTGTCTAATAAGAGCTCAACGATTTATACGGTTATGTTTATTGACGTTTCGAGAGAATTTTTCTCATGAACCTATAGGGTTCATACGACGGGGTTAATAAAGCAAATACAACACATTTTCAGATCAATAAAGCTGTCATCTCCTCGTCTAAACAACATGACGCTGATTGGCTGCGTGCTGGTCTACACGGCAGTCGCTCTGCTGGGTGTGGACAACGCTACGCTGCCGTCCTACGTGCCATTCTCTGCTATGTGCACTGTAAGTACATAAAAATACATATACCTAAAGTCTGTTAGTCTTTGTTTCAAATTGCTGGTATCCACATTATGAACTTTATGCTAGTGTTCATTAAGATGGTTTCAGAATGACTATCTACTATTAAAAAAGTTATAAAAATTCAAAGCCGTCCCAAAAACTTGAGACTTGGGTTTTAGTAGGTAAAGATGTCTTTCCATAAACACATTGTATTTGTGTGTTTGAAACACGTTTGAAAACTTCATCGCAAAAGCAGTATGTACAAGCCCATATAAAGAATACTAGCCGCAATAGGGGAGGCGGTGCGGAGTAGCTGCCGGGTGGCTCTAATGAGCTGTGACCTTAAGGGACCTTTTTTCAAAAAACGTACAGACGCCAGCGCATCAAGATATCCCTAACTGTCAAATTTTCTCAATTAAAAATGAACCTTATGACTACAATAAAGTTGAAATACTATCAAAGAAATTTGACAGATTGTGGTAACTTGATGTGGTGGCCTCTGTACTTCAAAAAGCATATTCACTGGTAGGTAAGCATACCCCATGGTAAGGGACTTGTAGCGATAATCAAGTCTATATCCGGATTCTAGTGTTCCCTTTGTGGTCAGACCTGGTACTAAAATGTTATCATGATTACACTGCTGCATTTGCATCTTTTGAAAAACGGCTCTAGGGAGCCGTACTTAGATAAAAAACAAAAGCTACCTACTTGGGGTAAACTTGATTAATGTCGAATTAAACATAGGCTTTTTTGTCTGTCTTCAGGGAAGAGTATACATTCTATCAGCTGGATTCTCATTGGCTTTCGGGTCAATGTTTGCGAAAACATATCGAGTGCACAGGATATTCATAAGGTGAGTTTAAATCATCCAATTAACAAAGTTCTGCAAACTACATATTGGAAGCGTCTCTCCGATTACAACGCTCTTTTTGCGAGTGGCCAAAATCGGTATAAATGCCGCCATCTTGTTTTGTGTCAATAAAAGTCAACTAGATCCTTCAAAACATAAGTGAACAGGCATCTTCTGGGCACATTCACTTCATTGTAGACCTCACCCATCGCTTGCCATCAGGCGTCGAGATCAAGAGCAGGCCAATTCTATAAAAAAAAACTATGTTCATTTCACAACTATTTACTAAAAATCCCACCCTCCTTTTTCCAGCAACCGCAGTGGTGTCTGTAAAACCAAGTTACTTCAAGATACGCCACTGATATCCCTTGTGTGTGCGCTGCTGGTCATCGATGGGATGATAGTCACACTATGGACCATGCTGGACCCCATGGAGAGGCATCTAAAGAACTTGACTACAGAAATCAGCACTACTGATAGAAGTGTAATTTATCAGCCTCAGGTTTGAAACTATTACTAAGCGTAGTTTTCATTCATAGAAATGTTTAGAGAACCATTCGAACTATGACAGGTTGTTCTATCAAATACCCGTAGAATGGCAAGGTTATCACAATAGTACAGTAGGCCGCACGCCCCCGACGCGGCTTTTCTGTTGGGCTCCGGGTCGCAAGCGCGTTTGCTGAGAACTACTCTAAATGGACTTGAAAAGCTATCAATGTCGTCACCTATTGGGTATAGGAGTTTCCTGAAACGGTAGGACCAATTTATCAGATACGGCAACAGACAATCCTGAAACTTTAATTTTGAAGAAAATTTGACAATCCAATTACACTTCAAACATATCCATTCTCTCTTTCAGATAGAAGTCTGCAAATCCCAAAACACGACGGGCTGGCTGTGTGCCCTCTACGCCTACAAGGGCCTACTCCTCATCGTGGGAGTCTACATGGCTTGGGAGACCAGAAATGTGAAGATCTCTGCCTTAAACGACTCCAAATACATCGGTATCAGCGTATATTCTGTCGTCATCACCAGTGCCAGTGTGGTTGTCATTGGAACTATAATTTCTGAACGAGCTACGTTGGCGTACATTTCGATCACGAGCTTGATTTTGATAACTACTACCTCGACTTTGTGTTTGCTGTTTTTGCCAAAGATTGTAGCTATAAGGAGTAACGGTGAGTGAAATAGTTTAATACAAGGGTTTTTAAGGCTAATTTCATCTCGACCATGTTACAGGATTTCATAAAAGTATCTCATTTTTTTTAAACCTTTTGTAATTGTCATCAAAACTTGTAAAGAGATAAATTCTGTAGAGGTCAAACTGTTCGTTTGGAAAAGGAAATCTCTGAAAGTTCTAATATATTCTATCGTATCATTCAATGAATTCCGTCCCAAAAATGAAATTCTTGTCCCTAAAAGTGAACAGCTTGTCTGTAAAATTCAAATTCGTGTCTCTTAAAGTGGAATTCTTGTCTCATAAAGTAAAATTTTAGTCTCTAAAATTGAAATTCTTATCTCTAAAAGTAGAATCAACCTCATAGGTACTTGAAAATTTTAAAATAAATCTAATTTCTCTCATTCTTTATAGCTGAAGAAGATCCCGTAATCCAAAGCATGGGCCTAAGACTAGAATGTAAGACGAGAAGATTCGTGACAGACGAGACGCAAGAGCTTCACTTCAGGATAGAGATCCAGAACAGAGTGTACAAGAGGGAAGTGGCGGCGTTGGACAAAGAGATAGGGAGGCTTGAGAAACTGTTGGCTGAACCTCTGGACTCAGCGAGTGGGTCGAATGCGTCGCTGTCTTTGCATAAAAGAGTGAGTATTTATATGCCTTACCAATAGTCCATCTTATCGAATGCAAGAAGACTGGAAATTGTCAAAAACAGAGAAAAGACAATGACTAGACCTTGAATCATACAAAATTATAAAATTTATACCAGTACAAAGCTTTTTTTGTAAGGTATCTGATAGTAAATAAACCAAACGCGTAAAGTTGCTAAACAGTTTTGGTTACCACTCATATTCTTTATGCAATTATAAATCATCAACGTCACCATTTTCATTTCATTTTAGACTGAACTCAACACAGTAGAAGAGGAGGGTATGGCTCACGCAGACAGCAGCAAACGTACCCCGAGCGTCAGCGGAGGCCTGCCCATGCTACTTCTCTCAGTCCTCCCCCCGGTTATACCACGCGCCAGCTGGCCATCCACCGACATATTCCGGGGAAGAAACTCTGTCAGCTTCAGCTCACAACCGAAGCTCAACTATAGGAAATCCCAACCAGCGATAGACCTATACAACCTCTGCCTAAACAAGAGAGAAGAAAACACCGGTCTACTCAGCAGAATAAAGAGCTTCTTTGGAAGCAGTAGACCTACAAGCAGAAAAGCCTCCACCATGTCAATAGCAGACCCAACGGGAGGCAGCATAGCAGCTGCCCTTAAAATGCACGTCGGCATGATAGCAGGACTTGTTCCTGGCAATAGAAAACACTCGATGGCCCTATCCTGCAACACCCTTCAAGTTCCTCATCCCGAACTGAAGTTGAGGAGAGAATCTTACGCGAAAAGTGGTCCTATTATCCGCGTGACTGATGACGAGCCTTCATGTTCCTATGACCTTGATGCTCCGAGACCGTTGCCGCAGAAGTATATAGCGGAACCTGAGACCAAGGTCAACTTCGTGTTACCAGCTACGCATCAAAGACCAATGTCACATCAGAATTCGTGTGAGAAGATCAAAGGGTCTCCGAGGTTTCCTCACAGGATAGCTCCTTCAGCTACTAACAGCTTAACAACTCTTGATACGAGGAGGAAAACCAGTGCTGACAGTGTTTTCAACATAACTGCCAGGGTTTTTGAGGAGCAGCGTCGGTACAGCCACCAGAATGTGAACCAGGATGCTAAAGGGAAAGCTGTATTGGAAAGTAGATGGAAGTCTACTGAGGACGCAAGGCCTGGTCCTTCTTCCAGAGATTAGGTGAATACTGCGTCAAATATTTTCATAAGTACATTTATTTTATGGCACTTTACTTTTATTTTAAAGAATCTGAAGAAGTGAAATATCAATAAGTCTAAGAATGTTTTCAACTAATTTTGTTACAAAATTATTAATGGAGAATGTTTATACCTTGCTACCAAACCAAGTTCCCTGATTATTTTAATATAATGACTTAGATTATATCATTAGCTCAATATTGTCATTTCTATCTGAACCAATTAAATAAGTTTTGTTTTGTATGTAAGTATGACAGTTTGTATGCTAAAATGATTAGAAGTTATTTTATGTTTATAATAAACTCAGTATTAATACTATTTAGTAATTGCATAAGTTATTATATTAAAAAATAGATGCATAATTTTTAAATTGTAAATGTGTAGATATCGGATCATGATAAATCATGATGAATAAAGGATAATGACACCAAAGAGTAGATTAGATTGTACATACACTCAAGGCGGTAATATCGTCTTTAATATTAGGCCAATATGGCTGATAGTCGCGTGCCAAAGTAATTGGTTAAAAGGTCTTTTAAAACATTGGGAACTCCATTTTGAACTTATTCTAAATTACTTTAACAATCTTTTAACTTATTTAGTTAAAAGATCATTAGATTATTTTTTAAGCTATAACTTTTTAAAGAAATTGTTCTTTTGGCAGTTCGTTTAAATTTTTATTATCAGCCAGTATTTAAAAAGACCTATGGCCAGTATTTAACCACCAATTTTATCCCTATTGTAAATATTCAACTATTATATGTGTGGAAAATCTGTGTTATTAAATATAGTCTATTTTGTAGAAATTATTAGAAAAAGTATTGAATAACTTACATATTTACTAAAGCAATTGGAATTGCCAAATTTAAATAAAAGAACAGTATTATTAAATACATATTATTAAGTCATAAATACGAGAATAATTATACAAATTACGAAATATTTAATATTTTAATACACTATACTAAAACATGAACTATGAAGAATCTCCTTACCTTAAAAACTTATTGACAAAATGCACCGATTCTTATTTGGTCTTACCAACTAACTAGTAATGTTGCTGTCCTTTTTTAGCTGGAAGAGCCAGAAAGAGACAAGGCGCGTTTTTGGTTAATTCTACAGTATCATTTGAACTTTAAAGCTGGCACTTTATCTGTCTAATTTTATGCAAAATATAGTATGTACGATCAGCCTATAACGTTCCCGCTCCCAGTAGCGGCCTCCACACAGGATACCTCTCTTCAAGAGGGAATGGGTTGTTTATAATCTACCACGCGGGCCCAGTGCGGGTTGGTAGATACCACGTCTTCGAATTTTTGGATTAAGACATGCGGGCTTCCTCACAATGTTTCTCTTCACCATAGAGCAGTGGTGACGAAATTCACAAATTCGAACCCTAATGCTATTGGAATAAAGTTCATTTTGCATTAGCAAAACAACGGTATTTAGTTCTACAAGCAGGCCGTATAGATTCAGTTCACTCGACATTACTATGTCTTTTTCTCACATTCCGTCTCTTTCCAATGTTACCGACTCTGCAGAGACAGCAATAGTTTAAGTTGAGTCGGTGCTCAATTGAATCAACACTCATATCAAGCATAACTTAGTCTAACTTAATTATAAGTATATACTTACACAGGGTCAAATTAAATTAGCTGACGAAACTTCATAGGCGCCACGTCTATTTTTTCTTGTATTATGATTTTGATATCATGTTTGTGAAGTTTCGCAAATTAATTTAATTTGACCATGTACACGAGCGGCATCGCCCTCACTAAACAAAATACTACGTAGTCTTCATAATAAGCAATATTTTAGAACTTTATCATTAAAAACTATGTTTAAAGTCAGACATTTTATTTTTAGAGAAGAGTGTATTCTAGTACCTATTTGACTTTGTACTTAAGGGCGGTCCCAAAGTGTTCAATTGTGTATAAAGGGATCTTTTGAGTTATAAGTAGAGTTAGACGAGTATTGTGTGAATATTATTAATACAATTTGATTGGGTTTTAAACTAAAACGTGTTTTATTACCAGAACGACGTGTTATTGTTGTAGTGTTATGTAATATGTTGTCATGTTATGCAATAGTCAGTTTTTGTCTGTGGTCCATACATTGTCCATGGCCGCGATACCAACTGTCAATGATTTTGTTGTTTCTGAATACGAGGTTTTTTAGCTGATTTGCACGGATATAGTAAGTGACTTTTTTTTGTTTATTTTTGTAATTGTGCGTCCTGTTTGTGCTGAATAAATATTTTTTCTTTCTTTCTTTTCTTTTAACGACACAAGCTCTTGGGAAAATTTAGGACTAATTTCATTCAAGACGGAATAAAGTGTTTTTTTTCCCGATTACCGCAAAAACTACTCCTACAGCTTAATAATGTTCCAATTACACGTAAAACAAAATAAATTCAAAATGTTGCCTTCAGCGCCATCTAGCGGAAAAATGGCAGGTAGTAGACTTATGTTGCCCCGTTACCCCGGAGGATTAGGCAGACGTGTACCCATAGTAAATACACCTACGTTTTGCCAGTTATATTTAAGTCTTATGTTATAAAGTGCGAGCATATTGCCATTAACCGAGTACAAATCCAGATTTCGGGCTGCTACTGAAAAAATCCTAATGGAAAAACCCAATAACACTGCCCGATCTGGGAACCAAACCCAGGATCTCACACTCAGCAGCACCGCTTGCAACCACAAGACCAACTGGGCAGACTTAAATCTTCTTCTTCTTTTCGTGTGGTTAGTGACAAACCTGGTGTCAGACCTTTTTATGCTGCCGGTGGGCCTCTGACTTATATTCAGACTTAAATAAAATAGCCACATATAATAGATTAAACGATTTATTGTTTTTCTTATACCTACATACTAAAAACAAATGTATAATGTTTTATACAACAGCAGCCAAACCATACCACAATTAGGTACTTGGAAGGTCAATTTACGCTTAAAACAATGATTTGGCTTAAATATAACAATTCATTTATCGCTAGCAGTTGATACTTGAAGCTAGAAGGGAGTATCCGAGTAGGTACTAAATAACTAATAAATGAAAATGGTTTTTTTTTTAAACACTGGCCCAGTGAACTGCGGACCGTGAGGAAAAAAATTTTAATTTTTTTATTTTTGGCAGTTTCTTTGGGGTTTTTACACTTTTCTTTTTTCAAAAACCACCTTAGTATTGAGGCGAACAAAACAAAGAAAAATATTCAAAACCGAGCCGTTTTGAGTTTTTGCGAGACAAAAGCACGGCAACCAGTTAGCCAGTATCAGTTTTATATGCCGTAAACAAACTTCGTTTCATCCAGAAGTGGCGAATTTTCTTTTAGCGTATATACAGAGTTGATACGACAGAGGGGCTTTCCTTTAAACAGCTTATACTAGGGACCATTTGTACCAAAAATCAATTAAATAGGAGCAGTAGTTTAGTCGCAAATGTTTTTTTAAGTCTTTGCCCCGTTTGAACACGATGTATCTTTCCTAACAGCGCTCCGGCGCGCGCGCGTCGGTGACGCTGCGTTACAAGGTCAGTTTTTATTTACAAAGGATGGTTGCGTTTTACTCTGATTGGTAAGCTATTTAGTTTGTTTGAAAAAATAAAAACCTCATTTTTGGTGCTTTTTATTTTTATACCGTACCGAGTTAATACTAAACACGTATAGTATACGTAGTGTAATTTAATGCCCCTCTGTCATATCACCTCTGTATAGTAAAATTTTCAAATATATCAACCCCTTTATTAATAGACGTTGTTTAACATCTGTATAGTTACACAACTCTTTGTGTACTTCTTTAAAATGTCAAATTTCTGGCGACTGAAAGAGAGAAATCGTTGTGTAACACACCTGATATAATACGTTTATTAGTAAGGGGGTTAGTGTGTAGGCAGCATAGTATTCGAGTACCCCTTCGCAACGACCTAGTGACGTCCCCTCTTTATAGACAACACGATCCTAAAGAACCCCAGACATCTTGACAACCCTGTCCTCAATGATCCTTCTAATATTAGCGTTGACACTGGGCAGCTCACTGTGTTTCCGAACAGATAGCTCGATCTTCTGCACCTGCAATAGACATATAAAGTTTTAGAAGTATACCTGCGTAAGGAGAAAACAAAAAACCTGTGAAGTTTCGCTAGTTCATTTATTTGCCCTTATATACAAACTGAAGAGTCGGTTACTAATTCCTAAAAAACTATTAAAATAGAACCTTTTTTTTTAAGTTGAGTATAAGATTTAGCTCCTACACCGTGAATAATCGCTGAGCATATACAGAGTGAAATTGAATTCATGGGCATTATTTTTAAAAAATCTGTCATGTCGCGAAAAAAATCAGCTGTTCATATACTACTCTGTCAAGAAAGTACCGGGAAAAGATCAATAATACACAAAATGTCTGCTATTGCTCCAAATTTATTTTATCACCTTCAAAGTATGCTCCTTTAGAAACGATACACTTGCGCCAACGAATAATCCATTCATCAAAACATTTTTTAAACGCTGCTTCCGGAATTAAGTTCAGTTCTCGCCGCGAATTCTCCTTTATGTCTTCTATCGATTGAAAACGGGTGCCACGAAGTGGTAATTTGAGTTTAGGAAAAAGAAAAATGTCAGCAGGAGCCATATCTGGTGAATATGGTGGTTGCTGGATGGTATTTGTTGAGTGTTTGGTCAAAAATTCGTTCACAATGATGCCTTGTGCGAAGGCGCATTGTCGTGGTGCAAAATCCAAGAATTTTCTTTCCACAAATCTGGCCTTTTTCGTCGAATTTGCTCTCTTAAACGCCGCATAACGCTCAAATAATGTTCTTTATTTACCGTTAGACCTTCCGGTAAGAATTCAGAGTGCACAACACCGCGATAGTCAAAGAAAACAGTCAACATGAATTTGACTTTTGATCGACTATGGCGTGGTTTTTCGGTTTCGGTTCAGTTGGAAGGCGCCACTCCGAAGCTTGTTGACTAGTTTGCATGTCAAACTCGTAAACCCACGTCTCGTCACCAGTAATAATGCGTTTCATGAATGTTGGGTCCGAACTGACTCGTTCTAGCATGTCCTCAGCGACTTTCATGCGATTGAGTTTTTGGAGAAAATTCAGATCTTTTGGGACTAGCCGAGCAGCAACATGTTTCATACCCAAATGATTAGTTAAAATGGTACGGATCGACTCGTGAGATACAGAAAGTTCGGCGGCTATCTCTCTCAGAGTTGAATGGGGATTTCCAGTCACGATTTTCTTCACTTTTGCGATGTTAACTTCAGTTGCAGACGTTGACGGCCTACCAGAGCGAGGCAAATCTTCCATCACATCTCGACCGCTTTTGAACGCTCTGAACCACTCATAAGCACGAGTTTTTGATAAAGTCGATTCACCGTAAGCCTTCTGTAACATTTTCAGTGACTCCGAACACGAAATTCCATTGGCGATGCAAAATTTAAGACAAACTCTTTGTTCGATATTTTTGTCCATTATGAAATTCGCAATACACACTATATATATGATATTACTAAAACCAGCACTGTATTTAATATAAATAACATATGCAACTCAAACTCCGCGCCAAAATGGAAAACAGTTGTGCCAATCTAACAACTACAAAAAAACAAAAATTTGAATTTGGAACCATAAACAAATCATCCATTCCCGATACTTTTTTGACTGAATGTATATTATGCTGGCATAACTCATCAAAATGTAGGGAACAGCTGATTTTTTTTCGCGATCCCAGATTTGATCCCAAAGTGAAAGATGTACATTATGATGAGCGCAATGACCCTTTAAATATGGCCTATGAATTCAGTTTCACCCTTTTTTTTAAAAAAAAAAGGCTGGGAAATCATCCAATGACTGCTCCCGCTCTGGGTGGAGCGGAAGGGAGTGTCAGTCTCTTAATGACTAAAACCCATCCTTGTTCCTTCCGTAGCCCTTTATGTTCCGGGGTAGCGGTAACCCTTTCGGACAATCCCGCTTACCCGGCAATCCCGCTTGCCCGGCAAGTTTCACCCTGTATAGGGGTTTTTCAGAAAGCACATTGAGAGCTCTATAAAGAACATTTTGGACGTCTATGCACGGAATAGAACCATAGACAATATTGATTGTAGGATAGAGCCGTTTTCTGTCATCCATCACCTGCCTAGCCTTTTGGCAACTATAATGGGGTCGGATTCCAGGGATTCCAGTCCAACCAATTTTACATGAAGCAACTATTCAACACTTAGTAACACTTGGGTAAGGTAAGACTGGTTGTCACGTTCGGGCTTCGGACTGCCCGTGAAGTCTATCAAAGTTATACAAATGACTGACTATTTTATATCCACCTAAGTTTAATCTATAGGATTTAAAACATCGTCAGGAAAGCGGCGCGGCGTGCCTTTTTTTGAGGTTGGGATATCATCCAGTGACTCTCCCGCTCTGGGTGGAGCGGAAGGGAGTGTTAGACTCTTACTGACTAAAACCTATCCATGAGAGAGAGAGAGATATTTCTCAACAGCAGCTGTGAAGCTAAGTCAGAGGCCCATGGGCAGCATTAAAACTCTGACACCAGGTTAGTCACACGATAAAGAACAAAGATTAATATTACCTGCTGTATTTCCCGCGGCCATGCGACGAAATTCGTAATGGAACAGTTGTGGGGGGACCCGATGCGGCCGGTGCGTCCGCAGCGGTGGATGTAGTCCGCCGTGTACAGCGGGAAGTCGTAGTTTATTATGTGCTGTGTCTGGAGGCGAAATTGAAGGATTTTGAAAAGATGGGACCACAGAGTCAAAATAGAAAAAAAATATACATAGAGGTCATTTGATTTCAAAATTGACTACTAAACTACTACTACAAAACTTCAAAATCTTTATATAACAAAGGGCACCAAGCCCTTCGCTTTTTAAAAATGGTTGAAGTTTTGATGAAGATCACAGAAGCAAACAGAGCGTTTAGAGTCTCGTTACACTAGCTAGGCCACAAATTTGCTTAACTTTTTGAACGCCAGAGTATAAACGCACGCGCGTACCCTCAACGTCAAGCTACAAATTGAATTTCTTCTTGTTATCATGAATTTCCCAGTAATCATTAAGTCTTTTAATTTGTTTCATGTCATTAAATACGTACGAGAGCTTCAATGTTTAAGATATCTATATTAACACTCACAAAAGTAATGTTTTGATTGTTTTTTTCGTGTTATAGTGTTGTTGCCACTGTCACGTATTGATGTCGTTGGCGTACAGGGCACGCGCTTGCTTGTCACGTATATGTGACAATGGCGTTCAAAAGGTTAAACCCATACATTGCCTCGAACACGTATGGGTGTTGAAAACACTGAGCTTAGAATAGCACAAAAAATAATGGCAGTGTTTGTGTTACGGGGGATGTGCCAAAGTAACCCGCGAAGTACTAGTTTTCACAGGTTTTTTGCAATTTTCAGGCCAGTATCAAGTTGTATATTGATCAAAATTTAATTCGCGGTAGTATCAGTAATCATTAAAATCACCGATACAACCCTGTAAGTTCATATAACCCTACGGAATCACTACTGCATGAAATCATGAAATTGGAGGGCTATTCTAACTAAGAGAGTTCTATTGATTATTCTTATGTTTATAATTCTGTAAATACGTACAAGCTACGGCCGCGAATGATATTTTGACCAACATACAACCTGACACTGATACTAGACCACATCATCTGCCGAGCCTTTCCCAACTATGTTGGGGTCGGCTTTCAGCCTAACCGGATGCAGTTAAATACCAGTATTTTATATGGAGCGACTGCCTATCTGACCTCCACAACCCAGTAACTGGGCAATACGATACCCCTTGGTAAGACTGGCTGTCAGATTTTCGGGCTTCTGACGACCCGTAACGACTGTACAGATGCACAAATGACAGCCGGGACCAACGGCTTAACGTGCTTTCCGAGAGACGGAGGAGTCTCGGTATGTAAAGATGGTCACCCATTCACGGCCAACCCCGGCAAGCGTAGCTTAACCTGGTAGATCGACCTGTGCGGCAGTTAGTTTGTATTAGCCACGAGCTCCACTAGACCACAACAACTGTAAAATTTGGAGATGCTTAAAAATAACGGAGAGAGAGGCACTCAAAAGCACAGAGCACGAAAGTTTTATACAATCCTACCATAAAGTATAAATAACTACAAAACACTCACCCTAACAGTATCCAATCCCCTCGACGCAATATCAGTACAGGACAACGTATTCACCTTCCCGCTTTTATACATTTCAAACTTGCCCATTTTCAGAGCGACCGCCATCTTGCCATTTATATTGACACATTCGATATTATTCTCGTTCAAGAACATGGAGACGAAGTCGCAGGTCGACGTTTGGTTGGAGAATATCATCACGGGCCGGCTCTGATTCACGTCGGCTTGGACTAGTTTCAGGAGTTCTAATGGTTTCTGGGCCTTCCCGATGCGCATGAATCTGGTAATAAAAACATGCTTTGAATTATATCATCTGCCGAGCCTTTTCCAACTATGTTGGGGTCGGCTTCCAGACTAAACGGATGCAGCTGAATACCAGTATTTTACATGGAGCGACTGCCTATCTGACCTCCACAACCCAGTAACTGCGCAATACTATACCCCTTGATAAGACTGGCTGTCAGATTTTCGGATTTCTGATTACTCGTAACGACTGTCAAAGATGCACAAATGACAGCCGGGACCAACGGCTCAACGTGCTTTCCGAGTCACGGAGTCTCGTTATGTAGAGATAGTCACCCATCCACTGATCGACCTGTGCGGCTGTTAGCACTTAGCCACGAGCTCTCACCTTGCTGCTGATGCTTTTAATTATATCTATTTGGCAAAACCCTTTGCTAAAAATTAAATTTATTAATATTTCAACTAGGATATTTAAATGATTTTTTTACATTTCCTTCTGCAATTGCGAATAAACGCGGAAAAAAAAACAGGATTGAGGTATCTTTAACACATGTATGGCTAACTAACAGCCTTGGCTGCGGTTTCGGCTGCGTGGATGTCGGAAAATATGTAACGATTATAAAATTAAAAAAAATATATATATTAATTAAATTATATTTTTTGCTCTGGCTCGGCGCATGCCACAGCTAGCGATAGCCTAATGACAAGCAGTTCACACGGTTTTACATGTTCGTAGCACACGTGTCGTGGCGGCCTCCCGCTACAGCAGTGTACACCACCGCAGCAAGAGGCGACAGTGACCGGTGACTATGGCTAGTTTGCGCCGAAACTTATAATACGGAGTTATGTTCTGGTTTTTACAGATTAACTTAAGCAATTGTATTATGGTATTGAAGATACTACACAAAGAAATGGGTGAAAAAAATAACGCCCGATCCTGCTGTCCTCCCCCAGAGACGCCCTATGCCGAGGTCCGTACCCCACAGGGGGTGCCCTTAGCGTGTAGTCGCTTTGTTTCTAAGTTTTTATTAAGCCTTGGATGGACGCTGCAATTTTATTGTGGCATCCACAGACAAATCCGATTTAGCAGTAGTCAACCCCTTGATTAAACTTCGAGATGCCATTCAAAAAAAAAGGAAGAAATAATAGTAAATGTAGCATTTTTTTGTTCAACCTTTATACCAGTGCAATGTAACAATATGAAATACTACATTCAGACCTTAATATTAACATTTTTATGTAACTGGTTAGGCAAGTTTTTTATTTTTATTTTTGGATTACAATTTGTCAGTAAACTCTGGCACATAATAATGACTGTCATTTAATTTTGAGATGATTTCATACCGCTCTTAGGTGGCGGTTTTTTTTATCGTATTACATTATGACTATATTAAAACTAGCCAAGTGCGAGTTGGAGTCACGCATTGGGGCACACATCTCAATAAGCGAGAAGCGAGCAGATGTAGCAACAAAAAACGATTTGGCGAGGCGGCAATTACTTGCTGGTATACATCGCCCGCGTGCGCGTGGAACTTAACAGCCGTGCACCGGGATAAAGTACCCTGTGTGCTATTCCAGACTGCGTATCTCCTTGCCAAATTTCATCCAGATGCGTTCAGTAGTTTTGCGTGAAAAAGTAACAAACATCCAAACATCCATACTTCCTAACAAACTTACACGTTTATAATATTCATTCAATCATTCAAAGAGCATCAACAAAATTGTTTTCTGCCCACTATGACGTACGGTGCTGTGCTGAGACTTGGACTTGGACAGTACCAAGCGTGAGCCTGGCAGCGCGTATTCTGCCCGACAAGCGAACATCGCTGAGCGAGTACTCTCTTTGATAGCTTTTCTCGACAAGCGAGGACTCGCCGGCGTGCCACTGGTAAGGCTGCGTATCGACTAGAGATGTGAGTGGTAGCTAGGCGGTTTTTGAGGAAAAAAACCGACCAATAGGATCACTTCACACTTTTTCGCACATTCGCCGCTACAGGTGCGGGCCGCCGTTATATGAGAACAGACTATCAATTAACGTAAAATAATTAAAATAATAAAGTCATTAAAATTCTCAAGTTTCACATAAAACACATATTTTTATAGTTTTATAGCACTTCAATAAATTTTAATCTCTATTCAAATCTTGGTTGGTTATCTCCTATGCTACTGTAAAGTACTGTCAAGCATATGACATTTCATCATTTCACATGACAGTTACCATTTAGTCTTATTTTATGAGTTTATCTGATCCATCGCTATAAGGTTGCCAGGCCAGATAATTTCCATTGCTATAAGGTTTTACTGCTAACAACAACATCTACATCAACATCTTTGAATTCCTTTGGATGTATCTACAGGTATTTTATCTCTATATTTATATTTTTAAACTAGCTACTCCCGCATGGTTTCACCCGCTGCTCGGCTCCTATTGGTCGTTGCGTGATACCTATAGCCTTCCTTGATAAATGGACTATCCAACACATAAAGAATTTTTCAGTTCGGACCAGTAGTTCCAGCTTTATAATATTAGTATAAATAATTATAAAAATTTTGTTTAAAAAAAGAATCTCGTATTAAATTTTATCATAACATAGTGTCTCTAAATCAATATTCTCACCTTGAAATCACATATTATTTCATAAGTTTTGTCACACTACCATTTTTTCTAGTGAAAAATACAAAATTTTTAAATACTCACTTGTGAGGCACATGCGGTAGTAGCCTATGGATGTTTCTGGTGGTGATGGACTTCAACGACTCTGGGCTCACAAAAGCACTGACCGCTGCTGGTAGCTCATGAGGCATGGTCGCACTAACCAAGGTTATTTGACAACCGACTGGAGGAGTTTGAATTTCGACTTTGTGTTGTATCTGGAATACAAACGAAAACAAAAATGCCATGGTACCTCGCAAAATTCAAATTTTCTTAAGTTTATTGCAATTTGTAGGATGGTATTAAGTTTTATGTTGATCAAAATATGATTGCTGCCGCTGCAAGTACATATATTTTATAGTGTGTTAAATTATCTCTAAGGATTTCGCGGGAGCATTGTACTCATTGCTACGAACTACTTTTACTATGGGATCTGAATCGCGAAAAAAATATGAGCTGTTAAGGTACATTTATGCACACTTTTTTTTTTAATTATTTAGCCTGCACTGTCCCACTGCTGAGCAAAGACCTCCCTCAAATCCTTCCAGACATCTTTCTCACATGCACACGTAACTCAATAAAAAGTATGGAATTCATTAAATTCATCAATACAGTCTTTTAAGTCCAGTTATTACATGGAATTAATTTTTTATAAAATGTTGTCTTTGGAGGGCAATTCTAACTACGAGAGCCGTATTAATAATTGTAATGGTAATGATTCTGTAAGTAGCTACTGCCGTGAATTATATTTTGATCAAACCTGACATTGATCTGCAATTACAAAAAATATTATAAATTTAAATTTTGCGGGCTACCCTGGTGCCACCCCCCTTAACCCATTAGAGGTCACTGTACTTGATTGAGTACAGCCATATCCCTAAGTGCAAATTACAATATTTAAAAGATTTGTAATTTGCACTTAGGGACATGGTTATACTCAATCAAGTACAGTGACCTCTAATGGGAAGTAAGTAAGTACAATAAATATTATAAGTATTTTTTTCTATAATGAACATCTAAAGCTAGCTTTTGATGGGATGTGAATCCACAGGTGTGATTTTACTCAAAATTATACTGGATTGCCAAGATCATAGAGGTCAAAATAGCATGATGAGGGCCTTACAACAACAGCTGTCTACCCAAATTCGATTTTGATCTGTATAAGGATAGTAATACAGCCAAATTTCACAGTTGAAAAATGTATACTCATCAATGGCCATGGAAATCAGTTTTCTACTCACCGGGAACTTCTTCAACAAATGTGCCAACTTATCAATAAAGCTGTCATCTAATAATGTATCTGCTTCATCCAAGACCATGTGATGCACATTATTGATCTTGAAAATACCGGTGGTAACCAGTTTACTGTATGCTCCGAGTGTAGTCACTAGGACATCACAGTATTCTATTGGGGGGTTCAACATCTTCTGTTTAGTGCGTCCCCCCACAAGAGTGGTCACATTGAGGTTAAGACGTTGGGCTATGTTCTGAGCTACTTCTCCTACTTGGGTAGCTGAAAATTTTCATGGGAAATTTAAAAATTGCATTTGAAATCTTATGATGTACAGAGACCAGCACATCAAACCACCCCAATCTGACAAATTTCTTAGATAGTTTTTAACTTTACTACAAGAGAATAAGGTTCATGTCCAAATGGGGAAATTTGACAGTTTGGGATACCTTGATGTGCAGGCGTCTGTACATAATCAACAAGATTATTGCATAATTCGAAGTAAACTCACCCAATTCTCTACTAGGAGTTATAACAACAGCCAGAGGACTGTTAAATTCTTCCTTAATACTGGGCTTCCACTCCAAGATATGTTGGAATATTGGTAACAAATACGCCAACGTCTTCCCACAACCAGTCTCTGCGGTCATGACAGTGTTGTGACCACCCAGTATGGCAGGAATTCCTTTAGCTTGAATCGCAGTCGGCAAGGAGAAGCCTTGCTCTGACATAACCTCAATCAGACTCGGATTCACGCCGATTTCTTCAAAACTCTTCTTGTAAACCTGCTTTTCTTCCTTCTTATTCGCATTTCCATAGATTACAAAGTAGTCGCCTTTAGATTTATTACTCAACCAGCCTTTAGAAGCCAGCGGTATGCCATCAAACTTACTGTAACTCTGACCATCATAATGATTTAATTCTGGCCGTTTACACGATATTATGGGCAACTTTTTCTTCGCCTGTTTGACGCTGTAATACCGGCAATATGATAAATTCAATATGGACCGTAATTTCGACATTTTAAGGCACAAAAAAAAATCGTAAGTTTTTTAAAATTTACACACAACACTCAACACATGAAACATGACTGATGACACTGACACTTGACAGTGACAGTACAACTTCAACAACAGATTATTAATCATCTCTAAAGTATGTTTAGTTAGTATCCACCCAAAAAGAATTAAGTAACAATAATATCGATTCTGTTTATTTCCTCTTTTAAAATAAAGCTGTATAGTACGCATATAAGATAACCGCGGCGGCTATTACCACTAATGACACTTGTGGCATCTCACACTACAAAGCAAACTGCTCTGCTCAATTTGCAGGTCTAAGATTCGATGCTTCCGACAACAAAGGTCGTAAACACCAAAATAGCACTTTTGGTAATCAACGAAAAACAAAATATAATTTCGTTTTTGGCTTATATCTTTTTAACTTTAAAAGTTGTAAAATTGTGTTCTATACAAGAAATACGTAAAATACGATGGTGTTTCATAATATATTATTGCTATTTATGTCAAAGGCTTATTTTAAAAGTTAGCTTGGACATACACCCCAGAAAATTCAAGAAGTTGGTATTTACGACCACTAACAAATCAATGGAGAACGATTTGTCTAACGGAAGTTAGAAGTATGCACCAGTTTTTAAATACAGTAGTTCTGGGTTTGGTTTTAAAAACCATATACTTACTGAAATAAAAATGAGTGTAAACACCACGATCTGATGCGATGGTATGTAACAAACATGGAAATATCTGAAGCAAATCAATGAATTTAAGACTGTAAGTTGAGTTTTCATTACTTGTAATAAAAACAATAAAATAAAATACAAATTGACATAATTAAAAAAGGTTTTTTATTCATTGACCGTCATCGTTTAATGAAAATAATGGTTAAGCAAGGCACTAATACAAATTCAAAGTAAAAAAATGTCTAAACCAATCACTTAAATTTCCATTAGAGGATCTTGTACATCAATCATCATTCATCATCATTGTTTGTGTCGTGGCTCGAATTTTTTATACCTTTAGGACCTGCCAGTTCTTGTAGGCCTTTATTCAAAAAACTGAAACTACTTACCTTGACCGGCATGTATTTGTATGAGGTATCGGTTTTTGTAAGGAAGCATAATGAATTCTTTAGTTTCAAAGGTGATTCTTGTAGGCCTTTATTCAAAAAACTGAAACTACTTACCTTGACCGGCATGTATTTGTATGAGGTATCGGTTTTTGTAAGGAAGCATAATGAATTCTTTAGTTTCAAAGGTGACAATTACACTAAACAGAGACCAAGAGATGCAACAAAAATATTGATTCCGTTTTGCAATACTAGATTAATTAAAAATAATGTTTACCATATGTGCATAACTATCTTTAATAGACTACCTACCAAAAAATATAAGAGAACTCCCATTTAAATATTTTAAAGTTAAACTGCGAAGATGGCTAACAGATAATTGTTTCTATAATATACAAGAATTCATGCAGCATAAAGAAACATTGTTATTTTAAAATAGGTAGATATTTAATAAATAGGTATAGATACAGAAAATTGTTATGTTTGTTATAGTTGTTTTGTTATTTTATAATACTTAGAACATATTTTATAGTTTTATAGTAACTACCTACCTGGTATTAATGTACTACAAACTAATTTGCATGCCCTAAACAGGCAAAATATGGATTGTGCATAAACCGCCAATTTTTACAACTGGTAAAACCTGTATTTTCTGCAAATAAATAATTCTTATTCTTATTCTAAAGGTATAAAAAGGTATAAATATACACTTAAGTAAGTGTATTATAGGCATCGTCCCGTATAATTTAATCAAGCGTTTGTTACAAAATGCCTATAGTGTTCTACCTCCAACGGCGTACCTAACCAGCCAGACATAATTCAAAATGTTAAGTAAGTAATCATTTTGTTTCATTGATTTCAAGAAGATTCACGACATTTTTTTAAAACGTATTGATAATGAATTAAGTACAAAAAAATATAAGTAAACATTCTACCAAGCTTACTGCTCTAATAATTTTAATAAAAAATGCCCATTTTCACCAACGCCCTTAAAAATTTAGGTAGTTCATCTTTCTAGATCTTGTTTGTTCGGAAAGCTTCTGTACTATGGTCTACCTAACTTTTAGTGTCGTTGGTGAAAATGGGAAAGTGTTATCGACAAGATAATAAAAAAGTAGATGCAAAACATAATACGACGACGAGTTATAGAAAATCAGGTCTTCAAATTTCTGATTAATAATCTTCTGTCATTGGATAGAAGATTAATAACCAGAAATTTGAAGACCTGATTTTCTGATAGAAGATAATTAATCAGAAATTTTATCTTCCTCGTCAGTCTCAGAAAGAGTATCAATGACATTTTGAGACTGACAAGGAAGCTGTTTGTATTCGGCATGAAACCGTTTGTGTATTGTCCCCTGATCACACAATCGTTGCAGATCTTTGTATTTAGCTGCGGTAATTGGTAGTTTATCCGTAAATAGCTGTTTTGGAGTCATCTGCTTTACTCAATTATATTGTAATTCTAACATTTTTTCTGTATTTTCTTTTGATTTATTCTTCCCTTTTCCCTTTCTTTTACGCTTGACATCTTCGAACAACTCGATTCGATGTGTAATTGCATCTTCTTTCTCAATGAAATACTTGAGTTCTATTTGGTTTAAATTGGTCTTTCTGAAAGTTGCTACTCTAATGTTTCTCCAATTAATATACATAATTCACCTACATAATTCAATTTTCAAACCAATTCTCCAAGACCAAGTGACATTACGACAATTGTTTCTCAGCAGAGCTTACGTTTTAAAAATGATTGTGGGGTGTAATTACAATTAATTATGTATTCATGTTTTTACGACCGACAGCTGTTTGTACGTTGTATTATACGACCTGCACGGTTATTCGGTTCTAAGCAATATGAGTTATAGATACCCTCTTTTCTAAAAAATCTTGATTATACTAGTAAAAATTTTGGGTGTAAAAGCATTTTTTTTAGGCGAATATTTTTTTCACATTTTTAGATCGACGCAGCGCCAAAAATTAAGTAGGGTTGCATTCTTAACTCATTTTCGCCAAAATGGCGTTTACGACCTTTGTTGTCGGAAGCATCGAATATTATGTTGATCAAAATATGGTTCGCGGCCGTAACAAGTATTAAGTTTTAAGAGAACTGTAATCATTAATATCACCATAATCTAACTTCGAACAGAATGATGACCTGCAAATTTCAAAAAACCCATAAAAATTTGCCATTGGGCATTGAGCAACTGCCTCCAAGATCTAACTAGGCTAGCAGACCTTGTTTAGTTCCGTTTTACCATTGAAATTCGATCAATAGACCTAGGATTTTAACCCCAGGACCCTCGGCTCAGCAGCTGATCCGGTTACCGTATTTTGAGTACCAGAACTACCCATATTTTGGAGAGCTCAAATTATCCTTGGGTACAAGCGAAAAGATTCGCAATGTCCGAAATAATGCCATGTAACACGATTTAAATTTCAGCTCGATCGGAAACGGAAAATATTTGTTTACAGATAGACAGACACCAGAACAGGTGAAACAATTACAGCAATCAACAGCAATACATCAGTCTCTGACCTTCGCGTGCATGGATATTCTTTTCAAATATTTAGTCACCAGGTGGATAGGTAGGTAGGTAGGGTGGGTTCCTCTACTCTTGAGTGACAAAAGTGAATATAGACTAATGCTTGCACTGACTGGTCAGATGCTTGCACTGACTGGATAGGTCCACTCAAAGAATGTGGTAATCTTTTCCTATGCTCAAACGACTATTTCAGACACGGATCTACATGGTCCTCACAAGATCTGAACAAGAGTGTGCCTGGACTTTAAGAGACTGACCTCCGAATTGTTTCGGCCTTTCTCGTCCTACTATTTTGATAGAAAATGCCGTCTCCATCAAGTTTATTATATGTTTTTTTAAATATGATGTGTAAAAGCGAATACGATATCCTATTAACAGAATAAATAATTTGATGTATTTCAGAGCATACGCAAATAGGCCCAGAACCCCGCTCACTCACGGCCCGCCTTTATGTATTACACTGTTCATGGTGACTTTATTTATCACACCCATAATTATTAGTACCTAGCAGTTATAGTTTTTATGGTGTTCATAGCACATTACCACGTCTTGAATCACTGTCACACTGCCACTTTAGTCCTGCATACAATGAGCCGGCCTTTTGCTTAAAGGAAAATACTCTGTTACGTCTTAAAAAGGCAATCTTTATGTACCTACTAAAAAGATAATACCTACTTAGTAGGCACCTACTCTATAAGAAATAATTATTGAATAATTGTGATGAAACAACTGGGAGAAACTAATATGTTTTGTTATGTATCTTGTTGTCTTTGTCAGGCTACCCGGTACAAAAAGCGGCATTAATATTTAGCAGTTTTATCTTGTCACCCACGGGCCACGGAACAACTCGCATCTTGCAGGCTGAATGAACAAAGTCAGTGCCGTAAACAGTTAGAAATAGAGAATGAAAATTAATTTCCCGCGCAGAAAATGGAATGTGATTGGTGTGATTTGTGGAATTGTGATGGTTATTATAGGACATCAGCTAAAGTAAGTTTTATGAATTAATTTATTACCAGTAAAATTTTAAAATATATAGAAGAAAAATTACACTTAATTTATTCTGCATTATGTTGAAATAATTGTATAACATTAATTAAATCGTATTTGATTTTTCAAGCAGTTTACTGCAATTAATGCGACTTTAATCTTAAGGGGGATGCACCGAAGTAGCCAGCCAAATACCTACAATTTTTCTTAGGTTTTTTGCAATTTGCAGGTCACTGTCAGGTTAAATGTAGAAGCCGTTTGCATAAAGGAGCTCAACATTTATACGGTTATAATGTAGGTATTTATTGACGTTTCGAGCGAATTTTTTTATAAACCTATGGGGTTAATCAAAATACGATTCGCGACCGTAAAAAATGATACCTACACATTTAAAAGTGATAATCATTAAACACATCGAGACAAGATGGAATATAAAAATTATTTAATTACTTACCTATTCGAATTGCCCTAAAATGTCACGACTTCTTGAAATAGTCATTCAATAGAGCACTTGAAGAAAATGAAGAGGTACTGGATAAAGAACGTGTGCAACTGTGCAATTAATAATTTTGTTTGGATTTTTGTACTTCGAAAAGGAGATTGCACATCGTTCCAGATTTTTGATGCTGCATTCTTGAAGCTGCCCTTGTACCCTTTCGTTCTGTCTCGGTATCATTAGAGTTGCATTCACTTTTGATCTGGTATACAAGCCGCGTGCAAGCGTAGACGAAGATCATTTATTGGTCAGGTATGAAAAAACGTAACCTGCAATAATCCTGTGTGTGAAACACAACAAATGTCCATTCCATGTTAAGTTGACCCTTCTCAGTTATACCAGGGGGACATGTGTGCCATCTTCTTGGAACTTCTCTCTCTTTTGTACTTGCCAATACATAAATGCTCTCATCAGAACCATGGAACGTTGTGAAATAATAAAATGCAGTTTTTTTTGTTGACATTTCAAAAAGAGCCAAAAACTCTTCTCACGTTTATTTAAATAACTGTCTCCCGAGCCCCTGACTCACGGGCGTGATTACCTAACTACCATATCTACATAACTGGTTAGTGGAAGTGGCTGGCAAATAAATGTCGGGACATACCCAGGAGATATTTGGGAGTTAATGCCTCCTAAAGATTATTCATACTTTAAAAAATAAGCAGGCATTCATTATACGTTTATTTTGAATCTATGTTTCACAATCAAAAACAAGTTTAAGCTATTTTACAATCAGTATTTAAATTTTTCTCAAGGTCGTATCTTTTTTTCCGCTTTAGATTTTTTTGGTGCCATACTAAAAAATACTAGTAACGAAAAGGTCCGTCAATTACCATTGGGCACTCAGAAGCTAGTAAGTTTATACATAAAGTAGGTACAGTCCCCTTTGGGCAACATGTTTCAAAAATTTGGGCCAAGTTTCTACAGAAAATTTGCATTGTCATTTATATCTGTATTTTAATGGTGTACTTATTAAAATAATACCTATTCTATTCTATAACCCTCCATTCTCCCCTAACATCCCTCTGTTTCTTTTGTCCCTGAGTTATCCATTCTCATTCAAGAGGATTTCTCCACAGAATAAAAAGGCACCATACTGGACCGCGCTGTCGGCACTGTTTAAAATCATTCGGTAATTATTAGGCCGGTATAATTAAAACTAAACGAAGTAGCAATACATAACTAACATGTATCTATCCGTTAAATACGAAATTATATGATTGCCTTCCTTTAATTGTTTTTACCTTGGTGCAGTCTGTAAATACTATTTAAGTACATAACGAGGTTTCAGTTACTTATCTCTTTATTAACTACCTGTGATTGTTAGAGGGAGAGTAGTATCATTTTAATATAACTTCAGTGTCAGAAAGAGATGATGCTACATTATGCTTAGCTCCATCATTTTCGTAATGTGGAGCAATATTCAAATAATACTGCAATAAGAGGCGGTGGTTGACCCCTTGGGTTGGGTTGGGTTGCCCACTGCAGCTCTACAAAGTTTTATTTCCCTTTACCTACCTGAAGGAAAAAGTGGGCACGTGGGAGAGTATCAATACGAGAATATTGACATAATCTAAGCTGAAGAGTTTGTTTGTATGAACGCGCTAAACTCTGGAACTGAAAAAATATTTTTGTGTTGGATAGTACATTTATCAAGGAAGGCAGGCTATGTAACATCACGCTACGAACAATAGGAGCGGACCAGTGAGTGAAACCGGGAGCAGCTAGTTAAATATAATTAGGTATCTATTATATACTTACTACAGCATAGCGATGCTTTTTGCAGACTCTGGGCAATACTGTAACGTCCGATTAGTGAATTAGGATCGAAATTGGATTATTAAGTAGTTCCGAAGATTATCTACCATAAACAAACTCACAAATTTTACCTCTTTATAACATTAATAACCTCTTTTTTAAGTGTACATATAGGTAGGTATGTACCTATAAGTTTTTGGCACGTGACATGGTAATATAATATATTACCATGTCACGTGCCAAAAACTTAAATTCGGATATAAATGAAAAAGTTCCCACGAAACCTGTTCAATAACAATAATATAATAATGTTTCGTTGAATGAGTAATTACTAGTATTATATATGTTAGGTAATATTATAATATATTTCAGAATATAAAGTTTACTACAAAAAGAGTATTGCTTTACATCCACTTTTTTCTTGGGAATTTAAATACCTATGTGAAAATACATCAGTCGTAGGGTAAACTGGGTACGATTGTGCCAGGGTACGGTAGTGACAGTCGCTATAACAGCGAAACTATACGGATCGCGGGGAGGGGTGCAAGGGGAAAGACAAGCGGCATGCAAGTCTAAACGCGTGTCCCAGTGTTGCGTCAGCCGGCGTGCGACGGTAACATAAGCAGGAGCCCACATTGATTTTCGACAGTCAAAAGTAAGTTTTTTTTTCGATTTCTTTTTGTAATTACGGTTATTTGTACACAGATAGATTGCCTTTTATATTTTTTTGTTATAACTTGAACATTAGCAGTTACTTACGAGTAATTACTTTTAATGCAGATCTTTTTGCTCAGTCATGGTCATTTTTTGTTTTCAAAAGTATGCGTTGGGTACGGTTGTGAAAAATTTTTTGGGTACGGTTGTGACATTGTTTTTTTTGGTTTGTTTTATTTTAGATGTCTAGAAAACGCGTGCGGAAGACCGGGAGAGGCCTGTCTGATATTAGTAAATATGAAAATGCTTACGAAGAGGTGGAACGCGGTACTTCATTACGGAGAGCTGCGGAAATACATGAAGTTAATTGCATGTCGCTCTTGCGATACCTACGCAAACGCGACAATGCCGGCGAGAAAAAGAAGAGGAAGGCACCATCATGTGATGAATCTGACTAGATCTAGTTCTGTTAAAATTTTGTAAAAAAATTTCCAGTTAACTACAGTAATTTTAAGTTAAGTTAACAATTTGACTGATTTTAAAGAAGACTGTTATATGGTACAGTGCTATATTAGTTTTAGGCTCTGGTCTCGCGTAGAGTGCGCAGGTGATAGTCCCCATTAAATTTGTCACATGTTGAATCTGACTCAGTATGTTGATTGGTACATTTATAAATGTTTAATTTTTTTCTTTGTTGTGTTTCAGTTTTGTTAAAATTTTGTAGTAGTTAAACTAACATTTTGACTGATTATAAAGAAGACTGTTAAATGTTTTGCCATAAAGTGATTGTTAACTTTGTTTAGAAGAAGATTATGTTGTGTTCAGTTAATTATTTGTAACAATAAAAGTCATTACAAACTATTTGGATGTATTTTGTATGCCTGTCACTACCGACCCCAACCACTGTCACAACCGCCCTTGGGGTGTGGCCGGTTGTGACACTTTCCCTTTTTTTTTAAATTTGATCTTATGCCTAATACAGCGTAGTTAGGGACAATATTTTAACAATTTTAGGTAGATAAATATTCAAATTAAGTATTAAAGTGATTTTCTCCCAGATAACTGGTAAAGGAGATTGCTCTAGACCGCCCTATAACCAACAAACATTTGATGTGTACGTTAATTTTAATTATATTTTAATATGCTTTTTAAAAATAATAAATTCAAGCAGACACTGTTTAATTCTTAATAGGTTTTTAAAAGTGACCTCATTGATTTTATTACCAACTGAACTCGCCATCTATCAAGGAATTGTCAATGTGAATGTCACAAAAGATTTGACAGTGTCGCTCTCGCTCATATTACATAAATATCGATATCGACGACGATGTCCATAATATCTAGTGATAAATAATGGATGTTGGATGTTTATCACTTCCAAAACATTGAAAATGTGCAACATAAAAGTTTTTCATGCATATTTTTTTCATGGAATTAGTTCCGTGAAAATTTTAATGGAACTTATGATGAATATGGCCTAGCACGATTATGATGAAAATATAATGAACAAAACAAACTCACAAAATGACACTAATCGAATGAGGGATTTTCTCACAAGTGAGAAAATATTAGTTCAAAAGCGGCGTTGGTAGAGCAACGTAAGCAACCAATAGGTGGTAAGCGGGATTGTCCGAAAGGGTTACCGCTACCCCAGAACATAAAGGGCTACGGAAGGAACATGAATGGGTTTTAGTCAGTAAGAGTCTGACACTCCCTTCCGCTCCACCTAGAGCGGGAGCAGTCATTGGATGATTACCCAGCCTTAAAAAAAAAAAAAAAAAAGGCGTTGGTAAAAATAAAACACTGTCTCAGGTTCTTGACATCAAATAAGCTTTCTTATTTACAGATCTTGTTTTTGTTATCAGTAGCCAGTAAAACAAAGACGTATTTTTTACCCACGCCATCTATTGAACTATGTTTTTTCACTTATCACAAAATCTCTCATTTAACGATTGAAATGTCATTTACGACGCAACTCTAGTGAATTGTTCTCATAACCATTTCACGACTTCAATAGCCATATTTTTACTTTTTAAGTACTTAAACTCTATTTTTAAATGTCGCAAACTAAAACGTTACATACTGTTCGTTGGGAACAAAATATTTTATTTTAGCATTAATTTAATCGAAGTAGAATCATAGCAACAACGTGTTTATGTTTGAAACGGAACAAATTAATTTACTTTTGACATATTGATCTGTCATTTTGGTCTACTAAATTAAAACCACAGATTAAATAGGTGGTCATTGATAATCGATATACAATGATTGATCTTCGAGAGAGCATCTCTACGTCACTACGTCAGTCGGAGCGTCTCACCGAGACGAACCTGTCACAATATAAATATGAACCTGTGGCTGTGTTGTGTTGTTGTGACTATGTACCTATGTGGCGATTTCTTTTGGCGTTTTTGATTTTGTTTCTGTTTAACGGACTACAATTTGGATTGCTTTCAACGTGCCCTGGCTTCCAATAACTGATTCTGTGATCTGCTTAAACGACACCTTAGCATTTTGGCAACGGATAACGGACTTCGCTTAGAGTAAGCTTCAGCCAATAAATAATAACTGTACCTAAAAGGCATTATATACAACTGTATGTACGGTAATATTTTACTGTATTTGAAGTTTAATGCTTTGTAGAAACCAGAAATAGCGATTTTAGAAGGAATTACTTACGTTTTCTTTTATTAAAAATAACCTCAAAATCGGTTCCTTTTCTTTTAATAAATCTTTTCTCTAAAGTGTCCGTCAAGAAACTTTGTTCTTATGGGCTACTAAGGGCAGTTTACAAATAGAAAATGATTTTTTCTATGCTGTTGGCTCCAGGGCGAACAATGTATGGGCGTAGAACAATCTCCTTTACAAAATTATAGGCGATCAAACCAAAATTGTCACAACCGTACCCAGCTTACCCTACCTACATACTGTCTTTTGAATATTTATTCCAACAAATATTAGGTAACTAAGTTTGGCTAGTTAACAATCTCCGCTGTGGCTAAATGATCCTATAATAGCCACGGTTGCTTGTGTAATAACTGGTATCCACTACACACTCCGGACATACCGCAAACCACATTACAGGATAAATGAAGTACCTAATAACGGTCAGGATAAATGCTTTGATTTACTAGTTCAACTACTGTATGTACCTATCTAAGACTAGAATCAATTCTATTTCTTGTTCATTTTGACGTTCAAAAGTGCCTTACTTGTGCCCATTTGAAATAAATGATTTGACTTTGACTTTATGCTGTTTGAAATAATCTTCAAGCAAACATAGCCGAAGCCTGTAAGCGGGATTGTCCGAATTAGGGTTACCGCTACCCCGGAACGTAAAGGGCTACGGAAGGAACGTGGATGGGTTTTAGTCAGTAAGACTCTGACACTCCCTTCCACTCCAACCAGAGCGGGAGAAGTCATTGGATGATTTCCCAGCCTCAAAAAAAGGGCCGAAGCCTGCCGGGTAAGCGGGATTGTCCGAAAGGGCTACCGCTACCCCGGAACATAAAGGGCTACGGAAGGAACATGGATGGGTTTGGTCAGTAAAAGTCTGACACTCCCTTCCGCTCCACCCAGAGCGGGAGGAGTCATTTGATTATATTTCACCCTCAAAAGAAAAAAGCAAACATACTGTAGTTGTAAGCTAATTTAAAACCTACTTTTAAATGTACCTACCTATACAACTATAATTTCATCACACTAATACTGGTACCTACCCAGTCCTTAAATGAAGGTAATGAAATTGAAAAAGGACGAACGGAAATGGACGACCGAGCTTGGGCACAAACCGTTGCCGTTGACTAAGTTCTGCAGCTCCTGACTTTCCGGAAGCCATAGCGACGGTTATAGGTCATAGCACACATATCAACTAAGAAAGGGATCTTCACCGTATCAACTCGAGCCGTGCATTCCGTCGATTCTGTAAAAAATCACCGTAAAAACTTAAGTGAAGTTAGCTGTTGTTGCACCTGATGCTAGGGATTGCCACTATTGACAGCACTACAGTATTCTTTGTATGAAACTCCCTGTTGCAACGCACACTAGTCGGAATCGTAACGTACAGTCCGCGAGGTATAAGCTGAGCTTTGCATTAGTGTGAGTGCGGCGAGACAGAATGGCGCCGCGCCTCAGGCCGGTTACCCAAAATCAGTTTAAACCGGTTTTTACCGGGCGAAAATGGCGCCGCGCCTAAGGCCGGTTATCACACCTACACTATCCATGTACACTCACACAAATGCAAAGCTCAGCTTATACCTCGCGGACTGTAATCGCCTCGCCTCGGGACAAGCTCACGAACAAGGCTATACGGTGACGATCCCTTTGCAAGTTGATATGTGTGCTATGACCTTAAATGGGATAGTGCCTACCTAATCTTTGCCAACACATTGCCTCTTACTAAGAGGCTTGCATCCCAGCAGTGGGAACATAAGACCTTTTTTTTTAGGGACTCCTCGCGCTCTGGGTGGAGCAGAAGGGATTGTCAGATTTACTGACTAAAACCTATCCATGTTGTTCTTCGTTAGCCCTATAAGTTCCCATCACACTGCTGCACATAATAGACCTGTGATATGTGTATTGTACATTATCAATTTACTTCTAATGCGGCAAAATTACTCTTTACAGAAACGTGTTGCATGCCGTCTCCGTGGCAGAAGTGAAGATACTGTTTCCATTGATCAAGCTCATACAGATAGCTGTCGTGAGTCTGTACGGATTGGAAAACACTGCATCGCTGTACCCACCACATGCTAATGTACATGGTAAGAAATGTGATATTTCATTGATTGCTTTTTATTTATTTATTTTATTTGAACTTTTCGCACACAATAAAGGTACAAAGGCGGACTTAATGCCTTAGGCATTCTCTACCAGTCAATCAAGGGTGGTGAAGAGATTAGAAGGCAGGTGCTTTAAAGAGTGGGAATTAAAGGTAGCCTTTTAAAAGGAGACCAATCTAAGGAGACTAAATCTGGTACAGCAAGTGAGTCTCCTACAGCGCTTGCGGAAATTTATTACAAAGAGCCGGACTATTCTGTTAAAATCTCACCATGAAAACTTCGATGATGTGGACGGAAAGTGAGCTGTCGTTATAATACTAAAGATTGACACTATTGACAGCTCACTTTAAACTCATGTCACCTACATTTCCACGGTGAGATTTTTACAGAATAGCACTACAGGGATTGACACTGTTGTTAACTCACTTCACCTACCTACTACAAATCACTTTAACATTTTAACCGCCCCAATCGGATTAATACGACAAAGGTTTACGTGGCCCTGCCGCCTGAGTCGTGTTTATACGACTGAGAAACTGTGTTCTGGTTTCGTTTTTTATGAAATTGCATGACCCTATTCATCTAAAACAAAGTTTTTTTTTATGAGTTGGGCGCTAGGGCACAGCGATTGATATATCTACAACCAAGCGGTAAATAGGTCACATTGAAGTATATACCCTAATTGTGTAACACAATCAATCACAATCTGAATGATGTTAATCCATTGCTTCATATTTTCGAAAAATTTACCTGCCCAACCACGTAAATATCGCAATGAATGTTGTTGAACTGACAAAACCAATTGCTGCTGCTGCATTACGCAATTACCCTGCAGGTTAATCTAGTTGAAATTTCATCATCAGCCTATAGTAGTCCAATGCTAGACATAAGCCTCTCCACGCACGCCATTCTACTCGATTCTCGGCAAGTCTCATCCAGCTGCTTCCAGCCACTAAGATTACCTAGGTATCTAGGTACTTAATTACCTATTTTAAAAACATGTACGAGGGTGCTTCTTTTTTTTTTTTTAAAAAGTAGAAAACAACAATATTATCCTAAACATGCATGATGCTTAAACACCTACCTACCGTCATAAAAATATAATTACGTATACATATGCAATAGAATGATACTGAGTACTAAGCGGCTTCAGGCAGCTATAGGTAGAAATACCTTATATTGTGTTTTACAAGATACAAGAATCGTATTTTATAAAATTAGTTAATGACATGTGTTTAAAAGAAGCTGCCGATGTATCACCTTCCACCTGGACTATTATTATTATAATGGGTTAACTATCTTTGAACAGATATCTTTGTGATGGTGAACATACAAAAACGTCTAAACACATGTAGATTTGGTAGACCTGCTTAACCTTTTCAACACCATTGTCACATATACGTGACAAGCAAGCACATGTCCTGCCTGTACGCCAACGACACATATACTATGACAATGCAATGTACACTGTAACACAAAATAAACAAATAAAGCATGACTTTCGTGTGTTTACATAGATATCTTAAAAATTGAAGCAATCGTACGTATTTAATGACATGAAACAAATATAGGTAAAACAATATAGGTACATTTTCAAAGGCACAGCAATCTTAACTAGTTTTGGAACGAAGTTCCATATCGCGCGTTGCGAAAGGGGGCTAGACGGAAATTAAGACCAAAAGTTGTAACGACACTTTTTTTGAAGTAAATGTTATGATGTCTTTTTAATCAATATTTTTTGATTGGTAAATTTTAGATCCGTTTTTTTTATTATTATAACTTAAGAGAAATAAAATTTTATTAAAATTCCTTCACTAATTAATCGAAAGGAAATTCGTTCCATCTGGGTGTCCCTTGACACCTCTCAAGTTTTTTTTTGCATGTTTCAGATGGACAAACCTTTGACTTCGTAATAGTGGGTGCGGGGTCGGCAGGATGCGTGCTAGCCAACCGACTGACAGAGATACCCAACTGGAATGTGCTGCTAATTGAGGCTGGGGACGACCCGCCAGGAGCTTCAATTGTGAGTATAATAATGATGACACTTCTTACCGAAAGTTCGAAGGCGAGTCTTTCGAGTGATTTTGCACACCATCTGAACTTCCAAAATCATACGGTCTCTGCAACATTCAAACTCGTTACACCTCCAAAGTGATCTACAAATTTGATTTAAATTGTATTAATTACGAACCTCCTTGAAGGCCTTGTGTAAACCATTCCTTCACCACAGCTCACAAAACGGTGAAGGAAATGTAATGGGGAAACCAGCATGTCCTCGAATAAAAATATGAGACATGTGACATCTACCAACCAGCACTGAGCAAGCGTGGTACCAAAAACTCAATATAAACATCAGCCGTCCTTCTGTAGCCAAAATGGACAAAAGCCTTATGTAGTGCTCTTAGGGTCTTTTCGGTAGGTTCAATTTTGATGATAACATATTACCTCATCTGAATTCCAGATACCAGGCTTATCAGTATTGGTATCAGCCGCACTACCCGACTGGAACTATTACACGGTTGACGATGGCTTCTCTAGCCAAGGGCTCAAGAAGAAGAGCATCCAAAATCGAAGAGGTAAGATGCTTGGAGGATCCAGTGGAGTCAACTTCATGTTCTACGTCAGAGGGAATAAGGTCGACTATGACAGCTGGGCCAAAGATGGAAACCATGGGTGGGATTGGGACAATGTAACGGCATACTTCAAGAAGAGCGAATTAAATGATAAATGTATATTTAAAAGTCAGGCATCAGATAAATACAGCTCAATAGGATATTTAGGCATCACACAACCAAATTGGGATCACAAAACAAAAGACTACTTCAATGCTTTCAAGGAACATGGACACAAAATTCTTTTAGATTCCAATGGTCAGCAGCAGTTGGGATATGCACCATCAAGTTTTACAGTAGATAAAAATATTAGACAGAATACAGCTACTTCCTTTCTAAGCCCGATAAAGAACAGAAAAAATCTTCACGTACTTAAAAATACATTTGTCAGAAGAATTATATTAAACAAGGATATAAGAGCGACAGGTGTGGAGGTGAAACTTCCCGAAGGCGAAATTATAAAACTTAATGCAATTAATGAAGTTATACTATCTGCCGGGGCCATCAACACTCCACAGCTACTTATGCTGTCTGGTATAGGGCCAAAAGAACATTTAGAAGAAATGAACATAGATGTAGTTTTCGATTCACAAAACATCGGCCAAAATATGCAAGACCATCCCTTAGTTCCCGTAATTCTGTCTGAAAAGAAGAGCATGTCTTCAATATTAGGCAACCTAGAGCCCTTAGGAAGTCTTGATCGTTTTCCTATGCCGACAATTTTGGGATTTGTGGCTCTCAACAAGTCTCAAAGCTACCCAGACTATCAGATCACCGCTGTACCTACACCAACAGCAGCAATTCTGCCTCCTTTACTATGTTCTGACACTTTTACACTAAAAGATAGTTCTTGTATAGCCCTAGCCGATGCCACACAGCAAAGAGGAGCCTTATTGAATCTCATAACACATCTGCATCCAGAATCTAGAGGTAGAATCAGGCTAAACAGTTCAGACCCTGAAGACAGTCCTCTCATCTATTCTGGTTATTTCAGCCAAAAAGACGATTTGGAGAACTTTGCCAAGTACATCGAAGATTATGTTAGTGTGTTAAACACAAAATATTTTAGGGACAAGAAGTCTGAAATCATAGATATGAAAGTCAGTCAATGTGAAGGCTTGGATTTTGGGAGTCATGAATACTGGAAATGTTACGTTTTAAACTTAGCGAGTACTCAATACCATGCTATTGGTACTTGCGCAATGGGGGTGGAAGGTAAGGGAGTGGTGGATGAGAGGTTAAAACTAAGAGGGGTGGCAGGACTAAGGGTTGTGGATGCTAGTGTAATGCCATCCATCACTAGTGGGAATACTAACGCACCAGTCATTATGATTGCGGAGAAAGCGGCTGACATGATCAAAATTGACCATGGATTACATGTGTAACTGTAATTTTAAGTAACTTGACGGTCTGCTGAAGATAGTGCCAAAATTTAATTTGTCTTAGAATATTTCATAAGAAGTGAGATTCCAAGAGAGAAAAAATCGATTTAGGAAAAGTACAAAGTTTATGGAATGTCGTGTAAGACTACAATATTAGGAGTTTTAATTCATTAATTAATCAAATGATTAATAATAAGCTGTTGGTTTCCATATGACATATGTATAAATATATAAATGCAACAAACTATTACTGTTGGAATATTTTTTAACACTTCGGGCAAAAGACAGGAATAAAAGATACAGGTAATATACTCCCATCATCCTCTTCCACATTTATTTCTTTATTTGAATGCCTTACAACAATTATAGCTTTAACTAACATTTAACGTAAAAATATTTAACATCGTTTATACAAGATATTTACAAAGTTTTACAAATAAACCTATAGAAAATAATCACGAAAGCTTACATACAATCACGTTATCTAAATATGAATTAGATTTAAATGAAACTATGAATCCAGAATCTAAGCTCTCGATTCGGCCTTAGGAAGACTACAAACAATCCCGCGCACTTTTTGGACGAAAAATAAAGTTCGCACGACACACAAAAAATCTGTACATACAACATAAGCACAGATTTTGTAATATAAAAATTGCGCTACCCTCCACTTTATTTTCTTTACTGTATTGTATTAAAAATTTATACAGTGTATAAAATGACCCACCACATACATACATCAAACATGTTGAATTAAGCAAAATAATTGCTGGAAAACGAGTCTATTCAAAACGGCAGCGCAAAAAAATTGTGTCCATAGGTATAGGCAATGCTATAGAAGTTTAAAGTATAATTTTAGTTTTTAAAGAACATTTAAAACTATACCGTAACACAAAGAAAGTTTGAACTGACCATCAATATTTTCATAACCAGAAGGTTCCTTCCTGGTAGAGTAAAAAAAATATATAACAATAACGTACCAGTACGAGTTAAAACTATATCGTAACACATGAAAGTTTGAACTGACCATCAATATTTTCATAACCAGAAGGTTCCTTCCTGGTAGAGTAAAAAATATATATAACAATAACGTACCAGTACGAGTTAAAACTATATCGTAACACAAGAAAGTTTGAACTGACCATCAATATTTTCATAACCAGAAGGTTCCTTCCTGGTAGAGAACAAAAAAAATAATAATAACGTACCAGTACGAGTGACTATTGGTTTTGTTAAGCGTCTTTTACACCCTGTATGTCACAAGCAGAGGAGGGGCACCCAATTTTCAATCTTTTCCTCGCGTGTCGATAGCAATCTAAATGGACTCTGCCCAGAATTGGGCTACGTGTTTGGCGCCATCACTAGCGTCCATCAGTTCCAATAACGTGCACACGCAGGACACGCAGGACACGACAATAAGTGCACCATCGTTTGTGGAACAGCAGCACATTTATACTCCATGGCGGAGTTGTCTAGGTATCTCCACCTGAGCAGGCATTTCTTGCTTCGGCCAACCTGGGCCCGGAGTGTCTGAAGTCTTCCAGGTTGGCCAAGGCAAGTCGCGCCGTTCAGCAGGTGGAACGAATAGAGTGGGAAAGGAAGAACTTTCTTAGACATTCTAATACGTCTCGCAGACAAACATTTTTTGTGCGTCGTGCCTGGATTGGACAAACAATTTGTGGCCTACACTGGCCCTTTTACGTTGCTGCATTGGAGATGTGTGATGCATGACTTAACACTGTACAGGATGTAACAGAAATGATCCTGCAACTAGTTTTAGATTAGGTAACAACATCGATTTGGGAGAGTTAAGAGTTCAATACATTTTGCGGAATAGGAATCGATGTTGCCATGTGAAGTATTTTTAACACCCTGATATCGCTTCTAATACGTAATATTTAGATCACGTACCAATACATTTATATTTAATATAATCGATTTAACGCCTAAAATGATTGATAAACGTCCGAAAAACCACATGACAAAATGTAGACATTACATAAATAACTTATGGAATAATGACCATGAATTTAAGTATATTCAATCATTTTTGCCAACCACCACGTAGGTATTTGTTTTCCTTTCATTGTCCGCTGCGCTTAACTGCTTTCGCATCTAGCGTTGGATGCCGCGTTTCCACTAGGGATGTGAGAGGATGCGTAGCGCCGCTTAGCTCAAGCTATGAAAATGAAATAATCGTAATAGTGGATTTATTCCTCGCACACCGCCTAGCTACCTCGTACATCTCTGGTGAATACGCAGGTTTATCGTCTTTTTCGATAAATACCAACGCCAAATGCAAAAGGCGCCTTATAATTATTTACATTTTCATGGCCCATAATCATCTTAACCGTAATACTTGCCATGACAATTCATCGATAGTCGTGCGATAATTTAAAAGTAAAAAACCTGAGGACACTCAACTAAAAAACTAATAATCTAAGGTTCCTAAATTAAAAGTGATACTAAAATCAATAAGTTAAGGACTTAAAACTAAAATGAACTAATGCTAATAAGTATCTGATTTAGATGGACGTTACTAAACTAATAAACGAAAAATATACGAGGGTAGTTTTAAATAAGTGCAATCGGTAACATTCGGCTTTCTTCGAGATTCAAAATGGCGTCTATTCAACTTTTTAGATTGCAAATTAGATGAAATCGTGATCATGTGAAAGGCACATTTTAAAGACAAAATGTCATTTATGTAATTACATGTTAAAGTATTACATGGCATATAATAAAAATAATAACTTCATTTTTATAAATATTCGCTTACCTATTATGAATATTCAAAGAAAAGTTAAAAGAATCCACTGCTACATAACTATATTTGAAATATAAATATTTTATTCTTATTCTAATTTTCCACAGGCTTAACAATAAAAATAAATAAACTTGTAATAATTATTTCTGTTAATAGAAACAACTTGGTTGGCCATACTTGCATAAACTAGAAAGGTTACACTTTTTAGAATTGATTTAATTTTTTTTTATAAGTTACTCCCACAATTGCTGCAAACATTGATATCGTGAAAGGTAAAAAAACAATTTAAAAAAAAAATTGTAAAAAGTATCAACATCATAAAGCGCGCGACACACAGGAGACAAGAAACTAACCTCGTGAGTAAAACAGTTTAGATGGATATTGTATCTCCTACGATTGATATCTGAAGATCTGGCCTTTTGTGCAACGTGCGCTTTAGAGCTCCTGTTCACACACGTTTTTATAGCCGTTGGTATCTACCTTCTTATTTATACACGCGGAGATAAGTTACATCCAATATTATCCAAGATGGGATATATTAAAAATGGGGCTACGGTTTATTGACCGTAAATAGTCAGTCATCAGGGGGCCAAACACCACCTCTTATTGCAGTATTTATTAGTATTTCCATCCCGCCACTACAAACCTGTCTATATGATTGAAAGCGCCTCTAAATTTTATCTTCATTCGAATACCATGCGCATTCAGTCAAAAATTTGCAAAACTTCAACTGATTCACGCTGTATGAAAACAAGTCACTAAAAGATAATAATAATAATAATGATGATGACAAGGAAAAAAGCAATTATATTTAGTCCGTCAGTTATATCTATAATAAGAAAAAATACTAGGCACGTATATTTTGCTTTATGATATTAATAAAAAATGACTTGGATAAAACGCATTAAAGTTGGGCGTGGGGGCGCGCTACGTCACGAGACAGTACAAAAACTACGTAAGCGTGACGTCATGTCACATTTTAACTCAATCTATCGATGACTATCTGATCTAATCAAAAAATACATGTCCAATATTTTTTAATAATCAAGCTATCGGACAAATCAAAATATTTTAGTAATCATCCCTATTCTAAACGAATTATAACAATGTAATAATTGGATAATGGTAATAACAGGAAATAAATTGGCTATAAATATAACTTAAAAAATTGCCCTGAAACAAACACTAACTATTGTATAATAGGTACTTATATGAATATATAGTTATCTTTTTCGAAGGCGATGGAAATTAGTCTATACATTCAAAAACGTTCAAAATCTAGTCGTAATAAATAGTATTCTCATTTGGTACTTTTTAGTTCATTAATTGCTTGTTTAAAAAAATGTATTTTTACTATTCATTTTTTGACAGATTACGACTGAAATGGGAATATGAACGTTCTTAAAAATACTGATTTTACACTCGGGTAAAGCTAAATTACGATAACATGGCGTGCCCCTCCAAATTACTGTTTCGTAGTCACATCCCTACGAACGAGTTTGTATGTAGTTGTAAGTATTCGTCTCCAGTAGCAGGCCGGCAACAACATGCGTTGTGAGTCATGGTGGCGCTTTGTAATTACTTTCACAAATACTCTTCCTACGTTTTGAATTTTGGAGGGGCGGGCCATGTTATCGTAGTTTATCTCTACTTTACGAACAAAATAATAATAGGACTTTCTTTCACTGGGACGGTACAAACTAAGTCCAAATATTTATTATCATATATTTTTCTAAGATTCAACCTTTTAGTTTAGTTAGTTTGGACTTAATAGAATAAAGCTAATAAAGGTCATATTCTTATTATGTTGGTATAAGATTTTACTTTTATTATTTTAGATTAACACATGTGCGTGATTTCAATATGTCCTAATTTACCAAGTTTAGTTATTTCTATTGCTAAAACAAAGTAATTTTACATTCTAGCTACTTATAGAGATATTAAGTAGGCAAACTACAGTCACGACTTTCCTCGCTGTGTCTCGAAGCGAGAAAGAGATAGAAGACATATCGTTCATTTGCGAGAAGCTGGACATAACTAAAAAATAAAAAATTTGGGCACTTAAACCTTTTGAACTCCAGAAAATAAACGCACGCGCGTGCCTCTACGCCAAGCTACAAATTTATTACTTCTTGTTATCATGAATTTCTCAATATCCATGGTGTTTTTTAATTTGTTTCATGTCATTAAATACGTACGAGAGCTTCAATTTTTAAGATATATCTAAATAAACACTTACAAAAGTAATGATTTAATTGTTTAATTCGTGTTGATAGTGTACCGCATTATCACATATTTTTGTCGTTGCCGTAGAGGGCGTGCGCTTGCTTGTCACATATATGTGACAATGGCGTTAAAAGGTTAGTTGAAAAATTTAAAGCAGCGGTAAGAGCGCAACGAAGTATACAGTCAAATTAATTCGCCTACTTTTTGCAGTTGTCATCCTAATAGTATAAATTCATTTTAATTTCATTGATGCGAATGTTATGATCCGTGACCCCGGCAAATGACCGCTGGGTGACAGTTCTTTAAGTACAGTTATCCGTAAATAATAACGTTTAGTGGAAAAATAATGTTTTCATGAAACGAAAAAGTGAAAACGTATTTATGTGTGTTAAATTAATGTCACCATTGTAGCGCCACGTTGTATATTTATTATACACTAGCTTTTGCTCGCGACTTCGCCCGCGTGAAGTTCGGTTATATCGCAATATCGGAATGAAAAGAAGTGTTTTAGGTATCAATTCGAGTTAACCAAGACACGCAGTAAAATCTTTAAGATTGACAACCTCTTTTCAACCCCTTATAGGATAGAGGGATAGACTTTCAAAAACCCTTGATACACGTTATATTCTTTATTTTTTTTATTTTAGATATAAATACAGAGCTTCGAGTTAATTGGACCGCGCGTTAAAATTGTTCCATACAAACTATGACACCCCCAACCCACGTTTAGAGGGTTGTTTAGAAAAATAAAAAATTACAAAGTGTAAAATTTACTTAGATAAGTATTTGTGTTAAGTTTTAAGTATATTAACTCAAGAAATATGATTTTTTGTACAGACTTTCATCCCCTCGTTTCCGTTCATTCCCATTAGTTCGATTCATTAGTTCGATCGTCGAACTAGTGAGAATTTTTTTCTCATCTGTTCGACCGTCGAACTAGTGAGAACTTTTTTTCTCATTTGTTCGACCGTCGAATTAATTAGATTTAAAAATAGTTCTACTACATTTAAATGTTTTACTAATTTCGTAATAAAATAAAAAACGCTTGGTTCGTTAAAAAATATATATTCGTGTTCTTATATTTGTACATCTATAGCATATCTTTGATCAAATAAACAGTTGAAAAACTTATAAATTATAAGCTGGCTTCCTCACCTATCAAAAAATAATGTAATAATGAAATATTAAACGTAATCTAATATTTTTCTGTCTTGCTTATCTAACAAGCTTAACCAGAAAGAACAAAAATTTGTTTATATGTTTAATAAATAATCAAAAATCAAATGAGCGTTTTTTATTTTATTACGAAATTAGTAAAACATTTAAATGTAGTAGAACTATTTTTAAATCTAATTAATTCGACGGTCGAACAAATGAGAAAAAAAATTCTCACTAGTTCGACGGTCGAACAGATGAGAAAAAAAATTCTCACTAGTTCGACGATCGAACTAATGAATCGAACTAATGGGAATGAACGCTCGTTTCACCCGCTTAGTGGTGGAATTGCCAAAAATACTTCCTTAGTGCCTATATTATACAGGGTTATTTGTAAAACACCAGAAACCACTTAAGAGGTCATTGTACTCATCATTATGAACAACTTTTACTAGGGGACAAAACCTAAAATCGCGAAAAAAAAATCAGCTGTTCCTTACATTTTGACAAGTTATACGAACATAAATGTAAGGAACAGGTAAATTTTTTTTCGCGATTTCAGGTTTGGTCCCATAGTAAAAGTTGTTCATAATGATGAGTACAATGACCTCTTAAGAGGTTTCTGGTGTTTTACAAATAACCCTGTATAAGGTATCTATGTACAAAATATCAAGTCTCGAGGTCCCGCGGTTTGATTTTATATATTACTTCTGCCCGCGACTTCGTACGCGTGATTAACTTGTTCCACCGACCCACCGCGTCGCATCGCATCGCCCGTCGGTGCTATTTGTTAGTTTGCGCTTTCGTTAATTCGATTATTTTATTTTTGCTCGGCTCTTGAGGGTCCTAGCGTGATGTGAAATAGCCTATACCTTCCTTAAGAATTAGGCTATCAAATGCAAAAATAAAATTCAAATCCAACCATTACTTCCAGAGATGAGCGCGTTCAAACAAAAAATAAACAACAAACTCTTCAAGCTTTCTAATATTAGTATAGATAATACATATTCAACTTGATACTGACCGACAAATTGAAAATACTCATGACAGACAGACAGACGGGCAACGAAGTGATCTTATTCGGGTTGTGGTTTTTGCTTTGGAGGTTCAGAACCCTAAAACTCTACAATAATTATGAGTACAGGGTGGTGTGCTTCGGTAGCCCGCAAAAATTTAAATTTCGCGGAAAAAACCACAACCATAATAAGATCACTTCGTTGTCCGTCTGTCTGTCTGTCAGTCTGTCAAGACCCTTTTTCTCATGAACTCGTGGAGGTATCACACGCACGCACTTGGCCGGTCTTTAGTTATGTTACCCTTCTTGCCAATGAGCAATATGTACTTATACTTAGTCTTGTCTCTTTCTATCATCGTTGCAATGGCGCCGATTCTGGTGTAAATGAACTAAATTTAAATTAAACTATTGCTATCTTTTTCTTTCAAATAACTCAGGAAAGAGATGTAAACTAAATAAGAACTATCCAATTAGTTCAACTAATAATTATATCAAGGGGACAGACCACTGCCCGGCAGTGGGTAGCTACAGGCTAGATAAGATTAGACTAGAATACTTAAAAATGAACACGCTAAACAAAACTAGTTTGACAGCTCTAAATAGTCAACATCTTTTTCTCACTCTATCTGTCAGTAAGAGATAGCAATAATCTTACTTCTGTTTAATTGGTACACACTAGAATTAGAACTATCGACAAATTACTCAGCTTGCGTACTCTATATCTCTATGCATTCATTTGCTCTGAATATCAAAACGTCAACCGGCACTGACAGATGATATTTGACAATGTCAACTGGTGTACACAGATAATATATCTACAAATGTAACTACACAGATACCCGTAACACTGAAAATAAATTTATTATTTAAACAAATGGAAGTAAATGTTAGAAGGAAATGCTCAATCAGAGGAAAGCACGTGATGAGTGTAGATGTAAAAAGATGTATCTGAAAAATACAGACTACAACAAATATTATATATATATATATATCTAATAACGGATCAATACACCATAAGATGATTGTGCAAGATACAAGTTTCAGCGACTTTTAAATTACCAACAAAACTTGCAGATGTTGACTTCCGCAAGTGATGCTTACTTTGAAAACTTGCAGATATGGACTTACCGCGATAGACAACAAGTAAATAATTGCTTGTGGTAGACAACTTCTGCAAGTATTGTTGCTAAGAACCACTGCAACTTACATGGATTGTTTAATAATAATATCCTCCAATTAGTTTAGTAAATTATTTCTACACAGAAGAACCCCAAATAGAAGAATTGCACAACATCTAGATATGTTACTTTTTAATCATCAATGTGCGCTTTTATAACTTCTTAAATGACGATATGCCCAAGCAAAAAGTGTTCAGTTCTCGGAATTTAGTTTCCGAGATATAAGTTTGGTAAAGTTGGGTGAAAAAATTGCATTTCGCGATTTTCATTGATTTTTAATTAATGCTCAACTATCTATAATTTCATATAGTAAATGACTTTTTTCAGCATTTCAACTTCAAATGTCTGATTCAATCCTTACAATCAGTTGACTATTCTAGATACCAATTGATTGAAGATACCGAATCTAGTCTTAACTCAATACCCCACTTCTGCATACCCCGTTTTTGCTTGAATATTTAAATATTTAAAAGTCCACATCACGGTTTCGTGAAAACACACAGAAACCGTATATTATTAACCACTCACGTAATATGTAAGGAAGTACTTATTATAGATAATATCGTCTCATTAGAAATTATAAAACCGCACAATGTCTCAATAAACTTTTTTTAAAACATCAACAAGTTTATGGGAAAAAAATACAGAGAAAAAATAAAAAAAATGTTCAAAATATAATGATTAATCAGTCTTGGAAGACACTGAAGTCCCTTTCATATGAACGAGAAAATATTGCAACCAATGTTAAATTATAAGGCTATTTACCCGGCGCACATTGGCGGCACGGCATGGCAAGGTATTTATGGGCCTTAACATTGAAATTTCAACTTTATTGCCATACTATTAAGTTACATTTTTATTCGTAGCCTAAAAATACCTTGCCATGCCGTGCCGCCAATGGGCGCCGGGCCTAAGACTATGTTATAAATCATTCAAATATATAATAATGTTAAAGTTGTAAAATAAACATGTTTGTTTATTAAATATATTCATGTTGATGTCTCAGAGTAAACAACACTCGGAAAAGCTTTTAAAAGCCTTGCTATGTGATAAGTTAGTGATTAATACCTCCTTTTGAATCCATAACGATTAGGGAAGTTTCGAAACTTCGTAGAATCATGAACATGTTCACGTTTAGGATTAAAAGTTTTTTTTAAACACCCGACTTTCATATCAAAATTAAAGTAATAAAAAGAAACGTGAAATGCTCAAATTTCAAAAGCAAATATTATGTGACAAACATTCATTTGATCTTAATGGGTTTATGGAAAAATGGGAGACATTATTTACATCATAGAAAATCTTATCGATAAAGATCTCAATCATATTAAGAGCCCAATACACAGATAACAATTTATTAAATTTATGAAAGGAACTTCTTCATAAAATTCAAAGATAAATAATTTTTTTATCTAATTGGTACACTTTTGTAGATTATGGACTTGTTAGTACAGTCGTGGTCAAAAGCGTTACCTCATGTTTTAATCAATACAAGGTATTGTTCAGGCGATATAAATACATTTAAATCTTAAAAAAGATTGCGTTCCTATATAAACATCACGCCTCGTTTCCCCGAAGGGTTGGACAGAGGTGTACCAATAGTATACAAACATTGTGTTCCTATATTGAAGTACCTAATACCAAATGATTATTAAATAATAATTCTACATACACATTGTGGATTATATTTGATCTACTATATACATTATACTATTAACACATCACAAGGTTACAAGGTCACAATTGTGACCGCGGCTGTACGCTTTATAATGTTTATTGGCGGTCAAGAGTGTTTTTACATACTTCGATTAGCTCCATTAGTTGTGAGAATTTAATGTACGCCTCCTGTAGCATGTTTCTGGAAAGAATAATTGATTTATTATGGCTAATTTGTATGAGAAATGTATTATAACATAGCATAATCGGCTTTATTATGTTCTCACAGCTGGGACACAAACCTTTCTGTGAGAAGTGGGACCCACAAGGGGTCAGAGCATCAGGTTATTATATTTTTTATTTTCTTAATGTAATTAGGAGCTCGTGGCTAAGCAATAACAGTCGCACTGATCAATCCATCAGGTTATGCTACGCTTGCCGGGGTTGGGCCGTGGATGGGTGACAATCTTTTCATAACGAGACTCCTCCATGCCTCGGAAAGCACGTTAAACCGTTGGTCCCGGCTGTCATTCGTTGATCTTTGACAGTCGTTACAGGTCGTCAGAAGCCCGGAAGTCTGAAAGCCAGTCTTAATAAGGGGTGTCGTATTAACCAGTTACTGACTGGGTTGTGAGGTCAGATAGACAGTCGCTCCATGTAAAATCCAGTTAGATTGGAAGCCGACCCCAACATAGTTGGGAAAAGGCTCGGAAGATTGATTTAATGTAATTAGAACAAGATTGAAAACTTCGTCCAAAGCTATACAGATATCATAGGCCTCGAAAGTTTTGAGGTATTTATATACCTCAATTTTTTGGGCGATTTCGATTCGTCGAGCAAGAAACCTATTTGCCTACTGGATTAACGAAGCCCTTGGTTTCTGAGAGCCTGTTCAATTTGATCCGTAGCCAACTTTTGATACAGTCCTTTCAGTTATAATATTACCGTGATTTTACATCACTGTCAAAATTACAGTGATCTTTAGAATCGAAGCAATAAGGTTGCTATTGGGTTGCTGCTGTCAGAAGTAAGTATAAAAATACGTGAAAGGACTGAAGTTGTGTATTGTGTTATTCATACACCGCAGATTTGCTAACAAATTTAGTTCAATAGAATTTCAGAAACTGGTTCTAAACAGCCCTTGTTATGACTGTCGTCCGCATAAAATGCAAGTTGCAGCTTATAAAATAGTTTTCCAGTACTTCTAAAGCGGTCAACGGGGTTATCCAAAAGGGCCACCGCTACCACGGAACACAACGGGCTAAGGAAGGAACATGGATGGGTTTTTGTCAGTAAGAGTCTGACACTCGCTTCCGCTCCACCCGCTGGAGAAGACATTCGATGATTATAATTAAAAAAAACGACTGCTAAAGTACGTACCTGCACTTAGTACAAAAGACGGCGAGCCTGCTCTTGTTGATATACTCGTTGTCCATACAGATGAGTGATAAACTGTCCCGGAACGCCCGCTCGAGGTCTTCTACGCACGCATCCGGAGTATCTGAACTTAACACCCTGTAAGAACGATATTTTATTAGAAACAGGAACCGGTTGCAAGCAGTTATGTAATTGGAATTATAGTTGCACCGTTTTGAGCTGATTTGTCGGGTCATTAACCTTTTTTGTCATCTGTCTCGTTCGTACTCATTAGGCTCACGGAGCGATAGTGACGAAGTACCAATTATTGGTTTGTTAGTGACGTTTATACAGGTTGATATATAATTCATGGGCATTATTTTAAGAGGTGATTGTACATTAGCTGTGCCATACATTATGCTAGCTTAACTCGTCAAAATTTAGGGAACAGCTGATTTTTTTTCGTGATTTCAAATTTTATATTCATACCTAGCACGCACTTATTCCTTTACTGAAAAATAATCGCCTAAGTTACTCCTTTTAACATCAAATATCGATAACCATGTTTGGAGTTTCGCTAGCTAATGTAGATATTATGATAAACTCACCCTTTAATAGCGAGTGTGAAGGCAGTGATCTGGTTTGTGAACAGCATCAGTTTGCTGGTCAACGCTTCTAGCGGCTCGTCTCCAGGCCATTTGTCTTCTATGTTGTGAGGCACGCCGATGCGGGTCGATAGTTTGGCACTGGAAATATTTAATGAAATTAAATTCATTTATTTCAGCTAACTTTAAGCCATATTAAAATTAAAAAAGAAATTCCCAACTGCCATACTTACACTGTAAATCTTACATAATATTAATTAATTTGAATTAAATTTAGAATTATAAGTCAAATACAAAAATATTTAAAAATGTCAATAAATTAAAAAAAAAATTCAAAATATCATAAGAAAATGTCACAATATGTCCAAAGAAAAAACACACACAGTATAAATAATAATTACGAATCTCGTGATTAAATGTGAGCGTAACTACTAACTGCATATAGTACGCGTCAAACTGGATGACGGCTCTGAAGTGCGCTACACACTGCGTAGCCCCGCCCCCTCAGCCGCTGTCACGCGCACTAGTTACTGCGCAGCGACTCGCTTCAGTTTCGTCGTGCTTATGCTAAAATATTGCTATTTTTGTGACGTAAGCTATGCTTGCCTAGGTCGGGCCGAGGATGGGTGACCATACATTACATACTGAGACCCCTTCGTGTCTCACCATGCTTCTCGTCTTCTGCATCCAGAGAGCGGTCGTTCAGAAGGTTTACAGTGATCTGAACTAGATCCATGTACTCAACAAGCTTTTAATATTTTCGAGTTTACTCACCAGGTGAGGGGCTTAGTAATAATAGCTACGCATTGGCCGAGGTCCGAAGATGGGTGACCATTAATTACATATTGAAACCCCATCGTGTTTTGGGCAGTATGTAAAGCCGTTGGTCCCAACTATCATTCGTCGTTCTTCCAGTCTAACCAAGAAATACCGTAGTCTAAAGGTCCGACAGGCACTCGCTGATGGTATTCAGCTACATCCGGTTGGAAGGACTGGAAGCCAACCCCAGGAAAATGCTAGACAGATGATGAGATTACTCACCAAAAACTGGACATGACAGTCCACACATTCTCGAAGGCGTCTATGACCATCAGCTCGCCGTGCTTCTCGTCCTCTGCGTCCACGGAGCGGTCGTTCAGAAGACGGTCTACTGTGATCTTGGCTAGCTCCATGTATTCTGGTATTATCTGGCACTTCTTCGCCACTTCTAGGCAAAGGTCTTTGAAGTTTGAGACCTCGGATTCTGTTAGGGATTTAGAATCTGAAAAAGAAAGAAGAATGTTTTAATATGAACATTTATAACCCATATCTGTTTGGAGGAGAAACGGAAAAGCGACATGTGTGTTTAAGTCCCATATAAAGGGGGGGCAGGCTATAGCCATCAACCGGGCACAAATCCAGACTCCAGGCTGCTATTGAGAAATTCCAGATGGAAAAACCCAACAAAACTGCCCGACCCTGGAATCGAACCCAGGACCTCAGTCTAAATAATTATAAATAATAGCTGTGTTAGTTATATCTAGAACTAGCTTCCGCCCGCGGCTTCGCCCGTAAAATATGTCGACAAATTATACACATAATCCTTCCTCTTGAATCACTCTATCTATTAAAAAAAACCGTATCAAAATCCGCTGCGTAGTTTTAAAGATTTAAGCATACATAGGGATATAGGGACAGAGAAAGCGACTTTGTTTTATACTATGTAGTGATGACAGACATTTTAGGTCACTTAAAATATATTGGTGGTGTTTTGTCCACATACGTGATGACGGATACGGAACAAAAGGCTTGAACCTTAATTTAGATGAAGATTAGATGAAATAAAAATTTAAACGGGGAGCCGTTTAAATTTAGGGTATCCAGTGTAATTCGAATATTCATACGTTTTTTACAATTTGCAGGTCAGTGTTAGGTTGTATGTGGATCGAAATAATATGATTCACGACTTATTATGGTTAATGACATACATACCGCTGACATTCAGACGGTAGGACGGACAGCGGAGGTTTAGTAATTTCGGGTTCCGTTTGGCACACGTGAGTACTATGTACCTACTATAAAGCGACCATTTACTGGGTACGTCTTTCATTGACTTGAATGTGCCCTGGCGGCTGAGAGTATGCCATGCTCACTTTAATGTCTCGCTGATGGTGGCGTGTGTGTTGGATCATTTAGCTCCCTTCAAAATGGTTGAGCTGAATGGTGCTAATATATGCGTCATGTTCGTGAACGGGCGCTGTCAGTAGGGACTGGTCATCTCTTAGCGACTAGGGCTTGTTTTAATTTAATTTTTGAATAGTTTTTACATATTTTATATCGGATGCTTTTAACGTTCTGCATCGTTCTCACATGTATAATATTAATATGAACTATGTAACCAATATTTTGTAACCATATTTTGTTTAAAAGAGTGTCCATGGAGTTTCTTGCCCGTTCTTCTCCATAGGTACCTACTGCTTTGGAATGGGCAACTAGCTTCATCTCTCTGACTGACCGACACCTTGACAATTCAAAAGTGCCTGTAATTGGTTTATTTGAAATAAATACTTTGAGTTTGAGTTTGAGTTTGACTCTGCTTTTACGAAACCCTAAAAGAGTATTCTATCAATCCAATATCAAATATATTATAGAAACTATTAAAAATGGCATTGTGTGGATCGACGTGCCATATCCTCACCTTTACTATCAACAGACGTCAGAGCGCTCCTCAAGTCCTTGATAAGATGCTCTATTCTTGGGAACACCTCGTTGAACACCGCTATCCAATGTTTGAGCAAACATTGCAACACATCCGCCAACGTCCAAGGAGGCGCCTTGAACAGCACATGCTCCCATAAGTTGTTGTATTTTGCGCGCATTTCATTCTGGGAAAGAGAATGTTTTGTTAATATTATTATTGGCTATGTATCTACTACAATGATAACTTAGTGGTGAGACCGTTGGACTGCCAAGTCATAAGGCTCGAGTTCAAACCCAAGCCGCACCTGTGATTTTACGGATTCATGTGCGTATTGTATTAATTATCACTTGCTTAAAATCGGTGATCGAAAAGCGTGAGGAAACCAGCACGTCTGCGAGATATTTCTCAACAGCATGTGAAGCTAAGTCAGAGGCCCATGGGCAGCACAACACCAGGTTAGTCACTAACCACACGAAAAAGAAGAAAGAAAGATCTACTACAATATCTAGAGAAAATATTTTTAAATAAAAATCAAATTGTATTGGTCCAATAAGCACGTTGGCACATCAAATGTTCTAACTAAATAAAAATAATAGTAAGAAACCACATACCTCCAATATATTAGCCAACAGTTGATAGATTGTAGCCTGGTAATGCTTCAAGTTGTCAAACGCGTCAGGATCCGACTCTTCAGGGGGCGTCTCCAGTAGACCCTTCAGCTCTTTGAGCCCTAAACTCTTGATGTTGTTGATGCTTGCCTTGCTGCATAGGTGCTTGTCGTTTGAAAGTAGGATCTGAAAAAAATGGGTTCGGTAGGTGAGATTTTTTGCTGAGATGACTAAACCAGACTAAATTTTAACTAAACATTTTACCTAAAGACACAATCGATTATTTTAGGATCCCTGAATTCAGCATATGAGCATTTTAAAGGGATAGACGAAGTTGGAACAGTATGTAACAAAAAAAAAACAACAAATTTATGGTTATCCAGCCATACCTGTTTGCCATGACGAGAAAAACTGCGTTAATAAGATCCCTGTTCGAATACCTTGCGCTACATGAACAGTAATCGAAACTTATGTTTCTGTCTAAAAACGACGCATCCGAACGAAAACATTCAATTCGTTAAAAAGAAGTTGTGATCATATTTCTGACATTAAGTACCATTTTCCTTCAATTCGTCCAAAAACTATTCATAAGAAAATATGTCTTATACTAATACAGGGTGTCTGAGAAAGGTGTAGCGAAAATTAAGCGTGCGGTACAGACCATCAAACGGAAAAACTTTTTCACGGGGACCAACTTTTTTTTTTTTTTTTAAATACGATGTTGTTCCCCGGGAAAAACTTGTTCCATTTGATGTTCTGTACCACACGCTTACTTTTCGCTACACCTTTCTCAGACACATTGTATAACTAAGCCCTATATGGAGTACCTAAAGTCAAATCAATGATCCATTTTGAAGTCCCAAAGTTCAGTCTTCGCTGTCTTCCTAGGCTGGTTGAGATGACATCAGAGCATGATGACATTGGAGCATGGTGACATCAGAGTATGATAGGATCATCTTACCACTGATTTCCCCCTCTCGGCCTGCTGTAGCGCGCAGTTTAGGATCTCGTCGTCCGGAGACTCGCAAGGGTATATGTGCGAGTTAGCATCGCGGAGTGGTTGACCTGTACATAAAGACGAAGTCAAATCATTTATTTCAAATAGGCACCAGTAAGGCACTTTTGGACGTCAAAATGAACAAGAAATAGAATTGATCCTAGTCGCCCCTTCCACAAGGTAGTTTCGTGTGGAGAAGCATGGGCAAGAAACTCCACCGTTACTCTTTTAAAATGTTTTACAATGTTTTGTATACATGGATTATAACATTATATGTGAAGACGATGCACCCAGAATAAAAACACTACACCACAAGAGGTGAAAAGAAAATATATATAGTAATGGCAGGTAAACTTAAGTATTTCATAAGTACATGGTGCTCACACATTTACAAACATTCTAAAAGTTAATAATAATAAATCAATCAATGTGTGAGAAGTTATTTCAATATAAAATAGTATTTTACAAATAATAAATTATTACCTAATTTACTTAGCAACCAGTTTGATTTTGTCATAACATAATCTACACTGTTTTTTGTCAATTTCTATTTACATGTCATCACCTTGTGGCATAGCAGTCATCAGTGGCGTAGCGTGTCTTGGATCCCCTGGCGATTGTATGCCCTGTATCAAAATGCAACGCACGCTTAACCCGGGAAAAAAAAAGATTGCTTTTTTTTACTTTTGTCATATCTGAAGTGAAAACTCTATAGGCTCGTATGACAGTTTTTTTATATGTATTTCTTTTCCGGGAAGCACGAGTTTAAGTGACATTTTGGATAACATTTTACTAATTTTTGCTTATACACGTTAGAGGTCTCTGTAGCCCGGGGGCTCCGTATCATTGATACGGCGCGGCGGTGGCAATGCCCTAACCAGTCATACTACTGCTGCCGAACCAAAGAGTATATATATCCAAAGGGAACTGGCTGGAGACGTGCAGCGAGGCGCCGTGTAAACACGTGCCCGAATCTGCTTGGTCGTCTAACACCGAACGTCAATCTATGCAGCCATTAGAATTCATTTCTTGCTATGAGAACTTATATCAATATGGCCCGGGACGTCTGTCCCTCTGTGCGCTCAGATCTTTTAAACTTCGCAACGGATATTAATGCGTTTTTTATCAATAGATTGAGTGATCCAATTGGAAGGTTTATAAAGTAAAAAGTAATGATTTAATTGTTTATTTCGTGTTATAGTGTACCTACGCGCATTGACACATATTTGTGTCGTTGGCGTACAGGGCAAGCGCTTGCTTGTCACGTATATGTGACAATGGCGTTCAAAAGGTTAATACTTCACCTCGTATCCTGCTATTCTCAGGTAAAGACTTGTATAGATACTCCATGGCTGCCTTAGCTCGCTTCCATATTGCGCCATTACAGTTGTTGTTGTCTTTCAGTCGATCCAACTCGTTGACTACCCGCCAAGGTACCAGCAAGGTGGGCTGTGCTGCATATCCTGATAAAGAGTAGGTCTCACTATTATGACACACATTTTTTCTCTATATTTCTATTATTTAAAATAGAAAGAGAAAGAGATAGAGAGAGAGAGAGAGAGAGAGAGAGAGAAAGTCGCATGGAGGGGGCATAACTCTTCATCTCTCTCCTCTCTCATCTTAGGCGCTAGTTGCGAGGTTAAGCAAAATAATTAATGAATGTAGCGACCTAATCGACTTGCACTTTGACTCACTATACAGTTTAAAAGCAAAGACATCGGAAAGCCTAGATAAGGAATAATTAACATTTTCTTGTTTTTTTCTTCTTTGTCTACATTTTTTTGTTTTTTTTTTTATCTAGATACTACCTAGTAGTTGATATTAATTAAGGTAGTTTTTTTGTTTTATTTCCATTTGGCGCAGTGGTTCAGCGATTAACTTCTGCGCAGCATGTCGCGGGTTCGATTCCAGCACGGAACAAATTTTGGTACGACCTGCAAGTATTTGTACCGGGTCTGGGTGTTTTTCTATCTATAATATGTATGTATTTATAAAAAAAAATGTTATATAAGTAGTTTATCAGCCATCTCGTTACCATAACACATGCATTAGTTTGCTTAGCTTGGGACCATATGGCGTTGAGTGAAATGTCCAAGGATACTACTATAGCCTTAGCTGGCTATTATTTATTCATCAAATCGATCGATGCAATATCGTTCAGGGTGTTCTAGCGAAAGACTTCTCGCGTGACTCCAGTTCATGGTCAAATGAATTACCTAACAAATAAAATAACTTTTCCACAGCGACAATGTCTTTCTCTTGGGGCTTTCTAGTTTTTATTAAAAATGACTTTAAAAGACTTATGTACTGGGACAGAGACATACGATAAATTCGTATTTTAGCTTTATACCTAGGGAATGTTCATACCATTAGTTTGCAGATGTTAATTTTTATAATGGCTTTCCAGTGACTACCACAAACACTGCCACAATTTTTTGTGCTATTCCAAGCTTCAACACACGTTGCAATGTATGGACGATAAACACATATTAGTGTTGAAGGCACTGGCTGGATCAAAATGTATTGAGCACGTATGTGTGTGTGGCACTGTGAGATAGAACAGAAAACACACAGCTGTGTTCATGACAGTGTATGGGCTTTCTCACAATACACACATACGTGCTTAATACAATTTCATCAATTCTGTTAAGTGCCTTCAACACAAATATGTGTTTATTGTAAACAAATTGCTATGCATGTTGAAAGCGCTCAGTAGGGATTTTGACAACACATACGCATTCATATCAAGAAAAAATTATCTCAGTATACATTCAGTCAAAAAAGTATCGGGAATGGATGATTTGTTTATGGTTCCAAATTCAAATTTTTGTTTTTTTTTGTAGTTGTTAGATTGGCACAACTGTTTTCCATTTTGGCGCGGAGTTTGAGTTGCATCTGTTATTTATATTAAATACAGTGCTGGTTTTAGTAATATCATATATAGTGTGTATTGCGAATTTCATAATGGACAAAAATATCGAACAACGAGTTTGTCTTAAATTTTGCATCGCCAATGGAATTTCGTGTTCGGAGTCACTGAAAATGTTACAGAAGGCTTACGGTGAATCGACTTTATCAAAAACTCGTGCTTATAAGTGGTTCAAAGCGTGCAAAAGCGGTCGAAATGTGATGGAAGATTTGCCTCGCTCTGGTAGGCCGTCAACGTCTGCAACTGAAGTTAACATCGCAAAAGTGAAGAAAATAGTGACTGAAAATCCCCATTCAACTCTGAGAGAGATAGCCGCCGAACTTTCTGTATCTCACGAGTCGATCCGTACCATTTTAACTAATCATTTGGGTATGAAACATGTTGCTGCTCGGCTAGTCCCAAAAGATCTGAATTTTCTCCAAAAACTCAATCGCATGAAAGTCGCTGAGGACATGCTAGAACGAGTCAGTTCGGACCCAACATTCATGAAACGCATTGTTACTGGTGACGAGACGTGGGTTTACGAGTTTGACATGCAAACTAGTCAACAAGCTTCGGAGTGGCGCCTTCCAACTGAACCGAAACCGAAAAAACCGGCGATTCGCGGCGAGAACTGAACTCAATTCCGGAAGCAGCGTTTAAAAAATGTTTTGATGAATAGATTATTCGTTGGTGCAAGTGTATGGTTTCTAAAGGAGCATACTTTGAAGGTGATAAAATAAATTTGGATGAATAACAGACATTTTGTGTATTATTGATCTTTTCCCGGTACTTTCTTGACAGAGTAGTATTTTGCTGTCATGAGGAAGATACTCCCGACAACCCTCTTGACGTCAACCTTTTAAAGGGGAAGCGTCAAGGCAGCCTGCGACATTAAAATTTTCTTCCGTTTTCTGCAATTTGCAGGTCAGTGTCAAGTTGTATGTTGATCTAAACATGATACGCGGCAGTAGCCATTAAGGATTTGCGGTAACATAATCATATGCATCATCGATGTCATTATTTCATGAAATAGTCATTCCATAGGGTAAGGGCCAGTCCACACGGCGCAACGCAAATATTTTGACACATAGACCACACAGTTATAACGTTAGTACGACGCAGTTGTAACGTTCCGTCGTCGCAGCGGCAAAATATTTTGGAAAACGATATGAGCTTGCGTGCGTCATGCTTATCAACGCACAAACAATTGAGAGCTGCCGTTCTGGTGGAGTTACCCCCCCCCCCCCCCAAACTTCGTCTAGGGGGCTGCAGCTCAGTCATGTGTGCGTTGCGTCTATGCAGCGCTCCGTGTGTACACTATGATTAGTAGTAGGAACAACGACGCAGCATCAGCGCAACGTCAACGCAACGCTGACGCACCACGCCGTGTGGACCGGCTCTTAACTCAGAGGGTCGCAGTGATGAATTTTATTACGAATTTGCTACGGCCGCGAATCATACTTTGAACCACATTGAACGTAATACTGACCCGCAAATTACAAAAAACGTAGGAAATCTTGAATTTCCCGGGCCCGCTTAGAGATTTCACCTTAAGAGACTAGATCGTTGTTACAAAATATATTTGATACCCTAACATGTAATAATAAGTTAATTCATAATTACCTTTAATATTAGAATTGATTACATTCTTTATCATGTCCAATTCGTGTATAAAAATATTCGTATCCACAACTAAAACCACGTCGCCACTAATGTTATCTTTTGTACAATTCACTAGAGGTGCTACTTGCTTTGTCTGAAAAAAAAAAGAAAAGTTAAGTAATACAGGGACTCTTATTTTGGAGAATAACGTTGAGCTCTGTACAGACGCTAGCACATCAAGCTACCACAATATCTGTCAAAGGACCATGAGTCAAATTGGGCTCAATGTCCAACAGACTTATGGCATATATGGCATTGTAAAGGATTTTGTTCGTACTTAAATTGTTACTAACGGCACCACCTTCAATTCCATTGCAGAAAAAAGATATACACCTAAATAAGTATCGTAGAAAAAGGCAATTGTTAGCCATAAAACTGTTATTTGTACTCGGTTGATGGCAATAGGCTCGCCCCCTATTACATGGGACTTAAACATAACTGGCGAAAGGTGGGTGTACTATTAGGTACACCCCTGCCTAACCCTTCGGGCGTTACAGGCGTGATGTTATGTTATATTTTATTTTTTGCCACTGGAATTAAAACTAGTGTAAGATATCAAACTACAATGTCATAATAGTATTACTTTTCAGGATTACCTAAAGCCTATTTATGGTAGGAGAAAAATATTTATAGCAAAATAACCCCATGGATTCTTCATAAAAATGAGTTTATATCTTTATATTTAGTGTTGTACGAGTATATTCAACGTGATCTCATCCCTGTTGGTGGGTGAGCCCAACCTTCATACATTTTTGCCCATGGTCCTTTGTTTGGTAGATTTTCAATTTTTTTTTTAGAGGCATACCGCAAGGGATCGATCGTGGTGGCTCAAGAGAAAGATGTCTGGAAGGATTTGGGGGAGGTCTTTGCTCAGCAGTAGGACAGTGTAGGCTAAATAAAAAAAATATTCAACTATATTCTAAAACAAATAAGGTTCATGTTCAATTGACTGCTTGGGATAACTTAATGTGCTGCATATTACAGACATTATTATAATTTTAAAAGTTTTTTAAGATTTCTTTAATATGAATAAAGCACACACATCTACAGACAGACACGGGAAAACTATTTGTAGTCCTACAAAACATTACTCCTGTACGGGAATCGAACCGTAACACGTAGTAAAGCAATCAATCACTCAGAAACTGCGCTTGCGTCACCATTCAGGACCTTTCTTCCAGAAAATGCATAGTTATTTAACTGACTCCAACCAGAGGGGGACTAGCAGTGACGTAGTAGCAGCGCGGCCCATTTGCAGCATAAACATTTGAGGCAAAATCACCATTGCATTCAATTTCATAACCAAAAATAAGTGCATAAAACAAAAAAAAAATCGTATTTACTAGTTTTTCTCCATTATTCCTTTTTTTTTTGAGGTTGGGAAATCATTAATTAATGACTCCTACCGCTCTGTGTGTCAGTGTGTAGGGAGTGTCAAACTTTTACTGACTAAATGTTCATCCAATCCATGTTCTTTAGCCCTTTATGTTCTAGGGTAGCGGTAACTATTTCGGACAATCCCGCTTATCAATTATTTCCTGAGCCATTAAAATTGGCAGTCGCAGGCGCAGGTTGCGCTGTAACATTTGGTCTGGGCCTAGTCGGGCTTATGGAAAGTCCGCCACTGAATACAATAGTTTTCTTATCAAATGTCATTGTTGAAACTACGTCCTAACTAATATTATAAAAGCGAAAGTGATTTTGCTTGTTCTTTACGCTTTCAGACTAAAACGGCTCACGCATTTAAAGCTATTGTATATTCTAACCCAGATCATGGTCTACCTGGGATAATTATCGACTTCCAAGCAGGCGAAACCTCAGGCAAAAGCTTGCATGTTGATACATAAGGAAAATCTTTCTTTGTATGAATATAGGCATATAGGGTGCTCTGAATGACACCAACCGACTATATGCCATCTTCTATCTTACTAACAATCACCCATTTAAAATGCATACTACCCACAACTGGTCTTTATTTAGTCTAAAGGTTAAATGTCATTGGCGTAATGGCGTAACACGCTAACAGTAGCAATGGCTTTCATTTTGACAGTTCAACAACATTCATTGAGTTATTTACGTTGTAGGGTAATTTTTTTTTCAAATGTACGAAGCAATGGATTACCTATACCCTTCAAAATCATTCAGATTGAGATTACTAGGGTGCAAGTCTGTATGTTCATTGTTCTTTTGTATCATTGAAGATACAAAAGAACCTTGTTAATAATAAGTGAAATGAATAAGATAATCTTTAAGGATAATACTATGAGAAGTTTAAATAAATAAAAAGGATTTTCTCTTTTAGATGGTCTAGAACAGAGGCCAGCACATCAAGTTACCACAATCTGTCAAATTTCTTTGATGGTATTTCAACTTTAGTGCAAAGACATAAGGTTCATTTTTAATTGAGAAAATTTGACAGTTAGGGATAGCTTGATGTGCTGGCGGATAATATAAGGATAGATATTGTGTCTAGCAGAACTTATGAGTTTCTAGTACTCTTCCCTTGATATAATGCCTTAAATCCAGTTTCTGGAAGGCTGACTAGACTGCCTCATTGGCAAAGTGGTTACAAGCGCTAGTACTGAGGATGAGGTCCTGGGTTTGAATCTACACGTGGGTTAGTTATTAGAATCCAACTAAAATTTAATTTTAATAATAAAAAATAAAAAAAAACAATAGATGACAAACCTCCTTACAATCCACATCCATGGCTTCAGCCGCACACTTAATAATTTCTTCGCTTACACTAGTGCTTAATACTATGGGTTCACTCTCAGTTTCCATCAAGTCCCTCGTCAAACTAGTCCGTAATGCCGCCATCCTGTCACTTGCGGACTCAAAAGTCTTCAGATTCGCTTCCTTAACAGCCACTTTAGTCAATTTAGATTTAATAGCAGACACAAGCTTACTAGCTTCAGAAAACTGAGGCGGTGTAGCAGGATGCTTCATGTACGGATATTCAGAAGTCTGATTGCATATACCATGCTCAATATCTGCAAATGTGTCTTTTGGTTTGGTTTTATCACAGTATTCTTCAGGCAGTTGGGCCTTCATTGAGGAGATTATTTTGTTTGCAGCAAAAAACTGAGACGGGGAAGGCATTGATTGAAGGCTGTCACTGCTCGGTGACTGAGATGTTGCACATCTGTTCTCAGTGACTGTAGGACTTTTGTTTTCTGTTCTAGCGGTCTTTGTCTCTGTGGCGGCAGGTTTGGGGCTGATTCTCTGTTTAAGTTTGAGTGGTGAACTGGTTTTGTCTTTGCTGTTGCTGTCATCCTCAGCCTCAGCTGACAACCGTGCTCTCAGCTGTGAAAGTCTTTGATTTGCTGCATTTTTAGCCGGGGTCTTTTTCTCAGGTGTGTCTTTTGGAGGTGGGGCAGATTTCTGTGGCGATTCGGTTTTAGGTTTCTGCTTAGATGGTGTGGCACTTTCTGTATAAATAAAGTAAGTATTAATGAAACTATTTCTCTAGGTATACACTGCCACATTTTTGGTTTATTTTATTATAACAGAGGCCCATAGAAATAATGTTGTATGATTATTAATGAGCTAATGCTACAGATTCTATCTTTGAGGCATACTGATGGTTCTTCCCACTTTGATCTCTGAGGATACACCTTGGAAGGAGATCCTATGTTATATGCCCATGCCCAGCTATGTTTGAATATTAAATAGAATTACAGGCACAAACTAATATCATTTGAAATGAACACAAAATAGCAGCGAAGTAAAATTGCATACCAAATACATGATTCATATTTATGTTATAAAATTTTGACATTGTATTTGAAGTCTATTGTGTAACTTGCATTAAAAAACAATAACATACAAGCTGCATGTCTACTACATGCTGCAACCATCCATTTGATAATCAAAGTGGTGATGACCAGCTGTTCATAAGCTGTAATCCACAAGGGTTGTTAAGATGAATATTGTTGAAATATAAAACATCTAATGGAAATGTGACTGGTTTATTTGTTTTACATAATTCATCACAGTCTTCACATATTTTTACAAAAAACTGTATTTTCAAACCATATTCATATGTTCAATTTTTTAAGATATTATTGGTTGCACAGGAAACTCTCCTACCTTTTATATCTTGTCAACATTCCGGAATATCCAAAAGACAATACATCCAATTAGTAAATAAAAAATATGTAAATAAAAAGACATACCCTTTTTATGTTTCTTCCTAGCAGAGTCTTGCCCCTCATGTTTGTCGCTTTTCCTCTTTAAATTATGTTTCTGTATGTCTTCTTTTCTGCTCTTTTCTTTATTTACTTTCTCTTTCCTGTTCTTAGGTTTCCTATCAGACTTTTCTGTAGCCTTGAAATAAAAAAAATTAAAAAGTGAAGTTAACATCAGAATATACCTACTCTAAATTATCAATGGACGCAACCTCAAATTACTATTATTAGTTTTAGAAACCAGTTTTGTAGTAATCTTGTATGAATGGCGAATAAAACACGAAATTCACCTGTGGTTGTGTCCATGATGATTTTCCTGTCCTCTTATTAAAATAATACTTTCTACCGGGATTTGATTTAGATGGGCAAAGCACCCAGCCGTCAGATAATTTGACGACTCCCCTTTTATCCGAACTCATCACGAATTACGGAAGAAATTAAATAAATATCATTAACACATCACAAAACGAAAATATAGATATTTATTTGACAAATCAATTTGAGTTTTCTCTATGATTTTACTTGAAAACCAAACCTCAACCTAACCAAACTAAAATACACTGTGTTTCGTACAAACAAAGTCTATTTTTACAGATTGAAAATGTAACCTAGTTAATACCAGAGACAACTATGCCTTACTTTTAAAACAAGGATTGTTATTTTTAACACCTAAATTGCTACAAAAATCTTTATCACACTTCACAGCATTACATTCTAATGAAACTAAACTGTACAGTTCAAAAACAGTCTTTTCGAGTGGCCTTTACCATGGGGACGTAATATTGGTGTATATGTGTACTTGTATTTTACACAAAGCCACTGTGATGTGAGATGCGGTGTGACGCAAGTCAAGTTTATTTGTATTGAGGTGGGTGGATCGGTAATTAGGTTAAATGCTCTAAGGGTAATCCTTCATTTTATCAAATAGAGTTTGCTGCCATCTGATTGTGTACGCAGACGATTTTAAAAGTGTTTATTGAATTTCTTGTCCGTTTTTCTCCATAGGTAGTTGCTCATTCCAAAGTTTAAGGGGAAACTTTTATGAGGAAAATGTTTAGGAGGAAACTTTGGCATGAACAACTAGCTTCTTCTTTCTGAGCATTCAGACAATTCAAAATTGTAAATGGTTTGAAATCAACACTTTGACTTCGATTTGTATCGAAAGTCTTTGTTATCCTTGATTTTATACTTCCTTTCTTTTCTACTCTGCACTGCTTAACCTACAAAGTGGATATAAATAACCACTAACTATATACATTGGTTTTGTCTGGAGTCCTAATTGGGGACTGTAACTTTGTGAAGAAGTATCGCAAAGATCTCTAGTAATACTAGTCTATGGCTAGAATTAATGTAATGAACGCTTCAGTATTCGAATGACAGCTGACATTAGACACTTTGACATTAACAATTTAATATTTTTGTCTGTCAGCTGCACTGCACAGCTGACTAACCTCAATTTCGTAAAAATCAATGAAATATGGAAAAAATTATAAAATTACACACTATTATTCGAACTAATTGGAAAAAGTCAGTTTTGGGAGCAATTGCCTTTTATTATGGCTCTATGAAAGCAAAAGAAAAATATGAGTGAGTGGCAACTTTGCGTTTTTAATCATTTTAAGTTATCCCTACTATTCACTCAATGATAGTTCTATAAAAATAACAAGATTTTTAAATAAAATTTAAACTCACTTTTCCAGCATTCATTTATTGATGCGGGCAGCATGCAAGGAGGCGTCCAAATATGGAGATAGCACAATTGATATGCTACAAAACCCTACCCATGTTACTGTCATCCTCAACCCAGTCGCGAATAAGAGGGGTGCAAAGCAGGATTTTGAGAAATACTGTGAACCACTGCTGCACCTAGCTGGGTTGCAGGTGGATGTTATACAGACAACTAGCGAGGGGAATGCTAAGGAGTTGGTGGAGACCTTGAAGGGAACGGAGGCTATTGTTGTTGCAGGAGGGGATGGCACTGTATCTGAAAGTGTCACAGGTAACCTTTGTTCATCTTCTAGCCTTAATCATTTTTATCAGTTGGCTCATTCATTTCCCACAATACCTGCCTAGATCCTATTGTTCACTCCTAGGTTATTTATTTTATGTTTCCCGGCAGTTCTCGACCTGACTACGTTCCGACGTCGGAGCCGTCGTGAGGGATATCGACAAACTCTCAAAATTCACTCTGTTTGTAATATTAGTACTTAGACATTAGATCTCCAGTGAGAAATAATATAAAGGCTTGATAAAAATTCTATGGATTGCATAACAGCCTTTGCCTACTTCTAGGACCCAAAGCCTACATATAATTCATTATTCTTATATTATTAAATGTAAAACAAATTATATAAACAGCCTATAATGTTCCCACGGCTCTCTAAGAGAGGAGGCATGGGGACACGTGCCTCCTCTCTTAGAGAGTGGGCCATAATCCACCATGCGGGCCCAGTGCAGTTTGGCAGATGACACAGGTCTTTGAATTTTTGGTTCTAGGACATACCGTTTTCCTCACAATGTTTTCTTTCACTGTTTTGATAGCAGAGGTGATGAAATGAAGTACATACAGTAAAGCTCCTGCTTGAATTTGAACTCACAACATACCTTCAAAAGTTGAGGCCAATACCACTGGGCCACTCTATAAGCTCTAAAACCCATCGCCTACAAAATTAAAATCACTGTTTCAGGTTTACTACGCAGAAATGATGAAGCAAACCGTTTCCCACTTGGCATTCTACCACTCGGTCGTACAAATACTATTGGGAACACACTGTTTCCGACAGGTAAAGGTGTGTCCAGAGTCAAGCAACTCATTGAAGCTTCCATGGCCATAATCCAGGGCAGTACCGTGTGGAAAGATGTCATGAAAATAGAACCTATAGATGAAGAAGTAGAGTTTGTTAAGCCAATATTTGCATTGTGCTCACTAGAATGGGGTGCATTCAGAGATGTCCTCTCCAAACAACACAAATACTGGATATACGGATCATTAAAAGAATATGCAGCTTTCATATTCAATGGGTACAGGGAAACCCTGAATTGGAATTGCAAAGGCACTATGAAATACAGCCCCCCATGTGACGGATGCAGCAATTGCCTCCAAAAACGGCCCCAAATTAAGAAGAAATGGACATTTTTCATGCCCACTACGTCTTACGCTCAAGTCAATGATCCTGCAAATACAATCAACACAAACTGCGAAACAACTCAAGAAATCTGCTTCCAGACCAGTGACTTCAGAATTGTTACTCCAAACATACAGAATACTCATAGCACCCCTGCTTTGAGTATAGGTATAGGGAAATACAACTATAAATATACTGATTTTGTCAGTGACGGATGGAATCGATTAAGTAACAATAGTATAAAAGATGCTATCCTTGCTAGAAGTGTGGTGGTCATACCAGAAGAGCATGTTGGAGTGATTGATATTGACAGGGAGGAGTATGAAGCAAAGCCAATCAAAGTAACATTATTACCGAAGGTTATAAAACTATTCTGTAAACACTATGATAAGTAAATAACAAACTTGGCCACATTTCATTGCATTTGCTGCCCAGCCTCCTAGATATAAGCAGCTCATGGTTAGTCAAATCTATCGGTAAAAGTAAAGGAGAAGGAAAAATGTTTTACTTTATTTATAACGAATTTTATTTAAATAATAAAATAATAATATTGTAAAATAACATTCAACTCTTTTTTTACTATCATTTCATCACATTTATAAAATGGCCAATTTTTTGGAGGAAACCCAGTTAGGGCACTTGTCCAACCGCCGGCGATAAACGAGAAGTCACAGAACAAATATTAGTAGGGACACTACTGACGTAAGAGCTAGCTACTAAACACGAGTTAGCGAGCAACGAGCAGCAAGTGCGCTACGGTGAAGAGCGATTACTCGCTGGTATGCGTACCTATGTACGATCGCCGCATCCACAGAACAGTTAAAGAGGTTAGAAGGGCCTTGTGGGCGGGACAGGCGCGCCACACATTTGCGCGGGCGCTCCAAACCCAACCGAAATTAGAATCACCGGTCAACAGTCACGCTCTTATTGTGAAAGCGTTCAATTCTCCGCGGAAAAAAAGAATTATGCCGTCTTGCCCAATTATAACGTGTCGGAAAAGTAGTCAGGAGTGTAATGTGGCCCGAGGAGGGATTTCTTTTCACCGGTAACTCCAAAAACCTTAAAATACGAGTGATATTTGTAATTATTACAAAAGTATTATGTAGTTTGTAGACAAAAACGATAAAATCGCATTCAGATACAAAATTATACATTGCTTGCATTACATTGGTACGATCTTGCACGACGTGAGCGGTCGCGCAATGTATTGCGTTTCCTGCGAACGTCGCGTGCGTCGATCCAAAGCTTCAATTCTGGGAAATCTATGCGCGTCGATAGTGTTGTACCAAATTGTAAACAATGTCGATATTAAGATGTGTATACGAATGATTATTGTCAGTAATAAAACAATGAAAATAACTTTGTTTATATTAACACCAATTATTGTATAATGTGGATTATTAATTTAGTTTCTTAGTTGGTTTTTCGTCTAAAATCTAATTTACGATGCAAACACTTTTTTTTTAATTGTCCATAAGATCCTGTTACAAGAAAACTGTGGTTTGAAGCAACTGGTAGAATTGAATGGATAGGTACTAAATGTAGCACAATTTATGATCGCAAAATTTTGCAGAAAATGATTGTGTAACGCGGGTGTAACCGGCGGGCACAGATATTATTCATAAATTAACATGATAAAATTAATAAATACTTTTTCACGGAGTAGTTCACAATAAATTAATTAGATTATATTATGTTAATTCGACTTAGCATTCGATATGGACGTGAAATTTGAAAATTTCTTTATAGTTTTTTTGCATATTGTAGCATTGTTTTACGTTTTATGTTATTAAAAATGCTATTTTTCTTTCTTTCTATTATTATGCCCTAAAACAGAGCTGCAACTAGCATAAAACTAAAGAAAATTTAAATTTCCCGGCAGTATCGGATGTTCCCCCTTAATTTGTCTTTGATTTAAGTTTATTTATATGTAATTAGGAAGTTATTCGTACCGTATCCGCAACTTGAAAAAATGCAAAACTTTAATTAACTAAACTACAGTAATTTTATCGATATGATTAATCGACCTTTTGGTGGCCGTAACATATATGAGAAATAAATTGCTTTTACACGTGTGTGAGTGTACGTCCAGAGCAGTATTTGCGTTAGTGTGACAACCAATAGTAAACACGCGATGTAAGTGCGTGTGGTTTATTTGTGTGCGTAATGCGCGTACGTATTATCTCTTGCTTGTAGTTGAGAGACAAGAGTGGGAGACATGCGGCGACACGCGTTCTAATACAAATCAGGAACTACTTCCATTCTAACCTCTTTATCTGTTCTGTGGCCGCATCACTGTCAAATTACTCCAAATGATTTTAAACCTTAATACGTCAACTGTTAAGAGGGAACTCTATTGGGCCTTTCTCCATACATACTCACTCCGCTGTTTTCTTCGTGGGTAATGCCTATATAGACAAACACATGCAATGACTTTTTTTCAAAATATCTAGTTCTAATTAGTACAGGCCCCAATCATTACCTTTTTTCCAAAACAATGACTAAAATAATGACGACAATACAAAATCCCGAAAAATAGCCCGTTTTTACCGCCATGTTCAGACGGGGCATGTACTAATTAGACCAATTTTTTTTCCAAAAAATCCTTGTGTGCGTTTCGACCGCGCGACCATGGCGTCATATTAAAAAAAAAACCATGCCAAGATTTTGTCAAAATTTGTCAAAGTTGATTCCCAAAACCATAAATTTGTCAAAGTTATGGTTAAAAAGTTATAAGGGTTTGAACGTGGCCGCGCCATCGAAACGCGGAGAACCGCGCGGCCACGGAGATCTCTAAAACTAAACGTTGCAGAGACCTGAAATTCAGGTAAATAACAGATTGAATTTGTAAAAATATAGAAAAAAATCCCAGGTCAATATTTTAGGAGCTATAAGACTAAAACTCCATGGCCGCGCCATTGAAACGGTGAAGAACACGTTATCGCCGATATCTCGCTGAAAAAGCTTCGCAAAGGTCTGAAGTTTTTTGTAAAACCTAGATCTGAATTTGTCAAATAGTGTAAAAATGCACAAAAAGTCCTAGGTTAATATTTTAGGAGCTATAAGACTAAAACTCCATGGCCGCGCCATTGAAACGGTGAAAAACACGTTATCACCGATATCTCGCTGAAAAAGCATCGCAGAGGTCTGAGGTTTTTTGTAAAACCTAGATTTGAATTTGTCAAATAGTGTAAAAATGCACAATAAAATCCTAGGTTAATATTTCAGGAGCTGTAGTACGGTATCGCGTAGAAATATGTCGTGATTATCTACCGAAGAAAGTAAGAGTAAAGCGAGTTTTTTTATTGTAAACAACACCTATTAATATGTAAAACTATATAAAACCAGGCAAAATGATTTTTTTTCGGTTTTTATTACTTTTGATACGTCTTGAGTATTTCAATAGGGTGACCATGGCTTTTTGTTTACAGAAAACTTTCCACCTATCGTTTTAGAAATCACTAACTGTTCCTCGTAGTTTCACCCGCTTAATGCAAAATTCGAATGAATACTATGCAGTAGTTTTTGTGTTTATCCCGGACAAATAAACAGACAGACCAAATTCTAAAAACTATATTTTTGACGATTTTATTATATACTAGCTGTCCCCAGCGGTTTTACCCGCGTAGTGCCCGTTCCTGTGGGATTTTTGGGATAAAAACTTTCCTTCTTGTCCTTTCTCAGGCTATGGACTATTTCTGTACCAAATTTCATTTAAATCGGTTCAGTAGTTTTGCCGTGAACGCGAGACAGACAGACAGAGTTACTTTCGCATTTATAGATAATATATTAGTATGGATTTAAATATTATAGATTTCTTTTAAAATCACTTAAATCATTGCTTGATGCTGACAATACTGTGGTTTTGAGTAAAAGTACGAGAACCATAACAAATAACTTTACACAACATTCGTAATTTCTGTAAGATTATTTGATGAATTATTGTGTACTCAAACACATAAGTTTTGTCTAAGACTAAAATCTGCCAGAAATAACACCCTATAAATACCCCATTAGCAGTATTATATCAGAAATAACTCATGCTTTTCAACATTCACAGTCGTCGTTTTAATTCCTTACCAACAGGAAGTAAAACGACGACTGTACAACAAAAAAGCCTTTGGTGGGAAGTCGGGGTGCGGCGCGTTCCGTTCGCTCCTGTTGTACTGTAGTCTGTGGCATTATGGTTAATTCCTTCAGTGCAATTCAATGTTGAAAAGCATGAGTTACTTCTGGCGATCTATAAATGCGAAAGTAACTCTGTCTGTCTGTCTCGCGTTCACGGCAAAACTACTGAACCGATTTAAATGAAATTTGGTACAGAAATAGTCCATAGCCTGAGAAAGGACAAGAAGGCGTTTTTATCCCAAAAATCCCACAGGAACGGGCACTACGCGGGTAAAACCGCTGGGGACAGCTAGTATATAATAAAATCGTCAAAAATATAGTTTTTAGAATTTGGTCTGTCTGTTTATTTGTCCGGGATAAACACAAAAACTACTGCATAGTATACATTCGAATTTTGCATTAAGCGGGTGAAACTGCGAGGAACAGTTAGTGATTTCTAAAACGATAGGTGGAAAGTTTTCTGTAAACAAAAAGCCATGGTCACCCTATTGAAATATTCAAGACGTATCAAAAGTTATAAAAACCGCAATAAAAATCATTTTGCCTGGTTTTATATACACTCGAGAGCAATGAATCCGGGTCACTTAAAGAATCCTAAAAATCTCGGAAACTAAAAATGATAGGTTAATGCAATAAATTGTATTTAATAGACAATGTAATACTCCTTAAATGAAGGTATTAAAACTTCTTAGTTTTTGTAAAGTTATATCATAAAAAAATCAAATTTGAAAAAGGGCCACTTTCGAAGATGGAACTACGAAATTACAGCATTTGGTTTTGCTTTTGTTTGTAATCTGTCATTTATGTGGGTACATAAACCATGTTGATAGTGCTCTATATTCATTATTCAAGCTGAAATTATGTCGCTTACGCCTGAAGAATGCACCAGAATACTTACAATGCTGGAAACCGGCCGGAGTCAGCGCGATACAGCCAGGACTGTCGGTGTGTCGCTGTCAACAGTACAAAGAGTTCTCCGACGTTACGAAGAAACTGGTTCTAACCTACGCAGACCAGGAACGGGCAGAACCAGGTGTACCACAGCACGAGAAGACCGATACTTGGTGAACACCATGCTTCGAAATCGCTTTCTCACAGGAACTGAACTCACAAATCAGTTTCGACGCCTCGGAGGAAGTAACCCAAGTGCATGGACAGTAAGACGTCGGCTTGCTGAATCTAACTTAAAACCCCTTAGACCTGCAAACGGCCCTAAACTGGAGCGTGGGCATCGTATTTCAAGACTAAGATATGCCCAGGGCCACGTAAATTGGAGTATTGAAGATTGGTCAAAAGTTATGTTCTCCGACGAATCAAAATTTATGCTCTACAAGCACGATGGAAGACACAGAGTGTATCGAAGACCAGGGGAAAGATTCAAGCAAGCATGCATCGAAGAAAAAGTAGCCTACGGTGGTGGGTCTGTACTTGTGTGGGCCGGAATTTCTTCTGAAAGTCGCACAGAGCTGGTGATCATAGAAAACGGCTCTTTAACTAGCGTAAGATATGTGGAAGAAATCCTCAATGATCACGTTGGTCCATTTATGGTCAATTTAGGTGAGGATGCTATATTTATGCATGACAATGCCCGACCTCATACAGGTAGGATTGTGAATGACTACCTTCAAGAGATGAACATTACTCGTATGGAGTGGCCAGCGCGCAGCCCGGATATCAACCCGATCGAGCATGCTTGGGACGAGCTAGGCAGATGCGTAAAACAACGAAACCCTCCCCCAATCACGCTTCGTGAGCTCAAAATTGCTCTCACAGAGGAATGGGAGAATATTCCCCAAAATCGTATAAGGAACTTGGTGTACAGCATGCCAAACCGCGTAAACGCAGTAATGGAAGCACGAGGAGGCAATACGAAGTATTAAAATTCAAGAAAATCGTAATAAAGTTCAAAAATTTCATGTTTCCTATTTTTGTTTTAAGGAGAGATCAGCAGTTTTTTTCTTTAAGTAATTTTGTGTTAATAAAATGTATGGTGACTCATATTTTTTTTACTTTCATTTAAGGAGTATTACATTGTCTATTAAATACAATTTATTGCATTAACCTATCATTTTTAGTTTCCGAGATTTTTAACATTCTTTAAGTGACCCGGATTCATTGCTCTCGAGTGTAGTTTTACATATTAATAGGTGTTGTTTACAATAAAAAACTCGCTTTACTCTTACTTTCTTCGGTAGATAATCACGACATATTTCTACGCGATACCGTACTACAGCTCCTGAAATATTAACCTAGGATTGTATTGTGCATTTTTACACTATTTGACAAATTCAAATCTAGGTTTTACAAAAAACCTCAGACCTCTGCGATGCTTTTTCAGCGAGATATCGGCGATAACGTGTTTTTCACCGTTTCAATGGCGCGGCCATGGAGTTTTAGTCTTATAGCTCCTAAAATATTAACCTAGGAGTTTTTTGTGCATTTTTACACTATTTGACAAATTCAGATCTAGGTTTTACAAAAAACTTCAGACCTTTGCGAAGCTTTTTCAGCGAGATATCGGCGATAACGTGTTCTTCACCGTTTCAATGGCGCGGCCATGGAGTTTTAGTCTTATAGCTCCTAAAATATTGACCTGGGATTTTTTTCTATATTTTTACAAATTCAATCTGTTATTTACCTGAATTTCAGGTCTCTGCAACGTTTAGTTTTAGGGATCTCCGTGGCCGCGCGGTTCTCCGCGTTTCGATGGCGCGGCCACGTTCAAACCCTTATAACTTTTTAACCATAACTTTGACAAATTTATGGTTTTGGGAATCAACTTTGACAAATTTTGACAAAATCTTGGCATGGTTTTTTTTTAATATGACGCCATGGTCGCGCGGTCGAAACGCACACAAAATCCTTTTCTCTATAGGGATTATCCAATAGTCCCCTCATAAGTTCAAAATAGATTCGAGACAATTTGACAGTTTGTTCTAACTTGATATGTTGGCAACGGTACCGAGAGGGGGTCTTCAGCGAGTGTTCAGCTCGTTAAGCGACTATCACTGAATTTGTACTCTCTTTGATAGCTCTTCTCACTGCCACATAATATTATATACACGGTTAAATTTAAGTCGTTTTAATCCCCATAAGGGGTCATTGTACTCATTATAACGAGCAACTTTTACTATGGGACCGAACCTGAAATCTAATATGATGGCAATCCGTTAAGGGGATGTAGGAGAGATCATTTGCAGCCAAAAAACCCCCCATGACCCCTGTGCAAATGTTAAGCATTTTCAAATTTTATTATATCTCATCATCTGCCTAGCCTTTTCCCAACTATGGTGGGGTCGGCATCCAGTCTTAACCGGATGCCGCTGATTACCAGTATTTTACATGGAGCGACTGCCTATCTGACCTCCACAAACCAGTAACTGGGCAATACGATATCCCTTGGTAAGACTGGCTGTCAGATTTTTCGGTGTTCTGACGACCCGTAACGACTGTCAAAGATGCTCAAATGACAGCCGAGACCAACAGCTTAACGTGCTTGCCGAGGCACGGAGGAGTCTCGTTATGTAAAGATAGTCACCCATCCACGGCCAACCTCGGCAAGCGTAGCTTAACCTGATGGATCGACCTGTGCGGCTGTTAGTACTTAGCCACGATCTCCATTAGCAACTGCAATAATATCCACTACTCAAAGAGGGCCCTTACCGCCACTATCGTTGCGTGCCCTGCGCTGGGTTGCGACAGTCGCTGTTTCCAGGCCGCCATGACTCGGAGGACATGCGCCGGAGGTCCGTCCGCTCCGCCGCAATTTGCCGTGGAAACGGAGTATCCCCTCGGTTGATAAACGCCTAAGCTAAAAAAATTATATCTGACATTTCCATGGTGAGGAACATATTCAGCTGTGGTGTTCGACTATTTATTTGAATGAAACTGGCTCGGTGTGTATTAAGCCGCCCAATCTATACTAATATTATAAAGAGGAAAACTTTGTTTGTTTGTTTGTTTGGTTGTAATGAATAGGCTCAAAAACTACTGGACCGATTTTAAAAATTCTTTCACCGTTGGAAAGCTTAGTTTTCTAGGAGTAACATAGGCTACTTTTTATCCCGGGAAAAATAACGGGTCCCACGGGAAAGACCATGGGAGCGAAGCCGCGGGCAAAGTGCTAGTAACGTATAAAATTTCAAATTACTCGAAAATATTTGGCATTTGCAGAGCGGTCAAACCCGGTCAATTGGTTGCAACTGAATTCACCTACTACCCTTTGACGAATTGCATATAAGCAATATCCCTGTATAATAGTTGATCGCTGACTGTTACTATGCATCTCTTTTGCTTACACAGCACCTGAAATCGTTTGTTGTCGTTAATAGCTAACCTTCCTCGGTGGTGGCTAAATCCCGTAGTTATACGTTATAGCCAGTCGCAAATCGCGAGCGCGCATCACGTGTACTTTATGTCATTGAAATAAGACTATGTAAGAGAAGAGAAGAAATATGTTCAACACGTTATAATTTATAACACATTTTGTCTAGCATATTCCCAAACAAAAATGGCGGCCGTGACGTGTACGTTCAATGATCGAACGTAGCCTTGCTGAGGGATTTCGACGCAGTGATCCATCAGAGGCAGCAAGTCGCATGGGACGCCTTCTTTCTCGTGGCTGAAATTAAGTATTAAATTATATTTATTTCGTAAATTGATTATACCCTGCCATTAATACATCTGTGTTTTCTGTTCTATCGCAAACACTGCCACTATTTTTGTCAGTCGCTATTCTAAGCTCATTGCCTTCAACACGGATGGGCAATGGACAACAATGGATAGGCAATTTAATAATTAATATTATGCTAGTTTTTTTTCCCAAAAGATGCTGATTTTAAATGATTTACTCCAAAATCTGAGCGAACTCACAACATATCTCTTGCGCTGGGTATACAGATAGAGATATAGATTTAGGGTGCGTTGAAGAGGGAACGAATGCTCAAGGTTTTTTTGATCAGGGTACCGAGTTAAACACCTATTATGTTACACCAGCGACACGCCCCTGCTTGGGACGATTTTAACGACTGGACAAAACAGAGATTTCGTTATTGTATGTAAGTTTAATATTAATCTATACTAATATTATAAAGCTGAAGAGTTTGTTTGTCTGAACGCGCTAATCTCGTGAACTTCTGGTCCGAATTGAAAAATTATTTTTGTCTTGGATAGTCCATTTATCGACGAAGGCTATAGGCTATGGAACATCACGCTACGACCAATAGGAGCCGAGCAGCCAGTTAAGCCGCCCGGGAGCAGCTAGTATTTTATACACATAAGCCTTTCAGAATGAATTCTCTAATTTAGCGCAAAACCCGTAACAAAATCCACTGCCTATTAGTTAAAAACGCAGTCGCACCGACCGACGAAAAAATAATTCTTACCCAAGCAACAGCAGGGTCTTCTTAGGAAATCTGAAGCCCTGAAGTTTGGAGCTGGTGGAGGTCTGTTCTGCGGCCACCACAGCATAGCCTTCGTTCTTCTTCCTCATCAGGTACTCTTTGAGAGGGCGGCCTGGACGAACTTCCTCGACGTTTATCCATCTTTCTGCTGAGACACTAGGACAAACACTGCTATGTACTCTTACTATAGAAGAATCTGTGGGACTATTTTAAGTGAACTCTGTTCTTTATAAGGGGGCGTCCATGAATTACGTAAGGCGTTTAGGGGTGGCGGGGGTCCAGCCGAATATCACCCAATCTCACGTGAGGGAGCGGAGGGGGGGCTCGGTAGATATCACGTGCTTTTTTTCGCGAGAAACTGCAAAATTGCGAGAAAACTGGGTTAAATTAAATTAGAAATGTTTCTCCACTAACGGCACTCACGTGACGTTAGGGTAGGAGGGAGGGGTCGATCAAAATTTCACGACATCGTACCAGTGGGAGAGGGGGGCCGAAAAATCGCCACAAGTAATTAATGGATACCCCCTTTTTTTTGAGGGTGAGAAATCATTCAATGGCTTCTCCCGCTTTGGGTGGAGCGGAAGGGATTGTCAGAATCATACTCACTAAAACCCATCCATGTTCCTTCCGTAGTCCTTTATGTTCCGGGGCAGCTGTAACCCTTTCGGACAATCCCGTTTATCCGGCAGGCTCGGCCAATGGATACCCCCTAAGTATAGTATTAACTGAACCGCACCTGCAGTGTCTGCATAGACTTAATTCCTGTCTAAATACCTGAGCCCTTGGAACTGCTTGTCCTGCAAGTGCCTCAAACTGTCCACCACGTAGGTCTGAACCCCGAACACTTCGCTGGTTCGCGCCATTCCGCCCAAGTTCGGTAGCTTATCGATCAGCGCCGCTACTACGATTAATTGGCTTGGACTTTCTCTCTGTATAGAAAACGAAACTTTTAGAATAGTGGGACAGCTACTTTTCACTTGCTATTTCTTTCTGGATATCGAATTTAAACATAGACAATTATATAGACAGTGCTTGCGCGGAGGTAGTGAGATATAATGGTAATAAAGAAGTGACTGTAAAAAAGAAGAATACATACCTTCTTCCCAACATCATACACATTGACATCGCTCATATTCCGCCAAGGAATATATTTCTTCTGTATAGTCCCCATTAACTCTGAGTCTTCAGTGATCTTGCTATCAACATCTTTATTAGTTTGCAATTGAGTAAATTCTTCATCAAGTTTTCTACAAGCCTTCCATTCGCTTTTGAACTCATCATTATCATCATTGTTGATACTCTCATTTATATCCTTCGTGATACTTTTAATGAAATCCAAATCAATATTTTCATTGTTATCAATTTCACAAAATCTTGGCAACACATAATAAATAAAATAAGTAGTAAGATTGGCGACTATGTCAAAGTCGTTAATGAAATAATCGCACCTGAGTTTCAAAAAGTTTCTGTCACTGTTACTTTCAGCGAACGTTTGTTCAATAATACCAATCGTGTATTTGTGTGCTGTTGTTTTGTTTGCCAGTTTGTAAAGAGTTGTGGCTAAGTATTGGGCGTTTAATCTGACATTGAACAACTGGCCCATGGTATGAGAAAGTAGGAAGTCCATAACAAAGTTGTATTCGTCTTCAGTGTAAGTATTGTTGGATATTTTATGTTTTAGGAGCCAATATAAAATAATGAACTGTGATGTTATTGGTAAATTCTTCGATTTCAAGATCTGTAGCATTTCTTCGTTTAGTTCGGTTTTCTAGAAATCAGAAATATAGAGTTAGATGTTTTGGTTCAGCACAACAGAAGTTACTTAACCATCTTTGTATCATCCAGCCCAACACACATTTGGCGCAAATAAACTTTTTTTTTTCTATACACAATATTTTAACCAGATGGCGTTTCTCGGTCTGAACTCTAGCTAGAATACATTCATACGGCAGGAATCTTTTAAAATGTTTACATAACATTTTTGATACTTAGCTCGTGGCTAAGTAATAACAGCCGCACGGATCGGTACAACAGGTTAAGCTACGCTTTTGATCTGTGGATGGATGACTATGTTCAGATATCGAGACTCCTCCGTGCTTCGGAAAGCACGTTAAGCTGTTGGTCCCAGCTGTCATTCGTGGATCTTTGGCAGTCGTTACGGGTAGTCAGAAGCCCGAAAGTCTGACAGCCTGTCTTACCAAGGGGTATCGTATTACCCAGTTAGTGACTGGGTTGTGGACATGTAAAACACCGGTATTCAGCTACATCCGGTTAGACTGGAAGCCGACCCCAATATAGTTGGGAAAAGGTTAGACAGATTTGATTTTTGATACTTACATTTTTTTTTTCCAACCAGGCTATTGGTTGATTTAATAAAGGATAGTAAATATCCAAACTAACCTGAATATAAAAATACAGCGACACAAACCACTCGAGGCAGATCCTGACACTTGGCTGGTGAGGTAACTGCACCATCATATCCAAACACCAAGTAGAAATATTTTTTAAATCGCCATTTTTTAGCACCAGTACCAAAATGTGTTGTAGGGTAGTTTGCAATACTCTATGCAGCGCCGAGTTACCATGGTATCTCTGCTTGTTCTTGAAAATGTTGTCTATGCGAATTGTGATGAAATTGGTGATCATTCGTAGAGTTTCTGTATCATTGATGCTGCATAGAGTAGCTATGGCTAGGTATTGGATTTCGTGGTTGAAATGGACGTCGATACTGAAAATAAAAATAGTTTTAATGAAGTCTAAGGGCCGGTGAAACTGCTGCGCGATTTTTAATGACAAACAAATATCAACATTGTGCACGTTGAAATAAACGCGAAAATAAATTGTGAGTTTCTTAATTGGTCTAAAAAAAACTTATCATCTCACCTGTCTTTAATTATTCCGTATTTTGAGTTTTGTAGAACTTCTAGAGTCACATTATCAACAATCCTGAAATCAAAATCAATTTAAATATTACTATTAAATAGTCGATGGAAGGATGTGTGCATGTGTAGGGCAGTAAAAGTATATCTATACTAATATTATAAAGAGGTAAAATTTGTAAGTTTGTATGTAGGGGGTAATCTCCGGAACTAATGATCCAATTTCAAAAAAAATTTCACTGATAGAAAGCTAAATTATTCCTGAGTGCTATATAGGCTATAAATTATATTTATATCATACATATTAGCCGAGCTATCGCAATTTTCGTCTAGCAAGTCGGAAAGAAATACCTCCGAAAACAGAATTATTTGCATGCGCTGCCTAAACAGTTACAGTATATCGCAATTTTCCGCGGACGAAGTCGCGGGCAGAAGCTAGTCTATACTAAAATTATAAAGCTGAAGAGTTTGTTTTTTTGAACGCGCTAATCTCTGGAACTACTGGTCCGAATTGAAAAATTATTTTTGTGTTGGATGGTCGATTTATCGAGGAAGGCTATAGGCTATATGTAACATCACGCTACGACCAATAGGAGCCGTGCAGCGGGTGAAACCGCCCGGGAGTAGCTAGTAATAATAAATTTAGAAGGAAATATAAATCTAGCCAGGATTATAAATTACCATACACGGGCAGTCCAAGGAGAAAAAGTCACCCACCATGCATATTATCCTCCTCGAAACCTTGATTATATGATGGGAATACCCAAGGCATTAAATTCACCGTTGTACAGTTAGCAATCAAAAATAAACCTTATGCGTGTGTAATAAAGTTGAAAAACTATCAAAGAAATTTGACCAATTTTGGTAATTTGATGTCATGGCCTCTGTACCTTTTATGTTGCACTATGTTCAATACAAAAGGTGAAAACTTATAGTGAAGTATGGCGAAATATATTCCGCCAACCCCAATATCCCTATTCATGACTAAAACTAATTCTTTAATTCGAGAGTTAGATTATTAAAATATATTGGACACGTATTTTTTTTCTTTTTCACGTAAGTAATAAAAAGATTACGTCGATACATTGTGTTAAAACGTGTCATGACGTAGATTTTATACTGAGTTGTGACGTAGCGCGCCCCCACTCCCCAACTTCAATGCGTTTTAACTAAGTCATTTTTATTAATATGATAAAGCAAAAAATACTTTTCTCATATTTTTTATTATCTATCATCATCCATATTAATTTGGGGTAAGGGCTAGAATGATGATGAACTAAATAAAATTTAAAAAACCTACCTCTGATCCTTCCTAGGCACAGGACAGTAAAGCAGAATCTCACATAAAACATAAATCAAATGACCATAATCCTTAAAATCTTTGTCATTCAGCTTCCTTATCAAATAATACAGAGGGTTGGTCTTAACAGGACCATACTCTATGATCTTGTTACAGTATGAAATCACTATGTTGTTATACATTGCATTCTTTAGAAGTGCATCTTGTGTTATGAGTTCAACAAACTGTTCAATGCAAGGCGAATATTGGTTGTTAGACTTAAGTTCTTCAATTTCTGTCCAAACTCTATTTATAAATTGAATCATGTCGAAATTATTCTCTTCATTAGAAAGGGGTTTAATAATCTTATTGACAATTTTTAGGATCCATTTCAAGCAGCCATATCCTCCACATTCTAATACCTTTTCGATATAATTTATGACATCTTTAAGACACAATTCTACATCTTTTTCTGCTTGGATTAAAAGGTAGATTATTTCACAAGATTTTTCGTAAAATACATTTTTCGATCTACCCACACTTTCATTTTGAGCATCTCTAAATTTTAAAGTAGAAATTATTTCTATAAATCTTTGCAAATTCAGCATTTCATGCTCATAACTAGAGAGCATCACAGGGTTTTTTAATAACATTTTTAATGTAAATATGCTTAGGACTGCTTTGTCTAATTCTGGATTATCCTTTAGAAATAATACAGCTGTCTTATAAAGCTGAAGTAAAATCTCTCCCAATTCTTTCTGATCAAATTCAAAATTATGCTTTTCACACATAGCTGCAGCATCCTCTATGGTCAAATTTACTTCATTTGAAAACAGACTTAGAACATACATCAGTATTGTCTTATTTTGTGTAGCAATTAGTTGACTTATACTGTTTAGTAATGAGTCCTTATCTCTTGTTTTTTTTGACAAATTTACTAAAAATACAACATCATTAAAATAATCCTTTTTATCAGAATATTGCCTGTTTATTCCTTCTTGTAATTTGTTTAATTTTTCATTGATTATACCAATGAATATATTTATATCTTCTTCATTATTAGACAGGTATAATATAATTAAATCTATATTATTTGAATGTTCTGACATTGTTTTTAGATTAATTATTTTATCTTCATCTCTTAATGAAATTTGTTTGACAATAGGAGCAAATGGGTTTTCTTGAAAGGCTGTTTCTGTTAAATGTAAGTTAGAATAAATATTGGCCATTTCTTTCCAATTCAGGTTTGTACAGCAGTTCTGGACAAAGTATACCATGTTAATCTGTATGGCTTTCCTTAGTACCACATTATTACAAGGAATTTTTTGAATATCTGTTACTATCTTTGATTTTTTATTCCCATGTATTGATGATAAATCAATTTTCAAATTAGCTAGGATATCAGTTACATGGTATAATGGCACAGGGGACCATTTAATAATAGTTATTGTTTTAAATATTGCCATAAAAGAGTGGCCATCAGTAAGACATTCTACTATTTGTTTTTTAAGTACCTCATAACTTGAATTTTGGTCATAAATGTTTATATCATTGAGGGCCTCTAGTAATATTTGAGCTTCGGATTGGTTTGTAATTTTAGTTTTAAGTTTATACTCAATACATTTTAGTCTCACTTGAGTATTCTCATGTTTCAAACCCAAATTAAATGCAGCATTCATCCAGCAGTCTCCGATGTTTATACTTTCAAATAGTCTTAGAGATGGCAACACTATATTCCCTTGTTTCTCTTCTAAACTGTCTATTAAGACAAAGTAATTATCCCACATGCATTTTAAAACATTTGCATTATTTTTCTTCCATTGAAATATTATGGTTTGATTGGTAGCCTTCACACTTATATCCTTCTTGGTGGCCACAACACAGTCTATAGTTTTTTTTGTAAGATAAACAGATATTTTTCTTATCGCTGTGTCATCAGAAGTGATACCGAATATTATAATGTCCCAAAAGTTGCTTTGGAATATGATATCAGACACAAACTTACTGTCACCTTTTCCATCTGGTGTAGGTAGGTAGTAATCTGAGAGGCAGCTGAGTACTTTCAAAGCATTCTCTTGTTTGTCTGCTTTCAAAGATTGGATATACATCCATATTCTATCAAGGATGTTGTACCCAATAACTCCATCCACTAATTTTGGGACAAGGTTTGTTAAAAAATATATCTTGAGTGCTTCATCTGTAGAATCAAGTATTTTTTCTAAAGGAGTCTCTAGGTATAATAGAGACACCTTTTCTCTTAAAACAATTGTAGCATTCAGTATACTGTCAGCGACTTTCAAGAATAGTAATGTGTTTATGCTCATGTCTTTGTCCATTAAACTTGATGTTTCTGTTCCAAATTCAATGTTAGACAGTATTTGTTGAAGTAAATGTTCTGCTTTACTGACAATTTTGCTTGGTTGAAGACGAAGCACAATGGCAATAATTTTACAAACATAGTCGACATTTTCACTGCATAGATCCTTAAGCAATTTAACGGCAAAGTCAAATTCTTCATCATTCTCACATTCCGTATTTTCTTGATCGTTTACAAGCAGTTTATATTGCAATAATTGTGTCGCGCTCCTTAGATGTTTATTCAAATGTTTACCTCTTTCCATCAATTGTTTCAAAGGTCTATCTATATCTTCCTCGTTTAATTCCAGTAGGTCGAGGAAGGATAGTAACTCTTCTTGAGTATTCATTGTGTAAACTACCACTTTATCAGAAGTTATTGTTAAAGTTCAGAGGTTTTTAGTTTGATTGAACCGATCCAACATTTAAAATGCGACCATATGATCGGCATGCGTACAGATGACAAACACTGACACTTGACAGTGCCAAATGTGCCAATCAAATCAACTAATCAATTCCAATCTTGACAATGTCAAACAAAATTATATTAACTGGGGTGCGTTCATTTCATTTTAGCTTCACTTAAGTTGAGTCACGCACGCCACGCCTCGCCACGCAAGCCAAAGTAGATACGCTTGCCACTGCCCGTCTGTGAATCGGGGCGAACATTCACAATCCATTTCATACTGAAAATAGAGACCTCTCCGGGCCTCGAAAACACCTGGAACTCGAAGTCAGCTGCATTTCGTATTCGATTTTTGCCATTACGCCGTTACACAGAATCGGGTTGGGATGTAGATGTAGACACAGACTACAATATAGTATGCTGTTGACTTTTTTTTTTTTTAAGGCTGGGAAATCATCCAATGACTTCTTCCGATCTGGGTGGAGCGGAAGGGAGTGTCAGACTCTTACTGACTAAAACCCATCCATGTTCCTTCCTTAGCCCGTTATGTTCCGGGTTAGCGGTAGCCCTTTCGGACAATCCCGCTTACCCGGCAGGCTTGGCCCCAAGGGGCCCCTTCATATGATGACATCTCTTTGAGGCGCGTGTGAAACATATACGCGCCGTCCGGCACGGGCCTGGTCCTGATCGGGTGGTGAGTCACCCATTACTCACCGTCCGCGGGCCCGCGCCTACGGTGGCCGGGAGTCGTCACGTGGCTCCCGACGCCCGGGGCGTCTCCCACGGCGGCTGGGAGGACCTGTAGGTACGCTGTAGACCTGGAAGTCAATTATGCAGTCACTCGTAAAATAATGGTAGTGAGCTACACGCAGTTAGTCCAGCCAGTTATACTATAATCTGTCCCCAGTGAAGTTGGAAAAACGGCGACGCGACGACTGGACTGATTTGTTTACCTATCCATTAAGTTCCCGATCAACAGCCAAACACCGTTAATTGTATCTTCGTGCGTCCGTTGTACGCACTGTTTTATTTTTTCCCATGTCATGCAAATCAGAAAAAAATAATTAAAATTATCGGAAAATAAAGCCAATTTTCAAGTAACATTTAATTTTTTTATTGATGATTTTAACGCTGACAGGAATACGGTATTGTTTTTGGGGCTAGCAACATCATTATTTTTGTCCTTGTTCTTGTTGCCAAAATCGCTAAAATTTAGGAAAAAATCCTCCATTGATTACCCAGCACAGTATCCGTTTCAGTTTATTCCTATAAATTAATTCTTTATATTAGCTGGAATTCTATTGCGTTGCAATTTTCCCTTTCAAGTTTTCCATAATTTAATTGTAGAATATAATTTCAACTAAGGCAGCGATGGAAGATATTTCTTCCTCTTCCGATGACGAAATTACTTTTCCTCCTACAAGTCCTCAATTTTGTGGAAAAAAACTGAAACTGAATGATGGAAGTTCCCAGGATAGTTTCAAAGAAACAGGTACAAGTTCGCCTTTATAAAGATCCAAAAAAAAAAATGTGACGTAAAAACTTCGTGTCCATTTTGATGTTTTTTTTTAGTTGTGTCGGCGAGTAAAGATGAAAATGTGGACAGTGGAGTGTCTGCGGATAAGTCTGAGAGCACCAGTAGCGAGGACCGTGGTCAGACAGCGTTGGAGGGGCCTTCCAACGAGGTAGTGAATGCCGCTCCCTCCGGCAGCAACGTTCGTGCGATCCTGCTGAACCTCAGACGTCCTAAATGGGGCAGAAACTACAGAAAACGAAAGACTCCTGACAGGGACACAGACAGTAATGGATCCTCGAGAGATTCTGATGATTTATCTGTAGGCGAAGATACTCCAGCTTCGAGAGCAAATGAAACTCATTCTACTTCTGAAACAGAGAGTGATGATTTGAGGAGGTTGGCTGATTTCCTTAATCCTGAGACTGACAGCACTTGTAGTGGCGGGTGAGTATCCCAACTTTTTCTTCTAAACTAACATTAAAATATCATATATAGGAATATTATAAAATACATTGCTAACCTCGCATATAAATTTTCTGGCGTTTGTTTTTAATACTTTTGTGGTTTTGAACACCTCTGCTGACCTGGTTGATAACCTACTGGTTGATAAAGATGACCCCTAGACCCCATCAGTAATTTAAATCATGTGATTTTAGAGAATCCCACAAAGGATTATTAATTTAATTTCCGCCCCTATTCAGCTCAGATTTCTTAAAACCAACTATTATTCATTTGTACCGTTACTTCAATATTGTATTAAGGGCCATAAGCAAACAATGAGTATTCTTATTCATCAAATAACTATATCTATATATATATATAAAAGAAAGTTGTATTAGTTACACTGTTTAAACTCAAGAACGGCTTTATCGATATGGCTGAAAATTGGTGAGGAGGTAGCTTAGAGCCAGGAAAAGGACATAGGGTAGGTAGGGTAGGTAGGTAGGTAGGTAGGGTAGGTAGGTAGGATAGGTAGGGTAGTTAGGTAGGATAGATATCATAGTTAAGACAGGACAACGTTTGTCGGGTCAGCTAGTATACAATATGTTCAATCCGGTCCATATTTTTCTGCATTTGATTTAGAATGAACTTTGACCAATCTAAGTTTCTAACAGCTTTTTGATTATTTATTTTTCTATTTATTACATTTCTACATAATCACAACTTATACATACTTAAAATAAATGACTACCTAACTAACTATATAGAAATAAATACAAAAACGAAAGAACACTGAGCTAGATGTAGCCATTCTTTTGCTGTCATCATAATCCTACTCCTATTTATAATTGTTTTTTTTTACATAATATTATTGAAAACAAAAACAAAGGTACAAAAAGATATAATCAAAAGCAAGCAAATACCCTGATTTCAAACAACTCATTAGTTAATGTTAATGGATGTCAACTTATTCTAACTAAGCAAAGTATTCAGTTTTTAATTGCCAATTGTTGGCTGAAAGAATTGATCAATATTTCTAGAGGCTCTTGTTACATGGTTCCTTCAAGGGCTTGGTTCAGAAGGCATTTCTCCCATATATTGCTTATGAATAGACAAGGTCACTTCAATCCTTAAATAAAATATAATATATACGACGACACTGTTGTCACAGTGGTTGAGCGATTGACTGCAGTGCAGCATGTCGCGGCTTCGATTCATGGAACAAATATTTGTACGACCTACAAGTATTTGTTCCGGGTCTGAGTGTTTGTGTATCTATCAGCCATCTCATTACCATTACACAAGCATTAGGTTGCTTAGCTTGGGACTACATGGTGTTGTGTGAAATGTCCAAGGAATATTATTAATTATCTATTTTAAGAAATATTTTAAAATGTATGAGAGGAAGTAAATAAACAAAATACAGAAAATGTTATGTGACAACATAAACAAAACACTTCATTTTTAAATATTTTCTAAATTAAGTGTTTTGTAGTAATATTTTGAGTAAAAAAATTGGCAACATCTTAACTATTTCCCAAAGCTGCAAAAATGCAGTTTTTAAGAAAGGAAAACAATGTTTTTAATTTAAAATGTCTTAAAAAAATTGAATAAGTATCTGCTTGTTATCCAACTTAGGCAAAGCTAAAAAGGGCAGGTTATATTAATCTAATAATTTGATTAGTGCTTGAAGACTAAATCAATTATGAAGTTGAACATGCATGTCAGATAAAGCAACAAACAATCTTGAACAGAATCTTAGATTTATTACCTGAAATGGTTTCTTACTAACAATTTGATTATCTACAGCAATTTATTTATTTCTAGAGCCAATCTTACCGAGGCGTATTGTATTGCCCAGTTACTAGGTTGTGGAGGTCAGATAGGCAATCACTCCATGTAAAATACTGGTATTCAGCTGCATCCGGTTGTACTGGAAGCCAACCCCAACATAGTTCGGAAAAGGCTAAGCAGATGATGATTGTCAAAACCATATTTAAACTTTTCAAAAAATTACTGTGATTCTATTGTCCATCAATATCTATTAAAAGAAAGTCCGGTTTGTTCCCTCCATTATAACTCGAGATCTGCTGGACCAATTTTCATGGTTTTTGTTTCGTTGGATTAGTCTTAGCCCTGAATAGCAGAATACATTTTATTTTATTTTTATTTATTTTTAGGTAGGGTAGGTAGGTAGGTAGGGTAGGGTAGGTCGGTAGGTAGGGTAGGTAGGGTAGGTAGGTAGGTAGGGTAGGGTAGGTCGGTAGGTAGGGTAGGTAGGTAGGGTAGGTAGGTAGGTAGGTTAGATAGGTAGGTAGGTTAGATAGGTAGGTAGGTAGGGTAGGTAGGTAGGGTAGGGTAGGGTAGGTAGGTAGGTAGGGTAGGTAGGAAGGGTAGGTATCACAGTTAAGACAGGACAACGTCTGTCGGGTCAGCTAGTAATAGATAACAAAAAGAAGTTTTGTTACTTGCTCATTAAATATTCCTCCAATAGTTCCAAAATAGCTTTCGATTCTGTTAAGAGAAAATTCATATTCATTATGTATTCTGACTGTCTCATTGGTCTACTGGTCCCAAGAGGTCCTGGGTTCCAGGTTCCATTCCCAGGTCAAGCGAACATATTATCAGGTTTTACCTTAGATTTTTTTGGATTTGTGCCCGGTTGATGGCAATGGGCTCGCTCCTTATGACAAGGGACTTAAAATGAAATGTGGGCGTAGTAAAATAAATACATATTGTCTGCTTTACCCTTTGTGGTAAACAAATGAGATGTTATTTTGTATTTTTTAACCATCTTCCAAAAATGGGGTGGCCAATTGTGGAGTGATTAAAAGAAATCTTCATTCGAGGAAGCTTAGGCATTAGTCCCATATAAATTTTATTAACTTTACTTTGTTAGTTATTGAGTTAGCTTCGAAAATGCGCCTTTAATCCACTTTGTGTATCTTAATGATGTCCCTTCACTGTTGTTTACATAGCAAGTAGTGGTATACGAATTGGTGTGGGTTTTGATAACTAAAAAGTGATAGATAAAATACTTTTTAACAATACAAAGCCAAAGACACCAACTTCTGAAATTGAAGTTAATTTCACTTTGTACAGTTTTATCGGACGTTGGTGGTTTCTTGTTGCAAAATTTTTTTTTTTGGGTCCTTCTGTTTACATTTGGTTTTGCTGCTTGACTGTAGGTACCAGTCCCATAGAGTACCTATATCACTACATGCATGCAGTCTGCAGTGACAGCCAGCATGCAACCAATTACACGATACTATAGTCCGTTCGTTATAACATTAGACAAATAACGGTTATCACCGTTTCGTTATTTCTATATAGACGTATATTAAAGTCCGTTATTTCATGTTAGATACGAAGCAATGTTATCTATTAACCATTTACATTAAAAAAATAAATGTAAAGTGCAGTTATGTCAACAATATTACACAATAACTGTCGTTATTTAGCCGTTATTTGTCTAATGCTATAATAAATGTATGTAAAATACATAATATTACGCTGGTTTTGACCGTAGAGTTGCATTGCTTGCGTATGCAGAGTACCTAGTACACCAAGGTTGCGCCAGTTGTGTTGTAATCTGCTTTATGCTGTGTTTAAAACAAATCTTAATATTCTTTCAACAGTACATCAGGGAGTACGTCGGGAAGCGTTGATAGTTACCATTCTGACAACATAATAGACTTTAACGGGGACACAGACTCTGAAGACGAGTTGCAATTGGACGAAACGTTTAATCGCAATACTGAGGACACAGAGGAGAGTAAGCGGAATTTACCTCCAGTACTACTGAAGACGAGGCCTAAGCACAGCTATTTGTTGCTTAGAGGTAATTATTGTTCACCTACTACAGTAACGTGCATACACGAGCAGCGGGCAGGACACGAGATTAAGTGTCCCATCGTTTGTGGAAGCACCACATTTAAACTCCAAGGCGGAGTTGTCTATGAACTGATGGACGCTAGTGATGCCGCCAAACACGTAGCCGAATTCTGGGCCGAGTACATTTAGATTGCCATCGACACGCTAAGAAGAAGACCTACTACAGTCTGTTTCAAAAGTATCACATGAAAGTGTAAACAAACCCTGTCCGGTTCTTACAAAATCACTCATTACTTGGAGCAGTGGTGGCCCAATGGTAATAGCCGCGATATACGAGTTATAGATCGTAGGTTCGAACCCAGACATGCGCTTTAGTTTGTTTAAATTGTTTCATCACCACTGTTCTCAAAACGGTGAAGGAAGACATTGTAGGGAAATCGGCTTTTCCTAGAAAAAACATCACTACATAGTATAAAACAAAGTCGCTATTTTTGTCTGTTTGTTTGTCTGTATGCTTAAATCTTTAAAACTACGCAACGGATTTTGATGCGGTTTTTTTAAATAGATAGAGTGATTCAAGAGGAAGGTTTATATGTATAATTTGTCGACATATTTTGCGGGCGAAGCCGCGGGCGGAAGCTAGTTCGAAGATATGTGAATTGTGTCTGTCAACCCGCAAGGGGCTCGCGTACTGGATAACGGCCCTCTTCGTCTAACCGAGAGGTCTGTGTCCCAGCATTGGGAACATTATAGTCTGATAATGCATGATTATGCACTCACTACATAATTATAAGTAACTAGCACTTTGCCCGCGGCTTCGCTCCCGTGGTCTTTCCCGTGGGACCCGTTATTTTTCCCGGGACAAGTAGACTATGTTACTCCTAGAAAACTAAGCTTTCCAACGGTGAAAGAATTTTTTAAATCGGTCCAGTAGTTTCGGAGCCTATTCATTTCAAAAAACGAACAAAAAATCAAGTCTTTCCTCTTTATAATATTAGTATAGATGAATTTCACGTTCATATTTAGTTACATCTTATCACATTTTTCAATAATTATTGTTTGAATTTAATAACTTACATTAATTTTTAATTGAAAAATCATAGATGAATGTTGATGATAATAAGGCGACTATAATTTAGGTATGACACAGCTACGTTTTCGGATCCATTTGTTTACATTTTCATCAGATAGTTTTGGAACAGATCATAGAAAGGCATTTGATTCTTGTTGTTAAAATTACGAATGTATGCCATTATACAAGGTGGAGTTTTTGCGTCTATCAATACAGTGCTTTTTTCCAGTTACATAGAGTGGTATAATGCTGCAAATTTAATTTACTCTGAAATTTCAGTTGCTTATCTTTATTATTTTTAAATATTTTTTACCCCTGTAGTATCATTTCAATAATAAACCAGCATGTCTGAGAGATATTTCTCAACAGCATGTTAAGCCAGCATGTCTGAGAGATATTTCTCAACAGCATGTGAAGCTAAGTCAGAGGCCCATGGGCAGCATAAAAACTCTGACACCAGGTTAGTCACTAACCACACGAAAAAAAGGAGATTTCAATAATTTACTCTGTATAAACTCTCACTAGTATTTTAATTCTCATGACAAAAACTACAAGTTCTTTACATTAATTAAACTGTCAACAGAAATCATAAACCGTGAGATGGGGCTGACATTTCCCTGTGGCAAGACCGCGAAAGATGACCTCATGTTCGAAAAAAGATTCTACGGATCCCTGCATGCGATCTACAGAATGAAGAAGCTACATTCACTCAACAAACACAGAGGCTGCGTAAATTCCATAAATTTTCATCCGGAAGGTAAGTTTTTTTTTTACATAGGCTGTGAAGGTCCCGTCACATTGTTCAAAGTCAAAGTCAAATCATTTATTTCAAATAGGCACAAGAAAGGCCCTTTTGACGCCCAAACGTCAAAATGAACAAGAAATAGAGTTGATTCTAGTCGCCCCTTCCAAAAGGTAGTTTCATATGGAGAAGAATGGGCAAGAAACCATTACTCTTTTAAAATGTTTTGCATATATGCATTATAAAATTATATGTGTAGACGATGCACCCAGAATAAAAATACTACACCACTAAAGGTGAAAAGAAAAACATGACAATGGCAGGTAAAATTAATTATGTCATAAATATATATGGTGCTCGCTTATTAGTATTATACTCGCTTATTAATAATAGGTATGTGGTATGGGTGTGTATATAACATATACACACCCATAGGCCATACCACATATTGTTATTTTTTATTTTTTTATTCTAAAAGTTAATAATAATGAATCAATCAATATCAGTTGTTATATGTATGCACCATGTCATTTTAGGTTAATTCTTACAAGACACTTGTAATAATGTCAATACTGTAAATACATATTTGTTACGGTCGCGAATCATATTTTGATCAACATACAACCTGATACTGGACTGCAAATTGAAAAAAAAACGTAAAATAACGTAAAAAAACGAAAGATCACTGTTTACGGCAGCAATTTCATGTAAGCAAAAAACATTGTGCAAATGGGTGCTTGCAATGGTAAAAAATATTAATTTTAGACAAAACCCATATTACTCAAAAATTTTATTTAATTACACAATACTGCAACAACAGAAATAAAATGTCAAATCAATTAATACCTTTAAACTAATGAGTAAGGACAAATTACGAAAGTCATAAAATTAAAATAAAATTTCAAATGCAAACGAATAAAAGAATGCGTAGGTAAAAATTAAAAGAGCCACAGAATTTAAATGAAAATAAAATATCAAATTTGAGTCACAGAAGTAAAATTCAATAAAAATTTGAAAAACAATATAACATTAACTAGTCATCATAATAGTGTCAATCAGATTTAGTGCTTATAGCTAAACTAGTATACATGTTTGGTAAGCGGGATTGTCCGAAAGGGTTACCGCTACCCCGGATCATAAGAGGCTAAGGAAGGAACATGGATGGGTTTTAGTCAGTAAGAGTCTGACATTCCTTTCCGCTCCACCCAGAGCGGGAGTCACTTGACGATTTCACAATCTCAAAAAAAAAGTATACATTCAGTCAAAAAAGTATCGGGAATGGATGATTTGTTTATGGTTCCAAATTCAAATTTTTGGTTTTTTTGTAGTTGTTAGATTGGCACAACTGTTTTCCATTTTGGCGCGGAGTTTGAGTTGCATCTGTTATTTATATTAAATACAGTGCTGGTTTTAGTAATATCATATATAGTGTGTATTGCGAATTTCATAATGGACAAAAATATCGAACAAAGAGTTTGTCTTAAATTTTGCATCGCCAATGGATTTTCCTGTTCGGAGTCACTGAAAATGTTACAGAAGGCTTACGGTGAATCGACTTTATCAAAAACTCGTGCTTATGAGTGGTTCAAAGCGTTAAAAAGCGGTTGAGATGTGATGGAAGATTTGCCTCGCTCTGGTAGGCCGTCGACGTCTGCAACTGAAGTTAACATCGCAAAAGTGAAGAAAATAGTGACTGAAAATCCCCATTCAACTCTGAGAGAGATAGCCGCCGAACTTTCTGTATTTCACGAGTCGATCCGTACCATTTTGACTAATCATTTGGGTATGAAACATGTTGCTGCTCGGCTAGTCCCAAAAGATCTGAATTTTCTCCAAAAACTCAATCGCATGAAAGTCGCTGAGGACATGCTAGAACGAGTCAGTTCGGACCCAACATTCATGAAACGCATTGTTACTGGTGACGAGACGTGGGTTTACGAGTTTGACATGCAAACTAGTCAACAAGCTTCGGAGTGGCGCCTTCCAACTGAACCGAAACCGAAAAAGGAGAATTCGCGGCGAGAACTGAACTCAATTCCGGAAGCAGCGTTTAAAAAATGTTTTGATGAATGGATTATTCGTTGGCGCAAGTGTATCGTTTCTAAAGGAGCATACTTTGAAGGTGATAAAATAAATTTGGATGAATAACAGACATTTTGTGTATTATTGATCTTTTCCCGGTACTTTCTTGACAGAGTAGTACATGTTTGTCGCAACATTGTCGTATGTAGAGGCCAGTCAAACTGCTCAGCAATCGTTATCAGGACAGCATTGGAGCTGGGTGATCTTTGACATGTCATTACGGTTAGGTAGTCAGAAGCCGAAATGTTGACAACCAGTCAGTTACTCTTGAGGAGTCAGACAGGCAGTTGCTCCAGCATGCATTCAGCTGCATCTGGTTAGACTGGAACCCGACCCCAAGATAGTTAGGAAAAGGCGAGGCAGATTGATTGAACTATTTATTCTCATAGCACATCCATTCTCATATTTATTTATAAAAGCTTAAGGCCAGGTGGTTCTTATTTTGCGATGTTTTGATATTTTGTTTCATCGGTTTTATATTTATAGAATTGAGAAAAAGACTAGTACAATCGACAGTGTAGGTGGATATTATGTTACATCACGCACGCCCCTAATGGGAAGGTGTACAGTTCAGCTGTAATTTGTCCGTCATGTTTAAATCTGATAGAGGGAGATAGCCATTCATTGAGTCAGTCATTAACCTGGCATGAATTTGTGCCAGATTAATGACAATAGTTTGCCATGAAGAATAGAGACATGAATAGCCATGCCCTAGAACAAATATTCGAAGACATGTAACATTCTTCAAACTGCACTGGGCCCGCGTGGTCGATTACGACCCGCGTGGCAGATTGCATGGTGGATTACGGTCCAGTCCCTCTCTTAGTAGGTGACAATACAAATTGTCATCCATAAATTAATAATAATAATATCCATACATTCAGACATTTCACACAACGCCATATAGTCCCAAGCTAAGCAACCTAATGCTTGTGTTATGGTAACGAGATGGCTGATAAACTAATTTAATACATTTTTTTTTGTAAATACATTCATATTATAGATAGAAAAACACCCAGACTCGGAACAAACACTTGCAGGTCGTACAAATATTTGTTTCGTGCGGGAATCGAACCCGCGAAATGATGCGTAGCAGTCAATCGCTCATTAACTGCGCCAACCGTGTCGTCAATTGTTTTTTTTTTCATCCATTAGCTTACATTTTCATCAGATACGTTTGGAATAGACCATACATATGTGTTGAAGTCACAAGTTCTTTCTACATGACACAAATTTGTTCGCAGGGCACCTCCTAGCATCGGGTTCGGACGACACGAATGTAGTGGTGTGGGACTGGGCCCGCAACGCAGCCATACAGACGATCAAGACGGGTCACAAGTCCAACGTGTTCCAGAGCAAGTTCCTATACCTTAATGCTGAGAGCCAGTTGAATATTGTCACGTGTGCCCGAGATGGACAGGTGAGGAACTATATTAACTAGCGACCCGCCACGGCTTCGCACGTGTGCAATGTAAATACTATCGCGTGGGCGAAAGCTAGATAAACTATATATATATAAGGTGTTAAAAAAATAATTTTAAGAATTTTGTGGGATCATTGTATTGATCGTTATGTACAATGCGATTTCAGGGCTCATCCCATAGTGAAAGTTGTTCGTAACGATGAGTACAATGCTCCCGCAAAATTCTTAGAGATATTTTATTTATAACACCTTTTATGGAGACGTCTCTTTTTATGCCTCTTTTGATCTTTTCTTCTATTAATTTATAAAACCGATTTTCTATAAACAGTCTCAGTGTAAGTGGGAGATGGATCTATATGTCGTAGGATAATTTGATACTTCGAATCTTCGCGGAAATCCTAGGGGTTTTGCGAAAACGCGGATAATTAGACATAGGCGAAAAATTATCAAATCTTACTGGACAAAGTCAGGATTTTTGCGAAAATACTCGTTACTATAGTAAGATTTGATGTGCTCAACACTGATTGGCTACAATTTTGCTGGCTGACTTCTAATTGGTTCCTAGTTTGCCGATGATTAAGACGTCAACCAATCAGAAACGATCTCTTATTGAACGCGCTGACCGACCAATCAGCGTTCTTATTTCATAACAGCCAGCGTTTCGTTTCGCAATATTGCTATAATAACGAGTATTTTCGCAAAAATCCTGACTTTGTCCAGTAAGATTTGATAATTTTTCGCCTATGTCTAATTATCCGCGTTTTCGCAAAACCCCTAGGATTTCCGCGAAGATTCGAAGTATCAAATTATCCTACGACATATACAATATTAAAAGTAATAGCCATGGGTACTTTTACAAGGAAGGGGCCCTTTAGGGCCAAAGCCTGCCGTTAGAGGTATTGTCCGAAAGTGTTCCCACTGCCCCGGAACATGAAGGGCTAAGGAAGGAACATGGATGGGTTTTAGTCAGTAAGAGTCTGATACTCCCTTCCGCTCCAACCAGAGCAGGAAGGGGTATTTATTATTTTTCCGTCCTTAAAAAAAATGGTACTTACCATGTCATTGTACGGCAGAAATAAATGAATTGTTGCAAAATCTTAGCTGGAGGTTATAATTGTGCGATTAAATTTCTTATGATTTTGGTCATCATATTTGCTTTGCCCATAAAAAATTGATTTATAATAAAGAAGTATAACAACTTGAAAGTGAAGTCAGGCTATCAACGATAAGGCTGATATCAAGGTACTTACTTTACTTTCTCTTTGTCTTTTGATAATCCCTATACAATCTCTTCCGTACACAGGTACGTCTCCTACAATGCCATCCGAGCGGTGGCTCCACAGTATCTCGACGAAGACTGGCCTCACACTCCCGGGCGGCTCACAAGCTACACGTGTGTGCTTCAGAGCCGCACGTCGTCGTCTCTGCGGGGGAGGACGGGCTGGTGATGCAGTGTGACGTCCGAGCCGAGCATGCATCCAGGTAATATCGTTAACATGTGTGGTACAAGATACATGTATGATACTTTAGAGGCAGCACCTTATCATCTACTAATATAATCGATAGGAGCCAAAAGACCTCTCTTTGGGCAAGGCCTATATCCATTGTGAATCAGTAAAATATGTGTCTGTTTTCACGTATCAGAGTCCTAAATGTTCTTAATAGTTAATGTGTACTATTATTTTTAAAATACGTTAAAAAATAGGTTGTCTGCAGTTCCTACTTCATCAGCTCTAAATTGCATTTCTTGGTTAATCAGTTCTAAAGGAAGTTCCTAGTTCATCAGCTCTAAATTGCTGTTCTAAGTTTATCACTTCTAAATTGCAGTTCTTAGTTCATCAGCTCTAAATTGCAGTTCTTAGCTCATCAGCTCTAAAATGCAGTTCTTAGTTCATCAGTTCTCTAAATTGCAGTTCTTAGTTCATCAGTTTATAAATTGCAGTTCTTAGTTCATCAGCTCTAAATTGCAGTTCCTAGTTCATCAGCTCTAAATTGCAGTTCTTAGTTCATCAGCTCTAAATTGCGGTTTCTAGTTCATCAGCTCTTAATTGCAGTTCTCAGTTCATCAGCTCTAAATTGCAATAATTAGTTCATCAGCTCTAAATTGCAGTTCCTAGTTCATCAGCTCTAAGTTGCAGTTCTTAGTTCATCAGCTCTTAATTGCAGTTCCTAGTTCATCAGCTCTAAATTGCAGTTCTTAGTTCATCAGCTCTAAATTGCAGTTCCTAGTTCATCAGCTCTAAGTTGCAGTTCTTAGTTCATCAGCTCTAAATTGCAGTTCCTAGTTCATCAGCTCTTAATTGCAGTTCCTAGTAGGAAGTAGAGCTGTGTCCCAGTAGTGGAAACTTTATAGGTTGATTATTTTTATGATAATGCCACAATTCATCCGTTTATATCTGTCATCAAGATGACGGCAAATCATTATGAGATGATTGCACAAATATGTGACATCAAAGGAACACCATAAGTTCTTATCTGAAGACATATGAAGCCAAAATATAGCATGTATTTGTAAATGTCGCAGTTTTTAAAAGAAACGATTTTTAAGCCTAAGTTATTCCTTATTATATCAGCTACCTGCCAATAAAAGTCCCTATAAAATCGGTCCAGCCATTTCAGAAAGTAGCCAGAACAACCTGACACACAAAGATTGTAAAAAATGTTATTTTGGTGTATGGGTATACCATATTATATTCATATACATGCAGTAAAAAACGGTTATGTCAATATTACAAACAGACACTTCAATTTTATTTATATGTATAGAACAGGGATGAGTGCCATCGATGGTACGTAACAACATAATTTGGGCACGGCATCATTTCAAAAGTATCACTAATTTGTTCTTTCATGACGTTCAAAAGTGCCTTTCTTGGGCCTATTTGAAATAAATGTTTTGACTTTGACTTTGACATATAAATTTATATAAAACTGTTAATGTTGATAATTAATTACTTTAACACAAAAAAAAAATATTATTGTGTATTCTTTCCTAATACAAGATTGTTTGGTGGCACGTCATGGCCCTATTCAAAATTTATTGCGAAAAAATGGCACGTAGATGTGTTGAGGTTCGCCAACCCTGGTATAGAGTATAGATTTAAAGCAAATAGTGACTAACTTTGATTTGGATCACTTCCAGATTGTTCCAAGTGAAGGAGAGCAACAACCAGATCATCCCGCTGTACAGCGTGAGCGGCAACCCGCTGTCGCCGGCCGAGCTGGTGGTGGCGGGCCGCGACATGTTCGTGCGCATGTACGACCGCCGCAAGTCCACCAAGCCGCTGGCGCTCTACTGCCCCACGGCCTTCCATAAGAGTCCCGTAAGATATAGATTGATATTAAGGTATATTGGTATTTTATGACCTTTTGTCGTATGTAGGGCAGGTTCTTTTAGTCGTAAGGGGGACTTGTTGGGAATTCTCACTACCTAATACCTGTGTGATTTGAAAACATTATTAACCCATTGACTGCCGGAACACAATTAAAAACTATTGTGTCTCGCGTAGATCTGCGTCTACGCGAGACACAATGGTTTTTAATTGTGTCTGTTATTGCGGCATACGAAAGGTTAAAAGCTTGTTATGTTGGGTAAGCGGGATTGTCCGAAAGGATTACCGCTGCCCCGGAACATAAAGGGCTACTGAAGGAACATGGATGGGTTTTAGTCAGTAAGAGTCTTACACTCCCGCCCCGAGCGGGAGAAGTCATTAAATGATTTCCCATCCTCAGAAAAAAAAGCTTGTTAAGTTTGTATCAGTGATGGCCCAGTGGAAACCGCTTCTTACCGAGTTATAGGTCGTAGGTTCGAACCAAGACAGGCACTTTTGAGTAAACTATTTCATCACCACTGCTCTCCACCAAGAATTCGAAGACATTTGTGACATCCACCAACCCGCGTGGATTACGGCCCGGGACCCGTTATTTTTCCCGGGATAAAAAGTAGCCTATGTTACTCCCGGAAAACTAAGCTTTCTAATAGTGAAAGAATTTCTGAAATCGGAGCAGTAGTTTTTGAGTTTATTCATTACAAACATACAAATCTTTCCTCTTTATAATATTAGTATAGATTAAAGAGGGTTATGTAACTTAAGTGAAGTGAGCGTGAACTGAGCTGTCGTTCCACCTAATGCTAGGGATTGAGACTATTGACAGCTCACTGTCAATTCACTTCACCTACGTTATCTCAGTGAGAATTTTACAGAATACCACTACAGGAGTGGATTGTAATGGGCTGATAGGATCACGTTTTGAGTATAGAAAAAGCCTATACTTTTTGACCACTCCAGCTGTCGATATTTATGTTGTTCTTACGAATGGTTAACTGCTGGTTGCATTGTATGGTTTAAGGAATAATACAAGTTAGTTGTGGCAAGGAGGTGGAATATTTACTTAGCGGGTTGTTTTTTTTTTAAATCGCCCATTGTATCGTACAATACAGCCGATGAACCACGGCCGGTCCGATCTTTGAGCAGATAGCTGTAACCAAACGGTGATGTAAGACTAGTGTGAGTGAGAGAACATGCTCGAAACTTCGAAGAGCTTTTGTTCAGAACGGCCTACTCGTATTCATCATCTGCTTAGCCTTTTTCCCAACTATGTTTGGGTAGCTTCTAGTCTAACCGGATGCAGCTGAATACCAGTTTTTACATGGAGCGACTGCCTATCTGACCTCCACAACCCAGTAACTGGGCAATACGATACCTCTTGGTAAGACTGGCTGTGAGATTTTCGGGCTTCTGACGACCCGTAACGACTGTCAAAGATGCACAAATGACAGCCGGGACCAACGGCTTAACGTGCTTTCCGAGGCACGGAGCACCCATCCACGGCCAACCCCGGCAAGCGTAGCCTAACCTGGTGGATCGACCCATGCGGCTGTTAGTACTTAGCCACGAGCTCCTCATTTATTACCCGTATTGTACTTAAAATGTTTCCATATAATTTCAGGGTAACGTGAAAAAAACAGTTCGGTTGTCTATGATGCACCTTACTTGTGCTGTCTACAATCACGACGGCACGGAGATCCTGGGTTCGTACAACGATGACGATATCTTCCTGTTTGATGTTAAGAAGGATGTCTATCAAAAGTAAGTTTATAAGCTTCATGTCGCACCTTTAGAATTAAAACAAAAAAGTGACTTTTCGGGAAATAGCTAAACAAGTTTTGAAATTCTTAACACCTCCGTATTATGTCGTCTATTATTTACATCAGTGACTATGTTTGTGCTGCAAATTATAAAGAAGTCGTTTCACTATTTTCGTTTTGAGTCATTTTATGACGATAACTCAATTTTTGTTTTTTTTTGTGTCGTTTTCATTCTGAAGGTGCGATGTAGCCACCTAGCCCAGTGGTAACGGCCGCGACTTATGGGTTGCAGGTCCTAGGTTCGAAGGCTTTCGAAGCCAAGTTTACTTTGTGTAAATTATTTCATCAAAGATGCTCTCTGATCATCAAAACTGAAGGAAAACATGAGAGAACCAGCATGTCCTAGAACTAAAAATTCGAAGAATCCACATTGGGGCACCGTGGTGGATTATGGCCCAGTCCTTATCACAGAGTTCCATACTTCTCTATTTGTCGTCATTTCAGTAGTCACTCCCTTTATAGCAATATCATTATCACACAATCCATCCATATTTTCTTTGGTTTTCCTATTTGTATAACCGGAGACTACGACCTATTTTCGAGTAAGAGATTTATGGCTCGAACTGGCTAGAATGTTCTAAATCTGAATCTTACATTTTACTGAGAGGAGAACTCCGAGAAAACCACAAATTATAATGGTCTATAACTTTCAACATCATGCAGAGAACTGTTTTTCTATCCCTGCTTAAAAAGAGTCCTTTGCTTATTATTATTATTTTCGTGTGGTTGATGACTAACCTGGTGTCAGAGTTTTTATGCTGCCCATGGGACTCTGACTTAGCTTCACATGCTGTTGAGAAATATCTCTCAGACATGCTGGTTTCCTCACGATGTTTTCCTTTACCAATTTTTAAGGAAGTGTTAATTATACAATACGCACATGAATCCGTTAAATCAGAGGTCTTAGGCTCGAACTCGAGACCTATCACTTGACAGTCCGACGGTCACACCACTAGGCTATCAATGCTAAAGTCCTTTGCTAAGTAGATATTATACATGCAAAGGTAACTCGCTCCGCCTGAACTTTTCAGGCCTAAACGATTTATTTAAAATATCGCACACATGTATACCTTGACCTGGGTTAGGACACAGGATACTTTTTCATCCCATTAAAACTATCTGGCGCGCGAAAACTATCAGTTATCACAGAATAGGAAGAACGAAAAATAGGTTGATTTGCCACAAAAAGATAATACAGGATGAAATTGAATTCATGGGCATTCATTGTAATAATACATTATGCTCGCCTAACTCGTCAAAATTAAAATGTAGGGAACAGCCGATTTTTTATCGCGATTTCAGATTTGTTCCCATTGTAAAATTTGTTGATAATTATGAGTATACAATGACCCCTTAAAATCTTGGTAGACCAGCCCACTAGCGCCAGCCAAGCATTAAATCCAGGACCCAATTACCACTCAATATAGTTAAAAAGAAACTGAGACTACTCCGTGCCTGTCATTTGTGCATCTTTGATAGTTGTAGCGGGTTGTCAGAATCCCGAAAATCTGACAGCCAGTCTTACCAAGGGTTATCGTATTGCCCAGTGACTGGGTTGTGGAGGTTAGATAGGCCTTCGCTCAAGGTAAAATACTGGTATTCAGCTGCATCCCGTTAGACTGGAAGCCGACCCCAACATAGTTGGGAAAAAGCTAGGCAGATGATGATAGTTAATAAGAAAATACTTACCTTTCAGGGGCGACTACGCAATAGAAAGAGACGGCTACACACACCGGTACAGCGGCCATCGCAACAGCGCGACATTCAAAGGCGTCGCGTTCTTCGGCCCTAAGAGCGAGTTCGTAGTCTCAGGGTCGGATTGTTCCTACATTTATGTGTGGGACAAGAAGTCGGAGTCCATAGTGCAGTGGCTGCAAGGAGACATGAACGGTGTTGTAAGTATTGGAAATATTTATCTTTACACTAGCTGACCCGACAGACCTTACCTACCTGCCTACCACCTACCACCTGCCTACCTACCTACCTATCTATCCTACCTACCTACCCTAGATACCTACATTTTTTTAATGTAAGAACCTTCTCCTGACAAACAACAAATACAAAAAAAATATTAGAGAAATCGGTTGAGCTGCTCTCGAGATTTGCGCTTAGCAACACATTCAGCTATTAATTTTTATATTATAGATAACATCATGTCTGTTATCGGTTAATGAGTAGGCAGAGATCTAATGGGGTGCGTCTCTCTACCAATATTATAATGAGGAAAGATTTTATTGTTTGTTTGCATTGAATAGGCTCCGCAACTACAGAACCGATTTGAAAAATTCTTTCATAGTTGGGAAGCTACACACTTTCCTGGGGTAACATAGGCTATAATATATTTTCAAAGCAATGTGGATCCTTACTAAAACTCCCACAATGTAACAATTTTCGACATCTACGCGGGCGAAGCCGCGGACAGAAGCTAGTATCATATAAAGTTAATGGTATATTTTTATTTCAATAATGTTCATAAGATATAATTAACCCTTTGTCCCTATTTTTTTTATAACCACCCAGGAATAGATCGTGCCAGAATTCGATCCTTATTAGAGACACTGGAATGGTGTAAAAATGATCATTGTTTTATACATAGTAAAAGTTGTTCAATGACCCCTTAAAATATTGCTCATGAATTCAATTTCACCCTGTATATCATAATTGTACATGGATTTTTGCCAATCGGTTTTCCACAACCCAGTTACTGGGTAACCTGGGTGGGTACCACAGGTTACCAGTACTGGCAGCCCAGTATTGGCAAGACTGGTTGTCAGATTTTCGGGCTTCTACCTACCCATGACTATCAAAGATCTTTGAATGATAGATGATAGTAACGCACTTTCCGGCGAGGCAAGGAGGGGTCTCGGTATATAGAGGATGGTCACCCATCTACAGAACAACCTCGGCAAGCGAATCTTAACCTGTAATTGACCCGTTCAGCTATCATTATTTAGCCATGAGCCCCTTCTAAGTACCTATTAGACAGTATTAGTCAGTAGAGTCGACTTATTAGGTGACTTCGGTAGCATGTTTAGAGTGTACCTTCACTAAGCGGGATTGTCCGAAAGGGTTGCCGCTACCCCGGAACATAAAGGGCTACGGAAGGAACATGGATGGGTTTTAGTCAGTATTAGTCTGACACTCCCTTCCGCTCCACTCCCGAGCGGGAGCTGTCATTGGATGATTTCCCAGCCTTAAAAAAAAAAAAGAGTGTACTTTCATTATTGTGTGTATGTATATTTCCAGGTCAATTGTATAGAGGCTCATCCGCGGTGTCCAGTGTTGGCTACCAGTGGCCTGGACAAGGATATCAAGATCTGGGTTCCTAAGGCTCCAAGCGATCCCAACTATGACGGTTTAGAAAGGGTACGAAACATTTTATTACTAAAAATAGTTTTAATAAGTAGGTATGGAAATTTTCTGAGTGATCAGGAGTAAAATGTTAATAACTGGGTATCCGACCTTCGTGAGCCGCGAATACGACGAACGCGATCAACTTAACGGCATACCCTGCTTGTGGCATATATGGCAGTCCGTGGCGAGACGCGACATAACTTGTTTTGAGGGTGACCAGACGCGACACACCACGAACTAAAGCAAAATTGTTTAAATTGTACTGTACTTCTCCATGATTCGAGAATTAATGACCAAAATAACGTAGAACATTTATTGGTGTAGCATCGCATCGCATGGCGTCGTGTCGCGTCGTATTCGTCGCACACGCACGGCACCCGTTTAGATACGTGGTATCTTTTCAACGAGTAACAAGGTGACCATTCGGTCGATTCTGTGAAATTCTCACGTGATAACTTGGTTAAGAGAGCGTGAAGTGAGATGTCGTTCCAACTAACAAGGGATTGACACTGTTGACAGCTCACTTTAAATTCACTTCACCTACTTTATCACGGTGAGATTTTAACAGAATAGCACTACTGTTCAAGTACTTGAAAGTCCTTACGGTGGATGCGCAAAGGTAGACCGCGGAATTCAATTTGCACCATGGAGCACATACAAAGAGGAGATGCCGTTACTGGATTTCCCTTTAACATAATGCGTGACACTTTACGGGGAGCGAGGGACGTTACAAATCACGCCCCTCTCTATTTTCCATCTAGCGGTGAATAGGACAATTAATAGATTAAGCTTTGTCGATTGTTACAATGTCGTTTTAGCTAGATTTCGCTAGATGTCACTAGTGCATAGGTGACATGATGTGATACAAAGTGGCGCCATCTTTTGTCGAGCAGTGACACTATTGTTAAGAGACAATGCACAGATTTTTCTAGAACGCTTCTAATAATTTATGAAATAAAATTACTTACACGTGAAATGTTATGCCGTCCAAGGCACCAGAACGTCTATCTGAATAGTTTTTACATGATAGCACACAACACTTCATCTTGTTCTTTAAAATGATAGAAAATAATAAATTAGACTGAACACTGGACTGTAAACATGTAGTTAGTACCTACGCAACGTGTGCCGCCAACTGACCGAGGCCACGCCCACCGTGATGACGTCAGGACACATTTATTGTCACAGTGCTCATTCACATTATGACATCTCCTCTTTGTATGTGCTCCATGATTTGCACAGTTGATACGTTGATGATATCTGGATTATAATTTGCATTTCCACAATTGGCTATTTGACACGGTCAAAAATAAAACGTGAGAGTATGTACTCAGAAAATGACAGCGAGTTTCCGTTATTTAAAATTGAAACTTAAACAAAATTAACCAACGAAATACTAGGTGGAGCTGAGGGCGCAATCTATAAACTGTACTTGGCGCGTCGCGTACTTTCGCTTATCGTTCTAGCTGTCACTGTCGCACAGCTCTCAAACTAAAAGTGCAAGAAAGAGACAAAACACGAGCTAAGTAACGTTTATAGTTCTCGGGCTAAGCACCACCTTGTAGTCTTGTAGAGAACTTCTAATCGTAATCAGTAAATCCTAGATAACTCTGCATCAAGACTTCATACGTACATGTCCTATACTATGAATTTCAGCACGGTATCATTTAACAATAATCGTAAGAGTTAACTGTTAGATAAGATACAATGGTGCTCCTGATAAATGTTATCTGGCAAATAGGAGTGACTTGCCATTGTGTGCCGATTTGTTATCTGAACCACTTTATACATTCGTAGGGCGTATTTTGCGCACACTGTATTACAAATGCGCTTACGCAGCTTTAGCTGATTGTTATCTATTCTTATGACAAAAAGCACATGTTGATCTTTCATGAAATGGTGTAAGAATTATGCCTAGTATTGCATAACAAAACTGTAGGATACAAATATAACACATGAAAGTGTTTCATCAATGGCACGTGTACCTGTCTGTGCCTTGGAAATGTAGTCAAGTTTTAGACGGTGATAATATTGTTTGCGACAAATATATATTGACAATGTTTTGATTTATTGGCGTTTCTTGCCACTTCCCCTAGGCTTTGGAATGGGAACTTCGATTGTCCGAAAGGGTTACCGCTGCCCTGGAACACAAAGGCTAAGGAAGGAACATGGATGGGTTTTAGCCAGTAAGAGTCTGACACTCCCTTCCACTCCACCCAGATCGGGAGTGGCATTTGATGATTTCCCATCCTTAAAAGAAAAAAAAAACCAAATTCACCACAATTTCGAAAAGAAATATGAATTATACTGACATACAAATTTTTTAATTCTCCAGGTGGTACGAGAAAACAACGTGAAACAATTGAGAAGTCCTTTATTCAACGATTTTTTACCTACACTATATAGTGCGTGGCGGGGCGAGCGGCGGATGATGAACGAGGACGACTCCCTGCCCTCGCTGGGCGGCAACATCGAGTTCGACGGCAATGTATGCACGACTTTCTAGAAACTCTAAACAAATCCCATCGTTGGGACTAGATTTAAACGCAGCTCTACGTTGATATGAGTTATTTTCGTTGTTATTATTTGTTAAATTGGTTGGTTAGTTGTGTAAGTGTTAGCATTACATAGTGCACTTTGAAATGGGTGCACTTTAACATATTTATAAACTTTACTTAAAACTAAGTAATGATAAACGTCTACACGTTATTTGGTGTTTAAAAGTCTCTTAACTTTAAACAACGTTTACAAATAAACCTTACAATTGATGATTTTGGAAAAGAACTGTTGGATTGTGCGCTTCATATCCAGTTGTTGGATGGGTATGCTTTCGTACATCTAAATTAGTATTAAATTAAATACTTGTTTATATGTTTGTCTACTCAAATTCTACTTAGTTTGCGTATTGGCGTTTACAAGCGGGAGTTTTTACGGCGCTAAACCTAAATAAATTGGAATGAATGCAAGAGCATTCCCGCTTTAAGAGTCGAATATGGTAGTCAATCAGTGATGAAACTTGTATCTTTTGAATATGAAAGCAATACTTTAGTTTATCTGTTGATCCAGTTAAACGTAAAACAGGCATATTATTGAAAATTATAAGAAACGTGTTGAGAGAGGGACAGCATAATTACAATTACACAGATTTATAATTAATCTGATAGAAAAAAAAAGAAAAATATTTAATTCTGCACACACACAGGAAATACACAAAAATAAAAACAAAACGAGACTATAAAATGGAAAATAACAAATAGTAATTAAAGCAATAATAAAAAAGTAAAAACAAAGACCTGTGCGAGGCCAAAAAGGCTACACTATAAATGCTTAAATTTCAATCAATTATCCATAAAATCTCAGTATAATGCTGCGATATTTTAAATGTATTAAGGGTCGGGCAAAGTTATTGGGTTTTACCGTCTCAATAACAGCCCGGAGTCTGGTTTTGTGCCCGGTTGACGGCAATAGGCTCACTCCCTATTACCGGTGTGTACCTGTACACCCACAGAAGGATGTTATTATACATGTTGAAATTGAAATCATTGGCATTCTTCCAGGGGCTGAAAGTACTCATAAATACAAATAACTTTCACTATGTGAACAAATCTGGTGTTTTGCAATAAAAACTGCAATAATTACCCAAACAAGATAACTAAAATGGTTGACCCCAGAGTTGTTTGCATCCCCTGAAAGATGGAATGAGGTTAAAAATTAGTTGTAATAATCTCTAGTGCGTTTGTTAGCAAGGAATGCTAAACATTATTTATTTAAGTTTTTATTGGTTTTGTAAATGAGAAGTAAAGGAGTGAACAGACTTGAATGAGACATGGTATGATTTGCATTCAGACAAAAGGCATGTTTATGAAGCCGCGTCCTGTAGTCCAAGTCTGTTTCCGCCTTTATGTTTTTATTGGTTAATGTAAATTATGAATGCTACATGCTGCATTTAAATCTAGACTTAACAAAATTTTTAACTAATAATTTAAGTTTTGTCTTCTAACAACTTTTTCATTCACTATTTAATTTAAATATTGTAAATGTAATGCCAAACATACACGTCATGTTAATATTAGTTGTTTTTTTATGTAATTGAAGGACACTTGTGGTTTTTGCAATGCAAATGGGATAGATAAAAAAGTTATTTTTATTATAATCTGTTATCTTTAATATTTTACCTACCTAAACCAATTAAATTTTATAAAAATAAATGGCTGCCGACTCATAGCTGCATCCGGGTTTGGTATTCAGACCGTTTTTCTATAATTATCACATTGTGACTAATATGTGTGTGTACCTACAGATGTGAATTTTAAATATACATCTCAATCTTTGTGGGCACATGAAACAAATAATCTTAGCATGGGAAGATTCTAAAAACGTTAAATCGGGAAAAAATAGCAAGTATTTCGAATTTCGCTCCAAAACTAAAAGATTGCCAGTAACAATATAAAAAGCTGGCAACATAACTAGCTGTGAATGATTGAATAAAGGTCATGTGTAATCTCTGCACGTATTACGGGACGCTTGCTGACGCAACTGTGAGTGGCGTTGTTAGTCATGATGTATTTAAAATATCTATTTACAAATGACCTGTAGGCATGTACTACACTTAGCCAGTGCGCGTGTCTACTTGCTTTCCGCTAAGGGCACTGCGTTGCAATGCTTTGCCGGTATAATAAGAAGGCTAATTGGTGTGAAATAACAATTTTAGTAGTACAAAATGTTATAGATCCATGTGAAATGTATTCCAATGTTTGAATTTATAAAAAACTTTGTGTATCTTTTTCTACTTGTTGATGTCCGTGCAGAATACCTACATGTATCGTTTACTATATTTATATTTGGATAAATATAATTATAGATCACGTATTTATATATTCTAGGTGTATATCAATTAAAAGTAAAGATATATTTTTGAAGTTTTTTACCAAGAGCTAAAGTTAATGAGAGCAACGAAAATAATTGAAATACGCGCTCAAAGCTGAACGCATAGCAAAACTATATTCATTATTAAGTCTAAATGAACAAAGTTAAGGAAAACATGACATGTTTCCTGGTAGCACTGAAACAATTTTAACCATTTCATAGGCTTTTTTTCGCTAGTAATCATTTAAAATGTCTATTAATACATGTATGCGTAATATTTTATAATATTGATAACTTTTTAGTATGAAATTACTGTTTAAAATCTCTACAAATGTACAAAAACCACGAGTGTCCCATAGTTTAATAGTTCTGAAATTGTAAACGGTAAAACAATTTATTATTATATAAACAATATGTATATGCCTGTGATATACTGATTTGATAGATATTTTGATTCATAAATTAGAAAATATTTTGTTTACTTATAATTAGTTTGGAAAAAAATTAAGCTAGTGGATGTAACACATAGTTCATTAGTTTGAAATACACATTTTATGTGAATGTATCCGTTAAATGACTCTCCAATGTAAGCGTACGCAACCTGTTTTATTAACACAGTGTACACCAATATTGATAAGTATTTATATCTTAAGGTATGTACTGGAATAATCCAGAGTTTATAAATCCAATATGGGTGAAAAGTACGCTAGGGCCTGTATCCGACTCTACCGTATTTATATGGTTTTGTAGGAATGTCTAGACATTTGCACACGCAACAGAATTCCCGCTTATTTAATTATATTCGCCCTGTAATCAAATTCTAGTGTAACTTCTCATCTCTTTAGAATATACAGCAGGATGTTTTAGTGATTAAAATAATCGAGTTCATAGTTTTTAACAGGGTGGTAATTCCCGGTCATAAATCAGCTGTATCATCGTGCTTTGTGCTAGATAAGGTTACGGAAAGAACACTGCAAAGAGCTGACGGCCCGGTCGATAAGAACTGAAACAAAACGAGCCTCAATTGGAAAGCTGCTTAAAATAACGATCCATAATCTAGCACAGAGCACGACTCACGACATCATCTTCATCTGCATAATTAATATAAATAACACCTATCATGTCCCTCTCGTTTTATTATTGTAATTATAACACTACTACAATATCTATTTTAGACGTCACGTGTTCTATTTTGCTTTCATGTAAAAATGTTTAGACAAATTGCATTGTCGAATAGAATTGTACAGATACAGAACAACCTGTTCGACTTAGATAACAAGTTGTTATTTGTTTACAAAACGAATTGGGTTACAGATCAATGTAAATAACAATTTCACCGTTACGTCTGAAATAAATATTTTTGCGGAATTCATAAATAATTCTTTTTTTTTCTTTATGTACTACGTTTGCCACCGCTCATCTAGGTCGTACGATTATATTTTAGTTCGAGTGTATTTTATTTATCGTTTCCTATCGCCTCCCAATATGTGTGGAGTAAAAAATGTAAGGTTAGTCCCAATGTGTAAATAAATGATGATTTTAAATACGTTTCCTCTTTATTTTTCATTAATTGGCATCACTATAGTTCGCGCCGAAATTAATTACCCATGCGTTTATTTTATGAGCAATAAGTTCCCTACATAGTGACGTTTCAAAAAAACTATCATAACCATTTTCAATATGGCGGCAAATACAAACAACTCCTGTTTAAAATATGATCAATAAGTACAAGGCTCAAGAGGGTTGGAAATAGGCGGTAATAAATGTTGAAATTTTCATTTCAATCTGATTCTAATCTGATTTTTATTTCAATTCAGTCATTGCGTTTTATACTAGTTTAGGAAAGAAATGATAAAATCAATAGTCATCTTATCACATATTGTGATATTGCCAAAAGTAATGTGTATTTTCTTTCATATTCGATTAAATGTCTATGCGACGCATTTTAACAATCGCTGATTTTTTCGATGTTTGCTGAGAAAACAATTAATTAAATTCGGGCAATACATTATTTTATCACAATGAACTTTTTATTTTCCCGCTCTACAATGATTGATTGCAGCGCCCAGTTGCGTCGAAATTTGGTACTAACTGAAGCCGACGCGATCTTAATTTTAACAATTTCTCCGAATCAAGACCTTCAAGAATGAAAACAGTTTTGAAAACAGGATTAAAATTAGTTTTAACAACGATTTAACCCCTTACTTGGCAGCTAAATGGTTAAATAACGAAAATGTAATTCAACATTTTTACCCACATGCTAGTCATAGCTTGTTAATGGCGGACAATTTGAACCAATCAGCGTTGAGGCGTGCAGAAGCCCGCGCCATCTTCGTTTTCAAACTCATCTGGCCGCTCGCTCACTCGCCTCGCTCAGTCAGTCGCGCGTCGGATCCGGGCAGCCGTACAACTTAACTTACTAATTCTAGTAATTAACACCAAAATCAGAACAATCATGAGCACCAATGAAAATAACAGTGAAGTGGCCGTCGACAAGGTCGGCGATGAGAAGGGTGACGCCAAAAGTGACCTAAAAGGAGCCAAAAGGGCAGCAGAGGTGAGTCCACATGTCAAACAAATGTATTCGTTATAATCGCTCGCCATTTTATTGAACGCTATTATAAAGGCTGCATTACACTAATTTTCTTTATGTAGAGTGCCTTCGTTCATCATTCCACGTGGTAAATAGAGATCTATGCGTGTAGGCACAGAAACGATGCTGACTCTTACCGGCGTATTTTTGGATGTCATTTCTGTCCAGATAAGCATTTTAGCGTGTGGGGAAATCGATGAGCCATTATCACGATGCCCTCTGAAGAAACAAACATAATTTTTTACTAAAAGCGTAATACATTCGTGGGTCACTAATTTTTTAGTTTTTGTTTACTCGTTTGCGATACGGAGGCATGACCTTGGCGGAAAAAAAACATGGCGCGGGAACGTACGCTGTCCTCATTGATGTGGTTATTATAGAAAATGTGTCGATATAGGTGTCGAAAAGCCAAGCCGTAGTTTACTATCGATTAAAAAGCGTGGAAATAGTTATTTTAGACTTTCTCAGGGCTTGCGTTCATCGTAGCGTGACGCTAGATGGATGGGTAACATGGCCGGCGCGAATGTCAGTGTTTGAGTCGGATGGACTGTCACAACCGCCGCGCAAATGTACACCTAGCGTTATCTACTCTGAATATATTCTTATTATTAACTAATGCAATAACCAAGTCTGCCATGAATCAGTCACGCTTACGGCGTTTTCACAATTGTTATTTTATTTCGGCGCTTACACTAAAAAGTAGTCAATGACCCGGCATTATTTGCATGTAGGTGTACATATTGTAGTATGTATCCTTTGTTCTAGTATCTAGTAGCACTTGTTCATAGCACGCAGTCATGTGAACATTCATCGTCTACACAAATTGGGCGGGAGTCTTGAATATTCTATAAATTTGCTAAAAATGGGAATGGTTTATATCTTCCGTCCTGTTCACTCTTAAATGTGTACTGTACGTACACGAGGACGCATGGCGTAGGCACGGCTCGATTCGACACTAGAGTTTGTATAGGTTAACTTATGTCGTAATTTAACCATCTAAAACGTGTATGCTAATGAACGACGCTACGAGACGTATCAATATTATTTTGACGGTTTTTAGTGGTTCCTTGTGTGTACGGCGTCGCTTTGCGAACGGTTAGGTAGGTATGCGCGGTGACCGCGTTCCGCTCAACTTTGCCACGGGAAAAAGGGCCGTATGACGCCGGCCCCGCTCAACGTCGCTCTTTCCCCCACACAACAACTAATGACCCACGCTTCTTTATCGTTACGAATCTTTGTCACCTGCGGCTCATTACTATGCAGGTAACTTGCATCGTTTTCCCACAAAATCATACATAAACAGATCTTTCAGTGCATTCATAATTGAAATACCTCATATTGGCTAATGGCCAGTTATCACTTGTTTGATCTTGAGTACGTCAAGGCGCACCGCGTACTGTCGTATATGGTACGTAAACAATTAAAAATACAGGTTCCCGCCAATAATTTGTTACATTTTTAGGAGAAAACGACAGATGCGAAAAAGGCGCGAAAGGAGGAGAATGGTGGAGGCGGTGACGACGAGCCTCACAGTGAAGAGGAAGACTTAGAAGGAGAGGGCGAGGGCGAAGAAGATGACGACGAAGAAGTGGAAGGAGAGGATGATGAAGAAATCATCGGAGAGGGAGAGGACGACGATCTCGACGGCGAGGGTGAGTAGTACAGCAACACTACACGTGCATAAACAAACATACACGAGCCAGTGAGGTTATCAATTACCTATGCGATCATCTATACACTACAGTGAGGTTATCAAATAGTCTTTAAATTCGTATAGTAAAGAGAAAAATGTCGAATTCTAAATACTAAATAGAATTGAGAAAATGTTGCTTGTGAGTAATTACTACACAAACTGACAGGTTCGAATGAATATAAGCTAAATCGAGAAACTGAGGTGTTGTCACTGCATATAAAGCTGCGTCTATAGGGTTGTGGCGCGTGCGTGCGACGCTAATATAATCACGTGTTGATTGTTACAGACGAGGAGGTGGAAGAGGAGCTGCTAGGAGAAGAGGAGGAGGAAGATGCGTAATACGCCTCGTGCCTCTTTATGGACAATGTCACAGTGATGTGTTAGTGCTCGTGACGCCCCGGACTGGCGCGGCCTCGCCTCGCCTCAACTGTCCACAAACAGCGACAGCCCCAACTACAGGACACTAACAACAGTTGGGAACACGCGGGGCCGACAACGCTCCCACCTAAAACGGGTGCAGTTCTATTTAAATGACAAATGTAATTAATTAAGTCAAATTCAATGCAGATTTTCATTTTTTTACAATGTTTAAGTTCGGTACTGAAAGCTGTATCTTTACTTTTTCGGCTCGTTATCGAGCGTGTAATTAATTAAGACTTAGTAGAATGCTGTTGAATTTTGTCATGAAATGTACAAATGTGTTTTTCGGAAGTAAACTTTATTTTAAGTGAAATCCGCTCTGTATTCTAGGTCTACCTGTGAGCCCGTTGAATGGTGAAGTTGTGATATTTTTCTATGCTGTAGGAACCTATCCGTTACTAAAATATAGAAGTAAGCCAGATTTGGCGCGTTATAGTAAATAAGCTATAAGTCACAAAGCTCAATTCTTCATTTTCTTGTTGTCGATGAGAGTTTGTGTGTACATATTTAGCATAAGTGAAGCCTGTGATTTTATAATCAGTAATAATGTAACATAGTATGAACGTTGCATTCAGGTTATTAGTTTTCTTTTATACAGTAATATCCACAGTCGCGTTCAGATTACACAATCGTTTCCTCGTTGAGACTCGATCGCGCATTGGATCGAGTGATAAAGTATGATAACGAAATAAAAACATAGAAAATTAGTCATTTAGCGATAGAATCGGTACGGATGGGTACCGTCCATGGCTACCGAGTCGGGACGAGGAAACGTTGCCTTACCGCCGGTCAAGACGCGGTCGTATTCCACACGTCAGTTTACTAGAAAAACATCACAATTTTGCCATTATCATGCGCCCATCGTGCGCCGGCCGCCCGCTCTCTGAACGACCGATAAAGAGAGCGCGACGGTCGGTCGCGGCGCGATAGCGAATAATAAAAATATTTCAAACCGGCCTGTAACTTTTGTCCATAACTGTTAATTAGGATAGAACCTTCAGCTCGGTACTTCAGTGTCTCACGGTGTGGAATAAGAGATTCCTAGGTTAAAGTGATTTAGTATGTAGGATGTACGTCATTTTTTATGAAAGGACGCCACGGGCGGGGCGGGGCGGCGGCGGCGCGTGGCCTCGTTCGATTTGCCGCCGGTGCTCGCCGCTCCGCGCCCGCTAGCCGCGCGCCCCGCACCACGACGCGGCGACGCGCTCTCTTGCGTGGAAAATCACCCATTGTGCGCTATACATCGCTGCACGGGCTCGCCACTGACCCGCCAGCGATGTATACGCACTGCCCGCCTAGACGCCGATCGTCACATGAGCGTTTTTGATACTTCTTGTTGAATCCGTTTTCACTCCGTCATTCAGTCTTTCGCGGGGCGTCGGTGTGCAGACACCTAGTTGAGATAGCTTATGATTTTCACGCAGCCGGCCCCCGGCGAAGGCGACGAAATGTATTGAGAAGCATTTAGCTAATAAATTGTTCCATTCGCGATCGAATACCAAAGGGAGCAAAGATGTTTTCATTAGAAAAATTGACATGGAAATCAATAAAATTATCTTATGAGTAAATCTTATTGTCCCGCCTTTTCATTTTTGTGGTAAGAATGAGCTGTCGCATATTTGTACTATGTACGACTTATGTGAATACCTTAGTACGATTTTATTTATTTGTGATGTTGAACACTATTGATTTTCTACAATGGACGAAATGTAAATACAACCGATTTTAAGTAAAACGTTATTTTGTTTTTAAGCTTATTTATTTGTCCCACAGTATCGGATTGAATATTCCCGAATGTGAAATTCTCAATTTCGAGAACCGATTATGATGTGACGGTAAAGATAGCGTTATAAAAATAAATATGGCGCATGTCTTGAGAAACGCAATTGATTGGGCCGTGTTCATACTGCAGCGAATACATTTAGTTCAGAATTTCAATGTTGTTCTTCTGAGGCACATAAATTAACGAGGGGTGACTAATATACCTTTATTCCCCTTCCAAAAAAAGAAACCCTACTCTACGAGGGGAGCCCATTGTACTTCCGGTTGATTGCGCAATAAGCACCAACCTAGGTGACGTGGTAGGTTGCTATGTAAACCAAAATTACCAATACCTACCTACCAAATTTTGCTTTTAGAGAGTATCAAAATGTGGAAATAGGTAAGTTTATAAACGTAGGTATCCGATGGAGATAACGGTAAGCTATCGTGTGAATACAGCCTTGGAGCTGTGGGAACGTTCCACTAGCGACATCTATCGCGAGGTATTTCTACTGACTTTCCTAGACTTTACGACAGGTGGCAGCACTGGGTGCATAAATTATGAAGGTCATAATTTTTAGTACTGGTTATTAAAATAGATGGCACTAGCAAGCTAAATTTTGGCGCCAGTTTTTAACTTTTTGGATGGTGTTATTTCGTAGTCAACACGGAAACGTATTCTCATGCATTCGGTATAGGTATTTCTTTTAATTATTATTTTCCGCAACTTGTAAGAACATAGTCTAAATAAAAATAATAAATAAATACACTTTCAAACCCCACTTTCCTTAATTTACAGGCACAAAGTGTTTTAGTGTATTTTCATAGTAGTAGGTACGTCTAAAATGTAGGTAATACTCAGAAAAACAATACGTGCCATACAAAATACGTACCTTTTAAGTCGGAATAAAAAGTTTTAATGCACTTCTAATCTGTCAACTACGAACTACACTAAATCACGAAATTAACTTTGTGGTATTGAAACAACTGAAAAATCTTTTTATATTTGAAATTAGAAGTAAAATGTTTCCCCAGTGATTTAACTTGACTGACATTTTCAGAGAATCAGTCATCCTATTTGTCTACAAGGGCAGGCAAAGGCACTGACCACACAGCCTAAAATATTATTAGATCAAAACTAAGCCTATTCAGGGCCGGAAGGTTTCTATCTGTCAGTCTGGATGATCTCAAATGACTTCATTTATTAGTTTGTTAACGTAGTTCTATGAATATTATTAAAGATAGATACCCTATATTTATTTACCGTACAACTTTTACATGAAATTTTTTAAATGAAACAAATACATGTATAATTTATATTGCCTGTGTTTTATTTTTATTTCAAAACTTGAAATATTATTTTATAAATAGTGAAAATAATAAAGAAATATACTTCAGCAGCAAACTGTATCACTTTTGTCATACTAAACAATAGTGCTGTCCCCAAATACGGGTCACACGCCGCAAGTACACAACAAAGGATATTATTACTCGGTTAAATTAAGAAACACTCTATCATTCGTAAGTGTTACTGAAAAGATGACATCTGTAACAAGTCGATTATTATATTGGACCAAACATTTGTGACAGATACGTGTGGATCTGGCTTTGATTCAGCGCAGTACATTAATTTAGTGCGTTTTACGCCGCGAGAGAGAGCCTACGTCTATTCAATTCGTCCTTGTGAGGTGCATTCACTTTTCGTGTGAATACGCTTAAATTAAATTGAGCTTTGTTCAAAAAGTTTTATTTTACAGTAGACAAAAAAAGTGAATTTGAACGCGGCCTTTGAAGGTCTATGAACATGTTTTAGCGCTAAAATGTGTAGGGATGTGCATAAATCGGTACAGTTTTGTTTTTAGGTGACAATAAACAGGTAAATAAAATCATTAAGTATTATTATGTAAATAAATAATAAGTCTGGACCTATCTACTCCAATAATTATTAGGTACCTTTAACTAATAGGCCACTTTTCTACATTTTATGAATGAAAGCAGACATTACAATTTCTCGAGATGAAAACTATTAGTAATTTTACGTTGTGGTTTAATTTGTTACGTACCTGGTTTATTCTTAGGATTCCGTACCCGAGCGGTGACAAACAGAACCCTATTACGAAGCCTCCGCTGTCCGTCCGGGTTTTTGTCTCATGAACCGTAATAGGTAGACAGTTGAAAATTTTCATATTTTCAAATGTGAATTACCGCTATAACAACAAATAATAGAAATAAAAGGGAGCCCACACAAAAAACATGTTTTTTTTTTAATTTTTACTAAAACCTATTTAGTTTTAAATATTCTAATATTGGTTCGAACTTTGAAAATTGAATTTTTCGCATTGTAAAACGCTCAAATTATCTCGATGGAATATTTTTTGGACCAGTGTGAATTTGAAATAATTCGCTCTACAATGCTCTCTAATTAAAGAGTGTCCTAATCTTTATAGAGGGATGTTATTAATAATCGCAGCGTGATTAAAATTGAATCATTAATTTTATACTACCTCAGGTGGCAATTTCCGTTTTTTTCGTTGTCCATGGCCTTAACTCAGTTGTCAATCTTAATCTGTCAAATGTTGTTTATGGCAATCCTACTTAGTCGTAGTGGGGGTATTAGATTTTTGACCTATAGTTATTACCTAGTTATTTACTGTCGGTGAAATGAGGTTGCTACTAGAATTTGACCGATTGAATTTAAACGGGGACTGGCTTCCTGTTTTGTAGGTAGATGGTGTGTCATCTTGTAGTCAAGATTTCAAGATCACGCACAAGCACACACATTGCAATGGAGCGCAAATAATTAGGTTAGAACATTACTATGAGTCAATCTACGCAGGTGACTATGTGGCTTCCGTAATAAATTGGTGTAGGTAGCATAAGTACCTACAAAGGTATCTACATTGTTTTCATTCTACTTCGATAAAAACGCAGAAGGTATTTATCGAAGTAGAATGACTCACTGCAAAATTGGAAGAAAGAAATTGATTCTCTTTAGATCGGGCTACAACTTTGACTTTCTTTGCTAGAACTTTGAAACTCACTCAAACTTGTAAACAAAATATTATGTCAAATTTTGCCTGGATTTCACGATTATATTTGTCTCAGTAATGCTAGTGTACAGACTACAGTCGCCAGCACATCCAGTTACCTACTAGACCACAGAATGTCAAATTGTTAATTTTTTTGAGGTCGGGAAATTATCATGTCTCCTCCCGCTCTGGATGGAGCGGAAGGGATTGTCAGACTTTTACTGACTAAAACCCATCCGTGTTCGTTCCTTAGCCCTTTATGTTTCGGACAAGCCCGCTTACCATGAAACTGATCTTGATGCTGAAATGAGCAGAAGATTGGTCAAACACTACCTACGCTTTTCATTTTGGCAAAGAAACAATATTAATCGCATTTTTTACGTTGTCGAGCAGGCGAATCAAACGATATGATTTATGAAGCAATGAATTAGAAATGTATTTCAAACTCCTTCGGATTATACAAGAAAGAGTTTTACGTAATTAGGGATGCCCTAAAAAAATCTGACTGATATTTGCATCAAAATTTTTTTTTACGTAAAAATGTGTGTTTTGTAAAACTTTCAACATTCGTCAGTGCATTGCCCTCAGAAACGGCGCGGACCTTCGCACTTTACTCAAAAGGTTACTCAAGCTTCCCAGAGGCCAGTTGTCGTAGATAGTGCTACGAGTAAGTAGACTGGCGAAGACAACAAGGCCGCAGCCTTAGGGAGCCTTTATAGCCACACTCGGGTGTTTCTTTAATGTTTTTTTTTTACTCCACGCAAATGTTATATTTTGTCATGAATGTCAATTTTGTTAGTTTTAATCCCGTCTTATTATTATTTATTACTTTGGTTTTAATAGCTCCTTTATAGACTGTTATATTTCCTATGCATATCCCAAATAAAATATTTTTTTTATATTTTTCACTTCGGTTATTAAATCATAAACCCCATTACGGGTCCATTTGACAATTAAGGCACTCGCACACGGTATCCTTTTTAAAGGTCCTACAAAAAATGACCACCAATTGTATGCCGTCTTAGAGCGCTCTAAAACAGACAAGCAACCAGATAGAGGGTTCTTCAGACTGTTAGTCTCCAAACAGACGAACTTGAGACCCACATAGTAACAATAACAGTAGCATTTCACCTTAGCGACTGGATTTATAGCAGCATTGTTGTTGTTATTGATACGGTTCTTTGTTCTCAGCTTATCGAATTAAAACTGTAATCGGATATTGACTAGATATCTTATGCCGTGATAATGGAAATCAAGATTTATCGTATATACGTATGTAGCTATCAAATACGTAGGTAATGCTTTTGTGTTGAATATTCTTAACACATACGGTTCCGTAAACAAAAGGGTTACCGCTACCCCGGAACATAAAGGGCTAAGGAAGGAACATGGATGGGTTTTAGTCAGTAAGAGTCGTGACTCTCCCTTCCGCTCCACCCAGAGCAGGAGTCATTTGATGATTTCCCAAACTAAAACAATAAGATATTATGGGATCTAGATTATATACTAGATTGAATTCGATTTCAGGTTTGGTCCAATAGTAAAAGTTGCTCGTTATAATGAGTGCAATGACCCCTTAAGAAGTTTTAAATGACTTCAATTAATCATCATGTATAAATAGCCTGAAGTTTTAGGTACAATAAATCTAATGAAAATGAAAACTTAATATATGAATATGAAGAACATCACCATCACTTAGGAACCTTAAATTGATGTCAAGCCAATGACGAATGTCCGCTTCTTTCCGTCCAGAAAATGTTTTCTTGTGCAACAAGCATGCTCCTTCCTACGCATGAATCACATTTTTGTTGGTTCTTCATTTTGTCTCTACCTTATATCGTCCTTACCTTAATTTTAAATACGTTGAAATAGTTCATACTATCTCTTCAATATATCAATCAATCAACTCAACAATAGCAGCCCAGTGCTGCACATAGGCCTCTCCCAGGCTGCGCCACAACATCCTGACCTCCGCCATCTGCATCCAGTCTGTCCCAGCCACCTTCTTAAGGTCATCGGTCCATCTAGCTGGGGGCCGTTGCCGGGGATTTGACAAACATGGCCCACTGCCGCTTTAGTTTGCTTACTTTACAAGCAATGCAGGTGAATACGCTCTTACGTGAATACAAAGCACATGATATTATATTCACACGATTTCAATAATACACTCAGTCATAACATTCCATATTATGGGTTAACGAGTTTCATCATACGTAGGTACAATAATATGTACCTACCTAACGAATTTTCCAACCATGTTTTCCTTCCTTGTGAATTTGTCGCAGTAAAATATAAGAAAATTGGACATATTTAGTCATTTATTGATGATGTGGATGCATTGATTTTCCTATTTCAGTAGGGTAATGGCGAAACACACTAACAGTAGCATTGGTTTCATTTTGACAGTTCAACAACGTTCAAAAATTGATCTGCCCACCAACGTAAATAGCGCAATCTATTTACGTTGGTGGGCAGATCAATTTTTCGAACATATGAAGCAATGGATTAGCAATATCCTTCAAGAGCATTCTGATTGTGCTTGATAGTGACATAAAAAGGTGCTAGTTAAAAATTTCAGAATGCCATTCGAAATTCTATCTCGATGTCTTAGTATTCTAGGTTCTCGAGGAACTCGTGGCTAAGTAATAACAGCCATATGGGCCGATCCATTTGGTTAAGCTACGCTTGCCTGGGTTGCTCTGTGGACCATATTTACATAAGGTGACTCCTACGTGCTTCGGACAGCTCGTTAAGCCGTTCCTCACTGTCATATGTGGATCTTTGACAGTAGTTACGATAGTCTGACAGCCAGTCTTACCAAGGGGTATCGTGTAACTCATTTATTAGGTTGTGGAGGTCAGATAGGTTGTCGACTTGTCGCTCCATTTAAAATACTGGTATTCAGCTGCATCCGGTTAGACTGGAAGCATACCGCAACATAGTTGGGAAAAGGCTAGCTAGATTGAATGTTATAGGTGTTCTAGCTACTTCTCTTTAATGGTTCCATTAACTGCATTTTAGCATTGTTAACACTAATTCTATTCGCTGCTGGACAACGAACAATTTACACCTTAAAAGTCCTTGATTCAGCATCGTTATAGTTATTTCTCAATCATAGCTAAGAAATCATAGCATCGCGGTTCTTATTTTACGCTGAGCGAACAAAATGTCAAGAACTGGCCTTGTAGCTTTGATTGAATATTGCTACTGTGAGCGTACTAATTTTCGGAATATCAATGGGTCTTCTTCTTAGCGTGTCGATGGCAATCTAAATGGACTTGGCCAACATTTCGGCTACGTGTTTGGCGCCATCACTAGCGTCCATCAGTTCCTGTAACGTGCATACGACAGGACACGCAGGACACGATATTAAGGTGTCCCATCGTTTGTGGGACACCTGTGGGGTGAATGAAATTATTGATAAGCAAAACGTTATTCAAGGTTATAAATTTTAGGGGTTTTTAATTTTAGGTAGCTCTGTGTTTTTTTGTAGCTAAACGCCTTCGTTGATCATTCCATTGATTTGATTTAATAAATTTTGTAATCATGTCAAGCAAGATAGTAGGAACATATCGTAATTTTGAATTTGGAGCTAACTCATATAAATACAAATATTTGGCGAAATCAATAATTGCCAGATGGTGGGTTTGTGTTGCCAGTGATAAATTAACTTAACAAAGAAAAATTCAGAGAGTAATTAATACCCTCCGCAAAAAACACATTATCATCCCAACTATGTATGTTGTAGTCGGCGTCAAGTCTAACCGGATGCAGTTGAATACCAGTACCTATTTAAGTTTGAGCGACTGCCTTCTTCCCCGACAACCTAGATGCTGGGTACCTATCATATTGTTCTGGGGTAACGCATTAGCTATTCAGAAAAATATAACAGGTACTTACGCTAGTAATTTTTGGAGTATATTTTAAGTATGCGTTGAGCGTAATGATTATAATATTAAATGTGTCTATGTAAATAAATACTCGTATTATGGAAATTGTTATTTGTAACCGGGCCAAAGTCATCTTGCACAATTTAGCTTAGCTGTCGTTCTGCGTCTCATATTCTTCCTCAGTAATTGTTTTTACTTTCGCTTTGTTGGTTTTAGCGATACTTTACACATTTCCTCTGGCTTTCCCCGCTTCATAAATTTTTATTTACGTAGCATTAACCACTTCCTACAAAATAAAAATGACTCACTCGTGAGTTCGTGATATATTTAATAGTTTTCATAATCAGGTATAAGTTATGCGATTTCTTTTGCTCGCAAGGTTTTCTGCGATGGATGCTATCTAGCCTAGAGATTGCTGATTCAATTAATTGTCTATGTCGTCAGTGATTAATACCGAGAAAAGAGTACCTAGTCTGAGATTGGAAAAATACTGTTAGCTCTATTTACTGCTTAGATCCTTCTAGCTGTCACCCGCGATTTCGTGTGCGAAACTCACTTAGGCATTTCCAATAATTATTATAGTTAGGTCGGTCAAATCAAAGCTTCATATTATGTTAATGACACTTCAAATTGGCATCCACGGCCACGGTACGGTTTCTGATCCATTTGTTTACATTGACATTAGATACTTTTCGAACAAACTATAAGAATTTTTACTAATAAAATATTTACCACGTCTACGTTCAACGATTTTTCTGGGCAATAGAAGTAAGTACCAAAATGTGAAGGTCATGATATTGAAATAAAAGGTCAAATTAGAACTGTTTGCACAGTTATGTTAATTTCTGGGCGCAAATAAACTTGTCTATGTTGAAGTGATTTTTGTGGCGTATTTGGCCAATGTTGGACCTAATTATTCGTCCTATACCTACCTACCTGTTGATATACTTTGTTTAATTTATTTGATCTTTTTGTACTTATTTTGCCCTAGCCGTAACTCTCCATCCGCTTCACTAAGTGCCAGGCAGTCTTTATAAGGCAATTGGACCTACTTCATAATAAAAGGTTTGATGAAAGAATATCAACATGAACAACATGAAAATTTATTTATTTATTTATTTAATCACAAAATCCACAGCTCTTAAACAATTTTAACTAAAATAATTATTCTTAACTTACAGCCAATAACGGATTTACGATTTATTATCTACACTTATTATAAGCATCAGAAAACAAAACATGATGACTTATCTAGTAAAACATACCCAGTTGGAAAATATTGGACAAATATCTGTTACTAGGTGCTTATGTTCAGTTTGTTTGTTTAGTATGTGTTTGCTAAGTCCGAGGCACATGGGCAGCATAAAAACTCTGACACCAGGTTAGTAGAAGAAGTTTGTTTTCGATCTGGAACTGGCCTAGATTTCACAAATGGATGGACTGATAGGAGGGAACTCCAATGATAGAATGTAATAATTTTAAGGAAGCCTCATGAAGTTGTATGGATTAACGGCTGTACATACTATGTAATCCTATACAGGGTGGAAGGGACATCGACGCGAAGCCGGTTACCATGGATTCGTACCTGATTGTGAACCTTCTTATTTCTTTGTTATAAGTAGGTAATCACCGTACACTTTTATATGCATTTAGTAAAAAGCCGTTATTTGACCATTACAAACAGACGCTTCAATTCGACTTATTTCTATGTTTTCTATGGGGCGAGTTAGTATTTATAACAGTTTATTAACCCCTCAAATGTCGTACGAACCCATTATGTTCATAAATATGATAATTTCTCTCGAAACGACAATACATACATAGGTATAGCCGCATAAATCGTTGAGCTCTTATAACTATAAGCAAACGGCTTCTAATAGGCGAACATCTAATGGGAAAACGTCGTGAAGAATCTTGGACATATAGAACTACCAACCCATGAGCAAGTGTGGTGATCAAATAATAGTAGGTATCAATGCTCTTGCCTTGTATGCGAATAGAGGCCTTTGTACACAGTAATAGGCTGTATTATTGTACTCTTGTAGATCTACATCGTATGTTATTCTGCGGTTACTGGACCACCGATTCCAATTTACTTTTTTCCAAAATCTTTCTACACACCTAACTTAGTTTTGCTTAGCTGCTTTGTTCTCTGACTTAGTTTTCCACGGAAGTGACGGCCTGTGCTAAACCCTCTGCCAATATTATATTACTGCAGGTTTCTCGTGTTGCAGACATCTACTGTTCCGATTTCCAAGTACTAACTCTAGGTAATAACTGTAAAATGCTAGTGATGATATCCCGTAGTAAGATTATTGGCGGATATTGGCCCTAAATTCGGATGTTATAGATCGTTGATGAAATATTTAGTAATTTAAAAGAAATAAACGAATCAAAATTGGATTTCGAAATGTTTTTCTGCAAGATCCTTGAGATTTTGAATTTAAGTAGCTCTAAGTTGATAATCCACTTGAAATGGTAATTTAACATAGCATTTTTTTTATTTAATAGTCTTTTTGTAGGTGAAAACCAATTCCGCGAAATTCAAATATCCAAATGTGTTTTTTTGCAGTTTTCAGGTTGTATGCAGATCGACAATTTAATTCGAGGCCGTAACAAATGATAAACAGAATTATAACCATTAAAATCATCAATACGACTTTCTATGTTAAATACCTACAGATTACTCTATTGATTGAATATTTGTCGAAATCATGACATTTTAGGTCAACTCTTAATTAGAGAGTTGTATCGATGAGTTAAATGGTTTTATTTCTGTATTATACCCATTGGTTACGATCGCGAATCGTATTTTGATCAACATACAATCAATCTGACATTGATCTACAAATTGCAAAAAACGTAAGAAAAAATTTGTATTTCATGGGCTATCTCAGCGCATCCCCATGATAGATGTTTATTTGGATTTAGATAGTTGGTTACGACTTCCCATCAGCATTTGACCGAGTTAAGGTTGCTGAGCCATATAGTTACGGGCCCAAACCGCTTTCATGTATTATGCAATACACAAACTAATTAAATGATAAATATTTAAATCAAATACAAATAAAATTTGTTTAAATTTATAAATAAACTAGCGCAATCAACATCACTGTGTACAAAATGGAAACGGACTATTTACATTGGCTGGTAATTTATAAAACTAAGTCAATATAATTCAATTATTCAATGTCATTTACTATTAACAATAATAAACAAGTTATTCAATGAATGATTTAAAATATTCATAGGTGTGGCTATTCAAAGTTTAAGATTGACCTGTAGCATAATTTGGCACTTCTCACTTCTTCTGATGAGCTTGAATGAATTATCATTCCATAAATTACACAAAATAACAGTAAATATAGTGTAGATATATTATTACAGTAGTGTGAGAGTAGAATCTACTGCTGACTGTTATTAGCTTGCAAAATCAATTTTATCAAAAATCGCAGATGAAATCGAAAACAGTCGACCAACAGCGTGTTCCAAATTATCCCATTGGAAACAGTACTAGAAAAGTAGCACCTTGCGAGCCACGACTTACGACCACTTAAACAAATTACCATCAATACCTTCTATAAATATCGACCTGCCTATACGAAAATATCGATAAAACTTTCTCTTACGATTAAGTGTGGGGCAGCACTAGTTGCGGTAGGCAGCAATGACCGATATTATGAAAGTGCACTAAAGTGCATGTAGTCTCGCCGTTTGATTGCTAATGTTTTGTTTGTATATCACGCTTTCGCTGAGGGGGGTAGGCAATGGTCTAGGTTGTAGTGTCATAAATCTTGTAGAGAGAGTACTCGTCTGAGGTACTCGGTAGATCAATCAGTCTCCGACGTTTGTATAGGCTTGTTCAATGAACCTGAATGGTCTTCTTAGGAAATGTTTTTGGTATCTACTTTTATGATGTAGATGACCTATCGATAATTATTTAAATACGTATCTGGATGTATATTTTAAGGTTGCAGAGATTATTTTCGTGTTACTATGAAATATGTACACTAGAAATTTAAATCTGGTTGTAACGGATTGTCCGATACGTATTTAATAAGCTGAAACTTTGACAGCAGTGATAGCCTAGTGGTGTGACCGTCGAACCGCCAAGTCATAGTTCTCGAGTTCAGACCCAAGCCACGCACCTCAAATTATCAGTTGCTTAAAAAACGGTAAAGGAAAACATCGTGAGGAAACCAGCATGTCTGAGAGATATTTCTCGACAGTATGTGAAGATACGTCAGAGGCCCATGGGCAGCACAGCACAAAAACTCTGACACCAGGTTAGTCACTAACCACACGAAAAGAAGAAAGCTGAAAAACGGCGCGGCATAGGATCTAGAATTAGATAAATAGTTTGTTTATGGGTGGTTTAAAATAAAAAAATACCTTCAGGTCGCCCGGTCCAGAGTAGACTCAAAAAAAAAGTTCCAATAACTTAAGGGGGATGCGACAAGGAAGCCCTCGAAAATGTTTCTCCCAATTTGCAGGTTAGATTCAGGTTGTATGTTGATCAAAATATTATTCGCGGCCGTAACAAGTACGTATTTAAAGAAATCAATCATTGTTCAAATGCATCATCATAACAAAACTCGCCAAGATAGGCTGGTCCTTAAATGTCATCATTCCATGAAATAGTCGTTCCGTAGGGTAATATGAATTTAGAGGGTTGCATCGATGATTTGAATGATTACAGTGGTGTTTATCACATCGTGATAACGTAAGTGAAATGAGTTGTCAATAGTGTCCGAATAATCCCGAGCATTAATTGGAACGATAGCTCACTTCACCTAAGATTTCAAGGTGAGGTTTTACAGAATCGACCGACAGTTCTGTAAATACGTAGGTACTTGTTACGGCCGCGAAAAATAATATATTGTCATTAACATAAAACCTAATACTGTAGTGCTATTCAGTAAAATAATTTCACCGTGAAAACGTTGGTGAAGTGAGTTTAAAGTCAGCTGTCAGTAGTGTCAATCCCTAGCATTAGTTTAAAGTCAGCTGTCAGTAGTGTCAATCCCTAGCATTAGTTTAAAGTCAGCTGTCAGTAGTGTCAATCCCTAGCATTAGTTTTAAGTCAGCTGTCAGTAGTGTCAATCCCTAGCATTAGTTTTAAGTCAGCTGTCAGTAGTGTCAATCCCTAGCATTAGTTTAAAGTCAGCTGTCAGTAGTGTCAATCCCTAGCATTAGTTTAAAGTCAGCTGTCAGTAGTGTCAATCCCTAGCATTAGTTTAAAGTCAGCTGTCAGTAGTGTCAATCCCTAGCATTGGGTCGAATGACAGCTCACTTCACGCTCACTTCACATACGTTTTCATGGTGAGATTTTAACAGAATCGACCGACTGACCTGCGAATTGTAAAAAACTTAAGACAATTTGAATTTCGCGGGTTACCGTCATTTTCACCTTAAGATTTTGCAGTCTTCCTTACATTTGTCCGACTCTTTAGTATACCTCAAGGACATTTTACATTTCTCTAGAAATCAGGTACCTAAGTATTGCGAAAATCTTGTTTAGTCTGCCTTGAAAGATATTCAAGATATTGCATGCAAGTATGTCAGAGCACATTCAAATAATATAGCGCTGCTTACGACCCTCAAGGTAACTTGTTATGTACGTACTAAACTGCTAACTGTGTAAGTTATTAGTATTACCTAACAATATTCATTTTTGCACAGAATTTTTTTGGCATTACATACTTCCAAGATTCTTGCAACTCTTAAAGTTTCGACAAAATCTTATTATTACCTATCTACATATACATCTATCGTTGTGAAATTCTGTATGGTTCCATCCAAATCTCTTTTCCCGGCTTTAAGGATGTCTATAAATCACAATTAACAAGACACAAAAAAGAACAATCAACTTCCAAAAAAAACAGTACAGCGTGAAAAAATACTTTAATTTAGGAAGTCGGTTCTTTAACCCGTCAAATGTTGTATGAATCCTAGAGGTTCATTAAAAAAATTGTTTTGAAACGACAATAATTATAACCGCAGAAATCGGTGAGCTCTTATAAGCAAACGGCTTCTAGTAGGCGAACATCTAATGGGTTCATAGAACCTGCTCCTATTTTGAACTCTGTTAAAAACCATAGCATCTTTGCATTATCCTCAATGCAGCCCGCTTAATATTTGCCAATCGCCAGTAACTGCAATGTTGAAGGAATATTTCATCACAATATAAAACAATGTATTCCGACGTCAACTCCTCTAAGTACTACAAAGTACAAACATGTTAATAACCATGATAAATACTTACTACTTGCGGTCAGAAAACTGCGTATTTCGCTAAGTACGGAGTACTTAGTACTGTGTCAAATTTCTTTGATAGTTTTTCAACTTTATTACAACCTTTTAGGGTTCATTTTTAGTTGGAAAAATTTGACAGTTGGGGATAGCTTGATCGTCTGGCGTCTATACTTGGGAAAGTAATGTTCTTAGAATCTTAGCTCATCTCCTGGGATCAGTAACTTCTCTTACGACATGATTACGATAAGATATAAGGACTTACTTGAAGATATTACAATACTTTCTTGTTTCCCCACAGTATGATAATATTCCTATAAAAAGGATAGGGAATCCAAGAAGCTATCTGTCACTATCTGTATTCAATTGTGATTTAAAGTCGACATCAGTTTTTTTTTGTGAACATCTGTTTTTTTTCATCATTATTGGTAAGCTCTCCGATCTGGTTGCTCTTCTAAGAATATTCTCTTCGTTCCTTCTGTTCGTTGACAAAATTTGAGTATCGATATCCACTGTTATTTCACCTTCTCCTTCTCCATATTCTTACAAATCGTACCACCAGCTTTTTTTGGCCTGCCTCGGTAATATTCAACTTCAATCAGCATCTGTGTATAATTGAAGCGATATTTTTGTCCATCTTTCGTTTGCATGGATATTTAGCAAAATCTTCGTATACAAAATACTGGCTAATTATTTAAGTAAAATAGCATAATTATTATATTGCGCAGCTCAGCGCATTACTGCATATATATAATTATTTAGTTGTGACTGTCTACCATATATTCTTGTTGGGAAACGAAGTGATTGAGCCTCAGAGAAGCAGGGGAAATTGTGAAACACATATTGCACGTTACTCAAAAAGCTTTATTTAATATTTGTTGCATTGACTGATACAAACATAGGGGAAAGTGCCTGCATCATTTTTTCATTGCGTTCTAATTCGGTTCCTAGCGTCACCACTCCATTATTGATGGTGTTCAAGAAATACCATAAGGAGCCCCAAATGCTACAGTTACTGGAAGGCTATATATTTAAATAATGCTGAATGAGCGTCCAGTAGCCATTGGTAGCTTCAGATCTTCTAATATCTTTGGTGGCTCAGTTCGCGTTGTTGTTCCAGAAGATGAATGCCTCTGATAACGGTACAATTTGCTGGATTTTGCCGACTACTTGTTGAAGAATCTCATGCAAAATAAAGGCCAGGTCATCCGATTTAAATTCAGGTCAAACCAGTTGATCTTTAAACTGTTCTTGAAGAAAAGGATCTGAGTAATTTGGTCGGAGCCTTTAATATTAAATTTCATTTAAACATTCACAACACATAATCCGTGGTTAAAATGTGATCGTCGTTCGTTAAAGTACCGTTTAATGTTCTGTTGATTGTCGTCTTTGAGTTCAAGTTCAAGGTCGGCTTGTTGCGTGAATCGGAATGCTTTTGTTTTGTTCGTGGTAATCATACTTCAATAGGCATTTGAGCCTTTGTTTTTTGGAGTCCATACTGCCAGCCAGAAGCAAGCCGAAGACAGGATGTGAAAGAGTTTTGACGGCGTCCCCCTCTGCCTTTAAAATTCCTTCCACCGTCATGTTACTTCTTGACGGTTGATGACGAGTGGCCTTTTAGAGAAACATATCTTCAATATCCCTATAGTTTAATTATCTGTAGGCTCTTCCCCTATAAATCTTCGTCTTTGGGAGATTGGTTCTCTTTCAATGGCAACTTCTTATGGAACGTTCACTTTCGTCATATTAATAAATAAGCCACCTTGGCTTGGCTCGAAACGACAAGCCCTATAGTGGAATATTACCATAAACAATTAAGGAAATTAATACGAATATGCCAGCTGCTTATTATTCCTTGGAAGTAGATCAACCTTGATGATATTAAGCCTGTTCTATTCGTCTATGTTCGTTCTTTGGACGAAGCCGGAAAACACTGGGTTCGTCCTAACTTGTACAGTTCTATGTAAATGGTTTTCCTACTGACACATCCGCTTACACAGAGTTTCCTGGTCACGTGTGATGTCCATCACGTGGTGCATGGTCATCAACAGCAAATTATTGTATTCCAAACCCACAGTTCACAGGGAATAGCAAAGAAGGGTGGTGTTTTAAAGATACGGTCAACTTTCTGGTGCAGGACGAGATTAATAAGTTCGTTGAGGGAATGAGTAAATGTGGGTCTGTCTACAACCGGTAAATACTGCTAACACGCGAAGGATCTACTTAGACAGGGGCTCGTAGAGTTAGCGTACTTAGTATGTTGTTCTTAGTTATATGGTTATTTGCCTTTTAAGGAATTATAATCCTAAACCTGATTTACATTGTATTCATACCTACATGATTTTAATTTTGGCAAAGGCACAGCACACAGTCAAGATGCCTTTGACGAAGTTTCGTTGAAACAAAAAGTTCAGGGATCGGATCACACAAAAAGATGGACGCAAATAGCGTCAATTTTTTTTAATTAATAAAATAATACTGTCGTTAATGAATGGTACCACTTGTTAAATTCTTTGATAAACCTCATTGATCTGACCTCTTACGGTTCATGGATTTTTTAATGAAAATAATTCCCTTTAACTAGAGAGCTGGTACTTTGTTCCTACATGAATATATCAACTCTTTTGTGGGTAAATTATTTAGACTATGTGGAGGTTACCGAGGATGCAGGTATCCCCAGCTAGAGAATAGCAAGTATTCAAGCGTGCTGCACTGAGGACCATATCATCGCATACCATCAGGTCAGATAGTGGTCAACCGCGAGACTAAAGTCGATAAAAAAAATCCTCATGAAAAGATAGTAAATTACACATAACACTGGGTTTTGAAATATAATTGTCGTTATGACCGAGTTAAATAATTGGCTACCTTGAAGTTTGAATCTTAAAACCGAGGTTTACAGCAAGTCAGAAGTCAATGAACGTTTTAGGCTTGTGAGATAATTGTTTTTTTCTTAATAAAGTGCCCGTATTACAGAACCTCACTCAATACTCAAGCATTGCTTGAGTCTCTATTAAGGGCGTGGACACATGTCTGCGGTGCGGCGTCGGCCACCGTGTAACGGCACGGCACCGCTACCGCGAGGCGGCACGGCGTCGTGTCGCGACACGGCGCCTTGTGCGGTGCAACGCGGGCACAAACAGTAACCATTGTTCAGTTTTTATCTTGATATGGACCGCGAAAGACGTATCATTTTGCTCCTGTTACTAAGACGACGAATGAAGAAGAAACAGATTCAAAGAAAATATTGGGTGAATCCATATCTTTCTATAATGAACCATGATGGAGGTCATTTTGAGAGGAATATGAAGCGCTGAAAAAATGTGGTGATGAGAAATTTTACGAATATTTTAGAATGTCTATATCAAGTTTTGAAGAACTGCTGACCAAAATTGCACCTCGTATACAAAAGCAGTACGTGTTCAGAAAACCTGTGGAGCCTAAGGAAATGATAGGTTTAACTATACGGTAAGAAATAAAAGAATTTTACATTGATATATTTTTTTATTCAAATCAAAAGAGTAATAATTCGAATGATTGAGTATATTATTATTTAAGAAAAGTCGTATTCTGATTCTTGTGTATCCGTGGTATTGGATAGAATTTCTTCCAAAGGCGAGATTGGTGATGTTTGGTGACGATTTATGCTTTGAATGGATGAATTATAAGCTGTTTGATAAGTGTCATAAGACGTTGTAGCTTGTGGTGATCGTGTAGCTTGGTGATAATTAGTGTCGTAAGAAGTTGCTGTCTGGTATCCACTCTGACACGGTGGTCGATGGAAATCCGTTAAAATCTTTAAAACTCCACTTTGAAACATCAAAGTCTGGTGGTCATCTAACTTGTTTAAAGATGGCAAAATAGCTTTAAAAAATGACAGATGTCGATTTTCTGAAGTACCTAAAGTTTCAATAATTTGCCTCTCAAATTCATCACTACTTGGTTTTCGCTGTCGCGTAGTTGTACTGTATGGCTGATATCGTGATCTCGTTTTTGGATTTTGAAATCCTTCTTCTATGCTGTCGTCGGTTACATTTGGAGCATTTTTTTGCAAAAACATGAGCTGTTTGTACAAATGGTATTCTTTTATATGTTTTGCACCAGCTCCAGATTTTTTTGAAAGTTCTATCTTCTTCATATATTTCATAAAATTATCTTTAATGTTGGTCCACTTTCTAATTACGTCATTACCTGTAACAATCATAAAAAAAATGTTTAGAAATATGTAATTAAATAGTTGTTTTTTAATATCTCTGTAAAAGTTAATTAAATATCCTATTTACAGGTTTTTGGCGACAGGAAATTCATTCAGAGATATGGAATTCACAGATTATCGTGGAAAAAGCACAATCGGGAAAATTATACGAGAAGTTTGTCGGGCTATATGGGACATCCTTTTAAGAGAAAGCATTCCGAAAATAACTAAAGAGCTAATAGAACAAATAGCTGAAGATTTTGACATAAAAACTAATTTCCCAAATTGCATGGGGGCATTGGACGGGAAGCACATCAGAATTTGCAGTCCTGCCCACAGTGGATCTCTTTTTTTCAACTATAAAAGCTATAATTCTATAGTTTTGCTGGCATTGGTAGACTCTAGATATAGATTTGTATATGTCGATATAGGATCGTATGGGAAGGAATGCGATTCCACGATTTTTCATAATACAAAATTATACGAATTATTATTACAGAATCGACTTCCAATACCAGCGCCAAAACCTTTACCGGGGCTTCAAAATTCAATTCCCTATGTTTTTATCGCAGATGAAGGTCTACCGTTAATGAACAATCTAATGCGTCCATACCCAGGGAAGCATCTAAGTGTAGAACAAAGGGTTTATAACTATCGTTTAAGTCGAGCAAGAAGATATGTCGAGTGTGCTTTTGGTATCTTCGCAAATAAATGGCGAGTATTTCACCGGCCTTTAAATGTTCAATATAATTTTGCGACAGACATTATTAAAGCATGCTGTGTCTTACACAATTTTGTTGTTACTCGAGATGGAGTTAGAAAGTCTGAAGAGCTATGTATTGATAACACTCTTTTAAACATTCAACAAACAACAGATGCAGATTCTTTATCAAATCCAGTCGATATAAGAGGCGAATTTTGTAAATACTTTAATAGTGATGTCGGTGCGCTTAGTTGGCAATTAAGCAAAATATAACTAAAGCTCGGTCCCGGAACAAACAATTTTCTACCTGCTTTTTGAGCCGACTAACAAAGCCAAAGTGTTGAGTATGTGTAAAGGATGGCAATCTATACATATAATAAAACAGTAAAAAAACTGTGTCTGTACATTGAATTTATTAAAAAAATAATAATTGAGGGGGGTTTAGAAACAGTAATAGAGCACGAATCCAAAAAAAAAAATTTGTCTGTTTGTCTGTATGTCTGTTTGTCTGTTTGTCTGTTTGTCTGTTTGTCTGTTTGTTTGTACACGCTAATCTTCGGAACTAATGGACGGATTGGAATGATTTTTTTTTTGTTGTATAGGTATTAAGGCTGGGCAACATATAGGCTATAATTTATCTTGGAAACTTGAACACCTGATGCAGAACCGCAACAGAGCAGCTAAACTATAAGAGATACAAAAATGATACCATAGCAAAAATTGTTCCACGTGATGAGCATTTTTTGCTGAGAGAATAAATTTGAAGATCTGGAACACCTGTTGTGGAACTCCAAGAGCCTAGCTACACCATAACACATATAGGAATGACGTCTTTGCAAAAGTTGTTCGGTCTGATAGGCATTTCCTGTTGACTTATAAAAATCGAAGATCTGGAACACCTGTTGTGGAACTCCAAGAGCCTAGCTACACCATAACATATATAGGAATGACGTCTTAGAGAAAGTTGTGCCGTCTGATGGGTATTTCCTGTTGACTTATAAAAATCGAAGATCTGGAACACCTGTTGTGGAACTCCAAGAGCCTAGCTACACCATAACACATATAGGAATGACGTCTGAGCAAAAGTTGTGCGGTCTCATGGGTATTTCCTGTTGACTTATAAAAATCGAAGATCTGGAACACCTGTTGTGGAACTCCAAGAGCCTAGCTACACCATAACACATATAGGAATGACGTCTTTGCAAAAGTTGTTCGGTCTGATGGGCATTTCCTGTTGACTTATAAAAGTCGAAGATCTGGAACACCTGTTGTGGAACTCCAAGAGCCTAGCTACACCATGACACATATAGGAATGACGTCTTAGCAAAAGTTGTTCGGTCTAATGGGCTTTTCCTGTTGACTTATAAAAATCGAAGATCTGGAACACCTGTTGTGGAACTCCAAGAGCCTAGCTACACCATAACACATATAGGAATGACGTCTTTGCAAAAGTTGTTCGGTCTGATGGGCATTTCCTGTTGACTTATAAAAATCGAAGATCTGGAACACCTGTTGTGGAACTCCAAGAGCCTAGCTACACCATAACACATATAGGAATGACGTCTTAGCAAAAGTTGTTCGGTCTGATGGGCTTTTCCTGTTGACTTATAATAATCGAAGATCTGGAACACCTGTTGTGGAAGTCCAAGAGCCTAGCTACACCATAACACATATAGGAATGACGTCTTTGCAAAAGTTGTTCGGTCTGATGGGCATTTCCTGTTGACTTATAAAAATCGAAGATCTGGAACAACTGTTGTGGAACTCCAAGAGCCTAGCTACACCATAACACATATAGGAATGACGTCTTAGCAAAAGTTGCTCGGTCTGATGGGCATTTCCTGTTTACTTATAAAAATCGAAGATCTGGAACACCTGTTGTGGAACTCCAAGAGCCTAGCTACACCATAACACATATAGGAATGACGTCTTACCAAAAGTTGTTCGGTCTGATGGGCATTTCCTTTTGACTTATAAAAATCAAAGATCTGGAACACCTGTTGTGGAAATCAAAGCTATCACTAATTTTACTGTGTAATTAAAAAATAACATAAACTGGGAGTACCTGCACGCGGTGAAGGCGGTAACAGTTTAGGAACGATTTTCGATGACGATGGTATATCATTGAAAATTTGACTCTACTGGCCAAAAGTCCTATTTATTTTTTTATTATATCGTATGAATATGCCTTCGGGCTTTTGTTGTTTGAGTGTTTAATTTCCTTTTCCATTTATCTTCTACCGGGTCTTCGTGACACGGTAGCCACCGTGTCACGAAGACCCGGTAACGCAGGGGAGCAGTCATTTTAATTTAGATTTTTATTGATCAGGTATCTTCACAATAAAACTATGACCATGCCTAAAAAGAGGTCAAATCTTTCTCAATGTTCCAAAAGAGCTAAAAGATTGAGGATCATAAGATCCCAAGAATTACCAAAGAGCGTCAGGAGAGACTTGATGCTGTTTGAGAACATTAGGATGCAACTCGCTCCGTGGAAACCTCTTCGGGTCGCGAAGCACGCCTGCGTTCTCAGCGTATTCATTAGGTCTCAAGAGACCAGTGAAGAATATGATGCGCGACTGACTGATCGTGAACGTCATGAATTGTCTCGCGAGTCAGAGACGTTCACGGAAAGAGAATTACGCTTGAGTTCCAAGCGTATCTACGCATCGACTTCTAGGTCTCGAGAGACAAGTGGGGCACGTGATGTGCGACTGACCGCTGATCGTGAACGTCATGTATTGTCTCGCGAGTCGGAGACGTTCACGGATAGAGAATTGTGCTTGAATTCCAACCGTATCTACGCATTGACTTCTAGGTCTCTAGAGACAAGTGGGGAATATAATAATGCGGTTACCAAAATGAAAACGATGACAAATGGACTGTATGTTTTGGTGGTTGTTGGAATGATATAAAACTAAAGCTCAGTGTGATAAAAGATTTAAATGTGAAAAATGATAAAAAATAACATAAATGGCGACCCCGTTGTCGCTGGCATAAGCAACAGGGTCCGCGTACGAAGTCGCGGGCAGAAGCTAGTATATAATATTGTGCAAGTTAGACAGAGTGATACAATGGTTATCACTGTACGAAATTCGCTTTGTTCTGCGTTTGCGACTGAGTTTTAGTTAAAAAAAAAACTCGACAAGTTGGCATATTGAACATTAACGCATTTTATTCACATTTAAATGTTTATTGTATTTTAAACTTTTTACATTTAAATTTTCACCTATTATTATGTCAAAAAGATAAATGAATAAAATATGTACTCACCGAGACTTGTTTTTTCTTTATTGTCCTTCTCGTCGAAAGATGGAAAAATATTTCGGCATACATCTTTCCACCCTTCAGTTTTCAAATTTTTATCCTTATAATTCTCCTTTGTCTTGTCCCAGAGAACGGGACGTGCTTCCACGAGTGAAATTAAAAAGTCGACATCTAAATCGGCAGCCATTATTATGCATTAATAAATAACACGTGCAGACTAAACACCAACAAAACATTAACTAGCGAGCGGTGCGCTCCCCACCGTACAAGGCGCCGTGTCGCGACACGACGCCGTGCCGCCTCGCGGTAGCGGTGCCGTGCCGTTACACGGTGGCCGGCGCCGCACCGCAGACATGTGTCCACGCCCTAAAGCTCTTTGATTGTTTAAAACTAGTTTTAAGTAATGCTTGGCTCTTGAGTGGGGTTCTGTAATACGGGGCTTTAGTATTTAGATCCATGAAGTTTGGCTGGTTCTGGGCTACTTGTGATATCTCCGACAGGCGTCTCTATGTATTCGCTGAAAAGATTAAAATAACAGTAGCGCTATTCTGTAAAACTCTCACCGTGATAACGCTGGTGAAGTGAGTTTAAATTAAGCTGTCAATAGTGTCCATCCCTAGCAGTAAGTGGAACGGCCGTTCACTTCACGGTGACTCCATCTAAGTTTTCACTTTGAGATATTTACAGAATCGACCGACAGGGAGAGTTTTGAAAATGCCTTCCCAAACCCTGTTTGGTTATGATACTGAATTAACTCACATGCATAATCCAAGAGTCTCACATCTTTTTAACAGATGGCATTTCGCTTCCATTGGATTCACAACATCCAATACATTTCACACATGTGATGCCAATGAGGTCCGTGACCTTATACAAATAATTAAAATCATCTATTCTTGTCATAGCCAGATCGGCTTCTAACAACTCTAAGGTCCTAGAATACTAAGGTTGTTTAATTCAATCAGCGCTTTACCTGTTGATACATTTCCGTATCAGTAAGGTCAATGAATCCTATGGGTACTGCGTTGTTCTCTATTATTATTTGTGTGACACTTTTACTCATTGTTTTTATCAAATTGATAATGAGAAACCTAGTTTATTTTGTTTTGCATAAGTATGATTGTGTTGTGGTGAAGTTATATTTTTTTTGTGAGGACGAAAACTTTGGGCCAAAATCCATACTGCATGTATCTAACTTTGACTATTTACCAATGATTTATTTGGTTTCTCAATCAATTCGAATTCTACATGTACCTTGCCTGTAATTAGCTGGCATCTTACCTAGATGTATGTATGTTGCCTCACATTATTTTATTTTCAATCTTTCTTCAACTGTCGTTTATTTTTTTATGTCCATACTTAGGTACGGTTTTTGATCCACCTGCTTAGCTTAGCTAGTGGAATTGTGACAGGAAATATGTCCATGAACTATTGAAAAATAACTCTTATCTTGATTGAAATCGTGTTGAAAATCTTTTCTCAGAAGATTGTCACTCTTCCGCATCTCTTCCGTCTAACATTGTGGTTTATTTACTAGATTAATGTTGTTGTTTCACGTTTTTGCGATGTCAACAAACTCAATGTTTTACTACTGTTCGCTGTGAGCCACGCTATCGTACGTTAGATCATCATTCACTTATGGCTCGAGATAATTAGCGGTTGTTGTTTTTGCAATTCTTCAATTGTTATTGAAAGAATACAATTTCGAATAGTGCGTGTTGGTTTATTTATATTGTATTAAGATTTTCTCTAGTGATACTTTCTTTATGGAGTGTTTGGATCATTTACTCAACATCTAAGTAGTTCAAATGGGAACAAAGGAGCAACGGCCGCCTGACCTCCATTGCCGATCACAGGGAAAACAGGATTTCCGATAGTGTCAGCGTCCTCGCGTGTGTTTGAAGTGCCGAAAATATAAGTAAGAAGGTGATTTACTGCCAGAGCAGATTATGTCAATGGATTGAAGTCATTCTTGTGGTGATTGCAGGTGTGTGCGGTAAGCCTATAGTGTTCGGACGGTGCTTTAAATTATTTGAAATTATAATGTTTTTTTTAAAACTATAGATATGATTATGGCAAGAAGAAGAAATTGATTACTAACGTCTTGCCATATCGATAATGATTTATGGTGGATTTTTAGAACTATAATTATACTTCGTGCAATCTATCATAAATGAGAGATTCCACGAGCTAGTTGGGAAAAGACTAGGCAGATGATGATACTGCCTGATTCCTGACTATGTTGTGGTCGGCATTCAGTCTAACCGGATGCAGCTGAATACCAATATTTTTACAGAGCTTCTGCCTAGTTCTGTCCCCCACAACATAGTTCACTGGGTAAACCTAAACTAAAATAAAATATCTAAAATGATAAATCCACCAAATGATGTCATAATTCAGTATTAAATATTATAGCCAGCAAGTTAAATCAATAGACGATCAAGGAATCTAGTATGACAATAGCTGATACAAATCACGTTGCACGGAAGATCCGATTGTCACTGACATTGATCTGCGTGACCATGCGCGTGAGTGGAATCCTGATTGATTCAGTCCAACAATGCTCAACTTTTGACTCAATAGCACTTCAAATTGAGATGTATTGAGTATCTAAACCTCATTTATCAATTTTGGGCGGGTACGTGCCGAAGTGCGTTGTATCCCAGATGCCAAGGGATACTAAACTTTTCTTTTATACCAACTTTTTTCTTTTATATCTCGGAAATAATATTTCCAATAAAAGCTACAGCTTTGAACCATAGTAGATTCTACAGTAACCATTATCTAATCTGTGATTCCACTATGAATTTGTCTTTGTTAGTCCAACAATTTTTCTGTTTGAGATTTGAGCATAGAATGCAATATTTATTATTCTTATATTTATTCTTCTTCTTCAACAATGCGTGTAATAAATTCGCTAATATTTTTAAATTAATATTGACGGTTAAGCTTGCCAGCACATCAAGCTATCCCAAGATGTCAAATTTTCCTAACTGAAAATTAACCTTATACTTATGTAGTAAAGTTGAAAAACTAGCAAAAAAATGGCAGATTGGGGTAACTTGATGTGCTAGCGACTGTACCGTCATGATTCCAAGTAGGTGCTTATGTTAGGCGAATAAATATTATTTGCACTTTGAGAACCACAGACGTATTCTATGTATCATCTTTATCGTCCTAATTTGCGTTGTAATTAATACATATAAGTAATATGTTTAGAATCATACATAATCAGCCTATAATGTTCCCACTGCTGGGACCTCCTCTCTAAGAGAGGGGTGTTTAGAATCATATTATTAATTATATATTTAATCAACTTTTTTTTAACACGACTTTTTTTGTTTAAGCAGTAGAGAACCTCCTAGGTTAACGTTGATGATGAACGTGTTGATGATGACTCACTTCAGAATTATAAACGAGTAGCATTATTAGAACCGCTAACTGGTTAGCGGTCAATGACAAACAATTGACGATTTATTACACCCATTTCCATCGACATAACCGAACTTCAAACGTGAATGAACTACCTGCCTCCTGATTTCGTTATAGTGTTCAATAAACATTACGTAATGTATAATTACATCATACATGAGTGTCTGTTTAAGATTTCTCGTTAGGTTCGGTAGGATAAAGTAACCCAAAAGACTGGAGTAAATTTATATTCTTCCTATTAAGATTCTGCCATATATTTTGTGAATGACAATAGTGTCAATCCCTAGAATCAGATTGAATGACTGCTCACTTCACCTGCTACGTTACCTAAGGTTTCAAGGCGAGATTTTTACAGAATAGATCAGCTGATCTAGCTCTACTCTAACTACAACCAATTGTTTCTAATATGTACAGAGGCCAGCACATCAAGTTAGTCAAAAGTCAAAGTCAAAGTCAAAAAAACATTTATTTCAAATAAGCACAAGAATGGCACTTTTGAACGTCAAAATGAACCAGAAATAGAATTGATTCTAGTCGCCCCTTCCAAAAGGTAGTTTCGTGTGGAGAAGAATGGGCAAGAAACTCCACCGTTACCCCAATCTGTCAAATTTCTTTGATAGATTTTCAACTTTATTACAAAAGTATAAGGTTCATTTTCAATTGGAATAATTTGACAGTTAGGGATAGCTTGATGTGCTAGTGTCTATACCTTAGAATAAGAAATACAACATAATTCAACATATCAGTATTCAAACCATGACTAAAGTCCACTACATGAATAATCAATTATTTCAACCCAAATAATTAACCGGACTTGCCTGTGGATGCCATAAGTAATTAAATCTAAACAGCTGTTAATGTCAACATTGTTGGGGAATACTGAATACATAAATTGGGATAAGCGTAGGAGTATGATTACATTGAAAAAGCCAAACAGTTTTTCAACATCAAACCTTTTTCAATAATTAAAACCATGTTTTTGTTTTCGCCCCACCCCGTCCTTCATAATGATTTCATGTGTTCAATGTCGTTCACTTTCAGCTCAGCATGTTGGCCGCGTGGCTGGTGGTGGCGTGCGCTACGGCTGCGCACGCGCTGCGCGTCGGCGTCGGTATCGCTGACGTCACCGGTCCTCCCGCCGAGATTGCGTTTGTGAGTATAGCTTCCGCTTTTTTTTACACTGTTCCATCACTCGCTGAAGTGAGTTTTGGTTAAAATAAAAAACATGAATTAGAAAACCAGCGTCCGACAGCATCTGTTTGGTATTAATGCTGAAATGAACCTTTTTGGCGCAGCCGTGAGGCACACAATATTATTGTTTAAACCATTGTTTTTGTTATTTGTATTTTGTGGGTCACAGTCTGTGTCCAAATAAATGTTTTTCCTTTCTTTCTTTACTTTCAAATGTAAACTGCGCGCCCTGTCTGAAAGTTTAAATATTAGTTCGACCTTAATATTAATAATCTTAAAATGAATTTCATACCTATCCTAAATGGACAATCTGGATCTTTTCGGGGGAGAGAGCTAAATGAATCAAGTGAAAATTACAAAGGCATTTGTATTTACATCCAGCATAATCCACAGTCTTCGTCTTTCGTGTCTTCTTTCTCCGGTTTGGTCTTCTGACTGGGCTGAAGTTGATCCAATAATCCTAGTTATTTTGTGCCGATCTACAGCTACACCGTAAATCGAACCCAAGTCTCGCGAGGCCTTAGTTTCGATTACCGGCTCGGGCAAGTGTTATTGGGTTCTTCTATCTGGAATTTCTGAGCAGAAGCTCGGAGTCAGGAATTGTGCCCGGTTGATGGCAATAGTATCGGCAAAATGTAGGTATGTGTACTGTGTAGGCCAGTGGGACGTTCACGTAGGGGGCTTAGAGGTAGAGGTTTGTGTGATGTGTTGTAAGGATTTCTATCCTAAAAAATACAAAACCACTGACAGCTAATGAATTATATTACCTTTAGCGAACACATGCGTCAAGCCACACGGCTACTGACGGAATTCTCTTTTCTTTTATAATAACCTATCAAACTATTCTATTACTTTGAAAGTTCAAATGTCAATTAGAAAAAAAAACTGACAGCATTTGAACTTCAAAATCAACCTGGGCTCTATAGTACTATGAGTACACGACTGCCTAACACTTTAGTGTAAGTAGATTTATAAAAATGTGTTACAAATAGGTGCATGAAATCGTGTAATACTAATTGCAACTGCAATTATGGTTCGCTTTGTAGACTTATTGGCGAAGAGAGCCTTGAAATGCAATAAGTATCGTCATATTGGATTCGATACAACGTAATATAGCAGTAAACAAAGGCTCATTATTTAATTCAGCATAGTTTTTGAGAAATCAATCTTTGTGTTTGTAGGAATATAATGTAGTTCAAGGTGTTCATATGTATGTCACAACGTTTTGTTTGATTTTGGAATGAGTTTTTTTAGAATATCATCAGTTCATCATCTTCAATTTATTCTCTTAATTTATTGAAACGGACACTCATTTATTTATTATTCTAGCGTTTGTTTGGCACTCGTGTGTTGCAGCTGAAAGTCAGCGTCAGTAGTGGTATTCTGTATAAATCTCACCGTGAAATCTAAGGTTAAGTGAGCGTGAAGTGAGCTGTGTTGTCATCTGACATTGTCACTGAGGCCCTTTGGATATTTTTATTATTATTATTACCCTCTCACCGTCAGTGCGCTTTTTTCTATAGTATATTGATACTGCAGGTTCAGTTTCATTGGTGTTTTTTTTTTCGTGTTTCATCTATCGCCTCTCACAGAACTGTGATTACAAAACTTAAAGTATTAAAAGTTTAAGTTGATTTTGAATGACGAAAGATTTTTGGCATTTCCTTTTTATAGTTGCCAATTGCCATTGAAAATGACGCTGACTGACACTGACTGACACATTGCGAATGTCAAGTGTACCGTCAGCCAAGTGAAGTTTGCAGAAATCCGTTGGATGTGGAAACCGCTGTACCGGTCGGGCGGGCCTATGTCCAACAGTGGACATGATCCGTCTGAAAGATGAAATGCCTCTTCATGATTCTGTTATACCTGTAGCCAAAGAGTTTTTTATGACTAAATATACATAAAACAACTAGTTTATCGTAGCACTGGCAATAATCGGCAGCAGTGCACTCGCTCGTTTAAACTGACGTAGCAAGTATTGCGTTATGTAGAGCGAAGGTCGGAAGCGTGCAATGCAGCGCGACACATGCTCTCAGCTTATATGGACTGGCATTTGTAAGAAGTGGAAGCTAGTATACCATGCTGTCCTTCATTAAACTAGTAGAATTCTTTGTTCTCTTCATAGGTTAGGTTATCTTGATGATCTAAGGGTCAATTACTTTTAAAACCTTTATTATTTCTACAATGACTTCCAACAGGATTGACATAAGGTCCGTTCCATAAATTTGTGACGTTTCCGTCATCGTTGTCACTGAAGTATGCCATTTCTTCTATATGTAGTAACTGGCGAAGAAGCGCTGGTTATCCAAACTTCAGAAAGTCACTCAGTGTAGTTAGTCTCGCTACCATCTGCTATACAGTGTCTTAGGTTAAACGAGGGACATAATTTCAGGGCGTACTATACTCATGAAAATGAACAATTTTGACTAAGGAACTATACCTAAAGTCGCGAAAAAAAAATCAGCTGTTCAGTACATTTATGTTTGCATAATTCGTCAAAATGTATGGAACAGCTGATATTTGTTTTTTCATATTTCGGAGTTGGTCCCATAGCCACATTGGCCACTTTAGCCAAAGTTGTTGATTTTCATAAGTCCTACCTATACAACCTGAAAGTATGTCCCTCGTTTAACCTAACACACGGTGTATCTGTCAAATGGATTTTGAGCCATTCCCTTCCTCATCACTTTTTTGTGAATATGTTCCCGCCAACTGCTTCGATCACCTGTGACTTAAACAACGCCATCTATCGCCATTAAAAGTAATAACAAGAGAGGATAAAATTCATAAATTATTTAAAAACAAGAACTTTTAACTGTACAACTACTCAGTTGTGTAACAAACAACCAAACAACGTCCTGCAAAAGCTGCAAATAAAGATAAAAAATAAATTCGCCGACGTGGTCCAGCTATCTAGGGCACTGATCTCGATCCGCTTCAAGGTCAGACATGACTCACACCGATTCATACCGGCCGGAGAGGAAGTACAATGATTAAACATCGGAATTTTATTATCATTGTCGAGGTGGATAGCAATAATTGATTGCGGGTTGTCAGATGAACGTGTTGTTTAGTTTAGAATTGAATTAAATGGGTGTATGATTAATTTAGGAACGTCTTAATTATTTGTAAAACAGGAGAGTTACAAATTGATTCATAATGAAATTGCTTAGGCATATATGTAACTTCATCTGATTATTTTGTCGAATGTCGGCAAATGTCAATTCTTTTTTATAGTTGTTACTAAAGAACATGAGAGTATTCAATGAAGAGCTAGGCTTGCCGGGTAAGCGGGATTGTCCGAAAGGGTTACCGCTACCCCGGAACATAAAGGGCTACGGAAGGAACATGGATGGGTTTTAGTCAGTAAGAGTCTGACACTCCCTTCCGCTCCACCCAGAGCGGGAGCAGTAATTGGATGATTTCCCAGCCTTAAAAAAAAAAAAAAAAAGGCTGACAAACTGGTCTATTCTGTAAAAATCTTAACGTGAAAACGTAAGTGAAGTGAGTTTAAAGTGAAATGTCAGTAGTGTCAATCTCTAGCATTAGGTGGATGGCATCTCACTGCACCTTCGTTTACACCGTGATATTTTTATCAACGGCGCAAGTAGGTAAGGGATTGGCACTTTTGACAGGTCACTTCACCTCAGTTTTCACTGTGACACTTTTACAGAATAGCACCGCTGATGGCCCTGTCCTATAAAGAGACTAACATTCAAAATTTTCCGACATCAAACTAAGTCACACTTTTAAAATTCCATCCCCGCGTGTAAACTGGACACCGGGGCAGGATTTAAATTGGGATTTCGTTTTGCTCAAAGGGCGTATCTCCGCCACAATAGTACAATACCATTCAAAGTTATAAAGGGTTTCATTGACAGTAATAAAAAACAAATTAAATACGGTATACCATTCAATATTGGACTACTTACATAAAAAAACAACAATAAAGCATTCAGCCCACAGGCGTCCTCACAACAGATGCAACGGTCCGAAGAACATTCTGGAATACTTTTTTTAAATGTTCCAACGGATTGCACTGGAATTGTACCGAGAATTTGGAGGTCAAGGCGAACGCGTGGATTGGTCGGTTACGTGCCGTGACCGGTCACCCATCATATATAATGAGGTCATTGTTACTATCGCGTGTGTTATAGTTAGTTATGATTTTGTTTTCATTGTTTATGTAGAAACTGACCGGAGCTATACGCTTGTAGGCATTCTTGCTTAAGGGTTTCTTGATTGATCTTTATTACATAAAGAAATGCAGAAAGAGAATCTATTTTAATCAGTTACTTGACTTATCCCCTGTTTTTCGTCAGTCTTAATGTAGGTTTTGAAATCAAGCGAAATGTTTATAGTTCTTCAATAATTCATTCAAGGTACTTACCGTACTTGGTACGACATAAGTTTTTATGAACTCATCTTTCTTTTTTTTTTTGATAATGGCATCTCGCAGTTCAACCATAGGGTTGTCTACAGACTGCTTAACCGGGCTTGCCTGTGGATGCCACAAAAGAATTGTAGCCTACAGCCAGGGCTTAAAATAAACTTACAAACTAAGCGACTACACGCTAAGGGCACCCCCTGTGGGGTACGGACCTCGGCTTAGGGCGTCGCTGGGGGAGGACAGCAATGGACAGCTGGATCGGGGAACTCATCTTTCTTTGATGTTCGTCTTTTTATACGAATGTTTTGTGTGGATGTGTGTGTTTCTCTGCATAGGTATGATGTATATTATCATGCACCTTTCATATTATGTCCACTGGGAGTTTATATTTGGCCATGACTAGAATACGTGCGAATTGTTTACAGTAGGTAGTTGGCGAACTTATGCGATAATGGTACAAAAACGGTGAGTAATATGGTACATACCTATTTGTTTTGTGGAAATATTATTATAAGTATTCGTCTGAGGTTTATTAAATGATATATTATGAAGTTAATGAAGATAAATATTTTTGAGACGGTTCTTATTTAGTTCCATTGTTTTAGGTGAGTCGACGCCAGCTATAAACGTTTTACTTAAATAAGCTGCGAATTATTTCCAACATCTCTGGTTGCAGCAGCAGATTCATGGAACACGCGAGACGACGACGCTTGATGAAGGTCGCCTACTGTCCACAATAAGTCGACAGTAGGCAATAAAACTTACATTGCGGAAATTGTCTCCAACTCGCCATTGTATGTTATTGTGCCTTTCGGCCGTTACTTCTTTATGTGACCTTAGCTATTTGGTATATAAGTTTACTGTTCTGTCTGCTGTGTCTGTGTGCATTGTCAGTAATCTCGTTACGATCGTAGATATTTCGGTAGAGTACTTGGCAGACGAAGATTTCTAGAATTCGAATGAATAAGGTAAAAGAAAGAAGAACGGAAAGAACAAATATTCATTTGGACACAGGTAAGATAAAACACAAATAACAAAAAAAGAGATAACTTTTTTTTTAATAATAACAGAGTGCACCTCACGGGCGCGCCAAAAAGGTTCATTTCAGCATTAAATGTCAAACAGAAGCTGTCTGACGTTGGTTCGGTGTTTCCAGGCGGTACAAGAGGATTATCTGATCAGTCTTATTATATTACTCTTTGGATTATCCTCAGAAGTATTAAATTAACAGTGGCTAAGTCTAGCTGCAGTGATGATACTAGCAATGTGACTGATAAGAGACCTGACCAGTTTTTACCTACAATGGTAAAATCTCCGTCGTTTACGCTGAACGGCACTTTACATATTATATTTGTTACGTATACTGCTTTCTACAGAAATGCTTTTCTAAATACAGCTAAGGATTTACAGTTTCACTTCTAAGTCTATAGAGGCAATTGTTGTTGACAATATCCTGTACTTGCACTTTGTACTATTATAGTAGGTATGTTTGTTTAGTCATAATATCCTACTTGTGTCTCACACCTCAGTTCTGTAAATATGGTCATGTATCGTTTCGCTGTCGTGTCAGATCCGTCTTAGGTAGGTAATTCTTATTGATAGTTTTATTCGTGGCTAAGTAATAACGACCGCACGGATCAATCCGAAGCGTTGGGCCGTGGATGGGTGACCATATTTACATATCGAGACTCCTCCGTGCCTCGGAAAGCACGCTAAGCCGTTGGTCCCGGTTGTCATTCGTGGATCTTTGACAGTCGTTACGGGAAGTCAGAAGCCCGAAAGTCTATCAGCCAGTCTTACCAAGGGGTATCGTATTACTCAATTACTGATTGGGGTACAGGGGTCAGATAGGCAGTCGCTCCATGTAAAATACTGGTATTCAGTTGCATCCGGTTAGACTGGAAGCCGACCTCAACATATGTAGTTGGGAGAAAGCTAGGCATATTGATTGATTGAGTTTCATTAAGTTATGACAATTTTACTTCGTTACAATACCCATATCCATTGGTAGGTATATATTTCACCTGAATAAAATGGCCAGCTTATCTTGTTTCTGAAAGAGTGATAATCAATTATGACTGGACTGTGTTCCTCTTCTTATTAATAATTAATTTCGACAAAAGGCAATTTAAGAAGTAATTTCGCTTATCACAAGTTAACTTATCGTCATTTTAATTAATTATAAATATTGGTAATCCAGCACTTTACACATTGGAAATACATAATTATGATAGCATTATTTTTGCGAAATGTCCTGTTAGGACCTAAACAAGTTTTCGGCTTGAGCTAAGGAGACGAGTAATGAGAAACACATTCATAAAGCCACGTGAATTCATGCTCATGTTAGGGGGGTACTGCCATTGTTATTTCGTCTCCCTTGCACCCATTACCTGTGAGCGCCAGGCAAATCCCATTCTTTTCTAAGGGTTCTACGGTGGCACCATTTTTTTTATAACTCACGTCAATTATGTTTGGGCTTAAACTAAAATAACTTCAGAATACTTTTGAGTCTCACTTATGTACTGGAGTTGATTGCTCATTCCTTGGTATCTACGTGTGGCTATTATGGTATTTGTTATAAGAATGATCGGGGTTTCATAACGGTATAGAAATCTTCTGATTATGAAATAACTTCTTTGGTTCTTGTGTAAACTGCAGCTCAACATTATTTTCATAATATTTCTGACATGGAGCATTCGTCTTTATGTTTTTACTTCCATACCTGATATTATACTATATTCTTCGTCTAGTTATTCGTACTAATATGTAATGAAAAGCAAAATCAGGATTTTGAAATCACCTCGGACTTTCGAAAATAACTATTGAGGCAAATATTTCGAAGCGGAGGGTGAATGGATTTATTGCAGTGGAGGTTTGCGAAAAGAGTATTAATATACAAAGAGTGACTACTAGTTAGTTACTTTATTAATTCTAGGTTGCATTTAAGAGTTTAATATCAGTAGCTCGTTCACTTGTAAAAAATAAGGCAGTCAACAAGACTTTTCTTTCAAAACTGTAAAGGTACAAGAAGTCTTTCCAACTAACAGTCTGTTCAAATCTGTTATATTCTCCTCTTTTATATTTCCAGATGGGCTACGCACAGCTAGAACAAACAGGTCATGGTATTCACTTAAGGCAGTTCTCCAGGGCATTCGTGCTAGAAGATGGCAGCGGAGACGCGACTCAGAGACTAGTCTTTGTCTCAGTTGATGCTGCCATGATGGGCCATGGTGTTAGGAAAGAGGTGAGTTACATTATGGTGTATTGAACCTTTGCTAAGCTGCATAGTAATGGCTGGTACGATAACAGTAACCGTGATTACAAAGTTGTTGGAGTAGCAGATGTTTATAGAGTACTTAAGTACATGCAATAACTGAGGTGAGTGAGGAGCTCGTGGCTAAGTTATAACAACCGCACGGTTCGATCCATCAGGTTAAGCTACGCTTGTCGGGGTTGGTCCGCGGATGGGTGACCATCTTTACATACTGTAACTCCTCCGTGCCTCAGAAACCACGTTTAGCCGTTGGTCCCGACTGTCATTTCTGCATCTTCGACAGTCGTCACGGGTCGTCAGAAGCCCGAAAATCTGACACCCAGTCTTATCGTATTGCCAGTTACTGGGTTGTGGAGGTTAGATAGGTAGTCGCTCTATGAAAAATACTAGTATTCACCTGTATCCGGTCAGACTGGAAGCTGACCCCAATATAGTTAAGAAAAGGCTCGGTAGTTTGATTGACATGCATTAACTGAGCTGGAAGCACCGACAAGGAAAAACGAATTAGATTAGATCATTATCCTCAAATTCTGATTAAAAGCCGTTGCATTAACATTTAACAGTGTCTCTCGTTTTCCCCGCTTTTTTGCTCATAATTAACCCATTTTTTTTTGTAAATGTGAGTTCTTGGAAACCCCATAAGAAGGTGCCTGAATATTTCTGTTACCGTATGAGATCATTTATTTTTGTATTTTACCGTGTGAAGAAATCTTCTTCTTCTTCTTCTTCTTGTGTGGTTAGTGACTAACCTGGTGTCAGAGCCATTTAATGCTGCCCATGGGCCTCTGACTTACCTTCACATGCTGTGAAGCAATGAACTTCATAATTTTTATCAAAAAATTTGATGTCAGTAATTTGAAGACCTCTGATTGTAACTTATATTCTTACTACTACTCTTCCCAGGTCATCAAACGTCTTCAGAAGCGCTATGGCGATCTATACGGGGAGCACAACGTTATCATCAGCGGCACTCACACGCACTCCACGCCCGGAGGGTTCCTCATGGACTTCCTCTTTGACCTCCCGATCCTCGGCTTCGTCAGGGAGACGTATGCGGCTTATATTGTTGGCATTTATAAGGTGAGTGGTAAAGTAGTGGCGGTGAGTGTAGTATGTACAGCGGTAATTAAAGTAAAAAAAAATTGTCGTGTAGTTTTTTTCGATAGCATAATTATTAAACTCTAGAGAGTCAAGTGCCTCGAAATACCTCTATAAGCTAAAGCTATAAAACAAGCTCCTAGTGATAGGTTAGGGAATATAGAATAAAGAAATAAAAAATAAGTAAATGCGGCATGGAAATATGTTATTTTTATGAAGAATGGAAAGGTAACTAAAAAGATTGTCTTCGATGTATTCCTCATGAAGATATTCATGGGTTTCTATTATTATTTTCAGAGTATAGTACTAGCACATAACAAGTTAATGGACGCGCGTGTGTTGTACGGCGAGGCGGAACTTTTGGATGCGAACATCAATCGCTCCCCTTCGTCATACTTGAGGAATCCACCGGAAGAAAGGGCCAGGTGAGTTCGAAACATATTTACAGATTTTTGAATGATATTGCCCCTTATTATATGGGACCTAAACATGTAGCTGGCGAATCGGGAATGATGTACAACCAAGTGGGGTGTGTAAACCCTTCGGTAAATAAAGGCGTGATGTTGTTGAGTTCTGTGAATGTGAATGATATAAAACGAAAACTAGATAGTTTGATGCAGACTAACAATACTATGATTTATTCTATGCTAGTATGTTTATATTGCGTGCGACAAACACCAAGTGAAATGTTCTTGGGAACATCCACAATTTAGTTTCAAATACGAAACGATAGATGGCGCTGTACGTTTACGTCACGTTTCTGAATCGCGGTGTTAAGATTCTCCGCCGTTGAACGACGCTCGCGAATTTTTGTAAAGAATTCATACTTACCTGGCATAGGGGATACCGTGATCAATAAGGCGGTTCCCCCAGGGCGAGGCCTGACCATTGCACTGCGGTTGGGTTGACCCCTGCGATTATCCCTAATGTGGATAACTCGGATGCGTTATTTTTGGTAGTGAGGGACATGCGTTCGCGCTGTCCCTCTCAGAATTCTATTTATACTAATATTATTAAACGGATCTGGATGAAACTTGGCACAAAGATAGATTATGCTATAATAGTCTGGAACAGCATATAAGCTCTTTATCCAGGGAGAATGTACAGTTCCCGTGGGATAATTTCCTACATACACGTGGACGAAGCCGCTGGCGAAAGCTAGTGTGATATAATTATACGACCTCTAGTGTGCTAGCTAGTCGTCACCGTTCCTCTATTTAATTCCTATGTTTCCATAGATGACGAATAGTGTGTCAGATTATGCGCATAATCTTCATAAATCCTATAAATCAAAAATCCTAACAACAAAAAGACCAATGATCAAAACGCATAATACTAGATTATTCATTTCTCACTCTCATATATCCGAAGACTTGCTCTACAATATCTATTTTAATAACTCCTATTTGGTTCACCATCGTTTAGGAATTCACGCAATCTAATTATTTTAGTGAACAAAAGAATCACTGTTTCAGATAGCATATTATTAATTCATAATAAGTGATGTGTTATAAAATCTCATTGAGAGCCTCAATAAAATTTGTATTAAATATAATTAATTCATCAAAATTCTTTGCTCAATCGGTACGATAATATTCCTTCGATGCTACTAAAACGTTATGGATTGTCAGTCATATAATCTATTTAAAATTGCTCATCAACAATCAACCTGAGACAGCATTTATTAATTGTCTACAAACATTTTCAGATACAAATACGACACGGACAAGACATTATCGCAGATTCGTTTCGTGTCTCCTGACAACAAGATCATCGGTGTGGTCAACTGGTTTGCAGTACATCCGACCAGCATGAACAATACTAATAAACTGATCTCGTCCGATAATGTGGGTTATGCCTCCATCTTGATGGAGAAGACTCTTAATGGAAATACTACGCTGCCTGGTAAGGTAAGGATCAGTATGAATATTACAGAACAATGCTAGAGTTTAATAACGGTAGAAACAACAATAAAACCTAGCAATAACGTATCATTACGCCTGTAATTCCTGAATGGTTGGGCTGTGGAGTACCTTAGGGATGCCCCTATTTTATCATTATGTTTTAGTCCCGTAATATAGGAACCCTGTATTAAATTATTCTAATTTATAATTCAGAATATTCTTTTCAAAACATACCTAGCATGTTAAAAATAAATCAGCGATGGTCAGCCTCATCATCCACGTACATTTTGTAGTGCACGTACATCCTTTCATTTTATTTGTGGATTAAGTCACGCCCTATGACCTAAGTTCTAGGGCCTCTGGACCAGACATTGCAACACTAGCAAGGAGAATTCTTCATCTTAATCTTCCCATGTCAATTTCCAAACGACAACATTCTTGGATCACAACAAAGGATATCATCAGATTCATATGCAACCTCCAATTGTCTTTCCAGGGCAACATAGTCTGTGCGTTCGCATCTACGAACCTAGGCGATGTGTCTCCGAATACCAAAGGTCCTCACTGCGAGTTCTCGGGCAAGGTTTGCGACCAGGAAAAGCTGCTGTGCAAGCTGCCCAAGGAGAAGTGCTTCGCGTCTGGACCTGGAAGAGACATGTTTGATAGCACCAGGATTATTGCTACTAAGCTGTTCCAGACTGCTATGGTGAGTTGACAATTTATTCATTGAAATTAACGGATTCAATAGATTACATTACATTTACTTGACGATATTATTGTTGGAGTTAAATCCGATTAACACTTTCATAAGGCTATCAAAATGTTTCCTGATACAAAAAGTTCCGATTTGACATCAATAGAAAACAAATGATATTTTTATTAAGTTTTTAAGGTTAGTCATCACTATAAAATTGTTTGTAGCAAAATACAGTTATATTGCATTGTTGCATTTAAGGGAAACCTTAAGTGCCATTACCTATAATAATATGCTATTGTTAGATCTTTACTTGTTTTTGTTTCTGTAGGTACGGAGTTATTTCCGATTAACACTTTCAAAAGGTTATCAAAATGTTGCCATATACAACAAGTTCCGATTTGGTATGAATAGAAAACAAAAGATTTTTTAAATTAAATTTATTCGGTTCGTCATCATTGTAAAATCGCATGTTGCAAAATACATTGCAGTTATGTGTTGCAGTTATGGAAACCTTAAGTGTCATTACCTATAAGTCACTCTCTGCTGCTTGAACCTTACCAGTAGTAAATCATTCCAGAATGTCCTTAACGAACCAGGCGAGGACATGACTGGTCCTCTGGGTATCAAGCACCAGTACGTCAAAATGCCTGAGCAAGAAGTTTCACCCTTCGATCCAGTCACCGAAACCTTTAATACAGTAAGTACTTAAATATTAACCTTACAATTGAACTGTTATATCTGTTCAAAGCTCGGCGTTCGTACATTTCGAGTAATTCGGGGAACTGATTTTAGGTAAAAATATGATGTATTTGTAAGAAATGTGTGAAATTGACACCCTTGACACCCTAGAGCTCTACTGATAATGATAAATTAATTCTAGATAGCTCAAACCACTCTAGGCGTAAAGAAGCAGCTTAGCCCTTAGGTCTTACCATGAAAACTGACGCGTTCAGCATTGTTCAAAGCGTTCCAAAAGATCGACAAAAAAATGAAATACTGCTCTATTTTCTTCCCAGAGCACCAAAGTCTACGGCTGCCTCCCCGCAATGGGGTACAGTTTCGCGGCTGGCACCACAGACGGACCGGGTGCCTTCGACTTCAAGCAAGGCACCACCACCTCCAACCCACTGTGGAACGCCGTCAGAGACTTCATTGCTGAGCCTACCAAGGAAGACATCAAATGTCAGGCGCCGAAGCCGATACTGCTGGCTACGGGGCGGGTAAGATAGTTTCTTAGTCTATATTATCTATATCTAGACAAAAGGTGCTTTTCGTTTCTGTCTGAGTGACGTAACAAATGTTCATGAGGTATTTACCATAATGCAGAGAATTATATTGGAAGGTTCCTTACACAATTACTGAAACATTACATAAATAATACAAGAAATCTCGATGTTTTGTCAAGTTGCAATAACCAATGAGGGTGGGCGTGGTAATTAAATAAAACTGCGGCTTTTTGGCAAGGGTCCTGAAGAGGTGATGGTAGATTAAGAGTAAATGGAAATTTAGATTTGAAGTTACCGTCGTACAATTTATATTTTTAGGTGTGGGGTTTGTGAACTAGGTCCAAATGTCGCCCGTCCAAGCACGTTTTCAATTCATATGGAACTTGAATTCGAGTTCACATCAGATGCCGTGTGACTTTTCACACCAAAACTAGTTATCACATTGCAGTGCCCATTTTATAAAATCCTACGAGGCATTTAAGGTAATGTGAGAAAATCTAGTTTTATTTTCCTGTACATAGCAATCCTTTTTCCAGGCGAAATTCCCATACGAATGGCAGCCGAAGGTCGTGTCCTGTTCTGTGGCTAGGATTGGGAGTCTGTTCCTGGCAGCTGTCCCGGGAGAGTTCACCACTATGTCAGGCAGGAGACTGAGGAACATCATTGCGAAGACTGCTCCCGAAGCGAAGAAAGTGGTCATCGCTGGTCTGTCGAACATTTATTCGGATTATATTGCGACGCCTGAAGAATATCAGGTAAATTGACATTTAGAATATTAAGGCTCGCTTGGAGTACAAATAGGTAACAAACTGCCTATGATTTAATGCTAAATATCGTTTTGTTTCTGTCAATTATTTCAAGTTGTTGTGCAAGTGAGCTGCAAACAAAAGTTTACGATCATGTTGTTGAGTGGTAAATTTTTGCTATCGTTGTTTTACAGGCGCAGAGATACGAAGCAGCTTCGACGATTTATGGACCACATACACTAGACATCTATCTGAATAAATACGTGGAACTAACCGAAGCTCTGATTTCGGTAAGTCGCTTTTAATAGCGGGAGGTTTTTTGCAAAGTGATTTAAAGGATTATAAAGGTAATCAAGGGAACTGACGCACTGTTTTCCATAACCACACATCTCTCCGACATCGCTCACCTCCCATCTTGCACCGCATGCCCGTCTCCTGCATACCTACATGAGTACCTATGGGTGCGCCAGCCCATCGTATTCACGTTGCTTAATTTTGGAGCAAACAAATAACAAAAACTATATTACTTTAATGTGTTATTATTATCATCGACATGCTAAGAAAAGAAAAATGCGAGTATTGAAAAACACCAAATTAGACTTTTAAGGTTATCAAAACTTCAGCCTCATTTCATTTTCCAGAGTAGAACCATCCCGGTCGGCCCGGAGCCTCCTGACCTGAGCAGTCAGCTGATCTCACTAGTGCCTCCCGTACTGTGGGACTCTGCCCCCTGGGGACATGAGTTCGGAGACTGTCTGAAGCAGCCTTTCAAGCAGTACAGCTATGGAGATGTGGTTATGACGCAGTTTGTAAGTATACTTGCTGCTTTTAGTTGTATACTTAATCATCTTTAATCATCTATCAGCTGCTTAAGAATTACCTAATTAATTAAACTTTCAATAATACATTTTCTCCTTGCAGTCGGACTATAATAGGCAGGTATACACAATATCACCTATAGGTACCTATTCTCGAGTTTCATCTTCAGAAAGTAGTTTATATGTCAGTAGCCCCTCTGCTTTATTTGGTTGGCTATAGGTAATAAAATTTGGAATGTTAGCCTGTGTACCTATGCCAACTAAGTACTATTACTCATTCAGTTACTTCATCAAAAACACATTTTAAACAATTTTCTGATTCCGACTGTATCCTTTTCAATTGAAAAGTGCAACCTAGATGGTTAATTGAAAGACAAGCTCTGAATTCTTGTCGTGAACTCCAATGAAGTGGAATGTTTTTATTCAAATGCTTCTCATCGTCAGGTGTCAGGTCACCCTCGCAACAGTATCCGTCACGGTCGCTGGTACGCGACGGTGGAGCGCCTCGAGTCCGAGGATGACGACGCATGGGTCACTGTCTTCACTGACGCTGACTGGGAGACCAAGTATGTATACCTGAGTGTTTAGGGAATATACTGTTTCAGGGAAAGGAGGAGAAAAACTGGGATGATAAGTATTCTTATAACTAAACCAGTCGAGAAAAAGACTACAGCGGGCCTAGACAAAGTTACATTTGATTTAATTAACAACAACGAAATGAAATATACTCGAAATGTATGGAATTGGCATAAGCTTTCGAAATGTCACGTCATCAATCGTATTCGATCGCTAAGTCCTAGATAATGTCAAACTGTGTAATAAAACTCGATCAATAGTTCGATACAAATGCGTTGACAAGTGGCGTTTTTAATAATCTGAATCGTTGAAATAACGAATTGTTCGATCAACAATTTTCGAAATCGAATCGACACGGAGCGATTCACACTTATCTAGGTCCCCTGTTTTGAAATTGGATCATCCGGTTTAGAGAGGCAAGCTGCCATTAGCAGACAAATAAGTTCCAATTTAAGTTACAAAAAAACCCCCTTCAGCTCTAGGGATCATCAGAGTGTGTAAATACGGCGTATTAATTCAATATGACCTGCATCAGAATCCACGCCTTATACTAGGTATATAAGTTGTCAAACAAAGCGTTTTAACATATTTTTTTTATTCTTCTTTTCGTGTGGTTAGTGACAAACCTGGTGTCAAAGTTTTTAAGCTGCCCATGGGCCTCGTGTCTTAGCTTCACATTCTGTTGAGAAATGTCTCTCAGACATGCTGGTTTCCTCATTTTTTGATTAAGTGCCATTATTAGTACATGCCGTTGCTCGTTTGTGTTGATACGAGTATCTTCGCCCTGGTTTTTCTCGCTGCCTTGTCTGGTACTTTCTAATACCTGTTTAAACCTCTTTTTCATCAGATTCACATGGATCCGCGATTCCAAGGTAATGGGCACTAGTCGGGCGGAGATCGAGTGGGAGATCCCAGTGGGCACTCCTAAGGGCATCTACAGGATCCACCACTTCGGGAACTACAAGTATGTGCTGGGTGGCATATACCCTTACCATGGGTTCACGGACGGCTTCGAAGTGTCTTAGAATCTAGGTGACTAGACCACGACAGTCTTCATTGATCGTAGTAAAATTATACATCTATGATCATCGCAGTATGTCATTGTAGATCGCAGAGACTATGAAATGACTACTGGGACCATGATTGTGCCGAAATCCATTTATACTTACTTTGGCTAAGCGTTATTCCCGTCACTTGCGCACTTCTGTCAAACTATAAGTGGAAGATAGAGACAGGAACATGTCTAAGTCAAACACGTCATGCGAAGCCATTAAGTATGGAGAGTCAGAATACCTTATTCAAGGTGGTGTGGACTTTTAGTGTTTTTAAGAATACAGTTATATTTGGGACCAAATTGTTAAGTGGTTTATCGAGATTGAGGGTTATTGAACATTAATGTGACATGACAGTGTAGTGACAATTATCTTAAGATTTTTGTTGACTTATTATTCTTTAAACCGTTGGGTTATTGCCGCTTTTAATTTGTAATGAGTATATTGTTTAAAACCTACCTACTTACATATTATATTTCTTGTTATGGAGCCATGATGTAGTCTTTTCTTCTTCATAATAATATTGGAATGCTTAAATTTGCGCGGGCGCATTCAGGAAATTAAATTGAGTTTTAATGGAGCTTATGTGTAAACTATACTTTGAAGCCAGTACTAATTAATTTTGTCTCTAGAATAAGAATAATGTAAAAAAAAAATAGTGCATGGTCATATCGATATAAGACTAGGTTTGAGTGTGACTAGCTGCAGGTACATGGCTACCGCTAGGCACCTCGACCCAGTTTCCCTGTAGCTAGGCACCTCGAACCAATGTGCCTGTAGCTACAGGTACAGTCGCCAGCACATTAAGTTGCCACAAACTGTAAAATTTTGTCAATGGATTCTTAAGGTTTAAAATTTGACAGTTTGGTATAACTTGATGCGCAGGCATAACATTTCAGTTGATTTAAGAAACACTTGTATGCATTGTATGTACTAGTTTTTGTCCATTATATTTTTAAAGGTCATGTTAGCACGGCTGTAGCTCTAGTTAAAATTCTATTTTTGAAATATTTTTACATTTAGATGGGATAAAATTTAATATAAGATTGGTAGTATATTATAAAAAAATGGGTAAACTAAATTAGCTAGCAAAACTTCGCCCACGTGGGTCAGACCAATCTGCCCACCCTTTCCCCCTTTTACAAGGCGCGACCCGTGATCGGTATCGAAATATAGCGTTTGTGAAGTTTCGCTAATTTATATAATTCGTCTTTTTATAATTATTGCCTGATAAGTTTCGGTCTACTGGTTGGCTGAAAAACTGGGAGGCAGTTTCTACGATTTAAGACTTCTGTCTGTTTGAAATTAGGGTAGAATTTCACCAATGAAAATGAACGCCATCAGCACATCCAAAACCCGGTTTAAGAGCTGTCAGTGTCATCATTATTATGAAATATTGACACTTATTATGACAGCTCTTGAAACCAGTGTAGATGTACTGAGCGCGTTCAGTTTTATTGGTGAAATTTGCCCCAAATCACTGGCCATTTACGACATTTATGAATAACGTGACCTGCTTAGCTACCTTGTTACTAAGCGTGATGATGTTTATAATTTAAACCAAAGTGAAATTGTTAGTTGTAATCAATATCCTTTGTAGGGATTATTATGTTTTAAATATTAGCTTATGTATAGTCTAGTCGCTAATACTTTGTGTTTTTTCAATACCTACTCATATTTTATGTAAAATGAATGATCTATGTGTTTTGATGTCGGTTTATAATGTCTTAATTTTAGTCTTAGTTATACATCCATACAAGCCTGGGAGATAATGATATATTAATCACCGGTATTTGAATTATGTTTTACTCCTTAGCCACGCGGAGCTTGTGGCTAAGTAATAACAGCTGCAGAGGTCGATCTGTCAGGTCAAGCTACGTTTGCCGGTGTTGGCCGAGCATGGGTGACCATCTTTACATACCGAGACTCCTCCGTGCCTCGGAAAGCACGTTAAGCCGTTGGTCCCGGTTGTCATTTGTGCATCTTTGACAGTCGTTACGGGTCGTCAGAAGCCCGAAAATCTGACAGCCAGTCTTACCAAAGGGTATCGTTACCCAGTTCTGGGTTGTGGAGGTCAGATAGGCAGTCGCTCCATTTAAAATACTGGTATTCAGCTGCATCCGGTTAGACTGGAAGCCGACCTCAACATAGTTGGGAAAAGGCTAGGTAGATTGATTTGAATTATGTTGAAAAAAAAAAGCTGAATGGGCGCGGTGGACTGAACATCGGCGGTAAAACTCCCTTGTGTTGGGCTAGCTTAGTATGACGTATCAATATAATAAGGGACCAGCTCAAACTGGTTTTTACCGGCCTATTGTATACTGGTAAACCAAAATAATAACTTTGGAGTCAAAATTGCTGCAACATACCTAGGGAGAAAATGTGTAAATACAGGCATTTTGAGTGCATTCAGTGCAAAAGAAACTAATTTGCCTGAAAATTAACTAAAATAATATCGTTTCATTTTAATCTTCGGATTATAACTTTTCTATCACTTATAAAAGGGGCTTATGTGTAGATAACATAATCTAAACAAATAATTATGTAAATTATGTAGGTACTCTGAAATCATGTAAATATGTACTTATTTTTATTTTATTATTAATTTATGACTATTAAATACCTACTTTTGTACTGGGGTCAACCACTACTTCTTATAGCAGTATTACTTTAATATAACTTACGTGCGAGAAAGAGATGAAGGTATGCAGGAGGTATAGCTCCATCTCTTTTCCAATGTGAAGCAATAATAAATAATACTGTTTTATGAGGTGGTGGTTGGTACAGACGCCAGCACATTAAGCTACCCCGAACTGTCAAATTTTCCCACTTAAAAATGAACCTTATGCTTTTGTAATAAAGTTGAAAAACCACCAAAGAAGTTTGACAGATTTGGGTAACTTTTTTGTGCTGGCGCGTGTTTTTGTTAATGGACCTATTTTAAAAAAATACATTTGTGTTTTTTAAAAGAGTTCCATGTAATGTATTTACTTATTGTACCTAAAATATGTAAAACTAGAACTGATTTAGTAAAAGTCTAGATCATGCAGGCTACGTAGATTTATATAAAGTGCCAACTGTAATAAATATTTATGAAACATTAACACTGATTTGTTTTTAACAATAAAAATAATTGTCAGACCTAATAATGTAATTGTCAGACCTAATTTCTTTTTATTTTACAGTAATGCTATTCTAATTCTATTGAATTTCAGTCAATTATTTTTCTTGTGCCAAATGTTCGGCATCTGAACCGAATTTCGGCCGAATGCCGAAGTTCGGTTCAGATGCCGAATTTCGGTTGAACCGAATGTGAACCGGATTTCGGCCCATCCCTAATAATTACTGTCATTGGGTATGTTTAATTTTTCTTTAGCAGTGCAGCCCGAAGTCTGCCTTTGGTTAAATGTAAAAAAAAAAACATGTTTAATAGTGCGACGCAGATGTGTTATCTCTGCCTATCCCGTCGAGAAATATAGCCGCAATGTTATGTTAAGTTATTCAAAACGGAACAATCTTATTCCCCAATCAAATTATTACCTACTTAATGAATTTTCCATCATCTGTAGACAGTAAAACTTAACATAATCTGAAAGAAATTATCGGACAAGGTCGTTCTGATAAGAATATCGCATAGATAGGTACGCCATTCAACTTATATTCAATTAACATAAGGATAACTGTATTAATTAATACATATTTAATCTGCCTTAAATGTCCCCACTGCTAGGACACTTGCCTCCTCTGGGTGAGAATTGATGTAGGTAGATGTTCTTCAAATTTTTGGTTCTATGACGATATATGATGTCAGTTCCCCTCAAGAATGTCACGCCACCGACGCAAATAGGTGACAATGGACAATATAACAAAAAATAAAAAACTTTTGTGAGTGTTTATATAGATATCTTAAAAATTGAAGCTTTCGTACGTATTTAATGACATGAAACAAATTAAGATACCAAGGATATTTGGAAATTCATGATAACAAGAAGAAGTTAATTTGTAGCTTGGTGTGGAAGGCACGCGCGTGCGTTTATGCTCTGGCGTTCTAAAGGTTAACAAAGCATACAAATTGTTGTTGACAATATCAAAGGACATCTATCAAGAAATTCAAAACCCTTTTGTACAACGCCAGAAATTCTACCCAAGTCGGTCTTTCAAAACTCAAAAAAATCATCGCCAAAATATGAAAATTGATCGACAAAGAAGCATTCATATAATTACTGAACATTGCCCTTCAGATCGAGGCTATGGTCACACTTGACGGATTAGAACAATGATAAGTATCGGTTTGTCAATGATAACGTATCATAGGCAATAACAACAGGTAGATTAAAATATTTCATATGTCCATCCGATGATTACAGGATTTGGTACTTCATGGGAGGCCTAATTATGTCAAGGAGAATTATTTGCACACCACAATGCAAATGGTTCCATTTCATTTTATGTTCCGAGTCGGGGCTTACTCATCGCTCTTCCCCAATTTCTTTTATTTCGCTTCATCATAATCAGCTTCTATTGTTTCCACTTTGGACACAGGCCTTTTGTCTTCGAGAGGGAGTGGGCTGTGATCTACCACGCGTGCCCAGTGCGGATTGGTAAATGTCACATGTCATCGAATTTTCGGTTTTCTCACGCTGTTTTCCTTTACCATTTTGAAAGCAGTGGTGATGAAATTATTTACTCGTAAAGCACCTGGCTGGTTTCGAATCCAAGTCTCGTAAAACGGAGCTGATACCACGGGGCCAGCACTGCCTCTTTTTCATATCATCATTCTCCTGCCCATATCCCAATCTATTTGGGGTCGGCGCAACATGTCTTCTTCTTCCATACTTCTCTATTAGTCGTCATCTCGGTAGTCACTCCCTTTCTAGCCATATCATTTTTCACACAATCCATCCATCGTTTCTTCCACTGCTTCTTTTTATGATGCAATTATTTTATTTTTTCGTTTGCTCTTACTTGCAATAAAATATTTCATGCAATAGTTTTTTTTAGTGACTTTTTGTTTAATAGTGTTTTAATTTTTACTCCTCGGCCCCTGACGAAATGTTTTATCTGAAATAGAAATATTTTAGATAATTTTCTTAAACTGATACCTATTGCTTATCGGCTTATTCTGATCGATTAATTAGAGTTACTTAAATATTATTAAAAAAATTGATATCAGTTGTCCACTACTGATTAAGATTTGAATGTGATGGTGCGTGTTTTAATTAAGAATATTGAGTTATTATTTTTTTAAAACGGAAGTGCTGTGATTTTTTAAGATTTAGTTTAGTGTGATCGGCGTTCCCACCCATGTAAGTATTTTTAATTCTGTTTTTTTTTCATTGGTGCCCACAAAATACTCAAACACTTTAAAGTAAATAGAGCTTAAAATCAGAATCATTTTACAAGTTATATACATATTTGCAACACATCAGTTGAGATCTGACCAAGCTTTACGCGAAGTTGCCTACACTCTGTAAACAGAGAAACTGAAAAAAACTAACTTTTGGTTTCTTTGTGAATACTTACATTAACACCGTACCTAACCTGCATGGGCTTCAAAGTATTAACATCTCTGCAAAACCCTGCCACCCCTCCAACGCATAAATATATTCCCTAAAAGTAAAAAACCCACTGTCGTATAGTTGCCCGTTAATAACCACCTTTCGAAAGGTCAACCCCACCGAGTCTGGTAGCGTAATAAATCCTAATAGAATATTGTTATTGCGTTGAAACATGATACAATTATGGTGTAAATACTAGGGTTATTCTCTACATGTGTCGCCAGTGACTGGCATACAGATATTTTAAAGAAAACAACTAAATAATTATGTAGCATTAATTATAACAGTGTTGTCTGACTGTCCCTTGATTTATCACGGACGATTCACGGTCTGACGTCATTCCGGCAAAGTATTACCTTTTTTCTGGACTTCCTCGCAGCCGGGTTAAAAACGGAATAGATAAAAAAGAATAATAATTTCTCCCTTTTCCTCTTTCTTGTTGCCATCTCAGAAGGTATTTAGCCGAAGGTATTAAACTGTCATTATCTTAAACGTATTTAAATAAGCTTTTCAGTATCAACTTAATTAAGCAAGTGATTACTGATATCTAAATATGCAAATACGTATGGTATTTAATACTAGATATTTATCTAACACTTTCACTGATAGAATGACCACCTTTCTACCCATACCATATAACTAGGTAGGTAACGTGATTCATGTTGTAAGTTACGATATTCTACACTTATAGTACGGTCGACGTATCTTGGCGATCCTGAAGTTAGCTGTTTGACTGCGCAATGCATCTCATGGAAAGAAATTGTCTAATAATCGCCTAACTTCAGGACCGCCAAGATACGTCGGCCGTGGTGTATTCGCATATTCGTAGCGATTTTCTAGTAAAATATGTAGATACCTATTGCAACTTTGACAAAAGACCTATCTCATAATAGCAGGTATGGAGTATGGACGGTCAACGCCTAACGAAGCTAAAGTTCTTCAGGATCTATCAAAGCGAAAGTCGATGTTTAATATAATAAAGACGGCGAGGCAAATACGCGAAATTTACTGCGTAGTTTACCTTCTATGCTCGTAAACAAAACACTTTCTTTTGTCTATCATTGCTTGTGAAAGACAACACAATGACAGGATCACTTTAATGTATTAAAAATAGTTTACATAAAATAAATGCATGCCTTCTTGCTGTCACTACTATTGATTGCATCATGAAAAAAAACCAAAAAAACAAAATTCGTCAGAAAAGTTCCTCACGAAACCTCGTCGGGACCAATCTTCTTTTATGTGGACACTAGCATAAAAAGCTTACACACAGGTACCCCTATTTCTTAAGAAAATTTTAAATTCAGCGTGATGATGTTGTGTATAGCAAACCTTTATTAGGCCGGGACTCCACCAAAGCAGAGATGTGTGCGGTGTGCAGTGTGCTGTGCGAGAAGAGATCTTTTTCAGCTCGGGTGCGAGGCGTTGAGTGCTCAGTACGCGCACTCACTGCACGCCGCGCCGCTCACATCTCTCGTCTCCACTGCGCGTCGTCCGGGCACAGATCACATCTCCGCTTCCATAGCGCCATACAAATATTACACATCTCCGCACAGCGATCTCCACTGAAGATGAGCGGAGAGGAGATGTGTCAATAACACAATTCTATTGGTTGTTTAAATAACATCTCCTCTCCGCTCGTCCCGTCTCCGCTTTGGCGGAGTCACGGCCTTATCCTCACCTATCTGCTTGCATTCCAATATATTTCGGGTTAGCGCAGTATGCCTTTCTCTTTCATACATCTCTAGGGCTTCATCTTAGTGTACTCCTTCTCCTTGAGAAACGATAAAAAGAAAGGAAGAAATTACGTTTATTTGTGGTACCTACACAATAAAAAAAAATGACTTTAATAAACATAAAATGTTTACCATATTACTACGATATTTTTTTTTAATATTTGTAGAAACAATGCCGTGCACACTGACGGCTAAGGTGGTGATCGGTGTAGTGGTTCTCGGCGTCATAGGAGGCATGACAGCCACTATAGTTCTACTGGTCAGCGATAGTAATGATGCATACGAGGACACCACACCGAACCCCACTGCGCCTACCACGTCCGCACCTACCACAGAAGAAAGTGACTTGCCGTACAGAGTGGGGGTCGGGATCGCTGATATGACGGGGCCGTGTGTGGACATCACTTTTGTAAGTCTCTTCTGCCGATCTATTTCTATTTTGTAATAATCTTACCATGCAAAACTTAGGGGACGTGACCTGTGCCGGACGGCGCGTATATGTTCCACGCGCTCCTCAAAGAGATGTCAGCATATGAAGGGGCCCCTTAGGGCCAAGCCTGCCGGGTAAGCGGGATTGTCCGAAAGGGTTACCGCTATCCCGGAACATAAAGGGAAGGAACATGGATGGGTTTTAGTCAGTAAGAGTCTCACACTCCCTTCCGCTCCACCCAGAGCGGGAGCAGTCATTGGATGATTTCCCAGCCTTAAAATAAAAAAAAGGGGACGTGACCTAGTGTCTTTCCCTAGCGGTGCAATGACAACTCATTTCAAGCTCGTCACCTTTTTATTGAGTATTTCGGGCCGATGTAGTTTAGGGTTTGTATAAGATTTTAACACACGCCGTCGTCATTATGGAATTTGGTAGGAGTAAGGGATATTTCTATCCTTTTAGTCGGTGAAGCGAGCGGAGGAGAGCGAGGAATGCAACATTCAATCATCATAACCAGTTTTCGCTTAATAAAAGTGCTTCAATTGAACCCCTGTTCAGAATTACCCGCGCATTCTAGAATTAAAATGCCAGTGTGTCTTTAATAGTAGGCAAAATTAACGCATCTTAAAAACTTTTTTTTAAATAAATCGGTTAATTCCTTCAACTTCTTATGAAGATGTTGATGATTACAGATGGGTTACGCAGAAGTGGGTCAAAGTGGACGAGGTCTTCACCTGCGACAATTTGCTAGGTCTTTCATCTTCATGAAAGGAAACACCAGGATAGTTCTGGTTACTGCGGAGGTCCAGGCTGTCGGCATTGCAGTCAGGCGAGAGGTAAGAAGTGCTTAAAAATATTACTTTGATGAAACTGTCGAATTTTATCCTACATAATATCCTTGATTGGGCAACCGTGTAGTATAAATTGCATTGGAAAAATAATAGTTGTAACAAAGCTTTATAATAACCGCCAAATAGAAAGGCTCCAAACGCAAAAAACGTAGAGTAAGTTCCTCAACGTCGGTGCTAATCATAGGCCTCAGGTGTACCTAGCTTATGGCACTCACCGTGCCGTGAATCCTAAAAAGGGGAAGGCAACATTCTTTGCGGAGAAAAAACAGGCATTGCAATTGCTACCATGTTTTCAAATACTTTGAACTCAATAGATCCACTTTCACATATTTCAACCATTTCTTGTCCAGGTAGTAAAGAATCTCCAGGAGCGGTACGGTGATATGTACTCCTTGAGGAACGTGATCCTCACAGGAACCCACACACACAGCGGCCCTGGAGGGCACATGGTAGACTTCATCCTTGACATCAGCATCCTCGGCTTCTCCCGGGAGACCTTCAATGCTTATGTTGATGGAATTACCAGGGTACGTATTAGGTGTTACAGCTCTAATAATTTTAGGATGATAACATGTTATTGATTTTGCTACACCTGCTTAATTCTATTCTTCGGTATTTACTATCAAGGTAACACTCAAGAACCGCTAGATGCTGTAACATCTTGATAGCTGTGGTTGCCCAGTGGTAACGGCGCAACTAACAAGTTCTAGGTCGTAGGTTCATCACCACTGCTCTCAAAACGGTGAAGGAAAACATCGTGAAGAAACCAGCATGACCTAAACTAGAACGTAAAACTCGAAGACATGTCACATCTACCAACCCGCACTAAGCCCGCGATGTAGATTACGGCCCACTCCTCGAAGAGAGGAAGCCTGTGTCCCAGCAGTGGGAACATTATAGGCTTCTTATGCTACAACTTGGGTATATATTCCCAAAGCTGGTGGTGGAAAGTGGCAGTGACGTCATGATGAAGCTCATTTGTAATTTATTTTATTTCAGAGCATTGTGCGCGCTCACGAGAATATGGTGCCAGCTCGTTTGTTCTTCGCGGAATCTAAAGTGACCAGTGCTCACAAGAACAGGTCCCCCTACTCTTATGGACAGAACCCTGAAGAGGAGAAAGCTCGGTAAGTGTAGCTTTAGAATAAGTTGGCAATGAAAAGATCTTCATCAAACATTAACATGCTCAACGTGGCTTTAAATATACCAAGGTTGCCTCGTGGAAAACCGTACCCATGTATGGTACGATCAGCTTAACTCTCATGCGCACTGCGCTTGACCAAGGTGAGTCATGAGCATTATTTACAGCATCCAAGTCCCCAGACTGATCTCACGATTTGAATGAAAGTGAATACAGAGTGAGATTTTTTTCTCCACAGCTACGAATCCAACACCGACGATATCCTCACTCAAGTCAGGATCGTGAAGGAAAACGGGAACCTTCACGGCGTGATGAACTGGTTCGCGGTGCACACCACCAGCATGAACATGACCAACCGGCTGGTGTCCTCAGACAACCTGGGGTACGCAGCTCTGAAGATGGAGAAGGAACTCAATCCTTGGAGAATGGCTGGAAAGGTAGGTAGAAGGATATAAACTTTAAGTCATACAATGTATAGGTAGATTTGAAATATAGATAGCAGTGATAGCCTGGTGGTGTGACCGTCGCGTCGGACTGCCAAGTCATAGGTCTCGAGTTCGAACCCAAGGCACCTCTGGCTTTTCGGATTTATGTGCGTCAAGGAAAACATCGTTAGGCAAATGGCATGCCTGAGAGATATTTCTCAACAGCATGAGAAGCTAAGTCAGAGGCCCAGGGACAGCTTAAACCTAGCCACTAACAACACGGAAAAAAAATAATGATGAGATTCAGGTTTGAGAAGCTTTTATTAGATTTATGATCTTGTAATGCAGAATCTGCGCGTCTGTTATTAAGTAGATAACAAACGTAGACATTAAAAGATCCATTTTTAAGTAACAATTACCCGCTGCCAGTTATGTAGGTACAAGACTTGATAAGTGATGACCAAACCAAAGTAACTGTTTTACTTTCCAACGGTTGGGTATTGGCGCCACCAGGGTTTTGGCATGGTCACAACCCTTGACAGGTAAGTTGGTATAACAAGGTTTCATATAATAATCTAAAAATGAATGATGCGCATTCCCTCTAAATACTCCTCATTAAGTCACTTTTTAAAACCCATGCAAAAACACTAGGTACAGTACTCCCAAATTAATAATGCACATGCAGATCTTCGCTAATTGTCGTATTCCCGGAAACACCCGAATCATTGAATCGTTCGAGTCCCTTGCATTTTGCACCTTGTTCGAAAGAAATAGGAGTCAATATCATGTGTACACAATCGAAAACAATTCGGGCGGTCGGCGGTCAGTCAAAGGTTTAAGGTCCGTCAGTCGTCTTGTTTTAATGGTGGTGACTGCACGTGTTCTCTTTGTCTGGAATTATATAGAGGTGCTATTACACACCCTTCTTGGTTTTGTTTTCAAAGGTGAATTTAATTTCAACTTTAATTATCTTATTCAAATTTAAATAGTTAATTTTGTTAAATATATAAATATTCTAACATTTTTCACGTTTTTTCAATATTAAAAAAATAAAAATACCTACGTAAAATACATATTAAGTACTAGAAAAAACATATTAAAAATCAAATTTAGGCTTATATGAATTATAGTGCGTATACTATTTACTTACATGGAATTATTGAATCAAATTTCGTTACTGATAAATCAATATTTATCTCTTTTAGGACAAAACACATAATCTCACTAAATTATGCATGAAGAAAATGCACTTAACCACTCTATATACATATCGTCTTCAGACGCTCGGGAAATACGACCGTTGCCGAACAGTGGCGAAGATTTCTATGCGCATTATCACTTTTGGAGACCCTAATTCGAAAATTATCCAGGACCACGCAACAACCAGAAGTTATAAGTACGAATAAATTGAAATAACATCAAACCATTTCCAGCCCGACATTGTCGCCGGATTCTTCTCCTCCAACCAAGGTGACGTGTCTCCAAACACACGTGGCGCTCGCTGCGAGTTCTCTGGCAATGAGTGCGACAACCAGTTCCTCATCTGCAACCACATGGAGAGATGCTTCTCGCAAGGACCTGGCGAGGACATGTTCGAGAGCACCAAGATTATTGGGACTGCTGTCTTCGAAGGAGCTTGGGTGAGTGGTTACAGATCTACATTGGTAACCGAACTTTTGGGTTCCAATAACTTTATTGTCATACTAATAGCTTTTGCCAGCGGCTTCGCCTGCGTGTATGTAGGAAATAATCACACGGGAACCGTATATTTTTACCGGGATAAAAAGCTTATATGCTTTTTCAGACTTTAACCTATCTTTGTGCCAAGTTTCACCCAAATCCATTAAGTAGTTTTTGAGTTTATTCGTTACAAACATACAAAACTTTCCTCTTTAGAATATTAGTATGAATATTAAATCGTTATTTTCATATTAAAAATTGAATACAAATTAATATATTGTTGCCTTTGTTGGGCGTATACTAAAACTCAACATACTAATTTTGAGTTTTAGTAATACGCCCAACATTTCAAGAAATATTCAAGAAAATCGTTAAAGCAGACCATGGGAACAAACTTGGTTTTCTTTGACAACACAATTTTCTTTCTCGAATTATCGACTTCGAGTAATCACCGAAATCTCCTCTGATCTGAAAGAAAAAGTATTATTCCCAGTAAAATCCATTTCTAGTATTGTTACGAGTATACGATTTCCAGGATGCCCTGCACTCTCCTGGCGAGGAGCTGACAGGAGAGCTAGCTGTGGTTCACCAGTTCATAAGGATGTCTGAGGAAGAAGTCGCCAAGTACGACCCAGTGACGCAGAGCTTCGTTGGGGTAAGTACCACTATGCATAAGCTGAATATAACAGCTCATTGAAAGTATTCATAAATATCTAGAGCATAAAAGGTTTATGCAGCTCCAAAGAGGTTGTTGATGGGCTGTGAACCATTTAGGTATGGTTGGAACTTCTTAATTTGCGTTTCAGTTACTAACTGGGTTGTGGAGATCAGATAGGCAGTTCTCCATGTAAAATACTGGTATTCAGTCGTATCTGGTTAGACTGGAAGCCGACCTCAACATAGTTGGGAAAAGGCTCGGCAGATTGATTTTTAGAAATTCTGCATTTGAAATGTCTCACGTCTTTGTACGTGAGGAATAAGAGATAAAGGAATAGGAAAACGCTATCAATCTGTCCATCAATGTATGTGAGAATAAAGGTCGCATCAATTAATGAAGAAATTATTTCATTTTTCAGGGAGAGACCGTGAAAGGTTGTTACCCGGCAATGGGCTACAGTTTCGCTTCAGGAACGGTAGATGGAGCCAATACACTGAATATTACACAGGTCTGTGTGAATTTACTTTCTTTTCTATAATTCATATTATAAAAAGCGCCAATTCAAACTTATCATTACAGTAGGAAGTCCGAAAGCATTGAAGTATGAAACCTGTAATGGAGAGATTTAAAGCAATAAGCCTATTGTAATATTAATATTTATTATCATTGGTAGTTTGAGCACCTCCTTGTCTATCGACTTTAGTGCGTGACGATGCGTAATATTCCTTCCTGCCCTTGAACATATATAATTATCACATTTTTTGTTTTAAGAGGCTTAGTAATATCAGCCTCACAGGTCGATCCATCAGGTTAAGCTACGCTTGCCGGTGTTGGCCGTGGATGGGTGATCATCATTACATACCGAGACTCCTCCGTACCTCGGAAAGCACGTTAAGCCGTTGGTCGCGGCTGACACTTGTGCATCTTTGACAGTCGTTACGGGTCGGTAGAAGCCCGAAAATCTGACTGCCAGTCTTACCAAGGGGTATCGTATTACCCAGTTACTGGGTTATGGAGGTCAGATAGGCAGTTGTTCCATGCAAAATACTGGTATTCAGCTGCATCCGGTTAGACTGGAAGCAGACACCAGCGTAGTTGGGAAAAGGCTAGGCTGATTGATTTAGTGTTATATCACTTTTGACAGTATTTCCCATTAAATTGAAGGTCCAATAAGGTTGCAACCGCGACCTTCTTCTTCTTTGTCCTGGCTAGTATCCCACTTTATGTGGGGTCAGTCCTAGTAGTTGTGCGCCACACCTCACGTTTGTGGTTTTAAATCTCATCTGTTGTGTTGCTCGTTATCATATCGTTTGAACAGCAGTGATAGCCTAAGTGGTGTGACCGTCGGACTGCCAAGTCATAGGCCTCGAGTTCGAACTCAAGACACGCACCTCTAATTTTACGGATTCATGTGCGTATTGAATAATTATCACTTGCTTAAAAATCGGTGAAGGAAAACATCGTGAGGAAACCAGCATGTCTGAGAGATATTTATCAAAAGCACGTGAAGCTAAGTCAGAGGCCCATGGGCAGCATAAAAACTCTGACACCAGGTTAGTCACTAACCACACGAAAAGAAGAAGATCATATCGTTTATAATTGTTCGTAACCAGGTTCGTTCTCGGTCTCTTTTCCCGTCTTCTATATTAAAGACTTTTCTAGTCATAGTCATGGTTGAAACCACGACATAAATTCTTGTCGTGTTATGATGTAGTGGCATTCAACCTAAAGGTAGGTATTTCTCAACAGCACGTGAAGCTAAGTCAGAGGCCCATGGGCAGGATAAAAACTCTGACACCAGGTTAGTCACTAACTACACGAAAAGAAGAAGACCTAAAGGTAGTTTACGAGGTCTATACATTAACATCGTCATGTCAAAGTCATGATGAAAACCATTCCTAAGAAAACTGTGTTTGTCTTCCCAAGGGCACCCTGGTGGGTACACCTCTGCTGGACTTCTTTAGTAGCCTCGTCGGTGCGGCCACTAAGGAAGACGTTGACTGTCACGCGCCCAAACCTATCTTACTGGCTACTGGACGGGTTAGTAATTCTTATTGTTTTTCTTATGACCTGAAACACAGGTTTAAATAAACCTAGATCGGGCTACGCACTACATTTACACCTTTAAATTTTTTTTTGCAACTTTGCTCTTGTATTTGGGATACTTACCATAGTTTTTATCCAGATTGATATATTCAGCTGCTTACGTAGCTGTTAAGGATAGGCAGATCGATTGTTTTATTATAGTACTATTATATGCCTAGATTAAAATATACATACTACTGAACCATTTGAACACTTTTTATAAACTTATCATTTCAACCAATTTAATTATTTATTAGTAGGTATTTATTCTTATAATAATGTATTTCGTTTCCACAAAGCAAACAATAGGTAACTGGTGAAATGTGTATCATTATTGGTTCAGAGATACATTGAGGTACCCCAATCTGCCAAATTTCTTTGATAGTTTTTCAACTTTATAACAAAAGCATAAGGTTCATTTTCTGTTGGGATAATTTGACAGTTTGGGATAGCTTGATGTGCTGTCTGTACATGCCTGTCTTCCCTATAGGGATTACAGGCGTGATTTTATGGTATGTGCAGCTTACAAAGCCAGTCCCAAATATTACTTATTGATGTAGATACAAATGTATTAAAAATACGGTTGTTTGTAGTGTTGATAAACCGTTCAACTTTCACATTTTAACTCGATATTATTATTCCAGGCTAACTTCCCTCTCCCCTGGCATCCACACATTGTATCAGCCACCCTTATCTGGCTAGGAGACCTTGTGATCCTGGGTGTGCCAGGGGAACCTACCACCATGTCCGGAAGACGAATGAGGTCCGTGGTCAGCAGCGTGATGGAGGCGAACGGGTTTGAACCCAGAGTGGTTGTTTCGGGATTGACCAATGAGTACATACATTATGTGGCTACTCCTCAGGAGTATCAGGTTAGTTCAACAGCATTTTCATGGCTGTTTAAAAAAAACAATAAAATTGTCGCAACCGTTAGTTCTGGGTCCATTCCGGGGTCGGGCAGTTTTATTTAATGTGGAATTTCTCAGTAGCAGCTCGGATGTCAATAGACTCGCCCCCTGTTACCTAAGGGACTTAAGCCATTGAACGCCAGAGCATAAACGCACGCGCATGCCCTCCACGCCAAGCTACAAATTTATTTCTTCTTTTTATCATGATTTTTCCCATATCCATGGTGTCTTTTAATTTGTGTCATGTCATTGACAAAATAATTGAAATATTGAAATATTTGTAATTTCTTATAGTCTAAGCATTTGTTTATATTTCTAGTTTTTCTTTTATCATGTTTTACAGACCAATAACTTGTTTGTTTGGTTGTTAAACTGTTAATGCAAGTTGGTTATAATAAATAAATAAATAAATTGAATACGTACGAGAGCTTAAATTTTTAAGATATCTATATATATCTTTTTAATTATGTATTTCGTGTAATAGTGTTGTCAAATATTTGTGTCGTTGGCGTACAGGGCATTCGCTTGTTAGTCACGTATATGTGACAACGGCGTTCAAAAGGTTAAACATAACTGACGAAAATGTGGATGTACTATTCTTACTATAGGTGCACCTGCCTAACCCTGCAGAGAATATAAGCTTAATGTTATGTTACTGCATTAAAAACAAACTAGATTGAATTGAGAACCTCAATTTTTGTGAAGTCCCTTAAAAAGAACGTCGAGGGTGACAATTTAAGCTCAATTTTCTTGCTACACACATCAAAAGTGTCTAGGGATCAACATATATTTTTGCAATAACTTTTCTCTTGATTGATATTAATTTAAATTTTCTTTAAGGATTCATCAAATAAAGTGTTTTCGTTTGTCACAGTAACGATAAACCAAGTCACCTTTGCATTAATAAAGAAATTTGCCATTTTCCTAATAAAGGGATTTTTGACATTTGAACCACTAACATTAAAGTTCGAAAAAAAGACTGAAATAACAGTTTTCTTTAAAATTTTATTGGGTAACTTAAACAATTAATAATCCGTGTTTCTACCGCGAACACTAACAACACAAGAACATCGGTTTGGCATACTCAAAATGAGTTCATCCAAATCACGCTGTGGAATGGCCGCCCATGTTCGTTGCAACAACAAAAAAAGGTGTTATCAGTCGACTTTGGACACGTTACCGAAGCACTGGTACCGTGGCTGAGCGCCATGAAGGACGGTATCGCTGCACCACACGGAGACAAGACCGATACATTCAAATCTTAACTCGAAGAGCTCCAACAATAACCGCCATGATGTTAGCCGTGAGGCTTCATCACTCTTCAGGGAACTTAATTAGCGACCAAACAGTCAGAAACCGCTTGCATGAAGTGAACCTTCATTCCCGAAGACCGCTACGGGTACCACCTATAGCAATGCACAATCGTAGGATTCGATATCAATGGGCTCTTGAACACAGAAATTGGGCAGAAGAACAATGGCGTTTCGTGTGCTTTTCTGATGAGTCTCGTTTTGGTATGAGACCGGATACAAGACGTATACGACACTGGAGAACCCCTGGACGCCAACAGCGATTAAAATCCTGCCAGGAAGTCCATCCTTATAGTGGTGGAAGCATCATGGTATGGGCGGGTATTTGGATCGGCGGAAGAACTGAGTTGATTTGGATCAGAGGCAACCTCAACGCTCAAATTTATGCTGAGACGATTGTATCTGACGTCATCGTTCCTCTACAAGTGCAAATCGGTCCCTTATTTCAGTTAATGCATGATAATGCACGACCGCACACCGCAAGAGTTGTAAGACAGACTCTCGCCGCAGCTAACATCAATGTCCTGCCCTGGCCTGCTCAGTCGCCAGACTTGAACCCGATTGAGCATGCATGGGATATGCTACAGAGAAGAGCTCTGCCGAATATGGAGGGTATCCAGTTGCAAGAAGACCTTTTTTTGTTGTTGCAACGAACATGGGCGGCCATTCCACAGCGTGATTTGGATGAACTCATTTTGAGTATGCCAAACCGATGTTCTTGTGTTGTTAGTGTTCGCGGTAGAAACACGGATTATTAATTGTTTAAGTTACCCAATAAAATTTTAAAGAAAACTGTTATTTCAGTCTTTTTTTCGAACTTTAATGTTAGTGGTTCAAATGTCAAAAATCCCTTTATTAGGAAAATGGCAAATTTCTTTATTAATGCAAAGGTGACTTGGTTTATCGTTACTGTGACAAACGAAAACACTTTATTTGATGAATCCTTAAAGAAAATTTAAATTAATATCAATCAAGAGAAAAGTTATTGCAAAAATATATGTTGATCCCTAGACACTTTTGATGTGTGTAATTTGATGCTACAAATAAACACTGTTAGTCTTAATTAGTTATTTTATATTCCAGGTGCAGAGATACGAGGCGGCTTCAACGATCTATGGACCGAATACGCTGGACATATTCCTGAACAAATTCAGGCAGTTCGCCAACGCTGCTATTGAGGTATGATAAAATATTGCTTTAAAATGATTCCCTTTTTTAAAGTCCTTTGTATTTTAACGAGAAAGATCTCAGGTTAGAAATGCATAAATTGCTTTAGGAACTAGGATGCAGTAAAAAAGCGAGCTAAAATTCCGATTCCTCGTCTAATTATTCCGATAGCAGACAGAAATCATGTTTTTTACAAAATGCTCTGAAGTTCTAAAAACCACTACATCATCTCTCTCCTCAGCGCACCGAAGTGCCAGCCGGACCGGAGCCGCCAGACCACCGTGACCGGATCCTGTCCCTCATAACGCCTGTGGTCTTCGATACGTCTCCCACCGGCATGAACTTTGGCCACTGTCTGCAGCAGCCGGAGAGGAGAGTGCGGAGGGGAGAACTCGTTTCTGCTACGTTTGTAAGTTGTCTTTGTTATTGCCTATTTTTCGCTCATCTATATTGAAAGAAATAAACATAATTGAGCCAGAATAATGGAACTTAAAACACATAAATCTATAAGATCGTCCACACACGTGGAGAGGACTTCGTAACGGTGGAGTTTCTTGCCCATTCTTCTCCACACGAAACTACCTTTTGGAAATGGCGACTAGAATCAATTCTATTTCTTGTTCATTTTGACGTTCAAAAGTGCCATTCTTGTGCCTATTTGGAATAAATGTTTTGACTTTGACTTTGTAATGCAGATTGCTACAAGTTGCAAACGGACAAACAGATGATGATGATGATGACATGTATAAGCGTTTATCATCATCTGCCTAGCATTTCCCCAACTATGTATAAATGCTTATACATAGATATATGTAGGTACCTACGCATTTCACTTGCCACTTAATGATTAATATTCAAAGATATCCAAGAGGACTAAGATAGAATATTTTTAAGTGCTTACTAATAAGAAAGCAAATACGTAAAAATAAAAACAAAAATGTGAAATGGAAAGACACACTAAAAATAGAAAAACAAACATTATCAAGAGTCTGAGAGAGAACTTTTTTGAGGGTAACTTCTCCCGCTCTGGGTTGAGCGGAAGGGAGTGACAGACTCTTACTGACTAAAACCCATCTATGTTACATCCTTAGACCTTTATGTTCCGGGGTAGCGGTAACCCTTTCGGACAATCCTGCTTACCCGGCAGGCTTGGCCCTAACGGGACCCTTCATAATATGCTGACATAGCCATGTTCCTAATAAGATAATGTGTTCTTCAGGTGGCAGCCAACCCTCGTAATGACCTGAAGCAGGAGGAAAGTCACGCCGTGGTGGAGCGGTTCGAGCTGACGCAGTGGGTGGTCGTCGCTAACGATGCTGAATGGGACACCAAGTGAGTGGACCTCAGTCAGTTCAGTCAGGACTTGCACATAATAATAATAATAAATAAATATTTATTCAGAATTAAAATTGGTAAAATATTAACATTAAAATCTTAGAAATAATTTACAAAGGTATAATATTGTAAGATACTAAATAAATACAACGTGTGGTACAGACAAATCTTAGCAACTTTCTGCATGGGCCCAACATTGTAATTGCGACAACATAATCAGTTTGGTCGAGTAGATATTGAAGTTTTATATGGGACAGCTGATTACTTGCTGTTCTAGTCCCATGGATAAAGTTTGGTGGTCTGTACTGCACCTTTAATATGACTACAAATTTCTGGTCCTCGCTGCATACAAAACGTGGCGCTACAATGGTGACATTACTTTAACACACGGATAGGGCTAGTGCCCATTAATCATATAAACGTTGATAGGTTAAGGTAAATCGCAAATAGAAACAAAAAATATAAAATATTTTTTTTATTATTCGCCTACTTTTTGCAGTTGTTTCATCCTAATTGCTTATTCGTTTAAATTTCATTGATGCGAATGTTATGATCCGTGACCCCAGCAAATGATCGCTGCGCGACAATTCTTTAAGTACAAGTTTCTCTAAGATGTTATTTTCTAACATTTTAAATAAATCCGTAAATAATAATGTTTAATGGGAATATAACGTCGTCATGAAACGAAAATGTGAAAACGTATAATGTGTGTTAAATTAATGTCACCGTTGTAGTGCCACGTTGTATTTTAAGTTCATATCTCATGTAATTGCTCTCTTCAGGTTCACATGGGAGCGCGTCTCAACGATCACAGGCACGAGTCGAGTGACGTTTGAGTGGAGAGTACCAGAGGACGCCATCTTTGCTCCGTACCGCATCGTGTACCACGGCGCGTCCAGGGCACTGCGGGGGATCGTTAGGCCATTCCAAGGAATCAGTGATACTTTCCAAGTTTTTGAATGACACGAAGTTTTTTAACGGACAATTTTAGTGGATAAGTTCTTTGGTGTTTTGGCCTCGTTAAAGCTAAAATTTTACCTCATTTACATGATGTAAGTTTCTTGCCTGTGGCATATAATCTAGTGAAGGCAACATAATTATGGTCGTTATGGATCCCGAACAAAGTCAAAGTCAAATCATTTATTTCAAATAGGCACTTCTGGACGTCAAAATGAACAACAAATAAAATTGATTCTAGCCGCCCCTTCCAAAAGGTAGTTTCGTATGGAAGAAATGCGTAACGAACCTTGGATTCAATTTGTATGTTAATATCCTCGGTACGCTTTATCTATAAGTGCATATCTGTAAAAAAAATATGAAAAACGACTTCAACAATGATTATTTAATTGTTTAGATAGATACCTCTTACTAATAAACGTATTATATCAGTTGAATTAAACACCAATTTCTCTCTTTCAGTCGTCAGAAATTTGACATTTGATAGAATACAAAGCGTTGTGTAACTAAACAGACGCTATACAACGTTTGTTATTAAGGGGGATAATATTTATGTGTAAGGCTATATTTACCAACTGGATTTATGTTATGTTAATATACTTTAATACTTAATTTTAGTGTACAGTTTAATTGATATGATATTATTATACGTAGGTAACTTTTTTCCTAAAACGTATCTGTTTATTATTTCATTATCTACCGCGCCTAAACTTGAGAATATAGATTTGGAAAAGTTAGAAAAGACCCATACCAGGCTAACCAACGCTGGCGGCCGGCACCTGCGGAATTTGCATGTGAATCTATGGCCAAAATTCATAGATAATACCGACATTTAATTAGCCAAGTTACCGTTTTTATACGAATATGAACCTATTTTAGGCAGATAATGTGTATAAATATAAATATTTTACACTATTAATAAAAAAAATTATACTTATTAATAATGTTGATATTCGTTTGAAACGCCTACTTTAGCAAACTAAAATCAAACTGTGATCTGGGAATCTCGTCTATGGCTACAAGTTACTTCACATAATATATGACTCAACGCGTAGGTAGGTAAGTATGCAATGTATTTCGTGATGTCGTGTTAATTGACATTTCGTTGTATTGTTACGGTATCGGCGCCCGGCGGGCTGAAGGTTTTCGTTTTTAGTGATAGTTAAGTCAAGGAAGTTATCTTTAATGTCAGAACCACAATTTGAATCTAAAACCATCGTTGAAGGAACAACAGTTTTTTTAATGTCTGAATTTCCGCTAATCGAAATCGGTGGTTTTATGAAGGAAGACATCGTATTCGTGAAGAAATTAGACGTCATGCCAGAGTATCAATGTCTATAATTTATTAACAACACAACACCTACCAATTTTATGATATGGAAAGAGATTGAAATACACTTTGCTACTTATTTTTCTCAGGCACATATAATCGAGATTTAAAATAAAGGTTAAGCAAGCATAAATCCAATGGTAATAATAAGAGAACAATTTTTATCAACTACATGTTTGTCTTATAAGTAAGTTTCACGTAAAATTTATTAAAACTTTTACTTGGACTTGCTGGCGAGATGCTTTACCGTACAACAATACTTAATTCAATCGTCTGTACATTTTAACATGTTAAGTTACATATTTTTTAAGTATGTACTAATTCGGTACATATATTGCGTATGAGTCTTTAAACAGCAATATCGATGATGGGGTTTCTGGGGAGCATCATCATCATCTGCCTAGTCTTTTCCCAACTATGTTGGGGTCAGCTTCCAGTCTAACCGGATGCAGCTGAATGCCAGTATTTTACATGGAGCTACTGCCTGGGGTTTCTGGAGAGCATGACGTGAAATTAGACCGAAATGGGGTGCGCAGTTAAAGCTCCCACAGACAGGCGAGACGTGACAATAATAATTATAATAATTCCTATAAAAACTTCATTAAAACTGAACTAGAACTAACATATGCCCAATTAAGCATGAACCTTAGCCCTATTATTTTGTATTAAAGTTGAAAATCTATCAAAGAAATTTGACGGATTGGGATAGTTTGATGTGCTGGCCTCTGTACCTACCTAGAACTACCAGAATCGCGTAAGAAACTAAGTCTTTTTCGCATTTAGAATATAGTATCGTTACACCACAGAAAAACTAAACGATACAAAGAGCAAACAACTTGCGTTCATACTTAAAATTTTATAGAAAAAGTCATAACTGCATCTTGTAATGTTAAACCATTTCCTACTTTATTGCTTAAACAGTAAAGTTTGTTTTCGTCTAAAGCAACAGTTAGTAGCTAAATTTAACGAACACCTTTTATGTCCTTTACAATGAGTAGTTTCCTTTTAGAGCAAGCCAGTCGTCCAGTTGAGTGCTATACTTTGCCTATACAGAGTGTTAGGTTACACGACGGACATACTCATGAAAATAAACAACTTTGACTATTGAACTACATCTGAAATCACGAAAAAAAATTATTCGCATAATCATAATTGCTTCTTGTATGTACCTACTACTAACATAGGTTTGTAATTTTTTTTTTACGTAATACTAACACGCTATGGGCCCTTGAAGCCTGAAAATAAACGATTTTTATATTTGTATTTATTATAATTCGTCGAAATATATGGAACAGTAGATTTTTTTTTTCATACTTCAGAGTTGGTCCCGTGGACAAAGTTGTTGATTTTGATGAGTACGATACAACCTGAAAGTAACACTGTATATCGTAGGCATTCATCACATAACATAACATCACGCCTTGTATCCCCAACGGATTGGGCAGAGGTCTATCTATAGTACTTACACACACATTTTGCCAGATATATATTAGTCCCATGTTATAGGAGACGAGCCTATCACCATCAACTGGGCACAAATCCAGACTCCGAGCTGCTGTTTAGAAATTCCTGATAGAAAAACCCAATAAGATACTTATTTTTCCCGCGAAGGAATTGAACCCAGGACCTCGTGGTCAGCAACAACGCTGGCGACCACGAGGCAATGCAATCAAATGGCGTATGAACCCCATAGTTTCATTAAAAAAAATTTCTCGAAACGGCAATAAATATTACCCTGTAAATCGTTTAGCACTTATAAGCAAACTACTTCTAATAGGCGAACAAGTAATGGCGTAATTTAGTTACGTATGACGCATATTGCGTTTTGTTGCTTTTTTTGTTGCGTTGAGACTCATATTTTCCCCCAATTACTTAGTTCTTTTGTATTTGTGTCCTTTTTGTGCGTAATGTAAAATATTTAATTATTTGGGGCAAAATAATTAAATATTTTCTGTCTTTTATTCATGTTCTTCTTTTTTTAGTTTCGGCTAGATTTCTGTTAGTTTATTAGTGTTAGGTAATGAGTCGCGGTCCCAGAACATGAATTTGTTGTGTCGAAACAAATTATTATTGAGATAATGAAATGCGTAAACATTTCTTATCCCCCATAATGCTTATTATGTTTAATTTTTAGTGACTGATAAGTGATAACTTTTATGGCTTGAAGATAAACTTTGTATTTATATTTGCGTATGGTGTATTGTTAATAAGAGACATGATAAAAATTTTGATGTTTTTTTTTAAATTGGTATCTCGCATTTTAACCTAGGAGATTGTATACTGCTTTACCGGTCTTGCCTGTGGGTACCTCAATGTAATTAAGGCCTACAGTTAAACTAACAAACTTAACGACTACACGCACGGGCACCCCCTGTGGGGTTCGGACCTCGGCTTAGGACGCTGGGGGAGGACAGCAAGCGACAGGCTAGATCGGATACAGCCTCAGTGGCGTGGGCTGGCGGGATGACACATGATGCCCAGGATTTAGGGGTACCTAAATAAGTTGATTGTATTCTCTTCTCTCGCCTGTCATCCTCGCAGTTTCCTCTGAAAATGTTTAAAAATCGTTACGAGTTTGATTGTTACGCTTTCACTATAAAACAGCTGAACAAATGTTTATGAAATTTGGAGCAATATCTACCTGAATTAGCATATAGGATACTTTTCATCTCGGTATTATGTTCAAGTGGGCTTATTTCGAAAAATAAAATAAAATTAAAAGTCCCTTTCGCTTTCGCCCACGATAATTATGATATCACACTTTTTCGGTCGAACTCTCACTGTGCATGAGGACAAGTAGAATACGCCTGAAAGCGAGGGAATTTAACCCGTTCAAGGACACTGAACGAGACACAATAGAAGTTTTATTGTTATTACGTCTATAGGCGTTCAGCGTCCCTCAAAGTGTTAATCTAAAAGATGGAAAGACGGTTAAGAATCTAACAGTATTAATAGCCTAGCAACTCAGTACTCAACAAGAATAACATGTCAACTGAGAGACGAACTAATTCAACCAATAGGATAATCGCAAAACACAAGTGAAGTTGCTTCTGGACATTCCGTCACACTGGCCGGTACAGCCCAAAGAAATAAAATCCATTACTGGATAGATAGGTATGTTAGACGTTCCAAACACCTTTTATAGTTCAAATCAGCAATAGCTGTTTGAAGGACATGGTGGGGACGAGTTACATTAGATCTTGGATATTTTAGTTTTTGTCAAGATATTGGTTAAGTCAAGGGTCGTACATGTTGGTACTGATAATAACACTATCTCTTATGTAATTGTTTGGCTCGGTTCAGTGTTATCGTGAGCTGCGCCGGAGGCAAGACGCAAGTGAGGTAAGTCGTGTTGTCTCTGTTAATTAGTTACGTGTTATGAGGAAATTGACAGATGTTGTTGTGGTTTATAAAAGAGAGATAAGTTGTTGTGTTACTGCAAGGTCGCGAAGCTGCGAAAAGCAAAATATGGCTAAAATCATAAATGTAGAAAATTCTTCTAACAATTATGAATTAGACTGACGCATGTAAGTATTTTAGTGGCCCATCAATTAGAGACTGATTGAGCAAAACTAAATTGGTAGAAAAATGCTACATAATTAAAGACATCAGTGGATGATGGATATGTCCCAAAGTTCTAATTTTAAGAAAATTGAGTTCAAAGTTGCGCATGCATTTATGAATTTGTAAAATTGCCACAAACGAGGTTGTTTTAAGGTTTAAAATTGTTTGTATGCACATAACACCATCATTCATGCATGAACAGCGAAAATCTGAAAATGTAACATATTATCACCTCCATCCACTCATGTCTTCAAATCTTAAGTTACAAGCTGCAAGCAGGACGGAAGAAGATGAACTAATTATGAGTTTTTTTGTTAATATGAAGATGTCTTCAAACAAGCCCATCACGAAGAAGATCATAAACTCACCAGAGACATGCGTGGAAGACAACCTGCGAGGTGTGGTGGCAACCTACCCATCGCTACAGCTGCACCCCAAGCACAGGGTCATCACTATTAGGCAAAAGGTATATATAACATGGCATCACGCCTATATATCTCGATGGAGAAGGCAGTGCTGAATAGTACGATCCTTCACATTTGGCGAAGTGGCTCGTGGCGAAGTAATAACAGCCGCTCGGATCGATCCTTCAGTTTAAGCTACGCTTGCCCGGGTTGGTCCGTGGATGGGAACCATCTGTACAGATTATCGAGACTCCTACGTGCCTCGGAAAGCACGTTAAGCCGTTGGGCCCGGCTGTCCTTCGAGGATCTATGACAGTCATTGCGAGTAATCAGAAGCCCGAAAGTCTGACAGCCAGTCTTACCAACTGGTATCGTATTACCCACAGTTACTGTCTGGGTTGTGGAGGTCAGATAGGCTGTCGCTCCATGTAAAATACGGTTATTCAGCTGCATTTGGTTAGACTGGAAGCCGATCCCAACACAGTTGGGAAAAGGCGAGGCAGATTGAGTTATACCTATATCCATACTGAAATAGTATATTAAGTGTTTACCTACCTACCTAGCTAAGTAGGTACCTAAATAATTGGTTATATATGGTGTTCGCGATCGCCGTTGGTCTTCCATGCCATTAGAAATGTCTTTGTTAATTACAATATTTTACACAAAATACGACCATTAAAGATTTTGGTATGCAATTATGGTTCTTCATGTTTTTCAGAGTGATACCGGTAGAGTAGCTATTCTTGGAGGAGGTGGTTCCGGACATGAGCCTTTTGCTTCAGGTAAGAATAGTTTATTAATCTTTTATAACAATACATGGCCTTTTTCCAGCAGCGAACATCTTTCCGCTGAACTGATGATAATGCTTCATGGGTATGCTATCTATGACAGTACCTACTATGTAGTGTCGCCAGCGCATCGACCAATTAGTTAAACCTCACTATACACTCAGTGTATTAGGATTGTCCCTTGTTTAACCTAACACACTGAAACTCCAAATGATTTTAAACCTTAAAAAGTCAACAGTTAAGTTCAAATTCGATTGAGAAACTTTGACAGTTAGTGGTAACTTGATGTGCTCACGACTGTACGTATTATAACCTAATGTCTAATCTATTTATTATTTGCCAGGTTTTGTGGGAGCTGGTCTCTTGGACGGAGCAGTAGCTGGTGGCGTGTTTGCATCTCCTCCGACAGGACATGTCCTATATGCCATAGCGCAGTTGTACAAATATAATTCAGGTAACAAAACAATCCTTCTATTTCTTACGGTCCTATTTCTACTTAGGTATTGTTATGTCATAGTTGGTACCTACTTAGCTTAGGTAGGTACTACCTACTTAGGTAGGTACTACCTACTTAGGTAGGTACTACCTACTTAGGTAGGTACTACCTACTTAGGTAGGTACTGTAGAGCCTTAGAGTAAAACCTTATGTTGTACAAGGCTGGAAATTATCTGACGGCATTCGAACCTTTCAAATGTTTTAAGTAAGAATAGTTTAGGATTTGATACATTCTAGACTTGACGTCCGGCAGCGAAGCTAAACAGATGTATTCGTTATAACAAAGTGAAAATATAATACATGTGTGTCCATCCGTGTTTCTTTTCTTAGTAGAAAAGACCCACAATACACACATTACACGCTCTACCACTGAGCCCCCTTAGTAGAGGATCTTCCATCCTCTACAGTACTACCTACTTAGGTAGGTACTACCTACTTAGGTTGGTACTACCTACTACTTAGGAGGAGCTACTGAAGGGTTGATCGGAGAATGGTTTACCATCTTATCGAGACTCCCCCGTGTCTCCGCAAGCACGATAAGCTGATGGTCCCGACTGATATTCGTGAATCTTTGACAGTCGTTACGGGTAGTCAGAAGCCCGAAAGTCTGACAGCCAGTCTTACCAAGGGGTATCGTATTACCCATTCCAGTTACTGACTGGGTTGTAGAGGTACGATAGGCAGTCGCTTCATGTAAAATACTGATATTCAGCTGCATCCAGTTAGACTGGAAGCCGACCCCAACATACCTAGTTGGTAAAAGGCTAGGCAGATTGAGTTATACCTACTTAGCTATATCTATACTGCAAAGGTATTAATTTGTTTACCTAGCTAAGTAGGTACCTAAATAATTGGTTATAGATATTGGAAAACGATAAGCGTAGCCCACACGCTGTTTTTTCTATCCACTAAAATCAAAAATATTAGTTTTATCAACTAAGTACACGCGGATTTAATACAGTTTAATAAAGATAAAATACTTTTAAAACATATCGTCACTCCTGTATTCTCTAAATTATAGAGCAACTAAGATTTTATAAAATTTAAAAATGCTTCAGCCAGGCACTGGAACCCGACGCTTTAGCCCGACCTGGGAATCGAATCTGGGCCCACGTCAGTAATAAGATTTAGTTCGACCACTAGTTGAGAAATTAGTTAGGTAGTTCTAAATACGTTCTTGTTTATGTAAATTACAAATTGCCTAAAGTACTTCCAATTTTCAGGCGGTGTCCTGGTCATTATTGGCAATTACACAGGAGACAGATTGAACTTCGGTAAAGCTATTGAAAAAGCTAAGATTTCGGGTATCAAGGTTGGTTTATTATAAAATATTATCTTTATTTTGCATTAAATACGTGTACAGAGGCCAGCGCATCAAGCTACCTACCTCAATCTGTCAATTTTTTTTTATAGACTTTCAACTACACTATTACGAAAGTATAAGGTTCATGTTCAATTGGGAATAATTGACAGTTTGGGATAGCTCTGTGCTGGCGTCTGTAAAGAAAAAGGCCTTATATTAGTGTTGCCCAAATGCAAGACCAAGACGAGACTTAGGCCAGTCTTGGTCTTGGTCTTGCGTCAATACACCTGGTCTTGGTCTTGGTCTTGGTATTGCGCTCTCAGTCTTGGTCTTGGTCTTGGTCTTGCAGCAAGAGTCTCGCAAGTCTTGCAAGTCTTGCAAATACCTATTAGCCTATTGCTATTTATTGAACACGTTAGTTTAGAATGAGTTTGACTTTGAAAAAGTCATTTTTTTTTAAATTTTTCCTCGACCTTTATGAACTTGGAGAGTTGTATTGATGATTTTGATGATTATAATTCTGTAACTACATACGTCTTACAGCGCGAATAATATTGTAATCAACAAACAATCTAGCACTGGCTTGCAAATTGCAAAAAAAATAAGAAAATTTGAATTTCGCGGGCTATCCTGGAGCATTCACTAATGTACAATGTTAATCAACCAATAATAGAAGACTACAGGCAAAGCCTACCTATGCGGCCAAAATAAGGAAGTGCGTGTCGTGTTGACATTTGCAGATTTCATTACAGTGTGCGTAGGTACATTTTTTAGGCAATTTGTCGTACTCGTGTCTGGCGCGCTTTGCTATACCTACGTAGTCTGTCATCGTTGAACATGGGCAGTGGCGGCGACCTTTGATATGAAAGCGGCGGCGGCGACACAAAGTCTAGGAGCGAACTAAATTTTTACCTATTTTGGTAGGGTTGTCAATGTTGGCATTAGTACAGAAAAATAAAATTAAGTAAACACAACGTTTATCAACTTTTTAATAACTAGGTATCCACGATAGAAAATTTATTCTACTAATTTCCTAAGTAATCAGTCTAAATATATTTTTCATAATTTTTATTTTTCAATAATTTGTTGTGTGTAATTGAATGGTAAACTCTAAATCTTATTTGAGAGCTTTTTTTAAAATAAAATTATGGAAAGCCCTGACATGACATAATTATACAATTTTCAATCTTGCTGCTCACATTTTAGTACCACTCACTATCTATCATTTACCGATATTAACAATGATTATTTCGAAATCAAAATATTTGCAATTCAATAGATGCGATACCTACTTAGTTATTAATTATCATCTCGCCCGACAGCTTTAAACGCTGTAGTGTTCGAATTCGAGCCAGTGTGAGAATGTATTTATACAAGAAACTCAAAGCATTCAATTTATACCTACCTACTGCTGAGACATCTTCAAGGTCATTTAATTTTATCCTCCTGTACCAACCCTACCAAAATAGGTAACAATTTTGTGTGCTCTTTCCGTACTCTTTGTCGGCGAATGCGGCGCTCAAACAGTGTCAAATGCTGTGATACACTTGTTGCAAACCGCGGCGTCTTTGTCGGTAAATTATCAAATAAGTAGGTATATAATACATCGACCGACCAACAGTTTATTCGCGGAACGTCACATTATCCCAATCAACCTTGACCTTAATTCTTTAGCGATAAAGTTCAAAATCTGTTAAAGAAATTTGACAGATTGTAGTAGCTTGATGTGCTGGCGTCTGTACCATAACATTGGCTGCCGTAGAAACTGTTACTAGACCTACTCGACTCGCTGTTAGTTTTAAATTTTGCTGAATAAGAATAATAATATAAACTTTGAAACATAAGTAGGTACCTACATAATGTTTATATAATTTTGTTGGCTATAATTTTAAGCACATACCAACCTACTAACGTTACATCTGCACATTAGACATAAACAAGCATAATATATATTATTATAGGTAGATACCTACAAGGTATGAACTTTGCTAGCAAGTTATTCTAGGTACATTTAATCACATGGGATGATGGGAACAGATTTGTGAGTATTAACACGCTACCTACTTAATAATTAGTTGAAATATAATAAGTACCTACCTAATCAATACAATACCTTTTAGGGTTCTTTCAGACGAGCGGCACGTTGCCAACTGCAGATACAACTGCAGCCCTTAGTTTAGTGTTATGACGATACGGTTTTGATACTGGGGAACGTCTATCAAAATCGGGATTAAAACCAAAGAGGTACCTACTTAATAACGCCCAAATTTCAAATTGTCTTAACTGCAAGACGCAAGAGTCTTGCAGGCTTAAGTCTTGTCTTGCTCAAGTCTTGCAGGGTTTAGTCTTGGTCTTGGTCTTGCTACAATAAGGCGGTCTTGGTCTTGGTCTTGGTCTTGCGGAAATGCAAGAACAAGACCAAGACTGCAAGACCAAGACCGATTTTGGGCAACACTACCTTATATAGGTTAAATAGTTTCACATATTTTGCTTACCCATTTCAGCATGCAAAAAATACCCTAAAATAAGATCACACAAAACACTTTAATTGGCTATTTCACACGGTCACAAATAAAATTTTAAATCGCATAGAAAAAAAGACCGATCGTCTTAAAAACTTCCAACACCGTGCAGAAATGAAATATTATGCGAGGATAACATTGTAAAATTGTATTTAATGTTAATAAGAGTATTCCATTTGATTCCAAAAACTTGTTACGTCACATTTTAATATGTCATTCAAAACACGTACAAATTCCGCGTTTTGACAATTCAGAAAAAGTATCGTTATTAACCCTGATTAAGATTACGTGGTAAGCATTTTTTCTTAAATCCTTCTTCTTGCACTAGGCTCTCAACGATATTATGCTCTTTTTCTACAAAGCATACGACATACTCGTGATGACTGTGGTAAACACTGATAATGTTATTTTTTTTCATCAGGTTGAAGGTCTCATTGTTGGTGAGGATGTCGCTTCTAGCCAGAACAAGACAGGCGGACGCAGTATGGTCGGAGAAGTGCTGTTTTATAAGGTAGGTAAAACTTTCTCTCCTTTTTCTTCTCTTATGTCGAAACGCGTAGACCAACAGCTCATGCTAGTATAAGTCCCGTTTTGTTATTATGGGTATATTAGGGGCTAGCCTATTGCCATAAACCGGACACAAATCAGAGAATTACCTATCACCACTACCACCAAAAGCCACCCCCACACTATCCTATTATCACTTGCTTAAAAATCGGTGAAGGAAAACATCTTGAGGAAACCAGGATGTCTGAGAGAGAAGTCGGGGGCCTATGGGCAGCATAAAAGCTCTGATACCAGGGTACTCACTAACCACACGAAAAGAAGAGAAGACCTATGATAACACCCAATAATAATACATTGCCCGCCTCGAGGGTCGAAGCCACAAAACACATCAAGCGTCACGCTTATGCAACCACAGATCAACGACGCCACTTTTTATAACTTCTGGCTGATATCCTGCTTATTTATTTTCAGTTAGCAGGCGCATTGTCAGTGAGAGGCTACGAGCTGGCAGCCATCCGCAAAGAGGCGGTGGAGTTCAACAAGCACATGGCTACCTTGGGAGTCTGCCTCAGTGCCTGCTCATTACCTGGTAAGACAATACGACTGACCTCTGAAGTACTGCCACTTGGCTCAACAGAATCACTTTCTTAAATCCGTGCGTCTTGACGTTCGGACGAAATAACAGCAGATAATGTGTAATATTGTTGAAATGACTGCACTTTATAATTATTATTTCAATATAAATATCATTGCTTTGTACTTATCGTGAAACGTGAACGGAGTTAAATTTTATACGTTTATGTCGAAGTAACGATTGGGTGGACACCGCCAGTTTATGACGATCGATACGATACAAACTAACTACTAAGGTAATAAGATGGTTAATTCGTAAATACCTCGCATTTTCTTCAAATTCTATTGAAGCCAAAAACCAACTGAGAAAGTTTTGTAGTATCCAAGCCACGACTAACTTTTTATTAAAGCAAGCGTTTTATCTACCAGTCCATGGAGCTAGTTAATTTAATAATAAACTTAAAAAATGATGGTTTAAACCTGGGTCTAAAACTATATCTTGTTTTGTATTGGAAGTGTAAAAACTGCTTGCTAAAGCCATTGTAAAATTAATAAATTTGTTCCCGTAGCTCGTTTATCATCACGTGTTACATCAACATCTTCTTTCGTTCACCAGGCCAGCCACCACTATTCGAAATAGCCCACGATGAGATGGAACTCGGGGCGGGGGTGCACGGAGAAGCCGGCATCGAGAAGATGAAGATGGGCACCGCTAAGGAAGTCGTCGCCATGATTCTTGAGAAGGTTTGTAGTTTAGAAAAATACTTAGGCTATAGGTACCCTGTAGGGTTTAGCCTAAGTATTTTTTTTCTGTCATATCAATTCTGTATACGCCTGTATACATACATGATTGATATGACAGAGGGGCATTAATTACACTACGTATACTATACGTGTTTCGTATTAATTCGATACGGCATAAAAATAAAAAGCACCAAAAATTAGTTTTTTTTTAAACAAACTAAATACTTAGCTTCTAAATGAGAGTAAAACGCAACCACATTTTGTAAATAAAAACTGACCTTGTAACAACGCATCGTAGGTCTGACATTTATCGTTTTAAGGTAAATGACCTATGCGTATTAACATAGTCAGCTGTTAGGAAAGATACATCGTGTTCAAACGGGGCAAAAACTGAATAAAACATATTTTGCGACTAAAGTACTGCTTCTATTAAATTGATTTTTGGCACAGAGCTTGAAAATTGTCTCTAGTATATAATAGGCAGTTTAAAAGAAAGCCCCTATGTTGTATCAACTCTGTATACAACAAAATAGTTTTTGTGTACGGCTGAAGAAGAAAATATGAAGTATGTTACAATTCCTATCGTTTATTCAAATAAAAAAAAAAGTATAACAACTGTATCAAAGCAATATTCTCCTGTGTTCTCGCTTGTGCCAATATAAGCTCTACTCAAAATATTAAAGTTGAAGAAGCTAACAACATGTCTATATCATACCTGGATCATAATTATTATCATTATAATTATAGAAACATAATTTTTCTACGGTTGTTTTTCCAGATAATTTCCCACCTGAAACTGGTCGCTGGCAACAGGGTCGTTGCGACGGTAGATAACTTGGGAGGCACCTCCATCTTCGAAATGAACATCATTAGCGCCGAGATTAAAGATCAATTAGGTAATTTCTATGCTTAAATGACGAAATCTTGGTACCTACTGCTTGAAGTTTTCCCTTTTTCCGCATGATGATAAAGCCGTATCGAAACGTGGGCAGTTGACGATGCACATACAATAAGTACACAGAATACTGGATTTTCTTCTGAGATCATTTATTGTTTTATTCCTCATTAGCTCTGGTAGACGTTGTCCTATTCAAACAATAATAAATACAAATACCTATCACATAGAAAAAAGAACGACGTTCAGTTTTTCCCGAAATGTTTTGTATAAGTACTGTGTACAAAGGCCAGCACATCGAGTTACCCCAATCTGTCAAAATATCTTTGATCGTTTTTCAACTTTATTTCAAAAGCATAAGGTTTATTTTCAATTAGGAAAATTTGACAGTTTGGGATAGCATGATGTGCTGGCGTCTGTACATAAGCTAAATCGGTCCAGCCGTTCTCAAGTGATGCACTTACTGGTAAAATAAAATGCTATTCGTTGGTCAACGAATAGCATTTTATTTTTATACATTTATAAGCAAAAACCAAATTAGGATCTAGCTAGGATGTCTTCATGAGTGTCAAGTAGATACTAAACAGGCGCGGGCCTGCGGACGGTGAGTAATGGGTGACTCACCGTCCGATCAGCACCAGACCCGTGCCGTACGGCGCGTATATGTTCCACGCGCGCCGCAAAGAGATGTAAGCATATGAAGGGGCCCCTCAGGGCCAAGCCTGCCGGGTAAGCGGGATTGTCCGAAAGGGTTACCGCTACCCCGGAACATAAAGGGCTACGGAAGGAACATGGATGGGTTTTAGTCAGTAAGAGTCTGACACTCCCTTCCACTCCACCCAGAGCGGGAGCAGTCATTGGATGATTTCCCAGCCTTAAAAAAAAAAAAAAAGTAGATACTAAACCATTTTTTAAATTTCCAGAAAGTAAGAAAATCACAGTGGAGCGCATATTCTCCGGCCACTTCAAAACTTCCCTGGAGATGCAAGGCTTCCAGATCTGTCTGCTGAACCTACCTAAGGAGAAGGCAGACTTATGGTTGGAGCTGATGGATGCTCCCACGGGCGGAAGTGCATGGACAGGTGGACAGCTGTCCGTGAGGAGTGAGGGACAGCATGTGGATGATGACACGTTGCTACAGGCTGATGGGAGAAAGGTACACCTTTATGAATGTTTTAAAATAGATGTGATGAAACGTTTTCTCTTGTCCGTAATCTGCTATTTTGATACGCCACCGGTCAGCGCATTATGTCTTCTTCTTCCAGTTCCACACATTTCAATAAACCATAATCTCAGCAGCCATCCCCTAAATTTCATCCATCGTTTACTTGGTCTTTCCACTGCTACTGTTATAGCCATCAAAATTCATATCTAGGTAGGTAGTAAAAATTCGTGTTCAAATCATGATACACTCAACCAGCACTAAGAGTTCTTTTCTTAGTGTGTAAAATATTCAATAATCTCTTCTTATCTTACAGAGTGCCTCCGGACCAGTCCTCACACCAAAAGAGCAGGACCTACTTCGAGGCAGTCTGTTAGCTGCAGCCGTGGACCTGACAAAGAGTGAAGCTCTGCTAAACAAACTAGATTCAGGATGTGGAGATGGTGACTGTGGCATAACGCTGAAGAATTTAGGTTTTGGTAAGTTTCTTGCTCCTTTATTAGTCTGTTTATTACTCCTTGTTTTCGTGTGGTTAGTGTGCACTTACCTGGTGTCAGTGTTTTATTTATGCTGCTCATGGACCTCTGATTTAGCTTCACATGCTGTTGAGGAATATCTCTCAGACATGCTGGTTTCCTCCCGATATTCCTTCACCGATTTTTAAGCAAGGTCTTGGGTTCGAACTCGAGACCTATGACTTGGCAATCCGACGGTCACACCACTAGGCTACCATTGTATATTAGTGTGAGGACATGATAAGTTCTTCATAATAATATAAGAATAGTAAGTATTCTATCAACAGGCTTTCAGATGGTCTGTTGTCAACTGCGCGTTTGTGGTAAACTTTTGGTATTTGATACTCTTCGCGATTGAACTTTCGTATCTAGTTTCAAGTTAATTCATTAACTTAAACATTTTTATTTCAGCAATTCAGTCATATTTGAAGACAGCCTCTGTGGAGTATCCATCCAACGTCTTATGGGATCTGTCAGAGATCGCGGAGACTGACATGGGAGGAACATCAGGAGGAATCTACAGTTTGGGACTGTCAGCAGCTTCTCAGGCTATGGCTAGGTGAGTTGTCATCGTTATCATCGGTATGCCTACCTATAATTATTACGAATTACATTTATCATGGTTTGGATTTAGTGTCCAAGGAGTCTGTTACCTGTACTTCTCTATGGAAACCTTCGACTGACTGACTCTTTGACAATTCAAATGTGCATGTAAATGATGTTGGCAATTGAAATAAATGCTCTAAGATTGAGTTAGTTACCTATGTTTTACCCCATATTTTTTTCCAATTAGGATCGTTTCTGACAACTTCATCTGATGTTTTCAGCGCTAAATCAAACGACGTTGCATCATGGCTGAAAGCATGGGAAAGTGGCATTCAAGCAATTTCCAAATATGGAGGAGCAGAACCTGGCGACAGAACTATGGTAAACGTCTACTAAAATACATTACACATCACGCGTGTAGTGCTGGGTCAACGGAGACGTAGCTTCTTAAATGGCATTCACATTTTACCGATGGCGGTATTCAGTTCCAAGTTATAAAGGAGACTATCCTATTGCGATGTTTTGAATAGCAGTCCAACTTCTTGACTGCCAAAAGCTGTCAGAACAACCAACAATAGTCAGTCTGCAACCAACAATAGTTAGAACCGAGACACAGGAATGGCAGCGACCGGCATTCTAAATTTTATCTACGTACTTAAAAGACCAGTATCGCTTGAAAAGGTCGCGCGCCACATGCGTCTTGTACGTGGTTCTGCCCGCGGCTGCCAGGGACGACGAAGTCGCTCGCGCCACCGCGGGCGGTGAGACTAGGTGCGTGGGGTCTGGAGGCCGCGCGAGGCCGCCAGCGGGGACGTTGGGTGCCGTTTCCATTCCGGTGTGAGTCGGCTCTTATGATAATACCTTTCCCTGTGTACCTTCACAGTTGGACACATTACACAGCGCAGCCGAGGCCTTCAAACAGAACTTGAGCGCCGACCTGAAAGTCTTACTCAAGAAGACCGTAGAAGCGTCTGAAACTGGGGCCAAGGCCACCGCTAAGATGGTTGCGAGGTAAGATTCTTGTCCAAGTATAATAAGAATTACCAATCCAGCTTTTGCCTAGTTTTTCGTCAGCGCAGGATTGAGCAGTATACCTACCCAGTCAGTTAGATGTATTGAATGGACTTTCTTGTTCCATTTCGCCCCGCTGAACATTGCTTTGCTGGGATTCTTTTCAGCAACACTATCGTTTAGTGCAATAATCGTAATAAATATAATATTACATACAAGTACACACAATCCACAAAGTATTAGTAACTACGACAAAGGGCTGGTTATACTAATAAAACTGAACGCGATCAGAACTAATTAAACCGACTTCAATATGATAATAACAATTTGACATTGAAACTTCTACAAACGTATTTACAGACGCCGCCAGCATATCAAGTTATCCCAAACTGCCAAATTTTGCCAATTGAAAATGAACCTTACAGTTTTGAAATAAAGTTGAAAAGCTATCAAAGAAATTTGAAAGATTGGGGTAACTTGATATTATCCTGGCCTCTTTACAATTGACGTGACTCCGTACCCAGTGCTTAGTAAAGGGGTTGTTCACCTTGTTGAACAATATATAGGATGCTGATGGTCCCGTGCAACCTGTCCATTATGGACGCTGTTCTCTCCCTCATAATACAGAGTTGCATTTACTTATTATTTCTTTTTATTGTCTAAATAAATCATTTTTATGACTTCATTGAATACTTTTCTCTAATGTAAAAAAAAAATATGTAACCGCTATCATCCTTTTCCTGCCCTTGTCCCAATTTATTTGGGGTCGGCGCAACATGTATTTTTCTTTCATACTTCTCTTTTTAGTTGTCATCTCGGTAGTCACTCCCTTTCTAGCCATATCATCTTTCACACAATCCATCCATCGTTTCTAAATAATCTAACCTCTAATATTTCTTAAATTCCCAGGGCGGGTAGAGCGTCATATGTAGCGAGCGGGTACATACACGACGAGGACGCCGGCGCACGCGCAGCCGCGATATGGTTGCAAGCTATACTCAACTTTATTGTCAATAATAAATGAGTAGGTGTAGTTTATTGTTTGCTGTTCATTTATTTACCTAATAATCAATGCAAATTTAAAAGCCATTCCTGACACTTCCTTTCGGTTTGATCCTGAAGACCTAAATTGAGGAGCAATGCTTTTACAGTGTTTTGCGTTTCTCCAATGACTTAACAGCACCCAAACCAGTGTTACGCAATTAGGGTGCTGTTTCAATCACAATACGAGAGTTTTTAATTAAGAATATTTCTTATCCATTGCGTCATGATTTAATTTCTAATTAATTCCTTTACGAGGCGTCGCTAAGCAGCTGGCCGACTGTTCAACTGAGCAGGGCTGGACAAAAGACTATTGGGCTTTATTTATTCAACATTTAACATGTTCTAAAACTACAAAGAAACTCAAATATGGCGTCGAAAAATTCCTTCGCATCACTGTCGATTGGAAATGTACCCAAGAGGCTGGTCGCATTACCGCGTTAAATGGCATTGGCCTTGCCTCTGGCCAAAGTAAAAGCCACATCTCGGGTCAGCCGTTTGGAGATCTCGTTGAACAAACAAACTAGACTATCTGCCGTCTAGTCTTTTCCCAACTATGTTGGGGTCGGATTCCAGTCTAACCGGATGCAGCTGAATACCAGTATTTTACATGGACCGACTGCCTATCTGACCTCCACAACCCAGAAACTGGGTACCCCGATACCCCTTGGATATCGCACTATACTAGACTATATTAAAAGTAAAAAAAACACAGGTTTAACAATAAAATGTTTTTTTTAATGATCACAGTGGCAACATCTGGTCTAATTGAACTAATATTATATTTTTAATTAATGTTATAAATTCATGTTAAACACCCCACTATACGCCTCCTTCCGCTCTCTAACAAATTAAGCTACGTTTTAACATTTTATTTATTTATTTTCTTTTAATTTTTAACCAATAACGGCCATTGTTAACCACACATTTTGGCGTTTCTATACATGGGGTTGCCATCTTGGAAAAAACGTATTGTCAATATTATTTTAAGTCGTGTCTTCATATTATCAATTTTCTATGCAGTAGTGAAAACACTTGGTACGAAATAATAAAGGACCTCGACGAGACCTTTCTTTGCATGCTAAATTGCCCTTTTTTAATTCTTAGATGTATTTTGTTTTATCAATAGTTTCCATTGTCTACAGATATTTCATGCAGGTTATGTAAGCTGGACGTAATAAACCGTGTGTTAGGTTAAACGAGGGGCATACTCTCATCCGAGAGTATGCCCCTCGTTTAACCTAACACGTGTTCATGGAAATCAACAACTTTGTCCATGGGACCAATTCTGAAATATGAAAAAAAAATATCAGCTGTTTCCATACATTTTGACGAATTATACGAACGTAAATGTACTGAACAGCTGATTTTTTTTTCATGATTTCAGGTATAGTTCGTCAAAGTTGTTCATTTTCATGAGTATAGTACCCCCTGAAAGTATGTCACTCGTTGAACCTAACACACTGTATAAGACATGTCTTAGCATCACTCCATGGCAATAGTGCATTTTATAGCGTATATTTTTTTTACGATGCCAATAAGTCTAGTATTCATAGTTGAATATGGTTTTTTGTTGCTGGCAATACTGCAGTATTGCTGTGTTCAATGTTCCCAGCAACAAAAATTCATAAGTTTACGTAACATAGAATCACATGTACAAAAATAAAATAGAATCGGATGCTCTAAATGAAAATAAATATCAATAGTAAGTACTAGTAGTAGTAATTTATGTATTTATTTAGGTAATAAATTAATATTACCTAAATATTATTAATTACATTTTGTACTTATGTAAACTCTATGTTTCAGGTTTTCTCTAGCGTCAATGAATAATTTTAACAGGAGTATAATAAAATTGTATGTCTAGTAATAAAATATATATTATGTTTTATGTATTTTATAATTGACTATTAAACTATTATTGCAACATTGTGATGGCAGTATAATATAATTCATAAGTTGCGATTGTTATTAACATTTCTTGATAAAATTTAATTTAGTGTTTTTTTTTTTACTTTTATGTTTGGGAAGACTGGGTTCTGAAACCTAAGTCTGCCTTTGTATCTGATGATTGTTTAACGTAGTCATTTATCGATCAAAGACGCCAATAGACGATGCGCAAACTAATCTATCGATATAATAAGGATGATGTTTACCCAATAAACAAAAAACAAATTATTTTTACACACAGTCATTAAAACATATTTGAGACTTATGTATTAAGTCTCCAATATGTTTTATATGTTGTTATATATGTTGCTTTAAAAAAATACTTAGATAAAACGCATTAAAGTTGGGGAGTGGAGGCTCACTACGTCACAAGTCAGTACATCTACAAACGCGTGACGTGACGTCATGTCTCATTTTAACTGAATGTATCGATGTAATGTTTTGATTAATTATAACAAAAAGAAAAAATACGTGTCCAATATATTTTAATAATCCAGCTGACGGATAAAAAAAAAATGCCATCATCCCTATTACGTTTAAGCGGCGCTAGCGCATCGTCTTCGCGATTTCAACGCTTGCGCTGAACATTCGTCAAGTACAAAAACACAATCGGTTTGGATAATATTCTGTAGCCGTACTGCCGGTCTACGAGCTAACTGTTTGGGGTCTGAACGACTCTTTAGCATATATTTGTTTAGCATTAGTCAAAGTCTGGATTCTTCGTCACTGGCAGTGTTCAACCGGTAACATACTATGGCCCACTTTCACTAGAAATCACTAAATGCAATTGGCGTTAAACGAATATAAAACATCGTCCTGTCTACCTGAGTCTCAAAAAACGTTATTAGTGTTTTGTGGTGCAAACGGGCCTCACTTTAAATCAAACGCCGGTTATGAGCCAAAACTCAGTGTTTAAATGCGAGATAGAGACGAAGCTATACGAAGCGGATGGCAGCATCTCTTTTTCGCATCGGAGCGATGCTTTTGTACATAATACATCCGAAATCTATATCTACATTATGTCAGACTCACAGACCGGCCGTACGTGTACGCGACGCACGCAACGTGTGCGTGTGGGAGGCGTATGTTCGGGCGCCCGCTAGAGCTGCGCGTGAGTTGCTAGAAGTCCCACTCCGTCGTCTTCTCTATCTCCATCTCTGATAGTTTCTCTTGCAGCAGGAGGGCTGACATGTCATCTGGAAAATCAAGTTGAAATTTGGCTTTATAGTATGCAAAAACCGATGAAGTACGTTTCGCTCAACGGACGGACTTTTGTAGGTCCTCCCATTCATCGATATGTTGTTACGGTTAATTCGCTAGCTGAATATGTAAGTTTGTAGTTGTAAAAAAATATTTTAATGTGATTCATCTACAAATTATTGGTTTTCAGACTTTATCGGAGACAGGGTCATCTGGAAAATCAAGTTGAATTTGGCTTTATAGTATGCAAAAACCGATTAAGTACGTTTCGCTCCACAGACGCACTTTTGTAGGTCCTCCCATTCATAGATATGTTGTTACGGTTAATTCGCTAGCTGTATATGTAAGTTTGTAGTTGTAAAAAAATATTTTAATGTGATTCATCTACAAATTATTGGTTTTCAGACTTTATCGGAGACAGGGTCCAAGCTACAGTAAGGGCTTTCTTCTTATTATTATTACTAGCTTCTGGATGACGGAAATTGCGTGTTATTTATACATATAAACCTTCCTCTTGAATCACTCTATCTATTAAAAAAACTGCATCAAAATCCGTTGTGTAGTTTTAAAGGTCTAAGCATACATACATACAGACAGTGATTACTTACTAGCTGACCCGACAGACGTTGTCTTGTCCTGTTGTTCTACCTACCCACCTAACTTTAAACCTTCCCTGGACTACGACAAACATTTTAACACAAAAATCAGCTAAATCAACCCAGCCGTTTTCGAGTTTTAGCGAGACTAACGAACAGCAATTGATTTTTATTTATATAGATTATTGACAGCAGTGCTGTGACCGTCGGGCTGCCAAGTCATAGGTCTCGAGTTCGAACTTAAGGCACGCACCTCTGGTTTTACGGATTCATGTGCGTATTGTATAATTTTCACTTGCTTAAAAATCGGTGAACGAAAACATCGGGAGGAAACCAGCACATCTGAGTGATATTTCTCAACAGCATGTGAACCTAAGTCAGAGGCCCATAGGCAGCATAAAAACTCTGACACCAAGTTAGTCACTAACCACACGAAAAGAAAAAAGATTATTGACGAAGTAAAAACATGTGATAAAACTCACTGAGGTCAGGTTTAATAGGTTTAACTCGTCCAATGAGTCCGGGCAGGTAGTCAGTCTTCCGGATCTGCTTGAAGAACGGGTGGTTCAGCAGTTGCGTCGCTGATGGCCGCTTGTCTGGGTCCCTGGAATAGCATTCATGAGATATATAATATACTGGCTTTTGCACGCGGCTTCACCCGCGAGGAGGTCGAACGCTGTTCCCCGGAGATGTACTACTGGGATAAAAAGTTTGCTAAGAGTTAATCCAGGTTATAAACATAGGTTATTCATAAACCTAGCTTAGGCAGGCCTATATTACCATTAGAATTTAACTTTCTTCGATTGTAATAATACTTGATGTTAATCATAATTTATGCTTTATTTTTTAGTTGAATTAATTTTTATTTATAAATTACGATCGTGTTTTGTCCATGGTCCTCCCGATCTATCTGCCAAATTTCATCCAGATATCTACAGCCGTTCTGGCGTGATTGAGTAACAAATACCATCCAAACATAATATTATAAACGACTAGCTTTTGCATGCAGCATGACTTCAAGGTCTTTCAAAAAGGTCCTCAATTCATACCAATCAATTTATGGTTAGTATGAATTGAGAACCTTTTTGACTTGAGGTTGGAAATAGTATTATGTGGATGTGAATAGAGAGGCGTTTATTCCAGATTAAAATAATTGTAGATTTAGTGTGGTCTTATATGATTGTCAGGTAATTAGCTAAAGGTCTGATGATGGTCTGTCTGATATAAAGCCAATTGCAGTCCACAGTTAGATTTGCTGGCCTCATATTGGAGGGCATGCTGACCTAGTTTATTCCTCCCTTCTTCCACATAATCATCACTTATATTATAGGAGCTCACCTCTGCAGCGCCATCTCGCTGAGATGATGGAAGGTGTCTGACAGCTTCCTGCCCGCGTACACTTGCCGCAGGTGCGACACGGCGTCCGCGCTGTCGCCCACGCCGCTGTCTGTGTTGTACATGCCTGGGACAGGAAATACAATGAACAACAATTACGAGACTAGCCTTAGAATGTAGGCAAAAGTTTATTTAATGGCAATAATATGCGAGTACCCGAGACTCGACGCGTTTTTAAAGAAGCCTTTGTAAAATGAATGGGTTGATAGTGACTAAATAATTTAATCTGTTAGTTTTAACTACCAAAATAATTTATCCTTATTTCCACTTTACGTAAGGTTGGCAACTCAGAGATCCTAGAATCAAGTTTTGAATATATACATAACCGGTCCGTTTGTAAATACAGTGCTGTTCACTACGTCTCGTTCTATAATTTTTTTTGAGGGTGGGAAATCATCAAAAGACCCATTTCCCGATGTGTGGAGCGGAAGGCCTATGTGTCTGACTCTGACTAAAACCCGTCCATGTTCCTTCTTTAGCGTTTTATGTTTCGGTGTAGCGGTAACCCTTTCGGACAATCCCGCTGACTGACTGATTGTCTATAACACTGGAACAATGATGGCAAAATACGGGTACAGAGAAGTACCAGGAACTTACGAATTTGTTTCACTCCTTCCGTCGTTTTTGTGATCTGTTTCTATAAATAGTTCCCTAAACTACACATGCCGCAAGATGTACTACACAGGCAAGGAGACGAGATCAACTTCTGGAGGGAGGTGGGCTGGCTGGAATAACCACCAAAGGCCGCCGTGGCCCACGTACAATAGTCGGTGTGTGAGTGCGGAAACTAAAACCTCAAGATTCAAGATGCACATGCCGCACTCACTCTTCAGCTCCGTGTCGTCGAGGCAGGGCTCCGGGAAGGTAGAGCAGTCCAGCAGCTGCGGCCGACTGCTACGCACCTTCTATAAATAGTCCCCTAAAGCACACAAGCCGCACTCACTCTTCAGCTCCGTGTCGTCCAGGCAGGGCTCCGGGAAGGTGGAGCAGTCCAGCAGCTGCGGCCGACTGCTACGCACCTTCTATAAATAGTCCCCTAAAGCACACAAGCCGCACTCACTCTTCAGCTCCGTGTCGTCCAGGCAGGGCTCCGGGAATAGTGTTGCCCAAATGCAAGACCAAGACGAGACTTAGGCCAGTCTTGGTCTTGGTCTTGCGTCAATACACCTGGTCTTGGTCTTGGTCTTGGTATTGCGCTCTCAGTCTTGGTCTTGGTCTTGGTCTTGCAGCAAGAGTCTCGCAAGTCTTGCAAGTCTTGCAAATACCTATTAGCCTATTGCTATTTATTGAACACGTTAGTTTAGAATGAGTTTGACTTTGAAAAAGTCATTTTTTTTTAAATTTTTCCTCGACCTTTATGAACTTGGAGAGTTGTATTGATGATTTTGATGATTATAATTCTGTAACTACATACGTCTTACAGCGCGAATAATATTGTAATCAACAAACAATCTAGCACTGGCTTGCAAATTGCAAAAAAAATAAGAAAATTTGAATTTCGCGGGCTATCCTGGAGCATTCACTAATGTACAATGTTAATCAACCAATAATAGAAGACTACAGGCAAAGCCTACCTATGCGGCCAAAATAAGGAAGTGCGTGTCGTGTTGACATTTGCAGATTTCATTACAGTGTGCGTAGGTACATTTTTTAGGCAATTTGTCGTACTCGTGTCTGGCGCGCTTTGCTATACCTACGTAGTCTGTCATCGTTGAACATGGGCAGTGGCGGCGACCTTTGATATGAAAGCGGCGGCGGCGACACAAAGTCTAGGAGCGAACTAAATTTTTACCTATTTTGGTAGGGTTGTCAATGTTGGCATTAGTACAGAAAAATAAAATTAAGTAAACACAACGTTTATCAACTTTTTAATAACTAGGTATCCACGATAGAAAATTTATTCTACTAATTTCCTAAGTAATCAGTCTAAATATATTTTTCATAATTTTTATTTTTCAATAATTTGTTGTGTGTAATTGAATGGTAAACTCTAAATCTTATTTGAGAGCTTTTTTTAAAATAAAATTATGGAAAGCCCTGACATGACATAATTATACAATTTTCAATCTTGCTGCTCACATTTTAGTACCACTCACTATCTATCATTTACCGATATTAACAATGATTATTTCGAAATCAAAATATTTGCAATTCAATAGATGCGATACCTACTTAGTTATTAATTATCATCTCGCCCGACAGCTTTAAACGCTGTAGTGTTCGAATTCGAGCCAGTGTGAGAATGTATTTATACAAGAAACTCAAAGCATTCAATTTATACCTACCTACTGCTGAGACATCTTCAAGGTCATTTAATTTTATCCTCCTGTACCAACCCTACCAAAATAGGTAACAATTTTGTGTGCTCTTTCCGTACTCTTTGTCGGCGAATGCGGCGCTCAAACAGTGTCAAATGCTGTGATACACTTGTTGCAAACCGCGGCGTCTTTGTCGGTAAATTATCAAATAAGTAGGTATATAATACATCGACCGACCAACAGTTTATTCGCGGAACGTCACATTATCCCAATCAACCTTGACCTTAATTCTTTAGCGATAAAGTTCAAAATCTGTTAAAGAAATTTGACAGATTGTAGTAGCTTGATGTGCTGGCGTCTGTACCATAACATTGGCTGCCGTAGAAACTGTTACTAGACCTACTCGACTCGCTGTTAGTTTTAAATTTTGCTGAATAAGAATAATAATATAAACTTTGAAACATAAGTAGGTACCTACATAATGTTTATATAATTTTGTTGGCTATAATTTTAAGCACATACCAACCTACTAACGTTACATCTGCACATTAGACATAAACAAGCATAATATATATTATTATAGGTAGATACCTACAAGGTATGAACTTTGCTAGCAAGTTATTCTAGGTACATTTAATCACATGGGATGATGGGAACAGATTTGTGAGTATTAACACGCTACCTACTTAATAATTAGTTGAAATATAATAAGTACCTACCTAATCAATACAATACCTTTTAGGGTTCTTTCAGACGAGCGGCACGTTGCCAACTGCAGATACAACTGCAGCCCTTAGTTTAGTGTTATGACGATACGGTTTTGATACTGGGGAACGTCTATCAAAATCGGGATTAAAACCAAAGAGGTACCTACTTAATAACGCCCAAATTTCAAATTGTCTTAACTGCAAGACGCAAGAGTCTTGCAGGCTTAAGTCTTGTCTTGCTCAAGTCTTGCAGGGTTTAGTCTTGGTCTTGGTCTTGCTACAATAAGGCGGTCTTGGTCTTGGTCTTGGTCTTGCGGAAATGCAAGAACAAGACCAAGACTGCAAGACCAAGACCGATTTTGGGCAACACTATCCGGGAAGGTGGAGCAGTCCAGCAGCTGCGGCCGACTGCTACGCACCTTCTATAAATAGTCCCCTAAAGCACACAAGCCGCACTCACTCTTCAGCTCCGTGTCGTCCAGGCAGGGCTCCGGGAAGGTGGAGCAGTCCAGCAGCTGCGGCCGACTGCTACGCACCTTCTATAAATAGTCCCCTAAAGCACACAAGCCGCACTCACTCTTCAGCTCCGTGTCGTCCAGGCAGGGCTCCGGGAAGGTGGAGCAGTCCAGCAGCTGCGGCCGACTGCCGCGCACCTTCTATAAATAGTCCCCTAAAGCACACAAGCCGCACTCACTCTTCAGCTCCGTGTCGTCCAGGCAGGGCTCCGGGAAGGTGGAGCAGTCCAGCAGCTGCGGCCGACTGCCGCGCACCTTCTATAAATAGTCCCCTAAAGCACACAAGCCGCACTCACTCTTCAGCTCCGTGTCGTCCAGGCAGGGCTCCGGGAAGGTAGAGCAGTCCAGCAGCTGCGGCCGACTGCCGCGCACCTTCTATAAATAGTCCCCTAAAGCACACAAGCCGCACTCACTCTTCAGCTCCGTGTCGTCCAGGCAGGGCTCCGGGAAGGTGGAGCAGTCCAGCAGCTGCGGCCGACTGCCGCGCACCTTCTATAAATAGTCCCCTAAAGCACACAAGCCGCACTCACTCTTCAGCTCCGTGTCGTCCAGGCAGGGCTCCGGGAAGGTGGAGCAGTCCAGCAGCTGCGGCCGACTGCCGCGCACCTTCTATAAATAGTCCCCTAAAGCACACAAGCCGCACTCACTCTTCAGCTCCGTGTCGTCCAGGCAGGGCTCCGGGAAGGTGGAGCAGTCCAGCAGCTGCGGCCGACTGCCGCGCACCTTCTATAAATAGTCCCCTAAAGCACACAAGCCGCACTCACTCTTCAGCTCCGTGTCGTCCAGGCAGGGCTCCGGGAAGGTGGAGCAGTCCAGCAGCTGCGGCCGACTGCCGCGCACCTTCTATAAATAGTCCCCTAAAGCACACAAGCCGCACTCACTCTTCAGCTCCGTGTCGTCCAGGCAGGGCTCCGGGAAGGTGGAGCAGTCCAGCGGCTGCGGCCGACTGCCGCGCACCTTCTATAAATAGTCCCCTAAAGCACACAAGCCGCACTCACTCTTCAGCTCCGTGTCGTCCAGGCAGGGCTCCGGGAAGGTGGAGCAGTCCAGCAGCTGCGGCCGACTGCCGCGCACCTTCTATAAATAGTCCCCTAAAGCACACAAGCCGCACTCACTCTTCAGCTCCGTGTCGTCCAGGCAGGGCTCCGGGAAGGTGGAGCAGTCCAGCAGCTGCGGCCGACTGCCGCGCACCTTCTATAAATAGTCCCCTAAAGCACACAAGCCGCACTCACTCTTCAGCTCCGTGTCGTCCAGGCAGGGCTCCGGGAAGGTGGAGCAGTCCAGCAGCTGCGGCCGACTGCCGCGCACCTTCTATAAATAGTCCCCTAAAGCACACAAGCCGCACTCACTCTTCAGCTCCGTGTCGTCCAGGCAGGGCTCCGGGAAGGTGGAGCAGTCCAGCAGCTGCGGCCGACTGCCGCGCACCTTCTATAAATAGTCCCCTAAAGCACACAAGCCGCACTCACTCTTCAGCTCCGTGTCGTCCAGGCAGGGCTCCGGGAAGGTGGAGCAGTCCAGCAGCTGCGGCCGACTGCCGCGCACCTTCTATAAATAGTCCCCTAAAGCACACAAGCCGCACTCACTCTTCAGCTCCGTGTCGTCCAGGCAGGGCTCCGGGAAGGTGGAGCAGTCCAGCAGCTGCGGCCGACTGCCGCGCACCTTCTATAAATAGTCCCCTAAAGCACACAAGCCGCACTCACTCTTCAGCTCCGTGTCGTCCAGGCAGGGCTCCGGGAAGGTGGAGCAGTCCAGCAGCTGCGGCCGACTGCCGCGCACCTTCTATAAATAGTCCCCTAAAGCACACAAGCCGCACTCACTCTTCAGCTCCGTGTCGTCCAGGCAGGGCTCCGGGAAGGTGGAGCAGTCCAGCAGCTGCGGCCGACTGCCGCGCACCTTCTCCGTGAACATGAGCGTGCTGGGCACCTCCGCGAAGGGCACGGCTCCGTTGGCCAGCTCGCAGCACAGCACGCCGAGAGAGTAGATGTCGGACTTCTCGTCGTAGCCTTTTAGATTCTGGGAAGGATTGAGATTATCAAAGACATTTTTTTTTATGGAAGAGCAACACATTCTGCGCAGAACTCAATTATGTAAATTAGGATCAGGGCAGAAAGATGGTTCGGAACACAAACAGCTAAGAAAGGAACATGGATGGGTTTAAGTCAGTAAGAGTGTGACACTTCCTTCCGGTCCACCCAGAGCGGGAAAAGTCATTTGATGATTTCCCATCCTTAAAAATTGATTATTTAATCATACTTGTTTGGCCGCTTCTCTATTCAAGAATAAGACTATCTAGGTACATAACCGCCACAAAAGAGTATGACAAAAGTAATGAAGCCCGGAAGGCTTCCCATACCTGTTCCAACAACTCCGGGCTCAGCCACATGAGGTTGGTGTTATCTGCATCGGGCGGCGGCAGCTGGTGCAGGTGGCGCTGCCTGCGCCCGCGCACCATGAGCGAGGCGGCGCTGCGCAGGCCCGACAGCCGCACGCCGCCGTTCGCGCCGATAAGGACATGGCTGGCGCGGACACTCCTGGAAGAGGGAGATGCTTTTAAAATATCATGCTTATATTCTAATTAGTAATTTGGTACTTGTATATTAAGGTTCGAGTCTGTTGCCTCTAATTCCGGCTTTACACCAAGGCATAAAACATGTATAGATACAATATAGTGTGTTAATATTTTTTTTTTGTTGGTTGGAAATCATCAAATGACTCCTCCCGATCTAGGTGGACTGGAAGGGAGTGTCAGACTCTTAATGACTAAAACCCATCCATGTCCAGGTGTAGGTTGTGGCTTTGAACCCAAACACGTTGCTATGGGTAATTTATTTCATCACCTTTGCAATCAAAATGGTGAAGGCCTGTGTTCCAGCAGAGAGAACATGAGAACATTATAGGCTGATTCTATTCTAATTAAAGGTCACAGTTCATTATAGCCCCCCGCACCCATCCAACACCGCCTCGTCACACGGCGTCCACTCGTTGTCGACAGATGGTCCACGGGTGGACGCCGCGTTATCACCAATAAACGTCGCGCGGTCAACCAACTGACCTAGCGTCGTCAACCAGTGGACCCCGCATAGGGATGAAGGGAGGGTGGCGCCTCGTCAACTTATCGTCCTCCCGTGAATCATTCACGGGCAGCGCGTGGTCCAATCGGGACCCACGCGTTGGCAATGCGCAGTCAACGTAAAGCAAGCATTTGAGCAGCCAGTTGTCACCGAGTGGTCCACCCGCCGTCTGCGCGTGGAGGGCTTACGACAGAGGCGATCCAGTGACGCCACGGCATTGAAGTAGTGAGTGCATACCCATACAAATACATATAAAGAATTCTAGCCGCAGGAGCCGAGGCGATGCGGAGTGGGTGCCGGGTGGCTCTAATAATTTGTGACCTTGACTCAGTACAATTCCAGATTCCACACAGCAGAATTCATTAATGAGTAGAATTAAATAGTTAAATGACAAGTTACCTTACAAGATGATAATTTGCTGTAAACTAAAATCAGTGCCAGCAGTTACTATAAATACTAAATAATCTGTTGTATCATAGTGTTGAGACTTTGACCTTACAATGTAGGAAGTTAAAATCATCAATGTTAATAGTATGACTCAGGACAACTGGCATTGTAAGTGTGCAAAATATGACAATACATATTATTACATTACATTCTTTTGTATTCATTGTTTCATGTGATTCTGAATTACCACAAAGAATTTTTCTCCATAGTGATTGTGTGATAAAATTATTACAAAGAAAGAATGAAAAAGATTTGTTTGTTACAAGCTTTACTTGACATTTTTTAAGTATGAGAAAGAATTAATAGACTGGATAGATTTTTGCGGTCCAGGGAGCGAAGCACCACCTCAAAGAGCAGTATTATTTCAATATTACTTCAGGGGGAGAAAGAGATGAAATTATACAGAAGCTATATAATATTATAGCTTCATCTCTTTCCAATTTGTGAGTAATATTAAAATAATATTGCTACAAGAGATGGTGTTTGAGCACTGAATCATCTGCCTAGACTTTTCCCAAGTATGTTCGTAGGTCGATCCATCAGGTTAAGCTTAACCTGATGGACCTGATTGACTTGTGCGGCTTTTAGTACTTAGCCACGAGCTCACGAGTTTGACCACTAAATGTGTTCAACATAATATATTTACATTAATATTTAACTCTAACTACAAGTTAGTTTTCAGTATTCTTAATATTTTATATAAAAAGCATTACAAGAAAATATTTTTGAAATGTTAGTTAGTTAATTATAAGCAATATAACTCACCTATGAATAAACAATTGTTTGTGCAAATACTGTAAAGCTTGTAGAGCATCTCTCAATACAATAGCGCAGGCCAGTTCCGGCAGACCCTCCTGGAAGTACCGGTCCAAGATATCCCGGCAGGAGCCGAAGGTCATGAGAGGTGACACTACGTACAGCTCCCGTCCGTGTACAAAGGATGTCAAGTACGGCAGTATGTTCACATGTTGAAGTTCTTTCCTTGTGAGAATGTCTTGCTGAAATAAGATAACAGAACTTTTGGCATGAAAAATCATATGTCAATTTTAATTTTTAAATCAGTGTTTAAATATTAATATGCAGCTACATTTACTAGTTGGTAGCTACAGTAACAAAAAAACAAGTTTTATTTTTATAAATTATAACTTAAAATTTCCTCATTTTATCACAGCTAGTTAGGGTGTGCCCTTTAAAAGCCCTTGGTTGACCTATAAACAGCTGTTCCTAAATATTAAAGAAAATAAACTGGAAATTTAGTTGCCCTGTTTCTCACGAAATTTTTCAGGTTGTTAGTTAAAACTTGCGTTTATTAACAATATGGAGTGAAAAAAGGAAAAACTTTCAAATAGATACCTGTATCAAACTTGCGTTTTCTTTCGTTTTGTCAACAAAATACCTCTTGATGGCGACATTTTGATTGTTGGGCTTGTACAGCGCTGAATAAACAACTGCTACGCCTCCACAACACTCTGTTATTATTGAAGTAAGTTGATAGTCATTGATATCAGGGTTATACATTATATTTGAAGCAAAAATACTTTTCAAAAACGAATTATGCTAATCTAATGCTCCCTTCGTCAACAACACATAGTTGTATGATATTTTATTTTCTAATCTAAAAATAGTATTTATTAAAACGATAGTGTTGTGTTGTTTTCAAGTAAATATTTAACAAATTTCTGGTCAATGTTTTTATTGTTTGACAATAGTCGCGGTCCGTTATCGTCATAACAAGCAAATGTCGTATATTGAGCTTTCATTTCGGGAGTCTTTATGCGAATCAAGCCTAAAACTTTGTAGTAGATGGTTTTTGTTTTAGTTTATCTTAGAATTGTTGTTATTATTGAAAATAAAATAGGTATATTATTTCATTAAACATGTTTTGGCCAACTAAGAATTTCCAAAAAGTTCAAAAAGTACATGCTCCATATTGTATCCAGTTATATTGGAACGATTCCAAAGGCTAAGAATGACATTGGACATAATGTGTAGCAAGTAAAAAAAACATTTTATTGGTCGAATATTTTGCAATTTAAATTGAAGAACACAATAAAATTAATTTAGAAATACGAGAGATACGTTGTGATGCACTTTTTCCGTTACGGGTTACCCTTCCGATACCTTTCTGTTTCAGATAAAATATTATCACGACTGGTAACAATTATAATAATCTGTGACAGATTTCGAAAATTGAATTTAAGCACTAATAGTACAATTATTTTTAAAATTAGTGTTTGTGTTTTGTTTTCGTTTTGGTTATTTTTATTATGTTTTCTATTGTTGATTTCCATCGATTTATTATTATCTCTAATTTATTCCCGTTCTTCACTATTCTTTTATCGAATATTATGGACTATGGTCATCATCTGCCTAGCCTTTTCCCAACTATGTTGGGGTCGGCTTCCAGTCTAACCGGATGCAGCTGAATACCAGTTTTTATATGGAGCGACTGCCTGTCTGTCCTCCACAACCCAGTAACTGGGCAAGACGATACCACTATAGTAAAACGGGCTGTCAGATTTTCGGACTTCTGACGACCCGTAACGACTGTCAAAGATGCACAAATGTACAGCCGGGACCAACAGCTTAACGTGCTTTCCGAGGCATGGAGGAGTCTCTGTATGTAAAGACGGTCACCCATCCACGGCCAACCCCGGCAAGCGTAGCTTAACCTGATGGATCGGCCTGTGCGGCTGTTAGTACTTAGCCACGAGCTCGTATCGAATATTATGGTAAGAAATTTAAAATTTTATTAAAATTTTATTTTGAGTTGCCGAGAATCGAGTTGACTGGCTTTCGACTGGAGAGACCTATGTCCAGCACTGGACTGCTATATTATGCTGATGATGATGATGATGATGATGTTGATGATGTTGTTGAAAATTAAATAATCCTTAGTCTGCTAGCTGTAATTAGTGTAACCATCTGTGACGACATAATAATAGGTAGTGAACAATGTCTGAACATCAGTAGATTATCACGGTTGATTGACGTCACATTGATTTTCACTAAACACAAGATTTTTGACAGTTTTTTGAGAAAGTAGATACCTACTGCTAACTACCGCACTTCGGGCAGCTACGCCAAATAAGAGTTTACGACTATATAATTATATTATATGCTGCGATCGCCGAACAATCTGCTAAGCATGACAGTGTCGTGTTGTAAAGATAATTTTGTTCCAATACTTCAATACAAGCTTACCCATCATGGTCAGCCAGGGAGGTGCCTCATGGTTAAGGCGAAATTTTAATACCCTGTATGTTTTGTGTGACGTCCTATAAGTTAATAGCTTGCTTTTTCGCGAATTGCTAACGATTATGCCCAAAATACAGTGCCGGATTAAGCAAGTGCGGGGCCCGTAGCAAATTATATCCAAGGGCCCTTGATCTGCTATGGGTTCTTATGTACAGTGATAAAAAAAATCAACTCTCATTACGTTTAGTTGTTTTCTATAGGTTCTGTTCTATGTATCGGTTCTCCACATAGAAGTACCTTCGTAGTATTACCTCTGGCGGACCACCTAGTCTCCGACAAACTTTTCAAAATTGGTAAAAGCTTCCGTAAGAAAACCCCGACGATGTGTAGCACCTGAAACAAAAAATGCATTTTTACAACAGTCTGCAGCGCACTTAGCAACTAAATTTAATGAATGTGTCACTCAAAAAAAATACGATGATCAGATGGAGATTGGTTTGGTTACGCGGGGCCCTCTTTTGCGCGAGGCTCGTAGCATTTGCTACTCTTGCTATATGGTCAATCCGGCACTGCCAAAATAACATTGCTTTTAGGTGAGCGCGCTGTAAGTAGCTGGTCCTTCTTTTCAATTTACAGTTTCTCGCCTACATAAAATTTTCACAAATAGAAACAGCAATAACATTCCCTTGTGGACCTACCTACTGGTAGAACAAAATAGTAGGACCACCTGAAAACACCCTGTTCTAATGGGTATCTATAAAGGCAGGGAAGAGCAATGCTACTATTTTTAAGGCATATACACGCACTCTCCGGTCGATTCAGACCTTATCCCCATAAGCCCTTCCCTGCCGGGTCAGCGGGATTGTCCGAAAGGGTTACCGCTGCCCCGGAACATAAAGGGCTAAGGAAGGAACATGGATGGGTTTTAGTTAGTAAGAGTCTGACACTCCCTTCCGCTTGTCCCAGAGCGGGCGGGGTCACAAGATGAGTTCGCACCCTCAAAAAAAAATACCCATACTTCACACTCTTTATCTTCTGTCTTTGCCAGTCTGTCTCGGTCTGGGCGCTGGTACAACTGCATTCATCGAAGTCAAAAGAGCACAAAGCCGTCATTAAAGTAATGCTGAAGAAGCCTTTCTTGTATCCAACCAAAAAACTCTGCAGTGAGTTCCCGGTTCTTCGTGTCCGATAGATTTTTATTCTCAACGCAACACTTTACATTCATAGGAGATTAAAATTCAGAACAGATTATCAAGAAATAATGCCAAAACGCACAATCAGGATTCCCATTTCCCAAGTACACTCCCATATGGCTAGACGTTCCCCAGACTACTTATTTCCACGCATTTACAACGAAGCCAGAAAATGAGTAATCCCGCAGGACTTGTGTGTCATGCTTCAAGTGAAAATATATGTGCACGCAGTCACGCAGTAAGACTGCATTGCGGCTGGACAAAAATGTCTACACATTTAACTATAGTATGAGCAGTCCATGCGACAGATCGTTATTATGTCTCACTATTCATTGCTGAACATTATAAGGCGATTAACAGGTGTCCGTGTGTTTGGCATCAACGGATTTCTTAGAGACCACTGCGACATGAGATCCGCTTCACCGGCTACCGCGGTGGAGTGCGGTGCCGTGTGTAAATCGCCTTAGTCTTTCGTAAACTGAACAAGATTTCGTGCATTGCTATTCCGTACAAATCTGACAACTAAGGTGAAGTGAACTGTCAATAGTGTCAATACCGTTAGGTGGAATTATAGCTCACTTTTAGCTCACTTCACTTAAGTTTTCACGTTGAGATATTTACAGAATAGACTTGCTGTCGTTAGCGAGTATTGTCGTACTTACCGTCACCGGGCTACAAAAATGTTCTTTCAAACTTTCAGAAATGGTGTTCGTGAAGCATGGTGATTCTAGCAAAAGGAACTTTTACACGACTACAGTCATTGAAGTGAAGGAGTATTACGTCTCGGCAGTTTTCTTGAAATAATTACCTGTGGCCACTCGCTAGATAAATACTCACTAGGGCCCACTGACTGTGTCTCTTGGGTTTTAACTGTAGGTGTAGGTACTTTATAAGTCCGGCAAATTTAATGATGCGCGAGCATTCTTCCGATTTGTCGTAGGTTACCGTAGGTAGTAGGTATGATTAGCCGATCTATTCTGTAAAAATCTCACCGTGACAACTAAAGTGAAATGAGCTTGAAGTGACCTGTCATTCCACTTTCTAGGGTTTGACATACACTTAAGTTTTTACATTGAGATTTTTACAGAACAGTAGTGCATTAAAATGATTTTCATAAATTTTCGGTTTATTTACAGTAAACAGCACCACAAGCTACAGATTTTTTTCACATCAGCAGCTGCCTCTGAAATAAGAAAAATGAGATCTTAAATCACCCATTTATTAGTGATCATAAATAAAATATTTGTATAAAACAGCTACTTAAAAAAGCCTACAAAAAGTCCGCGATTACATTTTAGGTATCTAGGAAAATTTACAAATTGTTAAAATGTGACTAATTAGTTTAAAACAAAAATTGGTTTAGGGCGTTTTAATAAGGTAATGTTAAATCTCTTTTGAAATAAATTTGCTTATCGCCAGAGAAATTTTATTTAGGCAAAAATTACACTTAACATTCAGTCATTTCGGTGAGTAGGTAAGGGATGAATAGTTTAGATTTCACGAACGTGGAATTGTTCACGGGGTGGACGATAAAGACTTTTTGTGACTGATAGAATTCCATGCAGGCGAAGCGGCGACCAAAAGCTAGTAAAAGTATACTTTGTTCCTTCACTCAGGTATCGGTTGCATGGAAAAAAGAGAGATACACTATTCTGCTAATATTAGATATGTATCTGTCAAGGAAGCGATGTGCGCTACGCTTCAATAACTATACGAATAGCTAAATAACTCAATGTTATTTTTATAGACTTGACTTTTCGACTGAGTTGGTAACTAAAACAAAATTCTGGATTTTGTGCCATGTCATGTAAATAAAATGTTGACTACTAGTGCTATTCTCTCAAAATCTCACCGTGTAATCGTAGGTGATGTGGGAGGGAGCGGATTCCATACCCCTCGATTAAATCTAAACCTACTGCTCCCAAATCGGTGAAGGAAAACATCGCGAGGAAACCAGCATGCCCTAGTACTAAACATTCCAAGACATGTGACATCTACTAACCCGTACTGGCCGGCGTGGTATAGTACGACCCACTTTCTGTCGAAGAGAGGAGGCCTGTGTCCCAACAGTGGACAATTATAGGCTGATTATGCAGTGGACTACCAAATTGCTCGTTCGCCACATTTAATAATGTTTTTTTTAATATGTCATCATTCTCCTGCCCTTATCCCAATTTTTTAAAATATGTATTCGTTTATTATTTTCATAGATTAATTGTGTATTTTATCAAGGGTCTTAATTGCCTGAAAATTATACGTTATTGATAATAATGATTACCTACCTAAACGAAATAAAAATAATTGCTGTATTGCCAGGCAACTAATTCCAAATCGATAACTGGGCATCGAGGTAATAAGTTAGACGATTTTTTTTTAATTAAAGTATTTTGAAAGAAGAATAAAAGACTAAACAGACAGCTGTGCAGCTGGAGAGTTTGATGTGCTATTTCTTCTTCCCAGCTAAAGCCGTAAAAAGCCGTTAAGGTCAGGCGTTTTGGGGAACTGTCTTTATATAATCATGGCGTTCAAAAATCTCAACCCTAGTTTCATTCATTCATTTTGCTAAGCGTTTTCCCAACTATGTTGGAGTCGGCTTCCAGTCTAACCGGTCAGTTCTAACCGTCTAAAAATCTAAATGAAGTTCTTTTGATTACAACGCGGCTCTATTTACAGGCGCTGGTAATAAAATATTTTAATAAAAATGTCATACATTAATATACAAAAACCGCGACATCTGAATATCGCGTTTCTGCGCGACACCTCAAGGTTATCTTGCTTATTTTTACTCTAAACCAAGTAATTACATAATATCAATATTCCTCTTGCTACTACTGATTTTGTTGAAAAGAATGGATGGAACGAAGTTCCTTTCGATTAATTAGTGAAGGAATTGTAATTTAAAATTAAATTTCTTTTAAGTTTTAATAATAAAAATAAATCTGATCTAAAATAAACCAATCAAGAAATATTGATTAAAAAGACATCATATTTTACTCCAAAAAAAGTGTCCTTACAACTTTTGGTCTTAATTTTTTCCGTCTACACGCGATAAGTGACTTCGTTCCAAAAATTATGAAAGACTGCCCCGTTTTTTATAAGCACCCAAATGTCAAAGTCAAAGTCAAAACATTTATTTCAAATAGGCACAAGAATGGCACTTTTGAACGTCAAAATGAACAAGAAATAGAACTGATTCTAGTCGCCCCTTCCAAAAAGTAGTTTCGTGTGGAGAAGAATGGGCAAGAAACTCCACCGTTACTCTTTTAAAATGTTTCACAATGTTTTGTATACATGTATTATAACATTATATGTGAAGACGATGCACCCAGAATAAAAACAATACATCACAAAAGGTGAAAAGAAAAACACATGTAGCAGTGGCAAGTAAACTTAATTATGTCATAAGTGCATGGTGCTCACATATTTACAAACATTCTAAAAGTTAATAATAATAAATTAATCAATGTGTGAGATGTTATTCCAATATTATAAAATAATATGGTACAAATTACCTAATTTACTTAGCAACCAGTTTGATTTTGTCTAGACACTAGATTGTCCTGTGGAGCAGGACCAGCATGTTTCCAAGCATCCTTATCTTTGATATAATCTTCTAATTTGTAATAAGCTTGTTTACAAAGTGTACTTTTAATATGAGTTTTAAATTTTCTTTCATTTAATTGCAGTATGTCACAAGGTATTTTGTTGTAACATTTAACACAGAACCCCATAAAAGATGTATGTACTTTTGACAATCGAAAAAATGGTTGAATTATTTTATCTTTATTTCTAGTATTAAAATTATGCCTATCACTTATTTTGTTAAAAAGATGTCTATTTTTTCTTACATACATAATATTTTCATAAATGAATTGGCAAGGTACTGTCATAATATTAATCCTTTTAAATAGTTCCCTAAGCGATTCGCGACGACGAAGATTGTAAATAGCCCTGATCGCTCGCTTTTGCAAAATAAAAATGGATTCAATGTCAGCAGCCCGACCCCACAGTAAAATGCCATACGACATAATACTATGGAAGTAACTAAAATAGACCAAACGCGCGGTTTCTACGTCTGTTAACTGCCTTATCTTTCTAACAGCATAAGCGGCCGAGCTTAGCCGTCCCGCAAGAGTTGTTATGTGGGGACCCCATTGCAACTTGTCGTCTAGCGTGATTCCCAGGAAAACCGTCTGCTTAATAAATTCCAGCTTTTCTCCGTTCAATATGATGTCACAATCGCTACTTTTAACATTAGGTAATGTAAATCTAATGCATTTGGTTTTTTTTTCATTTAGTACCAAATTATTTACCGTAAACCAATCTTGGACCTGAAGAATAGAGTTATTCACGTCGTCAAGATTTTGTGAGCGTCTATTAATTTTAAAGATTAATGAAGTGTCATCTGCAAATAACACCATCTTCGGTTGATTTTGAAGTAATTGGGGTAAATCGTTAATATAAACTAAAAAGAGAAATGGACCCAATATCGAACCTTGAGGAACGCCCATTGTCATTTCCGACCCCAGCGAGTTCACACCATTTACTTGAACTTTAACCTTTCTATCTTTCAGGTATGATCTAAGTAAATCAAGGGCTGTATTTCTAATTCCATAGTGCTCTAGTTTCAGCAGAAGCGTCTCATGTTCTACGCAATCGAACGCCTTAGAGAGATCGCAAAAGATTCCAATGGCATCTTGTGCTTCTTCCCAGGCGCTAAAAATGTTCTTTATTAGGGTGACACCAGCGTCAGTAGTACAACGCCCTTTGGTGAAACCGAACTGTTGGTCATGCAAGATGGAATTTTTATTAAAGTGACGTAACATTTGATTGAGCATCAACTTTTCAAACACTTTACTGAGAACTGGCAGAATTGACACGGGCCTATAATTGTTGGGTTCTTTACTATCACCGGATTTGAACAAATGCGACTGCTGAGTGTAAGTACTGGGTTTGATCCTGTTTTTTTCTGAGGTTGGGAAATCTTCAAATGACTCCTCCCGCTCTGGGTGTAGCGGAAGGGAGTGTCAGACTTTTACTGACTAAAACCCATCCATGTTCTTTCCTTAGCACTTTATGTTCCGAGGTAGCGGTAACCCTTTCGGACAATTCTGGGTCAAGCATTCATATTAATGGGAAAATTCACCTACTGTTGCATGGGACTTGTTACAACTGGCTAAATGTGAATGTCCTCATACATCTCTGTTGTCTCCTCGAAGAATACATGCGTGATATTAGATTTTGTTAAGGCGGTACCAAAAGTTAAGGTGGCCAAATAACCTTGAGCATTCGTTCCCTCTTCGCCGCACCCCAACTCTATAATATGTATATTTCTATTTCTATCTCTATACCTAGTGCAAGAGCGTTGCAAGTACGCTCAGATTTTGGAGTAAAATTTTCGTTTTTAAAGAAAGTTCGAAGTTTTCAATCAAATTTTCGTATTTTGGAAAAAATATTGCATAATGTTCATTAGGTATAACATTGCCTAATACTCATTAGTATAAGTAGCAAATCAAAATAATGGTTACTTCACAAGGAGATGCAAGCTATAAATCATTATTTCTGATTTTTGTGGTTTCCTTGTGAGGGGAATAAATATTAATAATAATTTTGGAGTCAAGATTATGTCTAAATGTAATTAGTTGGATTTTAGAGGAGGATTAGAGGATTTGTTATTAGTTGGATAAAGAGTTGGTTGGTTATTTCTTTGGATAAACAGAAGTTAGCTCCTAAAAACTGCATAAAAAACGGCTAACGTTTTTTTTTAGGATGGGAAGTCATCAAATGGCCCATTCTCTGGGTGGAGAGGGAGTGTCAGACTCTTACTGACTAAAACCCGTCCATGTTCGTTCCTTAGCCTTTTATGTTCCGTGGTAGCGGTAACCCTTTCGGACAATCCGCGTTTTGCACGGGGACGCGCCTTAATAAAACTTCTTTTTAAGATTATTGGCTATGTTCATTGTGATTACTTTATTAGCTGTACAGCCACGACTAGATGAGATTAAACGAATGCTTAGTTTTACTTTTAAATAGGTTTTCCTTACTTAGTAAGCTTTGTGTTGCCGATTCAAGCAAGTTTTAATTACCAATTTGCCAAGTTTTTTATACTGGAAGTTTAGGACGTTGTATCATTTATTAGAAAAACAGTTTTAAGGCGGAACAAACTATCGGTGGAGGTATAGTTAGCACATTAAGACTTTATAATTGCAATGTTTGTTGTTCGCACACCTAATTTTCGCCTGTTGGCCAACTACGTTAGACTATTTATTAGACCTATTTAGTCAAGAATCAAAAGAATTCGTTTTATGCAGCGTGTGGGTGAACATTTAGCTAACATTGCCAAAAAATAGTCCCGCCCGTCCAGAAATATCGGCCATCTCGTACCAACGGACGGTATGCAAAAATTTACAATCCACTCAATAAAAAGTCGTAATTCCTATATATACATATACCAGTTATACCTACATATACGTATACATCTCGGATACGCTTTATACGCGATGTACTCACTGCTATATAAAACCGGGGAGAGAGCCAAATTCTAAATATAAATGTGGCCGAATAGAGCCGAACGCGTCCGAATCCGCCCGCCCGCCTCAGTCCAACGCTAACTGCCGCTCCGACATTCCCAAACCATCGCAACCGAACGCGCGGTAACGAAACGTTCCCTTGGTAAGGTCACACCGTATACGGCATTCGACGGTACACACGAAAAATTTTCAAATTCCTAAATTGGAACGCGTCCGTGAAAAAAATAAAAATCCAGTGAATTTGAATTCTCGATATCGGTGTTTGAAGTGACAGTGTTGTGGACCTTTGAACGTTATTCCCTGTTACCGGTAACGTAGTGATTATACGTAGTTTTCCGATTTTTCATCTGTTCGAGTTCTAACGCTTTACTAACTGCGGGTAAGCCGGCAACTCGCTTATCGCTCTGGAAGCGAGAGTATTGAGTTTCAATATGTCCGCCTGCCTGTTCCAAAATTATTTTCTCCGTCATTCCCTGTGTGTTGCTTATCGTTGTGATTTTTGGTTCATTTTTCGTTAATATTGCACCGGTCGCTTTCCTAACCTCTAAATGTGTTGAACGTATTGTTATTAAGTTTGTTTATTGCATGTGTAGAAGTATGTAATGCATTTCCTGCATTATGTGTGCGCTCTTTCCCCGCATTGCGCCTAAGTTCCTTGTAGGCTACTCGGGTACCCGGACGCCGGTCTGGGGTTTTAGTCTAGACACAACGAAAGCAGACCGTATTGATTTTCCTCTCCCAGCATCTTGTACATTTGTTTTGTATCTTCTACTTCGCGGTATTTTATATAAAAACTTTCTAAATTCGCCGTATGATGAAAAATGGAATGTAATTTTCCTTAACCACATCACATTTTTTTGGGTGAAAAAGTTTGTGTTTGTGGCAACTTTGTTACATATAATTTCTCATAATTGAGTTGACGAGGGTACCTTCTTACTAGACTACCGAACGCTTGGTAACTCTTTAAAGTGATTTCACGTCCGTGTTTATTTTGAAACATGGTGTACGTGACTTGTGATCAGTCTAAAGACAAATAAGAGAATACCATGCTAGTGTTTCCTAAAGGGAAAATCAGAAGTGTACCTACTTACTTTCAACCACATTTGGCCAGTCTAAGAGTAATAAAACTATTAATTCTATGTTGCCAGTAATGTTTAACGAGCGATCTAATAGGGAGCGAGTTAAAAACTTTGGAAAAGAATTACTGTAGGGACCTACTTATAATTTGTTCTGAATAAAAATCATAACTACCAACCCAATAAAATATTAAAAAGTGACTCAAAGCAACGGATTTAGGTACCTAAATATACATTCCAGAACTAAACTTGTCATAACATTGTGCAATTATGTTATATTTTTATTCCACTACATTAATTGATTTTAAATTATCGTCAAATAATTTTCCTAACATACATGTCATAAAAACAAAATGGCCGATTCAAATTATGATAAAACAATCATCTAGATAGGCTTAGGAATCGTTGGCGTGACGTCTTCGATCATTCGATATTTAAATCAAATATTATTGGCAACGTAAACAGGGATGTAAAAGACTACGGAAGAGACTCTTACCTAGCAGTGGAACAGTTAAGGTTGGCATACTGTGTAACCCATATTTCATATCGAAACCACATCCAGAAATGCGATTCCACGTACTAGTGATGCATTGACTACTTACCTTTGTTTACCTCTTTTAAACGGAGCTTCCTGTTATTTTTGTTTTGTATTTTAAAATAAACAAAGCTAAAAAATACATCTTACTGAAGTTTGAAGATCCATTAGAATGTCGTAAAGCGGTCTTTGATCAGTTTATGTGCCTTTTAGTTCTATGTGAAGTTTATTTTGGTTCCCTTACACTTGTAAATGAATCTTTGGTGATAGGTTTAATGGGAACAATTTAAGAGCTGTCAAATTGTGTAAGCGTTTCCGCAAAAATTGTTAAGACATCGTACCGGATACCTAAAACAAAATATCTGCAGTGATATGCTTACTTGAGTTTTTAGATACAAAATTGAATATTCATTAGCTTTTGTAGATGATGAATGATTGTGATTGTTTAAGTAATCAAGTTCATCAATCATAAATTTATTTAATCATCAATGCTACTCTCTAAGTACAGATTAGTATTGAACGACTATTACATGAAATGGTGACATTTTTGGTTAAGTCTTACATATAAATTTTAATTATATAAATACACATCTTTTACGGTCGCCAATTGTATTTTGATTACATACAATCTGACTCTGACATGCATACTTGTAAGAAACGTTAGTGTTTACAACATAAACTAAATATAAAACGAAATATAAATTATTACAATTGGCAACATTGTAGTACACAATTTTATTATAACATGACAATACCACTGCCCAGTTCACTTCCTAAAATAACGTCAAACACTGTGAATTTCATTGTAACTTTTGTCTTACTTGAACAGCTAGAAAAATTGAATTTCGCGGGGTACCTATGCGCATATCCCCGTTATCTGTATTGTGACTGCGATTATCTCTATAATCATGAGTTATAAACTAATCAAACTACATAAATGTTATAAAGTTTCAACATTTGACTATATTTGACACGGTCGAAAATAAAATATGACCGCTCGTCTTAAAAACTTCCATTACAGTACAGAAATTAAATATTGTGCGAAGATATAATTGTAAAATTGCATTTAATGCTAATAAGTATTCCACGTCACATTGTTATATTTCATAACGAAAAAATTTCGCGTTTTGACAGTTCATAAAAAGTAACGTTACTAACTACCCTTTCAAATACCCAATTCTGAAATTAAATTTCTAGTCCCAAAGAAAACTAGGTACATCTTTATCTAGAACCTTTTACCACAAGCAAAAATATGAGCGTAAATAATTCCTGAAATTGTAGGGTTACATTACAGGCAACCACGTGCCTTTTCATTCTGATTTGTGTCGCCATGACACTAGTCACGCGAATTTGCTATTACCGTCGGTTTTTTCAGCCAGTTTCTTTCATGTTCGTCTTTACATGTTTCTGTCTTGATGTTTTTTTTGTGAAAAAGCCCAGAAACTTCTTGAATATTATTTAATTAGTATAATTCAGAGTTAAGAAAACTTTTTAAACTTTTCTTTTGTGACTTTTATTACAAAACCTGAAACACTTCAATTGTGAATGTTATTGAAGCTATTTTGAGTCTAAATTTGAAATGGCTTAACTTGGGAGTCTACAGGGTGTAAAAATATCAGCTGTTCCTTACATTTCGACGAGTCACGTGACCAAAAATGTATAGAACAGAAGATTTTTTTTTGCGATTTCGGAGTTTTCCCATAGTAAAAGTTGTTCAGTTTGGTAGTCTGTAGCATAATGCTTTTGTATGTACGTATATACCCTTTCGGTTACACCCTGTAGAGTCTATAATGTCAAGTTCAGCCATTTCAAATTTAGACTAGGTAAAGTTAGGGCAGTAAAGGGTGAAGGATAATGCGAAAACTTTTGCTCGCATGAATTTAAAGTTCAAGGTGTAACGGTCTCTATTTATCTGTGAATAGAGGTTATTGTATTCATTAAACATCTACCCACGATTCGGTGTTTTTTGGTCTGCTTTTTTAAATGCCACAGATTATAGTCACACACTTGCGGGATGTTGAAATTTTGAGATTTTTGCCGGCTATCATATCTTTTATGGTTTGCAATAATACTTACCTACCATTGGTTTGTAAGAAGTTTAGCTTTTCGTGAAGAATTTTTATTGCCGTACTTTGAGGAAATGAAATTTTTCTGGGTTTTTGTTTGTGAATTCTTGTGTGAATCATATCATTAAAGTTGCGTGACTTTGTTATATTGAATCATTGTGTGCCGTATTATATAACTATGCCGTATGCCATATAATACAAATTCCCTTTTTGTTTGGATAGTTAATTTATTGATTGGATTTAACTTATTGCCAGTATATTCTATGATATACCTACGTATTTCATGTAAAATCTCGAATTAAAACCTTTTTGTTATAAAGTGTACAAAATATTCGGAACACATCTTAGCAAGCGATTAATAGGCAGAATGATTCAGATATTCATGTAGGTACATATTACATGCATTCCCCTCATCATCTACCCGTGGAAATAGATACCCGTTAGAAAAACCACGACACATAATTATGTAAAACAAATGAGGCGCTTTGATACTTCAGCCTCCCAGAGGCCCGATAGTACGTTTATTCATATCATATAATTTATTTATACACATAACATTTACAGGTTACAAGAAATAGGTATTATCATATTTACATTTAAAAGCTAAATATTCATAATAACATGTACAGAAATAATATGTATAATTATGTAATAATCAAAGAACAATAATTGGGTATTTGAAAGGGTAGTCAATAACGTTACTTTTTATGAACTGTCAAAACGCGGAATTTGTACGTGATTGGTATGAAATATAACAATGTGACGTCACAGATTTTTAGAATCAAATGGAATACTTATTAAAAATTTACAATTTATTATATCTTCGCATAATATTTAATTTCTGTACGGCGGCGATGGAAGTTTTTAAGACGAGCGGTCTCTTGTCTATGTGATTTCATATTTTATTTTTGACGGTTTCAAATAGCCAATTGGTTTCGCTATGCTCTCCATGCGTTTACCACTCTCGTTAGAGTAGGTTGGTAATACCTCATCTATACAGAGAATTACCTAATCGATATTGCCACTAGGCACCCCTGCACCAGGGAATTACTTTTATTGTTCGTAGCCTCGTGAAATTCTGTGACTAAATGCAAATGGTATCAAAGTGCCGCTTTGAAATGTAATTTCCATGTTGATGAGGGCGACATATTGTTGCAAACAGCTTTGGTTCTGTATTGTGTCGTAAATTAAATGTTTCTAGTTGGATTTGGTTATGTTTTATCATGGTTAGACCTACTTGGTTGGTATTTCAGCTATAATTTGAAGGCTCTATGAAAAGATAATGTTAATATTATGTTGGCTTGGTGGGTCAAAAGCATATTGAATTTAAGGCATTTATCGTTAGTATTGTATCTGACAGCCAGTCTACCAAGGGGTATCGTATTGCCCAGTTACTGGGTTGTGGAGGTCAGATAGGCAGTCGCTCCATGTAAAATACTGGTATTCAGCTACATCCGGTTAGACTAGCCGACCCGAACATAGTTGGGAAAAGGCTAGGCAGATTGATCGTCAGTATTGTGCACTACCGACCGATCCTCCATAAAGCATTGTGTTGCTAACGATAGAAGAATGAATAAGACCGACAAAGACAGATGCATGGACACTAAAGTGATTCCGTAAGTGCACCGTTTTGTCAATGTTGGCACGGAACACTAAAAAGATCAAAGTGCAGTCATCCCGTAATATTGGCGCCTTGTTATTTCTGTTTCTTCGTCATGCACACTCATTACAACCGAATTGCAAATGATCTAATGAATGATACAACCTTTACACATACGATAACAAGCGCTAATTATTTCTTCGGAGAAATATCTGCAACATCGGCGTATAATGTAATTTTATGCTGATCTCAGAGTGAAAGAGAAGCATTTGTTACATAATACATAAAGACTAAGATGGTTCCCTCTTAGTCTTTATGTGAACTGAAATTGCGGGTTAATCCATAAATTACGTTATCAGAATTTTCTGATTTTGTCCCAGTCCTTGTTACATTTGTATGACCCCTGGTGTGACGTCACATATTTCGCAATTTTAAATAAAATGTAATTCTTCTTCAATTAAACATTATTGATGGATAATTTTTAATATTTTTTTTTAGAGCTGAAGTTTATGGTTTTATAGATCGCTAGTTCATTCAAAATCCAGAAATTCTTTTTGTCGCTGGGATTTTGCAAAGGACTTACGCATAAATGCACCAATAGGTACTATATCAAAGTCACTGATCCAATTGAAGAAGTACCTAATCTGGTTAGTCTTTGATCCAAATGAAATTTGGAACAAATTCTAAATGCATTCTTGCGTGCACGCATGATTGCTTACACAATGAAAAGAGCATTCGGTCATATTTTGTGGGAGTCCTGAAATAGTATGGTCGTCCTATTTAACTGGTTACGTAAAAAGCAAACATTGCATTTATAGCATTCTGTGCTTCTGTGCTCAGCATTTTCTGTTTATCATCCTTTTAAGTTGAGATTTATAAGCAGTGCGTGTTTACAGTAAATAAAGTCACCCTGTCATTCGTTTACTAACAAAAGTTTGATACGGGAGCGTAATTTTGGATGGGTATTTTGGGCGTAGCTTCGTAGTAAGTTAAAATGTTTGTAAATATGTGAGCACCTATCTATTACAAAATCAATTACTTTATTTGTATTTTTTTACCTTTATTTGTTTAACCATTTATGTACACACATAAAAACAGACAAGAATAAAAGAACAGAAAATACGTACCTACCTATACAGAAGATACTTATTTCTAAAGAGATCTCTTCCAGCATAATTATATGCGATAGGAAAGTAGATAAAAGAGATGTCAGACAACGTGTGTAAAGTTAAAAGAGCAAACAAAATACATAAATATAAAGAAGCCATTGACTAATTTATATACAGACATACACTAAGAGAATATACATATGTATATACTACTAAAATAAATGTATATATACTTAATCAAAACGTAACTTGGGCAGTCGGGACTTGGCAAAATGTGGGTGTACTACTTAAAATTGCGCATAAGGGCCACCAGTCAATATATTCATTGGTCCATATAGCATAACACTGGTGGAAACGGGTTCTGCTAAGCTATGTTATTTATATGGATTGATAGGATGATGCTCGCGAGTGGTGTAGCTATATGCAAAGTACCTACAGTAAGCGCACTTCCTCGCACATCTTTAAAGCGCATCTTGCTAGCCCGCTACATAGTTCAGCATCAGTGGAAACGGTCACATAGTTTTGTAGCTTAGCTATCACATCCTCGCAGCATAGCTTTATATCACATCTCTGGTGGTACGGCAATCTAAATGTACCTACGCGTTCTCATTAAACCCCTTGTAAATGTAAGAATATTAAATACTCATGGATTCAAGAAGAGGAGGGAGAGGAGCTGGTGGCTAAGTAATTACAGCCGCACGGATCACCAGGTTACGCTACGCTTGCCGGGGTCGGTCTGTGGATAGGTGACCATCTTAAATTTCGAGACTCCTCCGTGCCTCGAAAAGCACGTTAAGCTATTGTTCCCGGCTGTCATTCGTGGATCTTTGACAGTCGTTACGGGTAGTTAGAAGCCCGAAAGTCTGACAGCCAGTCTTATCACGTATTACCCAGTTAGTGACTGGGTTGTGTAGGTCAGATAGGCAGTCGCTCCATGTAAAATACAGGTATTCAGCTGCATCTGGTTAGACTGGAATTGTGATTTTTGATTCAAAAAGAGGCGTACTAATTTCATGTATAGTGTACACCACTGCGTAACTCTTCAGGGATTACTGGCGTGATATTATGTTACGTATGTGTGTGGCTATCGTACAGGGAATAAGATCATTTGGAATAAATATCGATCGAAATTCGCAACAAAGTCGATAGGCTAGATTCGATTTTTAGAAGACAATGATTCATGTTTTATTAAGAATCAATCGTCATTATTCCTTTTAAATATTCCGTACAACCAATTGATCGATTAGTATATATCGACAGTCTTCCTCATACCGTTGGCATCGACCAATCTTGATACTCGGAATTACACGACCGTTATTGATCTTATTTCAATACAAACGCTAAACTGAATTTGATCCGATGATATATTTTGTCTAACCAAACAAAATCACACGGAATTAGGTCGCAGATTCATAGGCGTTTTAGGTGTTATGTTATGTACCTATAAGAAGAAAGATAGACAACGATTCTAAAAAAAGATTTTATCCTACCGTTCTGTAAAAGCCGATTCAGGTATTTTATTAGGACCAGATGTACTTCAGCGATTTCGATTAATTGAATCAAGGTTAATTGATTTAAGTTCTGGAGAGTTGAGCTTCTTCGGGACAATTTTGAAAACGGTCGTCATTCAGGTGTTTACCCTAACAAATTATTCCGTAGAACGCAAGGCGATATGTCAAGATATTCATTTCTAATATAAGTTGACACATTGTATGGCTTTCCATACAATTAGATGTCAATTTATACAGGAAATATATGGTCTGTTCCTAAAGTATCTGATGAAAATGTAAACAAATGGACCAGAAAACAAACCATAATTTATAAATTTAATACTTAGATTTTATTATATGGATATAAAAACCAAAAATTTTAATTATAAATCACCTCGTAGCTGTTTTTCATTTGACAATAATCTGAGTATCTGAGGTTATTTTTGTTACTTTAATGATTCTTTAATTACAATGTAGTAAAACAATAAACATTTTTAGATATAAAGTTGAAATCGTCTAAAGTAAAGATACATGTGTTACTATCCCTTTAGTGAGTGATTGCATAAGCGCTTAACATGAAAGCGCAGCTGAGTTTGTGTACACTTTCATCAGATAATTTTGGAACAGAGTATAACTTGATTTATGTCATCGTGCGTACAATGCAGCGGCTGCAGCTCGACTGCGCCAGATGGTCGCCTGATCAAAACACGTGCTATGTCTATGGTATGTTGTTGCACGTTTATTGGCGTGACACCGCCTGCCACTGACAGTTTGGTCACAGAATTGTATACTGTGGTTTGGTAGTTAATGTAGTTTGTTGTATAGCGCAGCATCTGCATAATCAATCTGCCTTTCTTACTTTAAGTGAATGGTCTGGGCATTACAGCTATATTAATCTTTTGAACGCCAGAGCATACACGCACGCGCGTGTCCCCCACGCCAAGCTATAAGTTTATTTCTTCTTGTTGTCACGAATTTCCCAATTTCCATGGTATCTTTTAATTTGTTTCATGTCATTAAATACGAACGAGAGCTTAAATTTTTAAGATATCTACATATTATACTCACTCACAAAAGTAATGATTTAATTGTTTATGTGTTATAGTGTTGTTGCTATTGTCACATATTAGTGTCGTTGGCGTACAGGATTTGCGCTTGCTTGTCACGTACTATATGTGACAATGGCGTTCAAAAGGTTAAGTGCCATATTTACTAATTCACCGGCTAGATCCGAAGCTGACCCCAACATAGTTGGAAAAAGGCTAGACAGATGATAATGATATTAAAAAACTTCACGTTTTGCTAAAACCATGTCAGTCCCATACTCAAGGTTACCGGTTTTATTAATACATATAATTGTAACAACTGGGTCACTTTTACAGAATTAACATTAAATTAGTATTTACGTTAGTTTTTAATTATTTGCGTTATGAAGGTTCGGTGGTACATTTTAAAATGAAGTTCAGCCGCTCTGCCTACTCTGGCGGTCAGCCAAACTATCTGCCACTGACTGACACTGTCGCGAATGAAAAATTTAGATTCGAACTTTGAATGTTAATATTAAATGCTGTTTAATGAAAGAAGAACCTTTCTCCTTTAGTGTTTATTTCAAATCAACCTATCGCAGTCCACTGCTAGACCTTGGATCCTACCACTATTATTTTTTATCACTTTTTACCATTTTCAAAGGCTTCAGCCCTGGTCTATATTGGGGATCAAACTTTACAAAAACTTTATTATTTTTGCAGTTATCTTATTTTGCTACAATCGCCTACGAGATTTCAATTTTCGTAGCCAATAGTCGCGTAGCAGTGCTACGAATTTTGGAGTCTTATTTACTAGAAAAGAAACAGTTTACAGTTACTGGGTTGTGGAGGTCAGATAGGCAGTCGCTTCATGTAAAATACTGGTATTCAGCTGCATCCGGTTAGGCTGGAAGCCTGGAAGCAAAAATTATAGTTATGTATTTAGTTTCTTTAGGAGAACTAAGCTTTGTTTGACAGAATACACTGTCCTGATCGTGTCTTTTTTTGCGAATAATAATTATTCTTATAATTAATTATTCTTATTACTAATTAGTCTTAGTATTAATTATTCTTATTAATAATTATTCTGATTATTAATTATTCTTATTAATAATTATTCTGATTATTAATTATTCTTATCTATACTTCTATACTATAATAATATTATAAAGAGGAAAACTTTGTTTGTTTGTTTGGTTGTAATGAATAGGCTCAAAAACTACTGGACCGATTTTAAAAATTCTTTCACCGTTGGAAAGCTTAGTTTTCTAGGAGTAACATAGGCTACTTTTTATCCCGGGAAAAATAACGGGTCCCACGGGAAAGACCACGGGAGCGAAGCCGCGGGCAAAGTGCTAGTTATTTATAATTATATAATTAAAAGAGGAAAACACTTTTTATTCTACATGGTACCCATGGTACATGGTACTGATTGAAAGAGCAAAAAGAAAAGTTTTTTATTAAACTTAAAAAAACATCCTCATTACGAAACCAGAGTCAAGTATAATAAAAATGAAATAAAAGCATGAGTACTGAAACAAAATTAATTTTCCGAGAAAACGCGGTAAAATTATGACGTTTTGCAAATAAGATTATTTTTACATCTCCGAACTGTTACTGAAACTGGACTCGTTGAGAATTTGATGCAATAATTGTGAGCGATGTAAAACATACGGGTGATTCAGTGTGTCAAGTCACTGACCTACTAACTGCGGAATTTATGTTGGTCGCACTTCTGCTATTGCTAGTATATGTATATCTCACTTCTGTTTGAATTAAGAATAAATTCAAAGTTTTCTTAGGTGACTAATGGCGGCGAATTTCGGCAGTGAAACTGTGCGCGTTCAAAAGCTGCCAGTGTCTTTATTTTCTACTAGCTTCTGCCCGCGGCTTCGCTCGCGTGGAGGTCGGAAATTATCCCACAGGAATGTTCTACCGGGATAAAAAATATCCTATGTGTTAATCCAGGATATAAACCATCTCTGTGTCAAATTTCATCCAAATCTATACAGTAGTTTTTACGTGAAAGAGTAACAAACATCCATACATCCATACTTACAAACTTTCGCCTTTATAATAGTAGTAGGATGGAATATTGACACTGACGACTCGACTCTTGTAATGTAAGTTATTGGTGAAATTGCCACTAAGTGCCAATTGCCACATCTTAATCGCGTTCTGCCTAATCTTTCCGGGGTACAGGCGTGATGAAATATACAATGAAATATGAAAGAGGTGATCTCTTACTGACCGGTTCCAAAATTTCTTTCACTGGTCGAAAGCACCACTATTGCCGATTGCCATAGATAGGACTGTCTTTTAGTATAATAATACTTAGTTGACTACCACGTAATATAATATACTTATTTATGATAGATTGGTGGATAGAAGCTAATTTTTTATATAAAACAAAACTTCGAAATTAAAATACTGTTCCTAAGGTCAAAAAATAATCTAAACTAGAATATTGGTGAACCCTAATACCTTATTCACAGAAACTTCGACAATGGCTGAGAAAATCAAGCCACGGTACGTCAGAAAAACGTAATAAAATTAAAAGAATAGGTACAGAATTAGCCATACATCATGATCTGGATAGGATTTTGGTTCTAATTCCGTCGATTATATCACTGGCACATCGCTGCAGAAAGCGATGCCAATATTAGACCGTCTATTGACTCCAGCTGAGATTGACATAGTGATCTAGAAAAACTAGTTTTAGACCTGTCAGGGTTTAAAAATGCTTGAACTAATTTGATGGGAGGGTGGGTTAATGGAACTAAAATGATGTGAAATTGTTTATTCTGTAACAGGATGTCGGAATCACTTTTACAAGTCATATTAAACAAAAAATAAGCTCCGGATTAAGTTCGGCTCTTCCTATTTGTCCACTCTAAGAAAACAAACACAGAGGTGATCGCCTCTTTTAAAATCTAGACATAATCTTGGTCAGATAATGTAAATCCGTGATGTCCATGTAAATCCGTGTCTGAAATGGTATTCTGAGGAAAGTACCGCACATTTTTGAGTAGTCGGTGAAAGCATTTGTTAGTAATCGTGTTGCTCAACTCAGGGCTTTAGATTTTCTTTATATGGTAAGTACAGAGGCCAGCACATCAAGTTACCACAATCTGTCAAATTTCTTTGATAGTATTTCAACTTTATTACAAAGACATAAGGTTCATTTTTAATTGAGAAAATTTGACATTTAGGGATAGCTTGATGTGCTGGCGTCTGTACCTAATTCATGCAAGAAGCTAGATCTATATTTATGAAAATCTATTTGGTATCCACGCTGCCTAAAAAATAGATATGAAAAGATATAATTTGTGCATACCTTTGCAGTTCACGCCGTGTATCGTTGATCAAAGCATATAAAAAACCTAATGGTATGTTTCAATTAGACCATTAAAAGCCACTTTTAATTAAGAAGATAATTTGTTATATTTAAGGCGAAAGCGACTAGGTAAACCGCGAAATTAAAATTTTCTCATGTTTTTTGCAATTTGCATGTCAATACAGTTTTAGGTTGTTAGTCGATAAAATAAGATTTGCGACCGTAACGAGCAACTCTCTGACTTCAGATTACCCTTTTTTTATGAAATCGTGATATTTTAGACTAATTTTTACCTAGAAACCTGTGATTCTGATGATAAAATTCTGTAATTATTTGCTACAATGGCGAATAGTATTTTAATCAACATACCGATACTGTCCTGACATCCAAACTTGATACTGACCTGGAAATTTTAAAAAACTCATTGAATGAACTTACGAAGAACATACAACTTCCCCTTATGAATAACAACCGTGTTTCGTACATTCCTAGAGATATTAAGATAATATTCACAACAAATAAAAGTAAAATTGAACATTTTGTTTCATATTATTAATATATCCTTCATAATCGAATATTTCAAATCGATCGAACAAAAGGAAGTAGTCAGTTCCCTCATCAACTAGAAACGAGCTGATGATCTTCAAACGGCTGAACAGATTTTCATAAAACCTGGCTAAGAATACTCGGGATTTAATTATCTATGACACAAAAAAAACTAAACGAAAATCGGTTCATCCGTTTGGGAGATACGATACCACAGACAGACACGTTAAACTTATAACCTCTCTTTGTGTCGGAGGTAAAAAACTACAACCAGGCACGTCTATAGCCCGGCTCACCGTTTCTTCTTCTTTATCCCAGTGTGCATTCCTATGATATATCTCATAAACACTATTGATTATATTTTTTGTTACTTTGATGGTTGCCCACGCGCACGCCTACTACATTTTTATAAATGTTAACATGGGTGATTTCCAGATCTGTTCTGTTACACGTGTCAAATATTTATTTTAAATTCGTCAAGTTTGTCCATACCTCCCTATTATTAAAGAAAAATATAACCAACTATGTTTTTAGATAGTTTGTTACCCAATAAGTATGGCAGAAAGAATGGACACATAATAGCCATTTGTGAATGATTATCAATTCTTAGATCAGTGAGATTCTCTTCCATTTTGGATCAAAACTTCGCAGAGCTTCTGGTGTAAAGAAAGCTTTCAGAAAAATAAAAATATTACAAGCGATAAAATATAATACTTAGTTATTTTTTTGAACAGTTAATGTCCCATCATAACAATGTTTACGCCACAGGGCCTATTAATTCAAAGTCACCTGTCGTCGTTGATCATTCGCATTACATTTAACATACCATAACAATCATTGTTGGCACATGCTTTTCCAGGCTGTTACATAAGGGGTCTTCACGCTGGCACGGTTGGAGGCCGGCCAGACCCCGTGCATTGCCCAGAGTAATTTTTTTGACATCTGGCTGACAGCCATCTTTGACGCCATCTTTGTATAAGTTCGTTGACAATAAAATTTTGATAATGAGAAAGTTCATGATATTATCCAAGGATGATTTTAGAACTAAGTTATTTAACGCGGCCTGTAATAGGAGATGACTGGTAGAAATCGTCACGTAACGAAAAATCGTTATGCCTCCTTCATGCGACTTTCTCTCTTTCTCTTTCTATTATACTTCGTAGTGTGTATGTGCGTGCGAGTATCGAGATTCGAGCAGACAAAGGTCCTGTGCAGCTGGTTGTATAACCTAAGTATTGTTCCTGATGGGGGTTCCCCGACCGCACTTTTCTTTTGTGAAGGGTTCTGCTCTTCTTTATGGTCCAATATTCCAGCGTGTGTAGTGGCCTACTTTACAATACTTCTCAATACTACAAAGGCTCATAAAAAAAAATACTATAGATATTGATTTGTTTTGGGTCCAGTCTAAGAACGTGGTTCTCTCTTTTGTAACAGTTTAAAAATCTCTGGCGTTTGTGACATAGGCGAGTCTTCTGTACTTGTGTACTGTACTTGGTGTTTTTTTGGCTTCTGAGTAAAGCCTACGCCCACTTTTTTCAGCCATTATCAGCTTGGAAACCGGTTGTCTATGCAAAAAACGATTGACTAGACTCCCCAAAGATTTCTCACCCAAACTGTTCTAGTTTTCTTGTCACGAGCACGTTGTTTCTAAACAGTTTTTTCATTCCCCTGACATTGGCTTGTGTCCAATATAATTTATTCAACAGTTATGTCTTTCAAAATAACACCATTGCACTGTGCAGCCGACGTCAAGGCTCTATGGTTTGACTATTTATATAAATTAGCAAATATTATATTTGATACGTCCATCTTGTTAGATTGATGATAGCTTTCGGCTGTTATATGGTGGGTTTATTTTTTAATTTTACTGTTTGACGCAGTTTTGATTATGTAATTGGAACAGATATTATACTTTGTGGCTTCAGTAATAGTTGTTCAGCGTGTTGCCCCTGAGGGATAAAATTATTTTCTTTTTTGGTTTCTCTGGTAACCTTTTATTTTTGGTGAAAAATCATCATTTTTGAACCCTCCTGCACTGGGTTGAGCGGGAGTGTCAGACTCTTAATGACTAAAACCCATCCTTAGGGCTAAGGAAGGTACATGGATGGGTTTTAGTCAGTAAGAGTCTGACACTCCCTTCCGCTCCACCCAGAGTGGGAGAAGTCATTGGAAAAAAAGCCCTTTGTGTTACGGGGCAGCGGAAACCCTTTCGGAAAATCCCGCTGATCTCTGAAAACCCTTAAGTCATGGTTTATGGTTTTCCATTTCCACTATTAGTGTAGGCCCAGGTCTATCGCCGTTAACTATGCAAGTACCATTAGCTTATTCTAAAAGCTTTAGGTTTAATTGTATAACTGGCAAAAAAAAAGCCAATCCTAAGCATGGTATCGTGAGGTTAAAGTAATGTTTTTGGAGTACCATTGATTTCCAACTGATGCCCAAAAATAGAAAAGCTGTAACGCACCTAATATATTTCTGCTTCCTTTGGTAGATACTAAATAAACGAGTCACATTACTCAGAATAAGGAAACGGCTGGTTCATTATGTTTAAAATTAACGTTAGTAACGACATGTTTATAACTAGAAATGTGTTTCAAAATCTAATGAGAAATGCATGTCAAAATCTAGATTGTTGGTAGTACCTGCCCATTGTCTTCTTATTTAGCTCAATGTCTAGTTTTAACTTCATAAAAACTGAGTGATGGACACTTACATATGTTTTTGTTTTTCATATTGTTTTTCTCTTCCAAGCCTTGTATAACATTTGGCAAGAGATGAGCTGATGCTCCCGAAATTCTCTCAGCGACCTCGAACCCTTCAATGCAGACATTCCAACATTATCACAATTCAATGAATACACTTAAGAAGCCATTTGTACATAATAAAAGTATTGGGGCATCTGTTTCTTGCGTATAGTATGTAGCGGTGTAAATGTGGGACATAACCCCTTCCGAGCACCTCGAAATAGACTGAAGAAACGAACCGGAATAGATATCAACCGAGCCTTTAACGTAGCGGTATGCCGTATTTTAATGTGTTTTTGTATTTGGAATGGATTTGTAGTTTATGGATGCTTTCGCCAACTCATTGAAGAGTTGGAAACAAAGTTACGGAAACGTGAATCATATCTTAACAGTTCTTTCCTCTTGTTACAGCGATGCATATGGTGGCGTGACACCGGGTTGACGTGAATCAATCCGCGATATGTCTCAGCCGCCGGGGCGCGGACGCGCGCGGCCCCCGGGCCCCGCCTCCCCCCTCAACTACCGTCCCCCCTCACCTTGGGCCCCGAGCCCACCCCCGCTCATCTCAGGACCCAGGCACTCCACAGCAATTGTGACTCCACCCCCAGTCCATCCGTCTCCAAAGCCATTTCGACCTTTACACTCTCCTCACAATTTACGACAGCACTCTCCATCACCTAGTTCTCATTTCTCCATCTCTCCTTATCCAATGTCTCCGATTTTGGGGCAAAGTCCGGAGTACTATTACTCGTCGCCTTACGAGCCGGTTCGGGAGTACGATTACGCGGGAGTGCCTCTGGAGCCGCCCCCGCCGCCAAGACCCATGATTTATGAGGAGGATGAGGAGGAACGAGGTCCTTCTACGGCGGAGATCATTGCTCAGCAGTCGCAAGAGGGCTACGTAGACGAGAAGCTAGCGGAGTATCAGGCGACTATTCAGTTATTGCAAGGTGAGTGGTGAATAATAAAAAAAACATAATGATAAGGTGAAAACCATAAACATTTAAAGTGAGTCTTAAAAATGTCGGAATACGTTGAACATGAACGGCTGTTTTTATAGAAATCGGATTAAGTAAACTATCAGAAACACTGTTTTTTCTCATATCGCAGGTTTACTTGTACCATCGAACGCATTTGTTTATTTTGTTCTTTAATTAACATTTTAATTACGTGTTACTCAGTGATGATGTTTTAGTAGTAATGACTGTAAACTTCTGGTTAATATTTCTTACAAAATAATTATTTGCGGGGCTCTAAAACCAGCAGATACTCAAGGGAATCCTTCCTTCTCGGATTATTCTCTTTTCATAAATAAAAGGGAAGGGCAGATGTAAAACATAAACAGAATTTTACAGTTAACCGAAAACCAGGTTAAACTAAAAATCAGTAGTAGGGCTTCCAAAGTATTTTCAATCATCAATACAACCCTCTAAGTTCACATTCGCCTATGGAATGACTATTCTATGAAATCATGACATTTGAGTGCAAGTCTGACTTAGAGAGTTGTATGGATGATTCTAATTATTATAATTCTGTAATTAATACGTATTTGATACGGCCGCAAATCATATTTTATTCACTATACAACCTGACAATGACCAGTAAATTACAAAAAAATATGCAAATTTGAATTTTGCGGGTTACCCCCCTTGTAAATATAGTACAGTGAAGACCTGATGGGCCTTTACTCAGTGTTAGAGCTCGTGTAGTGTGTTGTGGTGTAGGGATTTTAATCCTAGAAATAGAAATACACGAAGTAGCAGCTATTGAATTATATTACTTTAAAGAATACATGCGTTCAGTAGCATGGCTTTTGACAGAGTCCATCAATTCATTTCTTTTATAAAAATCTATCAAAATATTTCATTATTTTGAAAGGTTGAATGCTGTCAGTTATTTTCTAACCGACCAACTCTAGGTTCCACATAAGGTTTCACCTAGGCTCTACAGTACAGTAAGCCGCACGCAGATTAGGAATAGGCGTTTCAGACCAAGCTATGTCATGACTAAGCTACCCCATAGATTTCATTAACCACAAACGTATCCGTGGAGCATAGCTTTAATGAATCGTTAATTTTAGGCTCTTAAAAACTTTATTACGGCTTTAAAATTAAATACGTTGTTATGTTGCGTGACTTCAAACATTTTAGTGCCTGTTTTGTATAAAAGCTACGCGATACTTAAATGACGCCAAAAAAAGCCTAAATAAAGCTCGCTCGCAAGCTCAGCACCGAGACTTGAAAATCTAACAGAGCATTAAACTTTTGATCGCCATTGTCACATATACGTGACAAGCAAGCACATGCCCTGCACGCCAGCGACACAAATATGTGACAATGCAGTAGGTACACAATCAACATGAAATAAACAATTATCATTTCTTTGTGAGTAATATCTGTGTGTTTATATAGATATCTTAAAAATATAAGCTCTCGTACATATTTAATGACATGAAACAAATAAAGAGACACCATGTATTAGGAAATTCATGATAACAAGAGGAAATAAATTTGTTGCTTGGCGTGGAGGTCACGCGCGTGCGTTTATGCTAGGCGTTCCAAAGGCTAATATTTAGGCATTACATAGAAGTATCTCCTAGTGATACAGAAACGGGCGCTCTTGTTACATCACAAAGCCCACGTCAGGTTCCTATTTCCAATCGATTTGCTAAGACGTCATTCAGTTTTATAGTTTCTCGAACACAGGTGGGTCATGCAGTTGTTATGTATGAGCGAATAATTTTAGAACCAGTTCCTAATTTTGGAAACAATATCGGTATTCGAGAGCGTGTGATTCAAAGCTCCGTAACGTCTGGTCTGGAATACTGGAATGCTAGATCGTGATCCTGAAGTGTTTGGTGAGGTGTTGGTTATTTTTATCATCTATGTTAGATGGGAGACAATTGCTGTGGAACTTCCCATTATGATGACCATATTTATATTTTATAAAAAACTTATTCCATAGTTAAATTTTTACATATTAACTACTTATACATACTTAAATTAAATGACGATCTAACTAACTATAATATACAAATAAATACAAAACCAAAAAAGGACACTTAGGCGTCGAAGTACTTAGTCCTCGAAGTGCTCATCCGTATCGCTGTCATCTGGAAGCGTGCCCAGAAGACTTGCAGTATTGCCACGCTGAAATGGCAATGCTAATTCTTTGGCCAAAGAACAATCCAGCCCTCTGGTTACGTGAAGTGTCGACCATAGTACGTTGGAATACAGTTTACGTTGGAAATATTTCGTTTAGGGGTTTTGTGTTAGTCCCAGCAGTGTTTAAAACTTCGCAAAATATTTTACACATTTTAGTGTCCAAAGGATCCATATATGCACCCTAAGAAGGTTGCTATACGTCTCAGCAGGCGTCCTGCCTGTGAGAGTGAGTGGGCCGCACTGGGCCCACAAGGTGGAGACGCAGGACCAGTGTGGTAATTACACTAATATTATAAATGCGAAAGTTTGTCAGTGAGTGTGTGTGTGAGTTTGTATGTTGTAGGTCCTTCTCGCTCAAACGGCTGAACGGATCTGGATGAAACTTCGCACAGAGGTGGTTTATGACCTTGATTATAGGATACTTTTAATTTCCGTACTACGTTCGTTGGGGACAATTGCCGACATGGAAAGATAAGTTTTGCCAACGCTATGTGATTTCGTTAAGCTCATAGCATTTTAACCAATTTCAGAAAACGGAGAAGGTTCTCAATTCGAATATATTTTTGTATGTATGTTACGCGGTATCTTCATAAATTATGGACTGATTTTGAAAAAATATTTTTCATTTGGTAGAAAAAGCTAGCGCGGTGGTTCCTTATTAATTTTATTAACTTTGCTAGAGTAGTTTATGAGTTAGCTTCGATAATACGTATTTAATCCACTTTGACGTCACTTCTTGTCAGTGTAGTTTACTAACAAGTTTAGTAGAACGAATGGGTGTGAGGACAGTGCGGCAGGTACCATAACTCAAAAGTGAAAACTATTAAAAAAATTGCCAAAAAAAAAACCGAAACCGACTTCTGAAATTCAAGTTATTTTTCAATTTGCAGGAATGTTTTTTATAAAAAATATGTTTAACTGTTTTGACTTTGCAAACGCAACTGAAGTTTAATATTCGAATGAAAGATTAAAAACAAACAGCAAGCCGTTGCAATTTCTATTCACGTTCTGGTCTTTCTCTTACGTTTTTGTAGATTTCATCACATCGCAAAAATTTCACCAGCGGCTGCCAAATTGCAGGTTTGCAACAAATTGCAGGCAATACATAAACAAACAGATTGGGCTATATTTACTGCTTGATCAGGTTCAATGACGTTAGTCTTTTGGTGAAACACTTTGAATCATTGCTCGTTGGGGCGGTGATAGGCCTTATTTATAGCGTGATTATTTTGTGAGAAATTGATGTGAATTTGGCTTAATTTGGGCTGATACTGTACCGTTAAGATGTCAAGTTTATTCCTGAAGCCAAATTTATAAGTAATTTCGAGGTTCAATCCGGACTTTTTCTTTGGGTGTCTCTTCTTTTATTTTATTTTATGACTAAAATAAATTGTAATGGGAAAATTGTGTGAGCAAAATTCGCGTCGCTGAGTTTTGGCCAAACTAAATAAAAATAGGAACTTTGCCATAGATATTCTTAGAGATAAGAAAGTACTGTACTTTGGTATCTTTATTAAGGTATTCATGATTTGTAACTATACCTATATTTTGTGTAGATTTAAAAAAAAAGAGGCACAGTATACTAACGAGAAGATATTCCTGGGCAAATATTTTATCGTAACACGTTTTCTTCCACGTAAGTGCCATTAATGTTCCGCCAACACGTCTCGTTGGGCTATCATGTGGAAAATTGAATACTCTTAGATTACCTTCTATGTACGTCATAACTCCCTCCACCTACCCGTGATGGGGAAGTCTTGATGGCTTCTCATGGCCAAGATAATGTGTGATGACGTGGAAAAGCGAAGGTCTAAGTTATTGAGTACATATTATTGTTTATTTGGCGATATCTTGCCTTGCTCTAGTTGTTTCTGAGTGTTGTTTATGGTACTCAAGCTTTATGGTTTGTTGTTTCTTATTGGAATTAGTAAAGTTCTTGTTACTGAAAATATAGTTTGCCGAAACTTAGGATAGAAGATATATTTATTTATTAGGTACACCAACAGCAGTAATTATTATTTTTTTCTTTCTTGTATGTAAGAAAGAAAAAACAATAATTAAATAATAAAAGTGCTGGTATGTACGCCTCTTAGGTTTATCTAAAAAAAATTATAAATATAAATGAAAACGAAAGGAACAAAAGAAAAACAATTTTTAAACAAAAAAAAAACAGTAAAAACAAAATGTTACCAAACAAGGTGGAAGGTTACTTAATGCGTGTTCGTCTTAAGGTATCATTCATCAGGTCTCTCCCAAACGTCGCCACATATACTAATCACAAAATACAAAAACATTTATGCATGTTGCCCCCATGGATCATTTTTAATGTTTCATAGGTTGATTTAATAATTAGATATTATTATTACTTGTCTATAGACTTTATTATTCATTTTTTAGGGTTCCGTACCAAAAGGGTAGAACGGGGCCCTATTACTTGATCCCTTTATGACTAGTGTGACGTCAGCTAGAAGCTGCTTAAGCCTCAGTTTTTTCAAATAGCCACTCAACCGAAAAGTTTCGAAAAATACCGGTTTTAATTTTATAATTTGTTCTCATTGTAATGTAAACCAAATAGTTTTCGACAACTATTATGTAACTTCTTAAACATCACAATGTATTACATATTGCTGTTGTATGCTCACATATATATTTCCAATCCAATTCTATATGTGAAGACTTGTAATTGGTTTCCTGTTGACTATGTTTTCCTTTTTATTAGGTTTTTATGCTTTAACGTTTTCAATAAATAAATGACTAAGACTCCGCTGTCCGTCCGTATGTCTGTCCGTCTGTCATATTTAAGGGGACTGAAATAAACATTATTTTGTTGCCGTTTTTGTAGATAATTTTATTTTTTCTCTTCGTTTTGGAAAGCTATATTTATTTCAAGGCGTTTTAATTCACAGTCATAGTTTTAAGTACTTAATTTAATACCAATTGTATTCTTTTATCTATGACCCATTCACTTTACCTGGTTATAGCTTCCCGTATCAGAACATTATCGAATTTCTGCGGAGCTTTATTGGTGGAAGTCACGCCATGTTTGAGGATATGTTTGTTTCCCCTTTTATTAGAAGGTTGATTGATGTTTATTTGTTTTTTTTTCCATGAATCATTTGTGCTATTTGTTTTTGGGTACCTAGTATTTCGGCATTTCAAAGCCAAATTATGGAAATACGTTGTGTCTTTGAAATACATTCTTTATTTCAGGTTGATGTTCCAGGGTAGCCCGCGTAATTCAAATTCTCTTAAGTTTTTTGCAATTTGCAGGCCAGTGATAGGTTGACCTTCATGAGCTCGGAGGGTTGTATTAATGATTTTGATGATTATAATTCTGTAACTACATACGTCTTACAGCCGCGAATCAAATGTTCATCAACATACAACCTATCACTGGCCTGCAAATTGCAAAAAACTTAAGAAAATTTGAATTTCGCGGGCTGGTTGGAGGATTCACCTTAAAGAACATTGTAAAAATATATTGAATATCATGTAGGCTTATTTTTTCATAACGGTTTTTTTGAGGGTGGAAAATCATCAAATGACTCCTCCCGCTCTGGGTGGAGCGGAAGGGAGTGTCAGACTCTTACTGACTAAAACCCATCCGTGTTCCTTCCATATATATTTATCGGCTGCGCTTACACTTCTTTCATAACGGCAGTAACTGTATGATAATACTAAAAATATAATTATTTTTAGTTTTCTCTCTCACTCTAGTCTACTCTATGTAGCTAGAAAGGCGGTCGCGGGGCTCATTTCTCAGGTTGCCACTCTGAGCTAATCTAGCATTCACAAACATCCCAACAATGTCGCCCTTAAAGTATTTGTAGCAAAATAAAGAATAAAAAAACATTCTTAAATAGTCAAAGGACTTTCATTCAGAAAGATGAAGCTAGTTGCCCATTCCAAAACGTATGGCAAAGAGCGGGCGAGAAACTCCACGGACTCCTGTATAAATCGAGTTGGAGATAATACATTTATTTGATGACACTAACACGCATGCACTACACTGAGACTAAGTCCCAACTCTGTAACGATCAGTTAGCTATAGAAGTTAGAGCTTGGTGATATGCCAAAAGTGATAATTTGTGAGGCGGTGTATGCATGGACACCACGTCAATCACTATCGAGGACATGTGTGTTACTGTCAATCATGATGCAGTTTCACTAAATGTGTAATACTTTTAGTTTCTTCATGGCCTGTAGAACGCCTCAGTTACGGGTAACGCTCCGTTTCAATTTCACGTACGGATTATTTAAAGTTTTGTATGTATTGAAATTAGGATGTGTGAGTGAGATGGTCGAAAGTCAAAGAAAAAAAAAAAAAATTTTTTATTGTCTCTGTCGTTACGTCTTACTTATACATACTATGGCAAACTTAGGTTATGATTCTGTTCCTAGAAGAGTTTTTAACGTAGTACTCCCATGATTATATAAGGTGTAAAAAAATCAATTCTAAGAATTACGTGCTTGTTATTACGAACAACTTTTAATATAGGATAAATTTCAAAACCGCGTAAAAAATATGAGCTGTTCCATACGTTTTATTCAGTTACGTGTGCATAAATTTATGGAACAGCTCATATTTTTTCTTGATTTCAGGGTTGATCTTATAGTAAAAGTTGTTCGTAATGATGAGTATAATGCTCCCACAAAATTCTTAGAGTTAATTTTTAACACCTTATTATATATTTTCTGTACGTGTTTCATTTTTGCTCATCGTAATTTGGCCAATCGACGAGGCTTCAAATCCAAATTGTACAGCAAGTTGCTGCAAAATCGCAACTGTTTATATACCACTAGAAATATTGCTTGTCCATTCCTACAAGTATCAAAGGAACTGTTGGCACTCTAGCAAGAGAAGACAAGCAGTTTATTCAACTGTTATTATTACATAACTATAACACAAGAATTTAACTGGATACTCGTCTAAAATCTCATACTTACAAAACTCCATCCCACTTACATATTCATTGTCACTAGCAATGGTATTTGCATCTCTTAATTTTTTATGATCGTTTAAAACATCAGTTTGGTCGCCAAAACAAACATAGCTAATGTAACGTGCACATGCATGTAGCAGTGAACCTGTGAGATCATCCACCTTGTCGGATCGGTAGGCGAATGACGAGAGCTTCCCGTGTTACGACATTTCTATTCTAATTTACTTATCGTTCGTAGTTGGTCTACTTATGGTGCGTTGGCAAGGTCGATATCGGATGTTGTGTTCTTCTATTGGATTCTGATGTGTTCTTGATTTGTGTCTTGATGATTTATGCGGGAATGAACCAATATTTGGGTTGCTCTCTCGCATAGTAATACTTAATTAAATAAGCTTATAAGGGTCTAGACAAAGGCACATTTTCATTAACAATAGCGAAATTAGATAAATCCGAAATGTATGGAATTGGCATAAACTTTCGAAATGTCACCTGATCAATCATTTACGATCGCTAAGTGCTAGACAATGTCAAATTGTGTAACTAAACTTTTGACAATCCGAATCGCTGGGATAACGAATTGTTCGATCAACAATTTTCGAAATCGAATCGACACGGAGCGATTGAGGCTTGTCTAGACCCCCTAATCACTCTCAGGTGCATGTACTAATGCTGGTCTTATTACCACTAACTACTGATTTATTTCTGTTCCCGTCACTCCTGTCATCATTCTTAATTTTGTTTGTCTTTAATGACTATCATTCTGCTCATCTCCAATTGTAATTGCTTCGATTTTTATTCACACACTCGATTGATTTCTCCCGCAGAACGAGTTCATTTCCATTTCTTAAAGGCAAAAATGAATTTGTCACGAGGAAAATTTCATGACCTTTGTAAACAATCGTTTGACTTTGATGTCACCATCACAACAAGGTTGAATATTTTTCACACGTTGGCGCTCAACGTTCTTTGAGAGTTTTTCATGACATCTTCTCTTCAATTTTGATATCATCTTCAAAACGAGCATCGTCTGATATAACAATGACATTGGCGGGCTCTTTCATCACGTTCATGCGTTATTTTTAACTGAAGTGCAGTCGGAAGGCTGAACATTAATCATCGATGGTTCAGAGAACTGATTCATAATCACATGTTTGTGCTTAATTAGCGGATGTGTGCCAGAATGTTGATGAGGAATAATTGGGATTCTTTCAGTGGATGGACTTGGAAGTTTGTATAGCTTGTAACTTATGCTTTTGAGATGCTATTAATAGCTAGTTTATTTGTTGTACATCATCAAATACTGTAAAAGTAGGTATCATCATCAGCCTATAGCAGTCCACTTCTGGACAAAGGAAAAAGTAAAAGTAGGTAAAAATTACCCACATTATTTATTCTTTAAATGTATCCGCAGATAGACTGCTTTGGTTTTAATTAATTACATTATAAACAAAACGATGATGAACAAGACTCATAAGAGAGATTGAACCGGGTTGGTTTTCGATAGTCACGAGATTAGATATAATCAAGAAGATAAAAAGATCTCAATGCCAATGATTACGGAAAAATTCAGGTAGAACGTTGCATCACCAGTCAAAATAAATAAAAGCAAATCTAGAACACTTTGGGTATAGCTTGGTATTAAAACAGGTGGGCAACTTTATACGTATCAAACGATTTGACTACTACAACTATGCGTGTGCATGTTTGTAATAGACCAATAAATATTTAGCACTATGTTATTTTAATTTGCACACCTCACGATGTACCTTTTATACCGGTAACACCATTTTTACATGAATTATGCAAGTAAATTATTAGATTTGATTTGGTTTTGCCATAGTCATTCATTGTTCTCAGTTATAGGAGGTGTGTCAGTGCATTAAACTGCCCACCATAACGACTATTCCAATAAACAAATTGACTTGAATAATCAGAATTTATACGTCTAGTTTTGGTGCTCACCAAATATGTTCAGACTAGGGAAATGGGCATCGTTTTCCCCACAGATGACAAAACTTATTATTGCTTAAATTTGAGTGGTAGGACAATTCATTTGAATTACTTCCCTGTCTGGCCGGAGCGACGGCGCCGGCGCCCCCCAATTTTTAACGCTATGCTACCCTCTGTCGCCTGGCCACCGGCCAGCTCGTCTCCACCGAGATGACTTCATTCAAAGCTTCCAAAGTTTCATTTTAAACTATCGTAAAAGATAATCCTTGTAAAATGAACAATTACATGTTTAGTAAGCAGCTCCAGCGCAATTTATTATTTTGCGCGCCAGCCATTTTTCATTTTGCTACTTCGTGTTACACTTTTATTCTGTTCTATTCTAATGTCTTCACTTTGAATGCTTCTTGTTCGTCATCTTCTTCGTCAGCAACAATTAGCAGACCAATAAATAACGCTACAGTCGTTTTATTTATTATTCTGCAAATTGACGGCACTTAGCCGACTATTACCTCATATTTCACTGAACTCTTTTCACCAATCTTTAAGCTGAATTCTGTTACCTCCGGTATCATTTGTTATAAATTCGTGGATATCATCATAAATTATACATATGCGCAATTTGCCTTCAAATATATCGGTCTCACCATCTCTTACAGCTGATTCGAGTCTGGTCCTATCGTCATCCGCCCCCGCGCTGATTCCGCTGACGTCATCAGTTAATCGTGTATCAGATAGACGGAAAGTGTTAGAAAATTCGAGGTCGATGCACGCCTCGTTATTTTCCTTCATCTCATTTCTATTATTGCATGTTTTACCTATCGTAAGATATTTCTAGCAGTGCTGTGTCTTCGACGTCTGGTATTTAAATTGGTTTTTGTCTGCGGATACATATTCGAGTGATAAGTTTTTATTACGTCTTAGATAATACATGGACGTGGCTTAGAGAAAGTGTTTACCTTAGTTTTTACACTGCATTTTCTGTCCAGTGTAACAAATTTTAGCTGACATATTCTAATGCGTTCAACATGAATCATCCTGAACACTGGTTCTGCTACAGCGATGCTTTTTGGAATATGGATGAGAGACAATGCTTTCAGGTTAATTGTAAGCTTTTAAGACCATTTGCTAATGATTGTAGCTAACATCGGGGACGAGTACATTAGTGCCAAAATCCAGCACAAGCCGTGGCACATTGTGGCTGGTTAGTTCTATTTCAGTAGTCTTGACATGTATTATGAATGTGGGTTGTAGAGATTAGTTATAACAGAAATATTTAGCATGGTTTATTATAATTGACTATTTGAATCGGTTAAAAATATGGAATCACATAGATAAGAGTCCGCTCGTCTTAAAAACTTCCGTCACCGTATAAAAAATAAATATAATGCGAAGATATAATTATAAAATTGCATTTAATGTAAATAAGTATTCCATTTCATCCGAAAAATCTGTGACGTCACATTGTTATAATTTCATACAAACCACGTACAAATTCCGCGTTTTGACAGTTCATAAAAAGTAACGTTATTGACTACCCTTTCAAATACCCAATTATGACCAGAAGAAATGAATGTAAAAAAAGTACCCATCATTGATGTATTTAACTAATACTTCGAAGGTACGCGCTGATTGTTTTTTTTTATTATTATGTACAAACCATAGATATAATAAAGAAGGTACAAACAGATAACACTATAATCTTTTTTTTCTTATGAAAGGTAAAATTTAATTTTCCGAGATGCATATTTTTTTTCACCCTTCTCAATTACGACTCTTAGATTTTTTCTCAAAAAAAATCTCACGTTACGCTACGTTAGTACGTAGGATCATTTGTCATAACGCAAAAATGAAAACCATTTCCGTTCCATCCCCGATCCGTATAATCTAATTTCATCCATTCACATGACCAAAAGTTGAAAAAAACTTGAATCGTTTTCACCCAATATTTGGCTTGCTTGTTATGGGTTTGCTATAAACCAGCTGTAACATTCTAAAAGTCACATCATTTGTTTTAAAATGTACCTTTGAACTTCAAAATGAACAAGAAATTTTGATTCTAGTCGCCCTTTCCAAAAGATGAAAGAAGAAGAGATTCTTCTCCATACGATACTAATCGTATGGAGAAGAATGGGCAAAAAACTCCACCGTTACTCTTTTAAAATATTTTACAATGTTTTGTACACATTAATTATAAAATTATATGTGAAGACGAACCATGTAAGTACCAAGAATAAAAGTACTACAGCACAAAAGGTAAGAAAATAAAAACAATTAGTTATCTAATTTAACCTGTCATTGTTTTTATTTTCTTTGTATGTATGTCACAGATACATACATACAACATGACAATGTTCGAGTAGCATTTGTCACGTGTGACATTGCAACTGACCTTAAGGCTAATCTGAGGCTATAAATGAGCGACTTCTTAGAACCTCACACAGTTTTTCAAGAGTACATAAGTGCTCTATTAAGAATTTGCCAAAAGATCTGAAAGGTCATTTGTATCTGGCAAAGGTATGTTGTATTTAGAGAGGTGATACAATTGGAAGCTCTATTATTCATATTTTGACGCTAAGGTTGGCGCTGAAAATAAATTGTGTGGCGCCCGAAATCGCTAACAAATTATATTCGATAATGTAATGCAGCAGGGGAATGTTCCGCCTACAGGATTCTGCCCACAATCTTCTGGAAACTAGCATTTTTTTCAATCGTGGCTAAGAATATGTATGTTATGTATAATACCTCTATTTCTGATAATGTCAATATTTTGGGATGACTGACGTGTAGGTTAATCTAATAGGTAATAATATGACAAGGTCTACAATGGCTGGTAGCTCTAACCCTTTTGTTAACACCTTGTTTTACCTTGTGGAACGCAAATAGGGTTATTGTAAACTCGCCATAATGAAAATTTGCCACAAGTAAAAATTATAGTAAACTCGCCACAGTCTTATCTGTCTCACGAAAACTAGCCACAGCTTTAAAAGTACCGATAGCAAACGAAGTAGTAGTGTTTAATGGCCATGGCCACATGGCCCATGGAACATGCATTTTTATACAGTTTTCTTCCTTTTCTTTATTCGGAAACTACATTACTTTTACTAAACAATAATGTTGAACGAATATCATTTTACTGTCGGTACATCCAAAACAAGTTTGACCTACCTGTGACGAGTTTACTATACCTGTTGTGAATTATTTTGTCACTGTGGCAAGTTTACTATAATTTTTACTTGTGGCAAATTTTCATTATGGCGAGTTTACAATAACCCCGCAAATAAATGAATATAAATAATGTTAAGCACTGTAAACAACTCACCGTGAAACCGTAGGTGAAGTAAGCTGTCGTTCCACCTAATGCTAGTGATTGACACTATTGAAACCTCACTTTAAACTCTCTTCATAAATATTTTACGGTGTTTTTTTTTACAGAATTGCGTTGCTGTAGCTCAATAGCAGGTCCTCCAATTTTATAAACTTGAACTTATTTACGGGATGAGAAAACCATTGGTTGTAAAATATGACGCAGATCTTTCCCGATAATAACCATGCAGTACATAGCCTATAATTACTTTGTAATTTCGAGTTACAATACATTACAATAAGGGCCGATTTTTCAATTGCCTGATAACTTATCTGAAAAATAAAATTGCGGTTTGACATATTTTCTTTGCAAGAGCTGTCACATAGCCCTTTTTATATCCTCAAATAAAACATATCTAAGTATTGGATTATCTGCCCTAAATCAAATCGTCTTTCATGTTTTACGAAAAGACAGAGCAAGATGTAAATCATAGGAATATAGGCCATTTTGGCAAGATTAGTAGTGTGTAGGTATTTAGGCGTTTACAACAGCGCCGCACCAATAAATCGAGTCGTGAAGATATGCTCATCTACTCGTAAAATATACGTTTTTGCCGTAAACTTTGAAATCGAGTTCGTTGTCTATTTAACTACGCCAGCAGCTATTATATTATAGAGTTTTAAACACCGTGGTAATGCCGTGGTATTACGAAACTTAGAGCTAATGAAAAAGCATTTATGTAGTTTGCTATTAAAATGCTCCATTAGCACTACAAACTGTTGCTAGTTTTACCCACAAATAGAAATGACTATTGAAAAAAAATGATATTACTTTTGAATGAGCAAAATTGTAAAATAACCTTCTGGTATAAGCAATCTTCGCTCTTTCTAGAGCCTTCTTTCTTAAAACAAAACGTAAACAAACACTTACTGAAAATTTCAAAGGATTCATTAATTATACAGTGTAACCTGGATATTTGGAATTTTCAGGGACCTACAATTATTTATCACTTAAAAAGGTTTCTCATTTAGGTACCTAGTTTCCCAAATAGTCAGGTTTTAAGTGACAGTTGGACAGACAAGTGACAGACAGGGCGGAATGCACTGTTTTTCTTCTTCAGAGGGCAAGACAAACGTGTTGCACCTACTCAAACTAATTTTCTAAATGATATATTATAATTAGTTGTCTTACTTAGAGGCTCTTGAAATACAAAGTCTTAATAATAGATGCAAACATCCAAAAAATCAGTTCATTAAAAATGCATTCTCAGTTACAAAGGTTTAATTATTCCCAGTAGCGGAGTTATTTCAACGCAAAAGTGTCGGAACCTCATTGGTTCATCAGTCAGTCAGTCAGTCTTCAGAGTGAGAATGAGACGGAGCTTTACAGGACATATAGCCCCATCTCATTCCCACTGTGAAGTAATATTAAAATAGTACTGTTATCAGAGGTGGTAGATCAGGTCCATGGCCCACTTAATCAGGTTTCACGGTACAGAGGCCAGCACATCAAGTTACCACAATCTGTCAAATTTCGTTGATAGTATTTCAACTTTATTGCAAAGACATAAGGTTCATTTTTAATTGAGAAAATTTGACAGTTACAGATAGCTTGATGTGCTGGCGTCTGTACATAGAAGCATAAGATCGCACATAATCACATAATCAGCCTTTAATGTTCCCACTGCTGGGACACAGGCCTTCTCTCTGAGAGGGAGTGGGCCATAATCCACTACGTGGGCCATCTGCGGGTTACGGATGTCACATGTTTTTCAAAATTTGGGTTCTAGGACATGCCAGTTTCCTCACGAAGTTTTCCTTCACCGTTTTGAGCGCAGTAGCGATCAAATTAAATACATAAAGCAAAATGCCTGCTTGGGTTCCAACTCACGACCTACAACTCGTTAGTCGAGGCCGATACCACTGGGCCAGCCCACCACTGCTCATAAAAGCACACTAACACCACGTCATAAAAGTGCAACTAAAGCTTCTTTAATACCTACCGAACCCTTCTATCTAATTACCAGCGAACATAGCATATTAGAATTAACAGTTATAGCAGCAATCAAAATAAACTTATCACCAATTATATTTGATCACCTCATTAGGAAATCCACACATCCCGCCGCAGAACTAACATTCCTTCAAACGATTACAACATCTAAAACAAACACTACAGAGCATAAATTCGTTTGCATGCGACATCATAATCCCATTGCACACGTCCAGTCGAATTTGTATCTACTTAAAGACGTGGATGTTTTATAAATAAAGTTATTTATATAGAAAAGTACCGTCAGCAACGACGCCTACGTCTCTTGAGCTATTTTTAAGAATTACTATAATGTTCGTATCGAGATCGCGTTGTCGTAGCTTTGTGTTTGATGTTGTTGGAGCATGTTGACATGTACTTATTTGTAGTTTAGATCGTGGATGCTGTTTTTAGTTATCACTGACTGCAGCATTTTATTGGCACTCTCCAATGTTCTGGGATCATTTCAGATAGTATTAGAAATTGTTTACGACACGACTCGTATGTCCAATGATGGTCGTTACGATTACCAATTGTGTTGCTTTATAGCCCGCTTAACTGAGACCGTTCTAGAGGTAGCTGCGCGGAGCGGGAGGGGAGTAAATTTGTTCTGAGGGGGTGACAGTTTTTACAAGTTGACGAATCCGTGAGCCCGCACGACTCGTCACTATACCACTCCCTAACGTGCAGCTACCTCAGGAACAGTCCCAGATCGCTAAAACAGCCTTGAGCTCATCTTCTTCGTGTGGTTAGTGACTAACCTGGTGTCAGTTTTTATGCTGGCCATGGGACTCTGACTTAGCATCACATGCTGATGAGAAATATTTCTCAAGAATGCCGGTTTCCTCATGATGTTTTCCTTCACCTATTTTAAGCAAGTGATAATTATACAATACGCACATGAATCCGAAAAATCTGAGGGGCGTGTCTAGGGTTCGAACTCGAGACCTATGGCTTGGCAGTCCGACGGTCACACCACTAGGCTATCACTGCTTTCAGCCTTGAGTTGGATGCATGCTAAAGACTGCTATCAATTCGATGAAGGAAAACATCGTAAAGAAACTGGCATTTCCTGGGACCAAAAATTTGAAGAGAGTGTGAAGTCAGCTGTTGTTCCACCTTATACTAGGAATTGTCACTCTTGAAACCTCACTTTAACCCATTAGATGTTCGCCTATGAGAAGCCGTGTGCTTATAAGAGCTCAACGATTTATACGGTTATATTTATTGTCGTTTCGAGAGAATTTTTCTCACTAACCTATGGGGTTCATACGACATTTGGGGGGTTAAAGTCACTTCACCTACGTTTCATGGTGATATTTTTACAGAATAGCACTACAGACACGATACTCTTGCTCTCTGCGAAAGACCAGGTTTCCTCAAGCCATATTCTTTCACTGTTAGTCATTCACTTTTCTTTCATTCATTGAGGATTTAGAACATCAGTCTAACATTTACTAACTTTGAAAAAGTTTGCTTCATTTTGGTAGATATCTAATGACTGACTTTTTTTTTGTTTGTGGGAAATCATCTACCTAATGGCCCCTTCCACTCTTCACCCTGGTTGGAGCGGAAGGGAATGTCAGACACTTACAAACTAAAACCCATCCATGTTCCTTCCATATATATTTCATAACGGCTGCGCTGCCCTGGAACATAAAGGGCTACCTTTATGTTCCAGGGTAGCAGTAACCCTTTCGAACACGCGCTTCAGTCAGTTGGGTGACTTCCGCATCCTTCAGTCAAAGTGATGCTAAACTGACTTGACTTGGACTTTGAATATAATTATTATTATTTATATTTGACTTATGAATGATGTAACTTCTCTGAAGACTAGATCTTGTTGTTGTCAGAACATAAATAGGGAAAAATCAGAGCGACTTCAATCAGCTTCTAGTTATGCAAATCTGTTCCATGCACAGTATTTTTCGCCCTTGCAACTTATGGTGACTTCATCTTAAACATATTCAAACGGATTCCGAGAATCTGTCTTGTGTCACCATTCTTTATTTATCAATTAGATCGCAGGTATCTATTTATTAAATAATAAATTAAACCAGATTAGATTTTGTAGGTTATTTTTATTACAACGTCATCATCTCCTGTCAAGAGAGCAGTGGTAGCCGAATTGTGACGGCTCCGACTTACGAGTCGGTGGTTGGAAGGTTTAAACCCAGGCAGACACAATACTTTGTTCATATAATTTCATCACCACTGTTCTCAAACCCATGGAGGAAAAAATTGTGAAGAAACCGGCATGTCCTAGAACCATGATGAACCAAGATTTGTGACAACCATTACCTACTTGCACCTATAATAAAATCTTAGTTTTAGTTTTAGGCACTTTAATTGTATGGGAAACTTATTACTGTTGGCTACATGTACAGAGGCCAGCACATCAAGTTACCACAATCTGTCAAATTTGTTTGATAGTATTTTAACTTTATTGCAAAGACTTATGGTTTATTTTTAATTGAGAAAATTTGACAATTAGGGAAAGCTTGATGTGCTGGCGTCTGTACACTTTTTGTAAACGTTTTATTTGAAATAAATTATTATTATTTACCAACCCGCACTGGGCCTGCTTGGTATATTACAGCCTACTCCCTCTCACAGAGAGGATGCCTCTCACAGAGAGGATGCTGGGAAATCATCCAATGACTGCTCCCGCTCTGGGTGGAGCGGAAGGGAGTGTCAGACTCTTACTGACTAAAACCCATCCATGTTCCTTCCGTAGCCCTTTATGTTCCGGGGTAGCGGTAACCCTTTCGGAGGATGCTTTGACAAAGTATGACTTCTTCTCCGATTCATCTCTTTCAACCATTAAGTATTCAGCCCTTTTCTAGCCATATCATTCACATACTCCATTCATTTTATGTATGGACATAGAATAAATGTATCGATATGAGCTATGTTCTTGTTTTGTCCTTCCATCTTACAAAAGTAGGGTGAAACTATCTTGCAATGTCTGGACCACTTTCATTTGGCTCAATAAACTTTCTCCTAAAGGCTTTTGTCTGTGAGTAAATATAATACTTTTTGCTAGCAAGTGGGGAAACTTTTTGTTAGTTGGTTGTGGAGAATTATGATGAAGTTAGGATTATTACTCTACGGCTTGAAGAGCGCCAGCTATTTAAAATGGGGCGTAAATTAAAATACATTTTTTTATTTAATTTAAATGTATCTGTTTAGTTCGCCGTAAAGGTGCTCGCTGCTATGCGCTTATTCCAACACAGTTTTTTCATAAAAAAAAACTTAAACATTCTTATTTCAAACTAATTCTAAATTCGATTGAACGATCAAATGCAGCCAGAGTTTTTTTCTTACCAGCTTGCTGCGACATGGCATTGCCTTTTACATGAAACCTTTACAGTATTATATGTAACGTTTTTTGAATAGTTTTGTTTATTTCAATATTGATGGTATATTGAGAAGCATGGGTGTAAAGACATGTTGCGTCAACCACACATAATTTGACATAAAAGCAAAAAGATCGATTTGATATCAATTATAAATTCTAAAACCAAAGTTTTTGTATGTTATCTATTAAGTGTTGGCCAGTTACTTTTTCTAGAAAATATGAGATAACTTATGCTCGGTTTGGTTGATTACAATACAATGAGCTAATCTAGAGCTAAGCTATCTAAAATATTATCTGTTTATAAAGGTATATCGAGATACTATTGTTGTTTATTACCATTCATTGAGTTTCTTTACGTGCTCTATTATGAAACGCTAGGATATCGTAAAGTCAGCGAAACAATAAACTCAGTGAACAAGTCTGACCGTCTCGCAAGTATTAATAGGTACACCTACGACCAACACACTAACCCATTTTTCATGTCCCAATCTACCAAGTTGTGTATGTTAGTAAGACTTTTTCTTTTATTTAGAATGTTTTATCCTTGGCTTACTTTTAAGTACCCGTGACGTATGTAGGTAATGTTTCTGTAGTAACTTTCAGCGTTTTAGAGCAATGATTAGTTACACTGAAACAAAATATTTCTATGATTTGTACCAAGCAGCAATCACTAATTTTATTGAAACAGTATTCTCACAATTTCTAAAACGAATCTGCAGAAATAAATATTTTAATTTGCATTTTTTTTTGTTACGTATTCGCATTTTATTATAAAAAAGTACGTTTCAAAATAATCTGATTGAATATTTGAATGAAAATAATTTGCGTCAAAGAAACTCCTGCATGCATCAGCAGTTCCAAGGTCGGGATCACAAATAGAAGCTTCAACTTTTATTATTATAAAAAAGGACGTTCCAAAATAATCTGATTGAATATTTGAATGAAAATAATTTGCGTCAAAGAGGAAAGCAGGAGTTCTGCATGCATCAGCAGTTCCAAGGTCGGGATCACAAATAGAAGCTCCAACTGCATATTTGCCTCTCCAACCAAGGTCTAAAACCAATACACATAGCAATAAAACAAATGGAAGCTGCCACCGCATCATTCCACACCATACCTCTAAACCTAAATGTTTAGCCCATCGCCTATAGCAGGGATGGCGAACCAATGGCACGTACATAATTTGGGCACGGCATCATTTCAAGAATTGAAATACCTTAGGCATCTAGTTTGCAACGACAAAAGTTGGACTAATTTGATATTACTGTAGCGTAAAAATTAATGTATCTCCCGGACATCTTGATCTATTTACATGATTTTTTAGGCTGACGTAGTGAGTATATACGCATAAAAATTTTTTTTTGATTTTTATGCGGACCTGAAGTAAACCGATTACCTATCATTACTTTTGGATCACCCCTCGTATTATTGTTTTTTTTCCAGTACTCATTAAATACAAGATTGTTTTTGATTGGCACGTCACGGCCACAATCAATATTTTTTTGAGAAAAATTGGCACGTAGATGTGTAGAGATTCGCCACCCCTGGCCTATAGTATAGACATCAAATCATTCGCGTTTGTGTTTGTTCGTGAAACGCCCGGCCTCAACCTTACTTCACTGATAAAAATAACCCATCACACGTCCGCGACTAATCTGCCGCTAATTCTTTGGTTTAGTCTTGCCAAATGTATTATTAGTGCGATAACCTGTCTGCCGTAGCACCTGATCGGTCTACTTTCGCTACGGTCTTTCGGAGCTGGGGATTTAGAAAAACGTGTTTTACTTGCTTCTCTTTAAGTACCGCTCTTGACTTGAAATCTGACGAAAATCTAATGAGAGAAGAGTTGCTTAAAGAGTTTTTGCATGTCTGTCTTGAAAATCTGAGGGAGGAGTTTCGACAGATGAGTAAAAGTACTCGCTTCTTTGAGTAAGAGCGTTGCACCGTCCAAAGCTCGAAGCCTCGCTTCGTAGCGTCGAAGCTGGTTGATAAAACAAATATTTCATTTCAGAAAGTGGTGCGACGAACAGAGACTGGTCTCTGTGTAAGAAACATTTACGGTGGGTTTAGTAATAACTGTATAAGTGAAAATAAGTGAGATAAAACGTTGGAAAAGGCGGGCAGAATTTCGTTTTAAACTACGATTCTGAACCGTCAGACCTTCCTCTCGGAGGTCACAGCTTTGAAATTATTCGATAGTTATAAAAAAAATTGCTGTTACATATATTTTCACTGCGTATGTATTGCTTTTTTCTATGAAACAGCAGATTTTTTTTATAAAGGAGGTTCAGTGTCATGTATTGAATCCATGGTGAGCGTGTAAGTTAACTGTAACAAGTTCTTCTTTTTTTCGTGTGGTTAGTGACTTACCTGTCAGTTTGTCAGAGATAAACTGCCCATGGGCCTCTGACTTAGCTTCACATACTGTTGAGAAATACCTCTCAGGCATGCCGGTTTCCTCACAATGTTTTCCTTCACCGTAAGCAAGTGATATTATGTATACGCACATGAATCTGAAAAGTACTTAATTGTAAGGCTTAATGTCTTAAAAATCATTTTAAAATTCACACCGTAAAGAGGAGATTCTTGAGTAGAGTTAATGATGCGATCAGCACATGAGAGAAAATGTATTTCGGGAAAAGTGTCATTTTAATTTTTGAAGTGTCTCATAGTCATCTTCGAAACTAACGAATGTCAATAACCACAATGCTGTCATGACGAGGTCAATGTCCCTGTTCTCAGTCATTCTGAAATAGCACTTCCATAGGAAACTTCGGTAGAATGCGGTCGCAGCAATGATCGACGGGCGACGACGGTCAAAACTCCTCGACCGTTTTATTACATTTCTTGACGATGTATAGCGAAAACTTAGGCGTTTACCCTGATTGAGGTTTTTACTAACTCTTTGATGTTTTTGGCATAATATCGACTCATTTATTGTTGAAGTTTAAAGGGAGCGTGAACGTTAATAAAAATAATAAAATTATCAATGACTTTCTTATATCTGGATCATCGTTAATATCAGCAGATTTTTCTTTTCAAACAATTTGAAATGGCGTAAACATTTTTTTTTTATCAGCCTATCCCACTGCTGAGCAAAGGTGTCCTCCAAATCCTTCCAGACATCCTTTCTTAGAGCCACTTTAGAAATACTACTTTGCTATTTTCTGAGAATATTGGTTCTTTTCATGATAGGTACATAAACTTTTATCAATCCCTTCAAGGAACGGCTTAGTATTTAAAGCGAGCGTTAGTGCACTGATCGATCAGCACATACATAAACCCCGTTTAAGGCCTGTCAGAGTCATTATTTCCTACGGAATATTGCCGCAGGCCTTGAACGCGGTTTAGTGAGTCCATAGTTCAGTAAATGCCGTTTTTATTCCTTTTTAACTCGCTCCAGAGCCTTACCCTTTATTATTTCCAGAAGAATATAGAACAGTTATAGAATACATATGCACATGAATCCGATAAATCAGAGGTGCGTGTTTTGGGTTCAAACTCAAAACCTATGACTTGGCAGTCCGACGGTAACCTCACTACGCTATCACTGCTTTTTATTGAAGGGTATCTATGTAGATATGGATTCATTAGTTACTTGTATTAGGCACTTCAGACATGTTTCAATAAATGAGTCTAATAGTAACATGTTATAAGGTAGGCAAAAAATTTGCAACATACATCCACAAAGTGGTATCTTGATGATGTTTTAATCCTTCCTGTCACTGTTGTTTAAACATGCAAATAGTGCTATACACGGAGTTGGTGCGGGGACTGTGGTGTAAGTAGGGACAGGTAACCATAAAATTAATAAACTTTTTTACAAATAACTTTTGTATGTATACTCAATACTCTCAATACTCAATATCTTTATTGCTTTCCACAATGTTTGCTTAGGTGGTAAGTAAAATAAAAGTAACAATCGTGGACCCTGTCGGGCACAGCATAGAAAATTTAAATAAAATAATAGGATTTTGGCAATATTCTGAATTACAGTTTTAAATGATCTTAATTCTTAACATTTATCATCGAGATATTCATTTACGCTATAATAAGATTTTCTAAGTAGCATTTTTTTAAATTTTTGTGTAAATAAATGGATCTTTTTCTCATTTTTAAGTTGTTCAGGTAATTTATTATAAATTTTTATTGACATTACTAGTGGAAGAATATATTCGTAGTCGGGATGCTGGTAGGTTTGATCGTGTTTTGTGTCTAAGTATGTATCTTGTTTGTGTGTCTTCTCGTGTAGTGTAAAAGTCTTTATGTATATGTATAGTCTGAGGCTGCCTTTCCACCAGAGATGTGCTATTCTACGTTGCTATGGATGCGTTTTATATCCACCAATCATATTTATTTATTATAGCATAGCACTGGTGGAAACGGGTTCTGATAAGCTATGATTTTTATATGGACGGATGCCTGATCTGGATGCATGCTCTGGATGCGTGCTATGGATAGTCGAGAGTGGTGTAGCTATGTGCAGAGGGCCGCTTCCCGTGCCTTCCCTACTGTCGATGCATCGCATAGCTTGAGCTGCGCATCTCCCACGCTCAGCTACCTCGCGGCGGCGCATCTTCATAGCGCATCTTACTAGCCCGCTACATACCTTAGCGTCTGTGGAAACGGTCACATAGTTTTGTAGCTTAGATTTCACATCCTGGCAGCATAGCAGCATAACACATATCAGGTGGATAGTCACTCTTAGACTTGGCATACAATAAAGAGTTGTCTATCTACACACAGTTTATAAGGTCTGGGTCATCTCGTTTACATACAAACTCACGACTAACCCTTTTACGAGCTGGTTAGCCTTGGTTGATGCAGGCACGCAGGTTGATGTCATCGGCACAGGAATACAGCGTGCAGTTTCTATTTCAATATTATTTTAGTGTGGCAACATTGTCGGTAATAGATATGTAGACAGTTTCTTGTCGTTCGAAATTAGATTGGATGTCGTAAATGTGTATTCGTATTGTTCATAAATGTTTCTTTGATTGCTGCCATGTGCGATTTTGTGTGATGCAGCTAAGATGCTAGAAAATAGAAAAACAATGTAATTCTAGTATTTCGATAAGATAAGATAAATTATTTTATTTTGCAAATATGGGTTCAAAGACATGGTGACACAAAACAATGTAATTAGCAACAGCCAGAAGGCTTCGTGTATTTTGCAAAACTGCAAAATACACGAAGTGCTTAGTACGTATACATATTAATATTAAGAAGATTGAATAATATAATTACAATTTAAATTAAGTATAATGTATCTCAATAGTTATTTATCGCACCTTTAGAATTAAAACGACACAATTCAAAAAAATCAAAAATTGAGTTATCGTCATAAAATGACTCAAAACGAAAATAGTGAAAATACTTTTTTATAATTTGCAGCACAAACATAGTCACTGACGTAAATAATCACGAAATAATAGACCAAATAGTACGGAAGTGTTAAGAACTTTAAAACTTCTTTTGCTATTTCCCTAAAAGTCACTTTTTTGAGTTACGTCGTTTTCATTCTAAAGGTGCGTTATGTGTAAGTCAATTCTTCTGCAACCAACTCATTTCGTATTGGAATTAAAATAAGATAATGTCATATATTTTTTTATAAATCGATTCTCTTCTTTATGTGAGGTCATTTGCATCTGTTTGTATTATACCTGAACTATCATCAGACTTCATATTTATTGCGTAGGTACTAGCTACTGCGAGTGGCTGCGCCCGCGACAAAGTTGAGATTTTTCATAAAACTTCCATCCTTAGCTTCATAAAATTCTACCTCTGTGGCAAATTAAATCTTCGTATGTCCAGTACTTTTAGAATTTAGGTCCAGTATGAATGAGTGACCCATCGCTTTTTTAATAGTTAATAGCAATATGCCTTACACATAGACATATGGTTGATTTTGCTCTTCTTTTTTAATAAGGAGCTACGGAGTTGCAGCTATGGTGGCTAATTATATGCATTTTAAAATTAAAATAGTGTATATAGACAGTTTACAATTATTGACAGTTAATTGTTGTGTACGAAAATATTCGTTTCGTGGTAGGTACAAATAGTATAAAATCATGTTACGAAGATGATAACGCTGTGTAGGAGTTAATCGTAAGCTAATTCCATTAAAATTGTTTAATGTTCAATTGGGTGGTGCATGCCGGCAAACACAAAGTGCAACAACCGTAATATTATTACTGATAGCGTAATCAATAGGTACATAAAAAATATTTTCTTCACTATAAACTTAGTCAAAGGAGTTAACGGGAAAAGTACTTAATGTACGCAAGACAATGCTGGTCTAGTACCTATGGGTAAAATAAATATAATCAAAATAATAGCTAACGCCTTAACCCCTCAAATGTAGTATGAATCCCATAGGTTCATAAGAAAAATCCTCTCGAAACGACAATAAATGTAACCGTATAAATTGATGAGCTTTTATAAGCAAACGGCTTCTAGTAGGCGAACATCTAATGGGTTAATAGCCTACATCCACAACCAACACCTAAGGAGGTTCTCGTTGAGCAGTGGATCGAGGATTCGGAAAACAGTTTTCTGGACGCAGCTCCAATTGTTAGGAGGTCCCTGTCTCTAGAGCTCTGACTTGCAGTAGCTTGGACCCTGTCTTTATTAAAAGTTAGCCCTAAGAAAATTCACTGGTTAGTCTCTACGGAAACGTGCTAAAGTTACGAGTAAAAGCGAATTCCTCCTGTCCAATTGCTCAGATACAGGCCGAAATCCATCAAAGCGTCGTTAAGCCAGCCAGACTAAACGTCTAGCCTGTACACAAAACATTACACTCAAGAGTTCATCGCAGTCGGTTAAAAATAGCTCCTGTTTGTGCCACACACACTATCTGGGTATATGTCCTGCAGTGTGGGTAGACTGAGGCTGCTTTCTAAGAATTATGTTCTATTAAGCCACGCGCGCCTCTAAGAGATTTCAGCATTAAAGAAGGAGTAAGCGGGATTGTCCGAAAGAGTTACCGCTGCCGGAACACAAACGGCTAAGGAAGGAACATGGATGGGTTGTAGTCACTCCCTTCAACTCTGTCCAAAGGGGGAGGGGTCATTTGATGTACTTCCCATCCACAAAAAAAAACAATAAACACGAACATACATGTTAAATGCTTGTGCTAGATTTAGGGTGGATTTCCCCAATGAAACGAAACGCGATCAAATTATAAATCCGTTTCATTGTTATGTAAAATGGACACTGACAGTTCTTGATCGCAGTTTAGATGACATGTGCTGATTGCATTAGGTTTCATTGGTAAAATTGGCACTCAATCAATCATCTTTTACATCTAATTCCAGCAATTAGTCGTATAAACAGTGCTCAATTAGCAATTCTAGAAAATGCAGCCATTGCCTAGGTATTGGTAGCTCGTTTCCTAGTGAACGTGACTGCTAACCGCTTGCTGATCACGCGTCGCTCGCTCTGAAAGGAAATACCCGCCTTACTTCTATTTTGTGTTACCGTTTTGTACCGTTTAGTATTGACATTTTGTGTAAGTCCTCGTACTCACGGGCGATTTTTATCACGCACTGGTTAGTGCTGAGATTTGGAAGTCTGGCAGTATATTTTTCTGAAGAGTTGGAAAGCGCTCTATTGGATTATAAAAGTTGGGTTCATCACGGAGAGTTATAAATCAAGTGCGCGATAAAAAAAATCTTTGCTTTAAACAATGCCCGTGCGTACCTGGGCTAAAGCTCGGAATAGTACTTCTAGGTACGTACATTCTACAATAAACGTTGAGTTTTTGGGTCGATGTGTAGGAACACCAAAGTTACACCCAAAGACGGAAGACCCAAAGAGATATATTACAATAGCGATGAATAGATGAATTATTGGTAAAAAAATGTCCGTCAGCTAGAATATTAAAAAATATTGGACAGGTTTCTCTTCTCACGTAGGTATGTAGGTACGTATCAAAAGATTACGTCGATACATTGAGTCAAAATACGCCATGACGTCACCCTTACATAGATTTTATAGTTAGTTGTGACGTAGCGAGCTTCCATTCTCCAACTTTAATACGTTTTATCTAAGTCGTTTTTTATTACTATGACAAAGCAAAAAATACGTTTTTAATATTTTATTATTATCTGACAGACTAAATATAATTTAATCTTTTTTACCCAGGCATCATCCCTATTATAGTGCTTTTTCAGTTGCATTAATTATCGCATGTTACATTTATTATTAGAGAGAACACACCATGTAAACTGTGGTATCTTAAAACTTACTAACAGAGGTAGAAGAAAATACAAACACACCACATAGAGAAGGCCAAATGATAATCACAAATAAGAAACAAACCTTCACTGTCAACGTCTTAAACAAAACTCTCTAAGGACTGCCAATCATACAACGTAAAGATGATTGACACAACTTTCTGCTATACGGCTCACGAAGACACATACATACATAAATACATACACTGCACAGTCTTACTTGACCTAGCACTAACAATGCTTGCTCAGATTTCTAGCCTAACCAGTCAGACCGGTTCAACTATCTGCTTTGTCCAAGTCTAGATGCACCTCTTATACGTGGGCGTTAAGATATGTGGAGCCCTTTATTATAATATAATGGGCAGTGCACTGATATGGATGTATGAGATAAAGTATGTAGATTTTACCCACGTAGAATAAATTATGGAATTGGTAGTGCTTTGTAAAGTTAATAGCATGTTTGCCCGCTGGCTTATTAGTCGATTCGCACGAATTTACTCACCCGCAATGTGCAAATCGACGCTTTAAAATAATATTGTTTTTTGTACAGGCGAGTCGCTCGAAGTGGGCGAATTGTCAATTCCAGAAAAAATGTGTCAATTACTTAGTTTATTAAGTTGATTGTGCATATGTAGATGAAACGGGCCCTTGATGATTTTTTTTTCAGCGAAAGAAGTCTTAAGTTAATGTCTACATCTAGTTCCACGCGCGCCTCAAAGAGATTTCAGCATATGAAAGGGCCCGTACAGTAGCATAATGATGATGAATGAACGCGATCTGCACTTCTACGTGGTTTATGCTCTGATCACGTTCATGTTTATTGGTGAAATTCGCTATTAACGTCTTAAATCAACTGCAATGATACCTATACTTACCAAATAAATAGTCGATGAAAATATAAATGAAGACAGACATGAAACAAACGCAAGTAAACGTGATCAATAAACTAAATTAATAAATACAGCTTTATCATTAACTAATTTACTAAGCAAACCTTTACCTCTAAGCGAAGCTAAGGTTAATCAACCAGATAGAAGTTCAATATAAGCTAGAGTTCCTATCTTAGCGTGAAATCTAAACAAGTTTAGAGCCTGTAGGCATTGATTGCATGAAGATATCTTTCAATGACAGCTTAACGGTTAATTAATTGGTGTTTGTTTAGCCTCTCTATTTAAGAGAATTTCTCATTGAAATTTTCTAAAATAACCTTATAACAGTGAATAGATTGAATGTAATCTTCTATCTTCTCTCGGCCACCAACGGCTTAATGTGCTTTCTGGGCACGGAGGAGTCTCGGTATGTAAAGATGGTCACCCATCCACGGTCAAGCGCAGCAAGCGTAGTTTAACGTGATGTATCGACCTGTTCGGATGTTATTACTTAGCGAGGTCTTCTAAAAACTAAAAACCAAATGTGTAAAATTTTAATTTCATAATTAATACATATAATAACAACATACTTATGGACCTTACAGTCTGAAATAATGTTTTATTATTATAATACTAATCCTCTCGACCTAAGCACTGAACATTTTCCTCTTGTATTACAAGCTAACATTAGTACAAACGTATGATGATCAAATCAATGAAAGGCTCGCTCATCAGCAGGCTCATAGCGACACGATCCTCCTTGTGGAATAATTCATGAATTAGAACGACTTAATGTAATCGCCTTTCCGGTTCCTATGCGGGGCGATGATCTCACTAGAGTCACCTATTTGCTGAATCTAGTCGGAATTCTTCGTAAAGACTGTGTGATTCTTCGTAAACTTTATGAGAAAGATAGTAATATAAAGAATAGATTCCATATCTAAAGTGTTAATTTTTTGTGGTTCTAAAATGGTCGAAGAAACATATCTTATCCTATCTCAACTACATTAAGGTCGTCTTGGCTTCCAGTCTAACCAGATGGAGTTGAATACCAGTCTTTTACCTTTAACCTCCACAACCCAGTTACTGGGTTCTGACTATACACATCGGCTGTTAAAGATGTACATGACAGCCAAGACCAGCTTCTTAACGGACTATCCGAGGCCCGGAGGGGTCTCGGTATGAAAGGGATGGTCACCCTTGCACGGACCGACCTCGGCAATCCTACCTTAACCATGATTGATCGAACTGAGATGCTGTTATTTTGCCATGAGAAACAAGATACAAAAATTCCGATCAATCCGTAGACTATAGAAGACAAAATTCATTTGGTGAACTCGGATTTGACGCCGGTATCAAGTTACATCAATCACAGACTTAAATAAATGAAGATGTATGACGTCTTGCTAAACGCATGCCTATTTGCATACGCTATTAACTAACTTTAATCGTTGGGGCGTCAGAAATATGCAGTTCTGATAGACCAGCAAAATTTTACATCATGTTATCCACCTGATATTATAGTACCGCCCCTATGAGATATAGGCTGACCTATCCTGACACCGGCACAGCCCACAGCTTGGATACTAGTGAATAAATAAATACATTACGCGTCTTAATATACTCTGGTTTCAAGTTCCTCCCAGAGCGTTGATCTCGATCCAGTGCGAAACTTTCATCTTGTATTGTGTCGCCGAATCCGTTCGCTTTAAGCATTGTGCTGAGCTTTGCATGTTTTGGGCTGTGCGTATATTTTATTAAGACAGGAAATAATAGTAATGTAAGATATTATATTGTACAAGTAAGATTCGATGTGCCCATTAACAATATTTGTGATCAGTTCTTTTTACGGCTCTTAAATAAGATTTATTCTGTACTCCTATACTAATATTATAATTGCAAAAGTTTCTGAGGATGTATGGATGTTTGTTAATCCTTCACGCAAACACTACTGAATAGATTTGGATGAAATCTTTCACACAGATTATAGATTATAGTCTGTAATAGCACATAGGGTACATTTTATTCAGGTATGCCCCTGTACGATAATTTCCGAAAACCACACAGGCGAAGCCTCTGGCAGAAGTACTAAAGTAGATTATTATTAGTTTGTTTGTAGGTGTATTATTTTTGTTGGATTTGAAGAACATTGATAATCATTAAATTAGTCATTTGAGTCGATTGCTGGATTAGGCTCTCTCTTCCAAGCTCTGAGAGCAAAACCAGAAAGTTAAAAAAAAATGTTACTAAGCAACAGATGATTCTATTCTTATTTCAGACATCAAACATGATCTGACCAAGATCATGACGATTATGTCTGGATATTTTTAAGCCTCTGAGCTTTTTTTTTGAGACCAGACCCAGAGCGATAGGGAGTGCCAGACTCTTACTGACTAAAACCCATCCATGTTCCTTCCTTAGCTCTTTATGTTCCTTCTCTGAGCTTGATTTCGGCCTTTTTTATCAGAGTAGTCAGATAGGAACGCCGAACTCATCTACTTTAAAAAATATTACTGACGTGTTTGTAAAAATAAAATCATTTATCACAATTCAGCTACAGACACCAAGTTGGTACGCAGACAATGCGACGTCTCCTCTCCTCCGTGTCGTATTGCGAACCGGATCGACCGGATTGGCACACTTTTGTATTCGTATGGTCGTACTTAGGTTGAGCTTCGTCTTAATATATAATAATAATCCCAACTTTATACGAAAGACTTTGTTAATGTTATTCTTATAATCGTAATCATAATTGGTATTTAAGAACCTTTACCTGTAAGTATATCTATTTATGCTGTTGAAATAAATGATTAATCTTTTATTTACTATAGGTATTGTTACAGTGTTGGTCTTAAGACCAGAAATTAAGTTCATAATATTATAGAATCAAAATTAGTACATACCTACTTAATGCTAAAGTATATTATTGATGTCCAATGGCATAAGTATCCACTTTAAATACTACTTACTAGTTAGTGTTATTTATTATTTTTAAAATACATTCAATATTAAGTAAACAGATTATGCGTTTTGGCGATTCGTTTTGTTTTATAATGCTCTACGTAAAGGAAGGTTGTTATGGTCTGGTTTTTATTCACATACCGAAAGAGAGGTTAGTATTTTACAAGTTTTAACTCCTGCCGGAATATCTGCGGCTTTATTACAAAAGCTTAGGGTTCATTTTTACTAAATCTTAGCTATAACTATTTGTAATTTATTTCAGTTGAAAGTCAGACTCAATCTTAAATACAATAGACAACCTACAACTATAATATATGTATATATTATGTACAAGTGATAAAAATAGGAAAGAGCGCATAAGGCGTGGCTTCGAAACTCCCCAAACAATTGGATAACACTATTTTGAGATTAAGAAAACTCCCAACTATTCAGGTGTAAGACAAAATTCCTCGATTCTCTTGTGCATACGATTGTATGTCTGCAACATTTCTGTAGGTACTTGCAATCCTAAAGTAGGTAATGACCAACTCATGTAGGTTGATAGTGTGTACATTCACTTGGCCGACTGGTCAAGAATGGGACATCACGATTTCACCAGCACCAGTATACTTAAGTGTCTTCCTTGAGGATTACCTTTTATGCCTTCAACTAGCTTCTGCCCGCGACTTCGTTCGCGGAATAGGAATAGCGGATGCCTACGACATTATAACTATCTGTATGCCAAATGTTAACCTAATGTGTTAAGCAGTGATAGCCTAGTGGTGTGATCGTCGAACCAAGTCATAGGTCTCGAGTTCGAACCCCATGGCATGTGATGGAAAACATCGTGAGGAAACCGACCGGCATGTCTGAAAAATAATCCTCAACAGCATGTGAAGCTAAGTCAGAGGCCCATGGGCAGCATAAAAACTGTGACACCAGGTTTTAGTCACTAATCACTCGAAAAAGAAGAAGGATCCCAATCAGTTCAGTCTTTTATAAATACAGATAAGACGTCAGATGAGTGAAGTCACATAAGGAGTACAGTTACCATTTATCCTTTTGCGGGAGAAGTAGGGCATGCATGTGTGTTAATTAACATAGCATAATATTAATGAAGCATTAGTGACATCAGTTTTATTTCTTACTGCGGAGCTTTTGAATACACTGAAGACTTTCGATAATTCTTGCGCTTTCTGTCATGCGAACTAGTCTTTGAGTTTTGCAAAACTTCTTGATGCAGGTTTAGGGTTGGGACTATTTTGCTAGGAAAGAATAAAATAATGTTTAACAGACTACAAATTGTTTAATTAATAAATAAATACGGTAAAGAAAAATATTACTTAAGTCATGTTCGTACCTTTTGCGATTGATCTTATAATACAATGTGAAAGTACAAGCTAAAACAAATGAACTATTTGTTTTGCCGGAATGATGCGTTTTTTGAACATTGGTAGCGCATAATCTGCCTAGCCTTTTGCCAACGACCTGGATGGAGCTGAATACCAGTATTTTACATGGAGCGATGGCTTATCTGACCCCAACAACCCAGTTACTGGGTAATACGATACCCGTTCGGGCACACCGGTTGTCAGGCTTCAGGACTTCTGACGACCCGCAACGACTGACTAAGATTCACGAATTACAGCCTGGACCAACGCCTTAACGTCATATCTGAATTCTAATAAATCGCCATAGCAAGGCTTTTATCTTCCAACTGTATCAGATACCTCCATAACTTTAGTGACATACTCGTTCTGACCACACCTACGTACTGTTAAATAGGACGCTATTGTAAGAAATACAGAACATTATAAACGCTGAAAATCATCCTTAAAGTTCGCCCAATAGAGACTAAAATACTTTAAAAATTTAGGAAGAAAACTTGGTCAAAATTAAGTTAAACTAAAATCGATCGCCACATCCTTAAAATAGAGTTTTAAATGCTTTGAAGAAACTTGGAGAAAAGTTGGCACTGGTAAAGTTCAAAGACCTTGGGTGCTTCAAGCTTTCGTGCGGCTTGCCTGCGACGAATTTTCTGCAATTTTCAAATTTTCAGTCGACGTGGTATGCAGCCCGCATTGATATTAAGCTATTACTAACTTATTTAAAGTACTGCTTAAATTCGTAGAACAGGTTACAGAACTTTTTACCTTTATTGTAAACTTCGCTCTACTTGGTAAAATATTATTGACATTTTGAACTACGTTTATGCATTATTTTTTTTGGTAAAATAAACTGAATTTAAATGTGGCTTTTTAACATAAGTTAAGTCAAATCATTTATTTCAAATAGGCACAAGTAAGGTACTTTTGAACGTCAAAATGAACAAGAAATAGAATTGATTCTAGTCGCCCCTTCCAAAAGATTCGTGTGGAGAAGAATGGGCAAGAAACTCCACCTAAACCGTAGTAAAACGCTTTCATTACTTGAGCAGCACAAACTGTATACACAACTAGTTTTTATTTTTTGTTGAATACGAGCCTTTTTGCCCACTTAGTACGGGTGGTGATTTTAGGCCTGTTTTTCGGTAAGGTGTGTCTTATTTGTGCAGAATAAACATTTTTCTTTTATTTTTCTTCTATTCCATATAAGTATTAAACGCTTTACGAAAAAAAAGTCATTTTCACGTTTTAGAAAGGGCAAAGTCGAGAAAGCTTTCTTTTACTTTACAGCTTAAGCATCTCAACATTTTGCGTTTTCATAATAATGAGACCGCAACTCTGTATAAAATCTCAATTGCAAATACTTGTCTAGCATATGCATATGTAGTATTGTATTTACATCATTACTTAGCATCATTGACGTCTAATAATAGCTGTGCTATGAATATTCTAAACGGGATATGATAGATTATATTGCAATCTATTTGTTATAAATATGATGGAATGGTATATAATACATTACAGATATAAATGTGGAAAATTTAACTACTAGGTACATACTCTCACCTCATCACCACCTTTCTCGCATCACACACCACTATGACAAATTAAGTAGAGAGTGAGAGAAATCCACCAACCCGCACTGGGCCCCCTCCTTCTCCGAGAGAGGAGGCCTGTGTCCCAGCAGTGGGAACATTAATAATAATAATAATATCCTTGGACATTTCACACAGCGCCATATCGTCCCAAGCTAAGCAACCTAATGCTTGTGTTATGGTAACAAGATGGCTGATATACTACTTATATACATTTTTTTTTTGTAAATACATACATATTCATTTATTTAAACTTTTCGGACTTAATGCCTAAGGCATTAAGTCCGCCTTTGAAGGTACAAAGGCGGACTTAATGCCTTAGGCATTCTCTACCAGTCAATCAAGGGTGGTGAAGAGATTAGATGGCAGGTGCTTTAAATAGTAGGAACATACAAAACATTGAGACTTGAATAAAATGGGTACTTAAATAGGTTAAAACCTCATAATAACAGTTTATACATAACATACATAATTATTACTATAATAGATAACTATAATATATATCATACATACATATATATAGATACAAGGAAGACAGGTGGTGAGATAACTCTACGCTATTTGTTATGAAAATAACTCTGCAATTTCCGCTTAAATGCATACCGACTGGTAGCCAACATATCATAGATAGAAAAACACCCAGACTTGTAACAAATACTTGCAGGTCGTACAAATATTTGTTCCGTGCGGGAATCGAACCCGCGACATGCTGCGCAGCATTCAATCTCTCAACCACTGCGCCAACCGTGTCGAGTTGAGAGACATTATAGGCTGGTTATGTTTTTTTTTATGTGAGAAGGAGGTGATGGTTTACCTCTCTGTCAAACTCTACTTTTTTTTATTGATAGAACTCATGAATTAAATTTAGTACTTGTCATTACAATGATGTTTTATTTAACTGTAGTTTAAATGACAAATAATGAATGCATCGTAGCGGTAACCCTTTCGGACAATCCCGCTTACCCAGCAGGCTTGGCCCTGAGAGATGTCAGCATATGAAGGGGCCCCCCTTCATATGCTGACATCTCTTTGAGGCGCGCGTGGAACATATACGCGCCGTCCGGCACGGGCCTGGTGCTGATCGGACGGTGAGTCACCCATTATTCACCGTCCGCAGGCCCGCGCCTACCGTAGCCGGGAGTCGTCACGTGGCTCCCGACGCCCGGGGCGTCTCCCGCAGCGGCTGGGACGGGAGGACCTTTCTCTCTCCCATCCCGCCAGCTCCTTCGCGAGCATGACTTTTTCGCCGAAGGAGGTGACTGCCTCCCACTCCCTCTCGCCCCGGACCATGGCTTGCACCAGGGCCGGGCGCGAGAGGTCGCCGCCGCCGATCGCCTCTACGAGGACACGGCGGTGCTCCGCCCAAGCGGGGCAAGCTTGCACCGTGTGCTCTACCGTGTCCTCTGGGCGATCCTCGCATAAGTACACTTCTACGTTACCCTTTGAGATAGAGGCGTGACGTTATGTTATGTATTGTTTTAGGTATTTGGAAAACTTTAGAAAAGACTTGAATTCAAATTTCTTTCTCTTGAGTGTACTCGTAAAAAAATCATGATTTTTTTCCAATATACAACTTCAATAGCAAAATATAATACACTTCTAAATATTACTGAATTCATGCTTGTTTTCCGATATGTGCATAACTCCAGCTGCCTCCCTATGTCATAGAACAATTTATTCTACTTATGCCAATATTTAAGGTAGCTATATATATTTAGCTTCAATCAAATTTCAAATCTAGTTTTCCTTGTTTACCAGTAACAAGAACCCATAAACTTGAATCACTACTCCTCATTAAAAACTCGTAATTAACGCGAAGTAAAGAAGTAAAGAGAAAGTGGCCAGTCATTTAATAAGTAAAAAGCTCGCGACTAGTAACTAACTAAAACTACGTACGCCAGTACATCCAGCTACCCCAAACTTTCAAATTTTCCCACTTGAAAATGAACCTTATGGTTATGCAATAAAGTTGAAAAACTGTCAAAGAAATTTTGACAGATTGGGGTAACATGATGTGCTGGCCTCTGTACTATACTGTTCATGGATCAAGTGCATTTGTACTCAATCACAGGCTAGAGGAATGTCTAAACATTCCACAACCTAGGCTGAGTTTCAAGCTAACCGGAAGATGGCGGAGCGAGAATCCAATCATCATGGTAGCTCGTAAAAGGCCACCGTTGAATATACATAGGCTTTCGAGAAATAGCTTCGAAAAGTCTTGTACGTATCTGGCGCCCGCGCCTTCACTAACATCAGTTCCTGTGACGTCAGACGGCAGGATACGCAGGACACGATATTAAGTGTTCCACGATCGTGGAACAATACCACATTTACACTCCAAGGCGGATTTCCAAATTATTCTTACGTATGACTATTGCCATGTTTTCATTATTTGTTCATTAATGTAGTCTTCTTAAAAATAAAAGAGAAACATGAAAATTACAAGAAAGCAAGAGCTAAGTCAATAAAATGTGCAAAACTGGTACAGGCACCAGCATATAAAACTATCCCAAACTGTAAAATATTCCCAATTGAACACGAACCTTATTCTGTTGAAATAAAGTTGAAAATCTATCAAAGAAATTTGACACATAAAGGTAGCTTGATGTGCTTGGCCTCTGTATAACCACAGGGAAGGCAGTGCAATTAGCATTGACTACGGCGCAAGTAATTTATTTAAACTCGTGGTGCTAATTTATTCAGTTTTACCCTTTAAATAAAGTCAAGACTTGTTGCTAACTTTAACTTAGCTCACGCTTGGCAAGGAATGTTTGGTAGTAATTAGTTTCAGTGGTCGTTACTTCTACCAGCCCATCTTTAATGGATAGAAAATAATTATCATTATTTTCTACTTAAAACATTTTGCTGTAAAGCCCAACTTAAATTCATCCAAAAATCATAAAAAAATAAATAAATTGATGATAAATTGTTTTATTTTTGTACATAGGTTTTCACAAACTCTTTTACACGTAAATAATATTTTAAAACTTTATGAGGTCATGTTAGTGTGACAATTAAGGTTTTTTCAGCTTGCTCAGTTCCTAGTACCCAGACTACAAGCAGTGTGACTCTTTATCAATTAATTGCTGTTAAATTACACACAAATCTAGAGGGATTTGTGTTTAATTTGTAAAAGTAATCAAAAAGTTTAAAGATTCGTATCAGCCTAGCCTTTTCCCAACTATGTTGGAGTCGGCTTCCAGTCTAACCGGATGCAGCTGAATACCAGTATTTTACATGGAATGACAGCCTATCTGACCCCACTACCCAGTAACTTGGTAATACGATACTCTTTGGTAAGACTGACTGTCAGATTTAAAGTTTAAAGATTAACTCTTAAAAAGACACTAAGTCAGAAATATGAGAACAAGACTTAAGCTAAGCTAAATTTTGAAATGTAATGTTTGTTTGACGTAAGTGAAACCTTCAGTCCGTATGTTTGCAATCTTCGCTAAGCTTTTAGCAGAACCTCATCTTATAGCAGGTCAAGGCAGGACTGCTTTCTATAAAGCCTCGGAATTTATAGATAAATATTATTATGGCTCGTTATAAACTCGTGTGGTAACTCCCTGTACTTACCTACTTATGTGTGTACGACAGAAGGCTGTACCTATGTTTATGTATCTCTAACGAGTTTATAGTGGGTACTAATGAGGCTATTCGAACCAGTGCCTTTAAGTATACACGGTGATTTTTTATTCACTATTAACCTTTCAGAGTCTGACACTCCCTTCCGCTCCACCCAGAGCGGGAGAACTCATTGAATGATTTCACAGACTCAAAAAAAAAGGGCGTAACAGTACCGATGGTTATGAACAACTTTCACTATGAGACCAACTACGAAATAACAAAAAAAAAACATCTGTTTCATACATTTCAGCAATTAAATATTGCACTTTTGTATGAAAAATCCGTTATTTTTTTTCGATATTTCAGAGTTAGTCTAATAGTGAATGTTGCTCATAATCATGGGTACTGTCACGCCCTGAAAGGTAAGTAGTAAATCAAAAATCACCGTGTAAATGTTTAAGTTCTGTGAAATACGTAATTGTTTCGAGGAAACGAGAGTACCGTATGTCCTGTTAACAAGTTGTACTTATTTGCGTAGTTCACTTTGTTAATGTAGTTTTCCATGAAAATGCAACACTATATAATTATTTTTCAGAATGACAGAGGGAGTTTTTGGAAGTTATCACTATCTTACTTTTACTATTATCCAGACTTTTACGTCGCAACACGTTGCATGTAACTCCCGATCACCTTTCACGCAGTAGGAATGTTTTTCGTTGCAAGTCAGTTGCATCTCTTTCACACCCAAAGTTCGGGATGCTTTAGAGTTGAGAGAACACTACACTTGTGCGTCTGTCTAACGTGTCTAAAAAATACGTACCTAAATGACGATTATATTACTCATTCAACACTCAAATGGAACTAACACAGCCACTAGTCACACACAATGAACCAATTTTACAATTAGCCAACAAATGGGTCACCGTCTGTTGCGTTAGAGGTCGAGAATCAAGGGCACTGGGGCTTTGGCCCTTTGGCACTAGACAGGGACGCATGATTGACACGCCAAGGAGTGCGAAAAGGACCGATGATGATGATTAGTGTTGCCCAAATGCAAGACCAAGACGAGACTTAGGCCAGTCTTGGTCTTGGTCTTGCGTCAATACACCTGGTCTTGGTCTTGGTCTTGGTATTGCGCTCTCAGTCTTGGTCTTGGTCTTGGTCTTGCAGCAAGAGTCTCGCAAGTCTTGCAAGTCTTGCAAATACCTATTAGCCTATTGCTATTTATTGAACACGTTAGTTTAGAATGAGTTTGACTTTGAAAAAGTCATTTTTTTTTAAATTTTTCCTCGACCTTTATGAACTTGGAGAGTTGTATTGATGATTTTGATGATTATAATTCTGTAACTACATACGTCTTACAGCGCGAATAATATTGTAATCAACAAACAATCTAGCACTGGCTTGCAAATTGCAAAAAAAATAAGAAAATTTGAATTTCGCGGGCTATCCTGGAGCATTCACTAATGTACAATGTTAATCAACCAATAATAGAAGACTACAGGCAAAGCCTACCTATGCGGCCAAAATAAGGAAGTGCGTGTCGTGTTGACATTTGCAGATTTCATTACAGTGTGCGTAGGTACATTTTTTAGGCAATTTGTCGTACTCGTGTCTGGCGCGCTTTGCTATACCTACGTAGTCTGTCATCGTTGAACATGGGCAGTGGCGGCGACCTTTGATATGAAAGCGGCGGCGGCGACACAAAGTCTAGGAGCGAACTAAATTTTTACCTATTTTGGTAGGGTTGTCAATGTTGGCATTAGTACAGAAAAATAAAATTAAGTAAACACAACGTTTATCAACTTTTTAATAACTAGGTATCCACGATAGAAAATTTATTCTACTAATTTCCTAAGTAATCAGTCTAAATATATTTTTCATAATTTTTATTTTTCAATAATTTGTTGTGTGTAATTGAATGGTAAACTCTAAATCTTATTTGAGAGCTTTTTTTAAAATAAAATTATGGAAAGCCCTGACATGACATAATTATACAATTTTCAATCTTGCTGCTCACATTTTAGTACCACTCACTATCTATCATTTACCGATATTAACAATGATTATTTCGAAATCAAAATATTTGCAATTCAATAGATGCGATACCTACTTAGTTATTAATTATCATCTCGCCCGACAGCTTTAAACGCTGTAGTGTTCGAATTCGAGCCAGTGTGAGAATGTATTTATACAAGAAACTCAAAGCATTCAATTTATACCTACCTACTGCTGAGACATCTTCAAGGTCATTTAATTTTATCCTCCTGTACCAACCCTACCAAAATAGGTAACAATTTTGTGTGCTCTTTCCGTACTCTTTGTCGGCGAATGCGGCGCTCAAACAGTGTCAAATGCTGTGATACACTTGTTGCAAACCGCGGCGTCTTTGTCGGTAAATTATCAAATAAGTAGGTATATAATACATCGACCGACCAACAGTTTATTCGCGGAACGTCACATTATCCCAATCAACCTTGACCTTAATTCTTTAGCGATAAAGTTCAAAATCTGTTAAAGAAATTTGACAGATTGTAGTAGCTTGATGTGCTGGCGTCTGTACCATAACATTGGCTGCCGTAGAAACTGTTACTAGACCTACTCGACTCGCTGTTAGTTTTAAATTTTGCTGAATAAGAATAATAATATAAACTTTGAAACATAAGTAGGTACCTACATAATGTTTATATAATTTTGTTGGCTATAATTTTAAGCACATACCAACCTACTAACGTTACATCTGCACATTAGACATAAACAAGCATAATATATATTATTATAGGTAGATACCTACAAGGTATGAACTTTGCTAGCAAGTTATTCTAGGTACATTTAATCACATGGGATGATGGGAACAGATTTGTGAGTATTAACACGCTACCTACTTAATAATTAGTTGAAATATAATAAGTACCTACCTAATCAATACAATACCTTTTAGGGTTCTTTCAGACGAGCGGCACGTTGCCAACTGCAGATACAACTGCAGCCCTTAGTTTAGTGTTATGACGATACGGTTTTGATACTGGGGAACGTCTATCAAAATCGGGATTAAAACCAAAGAGGTACCTACTTAATAACGCCCAAATTTCAAATTGTCTTAACTGCAAGACGCAAGAGTCTTGCAGGCTTAAGTCTTGTCTTGCTCAAGTCTTGCAGGGTTTAGTCTTGGTCTTGGTCTTGCTACAATAAGGCGGTCTTGGTCTTGGTCTTGGTCTTGCGGAAATGCAAGAACAAGACCAAGACTGCAAGACCAAGACCGATTTTGGGCAACACTAATGATGATATCAGCTGATTGTTGGGGAACTTTTTAGCGGTATTCTTATATGGAAGACCTCTTTCGATTAAAGGAACATATTAAATTGATTGGCACGTTTTTTTCTTAATGCGTATTTTTTCTAGGACTATGTCCTTTAGAATAAACTCCACTAGACTACAGTCCTATAAAACTATAAAGAATTCATGCATCAAATCAAATCACTTTTATTTGTTAACACAGGTAAAGAAATACAGATCTTGAGTTTGGTGAGCAGAACGCTATGTTATGCCAGGAGGCATACAAAGATGGTGTGCATCTAAAAATATGTTTCATAATCATGCATAATTAAAATTTCAAAATAACTCATAACAATTTATATTATTTTAAAATTGAACGATGTCAGATTTAAATGAGGAATTATTAAGTAAAAAAAAACAATATCATAAATGAATTCTTTATAGTGTTGTGGTATTGCTAAAGTATTTATTAATGGAACTTTACTCTTTGCGATCATTATGTCCTATAAGTTCAATTTCTAACAAATGTGCAACACTGACCCAAATAAATCCCCTTACAGAATTTAGAAATCTCTACAGTCTAAAATATGGTGTCTAATGAAAGCCAAGATCGTTCCACAAACCTTTTGGCATTAAACTATGGAGAATTCGAACTGTCTCGATGAGTTAGTGAGGCTGCCTTAGCGGTGGCTATAATAAATTTTATGCCAATAACTGGGCCATATGTATTAGAACGTAACTCTGTTATTACTTCTGATTTTACGACTCTGTAAGTTTTATTGTTTATGAATTATGATGTGTTTTCACTGATTTATTTATTTGGTTTGCAGCGAACTAGAACTGGGTTCATATACTTTACTTCATTTCATGATTGTTTGGTGTCAATGACTTCGGGGTATGCTCTAGTTCTTCAAAAATAAACATTTCATTATCTCCAAAATCTCTGGTGACATTTACTCTAAGTCTTTATATCTCTTATTCACAATTAAACAACCATTGTGTCTCGCGTAGATTTGTGTGCCGGCAGTCAATCGTAAACACATCGGGTTTTGATAAATACTGAATTGAAAAGAACAGGTCCATCTTATCTCAGTCATTATGTTTCAACTTTTACATGATTTGACTTTTCATTGTGATCCATGACTTTTTAGCCCGAGATCTATATTTATGTTACTTAGCTCGTGCTTTGACTTAGACATGTTCTCGTCTCGGTTAGTACTTGCTCAGTTTAGACAGGGTGAGGCCTTTTTTTTTAATGGGTTATAAAATTGATGAATCTCTATTAAGATCAATCTTAAAAACTTCAAGCAAGCCCAAAACTTATCTATCTTCTTTAGCACGGATAACGTTACGTCCTAAGCCTCTGCGATACGATCACGACACGACACCGGAGTCTCGTTTCGTGTATACATGAGCCTCCGTGACTGCGCCACAAACGGGTTCAACGTACCGCCGCCCAAAAGAACATGGCTCCCACTCCTGCTACTGAAATACTACGGGTTATTGTATTTAGGGGGAATTTACTTGTGTTTATTTCGTCTACGGTGGAAATTTTAATCGTGGGGTGTTTAGAATCGATTGATTTTCGGCTAAGATGGTTACTTCCGTTTTGCTAATAAGTATTGTATGGACGGCGTTGTTTCCCTTTTTTATTAGGAAATCGGTATGCGCATGGATATTCAATGCAGGCGTCTATACAAGTCCGAAAAATTAGTTTTAGACACTTAGTTCATAAGGTTTTTATGATCATACTAGCTGACCTGACAGACGTTGTCCTGTCTTAACTGTGATACCTACCCTACCTACCTACCTACCTGCCTACCTACCCTACCTACCTAGCTACCTACCCTACCTACCCTAGGTACCTACCCTGCCTACCCTACCTACCCTAGCTACCCTACCTACCAACCCTACCCACCCACCCTTCCTACCTACCTGCCTACCTACCCTACCTACCTAGCTACCTACCCTACCTACCCTAGGTACCTACCCTGCCTACCCTACCTACCCTACCTACCCACCCTACCCACCCACCCTACCTACCGTACCTACCTGCCTACCTACCCTACCTACCTACCTACCTACCTACCTACCCTACCTACCTACCCTACCTACCCTACCTACCCTACCTACCTATCCTACCTACCTACCCTACCTACCCACCCTACCTACCCTACCTACCCTACCTACCTACCTACCTACCTACCCTACCTACCCTACGTACCTACCTACCCTACCCTACCTACCTACCTACCTACCTACACTATAGGACGAAAATCAGCAGCTGATCGAAAAAAAAAAATGTATTCTGCTATTCAGGGCGGAGACAAATCCAACGAAACAAAAACCAAGAAAATTGGTCCAGCAGATCTCGAGTTATAATGGAGGGAACAAACCCGACTTTCTTTTATATTATAGATACCTATATCCTCAGGGAGTTTCTTAGTTAGACTTCGAAGTTTTATATACAACCATAATGCATGATTTCTAAGTGAATAATAATTGAAATATTGACGACTAGTAGAGTAGTATGGAAGATAAACGGACGTTGGACGTGTTCCGCCGATCCCAAATAAATTGGAAAAGAGCAAGATAATGATTATAATAATTATGGTCTATATTTTCAAAAATATGGGTATACAGTGCAAGTTTCAAGGAGACTTGACCAAAAAATATATGACGTGATGTATGAATTTCTGATAGTTTTGTTAGCAAAACAGTCGATATCTTGTGCAACGATATAAACTTGTACAGCAAATGTTATCAGCAATGACACAGAAGCAGTTTATTAAGATAAGATCTAAAAATATCTTACATAATTATTGAGTTAATCGCATTACGTCAGCCTTAATATTAGCGGTTTGATAACGGCAAGATACGTACCTAAACAACAATTAGTTCAAAATAGTGTATTACGTTCACTGTTTATAGTAACCCACATTATGTAGCTGTCTCACCTTTGTTTTTCCTGTTTTGTCAATCAGCAAGAGTCACATGACAATACGATTCAAAGTTTTAGCTGGTTTTAGGTAATTTTTTAACGTTGACTTTTCCTAATACTTACGCAATTTTCTGGACCCTCTTAGAACTCAGTTGAAAGCACCCAAAGCTCGCCGGCTACGTCTAGGCGATGTCTACAACCACACGTGGGATTGCATAGCGCATGCGGCAAGTCAAACCTCCAACTTAACGGCTAGTATCGAGCGAGCCTCCGTGCGGAGAGGTCATGTCGCAATGTCGGACGGTCGCGACTCCCCGTCGCAAAGCGGTCTTCGGGACCGTGTCCATTTCTTTGAGAAAGTATGGAGTGGTCAATCTAGTAATGACACAGTAGATGCTACCACTGATGTAGACGAAATAGAGCGACGTATCGAGCAGCGCAAGCGGCGCCCCGAGTCGCCGAAAATCGAAGTTAAACTTAAACACACTCGTGATGGAGAATCTCCTACAAAGACTTTTGAATCTTCTTTCCCTAACTTGAAACTAAGACATGTGGAGCCGACTGAGGAACTGGAGAAGTTCGAGCGTCAGGTCGAGGAGGGCGACCTGGCTGCCGGCGTCCGGTTCGTCAAGTTCGAGCGGGTGATTAAAAGGACTGTGACCGAGACTAGTAGTGAGGAGAGGGCAGAGTCACCCCAGCATGAGTGGTACTCGGAGTATAAGCAGCAGACCTGGCAAACAGCTCCCAGGAAGGACTACCTCAGGAGCAAATCAGAATATGACTCACACATCGCAGAAATACGCAGTAAGTTTAAGTTGCGATTGAGTTTTCTGGGAGAAGAGACGCCGGTTTAGGTCCTGTTAGTTTCTTATTAATTACGTTAACACACTTCTTGAATAATAACATAATTCAAACGCTTTATTGTGCTCTTGAACAACCGGCAAATGTCAGAATTACGCTCGGCCTTGGCAACCGACAGTAGGTAGTAAACAACTTGATTCTGATCTGCGAACAAAACGTATTTTTTTTTCAGACCGTAATGGCCCTAAATGACATCATTCCTAACGATTTTTAAGGTCGAAAAGTGAATTGACCAAGTAGACTTGACCAGTTACACCTTGTTTGGTATTTTAATGTATTTTGATTAGATTAGATAATGCTTAGTGTTTTCAAGTAGCCTTTGTTATTAATTGGTTTACAAATTGACGTTCCTCGTTACTGAAATTTCTGCAGCAGATTGTATACATTGATTCCTACATAAATCTGTAATTACTTGGTTAAACAATAGGTCGTTGGTCAATAACGTATCGTAATTGGATTCCTCTTATTAGACATCCAACGCTTTTTTTTCAAGCTTGCTTCCCGTCTATCCGTACTTATATGAATTTTAAATTGATAATATTCTTATCTTCCTCACTTTTATGTCATCGCCAATACTGAATATTTTTCATATTCTTTTAAGGATATAAAGTTGCTACCATATTTTAAACAACATTTCTCAGCTAGATACTAATCGCAATACAAAGCAGCCATTATAATCTTTTATCTAATAAATGTTTCATATTTGATCTCCGTGACTGAAATACTAAGTAGTTTCGTAATATATATAATATCTATTCTATCGGGTTTCATAGTGTATGTGTCATTTTACTGTTTATTATTTGGAGTTGATCATGAATTGAAAATCGATTGATGTTTAATTTTTAAGTCGTATGCTGAGTGTGGTCTTTATATTATGAATTAATTTAGCGACATTGATATTATTTTCATCAGTATTTTCATCCATTGCTGTATTTAGCTTTAAAAAACAAATAATTGAATCGTATTCCTTGACTCCATTCTATTTTAGTTTCTTCATCTCGTTGGTTTTAATGCGTGAATAAGCGATTGGTCTTGCAAAAAAGGCAACAGTGCGCTTACTATGTGAGGCAGTGAATCACCATTCTGGAGACGACTTGGAACAAATTGTTTGTTTCAGTAAACGTAAGACTGAAATAAGCTGTGAATTTATTGAAGTTCAAGGTTATACCCGAGTAACAGAAGCCTTAATTTAAGATGAAAACATGTTTATAATTTTGGATTTTGTGGATACTTTTAGTACAACGAAAGACTTGATTATTTATGAATTACGATTATATTATATGAATATCATCGTTAGTTTGGTCTTCCATTATTAATCATCCTTATCATATCTTCCAAGGTTATAAGTGCACTTAAGTCTCCTTCAACAATCGCCATAAACATTGTCTCTAGGAATCTAATATTGTCTTATACATACAAGATCATCATTTTCTAAAGAATCTTGTCTTGCGCTCGCAATACCTATACCTATACAGGTACGTGCTATCTCTCCTTTATTCGTAAGATGGCGATTTTCTGGTTTTACAAGACGCGCTGGGTCTACCTACGCAAACATTAGAATAGAAACCAGATTTTTGCTGTATGATGTTACTTGTATCAGTTTCATTTTGTTTTTTTACATAGTTATTTTATCATGTTAGTTGGTAACTTTAGGTTATAATATTTATAACTTGTGCATAACATTCTTCAGCTTTCAAATTATCATGAAAAGCTTTGTAATGGCTTTCAAACATAGACTTTCGCCTGTGACTTAGTACTTACTGCATCCATTGCTCCAGTCTCTCTTTTATCAAATTCGTTTCGGATTATAATGCTATTAGGTAACTTTTGATACATCAATCTTCATTGTTGGATGTCCATTGTCCGGTTCTTAGAATGTCGAAAAAAATTTAAGCAGCAGTTATTTTTACGATGATTTTGGTGTTACCGAGACTACTCCGTGCCTCGGAAAGCACGTTAAGCCGTTGGTCCCGGCTGTCATTTGTGCATCTTTGACAGTCGTTACGGGTCGTCAGAAGCCCGAAAATCTGACAGCCAGTCTTGGTAAGTCTTGGTAGTCTTGGTAAGAACCAAGGGGTATCGTATTGTCCAGTTATTGGGTTGTGGAGGTCAGATAGGCAGTCGCTCCATGTAAAATACTGTTATTCAGCTGCATCCGGTTAGACTGGAAGCCGACCCCAATATAGTTGGGAAAAGGATAGGCAGATGATGATGATTTTAGTTATGTGTATAATATGTATCTTTCTAAAATGTATGCATCTTTCTCAAATGCAACAATCAGAAGTATAACCTGTTGCTTAACTATTTCTTGAATCGGTGTTACTGTTACTTGTTGCTTCTGCATTTCTTCATTCAATGTTCCAATATAACCGTCAAATAGCCGACGTTGGTGTTCTTTTCCTTCACCATCAGCACGTGTAACCAATTATTTAGCATTGCCAATATTTTCATTGTCAATATCGGAATCTCATCAATCAATTTGCTTCTTAATTCCGGTGTCGGAAAGATTAAATTCCTTTGCAATGCGTCGTTTCAAAATTCGTTTTTTATCTTATCTTGCACTTTAGTTATTAGCGCAGTGATAAATAATGCTCTTCGCCTCTAATAGATTTGCCCTTGGCCGGAAATATTTTAACTTTGAGTTTTTTTTGCCGTAAAATGTTCTTTAGAAAGATGTCTCGTTTGTTCAATAATAGTGTTGCTTTACCTTCGCCAAAAGATTATTTTGGTATTCAAATCCATAGTTTATATCATCACGATATACATTTATGCTATCATATTATGGAAATAATAATAATAATAATATCCTTGGACATTTCACACAACGCCATATCGTCTCAAGCTAAGCAACCCAATGCTTGTGTTATGGTAACGAGATGGCGGAAATCTAGCCCAACTAAGGGCTGCACAGGCTAGATGTCAATCTGTCCTCGTATTACCAGAAACACAACGTGCAATTGCTAATGAAGTCACTGATGCCATAAAACTACCCTTTCGGTATAGCCGGTAATATATTAGAACAGGAACAATATCCCAACTTTAACACGTTTTATACTAGTAATTTTTTATGAATATGATAAAGCAAAAAATACGTGTCTGATATTTTTTATTATCTGACTGACGGACTTAATATAATTTCTTTTTTTACCCTGTCAACATCCCCATAGCTGCGACTGACATTTTTATCCGCTAATGTAAATTTTTCTGATGTCATTGGAAACGAAGACCGATTTAGCAAAGATATAAATTCTCTCAATACTGGTCTCCCTGAATAATTTATTCTATGTTTCTGAGAAAATCACCAATAAAATTGTCGTGGCTGAATACTTTGTGACGTCATATAGCATGTGTAATCGCGTATTATAATTGGCGTGATGTCATTCCTACATTAAATTAGCACCGTGTTGAATAATAACTACTAACCGGTAGATATTTTGAGTAAAAACATCCGTTTGGTTGTAATGTGTATGTTCATGAATTAATTTCTTTAAATTGAGTGAAATAAAGATGGACAGCAGACCCGACTCCTAAATCATATGGTGTAAGAGGTTCTAAGTCCAAACGATTCGTTTAAATGCATTTAGTGTAGGGTCTGGTAGACTGATGTGTTATTATAAGCTACTTGGGCCAAGTCTTCGTCGTGTGGTTAGTGAGTAACGTGAGTTTGTCACGTGCATCAGACCGAAAAATTGTAAATGTTTTAATAATTGAATGTTGAATGTATGTAATGTGGCAGTACTTTGTTAATAAATAAATAAATAACCTGGTGTCAGAGTTTGTATGCAGCCCATGGACCTCTGGCTTAGCTTCACAAACTGTTGCGATATATCTCTCAAGCCTGCCGGTTTCCTCACGATGTTTTCCTTCACCGATTATTAAGCAAGTGAAGAAGAAGAAGAAGAAGGGCAAAGAGTAATTAGTTTGTAGCATTAGGAGAGCTTGCACTAATGGATGATACATACAAGCATGTCCCTCACACTAAGAGCACTTAGTGCTAATATCAGCCTTGCTTAATGGCTGATCGACCAGGACAACAGAACCAAAAAGCATAACGACGAACAATAAAATTTGGTTCAAACTCTATCTATCTATCTAAGGTAGCATGATGTCCTGCTTAGTTTTGATGCCCGGGTCGGATAGTGTTTTTCCATCTGGAATTTCTCAGTAGTAACCCGGAGCCTGGATTTGTGCCCCCTATTACATGGGATTCAAACATTACTGGCGAAATGTGAGTGTACTATAGGTACAGCTCTGTCTAATCCTTAGGTTATTACTGGCGTGATGTTATGTTATGTTAAGATAAAAATATAAATTACAGTTTAACTGTCGTAACTCATAACGAGTCTCTGAAACAAGAGAAAAAGCTTGATATATCTCTTGCAGTGTAAACTCAAACAAACTGAAAGCATTATTTCAAATAAACCAATTATAGGCACTTTTGAATTGTCGAGGGATCGGTCAGTCAGAAAGATGAAGCTAGTTGCCCATTCCAAAGCAGTCGGTACCTATGGAGAAGAACGACAAGTAGGTATATTAGACAAGTATGGAAGAAAAAGACATGTTGCGCCGAAACAAATTGGGATAAGGGCAGAAGAATGATGATGATCTATTGCATAATTATTCGCTCTGCTTCTGCGTACATTTAAGTTTCACGAGCACTCGAAGGACGCACACATCTCATAAAGTTGAGTATATCAACAGAACATTGTTGAGCTAAGATAACAGAGTGCTAAATATATCCACTTTAATAGCTTTGCTGATTACGGATCACGTTACGCCTGTATGCAAGTTTGTAGATTGCATATTCCTTGCAAAGGAATTGATTCATTATGAATTTCGCCTTTAGGTGGTGGTTGCTGTAAGCGGGATTGTCCAAAAGGGTTACCGCTACCCCGGAACATAAAGGGCTGCGGAAGGAACATAGATGAGTTTTAGTCAGTAAGAGTCTGACACTCTCTTCCGCTCCACCCAGAGCGGGAGAAGACATTGGATGATTTCCCAGCCTGAAAAAAAAAGGTGGTGGTTGCTATGCTCACAAACGCAAATTTTATTTTTTTGCTAGCTGCTGTCAGCGGCTCCGCCCGCGTGGATGTAGGAAATTATCCCAAGGGAAAGTATTACAAGGATAGTATATAGTGCTAATTCAGGTCATAAACTACCTCTGTGCCAAGTTTCATCCAGATTCGTTCAGCCGTTTGAGCGTGAATGACGGACAAACATACCGAACACACTCACTCACAAATTTCGCTTTTATAATATTAGTGTGATGTGATTGATATTCCAATGGATTTTACTTTTTTGTGTTATCGTTTGAGATTATAAACTCACATATTCTATTTTCTTCTTGAATTTAAAAAATAGGTATCTTGTCACCAGAGATTTTGAACTCATTTACATTTTTACATTTAATTTCAATCAATTTATTATTTTATTCAAATTATTATATAGGAATTTTCAGTATCTGATAATTTTTGATTTTTTGGTTGATGAAATGGCTAGACAGGGGTGGTGGGGGGTAAATGTTAAGATGACGGCTGGGAAAGATGACCAAGAACAAGAAAGGTCGAATACCGTGCGAGTCCCAAGTAAATCGAGATTGATGATGGACCATATTGAACAGGAAATAGCAGAATATTAGATATCATCAATAATTCAGCATGCACAACCATTTGATACAGGATTAAAATAACTTGATAATTCTACATAAATGATTTTAATTACACGCACGAGTATAATAAACGGAAAAATTAAAGTCATTAAGACATTTTATTGTTCACAATTATTGATGTTTTCCATTGAAGAACTTCCTATAAAAGTTTGTGAAATGTCCAAGGATATTATTATTTTTAGATATCAATAGTTAAAGTAGTTTTATTTCAAGTTAGCACTTTTGAATGTCAAAATTTACGTGGAAATTGAATAGATTCGTGTTCCAAAAAGTTGTTACATATTAAAAAAAATAGTTTCATGGTTTTAGTAAGTACCGTTTCAGAAGTTTTATTACATCTTTCATTTAGTTCAATTAGAACCTCGCACTTTAAGATTCGTTCAATTAAGTTAATTGAACCGAATACTAAAGGATCTCTTTCTATTAAGTTTATCAGTGTAGTTTTAAAAGTTAGTGAATGTATTGCGTTTAATCAAGACCCAATTCCCTTAACTGCTTATTGGATGGACTAACTTTAGGGGACTATTCATTATCCTTTGTAAAGGACTACTGATAAGACTTATTTGTGCTCTTTTATGTCTTTTGTTTTTTATGAATCTAGAATAGAGTAGGTTGGTATATTGTGGGACGTAATACATATTTAATTCAAAGCTTAAGTATAATTAGCCTCAAATGTTCCCACTGCTGGGACCCAGGCCTTGTCTCTTCGAGAGGGAGTGGATCGTAATTCACCACGGGTTGGTGGATGTCACATGTTTTCGAATTTTAGGTTCGGTGGAGATGCCGGTTGCCTCACGATGTTTTCTTTCACCGTTTTGAGAGTACTGGTGATAAAATTACTCGTGAGTTGGGTCAGTTACCTCTGGACTTTTATTAAATACTAGCACTTTGCCCGCGGCTTCGCTCCCGTGGTCTTTCCCGTGGGACCCGTTATTTTTCCCGGGATAAAAAGTAGCCTATGTTACTCCTAGAAAACTAAGCTTTCCAACGGTGAAAGAATTTTTAAAATCGGTCCAGTAGTTTTTGAGCCTATTCATTACAACCAAACAAACAAACAAAGTTTTCCTCTTTATAATAATAGTATAGATATTTAATTCCCTTGCATGCAATGCTCGCATGTCGACCTACTTTTAGTTCAGTGTTTTTTTTTTCTAAATTCCTCATACTTATATGTTATGTTGTGTAAATGTTATGTTTTACGAATTTAAAAGAAAAATTGTCCAAATTATTAATAATATAAAATTATTAATATATAAGTAGTTTCGTTGCTACGCTGATTTTTAAAATAAATCAACGCAAAAACGAACTGGTTCATGATGATAAATTAAAAAATAAAAAGTAGGTATGAATTCCAAAAATTACAACTATAAATTATTCTTGGCCTATATTTGAAGGAATGGATGGAAAATAAGTAGGTGAATCATGACCAGTCATACGTAAACTACGCAAGCGCCGGCGCATCGCAGGTGTGAGATTCGGTCCACAGCTATAGGCTAGGTGCACAACGACACAGCGAAACAATCAGGTACATTATAAACTAAAGCTTTACTAAACAATAAAGTTCTACACTATTAATGACATTTTAGTAATACCAGCATCAAACCCTTTAAATCCACGCAACCATTCACTCCCATAAGTTGGAATTCGTTTTGTAGTGGTGACAAACCACCAAACTGAAGCATCCACTTAAATCCGGGATCCAACGATAACCACAAACCTGCCATCACCTATAATGACCCATTTAGCTGTTCGAGATGGGTACCAGCCATTGAAGTGTATCGGGTAACGTTCAACCGCAACTATCGAAGTATTCAGTGCTATAGGTGCATTCGCTCCGCTCGCCTCTGTAAACTTGAAGCATTGAACACGTGATGCGGTGTGACGTGGTTTGTATTATGTTAATTGTGCAATAGCTTAGATATTACTAGATTAAGCGGGATTGTCCGAAAGGGTTACCGCTACCCCGGAACATAAAGGGCTACGGAAGGAACATGGATGGGTTTTAGTCAGTAAGAGTCTGACACTCCCTTCCGCTCCACCCAGAGCGGGAGCAGTCATTGGATGATTTCCCAGCCTTAAAAAAAAAAAAAAAAGATATTACTAGATGATATACAGGGTGATTCATTGAGATGGTGGAAAAATCTGAAGTTTTAAAAGATAAGAGGCTGTATAATGTGATCTTGCTCAGGGTCAAGTTTTGTTGTGATAGTTTTGATGATCTCAATCTCGCAATTTGCTTATCATCTGGTTTTGCTGCTACTCGTTTATTCTAGTTAGTTTATTACTTCACGTCATTTCGCGTATTTTTTTGTGCAAAATACACGCATTGACGTGGAGTTGCAGACACCTACCCGTATTACCTATTAAACATTTGTTCTTCGTTTCGTATTTGGCTCATTAAGAGGAATTACTTCTCCCTGAAGAACATTTAATTTTGATAAAGCATAAAAAACTAAACCAGATTATCCATATGAACTAACATTCAACTTAAGATCCTGAAGTTCAAAGTCAAATCATTTGATCATTTGATCTTAAGTCTCTTAAGTTATATTATTAAAATTCAACATTACACCTTCACCATGACCAATTACCTTGAAGGGTTCATGTATAGGTACTATAATGTTTTTAAAAGCAGCTCTGCCTGACTAAACAATGGTGTAAATATGAATATGATAATTAAGATGACTTATTAAATATGCAAACTGCCCCGCACAAGCGTTAACATCGTGCAAAGTTTAACATATATGTAGAGAGGCAATCGTTCGGCGAATTTACTTAAATTTTAATATGGGCGATAATGCGTTAATGTTTTTATTCAGTGTAAATCAACCTAGGCCGGACAAGTGGTAGAAAACCTCCTAGCTTTAACTGTGAGATGCCCTTCACAAAAAACAGAAAAAAAAAGTAAATCAACCTCTTACATAAGGTTGAAGTATCGTATACGAAATTTTTGAAGGGTGTAAATAAAAGAAACAGACAGGATTAACTGTGATGTGATATATAAGGTGACTGGTAATAAGTGACCGATATTTAAACACGTGATTGTACTCATGATTACAATCAACTTTCCCAAAGAAACTTTTTTTGTATACTCAATAGTTTTATTTTTATCACGTATTATTACTTGGAAGTAATAATACATGTTTTTCCGTAATTTCCGTGTGTAACAGTATGTTTTTTAACTTCTAATGGTGATTATGGCTTCGTAAATCCTACGCTAACATCCATTCTGAAACTATATTTTTGGCAGTCACAAATTTTGGAGTGGTCCTGGTAAATGATGCGAAAGAAAATGTAGGGCATAAAAATATACAGGTTGAATTAGAATTCATGGGCAAAAAAAATCAGCTGTTCCGTACATTTTGACAAGTTAAGCGAGCATAATGTATGGAACAGCTGGGTTTTTTTTCGGGATTTCAGATTTGTTCTCATAGTAAAAGTTGTTCATATTTATGAGTACAATGACTCCTTAAAATGTTGCCCATGAATTCAATTTCACCTGTATAGAAAATGAGCCGTATAAATATACCTATCTTTTTCCAGCGCACTTTCTATCCTTATAACTAACGATGAGTAAAGAAGAGAAGAATTTCTTTCTGATAAGAAAGAGCATGTCGTTGAAACAAATGAATTACAGAACCCTCGTGATATAACAAGTATAGTCAATATTGATACTCAATATATCATTGGCACGTTCTAAGAACTAGCTGTCCTAGAATCTATTGAAAACAATATTATTCACAACAAATTATATCAAGTACAATACAAATCATCAACTACTACTAGGCTAGGAGTACATACGCGTGTTAATGAAATGATGTCATCTGCGCGTGATTAACCAACTCGCGGTTATCGCACGACCTTTATATCGTTTATATGGACGGCGAAAATAGAGGTGATCTGTCTCTACTTGGAAAAAATATTTATGTAATGTGTTGACTGTGTCATTCTGAGTGAGTACATTGAGTGAGGATTGTAGGTAGGTATTGTGGTATGTGATTGTTTAAACAGCATACATAATTAATTTATAGTTGATGCCTAGGTATGACCGTCTGAAATAATGTGATCGTAACTTCGGTTTAAGAAACTTATTTTGATAAAAAAGTTTTTATTTTTCACTTTTAAGTTTTATTTTTCACTTTTTAGTTCTTCGTCTTCTTCTTAGCGTGTCGTGGCAATCTAAATGTACTCGGCACAGAATTCGACTACGTGTTTGGCGCCATCACTAGCGTCTATCAGTTCCTGTAACGTTCATACGGCAGGATACACAGGACACGATATTAAATGTCCCATCGTTTGTGGAACAGCACCACATTTACACTCCAAGGGGGTGTCTATGAATCCCCACCAGAACAGGTTTTCCTTGCTTCGCTTAGTTGTGGTACCTGCTCTACACAATTTCGAATACCTACTACCACTTGGTATGTAAATAACAGGTGGCAAGAAGTTATTATAACATCATCCACGTAGGTAGGAAAAATATATAATACCTAACTGACTCAAAAACTACTCATCAGAACTTTACTACATTTATACATATGAAACAAGTCTGGAAGTATTTAGGTATTTCCTTTCAAATAAAAAAAAAACCAAATCGGTTGATAAATGGCAGATCTGAGGTATCAACGATTGTAAAAGTAGGAAGTTATTAACCGACTTACTTATCGGTCAAAATACAGATGAGGGCCTAGGTAAAAGTTACCTGTAAAAAGTTAAGGTATGTGTGCTAAGAAATCGCAAAGACAACGAGATTACCAGGAGGCCAACGAAGATAAAATTAGCGGCCATATGCTAAACAAAAAGGTAAACATCCATCCGTAACAATATTAGTCTTACTTGATAACATATACATATATGAAGTCACACAACCAATTTTAGAATTTACAGGAAAGACTCAACATTCCTTATTTGATATTAAAAGCAGATCCTAAAGTTACTAGAGAACATAATAACTAGAGAATAAAATAATCACACTAATATTATAGAGGCGAAAGTTTATGAGTGTGTGTGTGAGTTTGTATGTTTGTCCGTCCTTCACGCTCAAACGGCTGAACGGATCTGAATGAAATTTGGCACAGAGGTAGTTTATGACCTGGATTAACACATAGGATACTTCTTATCCCGGTAGTACGTTCCCTTGGGATAATTTCCGACATCCACACGAGCGAAGCCGCTGACAGCTGTTAGTACTTACATGAAATAAACAAGTGACTGTCAATCACTTAAAAAAAAATCGTACTTCGTGGTTTACTCTATTGTGACTTACAAGGTACACCAATATTTCACATCTTCATATTTCATTTGTACGACTTGCAAGTATTTGTTACGGGTCTGGGTGTTTTTCTATCTATAGTATGTTTGTATTTACAAAAAAAAAGGAAATTATGTAGTTTATCAGCCATCTCGTTACCATAACACAAGCATTAGGTTGCTTAGCTTGGGACTATATGGCGTTGTGTGAAATAATAATAATATCCTTGGACATTTCACACAACGCCAAATCGTCACAAGCTAAGCAACCTAATGCCTGTGTTATGGTAACGAGATGGCTAATAAACTACTTATATACATTTTTTTTGTAAATACATACATATTATAGATAGAAAAACGCCCAGACCCGTAACAAATACTTGCAGGTCATACAAATAATAATATCCTTGGACATTTCACACAACGCCATATCGTCCCAAGCTAAGCAACCTAATGCTTGTGTTATGGTAACGAGATGGCTGATAGACTACTTATATACATTTTTTTTTTGTAAATACAAACATACTATAGATAGCAAAACACCCAGCCCCGGAACAAATACTTGCAGGTCATACAAATAATAATATCCTTGGACATTTCACACAACGCCATATCGTCCCAAGCTAAGCAACCTAATGCTTGTGTTATGGTAACGAGATGGCTGATAGACTACTTATATACATTTTTTTTTTTGTAAATACAAACATACTATAGATAGAAAAACACCCAGACTCGTAACAAATACTTGCAGGTCGTACAAATATTTGTTCCGTGCGGGAATCGAACCCGCGACATGCTGCGCAGCAGTCAATCGCTCAACCGCTGCGCCAACCGTGTCGTCAAATGTCCAAGAATATTATTATTATTAATCAAGCACTTTCAAACCATTTCGTATTTCGTGGTAGTCTATTGTGACTTACAAGGTACACTAATATTTCACATCTTCTATCCCTCCGCCCCCTACACCGTGTATATGTTATTTTGTGTATATGTTTATATGTTATTTAACCTGCTCGCGTGCTTACTAGCCGTTTAATTAAACACGAAAAATCTAAACCGAGACTTACAAACCCGTCACGGCTGTAGATCAATGTATTAAAATGTATGGCCCTCATGCATATAACACTACAAAATAACGCACGTTTGTTTCGTAAAAACTGTTTTCTGTTTCTTTCCTTTCGTGAGCTCTCTCATCAAACCAAAACCTAGCGGGCAAAGAAATCAATAAACAGAATGTATTTTAGACTATTGGATTTCTGGTGCCTCAGATAAAAAAATATAGAACAAAGACCTCACATCTAACTGACCTGAGTGACCTGTAACTTCAATAGTATTCATTGCATTCTGTTTGTTGATGTTATTGCCCCCTATGTTTTTGTCTCTTTTCCGTATTTTGTTTACGTCGGATGCAATGATGGAAAAGTCTATCATAATGATAATTTGAAATCTGTCATTTTAGCAATGACGTTGTCACCCCGTAATCACTCGCAATTGTCTCCATTCCGAGTTAGCAACAATGTAAGATTCTAAGCTCATTCATTCTGTTCTTCTCATTTCTCAGTTTCTTGTACTCTTAAAGTCTATTCAAATCGTTGTTCTGAATTGAAGTTATTTGCACCTAAATCTATTTTGCACTAGTGTTATATTTCAGAATTACTGAAAAAGACATAAAAATGCTAGGAGATATGCGCAAACTGGACTTTTTATTCCGGTTTAAAAAACGTTCTTCTAAACACATACTCGTAATTGTTGACATGTATGGAAACTAAATCATGAACGTAGTATAGGAGAAAAGATAATTGGTCATTCAAAGAGCTGGCTCGTGGTTTACCACAGTGACGCCGTTGTCTCACCCTCCGGAAAGTAGGCGCCTTAGCGTGACGGCTACATATTTAAGTACAAGGTTCCTACTTGTTTATGTAAAGTTACACATAAAGAAGTTTGTTTGGCAGCGTTAGATAATCGTATGAAAGCGGATATGGCTTGATGGATGGCTGCTTTATAAGGGAAAATGTTACCTTTGTCGATGACGTATGGAGATATGATAGTATGGGTATGTTTTTCAAGACTGTCTCTCCAATTTTCGAGAAATAAACGTATAATTTACAGAATAAACGTAAGGATTATTTTGTATGATTTGGAGCTGTTTATATTCGTAAATAGTTTGTGCATTCCAATTTATCAATTAACTAGCACTTTGCCCGCGGCTTCAATCCCGTGGTCTTTCCCGTGGGACCCGTTATTTTTCCCGGGATAAAAAGTAGCCTATGTTACTCCTAGAAAACTAAGCTTTCCAACGGTGAAAGAATTTTTAAAATCGGTCCAGTAGTTTTTGAGCCTATTCATTACAACCAAACAAACAAACAAACAAAGTTTTCCTCTTTATAATATTAGTATAGATTAGTATAGATAATAAAGTATGTGAAGAAGTTTTTTTCTAAATCATGTAAAAACGGTTGAACGGGAGAGCTGATAGGTAGAGAGAGAGACACTGACATCAAATCCGAATTGTAAGACATACTCGTATAATTAATTACTTTTAGAGTAGTAGCGAATGTTGCCGGTGGCAACAAGTATACTTACCAACCGTCAGTATATCAACCAAGACAAGCTAACTAATTCCATAATCCAACTTGGGTGGTCCCGCCACCTACATAATAAAGTAGGACAGCCTTATAGTTTCTTGTCGATTTCTATCGACAACGTAAGGTTTCCCTGTCAAACCACTGTATTTATTGGCCATCTAGATAGACAGTTACAAGCAAATGTCTGTCTAGAGACTATCTAGTTATACGTAAAGCGTATCTAGTTATACGTTATACGTTGTCTACATAAAGCTATATCACCAACGTGAGCGGAGGCTGATGGAGAAAATTGTTGAGGAGCTTTCTTGTTGAAGAAAGGCTATTTTCTGGATCGTTAATCTTTTATGGAGGTGTTAGAGATTTGAGTAATGGTATTACTTGTTTTTATATACATGTAAGTAGATACAACGGTATAATTTCACTTTCGCTGATATTTAATCTTGCCGTTAGTAAATTAATTGTTCACTGCAATATAATAATTATAATAATGTAGCAGTGATAGCCTAGTGGTGTGACCGTCAGACTGGTCATAGGTCTCGAGATCGAACCCAAGGCACGCACCTCTGATTTTACAGATCCATGTGCGTATTGCATAATAGTCACTTGCTTAAAAATCGGTGCATGAAAAACATTGTGAGGAAACCAGCATGTCTGACAGATATTTCTCAATACCATGTGAAGTTAAGTCAGAGGCCCATGGGCAGCATAAAAACTCTGACACCAAGTTAGTCACTAACCTAACCTAACGAAAAGAAGAAGACTGCAATATACCTTTTAAAAACAAAAGAGAGAGAAACATAAGGTAAACGCGTGCAGTCAAGATAAGAGGAATGAAGGAGATGAATGAAAGTACCAATATAATAGGGAGTACTGTGAGCGTTGTGCGAGTGACCAACATATCCGTGGAGAGAGAGAGACAGAGTGCAATGATAAGGACTCTGATGTAGAGGAGTGAAGAGCATATGACAATGAGAGGATAGACTTACGAATAGAGGAAGACCAGGATAGTATGTTGTGTAAAAGAAAAATAGAGATGTAAAAAGAAAGAGACATATTGCGGTGATTACAACAATATATTGGCAAAAGAGGAGAATGATGAACAGAATCACAGCTATTTTTCAAAAGCTGCTTTGAAAAATCTCGTCTCAAAGTTAAAATAGAAACAATACAACTAAGTACCAAAATGAGCATTCTTATCGCATAAATAAACATTTTGTTGAGGCGTTACGAAGTTTCCCGCGAACAAATGTTACAAGGACATGGTCTGACATACTTTGTTATGTTTTGGAAAACTAATGTGTTTCTTTGTTTACTTTTACAAATAATGGAGGAGTGGAGTTGTTAAGTTGTTTTGTTGTAGTATTAAGTTTTATAATCAGTGGTTCTTTTAGCTGACAGTTCTGTGTGATATGTGGCAGACATATCCCGCTCAATCTCACTTAAGAATGGTGGTTTTAACTTGACTCCTACTGAAAAGGCATGGTAGTGGACCGACGTGTGGGAAAAAGGGAGACTTTTGCCCAACAACGGGATACTACGGGCTAAATAGATAAATCTTTTTTTACAAAACATTTCGATTGATAACCTTAAAGGTGCTAACGACGACGTGTGACGTTTGATGTTGTTCAAATACCTACCAATGTAACTCTTGGTGTTGGATAGATACCTACTTTAGAAAGAGAATCAAGTTCTTCCAACTGAACAGACAGCTGTGCTGCTGGGGAGTTTGTTACGTAACTTCTTCTTCCCAGCTAAAGCACTAGGAAGTGGTGAAGGGTAGGCGTTTTGGGGGACCGTTCTTTAGTAATTTTGTTATTCAAAAAGTACTGATTGTCAGCCTAGTTTGAATAAATAACTTTTGATTAGAGAATTTTATTTTAATAAATCGGGTAAAGTGTTTTTGGGTTTTTCCACCTGGACTTTCTTAGTAGTAGCCTTGAGTATATATAGATTTGTGCCCAGTTGACGGCAATACGCTCGGCACCATTTACATGGCAGTTAATATACCTAACTGGCGAAATGTAAGAGTACTCTAGGTACACCTCTGCCTAGCCCTTCTGGGATCACAGGCGTCTCATCAAAAACTTCAGTCTGTAGCATTATGTTTAACGTGCTTATAACAAACTGCCTTTTGTTCTCAGTTACTATTACTGGTGATATTTTAATGTGATAGAAGAAAGTTCCCACCACTTTTACACATTCAGAACCTAAACACAGCTAATATTTTCAAGTCTAGTCTGAATACCGCATTAGAATTCACGCACTAACATTACCCACCCACGCTAGACATGTTAGCCATCAATATGAATTTATTATTTACAACCAACGTAGAAAGTACAGCCAGCACATCAAGTTATCACAAACTGTTAAATTTTCTCAAAAGATTTTGAACTTAACGTTCAACGTTTTAAGGTTTAAAATCATTTGGAGAAATTCGACAGTTTGGTATAACTTGATGTGCTGGCGACCGTACGTAAGGTATATTTATATAGGAGGCAGTAAAAACCCTCGGCAAGAAAGTATGAGTCATTTGATCGATATAGAAACATTTAGGCTGATACGATTGGTTAAATAGCTAGAGGTGGATGGCTTGTGGCTCAATAATAACAGTCACACGGGTCACTCTTCAAGATTAAGTAATTGTTCGCTGAGGTCGGTTCCTGGATGGGTGGCCATTCATAACATACCGATTCCCCTCCGTGCTCCAGAAAGCACGTTAAGCCTTTCACAGGTGGTCACAGCTGTCATTTGTATACCTTTGGCAGTCGTTCCGGGTAGTCTAATAACACGAAAAATAAAACGATATCTCTAAATAGCACACTTTTTAGAAATCATCAACGATGGTACGGAACCCTCGGTGCGCGAGTCTGACTCACTCTTGACCGGTTTTTTTCATCGGGACCTATTACTAAGCTTTCGCCGTCTGTTTGTATATCTGACATGATGTATCTTAAGAATTTGAACCTAGCTAAATAATAAAATGTCTGCCTTGCCTACGCTAAGGTACTGCGAGTATTCACCCATTACGACTTAGGTTCATGAATACTGACTGGTAGATTGCTTGTCCATTTATTACATCTGTTGACCAATACCTGCTGTATATGGCCTCAGGCCATGATATAAAACTTGGCGCAATTTGGAACTCTGCTGGTGGGAAAAAATTGAAACCATTCGTATCATATGAATAATTTATTATATAACTAAGTTATATACCTATGTCTGCGAAACTACAAATACCTACTTTTTTTTATTCAGACTAATTTATAAGAACAAATCTTAAATACAATATATACAACTTGAAGCTAAAAAATATATCTATTATGTACAAGTGGTAAAAAAGGGGAACAGCTCATATAATTTATCCCCATCGCTGTCAGTGGGAAATGTGCTCAAAAGGCTGGCAGCGTTGCCACGTTGGATGGCAATGCTGATTCTTTGGCCTAAAAATTGACCAGCCTTCTGGTCCCGTGTAGAGTCGACCAACCGCTGGGCGATATCCCAAAAATATAATATCTTTTTGAATCCAATTAATTTCCTCCAAGGATCTACAAAAATTTTATCTTGTCTACAAAAATCTTCTTTTTCTATCGATACGAGCTATTTTCCAATACTTTCTTGGTTGATGGATAAGACAGACAGGTAGCATAAGAGTGGTGCTGACTGTGCAAGGACTGTCAGACGTAGGTGTGTAGACGTATAGTTGGTTGTTTCTGGAAAGTATGAAATGCACTTGTCAGTCATAATATGTATATGTCACCGTTAGATTGTAAAGATCGTTAGATTACAATCTATCTAGCGAGATTGTAAACTATCGATAGATTGTGAACCGTATCATTATGATTGCAATTTGACTCATTATTCTTCGCTATATTGTAATCTACCGAAGTGAAACCGTTAAATTACAATCTGAATAAAAATAATCTCTTTTTTCCATATTTTTTTCTATATAATCTAGTCGTTTCTGGCACTCACCGGCCGCTGCCGCGGCACCGCTCGCTTCGCTCGCTCGGCTCGTGCGTAGGTGGTCACAGTTTTAACCTAACCTAACCATTTTTTTAAACGTCCTACGTTCACAATTTGACCGCTTCCCATCGATAGATTACAATCAAGCGAAAAATGATGCGTTAAATTGCAATCATAATGATACGGTTCACAATCTATCGATAGTTTACAATCTTACTAGATAGATCTAGATAGATTGTAATATAACGATGTTAACAATCTTACGGTGACATATATGTATATTGTATCAGAACGCTCTTAGACAGGCATGTAGCTACTCTTTGTATATCTTGAGAGCAATATCTTGTCTACTATAATTAAATTAATTGTAAGTTAGTGATAAGATACAAACGATCGATTACGATCAAGTGTCAATCACTAGATGTGTCCTTGCCACGCCTTGAGTGTGAATGTTTTAGTTGTTCATTATGAGATTGTTCCGACTGTGCTGTTACTGACAATTTAACGTCTTGACTACTGTCATTTCTAACAGTAGTCATTTTCAATGTGACATGATTATATAAATTAATTAGGACTTTTAACTATTTTCCGACGATTATAAAATGATGTATATGTGAATAGCTTTATTTAAATTAAATAAGGGAAAGGAATAGTGTACCAGATTCATCATCATCATTCTCCTGTCCTTATCCCAATTCATGTGGGGTCGGCGCAACATGTTATTTTTTCCTCCATGCTTCTCTATTAGTCGTTATCTCGGTAGTCACTTCCTTTCTAGCCATATCAGCTTTCATACAATCTATCGATCGTCTGTACCAAATTGATCTTATCCGTATATTCAAATCACTAATTATATACAAAAACAAAAAAAACACTTAAGCGTCGAAGTACTCATCCGCATCACTGTCGTCTGGAAACGTGCCCAGAAGACTGGAAGCATTGCCACGTTGAATGGCAACGCTAATTCTTTGGCCAAAGAACACTCCAGCCCTCTGGTCACGTGAAGTGTCGAAATCACTAATAGTTATTCTTTGACGGTTGAATAAAATGAATATAACACGGCAAATTGACGTAGTATGTTATTTTTCTTAACAATTAATTGTATAACATCTATGTATACAAGCCACAATCCATTGCCCAGGAGGAGTATGTTTCGTCACGATACACTGATGACAGGCTCTAATAGAGACAGGTTGTGAGTTCATGGTCTATGAACACCATAGCCAATTGGTACTGTATGACTCATACAATTTGTATAGGCATTAGTACCTGTTCATGTGCTCATTCATGCAATTGTTATTCAAGCTCGGATTTGATTACAGGTTTGATACACCAATTTAGAATGATAAAATAGCTAGTCGACTTAGTTTGTAGTTGTTGCATGCTCAATTCCCATCTGAACAATATGAGATCTCTTTTTATATTCAGTCAGATACACTTTATTATAGGCTTTTCAATTCTTGTCTCATAAACATTTTTATTTTAGTTGAAATGTAGATGCAAGAAAAAAAGAAGGAATGGAGGGGATTTTTTTTTGAGGGTGGGAAATCAAAAAATTACCACTCTGGGTGGAGCGGAAGAGGGTGTCAGACTCTTACCGACTAAAACCCATCCATGTTCCTTCCTAAGCCCTTTGTGTTCCGGGGTAGCGGTAACCCTTTTGGACAATGCCGCTGATGATTATATACCTACTTTCTATTTTTATGCCAATGTTTAGCAGTTCCTTATATTGCGGACGAAGACGTAACGGACACGGATAATCGAAAATGGTAATTCGTTATGTCATGACTAGTTTTTGTTTGACCTTCCAACCTTGAACAATGAATGTAAAATTCCATCACCATGGTGACAATCAGCGGCAAACATCTATTATACATATCTTAAGTTACGTTTATAAACAAAACAGTTTCTTGCCCCATTTACGGTTGTTCGTGATAAGCCGTGAACTACAAGAAACGTTGTGCAATCATCAAGTAATACGCGAAAAGCTAACTTACTTATACCTAATAGGTAATATAAGTTACTTATTAGCGACATTCTTCTGCTTCGCACGGTTTTTGTGACTTGCCGTACCATTGAGATTTATTTACCTATTTATATATACATATTTTAACAAACCTGAAATCGCGAAAAAAATATCAGCTGTCCCATACATTATGCTCGCATAACTGGTCAAAATGTAGGGAGCAACTGATTTTTTTTTGCGATTTCAGGTGTGTTCCCATAGTAAAAGTTGTTTATAATGATGAGTACAATGACCCCTTAATAATTGCCCATGAATTCAATTCCACTCTATATAAAAAAGAAAGGTCACTCATTCACTCACTGATTAATTGACGAAGATAAAGTTTGGCACAGAGTTAGATTATGAGTAAGAGACGTCAGCTAAGAAGGATGTATTTTAGGAAACTCTCCCCGTAAAGTTATACATAATATAGAAGTTATGGTATGTATACATAAGTATACATACCATAACTTCTTCTGCTACCTACCATAAGTAAGGTTAATATTTACGTATCGTACAGCAAAAATTTTCAGAAAAAAAAAACAAGTTTTGCTGGGACATCCTTTAGGTAGATGTCCTTATTGAGGGTTTCAGTATCAAAAACTTGTCATCTACGATTTAGTTTGCAAATAGCATTTACCTTATTCAAAAAGACTACTTCTGTAAATATATAATCCTTTGATAAAGCTACTTCACCATCTAAAACTAAAAGACCATTTGAAACCAACACATTTCCATGGCGCCACTTAGTCAATGATCTACAAAAAGTTAGCCGAACGTGTAACAATAAAGTAATAAATAAATGGGCCGTCAGTTAAACTGCATAGAGGGAGACCATGACCTTGTGTTCCGCGTCGATTGTTCGTGTTTTAATAGTTTTTGTAACCATTATAAAGCCAGACGTGCGTGGGAGTTGATCTATGGAAGATAAAAGGGATGAATATACATAAAAGCCTTGCTATGGTAAATTGAGCGTTTAAGAGGTCTTTTTAATGTGGTTAGAATAGAAAAGATTGCTAAAAGTATTAACATAAGCATAGCATAATCAGTCTAAAATGTTCCCACTGCTGGGACACAGGCTTCCTCTCTATGAGAGGGTCCGGGCCGTAATCCACTACGCAGGCCCAGTGCGGATTGGTAGATGTCACATGTCTTCAAATTCATGATGTTTTCCTTCACTGTTTTGAGAGCAGTCATGGTGACATCTTCTTCTTAGCGTGTCGATGGCAATCTAAATCTCCTCGGCCCAGAATTCAGCTACGTGTTTAGCGCCATCACTAGCGTCCATCAGTTCCTGTAACGTGCGTACGGCAGGATACACAGGACACGAAATTAAGTGTCCCATCGTTTGTGGAACAGCACCACATTTACACTCCAAGGCGGAGCTGTCTATGAATCCCCACCTGAGCAGGTTTTCCTTGCTTCGGCCAACCTGGGTCCGGAGTCTGTTTAAAGCCAAGTTGACCAAGGCAAGATGCTCCCACATGAAATACACAAAATTAAGTTCCTGGTTGGGTTCGAACCCATATAAGTTGGGGCCGATACTACAGGGAAGAGGAACGAAAGATGTTTTTGAAGTGTGAGGGTGAAAAGCTAATTATCCTTCGTTTTAAAGGAGGATCATCCGACCTGAAGTCGGGTGTTGGGTGTGGTATACTACTTTCCGACAGTTGTTGTCGGATTTCTGTGCGTAAATGGCGTGGATAACTCTGATATTGCTATACGTCAGTGATTTAGGATACGTCAGTGTCGTTCATATGCATTTTAAAATACTTCTTGTCTTCTTAAACAAAAAAAAAGGTTTTCCTATAAAACAAGCCGATGGCGATGCTGTTAGTATAAACATTATTTTCTTACAAATTCAATTTTTTATTGCGAAATATTCTTTTTATTGGTCAATGATGTGATTGGAGGAAGGTAAACACTTCGATTTGATCGTATCAATTGCTTGAATAACTCCACGTTTCAGATTGCAAGGTTTACGAATTTCGTGTGAACGGGAGAAATGTATACTGCTTACTAAGAAATGCAATAAAATGTGCGATTAGTTCTGTTATTGATGCAATTAGTAACAGCGGCGATATCAAGGTTATACCGGTTTTCTGATTATTAAGTATTATAATTTTATGTGGTGGGATCTATCAAATATTACTTTACAAGAAGATTTGTTTAAATACACTTTTCCTTCTCATGGACATGCATGTTTTGATCACCGATGCATCTCAGGCACCTAAACCCTGACCTAATATCTTTTAGCGCATAACACTAGCCAACTTCGTTTTCAAATTTAAAAAAAAAAAAACATATTAATATTATATTCATCCTGCCAAAAATAACTTAGGCCCAAGTATACCTCCTTGCGAAACCCCAAATCAATACATAAATACAATTTCCAAGCAACGCAGTGTCAGATACGTTGCTTGCAATTTTTAACCTATATAACTTTGAGAACATATCATGTGATACCCTAAATTCTTCTGTATTTTTTCTGCCATTTCACTCTTTCGTATAGTTTTTCCTTGTCATACACTGAGGGTGACCTCACCGCGCTTGCGCAACCAACCGGTCAAACGTTGTATGATGATCTAATGACATTTTATACGTGTTTTTTTGCGATATATTTTATGATGTTTATGGTTCTGCATAATTTTTTGTGGCGATTATTTTTTTTTGGTTTAGCATACATTTTAAAATTAGCTTAAGGACATAAATTACATTCGCTAAAACTACCTGAATCTCTACATTTTTCCCTATGTTTTTGGTTTTTGACACTTCTGAGTTAAAGAGAAAATGTTGACATCCGAACATGGAATTTAATTACTGCTAGTAACATTAACGTTATTGGTAACTTGGAATGATAGAAAAAACCAGTGTTTTTAGGAGCAACTTCACTTCGGCAGTAATAAAAGTTCGGCGCCTCACTGCCTCTTAAGGATTACATGTTTTTTACTGCCGGCGCTACAAAACACGTGAAGTACCAAGCATTAACTATAATGGATCTCGTCAGTATCTTTACAAGCACACTTGAAATAACTCTACCTGTTCATTACATTTTAGAAAAACAAATAGATTTTCTTACTGCGTAACCTAATGCCAATCTTGATCATAGTATAATAATGGTTGCAAAATCTGTCTTTTGGAGTTGATCGTAGGGCCTTAAAATGCTGACACTAAGCATTATTACTAAGCGTTAACCAGAATAACCAGATTTTGATAAGCCCTAGCCTATAAATAAACTAGAAATAGCTTTAAAAAACTTAGGCACTAATCACGCTTCAGAATCAATAAAATTGCGTGCACGTAAGGTTTTGCTTTTAAAAACAAGGAATGTTATTCTTTATTGAAATGAAACTTTATTGAAAGTGGGTAAGGTAGGTTTTGGTGTGGTTCCGAAATATCGACCTTAAAAGTCCAGACGCTTTGTGGCTGGAATTCAAAATGGAAGATAAACGTGGAATGTCGCGCTATCTGTGCTCTTGCGCATTGTGCATAATGTGTTTTAAGGATAATGTGGCTATTTACACAATATTGGTGTTATGAAATGTTAACGAGGTTTTGTATGTATGTGATTATGTAGAAACTGTTTTTTTTTTTAGAAACATGTAATGGATATTTAGTAGCAAATAGCCGTGGTTTGTGTCTGGACATAATTAGTGGCCAGTACCTAAGTACTAGTTGATGATAAATAGTTACAAGTACAAGTAAAAGTTAAAGATTATACTTTTCATTTGCTTACTCTTGAATGTTTTGCTTCAAATAACTAGAAGTTATTTGAAGCAAAACATCAAGCTAAATGGAACCCTGGCTGAAGGTCCTGCAAAACTAGCACTCCTAAATGACAATGATATAAGATTTATGATATAAAATTATTTATTTTGATCACATCACGAAAATTAGATTTCAAAATAATTCCATAGCAGCAAACCTCATGTTGGTGTTACGGGTGATACCAGAAGGGTTGCATTCATCATTAAGTGTAGGTTAGTCATAGAAATACCTCACTTATATTTTGACCGTAGGTACTTAAGATAGGTACGCTATTGTTGTCACGTATACATTTGGATGTTGCATCTTTTGACTTTATGTAGCTGAATGTATGTAAGTATTTGGCAGCGAATTATGTAGGTATATGAATAAAAGTTTTGGTGCATTTGTTATCCTACGCTGACGTTACGCCTAAGGGACTATCGATTTAAAAATGTAGAAGAACTTATTATTGTTTTGATTAACTTCAGATAATTTAGGTATGACTTTTTGCTTCCACACTGGAAAAACAAAATGTATTACATAGGACTATGTATTACATAGGACTTTTTATCCCGGTGTTACATTCCCGTGGGATAATTAACGACGTACACAGGGGTGAATCCGCTGGCAGAAGCTAGTTTAAAAAATAAAATACAGACGACTGTGGGGAAGACCTGGATTCGCATAGACCAGGGAACCATGGCACAAAAGGGAGGTCTCAGCAGTTAGTGGGATATGGCTGATGATGATGATGATCATGATGATGAAAAGATTATAAAATCTACTTGGTTTCAAAATAAAAGAAAAAATCCTTAGGATATCTCCAACACTTCAATCTTGAAATAACTTGTTTATTAAAACGAGGTGCAACGGAAATGACAATAATATTTGTTTTCCTCCTCTGCTATGATAGTCCGGGCTTATTATCATGTGTCTCAGTAAATATGACATGTGTGTTGAGCTCATCCATTTACATTCTTTGCTCACGTTTGAGGAATTTCAACTCTTACTTCCCCTTCTATCTCGGATTATCTCCTAGATTCTTAGCATCATCTTGGACAGCACTCAGCTACTTAACATTACAAGTTAAAATTCAATTAACTTGCACATCTTTTTGGATTTTAAGTCAGTCTTACTACTTTCAAACTATCTTTACATTACCTTCCTGCAGCCATAATATATAAAACCAATAATAATAATATATAGTTTAAATGAATATTAGTATATAAATCCATATGAGCAGTAAAATTATATGTATACAATTATTTATAAGCACTCACATGAACACAAATCTTAAAATACATATCTACCTACCTACACAAAACAAAAGAGTAGATTAATACCTATTGAAATTGTAAAAATGTATAATAGCCCTCTTCCTATTTATTGTTTTTGTTATGCCCGACAGGGCCCACAATGCTCTAAAACTAAATGTACCTACCACCTAAGTTCACATTGTGGAATGCAAATAAACGTATTGAGTATTGCGTATTAAATCTTCCTTCTAACTTTATGTTAGACGATCACAAAGAGCTGGATTGACCCAGTTCCCATGACTACGGTCTAATAAGGCACGAAGCTCTTTCATTGTGACCTAGGCAAGGAGTTGTGTGTCGGTTATTTTATACTATGCTAATGCAATACGTAAATTTCCACTTACCTTGGTGACCTCATAGTGTCTGTCATTCGAATTCTTTTAAGCAACTGAATTTGGACTCTATTTTGAAAGATGCACATTGCGTTTCGGAGTGTGTCTTGTAATATATTTGGAAGCAGACCTGAATTCCGAATTGAAACTGCAATATCGCGACGAATTTATTTGATTAGCCTTATTAAGTTATTGTTTGATCTTTGTATACCATTGTTCATTGCGAAGAATAATATTAAATTCAATTTTTTTTTACCGACCAAATTAGAGTTAATGTTTCTTTTGGGCGGGCCGTTTGATCTCTGTCTCTCTCTCTGTCTGTATTGTGTCTAACATTGTCGTACCACAGTTAATTGCGTGGGTGTCATTCAAAGCAATACTAAGTTCAAAGACATGGTTAGAATGGTCGCTATTATTTGTGACTGTCAATACCGTTAGAATCTTTAATTATATCAAAATGAAGACTGAAACCGAGTCTGGATTGGTTTGTTGTAAACTTTTAGGAAATCTTTTTGTGATGAATTTGTTTTAATGTGGGTTTACTATGGATAACCTTTCCTAGCCTTTCAGGGAATTCGTTGCGCGTGACGTAATGTTATGTTTTATTGTTCTAAATACAGACGGCGACTTTATTTATTGCAAAGCTTCCTTGCTTTTGCAATAAATAAAATAAGAGCACACGCTACTTCAGTTTTAAATAGCTCGTGTTTTAGTAACAAGAATTTATTTTCTAGAATATGTCTGGATAATATCAACTTACCCAAACATTGATGTAATAATAGATATTAATATTATCTAACGTTTATATCTGATATGAAAACAAACAGATAGAGTAGCGACCTTTCTAAACGAAGCGATTTGATTACGCTATCCGTCTGCAAATCTTATCTTTATTGTTTATGAATAAAGATTATTGTATTATTATTATTATTATATTAAAGCGGAAGGTCATTCACTCACTGATTAATCACGAAATCTCAAAATCTACTGGATCTATGAAGATGAAATTTGGCACAGAGGTAGATTATGAGTAGAAGACGCCAGCTAAGACGGATGTTTTTAAAGAAACTCTCCTTGTATAGTTATACATATACCGGGTGAAATTGAATTAATGGGCAATATTTTAAGAGGTCATTGTACTTATAATTATGATCAACTTTTACTATGGGAACAAAACTGAAATCGCAAAAAAAAAATCAGGTGTTCCATACAATCCATACATTATGCTCGCAAAACTCTTCAAAATGTAGGGAACAGGTAATTTGTTTTAGATAATGATATGTAAGTTTAATATTAACGTATCATACAGAAAAATCTTTCAGAATAAATTCATGTCCTTATTGAGACACCTTTAGATATCTATAATCTTGATGCGCAAAATAATACCTACGAATATTTTGATTGGTAGGATCAATTTAATTTGCTAGGAATTCTTATTTTTTTTTCTCGTATCGAATGTAAAAGGATAATTAGAATTCTTAGCCAATTAGCAAGGTGGTAACAGCAGTGGTCACCCAATGGAAATGATCCCGACTTACAAGTCACACGTCGTGGGTTCGAACCTAGGCGAGCACTTTACTTAGTGCAATTTATCATATCATGACTGATCTCAAAAACTGATCCATCCTGATGCAATGTCCTTGAACCAATAACTCGAAGATATGTAATTTCCACCAACCCACACTGGGCCCACTCTCTCACAGAGATGATTTGTCACCCAACAGTGGGATTAATAAGCTGATTAAGCTAACGTGGTAGCTGGTTGACTGATCAGATATGAATGGTTATTTTTATGTAATTCCGTATTTTCTCATAGTAATAACTGTAGGTGATAAAGACTAATACAAAGTATATGACTGATCACTGTTAATGCAGATTTATGATGATGTTTATTGTAAAATATAAACGTAACATAATGTCTCGCCTGTAATGCTTAAAAATGAAATAAAATGACATTTAAATTACGAGATGACGTAAGTACTCGTATTCAAATGATTTTGTTTTTCCTTCTTTGTTTAAAAGAGTGTCCGTGGAGTTTCTTGCCCGTTCGTCTCCATATGTACACACATCAAAAGTGTCTAGGGATCAACATATATTTTTGCAATAACTTTTCTCTTGATTGATATTAATTTAAATTTTCTTTAAGGATTCATCAAATAAAGTGTTTTCGTTTGCCACAGTAACGATAAACCAAGTCACCTTTGCATTAATAAAGAAATTTGCCATTTTCCTAATAAAGGGATTTTTGACATTTGAACCACTAACATTAAAGTTCGAAAAAAAGACTGAAATAACAGTTTTCTTTAAAATTTTATTGGGTAACTTAAACAATTAATAATCCGTGTTTCTACCGCGAACACTAACAACACAAGAACATCGGTTTGGCATACTCAAAATGAGTTCATCCTAATCACGCTGTGGAATGGCCGCCCATGTTCGTTGCAACAACAAAAAAAGGTCTTCTTGCAACTGGATACCCTCCATATTCGGCAGAGCTCTTCTCTGTAGCATATCCCATGCATGCTCAATCGGGTTCAAGTCTGGCGACTGAGCAGGCCAGGGCAGGACATTGATGTTAGCTGCGGCGAGAGTCTGTCTTACAACTCTTGCGGTGTGCGGTCGTGCATTATCATGCATTAACTGAAATAAGGGACCGATTTGCACTTGTAGAGGAACGATGACGTCAGATACAATCGTCTCAGCATAAATTTGAGCGTTGAGGTTGCCTCTGATCCAAATCAACTCAGTTCTTCCGCCGATCCAAATACCCGCCCATACCATGATGGTTCCACCACTCATTTGTACACTCATACAATACATTTGTAGCTACAAACATATTTGTATTGATTGATTTTAAAGAAATATTATGTTTTACCCGCGAGTGCGTCCGCGTCAATTTCTTGTTTAAACACAAAATAATTATATATATACCTAATACTAGCTGCTGCCAGCGGCTTCACTCGCGAGGCTGTCGGAAAATATCCCAAGGGAACGTACTTCCGGGATAAAAAACTATCCTATGTGTTAATCCAGGTCATAAACTACCTCTGTGCCAAGTTTCATCTCGATCCGTTCAGCCGTTAGAGCGTGAAGGACGGACAAGCATACAAACTCACAAACACTTACTCAGTCACGAACTTTTGCCTTTATAATATTAGTGTGATATCCATGCAATGCTTTCAGTTAGTAAAACAATTTTTGGAATCGGATCAGTAGTTCCAAAGATTACCCCCTACTTAGAAACTTACAACAAATTTTAGCTCTATATAGTTAGTATATAAGCACGGTTTTCACTAGATGTTTTGTTTTACAGCTGTGGTTTACAACAATTTAAGACAAGACTGCACACACAGACACAGTTACACACGGTTTTTATATAAGTTTGCTTACGTAGTCAGAATGTTATTAAGTTAATCTTTGAGTAAAGCTCTTACACAAAAATTATCAGATCAGATATTCTAAAACTATATAAAAGCAAATTCTTGACAAATCAGCAACACGTTTTGGTTAATTTTGATATGTCAACATACTTAGCTGCATAATAAATCTCCATCTAAAATTAACATAAAAATTCAATAAACGATTAACTCTTATGTAATACCAACGATTTGTTATCAGCTGTAATTATATCGATTATGATCAGGCGAAACCTGTAAGTGAACATAATGTACCTACGGCTAACCTCATTTTTGGGTGAACCACATAATCCACGACCAAGGTTGAAGATATTAGTAACGGTTAAACGGTTTACTGAGCAAAATGGATTGAATAATGAAGATACGATGTTGAGACACTGCAAATTGTGTAATTTTCAGGTTTCCGTACCCAAGGGGTAAACCGAGACCTATTACTAAGACTCCGCTGTCCGTCCGTACGTCTGTCAACTGTATCTCATAAACCGTGATAGTAAGACAGAAAACAACAAGTACTTAAAAATGGAATAAAATAAATAATTAATGGGGCTATAAAATACAACAATTTTTTTTGCCCTTTTTATAGATAATGGTACGGAACCATTCGCGCGCGAGTCCGATTCGCACTTGGCCCAAAACTTTGCCACATCGACATTCACATATTGTAAATATGTCATTCAATCTTTCTACAATTGCATCTGCGAATCACCACTTTAACTATATCAACAAAACAATCCCATAACATACTTATATCACCTCCATTCAAAATTCTCTAGAACTATACAATCCATCACCACCAATTAAAGCGAAGATTCAATAAATCCAACAGATCGTACAAGATGTTCTTAGAACCGCACAGACAAATAACACGGTGCAAGATATTATTAGCAATATCAACAAATAGTTCTCACTAACAACCGATGATAGGATAGTTATAAATTGGTCTCTAGACTACCTGATGACCGTTGCTTGTTGTATTCTTGTTTAATACGTGGCTAAATGGACCATCGGTCCATTATCCTAGCCACCTTCTTAAGGTTATCGAACCTTAAGAAGATGGCTAGGATAGACTGGATGCGGAAAACGGGGGCCAGGGTGTTGTGGCGCAGCCTAGGATAGGTCCCCAGTGGACCCAGCATCTATATATATCCAGCAGTGGACTTTGATAGGCTGAGTTGCTTGATTGACATGCCTATAGTTCAAGGAGTTCTGAGGTAAAATCATAAAAAAATACAATCGAATGAATAACCTCCTCTTTTTTTAAAGTCGGTTAAAAATGGGGTCAGAAAACGCTTCTTTTAAACTTTGATAATGTTCTTTACTATCAATGTTTTATTTAGATATTTGTCTACTAGTGAATTCAGCTGAATAAAATATAAATAAGACAGATACCTAACAAGAGCTTAATCCAATCAAAATGTTAACAGTAGAAAGTTTCAACAAAGAAAGTCAGTCAACCAACGAGTAGTTTCTCTAATCGTATCTAGTAATATAGTTATAGCGACTGTTTAAACTGCACAAAGATTAATAGCCATAGCCATAGGACTATTTGGCTCAGCTGTCATGGCCATCAATCATTGAGGAGGCAGTTCCGTTTCTCTAACAGTTATGACATGTCACGGATTTAGTCGCTTGTAAATACATGTATTTATTCGGTTCAATTGTTGTACTAAGGACTATTTCTTGTCAGCGGGATTTTCTGAAAGGGTTACCGCTACCCCGGAACATAAAGGGCTACGGAAGGAACATGGATGGGTTTTAGTCAGTACGAGTCTGACATTCCCTTCCGCTCCACCCAAAGCGGGAGATGTCATTTGATAATTTCCCACACTCAAAAACATCGATCTTCGTTACATTTAGGTTCGATGTATTGATCTGCGGACTTGAAGTAATTTAAATGCAGGATTTTATTTCCCATCTTGCCCTGTGTACCCTATCACCTGCACACGCGAGGATCTGCTGCATCAGCGAACGGTGTTTGCGTTGCTGAATTTTGGGCTTAACAATATTTTTTATTTCATTTTAATTCCTATTATGTTTGCCATAGACACGTTAAGAAATGCACAAATATTTAAATTAGGAAAAGAAAAAAATAATTTCAAATTGAGCTTTTGTAAGTTCAATGTCGATGTACCAAAGACCAAACAGTATGTGACTATAAAAACAACACAACGCGACAACAAGCTCGTAAAATAACAAAACAGGTTTTTCTAACGAATCACAAATTCTGCATCACAAAAAAGTTGACCTTGAAACTACCAAAACCTGTTGCAACGTTTATATACAGGTTTCTTATGACAATACTATGTAAAATGGCACTGGTGGCCCAGTGCGTAGTGTAACAGTCGCGCTAACAATATATTCATAATTTTGAACATCGATTGAATCAATCACAGTTTCAATTTTAACAAATCCCACTCTATAAAAATCGTAGACATAATTGAATGTACTCCTACGAGTAATGAGGCCCACAGCCGTATAATTAACAACATTGTCTGGAGACTACTGTTTATCATGCGTTGGCACGCTGGCACAATTTATTTTTTGTCAAGCGAACCTTGGCTCTGTGGCCCTTGACGGTCGTTGACGCTCGTTACATCATCGCCTGTACGGATATGAACCTCAATTGATTAGTCTTGTACTTTTAAGTGTTGATTGCTTAGAATTAACTTGATTCTTTAAATACTTTCATGTATCACGTATTCGAGTATCTTTTTGGATCTTGCAATTTTAATATCACATATAGTTGCAAAAATGGCTATTGCTAGCGGTACAATATTTTTGTTCTAGCCACCCGCCCCTGCTTTGTACGTACTGGGTTGTTCAGATAAGCAGTCGCTCCATGTAAACTATAAATATTCAGCTGGGTCCGGTAAAATTGTAAGCCAACCTGAACATAGTTTAGAAAGGGCTAGGCAGATTGATTGATTGACTTTACAAAACTCTAATGGGAAAAAATAAAGATTTTTCTCGGTGGGCTTGTCAAATTATGTTACTTCTTCTTTTCCCAGAGTTTATCTGTCTGTAGATACCAATTGTTTTGTTATCCTTGTTGATATCAAAATGTGCTGTTTTGTCCTCCTTTAAGTTTAAGATGATGTCAAAGAACGAAGGAAGATTTTTAACTTCAATATCAAGGATTTGTTTGCAATTTACCTTAACCTGAATGAATGCAGCATTCAACATGTATATTCTTCGAATATCTCTTTCCTTGTAGCTATTCATCGTTGCTAAGAATCCCCACATCCATTCAAAGTACAAATGGAATATACTAATGCACCTTGACTCAATTTATTGGGAAATATAATACTGGCTGACTATATTCCCGACATTAATTTAACTAGCTCTGTGTATGTGCCCCACCCAAGTGAACACTCGACGGAAAAGTAGGAACTTAACAGTGTTAACATTTCTAAATGAGATTGTTGACTACTTATTGACCCATTTCCTATTGTTACAACTCGCGCAAAGCGGATATACATATAGTAACTAATAGTGTAGTGTTGTAGTGTAGTGTTATTCCGATTTTTAGGAGTATATTCCTTATGGAGTGTGCATGGATTGTTGTAATCAACTATTTGAGTGATGAAATCAAAGAGAGGGAGTTTTCAGCTTGTTATCGACTATGATGATCTTCCAACTACCAGTTCTAATTCCCTTGTCTAGACTAGGTATTGATTGATGTTAGGGCTCCATAATATAAAGCTAAAACTATTAGAATTTCTTTAAATAAAAATTTCGAAACTCAATAAAATTGATCGCATAACACAGTTGAGTGCAGCATAATATTAATAAGTTCTGCCAAGTCGTACCGTGCCAAGGTTGCCATTAGATCATCGTCTTGTGGTCGGCTTGTTTACTTGTTTTTTTATTTATTACCTACATCAGAAGGTCCAGTGAGATATGAAAGGTCTTTTAATTTAATTAAGATATTTATTTCAAGAAGATTGGCCTTAATGTCTCCCGTTATTATAATTTATAACGTCTGTTGCTACGAGCTGATTTCCGAATCTGTAAATCATTTTATTTTTGTCATCTTTTGCTTCAGATGATGTCTGCTGGTGTTAAAGCTGGCACTTACTAAACAACATCAACATTAGTGATTCGGTTTAAAATCAATATTTGGGTTTATTTTAAAACCTTCATTTTCTTTTATATTCTATTCTTATTATTTTCTAACCTCAGCTTCTATAGAGTAACTAGCTTCTGTAAGGTTTTAAATTTTACCAACTCTATAGATATTCGCTTAATAAAAGCCGTTTGCTTATAAGAACTCAACGATTTTTACGGTTATACTTATTGTCCTTTCGAGAGATTTTTTTTGTAATGTACCTATGGGGTTCATACGACATTTGAGAGGTTAAATGTGCAACTCCTAACATACCCTTGAATCCTCAGCTTCAGGTCTCATCGCTAATGCTGACCTCAAGCCAGCTGTCACTACCTCCATTATAGAAAACGACATAGAAATAGACTCATCTCGCGGCGTGTTTACATCGCGCGACCTTGGCATCGATTCGTTTTCGTCTGTTAGTAAACGTGTAGACACATCGTATGAGTTTTCATTTTCATCTTGACTTTTTCTTATTCTTTTAAAGAAATGTTACTTGTTAACAGTTTGTGTATTAAGGAGGTTGGTTGGGTAGTTTTAAAATAAAATATTTTTTTCTTTTTGTGAAAGCTGAAGATGAAAAGATCATCCGTTGTGATGTTCTTTGAACGTTTGAGAACATTAATTAGATTAAAGGTTTTTGGCACTTAAGCTTGGCGGTATTGAGTTATTATCAATAACATCACGCCTATTTCCTTCGAAGGGCGTAAATAAATAGGCATCAACAATTATGAATTCGTAATCCCAAATATATTTTGTATTTGACATTTTCCATTTATTTTGTTCTTGAGCTAACTACAACCCACGCCACGTTTTTTTTCCAATTTTACGGCGATATTATTATTTCCTGAATAATTCATGATACGAAGAATAAAAGAAGCAACTGTTTTTATATTTTCTTCAACGTTTGATCACACTGTGAACGTGCTCTAACATATGTAGCGTTCAATTACCGCGCTCACCTTGTCGAAGATATACCTCCGCGTACATTACAGATCAGTCTGGATTGGACTTCATACGATTTTTTGCTAAAACTAACCTTGCTTGCTAGAACGTCTTTAGGGCCGTAAAATGAGAGACAATTAATCATTTGAAGGTCGATCTATAATTTAATCAGAGACTCATTCAAATGAACCATACTATAGGACTTATGTTTCAAGTTCATAATAATGGATTTAACAACCAAACAGACGATACATTATATAATGGCACATGATGCAAGAGGAAGGTGAGATTAATACGACGCCATTATGGTAGAGCATCCATAATATTTTATGCATCCATAATATACATGACACAACCATATTGCGTCATAAAGAAATTCCCTTCAAATATAACAAGTGCAAGAATTTATATATTATCTATGTAACTTACTCAAACAATCCATCTATAAGGTCGGTGTGACAGTGTCAGGGCCGTGCATATCTGCCCATAGATAGTGTGATGACTATTAATGGCCGCAGTAATGGTGGGTGACGTCATTGGCGCCAGCACAATGTCAAATGGGGCTTACGTGTATAGGGTGCACATACTATGCATAGCATGCCTTTGAAATGGGTCATGGGTGTGGCTTTTTGTTTTGATGGCTGTTATTTTAATGATAATTTTACCCTTTTGAGAATTGAAGCTACCAACATAAATCCAAAAAAAAAGCTTCAACATATCCATGAATACATAATTTAATACCTCGTACAAAGTAGGGGTCGAAGCTTCATAATTTGAATTTAATATTTGGTTATTATTCGTCATCCTGCCCTTATTTCAATTTATTTGGGGTCCGCGCAACATGTCTTTTTCTTCCATACTTCTCTATTAGTCGTCGTCTCGGTAGTCACTACCTTGCTAGCCATATTCTATCACACAATGCATCCGTTGTTTCTTTGGCCTTCCTCTACTTGTACAGCCATCCAAATTTATACTCACAACTTTCCTGACATCATTTTCCTCATTCCTCCGCATAGCATACCCATACCATGGCAACCGATTTCCACACAACTTTTCAGTCACTTTCGTAAAGTATTAAAATGATGAACTCTTTTTTACCATTTTCACTATTTACGTTGATAAGTAGTAATTTCATCTGTATAATACTCACCTAGTTGCGTGTACGTAGTTAGTTAAATACAATCTAATTGCACGAGCACTCTCTAAACTTCCATAACAATTACTTCGTAAATTTCGTTAAATTGACATAATTAGTGTTAAATTGTTAGTTCCCAAAACAACTGTTAATAACGGACTTTCAGTTGAAATTTAACGATTCCCATGGTATAATTGTTCCATAATTATGTCTGGTTGGTTGACCATTGGGCTGTGCTCGTTGGGAATTCGGCCAGATCTGATTGGAATGATATGGTTAATTTTACCTATGGAAAGAGTTCAAAATAAGATCTACTAAATTATAAACTAGTCTACAAACAGGTCTGACAATACGATCATTAATAAAGGAACTAAAATATAATGGTTAGGTATATATTCACACTAAAATCATATAAGACTAATATTATTAAGGCGAAAGTTTGTGAGTGAGCGTGTGTTTGTGAGTTTGTATGTTTGTCCGTCATTCACGCTCAAACGGCTAAACGGATCTGTATGAAACTGGCCATACGATATTTTTAACTTTTTATCCCGGTAGTACTTTCGATTGGGATAATTTCCGACGTCCACGCGGGCAAAGCCGCGGGCAGCAGCTAGTATTAGATAAGTATTCGTAACTAGTGGTAACATCGTGGTAGATATGTAGATATCTAGGTACCTATGACTTATCTTAACAATCATCAAAATATACATATCAGAAATAATCATGGCACTGGTATTTTTCTTAAAAGACGTAAATGGACGGGAAATTCTCCCCCAAAAAACAAAAAGGCGAATGACATGCAGCATAGAAATGACGAGCTCATATTTAGCCATAAATAAGAAATAATTCGTATCGATAACATCGTTGACAAAAATAAAAAAAGTTCACTTGTAGCATTATCAGGCACGCGATCACTGTTATGAAATTGATCGTAAAAATATAGGGCTGTATCAACTAAACGGAATCTGAATAGAAATAAAATATAATAGTTTTGTTTATTGAAAATTTCAAGATCCATGAGTGAAATTTTTACATAATTATGATATGCCGCTACAAGTGATTATAGATTTTCACGACAAGACGAGCAAAATTTTTGTATGGCTAAGAAATAGGCTGTTACTGACCAGCAATAGATTTAATCAATATCTTTAAATACTATAAGATTAGCAAAAGCATAAATCAATGATGATAATGCAGTAAATATGAAAACTTTGATCATGCTAATGCAAGTTCCACCATAGGAGTAAATCAACTCTGTTGTACTGGTAGACACGAGAAAATGTGAATATGGAATCTAAATAGTTAGAGAACTGGAAAGGTTATCAACCCTGCTCCAACTTCGAAGATAGGCCATTATCCGTATCTGGTCGTGCCATGCGTGCGCTCCTCCGGAGGTACAAGTGACAGACAGATATGCGTGACTGATAATGGACAGAAAGCCTACAGGAACCCCATGGATACAATGCGTTTACGAGATATTGTTCAGATCCATAATGGAATTTTACAACTTTCTTATAGTAGAAGTATTTAACTTTATGGAACGTTTTGTTCATTTCCGTGTCTCATTTATTAATTTGATTGCTTACTCGTTAAAGTTTTATTATCTTCCGTACTTGTGCAGAATTGCAATAGAATCTTGAGAGAAATTGAAATGTTTTATGAGAGTCTTCCTGAGTCATTGATTAGTCTCGCCTTCATAAAGAAACTAATCATTTCCCGCTATAAGGTTCGATTTAACTACTATTGTAATGAAGTCTATTAAATTAACCAACTCTACGTAATGGTAGCAACGATGCAAATGAACGATACACCGCTGTACCTGCTTCAGTTAAAAATAGACCCGCTAACGTTTAGCTATACTGTAAGAGTCTATCAACATCCTTATAACGCAATCTCCAAATATTTGTTCTGCAGGGCAGCTGAGTCTATGAACTCATAAACTAGAAATAGAATTCTGATATATGCGCTGTATATGTATTTAAGATTGGCTTTATTTCCGTTATTAACTTCTGTTGAGATTTATTTAGACTTGAGACTGGAGCTAATCGTTAAAAGATTAAATGGTGGATTTTTAAAATGTCACACTATCAATCTCTCTCTCTCTCTTTGACTGGCGAAATGTGGGTGTGTAAGTAGATCTCTGCCAACCCTTCGGGAGTTACAGTTCGTGTATCTCAAAGATGGCGTGATTTCTGAAGCCATAACTAATGCATCATTCGTTAGTTACTAAATCAATTTCAGACACCGATAGATAAATCCACAAACAAGATTTAAATATGTTGGCTATTATAGACAAAATCATGATCCAAGCAGACAATACACTAAGCGGGATTGTCCGAAAGGGTTACCGCTACCCCGGAACATAAAGGGCTACGGAAGGAACATGGATGGGTTTTAGTCAGTAAGAGTCTGACACTCCCTTCCGCTCCACCCAGAGCGGGAGCAGTCATTGGATGATTTCCCAGCCTTAAAAAAAAAAAAAAAAGCAGACAATACACCCTCTATTAATAACACCTCTATTTAAAGTCATAACAACAATATAACTAAAATTAATGTTTACTCTTATCGTAACAGTATCCTTACTCCTGGTGCACTGAACTTGGCAAGATGTAGCGTCTGCTATAGAGAAAGTGACTCAGACCATTGTGATTTAGTTGGTAAGGCGAGCTACACACATGTTCGGGTAAAGACATGAATCGCAACTCGCTCATGATTCAGGGAGGGTAATGCCGTACGAAGTTGACAATTAGGTTTAAAGAATCTTTATTTATCTCAAGAACATGAGACCGTTCACTTAAATGAGATTTAAATTTTACCTTAATTAATCGTCGTCTAATGACGAAGCATGCAGATGTAGAATAATAATAAGTAAAAATATAATAACGTGTACAAGATCAAAAGCAATAGCCATGAGCTTAACCCATTGGCTGCGGGAACGCGGATGCCCCCGAGATACAATGGCTTTTTAATTGTTTCTGTAATGAATACGAAAGGCTTACTGAAAATCGAATATATGTTCTGCTTCGAGTTGAATATGCCGCTGCAAGAGTGTCGCACCCCTTACTCTCCCCGTGCCAAATCTGGCGTTCAAGTCTCATCAGACAGCATGCCAAAAAGGTTTTATGGTTGTCTCAGCTATTCTTTTATGTACATATTCGATCACTTTTATGGGTTTTGTTTAGTGTTTGGATACAGTTTATATGGATATCACTGAGTAACAGGCCATTTTGAGAGAATAAAATTAGGTTTTAGCAGTTGTGTCGTATTTGTATGATTTAGTGTTAGTATCTAGTGTTAGATTTATAGGTTTTATTATGACATATTTTCATTTAAGGTTTATTATAGTTCTCAAAATAATGAACTGTATCTTACTGTTGTATGTGTTTTTGTAAGTTCAGAGCCTGGAATAAAACAATTAATCTCTCTTGTTACAGATGAACAAGAAAGAGTACAGAAGAAAACGTTTGTCAATTGGATCAATTCACATTTATCGAAGGTAAGAAATCAAAATAACTAGCTAGTACTAAGTGCCAATGATTTAACAGTTTTTGCAACGCAGCGATGCATTTTCATTCGTGAGGAATGTCTGCGGAGAATTTATGGGCAGTAATAACTACCTTGCTTACCAACACCGTTGACGGTTTAGTCAAGCTTGGCAATCACGGGAATATGGTTTCGTTGCAGTTTGAAGCAAGCCTAAGTTCAGCAGTATAGTTATGGGTTTCTTTGATGAGTAGATCGGTGATTCTGTTTTGTTCATCAGGTATTATTGTGGATTGTTTCACCGTCTTCAGTTAAATTATTTAGCTGTTCCACATTATTTTAATCTGGTGGACAACGTATGCCTATCCAGTAGCTTACAAACAGGTCCTATGTATCTTCCCTAATATTAGTATAAATCATCTCGTTTGTTGAATGATTGCTTTTATTTGGCGAATAAAGTTACGAGTAAAAAGGTTAGGTTAACCGTAGCATTCAAAATTGCAATTTTAAAATCTCCATCGACAATTTTAATAAGAAAGATATTATATTTGTAGTTATTGGAGTTAGCATTGTTATTGTCATGTTGAAAGTTACGGGTTATCGCAAAGTTATGCATTGGATTATTAATGTTACAATTTCCATTGAGTTCGGGAGGATGCTATACTACATTTTCTCCCGATTTTGCATTCGTCAAAGTACTGACATAATCTGTATCTTTCAGCGTATACCGCCACTGCGCATCGATGACCTTATCTACGACCTGCGCGATGGAACAAAACTGTTGGCGCTGCTCGAGGTGTTGTCAGGGGAGAAGCTTGTAAGTACTTTTAACTAACAATTCAATATTTTCTGACATAACAGAACACAACGCTGTTATTCCCCGAAGAAATAGACAGTAGAGTATTAAACACTTAAATTTCGTCACCTATGTTTTAGTCCGATGTAATAGGGGGCAAGTCAACTGTCATTAATCGGGTACAAATCCAGATTACGCGCTGCGACTGAGTATTTAACCCTTGAAATGTCGTAAAGGTCGTCGTCCATAGGTTCATAAGAAAAATGATCTCGAAACGTTAATAAATATAACCGTATAAATCGTTGAGCTCTTATAAATAAGCAAACGGCTTCTAATAGGCGAACATCTGATGGCTTAATGCTCAGACGTTGCGCTTGCGACTCCTACTTTCAATAGACCAATGTCTAGTCTGAAAAGAGTGAAGCACCGAATAAGACAGAATTCCTCTTGAATGGAATAATCTAAGAGGAAACGTGATATTATAGGTACGCTGATAAGCTCTTTAAACTTTCACTTATTTGTTGACAGTTAACATGAGTGATTAAATGACAGCTTCGAGATTAACTAGTATTTCTGATTAATTTTATTTTTATACGGTATTTTAGGGCAATAATTAGCGTTTAGTAAAAATATGGAAATTATGATGTAACGCATTAAAGTATTTAGCGGTGCTCAGGTAAGGTGTATAAAATCTTTTCTGTTAAAATATTGAGACTGCCAAAGTTTAGACGGAAGATTTAACATAAACAAAATTGCACCATCCAGTTTGCAGTCATGTCAGCTTTGAGATGGCAATGGGTCTGCGATGCTCTTAGTAATGCAGATGTTCATACATAAGTAGCAAAAAGCACTAACAGTTATAAACACAGCATGTGTGACTTCCACTTATTAAGAATTTATACATCGTCAAAAACTGTCCTCAAACGAATCCTTTCCCACAGCCTATGGAACGCGGCCGCGTCCTCAGACGCCCGCACTTCCTATCGAACGCGAACACCGCGCTGCGCTTCCTTGCCGGCAAGAGGATCAAGCTGGTGAACATCAACGCTGCTGACCTCGTGGACGGACGGCCTGCAGTTGTGCTCGGCCTCATTTGGACCATCATCCTCTATTTCCAGGTAGGGAGGCGCTCTTCTTGGTTAGTGCTTCAACAGAGAGCTGCAATAGGAAAGTCTGAATCTCTCTTACCAAGAAGTATCTTGTTGCCCAGTAACTGGGTTGTGGAGGTCAGATACGCAGTCGCTCCATGTTAAATACTGGTATACAGCTGCATCTGGTTAGACTGGAAGCCAACACTGACATAGTTCGGAAAAGATTAGGCAGAATGATGAATCAGATATTATGAAAATTTTAACAGAAAAGTTAAAACTTGTCGGATTTAGAGTTCCAGCAAAGTATGTAGATTCAAATTCAAGTAATTAATCTCTCTCTATCTTCACAGTTTCTCATATGAATACCTAAGAAGTTAACATGAAAGACAAGCTTCAATACTAGGATATGAATTGAAATGGTCTTGCTTTTAAATAGGAATAAAACGTTTGCTATACATTTAAGCTTCACTGACACTTGATATTAGAATGCCAAAAACAACTAAATCATCAAAACGGCTTTCTCAAAAGTATAGCATTACTATACCTTAAAAATCTCTAGTTACTTTAGAAAGTAAAATCTGTATCGTATTTCTTCAATTTCATTATTGCGGCTCACTGTACACTGACTCAGCACCGTGTGGTACGGAAATAGATCTCAATTAGGATAGAACTTCCACAGTATTGCGTAGGTAGAATAGCTCTACACTCTCAGAAACATTTACTACAGTTATAAATCTAATAAGATCATCAATGTTTATATGATCTTAATCAATGGTCTCATTTATTTTATTTGTATAGTCACTGTGATCATTAACATTTTAGATGTGTACTTCGGATATATTTAGATAATGATTCACAGTCTGCTTCATCGATACTATTTATTAGAATGTATTTCCCATATTTAATTTTCTTCATCTCCATACATTGTCATCTGTAGTATGGATTTAAATTGATTTTCAAAATTACTTTCTAAAATGAACAGCCAATAGCAGACTTACCAGCATTATATCTTTGCCCTAATATTTTAGCTCCATATTTTTTGTAACTAATCTTTCTCTTAAATCTGCCCCTTTACAGATGTAGTTGCACTATCCAGTTACTTGTTGTATTTAATAATTATTATTTTAATATCTACCGTTAAAATGAGGATGTACTGTATTTTAATCGTTTGTTTTATACTTATAGATTAAAAGATTTTTAAATTAATTTGTTTATTTAAAATCTCAGTCTGTTCTCATTTTAATTGGCTTGAACTAATTTTGTTTGCGCAAGCTTCGCTCAATGTATTGGACCCACAGGATAGAGGACCTAAGGTAGGTAACGGCATCACAGCTTCTATAGTAGTCTGGTCTCTTGGCATTATATTATTATACCCTTTTTATATTTGTGTAGGTTTTGTAGCAACTGAGAATATGTTTGCTACTATATTATTTACAAATCTATGCTTGTTAATTTAAGCTTAGCTTACTATATTTGTGTTCCCATAAACGTAAGTTTTTGTATTTCCTATATTTACAGCTCAATCAAGCTTTTAAGTTTTAAAGAGCTTGTTTTGCAATATAACTATTATATTCCCTATTTTCTTTATTATATTCTTAAGCCAGAGACTATAAACTACACAGTACTGCTATTGGTTGACCAATTTGGTTTTATAATTGAACTAGAATCACAAACATCACTAACAATGTCAAATCACCGTTAGATAAATAATTGTATTATTGTCATCACTTTAAATCACTTAGCCGTAGTTCGAGTGTGGGAGGAGTGAATTGGCAGAATTTTGTTGTTGGTTGCGTCATCAAAATAGTGACTGGCGCTAAATGCAATGTAATACTAGTTTTCACTGTTACAGAACAATACGCAAAAGTAAACAACAAGGTTGTCCATCATCATCATCATTCTCCTGCACTTATCCCAATCTATTTAGGGTCGGCGCAACATGTCTTCCTCTTCCATACTTTTCTATTAGTCGTCATCTCGGTAGTCACTTCCTTTCTAGCCATATCATCTTTCACACAATCCATCCATAGTTTCATTGGTCTCCCTCTACTTGTATAACCATCCACATCTACATCCATGTTGTTTACTTTCGCGTTTTAAACTTCAGGGGCCCGGCTACCACCTCTGAGAACAGTATTATTTTCAGTGGGAAAAAAACGGAGCTATACGTCCTGTATAGCTTCGTCTCAGTCTCATTGACATGCTGCGCCGACCCCAAACAAATTGGGGTAAGAGCAAGAGAATAATTATGATGATGATGATGACTGCTTAAGAGGTGCTGGTTCATCGTCTGGGGTTTTTGATCAGTATAAAACTGTGTCATTTTGGCTGAATAATTTAAGATGAAGCCAGACTAAAAATTGTATGCATTATACAATATATGTTGTATTTTATTGGTCCTTGTCAACCAATTAATTCTGCAAATTCATTAACCTAAACCTTACCAGTTTTAGCGCCAGTTAATATATTAATTTATGTAAATCAGCAATTTGTTTTGCATCAGCGGTCATTGCTGTCATTAAATCATATTTCATGAAAACAGGTTATGTATCCAGGGTCAGGACACGGTATACCTTCACCATATGGTCTTCAGGTCAGCTATTAACTTCGAAATTTTGATTTGGATGTCTTTTGGTGTACTACGCTTATTTACAAACACAACTTGTTTGCCAGCGGCTTCCTCAGAAACGAAATGAACATCATCAACAATACTTCATTGTTGTGTCTGAATATTTTTCCTCTGTGACCTTGAAATCCTGATTTGATTCTCAATAGTTCTCCTAAACTGATGAATTTATTGGCGTGTTTCAGGTACACTGTACATTTTCACTTCACTGAATTTTTCGCACCAAACTTAATGGCGAACTTTATAATATCGCAACTGATACAAGAGTTCAAAAAATTACCCCAACAGCTGTATGACCCAAGAATGACCCACTACCAATGCTTATACAACCAAGATTACCAAAGATCCGATATTGAGATACTATATATGTATAACACACCCCATATTCGGTATCTGGTTCACATGACATGTTGAGTTATCACTCTTTCGTTGAAAGAGACAAACGGAAAATGGAACCTTACTGTACACCCCCTAAGGCACCATTTTTGGCATGCAACGTGATGGCTCTGACACTCCCTTTTAATCTTTGCGAATAAACCACTACATCCCCATCAGATCGAGGAGAACAGCCGGGCTCTAGAGTACCTTGGAGGGTCTAGATGTGCGTCAGTCATGTCTCATGAATCGGGAGCCGCCACCCCGACTCAGAGAGCAGAGGACAAGTGGAAGCAAGGCGCCAAGAAGACTCTGCTGCAGTGGGTCGCCAATGCTTTGCCAAAGTAAGTAGAAATCTGGATTATTGTGGGCGGTATTCATGTAGATAGGTAAGGGCGATGACTTACTAGTACTCAGAAAAAAGGTATAGAGCGGATAATGGAAGATGGACAAGAACTTTTGCTAAACAGCAAGCGATCTATTTAGTAAAAATCACCGTGAGGGGTGAAGTGAGCTGTCATCCACCTTATGCTGGGGATTGACACTATTGCTCAATTCAAAGCCACTTTACACTGTTATCACGGTGAGATTTTTACTAAATAGATCGACAGAACTGTACCTATGAAGGAAAACCTGTACCAGAAGCTATTCTGGCTATTATAAAGTTTACGATGGTTTGAATCACAAGTATATAATTTAAATTCAAGCCAGGCTCCCTTAAAAGGCACGCCCAAACGCCCTATGCAAAATAAATAGATTTTCAATTCAATCACGTTCACTCCTTTACTATGAATCCATAAAAATAGTGATGCATCAATTAAAATTGAAGTGTAATCAACATCGGCCATTGTATAAACAAAAGTTGAAAGCTTTTAGAAACAGCCGTTTTTTTTTGCGGTAAAAACGATGATATACGTCAACAAACTGAATTGATTGTTATCGATTTGTTTGCGTATGTGATTGTATTAGTATTGGGGAACCCACTGACCTATATAAAATTTGACGGCTATGACGCCAGCTGCAGTGACGGCTGTACTGTAACAGTTATTAACTCCATCATTAATTTTGCCAAACGCTGCCAAGTGGCCCGAGATATCCGTTGGCCTAAATATATTGCAGTTAATATAATTTGACCTCTTCCATTGAGAGATTCAATGCACAAAATTGTTTTTTTCTATTTGAGTGTTTTTACAAGCGTTCAACTTTTGATCTTCAGCTCAACTTACTCATAATACTTTTTAAATAGGCTCTATATTCATTCATAAATGTTATGTTAGTTGGTCTATGTTTCTTATGTTCGCTATTAATCTGTTATTAATTTTAAAATAAACCTCTTTACAGGGACTCAAACATCCAAGTAACAGACTTCGGTCCATCATGGCGCGACGGTATCGCATTCCTTGCCATCATTGACGCCATCAAAGCCAACCTGATCAACCTAGCAGAGATGAAGAGAAAGACCAACAGACAACGTTTGGAACACGCGTTCGACGTCGCAGAAACAGCACTCGGTATCGCAAGGCTGTTGGATGCAGAAGATGTTGATGTCGACAAGCCTGATGAGAGGTCTATCATGACATACGTAGCCCAGTTCCTGCATAAATATCCTGAACCCAAGGTAAATAATTAGAGTAGTCATAATATCTCAAGACTGTTTAAAGTCTATAAAGTGTACATTTATAAGGGTATTTTTTTAAAGATTTGATAAAAAAAAGAAGAACTGATTATCCCTCGAGTTATTTTTTGCTGAGTATCAATAACATTTGCGTAATGTGTGCTTAAGACTTAAACAGTCAACACGAGTTATTAGCGTGAATCACCGTGACATGTCATTCACCAACTCTCTATTGTTCCGGTTACATCGGTATAGTTTTAACAAGTGTGCAACCTTGCACAATATTAATGCCATGTTTTATCAACAGACGACAGGACCTGATGCCGTAGCGGCAGTGCAAGAGGAGTACGAATCTCTTAGAATGTGGCTGACGGAGCGCGTCACCACAGTTCAAAGGCAATACGACTCGCGAACTCTCTCGCGACACTACGAAGACTACGTGCGCGCCGAAAACGACCGGCTTGCGCGCGAGCCCATCTACCAGAAACTAGAGAAACTGATGTACACACAGAGCCTCGTAGCCATCGCGCCAAAGTCCTGGCGCGAACTAGTCTCCTTGTGGATAGAATTAGAAAGACTGCATAGAAGATGGCTTTGGCTCTTAGACGCAGAACTCCCCGGAGACTTTAGAAATGTCGGCGAGTGGTTAGCGAGGGCCGAATACCTTTTATACTTCGACGAAATCCCTACTAGCTTAGACGAGAGGACCGCTGCCATTATCAGCGAGAAATTAGAGGAACACAGCGGCTTTTTCGCTGGATTACCAGAAGTTATCGATAGATTCGAAGCGGCTTTAAGATCACCTGAGGCCGCGAGAATCCCTGGTGAAAGACTCCAAGATATGAAGGAGCGTCTCGAGACAGTAAGTCGAAGAGCGCCACAGAGGAAGGCCAGATTAAAATACTTGGAGCACAAATGTTGTATCGTCGCCTTCACAGAGCTGACTAAAGCCAAGCTCGCCGCGTGGACCGGCAAATACGGTCGCATCGACCACGTACGTGCCTTATTAGAAGATTATGATAATTTCGTGACTAAGAATAAGATTTTCCAGGAGTTTGATAGAGCTTACGTTGATATTAAGCAAGTGGCTGAGGAGTACAAGAGGGTGTGTGAGGTAGATAGGACTGAAGCGAGAGATATTGATACATTCTTGAAAGACGTTGCTGAGACCTGGAGAAGAGTCGCTTCTGACGTGCGCTGTGCGAGGAGTGTGTTAGAAGAAGTCATTGCTCACTGGGAGCGTTGGAACACATTAGCTGATGACTTCACGACCTGGCTAGACAAAGCACAGCATATGCTAAGAGTATCGGAAGATGAGAGATTAGAGTTCTTCCAAGACCTGACTGTGTGGAAGGAGAAGCACCAACTCTTGGGTGATGCAGCCGGGTTCCTGGCTGCGACTTCCTCTGAAGAGATCAGTCAGGAAGTGAAGAGGAAATATGTGGAGATTACTGAACGTTGGGAACGAGTGTGGGAAGAAGCAGAGAGGTGAGATCAAATAAAAACTTTAAATAATTAATTTAGTATTGTTTGAGTTAATAAAAATATGGGCATATATTAATTTCTCCAAAAATTTCATAATCAGATAATGATATTATTTCATCGAATCCGTTCTTGGTAATAAATTAATACATTCAAGGAATTATTGATATCTAGTTCTTAGGATTAGTAGTTTTAATATCAATAAGACTCTTTCAACGATAAGAACTTGTTATAAGCCATAAAGGATATTTTTTAACTTGTCTGACTAATTGATGATTTATTATTGGTTTATTAAATGCATTTTTTAGTAATTCCGATGAATGAAAAAAAAAATCCGATATAACGTAACCATTTAATAATCGAATCCAAAAGAAAAATGTTTTTTATTTCCTGCGATAAAGAGTACCTATTTGTTTAATCTTATGTTCTTGAATAAAGCCGAAACAGATAAAAATCAGGGTCAAATACTGCAATATAATCGCACTATAACATTACCTACATACTCGAATCTCAGGAGAAGAAAACCTATAAATCACTTATCCCTCGTATTACAATAAATGCATCTTTATAACACTCAGGTACGTCCGCGGTGGAGACGCGCTTCGCAATCGTCGCGAGCTCGCCAACGGTGTACACGCCCTGGACTCCTGGCTGTCCTCAGCAGAGAACTTGCTGAACAGGCAACCGAGAGCCAACACCGTTAACATCCAGACCTACATTGACCAGCTGCTACAGCTGAACTCCGAAATAGAACACCATGAGGAACTGTTCAAGACTATAAGCAGGTTTGTAGTCCTGTTAAAATATTAAGAATAATATGTACAAGCACATATAATGGAAGGGGATATTTCCCCTCCCATATTTATATCCAATTAATAGGATATCCAAAAACTCGTTTCTTTGTCAAATAAAATAGGCCAGCCCTCTGGTTACGTGAGGAGTAGACCAACTGCTTGGCGATGTCTCGAAGAACATAGTCGGGGCACTCGGACTCCTTAGTCCTAGCTATAGAATAAGCAAGCTGAAGTGGCAATAGACTGGCCATGTTCATGTGTCACCAGTGTCTGTTGGGTTAGACTTGAGAGATGTCGATAGGACGCCCTCCGGCTAAGAAGAGCAGATCTTCATTGGCAGGTGGAGGAGTGTAGCCGAAGATCGAGTTAAATGGTGGGTGATGTTTGCTTTGTTATAAATGAGGTTCTATGTAGGTAAATGCAAATGTCGCATCTACAATAGTTTATCTGCCCCCTCATGTATAATAACGGTGAATAGTAGTGCTTTCATATTTCTGTGTACTAACTTTCTTAAATTATTTTTCCAGAACCTTCCAAAACGCGATCGCCGAGATGCCTCGTGACGAGGTGGAAGCCAACATGGCGAAGCTCAAGCAACAGAAAGAAGCGCTGGTCCGCGTGCGAGCCACCGTGCCCGTCAAGTTGCACCAGTACAGGCAGTTGCTGGTGCAGCACGAGTCTCTGGAGAGCGGGCAGAAGGAAATCGGCTCCTGGTTGGACAAGGCTGAGGAAGCGTTGAGGACAGGAGGAGAAACTAGACGGTAAGCCATGAAATGTTATTAAGAGCGTCTGTTGTGCGTTTGGTTTTTGTCGTCAGTTATATTTAGTCACAAGTGAATATACAGTGTGTTAGGTTAAACGAGGGACATACTTTAAGGTTGTATAGTAGGTACTCATGAAAATCAACAACTTAGTCCATGGGACAAACTCTGAAATATGAAAAGAAAAATCAGCTGTACCATATAACGTATTCCAATAAGTATATTAACCACTCGTTTAACCTAACACACTGTATAAGTAAATCTACACCTGCTACCTACTTAAAAGCCCTTAAATGTTTCATTGTAATTTGAACTTTGTAATGAATGACGTTAAGTTCCAAATCTTTATGATTATCTAAGGTTCTGCATACAAGTTTACGCAATAGGTGTGTGCAGCATTTTCAACCATATTGTCACTGACCATCTAGTTTGAAAGCGCGATCCTCATTCATTGGAATCAAACAAACTAATGACTAACTAATTTATTTGCCCACAGCGAGATAATCTCCGAACGCTACGAGGTCCACCGCACGTTCTTCTCCCGCACCACCTACTATCGCTCAATGTTGGAGAGCAAGAACAAAGTGTTCCAGAACATTGTCAAGTCAGCTGACACTGACAGGAGTGCTGACGTGACAGAACAAGTCAGACTTATGAGGGATCTCAATGAAAGGTGAGCATTTTTATTACATTAAAAAATATACCGTATAAAATTAATTTGTAAACAACACTCACTACTTGAATTTATGATATTTGTAAAAAGAAAGTACAGTTAGCAAGAAAAGTTGATTTAATTATTACTTACTTCAGTTTTTTAAATCATAATTAATGAGTCAATATTCAATAGAGCGCTTATAAGTGCTGAAATACAATGCATCGAATATTTTTTTGGCAATTTAGATAAAAGTATTAATCGAGTTTTGGTGCTGCTTAAATCAATGTAAAATGCCTTCAATCATAACTGATTTAAGTTATCATACTGCAGTATACCTATCTACTTACCGTGTTCTTCATCAACTTCTTGCCTTTTAATAACCCGTCAACCCCTCCCCAGGTTCGCTCACGTATCATCAGAGGCTACTCGTCGCGAGGCTGACCTACAGCGCTTGGTCCGTGCCTGGGAAGATTTTGACTCCAAAAAACGCGCCGTAGAAGAGTGGGCATCAAGAGCTGAGGCTCTACTGGCCGATAATAGGGTCGACTCTAAGCAGGCTGTTGACTTCCATAAGAGATTCTTCCAAGGAGCTGATGAGAGGGCTGTTTCGGAGTTGGTTAGGTCTGGACGGGAGCTGATCGAGGTGAGTTCTAACATGAAGTTACCAAAATTCACACACATTTGCGTTCACGTATTTTTACGAGAAAGGCTGTAATTAAACGGATAATTTGATTTGTTGGGTGGTTCGTTTGGGTTGTCAATAAAGATGTCAGATGTTTTTTGGAACTGGACAAGAATGGATCCACCCATTTTTTCTCAGCTATAAAAGGAGATATGGGAGGATGGGTAAAATGGTGGATTTAATAGATAAGTAATAAGATTGGATAAGTATTACCGCTTAATCCATATTTATATGGGAAATAAAATATTGGCAAGATTACCGAACCTCGTCAATATTTTATGTCTCATAAGTAAATATAATGCACATGGCATTACGTTTACGCATACATAGACATCACCCGTTTTGACGCAGCATAACGCGAATTTAGCCGATCATTACTCTAAATATCCTGTTTCAGGCAAAAGTTTCCTGTAAGATACTGAATAACATAAATATAAGTAGCAAAATTTGTTTAAAAAGAAAACTTTAACCTGTTCTAATTCTCAGCTGGTCAGCGAAGAAGACCGTCCGCGCGTGGTACAAACCGTCGAACAGCTCCAACAACGCTGGCGCTCACTCCTGGACAAGGCACCTCCTCACCTCATGCGCCTGGAATTCCGACTGGACGAGGCCGTGTTCCAACACTGCATTAAGGATATTGAGAAGGAGATCGTTTATGAGGAACAGGTAAGGCTTTTTTTCTACAAAATGACAAAATGTTTTGATAATCAAACAGCAGTCACTGTAATTTTTACAACGGATAAGTCAATTTTATAACTTAGGGTGTAAAAGGCCCATCACACAGCAGTCATCTGCGCATTCCATACATCGTCGAGATGAACTACGATAACATGGCGCGCCCCTCCAAATTACTGTTTCAATGTTTGTAGTCACACCCTTACCAAATGTAGTTGTCAGTATTCGTCTGCAGTAGCAGGCCGGCAGCAACATGCGTTGTGAGTCTTGGTGGCGCTTTGTAATTACTTTCACAAATACTTTCAAACGTTTTGAATTTTGGAGGGGCCGGCATTGTTATCGTAGTTTATCTCTACATGCTTCCTAAGAGTGAATTTTACCAATGAAGCTGAACGATATCAGCACATAAACCCCGTTTAAGGGCTGACACAAATATATATCCTAATTCCAAAGTTAAATCGGAAGGATAATTCATACACTAAATACTTACTTTATATAACATATTGACAAATAAAATATTTACAAATGTGCTTTACGCACGATGACGTGCGTAAAGTACATTTGTAAATATTACAAGGTCGCGAGACATGAGTCTCGCGACCTTGGCAGTGTAATTATTTATTTACGGCTATTCAAGTGTGTCCTCGTTGTTTCATAAAAGAAATGTATGACCTTGACCTAATTAAAGGAAAGTTAAACAAAAATACTACAATGACTCTAGATTCTATAGCGTATAAAATTTTCTTCGGTTATTAAAAAAAACAGCTGTTTCATACAAAGTACCTATACGGTCAAAATGTATGACATAGCTGTTTTTTTTTCTGAAATAACAGACGTAACAGTTTGCGAGTCGATGTTTTTTACACCGCGTATAAACGTATCCAACTAATTAATTAAATAAAGTTGATCTATGACAGACTTATCACTTTCATTCTAGCCATTATTCAGCACAGCTAGGTACAGAGTACAAAAAATCAAAGATAGAAAATAACTTTAAAATGCTTATCCTACCACCCCCAGGCATACAACCAAAGTGACGACGCCGACGGCATCCTCATCCGAAACGAAGAATACTTCCGCAACCAAGGAAAGATCATGCAAGTGGAACACTGCCTCCAGAACCTGCACAAGATAGCCACCAGCTACACCCATCAGACCACGGACACAACCTTAGAAGAATCTGTACGAAAGTGCGAACAGATGTGGGAATCTACCGTGCAAAGGGTGGAACACTTCAGACAGCAATTACAAAGGATTCCTGCGAAGTGGGATGCTTACAGGCAAAAGTTCAGGGAAATGGAACGGTGGATGGACCATGTTGATAAGACCATGGATAGCATTGTACGGGAAGTGGACTCGGCTGAGGCGTTTGAGAGGGAGAAGACTATCTTCCAGGTAGGAATTAATGATGAAGGAAGATGAATTAGGTTGTATACTTTAAGCGTTAATATGGCACATCGGTGTTAGATAGAGACGGTCACACATTAATGAGTGACAGAGAAATGGTTTGGAAAAGCCAGTTTTATCTATCACTCGATATAATATATTAACGGTATTGTACACACTAGTAGTTAATTATTGATGTTTTTGCTATTTTCTGGAAACGGGACAATTATATGTGAAGTAATTAATGTTTTTGTACTTTTTCTAATGCTTGCTATGGAATCAAATAGTTGAGGGAACTTATGGTAAATATTCGATGTTGTGTTGTCCCATATAAAAATGTAGTTGTATAGTAATATGGCAAATTAAATTGTTCAATTTTATAATATTATTACATGTAAGTACTATAATCAAATTTAATTTCTAGAACATCTGCCGCGAAGCCGACAAGAAACGCGAAGACATGAAGTGGCTCGTCCAAACATTAGACATGCTCACAAACCACTGCTCAGAAGGCGAGGCTCAAGAAGAACAAATTAGACTGGAGAACCTCATTGCAAGGTACAAAAACCTGATTCCAACCATCGAGATCACGATGATCAAGACTGAGACCTACACACGATGCTATACTTACCGCCGTGAAGTACACGAAGTCATCTGTGTACTTGAGAACGCTAAAGAACAAGCAATGGTCGCACCTGAGCCTCAGTCGCTGCAACATGTCGAACAGTTAGTTCTCGAACAGCAAGCTGCTGTTCAAAAACTCGACCGCCACCGGCCTTCAGTCATGTCCATGCTCCAAAGAGGCAAAGACCTCATCAAGGACGCTAATGCACCTGCTTTTGTGAGGGAAGACGTTAGGAACCTTGAAACTGGCTGGAACGTAGCTTACGAAACGTCCACCGACCGTCTGCATAAACTTCGTGACACACAAAAAGTCTGGTCTAACTATGAATACCAGAAAGACGAGTTGCTCTCAGATCTTGACAAGTATGAGAGCTATGTTGTCCACCCAGGTCTTGAACTTGGAGTTACAAATATCGGCCGCGAACTCCAAGAAACAAAGACAATTAAGACTGATATTGAAAAAGCCAAGGGTGAAAGATTGCCTCAACTACAACAGGCTTATACTGAACTACGTACATTAACCGCAGACAAACCCAAACCTGCCATTGAGAAAGATCTAGAAACCATCGAGCGGAAATTAGTAAGAGTACAAGATGAAGTCGACTCTAAAGTTGAGCATTTACAAAAGTTCAACGAAGAATGGGTCAAAATTGAACACAAGTTAGAACATGTCAGAGAATGGATCAAGAAGGAAAGTCCAGTGTTGATCCAACAGATCCGTTCAGAAAACATCACGCCTGAAGAAAGAGTTATCAAATCACAGTCATTACAGAAAGTGATTGCTGAAAAACTTGAGACTGTTCGAGGTGTTGCTGATCAGGGAACAAAATTGGCTGTGGAACACAGAGTTCAAGACGCAAACAGACTTAAAGGTGAAGTCGCTTTACTAGAAAAAATGATGGCCGACCTACAACGCTCTACAGAACACCAGACTAAGGTTGTCGAACACGACTTAGCTACTTACCAGAAATACCAAAAAGGTGTAGCTGAAATCAAACCCTGGATTGAAGAAGCTGAACTCAAATTAGGTAACGTGCCAAAACCTACAACTTTGCCCGAGGCGCAGCAGTTACAACAGCAATCCAGAGCTTTAATCACCGACTGTGAGAAGCAACTGATGAACTTACAAATCCTGTCGAGTGTCAGTCACCAACTGTCAGGAAAGACAAGTGCTCCTGATGAAGTGGACGCTATTCACTCCAGATGGGCTGTGGTCCACGACTTGGCTGACCAATGGAACAATAAATTGGACAAACTTGTTACCAACTGGGACAACTTTGAACGTGAAGCAGAGAAACTCGAATCTTGGATTGAAAATGGTGAAAAGTTGTTAAGCAGCAGAAATGTATCCATCGATTCGCCTCAAGTGGAAAAACTAGATAGGGAATTAAATAAGCTCAAGTCATTCGGTAATGAGATTTCGCAACAGCAAGCCAAAATCATCAGCTTATCACAGACGTGTGACAACATCTGCCATAACATACAACCCGAAGGCGCTACCTTACTCAAGAACAAAGTCTCTGACATCAAACAGCGCACAAACGACTTGGCTGAGACAGTAAGGTCCAGGGTTAATGAACTTTCTGACAAAATCATCGTCAGACAAGAGTTCATGACAAAACTGCATAACTTTGATAACTGGATCACTGACTTCAGAAGAAAGACTGAGAGTTATGACCAGATTGGTGCCGACAAAGTCGAGCCAACATTACAGTCGATGCATGTTCTGTTACAAGAGCATGCCGCAAAAGCACCAGAGTTCACTGACATTTACAATGAAATCAAGAACATGACGCTCGCTTCACATCCAGATGAGTCGCGTTCGTTAAGCGAAACTTACTCAAATATTGCCGAACACTACCAGATAATTGAGAATAATATTCAACAAAACAAAGGAATCCTACAGAAGTGGTCTGACCTACTCAACTGGTATGATGAATCTAAACAACAGCTGAACCACATACAGTATCAGATTGAGGGTCCAAAACTTACTCCGGAGAGCTATGAAATTCTAAGACAAGAGCTGGTTAATGTCATTACTAAGATACCTGAATGGAAGAGTAATGTAGCTTTATTAGATGGACCTTCAAAGGTTAAGGTGACAGACCAAAACACTGGCAGAATCATGTCTCCTACTAGCATAGTCAAAGAGATCGAGATGAAGGCAGAAGCGTTACTCAACCAAGTTACCAATAAGAGAGATTTAGTGCAGAAAGTTGGCGCTAGATGGGACAAGTTCAACGTGCAACATAATGCTTTGGGTGAAGTGTTACATAACATTCAAACTGTGCTCAATGAAATGGCTCAGAAACCAGTGCCTCTGACTGAAGCTACAATTCAGGACATGACGGAACAATTAGACAGATTAGACGCCGAAATGAAAGAAAAGCAATCTATTAGGAAAGAACTGAGAGAGGAAGGTCTTCACTTAATGAGAGAAGATCAACCCAACATGGGTACAATCCAAAATGCCTTGTCCACTGCTGACAACAACTGGGACCAAGTCGTAAATGCCGTACGTGACACTAAGAACAAATACATCTTACTGTCATCAACACTTCACGAACTGAAGAACTTCACAGTGGCTTTTGACAGAGAAATGAGTAGAGCCGAGCAACTATACAACGATTGCAAAGACGCTCCCAACGATTACGTGCAAACCGGCCAGGCTTTGGAAAAAGCTAAGAAGTCTTATGAAATCCTCAAGAGATCTAAAGGCTTATTGGACCAGATGGATGTTATTAAGCAATCTGTGTTAAAACAAGCATCAACCTTAGGAGGATTTGACACAAGTCCGCTAGAAGAAGCATTCTTAACATCGCAGACACACTGGGAGAAAGTAAATGACGCTGTCATCAAGAGAATTCAGGACTTAGAATCTCAACTGATAGTCTGGAGACAGATTGATGACACAAAGAACCAAGTGATTACTTGGCTGAGCGAAACCGGTCAAAACTTAGCCAATGCTTGTGACAATCTAGAAATCAGATTTGGACAAAGTCATCTTACGAAATACAAGGAAGAACTACCCATATACACTGGTCTTAAGAACAGTATCAAAGCAAAATGTGAACAGATTACTAACTTGAATAAGAGCATTCCAGTTGGTCAAGTTTCTTCAATCATCGATTACTTAGACCACGAGTTTGCTGCTCTCCAGTCGCTTGCTGATAACTTAGAAAGCGCAGTATCTTCACTAGGAACTAAGGAAACTAAATTGAAAGATCACATTAAACGCCTCTCGGATAATGTTAGCAAAATCCGAGATGACATTATCAAGTGCGATGACATGACAGGCGATAATGCTAAAATTCTCGATCGTCTGAAGAAATGCCAAGCATGCAAAGCAGAGCTCCAGAACTTGAGTGATGAAATTGATAACTTGTCTCAGAGTGTGTCGGAGATGAACGACAACTACCCAGGATTCTACGAATCGTTAGTGCCAAAAGAACTGAGCACTCTACAGAAGAGGTTTGAAAGTGTGTTGGTACACGCCAACAAAACTGAAATCACTCTACTGACTTTCTTGCAAAAACTGTTTACCGACAAGTTAGCAATGTTCAACAGAAACCTGAAGATTTTAGACGACAAAACAAGATGGTGCATGCCTGACGTCACTAGTGATAAATATAACTTGGAAGTTAAAAGTGCTGCACTTACTGACGTCGAAAATGGTATTGCTGACTGTAAAAACAAAGTCGCAGAGTTAAAAGAAGCTCGTGATATTCTCAAAGTGGTCGCAGAGCCTGCGTGTGCTCAGGAAGCGGCCCAGCAGACTGAAAAAGCACAAAAGAACCTAGAAGTGCTAAATGCAAACTATGAAGAAATCAAAAACAGACTAAAAGAAAACATTGACGCTTGGCAAGAATACGAAGTTTTGTTAGAAAATATCTCTGAATGGCTGAAAGAAAAAGAAAACAAAGTCAGACAAGAAGCCGCTAACTTACTCAGCCTGGACGAAATCGACGCTAAAATAGCCGAAGTTGAGCACCTCGATCAAGAAATTAAAGAATATGGTGGCGAGGTTGGCAAACTGACGGAGATCGGAGAAAAGATCTTATCACGTAACCCAGATTCGCGCGTTCTCCAACACATCAATCATTTGGTTTCTAGATATCAGACTGTGAGCAAGTTCATGGAGAGTCATCTCAACAGACTCAAGGAGTTGAAAAACAACAAATCAAAGTATGACAAATCTATTAGTGAGTTTAGGAACTGGCTTCAAGATGCCAACGGTAAGATTAAGGATCTGGCTATGATGAGCAAACACGCCAAGCCATCAGCAGCAGATCTAGCACAAGTCAAAAAACTTAATGAGAACAAGGATGTTGGTCAGAAACTCCTCAATAATGCTATTGGATCTGGTGAAGCCCTATTTAGCGGCATCACACCTGAATGTCGTGAGCAAGTCAGAAATGAACTCAGATCTCTCAGAGATTACTTCGAAGATTCTGTGGATTCACTTAACAATGTTATTAAAGACATTGAAACGACTATCAACAAGAGATCATCCTTCGACGATACTTTCAACCAAGTTCAAAAATGGATCGGAGACAAGGAAAAAGAACTTGGTGATTTCAAGCTCTGCCCTACGTTGCCTGAAAAGAAGGCTCAGCTTCACGCCAACAAGATCTTACACCAAGAAGTTGAATTGCACCAATCAATGTTATCACAGTTAACTGAGAAAATTAAGCTGATGCCTGATGAAGAGGCTGAAAAGAGTCTTTCTAAAACTATTGACAGATATAGAAACATGACTAAAGAGCTTGAAAAGAGAATCGCTTCAAGCGAATCTCATGTCGCGGATCACGAGAAATACGTCAACATGTTTGAAGACGTCCGCGACCGTCTTAATCACATCGTTGCTGAAAATAGCATGCTTAACTACGGATCTGTCACTCAGAAAGATGATGTAGATGCCAAGATTGCTGCAATTGAAAAAGTTACAATTAAGGCTAAAGACATCCAAAATAATTTGGCTGGTCTTAAATCACAACTAGAAACCGTTATAGAAACAACTAGCCCTAACGGACACCCAGTGCTCATCAGTGAGTACGAACAGCTCAAGGTAATATGGGACCAATTAGCAACACAGTGTAAGGAACAAGACAAGAAACTTAAGGATACTCTTAAGCAGTGGACTGAAAGTCAGAAGACTTTGGATGAGCTCGAAGAATGGTTGAAGATCAAAGAAAACCAAGTCAGAGACCAAAGCCTTAAGAGTAATCTGGAAGCGAAGATTGCTCACCTACAGAAAGTCAAAGAAATTCAGAGTGAACTTGCTTCAAGGAGTGCTGATTTTGCTGCATTAACTGACACCAAACAAAACGTAGCCACTGAATCTGAACTGACAAATAAGACATCCAAGTTGGCCACAAGATATCACACATTGAATAATCTTGTGAACGAAATCATTTCTAAATACGAAGTATTCGTATCGGAACACCAGACATTCGAAAATGAATATAACAACATGGAGAACTGGCTCATGGGAATGCTTGGTGAGCTAGGAGATCTTAATGAAATAGTAGGAGACTATGCAGTCTTACAAGAAAAGCAAAACAAAGCAAAAGAACTTTATGAAACCAGAAACAAGAAGACACCTGCCTTTGAAGAGTTCTTAAGTTTGGGTGAAAAACTGTACACACATACTAGCCCTGACGGCAGAGAAGTGATCCGTCAAAAGATTCGTAAAATAAGGACACTTTGGGATAGTTTCGGTGACAGCTTCCAAGAAACTGTAAACAAATTAGATCAATGTCTACTACAGTTCTCAGACTTCAGCCTAGCTCAAGAGCAACTAACAAAGTGGCTCAAGGATGTTGAAAGAGCGATGCAGCGACATACTGAACTCAAGGCTTCTCTCGAAGAGAAGAAGGCACAGTTACAGAACCACAAGATTATGCACCAAGAGATCATGACTCACCAGCAACTAGTCGAATCTGTTTGTGATAAAGCCCAACAGTTAGTCGACCAGACACATGACGCTTCTTTGAATGTGTACCTACAATCTATCAAACAGTTGTTCCAAAACATTGTAACAAAGTCTCAGAATCTCCAAGACAATTTGGAAGACTGTGTGAAGAGACATGAAGATCTCGTACGCCTCATTCAACAGTACAAAGAATGGCTCGGGTCGCAGTCTGAGAAACTTCTTGATATTGAAAACGCAACCGGTGAGAAACCTGAAATCATCAGGAAACTGCAATCAGCTATTGCCTTGAAGGACATCGAAAAAGTTGGTTCTTCCAAGTTGGATGAAATAAGAGCAGTCTTCTCGAATGTTAGCAAGAGTACATCTGAAGCTGGTAACGCTGCTATCAAAGCTGAAATCGATAACTTGCACGAACAACTACGCAATTCGGTTGAAAATATCGTTACATCAGAACAAAAACTCAAGCATACATTAGAGATTTGGAACAAGTTCGATTCTTCAATAGAATCTATCACAGAATGGCTTAAAGACATGGAGTCAAAATGCCGCGACCAAAGCCTTTGCTCCACTCTCAAGGACAAAGAAGCTCAGTTGCAAAGGTATGTTGACCTTCGAAATAACATAAACGCTAAAGAGAAGGAAATCGATGCTTTCGTTGATGAATCACACAGTCTGATCCAACTTAGTGGTACAGAACGTCTTAAGCCTCTTGTTACTCAAGTAAGCAGCCGTTATCAACAGCTACATCTCATCTCCAAGGAAATAGTCAACCACTGGTCAGAACTAGTTGCTGATCACAGGAAATATGTACAACTTCGTAGTGAATTCGATGCTTGGCTAAAACCATTAGAAGAACAACTATCACAGATGGTGACTAAAGAAGACAAGTTGAGCATTGAAAGCAAGGGCAACAAACTACAAGTGTTCTTAATGGAGAGAGAGAATGGTGAACACAAGATCGGAATACTGACCACTGCTGGTGACAAAGTATTACCCGAGACGGCTGCGAATGGCAGAGAAAACATTCGCGCCGAAATAAGAGCACTAAGAGAAAGATGGGACAAACTCAACGATACCATACTTCAACAACAGAAAGAATTCGAGTCCCAGACACTGCAATGGTCAAGCTACCAAGATGTTCTACAACAGACATTGTCTTGGTTAGATGAAAAGGAAAAAATTGTTGATGGTGAAGAGAAAGCTGTACTAAACTCAGCTCAAGAGATCAAATCCAAGTTATTGAAGAACAAGACCCTGTTACAGGAAATATATTCGCACAAGCGAGTCATAGAAACCGTCACTGAAAAAGCCAAGAGTGTATCTGCAACATTACACTCAGGAAAGGGAGAGAGCGATGAAATGACCGCAATCATCAAATCAGTGTGGGATAGATATAATGCTTTGACAACAAGGCTAACTGGTATCATAGACAAACATGAAAGCACGTTTGATATCTACCAACAGTTCGCTGATCAACAGAAGTCACTGCAAGATTACCAGAAGCATCTTTGGGATCGTCTTCATTTACTATCAGATTTCAGCGGCAACAAAGCTGCATTGCAAAGCAAATTGGCTAAGATCCAGGAACTGTTAGACGCTATTCCGACTGGAAACAACAAATTAAAGATGTTGTCTGACTTAATCGAGAAAAATAATGCCAGACTTTCACCTAGAGGTAGAGACGGTATGTCTCGAGAGTTGAGTCTCCTCCGAGCTGATTTGGAGAAGTTTACTGCGACCGTTCATGACGTCAAGCGCGGTATTGAAGACAAGATTCAGCAATGGATCGAGTTTGATAGTGCCAATGATCGCTTACAACACTGGCTGAGTGACACCGAGATGAGTTTGAAGACCTACACGCCCAAAGCAACCTTAGAAGAGAAGGTGGATCAACTGAATAAGTATCAGGTAAGAATTTTTTGTATTCATCTTATGGTCTATCTTTGTTTTACTCCACTTTAATATTTTACAATTTATTTAAATTATGAATTTTGAAACAGGATTTATGTAAAGCGATTGATAATCACGACAATGATTTGAGCGCAGTCATTACTTTGGGCGAAGCCTTGGACCAAGTAAGAGTTGATGAGAGAAAAAATCTTTTGTCGTCAGCACTATAGGATATAGCCTAATTTTCAGTAGCAACCTAATTTCACGAACGTAATATTTATAGAATTCTAACAACAAAATTATAATTTTAAACTTCAATCAATACTTCAAGTTTTGACTATTTAATTTATATTTTGTACTAATATAGAAGCATTGGTGATTGGTACTTCTAATGCTGACAAAAGTTTATTTAAAAAAGTCTAACTATCTCGATGATGGTACTAATGGTAGTTGTCGTAGTTCAGTTTAAACGTAATCCTTCTGTTTTATTTTTGCATCTGACTAACTAAGGTTCATTTTCAGGCTATCTTGGCTAATCTGAAGAAGACGGAAAATGACGTCGACAAACTAACTGACGAGTTCAGTGACCTCATTGAGAATTGTAATGATACTAGGATCACAATGAACTTGCAGCAGATGACGTCACGATTCCAATCGGTACAGTCAACTGCGAAGGAGCTTGTTAAGAAGTGCGAACAAGCTGTCAATGACCACAACGCCTACCAAGAAAAGTACAACCAATGTACTGATTGGTTGAAGGCTGCGCAACATAAGTTTGATGAAAGCAAAGAAAACTTATCTAACACGCCTGAAGGCATTAGCGCTAAACGAGAAAGCCTTAACGACCTGCTCAGTCAAAGACGTAATGCTACTCTTCTTGTCAATAATACCTTTGAATTGGGAGAAAAACTGTATCCGTCTACATCGCCCGAAGGCAAGGAAATCGTTGAACAACAGCTGCATGAAATCCAGCAAGCTATTGACAACCTGTACGACAATATCACAAAAGCAGAGAGAGACCTCGATTCAGAACTTAACAAATGGTCCTCGTTTGAAGACAATCTTAAGACCGTTCAGTCATGGTTGACATCCGCTGAGAAGACTCTGCCTAAGGAGATTGAATTAAAGGCAACTTTGGATGAGAAACGTAATCAACTGAATGTCTACAGGACTTTCTTACAAGACGCCATCACTCACCAACAAGACATTGCCGATTTAGAATCTCGTGCCCAAACTCTGCCTGATGTTAGCCAAGATATAGCTAAGGAAATCAAACAACTAAAACAACGGCATGAGGTAATTTTGGCAAGAGCGAAGTCATTCGTCGAACAATATGAAGCGATTGTAAACAACCACCAACAATACACTAAGGCTGTTAAGGAGTTAGAAGAATGGGTTGAAGCTACACACAACACAGCCCAACTGTGGGGCGATGTTAATCTTGAACGTGTAGCTTTAAGCAGTAACTGTGAAAAACTCAAGTCTCTTCAACTCAATTTATCCGAAGAAAAGAACCGTATCGACAAAATACGTTCTCTAGGTGAGAAGGTCCTACCGGGAACCATAAGCACTGGACAAGCCAATATCAGAAACCAAATTGATGCCTCACATCAAGAATGGGAAGGCCTTGTTTCATTCATTAATAAGACAATCGAGGCAATGGAAAACAAGATCCAACAATGGAACGAGTATGAGAACATGAAAGATCAATGTTTGGCATGGATCAGAAATACTGACAACCAAATTCATGCTGTGGACTTGAAAGCAACTTTGCCTGAGAAGCAAGAACAATTCAAGAAGTTCCAGGAATTGCAAGGTGAAGTGCGCGCTAAGGAACTCGAGATTGATAACATAACTGAGAAAGCACAACATTTACATACTGGCGTCTTCGGGCCACGTGCGTCACAGATATCAGATTTGTCAGTAAAGTATCAAACTCTTTCACAAAAGGTTAAGGATCTGACCAACAGATGGCAACAGTATGTTAAAACTCATCAAGAGTTCTCCAGCAATGTCACTGAATGCTCGCAATGGATCGAAGAGTTGAGAGACAAATTAGACTTCTGCGCTGACTTGAGCTCTTGCTCTCAGGATGACCTGGAAACCAAATTAGTATTAATCCAAAACTTGTTACTGACAAAGGATGAAGGTTTCACTAAAGTACAGTCACTCGTTGAATTAGCCCAAAATGTTATGGCTAATACCGCACCAGCGGGACATGAAGCTATCAACAACTCATTAGTTGCCTTACAAGAACAGTGGTCAGCGTTATTGTCCAGAATGATTGAGACAAAGAACATGCTGGATGACTCAGTCACCAAATGGGCTGGATTCCTTGAACAGATACAACTCATTGAGAAGAGTAACACTTATCTTGAGAACATGTTAGCTGAACTAACACCGTACGAGGCATCTATGACCGACAAGAGGGCACAGCTTGAAAAACTCAAGGAAGTAGAAGAGAAAGCCCGTTGTGATCGTCTGGACGTAGATACATTAAAGGCTAAAGCAGCTGAAATGATTGCTAGTGGGCAACAAAACCAGGCTGCGTCTAAGGCACAAGAAACTTTAAGCAAATTCGACAACCTGTACGAAAAGATTAAGAAACTACTTGCCGACCGCGAGGAACAGTACAAAGATCACAGACTGTACAAAGAAGCTCATGATGAACTTATCCAGTGGCTGGGCAGAGCTCGTGAAAAGGTGCCTTCCCTAAAATCTAAACCGTTGAGTGATAAACTGGCGATTGAAAATTCAGTAGCGCCTCTTGATGCCTTGATCAACAAACAAGCTCAAGGAGAACTTTTGCTGGAACATCTACAACACACTGGTGAGGTTGTTCTCGCTAGCACATCACCTGAAGGCCAGACCATCATCAAGAATGAAATGAAGGCATTGAAAGAAAGCTTCGATGATCTGTTCAATGAAATCAAACAACAGAAGAGTCAACTCGAAGATACCGTCAGTCAATGGCGAGAATATAAAGATGAGTACGAAAGACTATCTGATTGGTTACAGCAAAAAGAAATCCTTATCAAGAATCAAAAACTCGCCTTACTCGGAACAGCTAAGGAGAAGGGCGCTCAAGTCAATGAAGTCAAGGAAATAGTCGACCAGTTGAACAAGGGTAAAGCTGATATTGAGAAGTTCAACGCTTCAGCTGCTGGTCTTCTTGCCTCACACTTGGACACCTATGTCAACAACCAGTTACGTCACCTGAACTCCAGGTATCAAGTACTAGTGAACATGGCTAATGATGTTCTAAAGAAGGTCGAGACCAACTATGAACAACATCAGACTTATGACGACAACTATGCTAAAACCAAGAAGTGGATCGATGACGCTTGGGAGATAACTCGCAGTGGCAGCGATGCTGGTAGCAATAGCAGCAAAGAAGCTCTGCAGAAGCGTCTGGAACAGATTGAGGACTTACTTAAACGCCGCGAAGAAGGCCAGAACCTGGTCCATGCAACCGTCAACAGCGGAGAAAAGGTCCTTAGAAACACAAGGTCTGATGGCAAGGACAAAATCAACACCGAACTCAAAGAACTGCAAAACGAATGGGACCGCCTTGTCAAGAAGATGAGTACGGCCAAGGTTCATCTGGAGACAGCCTTGCTCCAATGGGCCGACTACAGCTCAAGCTATTCACAACTGCAACAATGGATATCCGACAGAGAAGCAAAACTTCAAGAAGTGTGTGAGCAGAAAGTCGCCAAGTCTAAGAAGGGTCAAGACCGCCTCGCTGGTCTCACGGCTGGTCTTAGCTTAGGCGAGAGAAAAGCCACACTCCGTCAAACAAACAATATTGTGCAAGATATCGTTTCGTTTGAACCCATGATTCAGTCTGTAACTTCTAAGGCTTCAGAACTTATGCAACAAGCTCCGGCGTCTGAGATCACCAGTAAATACGAAACTCTTTCGAAGCAAGCTAAAGACTTGTATGAAAAACAGAGAGAAACAGTGGAACAACATCAAGCATTTATTGATGCTGGCTCAGACTTCGTCCAATGGATTAGAGCTGCTAAAGAGAGATTAGGAAAGTGCTCTGATGCAACCGGAGATAAGGAATCGTTGAGTAGTAAGATATCTCAACTTAAAGTGCTGGAAAGCGAACTGCCTGAGGGTCAAGCGAAGCTGCAGAAGGCCCTGGAACAGGGTGAGATATCCTGCGGCTTAGCTGATCATGAAGACAGAGAGGATATTGAAGAAGAAGTAGCTCTTATGCAAGAAGAGTACGATACCTACGTGTAAGTATTGTTTATATGAATACAGGCTTAGTTCATTGAATTACATTCGTCTTTTATAAAAGTATATTTTTATTTAGTTTGACTTCAGCATCAAAACGTAGAAATCGTTAGTTCCAAAATTAAAATTACAGTATAAAGATAACGTTGGTCCTAAACTAGGCACAGCCAGTTAAAACAGATAATATCTTACCATTTCTTTGCACGAAGATTTTATTATTTTTTTATTGCAATTTAACTGTATAATCTTTCTTTTCATTCTATAGTGAACAGCTAAACAACACCAAGGCTCTGATCGAGGGAGGTATCGTGAAGTGGACTGAGTACGAAGAGCAATACAAGGAAGCCTTAGACTGGTTGTCAAAGACTGAGAAATTAGTGCAATCCTTCAACAAACTGCAGAATAATTTGGAACAGAAGAAGGTGGTTCTTGAGGAGTTCCAGGTAAGCGTATTGAACTGTTATCATTAAATTGAACTTTTCGTAGACTAAAGGTATTTATGACTTTTTGCAAATCACCTTATCAAACGTTAAGGTGATCAGAATTAAACTCTAAATCCTCCCCGTACAGTAAAAAATACCTTATGATTACGTTCGTTACCTATGATTGACATTCTCTGAAATTTATTATCATAGGCAAAAGAGATTAGAAGCATCTTAGAGGTGTGGTTTGTCCGAAATATAAAGGAGAATGACAAAAAATGTACGGAGCTTGGTTCAAATGTCCACCACTAAAGAGACCTATGTAATAAAATAGTCTACTAAATACTGAGTAAATATAACCAGACCGCAACCAAAAATATGCAGTCGGTAAAAAGTTATGACTGAGTGAAAAGTCATATTTTTTTACCTTTTTATGCGAAAAATATCGTAAATATCATTCTGCCCATTGGAATTTCGAACTAATCTACGCATGTCGTGTCATGCCGCTTGGTGTCCCATGTTTGGTTCTCGCTGAAATAGACTTTGGTTAAAGGCCTGGAAGAAATAAAACGCAAGAATGCTACACAATAGTATTATTCGTGTCTTACTAAAACTCACAAACTACACTCGAGAGCAATGAATCCGGGTCACTTAAAGAATGTTAAAAATCTCGGAAACTAAAAATGATAGGTTAATGCAATAAATTGTATTTAATAGACAATGTAATACTCCTTAAATGAAAGTAAAAAAAATATGAGTCACCATACATTTTATTAACACAAAATTACTTAAAGAAAAAAACTGCTGATCTCTCCTTAAAACAAAAATAGGAAACATGAAATTTTTGAACTTTATTACGATTTTCTTGAATTTTAATACTTCGTATTGCCTCCTCGTGCTTCCATTACTGCGTTTACGCGGTTTGGCATGCTGTACACCAAGTTCCTTATACGATTTTGGGGAATATTCTCCCATTCCTCTGTGAGAGCAATTTTGAGCTCACGAAGCGTGATTGGGGGAGGGTTTCGTTGTTTTACGCATCTGCCTAGCTCGTCCCAAGCATGCTCGATCGGGTTGATATCCGGGCTGCGCGCTGGCCACTCCATACGAGTAATGTTCATCTCTTGAAGGTAGTCATTCACAATCCTACCTGTATGAGGTCGGGCATTGTCATGCATAAATATAGCATCCTCACCTAAATTGACCATAAATGGACCAACGTGATCATTGAGGATTTCTTCCACATATCTTACGCTAGTTAAAGAGCCGTTTTCTATGATCACCAGCTCTGTGCGACTTTCAGAAGAAATTCCGGCCCACACAAGTACAGACCCACCACCGTAGGCTACTTTTTCTTCGATGCATGCTTGCTTGAATCTTTCCCCTGGTCTTCGATACACTCTGTGTCTTCCATCGTGCTTGTAGAGCATAAATTTTGATTCGTCGGAGAACATAACTTTTGACCAATCTTCAATACTCCAATTTACGTGGCCCTGGGCATATCTTAGTCTTGAAATACGATGCCCACGCTCCAGTTTAGGGCCGTTTGCAGGTCTAAGGGGTTTTAAGTTAGATTCAGCAAGCCGACGTCTTACTGTCCATGCACTTGGGTTACTTCCTCCGAGGTGTCGAAACTGATTTGTGAGTTCAGTTCCTGTGAGAAAGCGATTTCGAAGCATGGTGTTCACCAAGTATCGGTCTTCTCGTGCTGTGGTACACCTGGTTCTGCCCGTTCCTGGTCTGCGTAGGTTAGAACCAGTTTCTTCGTAACGTCGGAGAACTCTTTGTACTGTTGACAGCGACACACCGACAGTCCTGGCTGTATCGCGCTGACTCCGGCCGGTTTCCAGCATTGTAAGTATTCTGGTGCATTCTTCAGGCGTAAGCGACATAATTTCAGCTTGAATAATGAATATAGAGCACTATCAACATGGTTTATGTACCCACATACATGACAGATTACAAACAAAAGTAAAACCAAATGCTGTAATTTCGTAGTTCCATCTTCGAAAGTGGCCCTTTTTCAAATTTGATTTTTTTATGATATAACTTTACAATAACTAAGAAGTTTTAATACCTTCATTTAAGGAGTATTACATTGTCTATTAAATACAATTTATTGCATTAACCTAGCATTTTTAGTTTCCGAGATTTTTAGGATTCTTTAAGTGACCCGGATTCATTGCTCTCGAGTGTATTTAAATAAATAGTCAAGTAAAACAAAATTAAAATATTAATATTTTTCATATAGTCGTAACTTTTTACTGACAGCTTATTTTTTTTTTTGTGTCATACTGAAAGTAACTCTCTATTTAGTGCACTATAAGTCAACATAGGTCTCGTTAGTGGTGGACATTTGGACCACTTCTGTTCATTCTCCTTTAGAAATTTTCTACATCAAAAATATTTTATTGTTTTTAAATAAATTAAACTTGAATTTAGTTCGATTTAGCGGTTACTGTGTTTAATAATAAGTCGTCATTAGTAAAAGGTCGTAAAAGCGCGAATTTTACTAATGAAACTGAACGTGATCAGCACATAATCCCTGTTTAAGGGCTGTCAGGTCATTACTTTCTGATGAATATTGACACTGACAGGCCATGAACGCGGTTTAGAAGTATTGATCGCGTTCAGTTTTATTGGTAAAATCAGTGTAAAGAATATGAATGACAGATTGTTTTTTGAATAATTAGATCGGATTCTAAAACAAAAATTACTTACAGGAACACCTCCAAATGCTATTTGACTGGCAAGCGGAGCTGGACAAGCTGAACGTGCGCGCCCAGACCCTGCTGGAGACCTGCGCAGACACCAGGATATCCAACGGCATCACACAGCTTACTACCAAATATAACGCGCTGCTGTCACTGGCCAAGGAGGTTATGAAGAGGCTCGAACTCCATTATCAAGTAAGATTTATATTTGCATTACATTCTCGGAGAGAAAAAAAAAACAGACAACTATGAATAAGATTTTTTTAACAGATTAATAATTTAAATAAATAGGATAATAATAGGAATAGATTTATATTAAACTATTTGCCAGATTTAGTTAAATTAGCCGGATCTTACCGGAGGTAGTCAAAGAGGCCATTTAGTCTAATGAGTTTGAATTAGCGTTTCATTCAGAAACGCATAATATGTTCTCTATTTAATTTTTCGCGGCTTTTCTTACTAATCATGTTATCAGGAACACCAACAACACAACGCTCTGTACGGCGAATGCCAAGACTGGCTGGACAGGACCCGGGAGAAGCTCAACCTATGTGCTGAAATACCCAACAACCTGGCTGAAGTGAATAGTAAACTGAACACCGTGAAACTGCTGCGTCAATCGTTGGAGCAAGGCCAGAACAAACTGAGGTATGTTTGAACGAAGAAGAAAGAAAAAGTTTTTACTGCGACCCCCGCAGGAAGACCACAAATTAAAAACACTATTTATACATAAAAAAAACAAAGACAAAAATATATTGTAAATAAAAAATTTAAAAGTACTTTCTGTACGAGCTCAGGACGATACGATACAGTACATTTGCGGAGATTTCCATCCAATGTAGTGACCGATATTCTTTATCGTTATTTATACATTGTTATATTAACCCATTGACTGCTGGAACGCAGATCTACGCGAGATACAGTCGTTTTTTATTTGAGTCTGTAATCGGCATACGAAAGATTAAATTGGCTAGATAAAGTCTACAGATGCGATGGGTATCAAATATACTTTCTCTCTTTCTAGGTATCTTCTAGAGCTTAAAGAGAAGGTAATCATGAACACAGAACAGACCGGAGCTGCCAAAATACAGGAGGACACGGATAACTTGAAACAGGAGTTTGATAAGCTGATAGCTGACCTGCAAGATGTCAGGAATAAGCTGACCAGCAGAGCGTCGCAGTTTGATGATATTTCTAAGGTAAAATTTATATGGTTTAGTGATGGAAAGCATTTGAAAGTAACTTGAGCGTACTCTAATCAATTTAATTCTTATTGTACGTTGTCAACCTGATGATAAAAAACATACTCATCAATATCTTAGAGATATCAAAATGACACCCTAACTTACTAATAAACGCCAATTGGGTTAATTTTTCTATTTAAAATACAAAAGAGTAATATAAGCGTACAGTATATGAATACCAAATAACTTATGTTAAATGAAAAAGAACGAAAATAAAATAATATAGCAACAGTAAGCTTAAATTGATGATGCTTATAAATACTTTGTTTATATTATTTAAGCCTACACAATACTTACACACCCTTTTTATTTCCAGATCCACAAACTCCTAGTAGAGTGGCTGGATGACATTGACCAGAAGATCCAGTCAGATGACTCCCTCCTCCAAGACTTATCAGAAAAGAAAGCCAAACTGGAGAAGTTCAAGACATTTAACCGAGACATTGACTCCCACAGCGATTTGGTCAAGAGACTGAATGAGAAACTTAAAGAAGATGCCTCTCTTAAGTCGAAGGGAATTGAGGATACCCTGAAGAGGTATGACGAGATCAGGAAGACTGTTAATGAGATGATTGCGGTGAGTATTTTAATTAAAGTTATATTCTAAATGATTTTAGTCTTTGGAATAATTCACCACAATAATAACCGACTAAGACTATTAGTTAATTGTGTGGAATGCCGATTACAGTAGCTTAGATCAGGTCACGCGTTCGTCTTAGTATTGTTTAAACCCGTACATTATAGGTGATGTGACGACTATAAGCTGCCTGATTAACTAGGTGCATTAATCTCTTGATCTTAAAATACTGTGAAAATTTTCATGGCTCTATGTGTACAGAAGCACTTCACACACTCACGCACACTTTCATTAAACCTACTACAGTTAAATGTATATTGTTTTTTTTAACTTAAACTCAACGAAAAATATTCTCCACAGAAATTGGAAGAGTACGTGAACTCACACATTCAATACAAAGAATCTTACGACAACTTCTATGACTGGATCAGAAACTGCAAGATCGAGATCCAACAGTGTTCCGACTCCCACGGAGAAAAGGACTCAGTGCAAAAGAAACTACAAAAAGTCAACAAAATAATCGAATCTTTACCTAAAGGGGAAGCGCTACTCAAAAAGGCAATCAGCCTCAGTAACGCAGTACTTGAAACTACAGGCAACGAAGGTAAAGATAACATTAACCAAGAGATCAAACAGTTGAAGATTGAATGGGAGAATCTCCAACAGATTTGTAAAGATACGAAGAAATTGCTGGAGAAGTGTTTGTCGGCCTGGTCCGATTACCTGGAGACTTCGGAAAAGATGAGCAAATGGGTGAAAGAGTTCGATAATAAGCTGAAGACTGTGCAGAAGGTGGATAAGATCACGCCTGAACATCTTGATAAGTGTCGCGTAAGTATTTGGTTTATTTATTTATTCAAACCACGTGATGATACCACAAGATATTTTTTGGGTTTACGTATTACGTTCTATCGTATGTTATGAGTTTAAAAATCTAGTAATTTTACTGCTCATAAAGTTAATTAGTGTTACTGTGCTCAGGCGTTGATATGACATTTAGAGCTTTAAATTGTCACACGGGTGATAAGGCTCTACTTATATCAACTTTTTCCTAAAAGCAAATATCATACTTAATTACTTAGGTATAATACGCCATAATTACGCCTATATTGTACTTTATTTAATAAAAAAACATTTTTTTTTAAGTTTACCATGATTTATATACATGTATTTGAGAATCGTGGTCGTTAATAAATTGTATTGTTTTGTTACTTTAATAAGTATTGCAAATACTATAACTTGGATAACTTACAGGAACTCTTGTCTGAAGCATTAGGACATAAACACGTCCTAGAAGAACTTAACGACAGATGTGAAAACCTGATGGAACAGAGCGCTTGCGCCTGGGTCCGCGACAAGACAGTCAACTTACAAACTGAATACACCACCTTACTTACCAAGATACAAGGTCTAGTTTCCAATGGCGAGAAGAACTTGTCAGACCACACTGAGTTTATCAAAGCTAAGGAAGATCTCCAACAATGGTTGGAAACTGCTCATGGTACAGTCCAAGATTCCATCGGAGTTGGTGACATTGATACAACTAAAGATAAACTAGAGACAGTCAAACTTGTAAACAACAGAATGACTGAAGGACATCACTTACTGGTAGTCTTACAAGAAGCTTTCAAGAAAGCTCTTAACAACACGCCGCCCGAAGAACAAGATGGTCTTCGCAACGACGTGAAGATCTTACAGGAAAGCTGGGACCAATTGAAAATAGACCTTAACTCTATCACAGCACAGCTCAAAGCTGCTATCGGAAAATGGGAGGACTTTGAAGAATCTAAGAAAAAGATGGACCAATGGATCAAGGATACAGAACAAAACTTGGATAAGGTTCCTCCTACCGGTGGAGAATTAGGAGAAATGAAGACTCTTTTGGAGAAATACAAACATATTGAAGACGAAATTGATAATAAGAAACCAGAAATAGACAGACTGAAGAGCGAAGCAGCCGAATTAAGCTCGTGGGCCAAAAAACCAGCTATCAAGGAATCTGTAACCGAAATCGAAAAGAAATGCAAAGCGTTACGCGCTAAATGCACCGCGAAGAAAGCTGATCTTGAATCTGAGATCAAAGATTACAACAACTACCACCAATCTTTGCAAGACACTGAGAAATGGCTGCTGCAAATATCCTTCCAACTTATGGCACACAATTCGTTATACATTGCCAATAGGGAGCAAACAGAAGAGCAGCTTGCACAACATGCCGTCTTACTCGATGACATACAGAAATATAGGTCAACATTAGACGAGCTAGAAGGCAAAGGTCAAGCCCAAATCGAACGCTACGAAAAGACAACGCCATCTATTCGCGAAACTGTTGGAAAACAGTTAAAGAATGTCAATGACAGCCACAAGAGTCTCCTAGCTACTGCGTTACAGATTGAAAGGCGTTTGAGGGAAGGTTTGGCCAAGTTTAAGGAGTATGAAGATACGCTGGAGAGTATCCTGAACAACTTGGATGAAATGGAACCGGCGATTACTGAGCTCGACATCGAGGTTGATGGACTGTCGCATGGACGAGAACTACTGGATAAGGCTAGGGTGAGTGGACGGGATTTTTGGATTTCCTTATAATCAGTTTAGCAGGTATCAATGGTTGGCGGTGTCCTCATTGCTTAAATATAGGCTGTAAGGCCGTCTATTTAGAACAATTAAAACATGATATAATTATGTACAACTTTAAGTCTTGTTTCCCGAAAAGCTAGGCATACGTGTACCCACTCATTTTATGAACAGACACATTTCGCCAGATTTGTTTAAAAAATATTTGTTTTTATAATAACATCGCAAATAATAATAAATGGCGTGTCTCTGCGAACAGGTGCCAATAATTGATATTAAGATAGACATTCTTAATTCAATATTTTGCACAGGTGTCTATAGCTACGCTTTATTCAGGTGTAGACATCTTCATCTACATAATTATGTTGGCGATTGTTCAATTTTGTTGTTAACCATAAATTAACTGTTAGTACCTATTCATCCACTTAAGCAAGTTTTATATACGGAACCTTTTAAGATCAGTGGATAGATTAAATTCCACCCTGCATTAATATGCAGGGTGGATTTTAATCTATCCACTTACTGACACTGAATTGAAATTGTCATTTATTCAAACTAGGCTGAAAATCAACACTTTTTGAAGGTCAAAACCTCTACGTAAAGTATGTACCTTCTACGGCATCATACTTCAGACGTTTATCGTACTGTCTGGCGTTAGTACGATAAACGTCTGTAGCATCAAGTTATACCAAACTGTCAAATTTTTCCAAATGATTTTAAACCTTAAAACGTTTTCGGTTAAGTACAAAATCGATTGAGAACATTTTGACAGTTTGTGGTAACTTGATGTGCTGACGACTGTAGCTTCAAGCTGCCACAAGACTTACAGCTAACATGTAACATATAACTGTTCCCGCAGGGTCTTCACAACCGCCTACAGACCGAGAAGAGCCGCCTGTCGGCCGCGGTGGCGGCGTGCTCAGCGGCGGCTGCGTCGGTGTCGCGACCGTCGTCGCCCGCCGACAGCGCGCCGCTGCCCGTACCGCCGCGCGAGCTGGCCGTGCGCGCGCGCCTCGAGGACCTCATCGACCAGGTACTGAAAGCTTCTTCTGATATACTCGCTTCGGAAGTCTTGACGTCGTTTTGATGTGGATTGGTTTGAGGAGTGAAGTGTTTTTTGTATGGAGAATTGTGTTGCATTGGCTATTTTCGGGTGTAGGTAATCGATAGGACATTTGGTTTAAATAATTACCTTTATGGCCTTGATAAAAGTTATTAGTTAATTAACACACACGAAAAAGGCCTTATTAGAAATGTAAGTAATTTTTATTACAGTCTTATTATATAAGAAAGTGTGTCTTTTAAATATGTTTTGAAAGGCTTGTGCCTGTTTATATTTTACCTATTTAAAATTAAGTACATATAGCCTAAAAGGAGTGTCTTCTATCAAATCTGAAAGTGTTCAAAATGGCTAGTCCAGGCTTATAATAGTTTAAATATATCCGCGTAACTTATGAACATTTCATAAGTTTAGTGTCGTAAATAATTTATATAGGTACGTTTATAGGAGTGGCCTCTCAAGATAAACTTTGAAGCTTACTTCTCTTTAAGTCAATATGCCTGGCTTCCAGTCTAACTGGCTGCAGATATACCAGCAAAATACCAGCATTTTACATGGAGTGACAGCCTATCTGACCTCCACAACCCAGTCACTAACTGGGTAATACGATGCCCCTTGGTAAGATTAGCTGTCAGACTTTCAGGCTTCTGCCTACCCGTAACGACTGTCAAAGATTCACGAATGACAGCGGGGAAAAACGGCTTAACGTTCTTACCTTGGCATGGAGGAGTCTCGATATGTAAAGCTGGTCACCCATCCACGGACAAACCCCGTCAAGCGTAGCTTAACCTGATGGATTGATCCGTGCGGCTGTTATTAATTAACCACGAGCTTGAATAAAATGAACAATTCGGTCATGTTCCTGCCAATGCAACACGGTTCGCAACATAGCTTATAAAAACTGAATGATCTGCAAATAATTTATAATAATTAATTAATAAAACTATGCTTATAAGTCCGCCAGGTCGACAAAACGAACAGAACCAACGTTTTTGATGTAAGATAAGATCTCTTATTAATGATAATTAATAATTATTACAAAATAGTTAACATTGTTGTAGATAGATCGTAGTTAGAACAATAATAATTAATGTACAGGCTTTATCGTTGGCAATGTAACTTTTGTGCACCTGGTTTTGTCTGAATAGAGATTACTATTATGGAATTAAGAACAGAAGGTTAAAAAGGAATGGTTAAGGACTTTTCTACAGGACCTAATATAGTATTTGTAGCAAATTCTACCAATGAAACTGAACACGATCAACACACCTAAACTGCGTTCACTGACAGCTCTTAAATTGGGTTGGATGCGCTGATCGCGTTCAGATTGTTGTGAAACCAGCCCTTGTGTAAAAATGCAACATTCAACCGAATACAAACATTTAAGAAACCATCAGATGTAGTTTCAAACTTTTGTTTACCTCTGACATGAATTAAGTCGATATTTACTTGAGATAGTTCATCTCATTGCGTAGATACTGTCTGAGGCCTACGCAGAACGTTTCTAATATAAGCTTGAAAAAAGGAAATTTGTCATAGCGATATTATTATTTAATCAAAATCATTTTTGTTGAATAATTCTCGTTACTTATTATTATTATTATTATTTGTAGAGCAATGTAAAAGAATTTGCAACTAAACAACATGCTAATGAATTAAAATAAGGCGCTTGGAACAAAAATACCATCGTTAGAGCAATATCTAATCGTATTAATTCCCAAGTTTTACACTAAATGGGATCAAGACCATATAAATTTATTTCTAATATCGACCTACTTATTCATAATCTAATTTGATATTAATAATCTCTGGTCAGACATTGAGAGGCGAGCACTGTTTGTATAAAGAACAACGGGCACGTTAACATGATTCACTAAGTTGTTCGCCATTACAAGATCACTTAATACCACCTCTACAATGTTGAATTGAATGCTTCTGCTACATGTCACGTTTTACTGAGAAATGACAGAGATAATATTTCGATAGCTGGTAGTTTAGATAACTGAGGAGTTGTAGAACGAAGTTAGGAGTAATCAAAGTTCCTTGATTACTGCGAGCTATGTGGATCGATTTTAAAATATGTACAGATGCCAGCACATCAAGCTATCCCAAACTGTCAAATTTTCCCAATTGAAAATGAATCCTATGCTTTTGTAATAAAGTTGGATAACTATCAAAGAAATTTGACAGATTGGAGTAGCTTGATGTGTTAGCCTGTGTACTATAGTACTGTGTACCTGTACCGAATCCTTCCGTCCGGGTGATTGTTTTGTTACTTGGTATCCAACTAAGGGCTGATTTTTCTATCGTCAAATAAGTTTTATTGGAGGAATAAATAAAGCAGTTTGCCAGCTTTTGCATAAAAAATATGCCCAACCATTTCATTCTTCACATAAAAGTTATCAGGATATTAAAAAATCGGCCCTAAATAGAGTTATCCGATTACTTCGAATATTTTCTCTGTCAACCCAATAATCAATTAATCCGTACCTACATACTAACCCGCACTGTTTTGATGTCTGTGTGTGATGCATGGTTTGTTTATAGAAGCAAGTGAGCGAAGTAGGGAGCGCGCCACGCATTGACCTTATTCTAAGGACGCTTGAGGCACCTGAGTTCGGTCAAAAGCTTTCGACTTTCGAAACTAAGGTAAGGAGGCTTGTTTGTGAAAGAATTGTCAAAAAACGGTCTTAAAAAGGACATAACTTGTATTCTTACCTTTCAAAACAGATTTGAATTTTTTTAATGTAAATTCTTTCTTGTTTAGCGACGACTGAAAGACATTTTCAGCTCTTTTCGGCTATAAACATTTCTGGAACATAACAGCAATATCTTATTAGCAGTATTTCCACTAATTCCAGATAACTAAATGGCAATAAAACCGAATAGAATTCTACCAATTCCCACTGCATTTAGAACACCGTAGTTTGTCGTTATTCATTTTCATCATAGTTTTTAATGACATCGAAGTCATCCAAAATAAAAATCTCAATCTACATTGCAACAAGCTTTTCAACAGCAAATAATATGTATAATATCCACTTAATCAATGTTGTACACACAAACACTATCATCATAGCACTACACTTTACACAAATCAATCTAACACTTACATAACCAACAGGTACAAAGTCACTTGGAAGAATTAGGAGACGCTGTCCATGGCATGGAAGAAGCTATGAAACAAGTCCTAGAGATCCAGGAATGGATTGCAGTCCATACTGCGTTGGCCCGTGATTGGCTCGCCAACCCATCCAAGTTGAGGCCAGAGGCAGCTAAGCAGGACATGGCAGCCATGAATGATGCACTCGCTTCTCTTAGCGAGAAGAGGAATAGGCTCCTTACTGAGATTCCTACTGAAGGTAGTGTAACATTTTGAATTATTTTATGTCATGTTCTTTACCTACCAGTATTTTACCTTTTTGCAAATCTATTTTTCTAGACCTCCTCTTGAAAAATGTATTTGTTTTTTAATTTTATTCAAATATCTTTTTCTAAAAAATACTGAAAAATATTCTCTAGTTAAAAATTGTTTTATCACAAATCAAAAGCAAGAGTAACTTTCTTACAAAATATGATGAAGAAGAAACGATGACGCTTCTTCGTCGTCATCTCCACTCCACTAACCATAATATCTTCTTGTTTAGGACTCGAAGACGAAATCAACCTTGAAGAAGAGCTAGATAACCTAGAACAGGCCATCCTCAAGGCAATCGAAAGAGAGAAGGGCAACCAAGCAATCATCGACGCTTTCCGCAACAAATGCCAGGAAATTCACGACTTCTTCGATTCCACGCTCAAGAAGATGTGTCTTGCTGACAAGGGATCTGGTCTCCCATGTCCTCAGAAACTCAGCGCTCTTAAAGAACTGTCTTCTGAATTCGGACAGGCTGGCAGAGACAAGGTTGATAGCATCAAGTCTGTTGGCTCTCAAGTCATCAACATCGTCAGCAATTTGGAGTCTCAACAGGTTGAAGAACAAGTAAGTAGTCATTGTATAGATAAACAAATGACAAAACGTGTCCGTGACAAACATAAGCGGTGGTAGCGACGTCACCGTGAAATTAGTCATTAAACTATTGTTGAACCGGAAATTGTAGTATTTTGTCTACGAATGTCTCGTGCACGTTTTTATAATGGTTTTCAGATATATTTACTAAATTGAATATATTGTTTCGCAGATGAAATCAGTGGAACGGAGATACAATGATATCGCTAAACGCATCCAACGCAAGTTACAAATGCTTGAGATCACATACAAAGCAATCGATGGCACTAAGAGCGAGGTCAACGCCCAAAACGAATGGATGCAGAAGGAAATCGACAACATCCTTCACCCTGAACCTCTTGGTTATGAGAGCAAGTCCGTCAAAGAAAGGCAGAAGAAGGTAGCCAATCTTCTCAAAGAAACTGACGGTAAGAAAACTGTAATTGACTCCTTGGAGAAGAAGGTGAGCAACATCCAAGCCGAACTTGAACCTTCTGAACAAATGCAATTAGAATCAGAATTGTCTGAACTGTCCTCGAAACAAAAGCAACTAGCCTCACTCATCAAACAAGAGATTGAAAGATTAGGCACATGTGCTGAAGACAGAAAGAAACTTGAAAATGATATTGAGAAAGCTAAGAACTGGCTCAAAGCTAAACTCGCAGAGATTAAGAAACTGGGTGGTCCCGTACCTCTAGAAGCTGCTAAGGTTGAAAAAGAAATTGCAGTACATAAGAAACACCAGAGCGAGTTGTCTGACTTCCACAATGATACTTTGGCTGAGGTGATGCGCCAAGGCAATGCTGTATCGAAAGACTGTTCTCCGGAAGACAGGGCTAAACTACAAGCTGTTCTTGAAAACCTGAACAAATCTTACACCTCGGCAAAGGTTGATATTGATGATAAACTCGCAGCACTGAACAAACGCTTACAGGGCAGGAACGAATTCGAATCCGAAGTTGCGAAATGCCAGAGCTGGTTGAATGAAGCCGAGGTAGCTGCAACTCCTGAACTTCGTACTACCAGCCTTCAACTGCTAGAAGAACAACTTGCTAAGTTCGAGAAACTTAGCAAAGAAGCCGATGATGTTGAAAAGAATATCATCAAAATTAAGGACAAGTCCAAAGAGCTCATGGATTCGTTGTCTGATTCCAACAAACTGCAGCTAAAGGAACAAGTTAACGTTCTTTCCGATAGGTTTGCGAGGATCAAGGCTATCATCAATGATAAGAAGAGCATCCTTCTTAAACACATTAAGGAGTACAAGGATGCTGCAGCCAAGATAGCTGCTGCACTTGAATTCTTGAACGAAATCCAAAATAAACTGAAGGCTTTGAACAAACCTATTGGAAGCAAGGTAGAGGACGTACAGCCAATCATCCAAGCATATGAATCCATCTTAGCTGATCTGAAGAAGAACAAGGCAATGTTGAATGAACTTCAAGGCGGTAACTTACACGACCTTCAAGATATTCTAACTCAGCAAGATGACTTGATGAGCACTATTGAAGATCAAATATCTAAACTGAAACAGCTTCTGCTTCTACGGGAACAATTCTTTGCGCTGGTGAAGGAAATAGAAGAGTTCATCTCCAAATACACTGACCTTACATCTGAAATTGAGAAATCGAATGATACTTTGGAAGATAAGATTAAACGTTACGATGACATCATCGTCAAGATCCAAGGATGTGAAGCTTTGCTTGCTACGGCCACAGATAAGGGACAACAGATTGCCGCTGAAGGCACTGTTATTGACAGAAACAACATCACTGAACTTCTACAGTCCTTAAAACAACAGCTTCTAACACTAAGAAGAACTGTAGAAGCCAAGCGTCAAGAACATGAAAGAGCCGCAGCAGAACATAAGAAACTGGGCTCAGATCTGTCAGAAATCCTTCAATGGCTTCACGACAACGAAGCAGCCGTACACTCCCGACCACTCCTCAACAGAGATGTCGCCAGTGTCGATAAGAAACTCACAGAACACGCCACCCTTGTCAAAAATATTCAGTCGTATTTAGACAAACTTACAAAGATTACTGATGTTATTAAGAATGATGATGGAGTACCAAGCACGTTACTTGAAATGATGTCTGAAGCAAACTCTCTGAAGACATCTTTACCAGCAGAGTTAGCGAACAGAGAGAAATACTTGCAAGACAACAAGAAGTACAGACAGCAATACCTCCAACTTGTCGAGAAATTGAACATCTGGGTCAACGAAGCGACCTTCCGCCTCGACTTAGGCAAGAACGGAACAGACTTTGAGAACATTGAATCTGATTTAGAAGAGCACAAATCATTCTTTAACACTTCCGAACCCTCAATGAAAGATCTTGTTGGAAAGCGCATGCAAGACATTGTTGATAAAATCTGGCCGTCGTTAGCAGCTTCTGAACAAGAAGAGTTATCCAAGGACCATCAGAAACACAACCAGCTATTGAAGAACACCCTCAACTCTGCCAAATCCCGTCAAGCCCAGCTTGAGCAAGACTTGGAGATCTGGAAAGACTTCTGCCAACTAGTGGACAAAATCAAGGCGATTTTGGACAAAAACGACATTCAAGAAGAACCGGTGACGTCGGTGGACGCGCTACGGTTGCATCTGGAGAAGCTGAATCATGCCAAGAATGACCTTGAGGTGAGTGGCTATTTCGTAGTAATGTCAGCCTTATATAGCAGCGCGTAGTATACGTAATTTAATTAGCAATATTAATGGAACTCAAGGCACATCCTCTCTATGTCTGACTAAACAAGTAAATATGTGTGTTTTTGAGTCAGAAACAAATGGGAGTCCATTTTTAATTTTTGAGTCACGTTTTAATTCACCGTTGCTGTAGAAGGCTAAAAAATATTGTTTTATTGAAGAATAATGTGCTGTTCTTTTAGCCGGCTGGCTGATTACCCTTTTAATTTTAATTTCTAGATTAATTCATTGACAAACTATTCGACGAAATAAGTACATAATCGTTTAATCATATGATAAACATTGATTGCCTCGGAGTGTCATTTGCAAATAATTTAAAGGTTTTAATGCGTGTATAAAAAAAAACTCGTAGAGAATTTTATTGCTTGAAACTGCCGTATTGAGAAAACTCATTTTTAATGTATTTAAATACCTAAATTGTCAATTTTAAAGTATAATGTGAAGACGAATGTGAGTTGTAGCTTAATATAAACCATTCAATTTCGATCAATTTAGATAACAAACGGCTCTTCAATTGGTATTGTGAGTCACAGTCTGAAAATTTATAAAGAAGAAGTTTCCAAACTATACCACGCGATATTTGATCTCCACTTGATAAATATGCTCTATTACAGGGGAAGTCCCTGAAATCATGATAAAAGAACAGCGAAGTATCTACGTCGTATTATAGCTATACTAGGTACTTTACCTCAAAAATACACGTTCATTCTCAGATAAGAATAAATAATTTCCTCATATTTCTAGCAGTTATTTCCGTAATTACTTCACGTTCACTGGGTTACCGCTAGATGTCCAAACAAGTGGCACAGTCTACGGTGGTTTAAAAGATCGATATCTCACGATTAACTTAACAATGAACATCTATTAACTAATAAAGCGATACTGTATGCCCGGGCACACCGCAGAATGAATAAATTCCCATCCTAATGTAGATATTACAATTTTAAATGTAGTCAACCGTTAGAAATATTGTAGGTAATGGCGTCGCTTTGCAGTTTTTGTTGGATATCATTGTTTATTTTTTTAAGTAAATGGCGTTAAGGTGTGTGTGCAAACATGTGTTGATGCTATCTTAAATATATATAAACAGTATGTAGCGTGTACGGCACTTTAGATATTTTTGTTTAATGAAAAGAACTTAGTATCCCAATTTTTAGAAAAAAATATGTTGTTATGCAATGATATCTGAATAGATTACCACTAAATACAATTCTCAATAAGATGATTAGTTTTTTTTGGAGAAATTGTAGTCATCATGTGGCATGATAGTACCAGCTTTAATCATACCAACATAGGTACCTACTACAATTCGTAATATCGATATGTTGTAGTGTCGGTGCAGTGATAAAGCAGATTACGATTACTGATAAATAAATGACAATAAACATGTTTCACAAGTCACAGTTAAATGTCAAATTTTTCAAAATTAAAAAAAAATTGTACCTTTTTTGAAATATAGTTTCAAACATTATTATCTTCACTGACAATTTTCTGAAATAGTACCTACTAACTTACATAATAAAAAAATATATATATATATCTAATATTGAGCTACTTTAAAATATTATAATAATAATAATGAATTAATTCTAATGTGAAGCTATAAAATTGCACCATAATAACTGTTTTACTTAAAGAACTTGATATCCGACTCATTATTATGAGTAACGTAACCTAATTAGGCTAGAATTTTTTTCTAGACCCAAATTACCTGTGGTATACCTACAGAAGTTAGCCAGATGTTATTTTTAGCTTATGAGCGACTAGGTTAATGCACTTGATTCCAAGGCCCATTGTTGTGGACTTAAGGCTATGTACTGCAAAAGATAAAAACAAAGTAAAGATAAACTACGATAATATGGCACGCCCCTCCAAAATTCAAAACGTTTGAAAGTATCTGTGAAATTAATTACAAAGCGCCACCATGAAACCTGGCCTGCTACTGAAGACGAATACTTACAACTAATAAAAACCCTTTCGTAGGGATGTGAACACAACAGTTAATAAAAAAAAGTTTTTTCCTAAACAATGCGAGTATTTTAAATAAAACCAACTTAGTATAATAATATTAAGCAAAGATGATTGTGTTGCATGTACCAATACAACCAAATTCCGAATAAAATCTTTTTGCACCTGAATATTTTTTAAACAAAACTCGATAATGGTATTTTTACTAGGTACATGCACAGATGCATTGATTGGATGTAACGTGGTCATAAGTAATGCAAAAACTATATGAATTCATAACACGAACCTACCTCTTAAGGAGAGCTATAAAAATGTATGACCTATGCGAGTACAAGGACGGAATTATTTATGCTTAAAAGTCGGTTAGATATGCTCCGGATCTTAATGGGAAGTTAAATTAAAACGATACATCGACTAAGAAAGAAAACTAAATACTTTAACTTTCGCACCGTGCTAACTTAGGTGAAGTGAGCGTCAAGTGACCTGTCATTCGACATTTTGCAAGGAATTGACAGCTCACTTTAATCTCACTTCACTTACGTTTTCACGGTGAATAGCACTAATTTTTATATTTGTGATATATAGAAATTAGAAGTTTGATAATAGTATTAGTTAGTCTTAGTCTCTCTCTTCTCAGATATTATTATTTTTATTGAAACTTCGCACACAATAAAGGTACAAAGGCGGACCTAATGCCTTAGGCGTTCTCTACCCGTCAACTAAGGGTTGTGAAGAGATAGCGGGTGCTAAAATTGTTAGGCGCAAATATAGAAAAATCATATTATAATTATAAAAGAAGTACACCAGTACATAAATAGGTTATAATACACATACATGTTTACTCTTCTTCTTCATTTCGTGTGGTTAGTGACTAACCTGGTGTCAGAGTTTTAATGCTGCCCATAGGCCTCTGACTTAGCATCACATGCTGTTGAGAAATATCTCTCGGGCATGCCGGTTTCCTCACGATGTTTTACATGTTTACTAGGTATAATAGATACCTCTATACATACTTACTTATTCTCCTAAATCAAGAAAGAAGAGCTAAGGTTACTCTACTGTAGTAACTTAGAACAATGTCTTGTAATTTCTGCTTAAATGAATGCCATTTTGTATTCTTTTTATATTTTTATACAACTTATTCAATCTAAAGAAAGAGAATCTTTTCCACCTTTGTTCTCATTCAACGTCCCTTTATTATTACAAATCAAGTTGACCCTTATTTTAATGGTTGAATTTCAAGTGTTACCAGTTCCTCAACTGTTTGTAATTGAAATGTATCAGGTGTTGCCATCACCTGACATTCCTGGACCAAAAAACCATTCCCTAGTTTTTAATATCAACTTTATCGTAATAACATATGTGGTTGTATTAATCCCTTTCGTCAATAATCGCAAAAACAACCATTAACTTATCCATATAACAAAAACTTGTCAATGACGTATTGCACAATACTTATGACTTCATCGGCTTACCGTATTCGCCTTAACAGCGTGACGCGGCGCGGAGCTCGACCGGCCGCGCGCGCGCCAGTCTGTGACTGCATCGCATCGCAATGAGAACTGTACACAAACACACCAATTATTGCCTTGCTTTCACATCGTGCAAGTGTTGTATCCACGTGCCCACTTAGTTTACAATACATTAAATAGTTTTTCTTGCAATTTTCAATTCTAGTCAGTAAGTAGGTATTAAAAATTCCGCGAAAAAGGAAGGTAAGTTTGTGATAATTGCGTTAGTGATAAGTTTTCGCGCGGTTGTGTTAGTTTTGTTGTTGTTTTTGAAGTGAAGTTCAAGGTCACGCTCCAGTGGTTCGGGTTCTACCATGTTTTCACTACCCTAATGTTGACTTGTGTACATAGACGATGTTGTTTGATAAGATTCCGTGCTGCAAGGTCAAAACGCCGGTGTATAAAGTGTTTGCGTTTTTTATTGTGATTTTCAAACGTGATCTCACGGTTGTTACCATTTTCATGGCGAGTTTAAACACCAACGCATTGCTTGAAGCCATTTTCAGTGAGAGCGTCGGCCTCTTAAGTAAAAATATCTGCATTTACCGGTTATTATACCGTTTTCGTAAAGGTCTTTTGGCTGTTTATTTCTCCTTAAGTGGATAAGCCGCCATAATTAAACTTACCGGTCTGATGAACCCGAAATTAAAATTGGAAATGAGCAGTTTAAAACCAAGATATGTAAAATAAAATCGGTCGTTTCATATACAACCATAAACATAACAAATATCGTTGATATGATAGGGGTAAATGGTACTAAACATGCGATGACCTTGAAGGTCAAGGGCGCCTTATCGAGGCCGCTTTATGTAATCTATCGATTGATAGCGCCATGAAAATCAATCCGGAATGCTATTTAAATGCTAATCGATATCTAAGGAAAACCTTGAGTATACTTTCTTTATATGGAATATCGTTAAAAAGACTGCTTCCGCGAAGCCAACAAAAATGTCAAATATGAAGCTAGTTGCCCATTATAAAGCGTAGTTGGTCACTAAAGGAAAAAACTCCGTGGCGTTTTAAATTATTATTTTACAGGCTATTAATTACTAGTTTACATCATTTAAGTAAAATTTATTGTACGTCAAAGAGCGATGTGAAAACACGGACTAATATTATATAACTTCAAATATTTTACGCTTAAACTTCAAATACGTTTGCCTCAGCCACATTTAAAGTCTAACACACGAGACAGTCCCATAATTGGTGAGGTCGAATGACTCATTTACGATACATTATTATCCCACGTTTTCGTCCAACGGCCATGGTACTCCGAGTTAATATTTTAAACGTACGTCATGACGTCACTGTTTTAAATTCAAGGAGGGTTACTTTGGGCCCTCAATAGGTGCATCATTTTCAATGATTGTCAGAGACCGTGAATAAAGATTTTGCACAACGAGCTAGGTGATCGATAGTTTTTAAATTATATCATTACCTCGAAGACTTGGTCGCACTTACATACCACAATTTTAATGTTAATTTGCCATGTCAATGTAAAGATGCCAAAGAATTTAATATAAATCACTTAACATGACTTTTCAAGTAAAACGTGTCAATAACCTTTTGCAATGCACGTCTGCAGAATCAATTGATTGAATCAGAACCATTGTATTTTTAAACGATTCACAAAAGAGCTCACAGCTTCCTTTATATTGATACAAACTGCAACATTATCAATGAAGTGAAAGCAGAGAGTGACTTTCTCTGAATTGTCATCTCAAAGAGCATTACGTGTCTGAGCTCTGCCACTTGTACATAACTTTCATAATGCCTACTCGAACCAGAGTCTGAAAGATATTGCCAAAGAACCATGGGGCATTTTGTTTGAAACCTCTACTGGCTTAAGGGGGAAGTGACGGGGTAGCCAGCGAAATTCAAATTTTCTTACTTTTTTTGGAATTTGCAGGTAATTGTCTTGTTGTATGTTGATCAAAAATTTCATTCGTGTCATAGCAAGTACTTATTTACTTACAGAACTGTATATGTATCATATAACTCTGCGGAGTGACTATTTCATAAAATAATGCCATATGGTGGGTATTCTAACTGAGAGAGTTGGATTGATGAATCTAATGCCTATAATCCTGTAAATACGTACTTGCTACAGCCGCCAATCTTATTTTATTCGACACACAAACTGAAATTGTCCAGAATATTGTAAAAAAACTCATGACAATTTGAATTTGTCGGGCTAGGCTGGCGAATCCTCCTTTTGGCCGTAAGTGAACAACTCCAAAAATTAATGAACGAATCTATGAATGAACGGGAGATCGAAGTTATGATCACGTTTTTTTTGCATTTTTAATGTATACCTATCTATAATAAACAATACAACTGAATTTAACAACATTCTTAGCGAATAGTATTTAACTCGCATACTTTTGTGTAAATATATATACTATAGCTGTACTATGCATTTGCGGCTTTAATACCTAATGATTACTTCAACGTAGAGGTTGTCTGGAAGGCATTGCCGAATTAAATATCTAATAGGCAGTCTGCGAAGTGGCACGGCATATAAGAAAAGTATACTCGTATTGTTGATGTACAAAATGCCCCAATTTGTTCAGCCTACATTCGCTTATCGTTTATTACAGGCGTAGGTTTAGGCTTTATTACGTCAACACCTGTTCTAGACCTATATACATAGGCCTCACAATACTAATAACTTTGTTCTGGAAACAACCTTTTGTAGCTCTAATTACAGTTCTTAGCAATTTGCGAATAAGTGAAGTCCGCAGTGGGATAATTCAGGCTAATATTCGTATTACAAAACGAACTTTCATACAAACTTTCACTCACAATTAAATCTTTTATGGGCTGAATTTTCTAAATCGAACTTAAAGAATTATTATGCCATCTGTTGTTCGAGACCCAACAGTTTTTAAGCTGTGCGTTGTCTGGCAGTGAATTTAAAAATTTTATTAAGTAAAACTAGGTATTTACCTATGTTCATAATCTAATATTTAATCAGTAAAATGTAAATACAGCATAGCAGAATGTTCGCAGCGCAGGCGCTGCAATCTCGTCGCATTTTTTTTTTCTCATCAGCTATAAATAGACACAATGAGTCGAGGTGTCAAGGCTGGCGCCTGCTCAAGCCAGCATGGAATACTCGTTTAAAAAATGACTAAGGACATTTTGAAATACTGACCCACCGTAATTGTATTATTATCTGCACTGTAGTGCTGGCGGTGCTCTTCTTTAAAGGTTGCCCAAGTCCGTCATTCTTCGATACTAACGTCGTATGGCCCATACACTACCATTAACACGTGTGTTGAAGGCACCGAGCTTAGAATACTTCGATAAAGAACGAAGTTAGAATAGCAGAAAAAATAGTGGCAGTGTTTATGTTAAACTTGACTTCACTGTTTGACAGTGTACAGAGGCCAGCTCATCAAGTTACCACAATCTGTCAAATTTCATTGATAGTATTTCAACTTTATTGCAAAGACATAAGGTTCATTTTTAATTGAGAAAATTTGATAGCTTGATGTGCTGGCGTCTGTACCTACAGAAAATGGTTTGAGCGTCGAAACTTCCATATTTCAATACTTATTTTTACACATCCTTGGGTGTCCGTCAATAACGAGTAGGTACGAATAGGACATAATTATACAGGGAAATAATAATTAATTCAGGAATTCAAAGTACTTTATTTTTTATAATAAGTATCCATAAGTACGCCAAATTATCGTCAATTAGATTAAACAAATGAATAAACTGAATAGCAACTAACCTAAATTCAACTTCTCCAGCCTAAAAGTCTTTTGCTTAAACCTGAAAAATACTACTTCACGCAACTCTCCATGTAAAATAATAAGGAATTTCGCCGTATCGATCTGACTAGCGTTTAACACGGTTGTTATCAATTCCCTCTTATCAGTCATCAGTATACAGCCGTGATAACATTGTAAACACTCATGCGTCGTTCTCTGTCGCTATTTCAGACAATTCAAGCGATAACTTTCTAATTTCATTCAATAACACCGTTTTATATAATCAACTAGCTAACTGAGATAATTACTATTCAAGTTAAAGCGGTCAAGTTCAAGATAAGTGACATTACTAGCTGGTTGTAACAGTCATTTTAATTACAAGATTCCATAAATACCTGAGGAATGATAAGACAGATACGGGTTTAATACAAGAAGTACTCATAAGTTAGTATTTAAGCACTTTAGACTCAAAAGAGACAAGGTAATTCCTGTAACTTCTACATTTTTGCTAAAAGTGCATTCCCCATGCTGTCTTTAAACAATTTATACAACACAATTGTGTGGAAATCGGTTATCATGGTATGGACATGTTATGCGAAGGAATGAGGCAAATGTTGTCAGGAAAGTTGTGAGTATGAATGTGGATGGCTATACAAGTAGAGGGAGACCAAAGGAACGATGGATGGATTGTGTGAGAGATGATATGGCTAAAAATGGAGTGACTACCGAGATGCCGACTAATAGAGAAGTAGGAAAAAAAAGACATGTTGCGCCGACCCCAAATAAATTGGGAGAGGGGCTGGAGAATGATGATGATCAAAAAACTTAACAAGAAGTGTTTTTGAAAAAGTAGACAAGTTCCAACAGTCTTATTGATCTCGCTCTCGATCTCGCAAATCGTTTCAAACAAGTGCAATCACGGTCGCAATAGGTGTGGGCTCACTGCTATAATGCAACGGATGTTATATGAACTCCCGACCTCTCAACTGCAAGTCAATGCCTTGTTAAGTCTATTGTCGCGTGAACATATCATCATGTACACGACTGTATATTAGCAAGCCTTTGATATTGTTATCAGGTCTCATTAAGCTAGGTTTATGTTAAATTTTCTAAGCGTTTGTTATGGGGTGTAGCCCGTGGTTTCATCGGGTTTGCCCGAAAGTGTTACCATTACCCCGGAACATAAAGAGCTAAGGAAGGAACATGAACAGATTTTAGTCAGTAAGAGTCTGACACTCCCTTCCATAGGTACCTACTGCTTTGTAATGGCAACTAGCTTCATTTTTCTGACTGATCCATCCTTTGAGAATTCAAAAGTGCTGTAATTGGTTTATTTGAAACTAGCACTTTGCCCGCGGCTTCGCTCCCGTGGTCTTTCCCGTGGGACCCGTTATTTTTCCCAGGATAAAAAGTATGTTACTCCTAGAAAACTAAGCTTTCCAACGGTGAAAGAATTTTTAAAATCGGTCCAGTAGTTTTTGAGCCTATTCATTACAAACAAACAAACAAAGTTTTCCTCTTTATAATATTAGTATAGATAAAAGCTTTATAAATTTTTGAGTAATGCTTTGAGTTTGAGTTTTCGCTCCACCCAGAGCGGGAGAGGTCATTTGATGATTTCCCACCCTCAAAAAAAAAGGCCCGTGGTTCACAGCTAGTGAAATGCGAGGTGTTTTTTAGCAATCGTAATTTTTGAGCGGGAACTCGGCAACAAACTCAGTAGCTTGATTATAAAATAAATGTGAACCTCAACAAATTTTGCTTAATATACATTTTAAATTCACTTCCTGAAAAACAATGCACAGCCTAAACAGCTGGACCCAGAAACATGAAACTTTACGCAAGAGTTGCTTAAGATTTATACAAATTCACGCCCTTAAGGAGTTAGTTAAATACGGGATGAAAATTATTCTTATTATAAATCATTTTCACCGAACAATATACCATCGGATGCACGAGCTGTTTAAATAAAATAAAAACTTACGTTATTATAGCACAGTACACACTACAATGTAGATACACAGTACAGCCTTTTTTTTTTTTTTTTTTAAGGCTGGGAAATCATCCAATGACTGCTCCCGCTCTGGGTGGAGCGGAAGGGAGTGTCAGACTCTTACTGACTAAAACCCATCTATGTTCCTTCCGTAGCCCTTTATGTTCCGGGGTAGCGGTAACCCTTTCGGACAATCCCGCTTACCCGGCAGGCTTGGCCCTAAGGGGCCCCTTCATATGCTGACATCTCTTTGAGGCGCGCGTGGAACATATACGCGCCGTACGGCACGGGTCTGGTGCTGATCGGACGGTGAGTCACCCATTACTCACCGCCCGCAGGCCCGCGCCTACGGTGGCCGGGAGTCGTCACGTGGCTCCCGACGCCCGGAGCGTCTCCCGCGGCGGCTGGGACGGGAGGACCTTTCTCTCTCCCATCCCGCCACCTCCTTCGCGAGCATAACTTTTTCGCAGAAGGAGGTGACTGCCTCCCACTCCCTCTCGCCCCGGACCATGGCTTGCACCAGGGCCGGGCGCGAGAGGTCGCCGCCGCCGATCGCCTCTACGAGGACACGGCGGTGCTCTGCCCATGCGGGGCAGGTTTGCACCGTGTGCTCTACCGTGTCCTCTGGGCGATCCTCGCAGTGGTGACACCCGGGCGTTTCCTCCCGCCTGATGATGTGCAGGAACCTCCCGAAACATCCATGTCCGGTGAGGACCTGCGTCAGGCGGAAGGTGAGGGCGCCGTGACGCCTCTCTAGCCACTCCAGCCTGAATTACGTATTAAAAGCATAATGATGTCAGATCCGGTGCCTCTAGCAAGTACAATGGGACCATTAATTTTCTCGGTCAGCTAAAATCGTGGGCCAAGGTCAGGTGGGACAATCGTGGGCCAAGGTCAGGTGGGACAAAGTTGCAATAGAATAGACTGTTAAAGTCGAAACTATAAACACTTTGACTGTTTCTAAAGAAACTGCGGTGTCATACAATAAAGTAACTTTACTGGCTGTGATAAGTTGGCAAAATGTATTGTATACAACTTTGTATGCATTAATGTACAGATGCCAGCACATCATGCTATCCCAATCTGTAATTTTTTTCCAATTGAAAATGAATCTTACGCTTTTGTTAAACCATCAAAGAATTTTGACAGATAGGGGTAACTTTATGAGCTAGCCTCTGTATTATCTTTATTCTGAATGGCATAGATATCATCAACTTAGACTTTTCCCAACTATGTTGGGGTCATCCTCCAGTCTAACCGGATGCAGCTGAATACCAGAATTTGAATGGCATAGAAAGATAGATGGAATACTTTTTATTATATACACTATAAAAACTACACAAAAAATTTAGAACATTGTCCAAGGGGTGACATTGCGTGGTCTTATCGCTTTAAAGCGATATTTTAAAGAAAACGTTTGCATAGATAAGGGAGAAAGGAGAAACAATACTGCTGGTAGACAATGGTATACCATTTATATGAATACAATAAATACATACGTATATAAAACCAATATATATACATGTAGGCAAGAAAATTATCAAGAAATTAGTGCAAAGAACAAAACTATAATAAATATTCTGTAGGAAAGAGAGTTTTTTGGTATGGCATCATTGATGTAGGGACATTTTCGTTTACAATACACTTAATATCACCTTGAAGTCATATCAATGGCCGCTGCCGAATACCTATACACTTGGCAGAATGTCCTAAAACAAATTCTGAATTTCCTGCGATAATCACTTTTTTTTCTAAATCGTATTGAATCTACAATGTTACCGGATATTGTAATTTATCAAGCATGACGTCACCCTCATTATAAGTCATTACTATTTGTAGTAAATTTCTTAATATATCGACAAACCATGAAACCAATACCGTGACCAATTTATGTTGCGGTTTATATTCTTGAATTATTTGTTTATTCAGAGTTGCCTTTAAACAATCAACAGCTCTTTCGAAAATTGTTATAAGAACTTTATACTTAATACTAGCTTTTGCCAGCGGCTTCGCCCGCGTGTATGTAGGAAACTATAGCTTTCAATTTTAAACAACTGTTTAGGCAGCGCATGCAAATAATTCTGTTTTCAGAGGTATTTCTTTCCGACTTGCTAGACGAAAATTGCGATAGCTCGGCTAATAATTATGATATAAATATAATTTATAGACTATAGCACTCAAAAATAATGTAGCTTTCTACCAGTGAAAAAATTTTGAAATTGGATCATTAGTTCCGGAGATTACCCCCTACATACAAACTTACAAATTTTACCTCTTTATAATATTATTAAGTATAGATTAATACAAAACATACATAATTTCTGTGAAAGGCATTGCAAAGCACTCACTTTACTTATAATACGTAAACGATTCTTCCTTTGCATACACAGGTTTCGAACCGGCCCGTAAGTATGAAAGCAATTCAAGCAATTAAAATTGGGTAATCAACCAGTCGACTGTAATACAGAAATAATTTCTCGATGTCAGTTCAATCAATGTGGTACATAAGTAAAATATATTATATCAATGACTTATCGACTACTTCCTGAATGAAACCATAAAGTAGAACATACCGGTGCTGCCTTCCGGTTGCAGGATTCTGATTTCTATCTATGTTCTCATACACAATATCTTTTATATCTATGATTTTTTTACTCATCTGTGTTCCTACCATTAAGCTTGATTTTGCTTTTTAGGGTCCGCCAATGCGCGTACTAAATATCCCAGCATCAATCCTCTCCTCCATTATATTTCTGAGAATATAGATAGAAAACTGGATTACTTAAATTCCAGTCTTCATGGACAAACGCGGTTTCATTTCGGAATTATCTGATGATAAAATTCTCAAACACAACTCTTAATATTTCTTGAAAAGTCTTATTCAACAAAATTATAGTGGCAAAGGATTTACCTAAACCCGGTTACCGACACGCTATTCAACACAAATTACCTAACAGAATGTCAAAACGTATGTCAAGTGATTTGATTGTCAGCTGTTTTTTCGGTCAGGTAATTCACGCAGTTCTAGAACATTTACTCATGATGATTACCTTCACCGTTTTTGAGAACTAAAAATTCAAAGACATGTGACATCTACCAATCCGCATTGGGCTCGCGTGGTGGATTGCAGCCCAATCCCTGTCTTTGAGGGACTGTATCCCAACAATAAGATCATCATATGCTGACTAGCAATCCACGCAGTTAACACTCAGATATACAGTGTGTTAGCAAGTTTTTGTGTCGATTAGCCTTTCAGAAATCGGTTGATGCGTTGCACTTGAGAACTTTATCGTTATCTAAATGTTACCACGTGGTAGGACTGACTTAGGTCAATATTGTACCTTCTACGTTTAACCCTATATAATCTGTGATGCCTTATATCTTCAGAACCAGCAGCCGCTCTTGGACGTCGTCCGGGAGCGGGCGCGCGAGCTCTGCTCCGGGGCTGATGCAGCCAGCGGAGAGAGGGTGGAACAGAGGACCAGGGAACTGGCTGACAGATGGAATGTAGCCTGCGAAGGTATGTACCCTGGAAGTTATAAATATATATCTTTGTCAATTGACTGTCACGAAATGTAAGTTTCTGGCATTACGGGGCGATAAATTATATTTGATATTTAAAAGGAACCAAAAAGAGAATATCTCGGTGAGCTGACAGCCCCGTCTGATGGATACAATTATATGTTTTATTGATGGAGATAATTATCCTATAAATAAGTAAAATATAACTTGTGATGATCCCTGTATTGCAAGAGCGGGGCGCTCTTTCAGTGCCTCGAGATAAAATTATGTAGTATTGTCAGTTCATATATAGACCGGGCCACGACCACGGACCATGCGGGCCCAGTAAAATGCCTACAAGACTACTACTAATATACACTATTTTACTACCCAGGTTTAGCCAAACGCGCAGCGACAGCAGACCAGCAACTCCACCGCTGGAACCAACTCCTCGACGTACAAAGGAGTCTGGGTGCGGCCATCACAGCCGCGTCTGACCGCCTGCGACAGCTGGACGCCAACCCCAGCACAAGGCGACGAGCTGTGGACACCAGGCATGCTTTACAGGTGAGATACATAGAAATAGCAGACAGGACATTTTAAGAATTCTATAAAAGGCTTCTATAAGTAAGGTGGTGTTTAATATTACCTCTGTATTCACCAAAGAGATAGCCCCAATGCCTCTAACACTACCGTACTAAGCCAGTTTTGTTAATCTCTATAAAATACATAGGGGGCGAGCTTATTCACATACAACAAAAAGTTCAGAAAAGCATAGATAAATGTTAAAACACCGATGTCTCCCCTCTAGGTGGTGGGTGCTAATGGCTGCAATAAAGTTTTGTAAACTAATGTAGCCATTAATGAGCATAAAAAAAATTGTGCACCTATTTTTTGTTCCAATCAAATGTTTGAATTTCGATTTGATTGAATAGTCTAGTAGAAAGGGATAAAAAGAAAGAAAAGTAGTTATTGGACCTCAAACAAGAACTTCCAAACATAAAGATAAATTAAAAAATTGCAACGGTTAATTCTTTATGTTTGACTGTAATGAAAGCCTCAGTTTAAAAAGTTCTTGGAAGACTCGGTTAAAGAAATTCATTGTATTACTTAGTAAAACTCGATAAGAGAGGTTTAATCTCTCTCTTTTAAACACCTAGACCAGAAACAATTACTGCATTATGTAGGCAACATAATGACGAGTACTTTATGTATGAGTGGCCATGGTATTTAAGGGCCCTTTTTATTTCATTGAATAAAATGTCTGTGGAAATGATAGCTACCTGTGATAAACTGTGCAAGATGACAAACATAAAATGCTGAGCTTGGGTCCTACATTCGATCTCTTTGTTGGGAAAATTGTTGTTGGGTTAATCTTTGAGAGCATTCTATGCAGCAAGACTGAATTTCTGCTTAGTTGATTGGAATAACCTCTCCTTTAATCAACAAAAGACAGAGGTGTTTGTATAGTACAGAGGCCAGCACATCAAGTTACCACAATCTGTCAAATTTCTTTGATAGTATTTAAACTTTATTGCAAAGACATAAGGTTCATTTTTAATTGAGAAAATTTGACAGTTAGGGATAGCTTGATGTGCTGGCGTCTGTACACTCCATTTTTCACCAGTTATGTGGGTGAAACACCTCAACCTAACACTTCGGGGATTACTGGCGTCATGACATTGTTATGTTATGTTTAAATCAATTTTATGGCCTTAGCCTATCGCAGTCTACTGCTGGACATAGACCCCTCCCAATTAGCCAAGTCCTCATATACTTACCACGTGTGAAATAAAATTCTTCGAAGAATACTATTATTAAATCTTTTCTTTCGTGTTCCTCCCAGGAGCTACAAAGCGAAGTAGCAAGTCTTGAAGACACTCGTGACGAACTACTGGAACATGCTGACTTCGTGATCAGCATCCTCAAACCACACTCCAAGGACACAGCCAACGAGACGGAGAAGAACGTTAAGGAACTTGTAGAAGCCTATGAGAAGTAAGTTGTGTGACACTGTGCTTTTGTGTGACTGTTTTGTAAGTGTTTTCAATAGGGTTGCTGGTTGTTGCTGGAAAGCAGGTTAGTGTTGTAAATTGTTTTGGAGTTTACTTGCATTTATTGATGGAAGAAGGAAAGTTTATTCTTAAAATATACTGATAGTAGAATATGCTTTATTGTTCAATAAAATGTTGTTATTGGACTCGATTATAATTTGTGTAGTCTAAATATAAGAGGTCCTAGATAGAGCATTTAGGGACACTTTACGAATTTGGGTATGTAAGGTGGTAACTAATTACTAGTGGTCTAACAAATGTCTACAAAAGAGTAATATTATAATCCTGACGGTATAAACATGAGTTCTGAAGCGCCACTGACCCCAAATTAATTAATATAATTGACTTAAGTCAAGAAGATCATGATCAAATGTATTAGAAATATCAAAAAAATAAAAAGAGATCACAAATATATTCTGTAAAAGATCACACGTCTGAATAAATCATGGTTTTAATCGAAAGTAATGTTATAAATTAGAGATTATAAATATTCTGCGTCTTATTGGATGCCAATTAAGTGCAAGTAAGCTTTAAACCAATAGAAACTTCTTTAATTATATTTTTTCAGCATTACATCAGCAAAGGCACCTAAGACGTTTTCGCTGTCCATCCATATTATTCCAATTAATTTGATATGTCCACGTGAGGTGCCAGAACCAACAGTCGATGCATTAAACAGTATTTACTGACGCGTGCAAAATTAATGACCAAACTGCGAATTCGGAACTCGTTAGATTCGCTGGAAAGCATTAAAAGCAAACCGTTTGGATAGCCTTGGTATACAAATAGCGTTAGTTAAACTGTGGAAGTGAGGAACATTGAAAAAAGCTAGTTTAAATCTAACTGATGGAATTGAACGTCTTGTAGGCCTGTGGCTGTTTTTCGTAGACCAAAAACTTTTATGAAGACGGTGATTTTTAATTCATTGTTAGCGTTATTCAGGTATACGTATATACAGGTAAAAGCTTGGATATATTTTGGGATAATGACACTGGTGCTGTTTCAGGCATATACAAGAGATTAGATCTGTTTATCAATTTCGTATAAGTCCACTGTTGTAGCCATTGTTGTGGTTCGTATTAATGATGAGAGCAGAAAAGTACAGCCACACACAGCTTGGAAATACACGTTACGTATAGGTGACACCAGTTGCTTGCACCACTTAATTGGCTTTCAGTTGGTCGATTGACGAGCCAATTGAGACAAATAGGTTAAGTTATTACGCCTCTGGCTTGTGTTTATTGGATTACAAATCAATATTTACTTGCATACTTACAACTACTTGTTTTCCTGGTATCATCTGAGACAGAACTTTGACAACAATTCTTGCCTCTCGTCGGAATCTCTTTTGTGCGAAATTTCTTTTAATCCTGAAAAGATTATTATTATTACTTTAAGCGCATACCGCTCAAACAGTCAAACGGTGAGACTGTATTAAGCTTTATTTGACGGCGCTTTTGTCCAGTAAATTGAACATGAGAAGCATTTTGAACGAACACAAATTTCTAGTTAACGGTTAAGCGCCTGGACCGCTCTGTGGATGCTGTTAAATTCCATAGTTCGTTGTGCTCTCGAAAGGCTTAACTTTTGAAAAGAGACAAGACGATTGGCATTTTTGTAATGATACCTATTTATATCAAAATTTTCAATTCTTCAACCATTTTTACTTTATCTTCTTCAATACCTAGAAATAAGACTTTGAAAATCAAGTTTAAGAAATCATCGCTGTCAAGTTTTTTCTCAAAAGACAATTAATTATCCAATAAAACATTGGCCATTGCTGTTTATTCCAAAGTTATTACTCTCATACTACTCTCAACATCTTGAAAACCAAGAGAAAACACTCTCAAAATAAATTTCAAATAGGTCATTGGCATTATGTAATGAAAACAAAAATATTATTCGCGTTCAGCTTTCACCCACCAACTTTTATTAACAACTTCGCGTCGCTCTCTCACTGAATATTACATAAAAACCTTATCTCGGTAAGTAGGCCAGTTTGTTGTCCATCCCTGCCAATGAATTCCGGAAGAAAACTTCTGGCATGGCATCAACTAGCTGACAACGGCGCTCATGGATTCAAAACAAAAATATTTGCTATTTCTTCTACAAAACCTGTCTTCATTTTAAACCTTCCTACTTCTGCTTTAAGTTCAGAATCATTTGCTTCGATTTCGTCATCAACAGATATAGTTGGTGGAAAAAGTATTGGCGTCTCACATTTTGGTAGGCGAGGTTTTATATGTGGCAAGTTTTTTTGTTTCTGGCGTTGATTTCATGATGGATGGTTTTGAGATTTGCGTGTAATTAGCAAAGGAAATAAATGACAGGTCTGTCCCACATTCGAATTTTCTTGGCTATTTAACTTTCCATGTTAATAACTACGAGGTGAAATTGAATTCATGCAAACAAACTCATCTCTATGAACATTAATATGAACAACTTATCATCACTCATAAAAAAAATCAACTGTTCCATACTTTACGCTCGCATAACTCTTCAAAATGTAGGGAACAGCTGATTTATTTTCGCGATTTCTGATTTGTTTCCATAGTGAAAGTTGTTCATAATGATGAGTACAATGACCCCTTAAAAAAATGCCCATGAATTCAATTTCACCTGTATATTGAACGGGTATGTGTTATCTGATGAGCCACCTGATTCTGAGATATAGAATTGTACCCAATAAAGAACAAATGTTCCAATTTCAAGATATGGCGAATTTTGTGTCAACAATTTTAAAGGGGACTGACGAGTCCCTTTTAAAATTGTTGACACTAAATTCGTCGCCACCAATTTAACGGTTGACATAAATGATTCCCTACACTTATCTATAATCACACTGAATCAATCTAGGTTTAAAAACAAAAATCCCCTCAACTCCTGCATTAACGACGACTAATTTTGTTTTCTCAGCATTAAAATTCTTTACTAAACATCGCCAAACATGCGATCGCCAGACTGTATCGCGAAATTATATTCACGGCTCATACGAGCTATAATAAACTTTATTACATTACGATAAAGGCCACAATAACAGCGTATTAAAGTTGTCGTAAAATCCTGAGGAAGGTATTGCCAAATTCATTTAGCTGCGAGTAGAAATAATTTCTTCAATCTTAATTGGCAACCAGTTCGATGCATGCAACACAATAAGGTACAAGTAGAAGACGAGGAATTAAAGCTTCCACGGTTAAGAAAAACTTACGGTAGAATTGGAAATATTCAATATCTCGTTTTATCTTATCGAACTCAATAATCTTCATGCAGGATTACACAATACAATATTGTATGCTGTTATCTAGTTAACTGCAGCATTATGTCAAACGACCTTATACATTATTTTAGAGCTGTGGGTAAAATTAACGATGTTTATCAAACACCTGATGGAGAAAGAGGTGAAGTGAAATAGCGTGACAGAATTTAAGAGTGTGTTTCTCTTAAGTAGAGTAAGATGTTTGTTTATATTTAGTCCGAGTTGCGTGCTACCAAGGGTAGGCACACTAGAGAGGTATAAAAATCTTAAACAGCTAATTATAATTCCTCAAATAGTTTCCCAACATCATAAAAATGAAATATGTAGAGAGTTAAATAAACGTTGGTTTTAAATATCCCGCGACTTGGGCCTTGTTCATCTTTTTAGTACAGATATTCTCATAATAATTATTACATGTAAGCAGTAAAATACATTCGAAACAATATTCTGTAAATCTGTACCATAAAGATGGAACTCTATTAGTTGGCAAGCGCAAGGTCGATTTAGTAATTTTTAATATCAATTCGTAATAGTCCGTAGTAGGAAATACAATGTTTTAAAATGAAAATGCGGGAAAACTGAAAGTGCAGTTCTTTGGGAATCTTGTATTGATTATTGAGTAAAGGACAACGTTTTTAGTGTCAGTTAGTTTTCAAATAATATCTGAAACTTGATAGAATATGTGTACATACAGACTAATGTAACGTTTATACATAAGAAAGGTCGAAACGAAAATAACTAGTTGCTTTACCAAGAAATAAGACATTACAATGATGTAAAAGTCACTTTTCCTGCAATAGATTCCGTCATTGTACAAAAATCTGAGTGCCCCATGCAAACGAGCCCCAGACAGCTTAAAATAAAATAGATTTTATTAGCGCAAGCAAAATAAAACCATGTCGCCATGACCACATGCTCGTTGCATGAACACCAATAATATCCCGCTGATTTAACGTACAAGAATTTGTACGAAAATAAAAGAAAATACATAATAATAAATGGCCCTGTATTCTGTTAAAAAACTGGTTTGAAACATTCGATGAAAATGAAATAGATGATTGTAATGATGAAAATGTTTGTTATGGTTAAAGCGACAATTTAACACATACATTAACTATGTACAATATTGAGTTATTCATTAACCAGTCAAGAAAGAAAAAAAGAGAATATATTTATTTGCACTAGATGAGATAGGATACCCCAAAAACCGCTTTGCCTAATGTATATTCCGTCATACAAACATATATAAAATTCAAAACGGAACGAAACGTACAATTAACTTCGAACTACAATGCGGAAGTTCGTCGCCTGCCATTTATAGGAATTGTGCAAACTAAAAAGCAGCTGTATAGTAAAAATTGTTTAGTCAAATAAATATCAGCGTAGAATACATAAAGACCCTCATGATAACAGTGTGATAATTCTCCCAGCGTATCTTGAATGAAACTATTCAAGTCGCAATGAAAATGCGGAAAACTCAACAAAATGGTTAAAAAACACACGGCCCCATACAAAAATTTGCGTTACGCAACCAATGACACAGGATCTTAAAATGATTTGACTTTTGCGAAAATAATCTTTAAACTATCACAGACTTTATGCTTCAGAGATTAGAACACATTTTGCATATTCTAATGCTGCGTCCTCTGCTATGATATCATCGCTTGCTAAGAAATCTCGGAGATTATTAAAATAACCCTTAGATCTAAGTGAAGTGACGTCATCTGCTTATTTAGTCGCTGACACGATTAGTAACTGTCTATACTTAGTACCGATTTTATCATTGTCATGATTAAAACTGACATCATATTCTTTAAAAAATGTCGTTTCAAAAATAGTTGCGTTTACAAGAATTTAGAAGCCAAAGAAATTCCTCGATAATTTTCATTCTTCTTAATAATATAGTTCTTGACATCTTGGCTCCCTGTCTCGACTAGGATCCATAGATTTTAATTCAGCCTTTTCAATTTTCAACTAGTTTTGGCAGCACACTTTCCGCAACATTGAACAGAATCCTATAGCCATGACCTTGACCTTGGCACTACAAATACCAAGATTTACTGAGCATAACGTCTTGACGGATCGCGCAAACCAAGTAACCTTGATTCACGAACCCCATGTGACTTTGTAGCCAATGAAGTCATGATTTAATTGTGTCTAGACGAAGATCTGTGTCTCTTTGACACATTATATTGTTCATAATGACTTTGATAATGGTACCCAAAGGGTAAGGGAACCCTTTTGCATAGATGATGTAGCTGTAAACGTATTGTAACGTTGAAAATGGGTGACTACTCTGTGTCGCATAGGGAGTCCAATTAATTTTGATGATTCACTGTTTTTCTTAATTATTTAGTAACGAAAAAGCATGTCAGAGAAGGCAGTCACAAAAATATTGCTGTTCGAATATGCACTACAGGGTGACCGTCGTTGGTCGACATGTTAACAAAATATTTAATTTACTACGTAATTTAAAATTCTCATTTGAATGTCCTTCAAGGTTTAGTAGAAGTTCAAGCTGTTTATAAATATTCAACTTTATTATCATTAAAGTTACGCTTTGCACTTTACGGCTCAGCAGTATCTAGTGCTCTTCACACAAGGTGGTTCGATAGCTCGTGGTCGAGTGCATTAAAAACATTGCTTGCATTAATAAATATTAGAGAATAAGGAGTAGACCATGACCTACTGTTACCTGGTTCAATACATATCAATTTATTGTAAATTGAATCGAATCTAGTCGCCGTATTATGTGTTTTAATACAGCTGGTAAAATGGGTGAGATTTGAATTTGCAATTCAAGACTTGAGACCATCTTGGGACTGAGTGATACAAATACAATACATATACCTACTAGCGTCTACTAGCGGCTTGGCCCGCTAATTTTTTTTGATACAAATAAAATCCCTCCTTTCACCCTCTTTAAGGTCGAATTTGGAAAAACCCCTTTTTAGTGCTCCCCTACATTATCAAAGGAAGCCGTGTGCAAAATTTCACGTTCCTAATCCGAGTAGTTTCGGCTGTGCGTTGATATATTGTCAGTTTCTCCTTTTATAATATGTAATAGATACCTAATGTAACTACTGTAAAGTATACAGAAATTCACTGGTAATATTTGCCCTATATTATAATATTAATTCCATTTCCGTTTGACATTTAGGTTGTAGGTATTCACTGGCACCATTTTCCCTATATTATTAATTTTATTTCCGTTTGACAGTTAGGTACAAGGTATGGAAACCATAACAGCTGTTCACCGTTAACTACACCGGGCTCCCCTTCAAACCGCTACATGCAACGGTCTTGAATGTATAATACTTTAATGACTACGTTTGGCAAGCGAACATGGCTTTATATCTAAGTAAGACAGGAACCCTTATTTAATTGGAAGAAAGCTAGGGTGAACTGTCTGTTTGAATTATATTATATATCTATATCTACATGAGGTCGATATAGATGCCTCGGAAAGCACGTTAAGCCGTTGGTCCCAGCTGTCATTTGTGCATCTTTGACAGTCGTTACGGGTCGTCAGAAGCCCGAAAATCTGACAGGCAGTCTTACCAAGGGGTATCGTATTGCGCAGTTACTGGGTTGTGGAGGTCAGCCAGGCAGTCGCTCCATGTAAAATACTGGTATTCCGTTGCATCCGGTTAGACTGTAAGCCGACCCCAACATAGTTGGGAAAAGGCTAGGCAAATGAAGATGATGATCTACATGAGATATAATGTGGTTAGCTTAGTTTTTCGGTCACTCAAGTACTAAATAAGTGGCTCACATGGTTATCAATCAATTAAATATGAAACTAGACCTAAAGAAGCTATGTCGAGGAGAAATCGCAAAGAAAAATGTAACTCCTAGTAAGGCTATTTTACCCGTAACAAAAGCTGCTCTCAAACATTGAAACAACAAAAAGAAAACAAACTAAGTTCAACCTAATCTTAAGCACACTATAAAGTTCCTTTTTCCTCAAAACTGCCGAAACAAACGAGGATCAACCGAACTTTAAGGTTCGTTTTCCCATAAAAGCGTCCTCTGACGAGTGCACATGGAAGCCGTTAACCGTTCCTCCGGGTTTTGGTCCGCCGTAGCGTGCCAATCTCCGGCCACACTGCCAACGCACAGTTTGGCAACATTGCCATTTGCTTGGGTCATTGACTTCTTATCGTTGTGTCCGTTTATCAACTGTATTTATGTATCGTTGCACATAAGTGGGAACATCCGCACTGTTTATTTTCGAATCTCAATCCGCTCTTGTGTTTTAGATAAGTTTTGTTCTTGATCTAGTTTGTTGTTTGGCACGGTAGTGCTACAAGTCACGCTCTCTTCATGTAGATTATTTTGTATTGCTATCAATGGATAGTTTTAAAATAATTCGCCCTTGTGCTTAGAAAAGAACAACTGTTGGGCAGCATTCCTGTATCTCACTGCCAAAGTAGTAGAGAAGTTGATCACAACTATCATAACAGCTTCACGGAACTTGCACAGACTATAGAGCGAAGTTCTAAAATGTAAAAAAATACTATTTTCAAGAAAAACAACAATTAACAAGAATCTATTGACTCTATTATTCTGTAAACAAACCTTGCTTGCTTCTCTAACCCCTCAAATGTCGTATGAATCCTATAAGAAAAAATCTCTAAAAACGACATAAATATGACCGTAAAATCGTTGAGCTCTTATAAGCAAATGGCTTCTAATAGGTGAACATCTAATGGATTAAAAGCGGCCAGCCTCTCACATTATCCGTACTCACTACTGTACGTCACCAGAGAAATACTTTTAAATGAGGATAAATACTTTTAAACTGTACCTACTGAACTTGAAACTGAATTCACAAGGTAAAACATTGGTCCCATAGTAACAGGATACACAATTTTTACGATAAATCTATCGGAACATACAACCGTGGACACAAAGGTTGTCTGCTTTTGAACCTTATAACTAAGTACATAAAGGTGAAAAGTGCGCGACCGCCTTTGTACCATAGTTATATTTAACGACGAAATAAAACAGTCACAGTTCTGTAACAATGTGACCGCACGGAGCTTCCTGCTCATGAAATAGCGATGACATAACTCACTCTACTGAGTAGGTACCTTCCTATACGGTATTGACGAATTTGTGTTAATATTTAAGCTGTTGCTTCTAACTTTTGAATATAAAAGAAACGAGTTTTTTGTATGGTACTGTCGCGGTCGTGTCGCGTTTCGACTATATTTTGGCATCTTTTGCCATTTAGAAACTTGGCTACTTTTTCTGTTGTATCAACACGAAATACTTATTTACTTGAAGGAAAATTACAGAACTGTCACTAAGACAATAACAAGGCTGATTGCTCAGAAAATTGATGTACAGACGCCAGCACATGCCATCCCAAATTGACACTTTTTCCAATTGAACACGAACCTTTTCCTTTTGTAATAAAGTTGAAATTTATTTAAAAAAAATAGATGGGAGTTGCTTGATTTTCTGGCTTCTGTACATTTTAAGTTGGCATACGAACTCAAGTGTATTTTCGTACATCCTTCAGCGCCGATGACGCGTAAATCCTTCAGTCATGTCACTCTCTATTATAGATCTAGTCCTCACAGACTGAATATAAAGTCTTGTTTTTATCAATTTCCTCATATCTGCGAGAAAGATATAGAAAAATTCACTATTTACCTGTGCACTCGCTTTTAGTTTTCACTGCGCACAGCTCCAAAATCGACGTCTGAATTGCAATGGAGCAGTCATATCGCATTCCTTTTCCAAGGGTATGGGACCATATATGTATGAATTTGTGACGCTTCTATATTAAAAATACCTACATTTCATTTGTCTGCGTAAATTTTCAGGAACAGGGAACTGAGGAAAGCCCCATTGAATATTCACCCCTCAAAGCCAGGCTTAATTATACCGTATTGCCCTAACATATTGATAGCTTTGTGGGTGTGTACTGGGTTTGAGATTTGTTAGGGATGTACACGTTTTGTATTTGGTGATTAACTTTGGATTTGTAGGTTTTGTGTTTGGAGTGAAAAAGGTTCAGCGAATATATTTAAAATAATCAGCTTAATTTTATCTAGTTCATGTTTCCGATGTAGATGTTGTTGTACTTCAGCTGTATCGATCGGCTCTGGTACCTACTTGTTAAGTTCTAAAAGCGAGCTTTAACTAGAACTTTGACGTGTCCGAGAGTTTCGCCGCACTTACAGACTAGAATAGAATCAATCAGAGGACACACTCTATGACCGTAATGCCCTACGTCGTGAACTTCCATAAACCAATGTTATACTTACTCCACAGCTTATAGAGTTCAGTTTTCGCTGAAACAAAAGCCAGACAATCGACAGGGCATGGGGGAGACGTGTAATCGTTATTCAAACTGGCAGACTAGTATTTCCGAGCTTGTGCGCATGCGTGCGATCGCGGCGCTTAATAGGTCACGGCCTCACAGTCTGCACTGGAAGCCGGCTACAGGGATATAGTTAGAACGACACGCCATTTCAGCAAGAAGAAAATAGTTTGCTTCAGCATTAAAGTTAAATAACGCTATGAAAGTGAACCTCTGTGATACTGTGCGTTGCGAAACGAGTGCCCGCGACAGCCGCGCGGTCCCCTTCCGCGAACCAGCTTCGCTCCGACCGGTCCGAAAATAAGCGACGTAATCTGTTTTTGCAGTATCGAAACGAATTTTTATGCTATAAGGAGACTGGGACGTGCCTATGTCGCCGTGCGGCCGCCGTACTCGCGATTTTCTGAATTATGTGATACAAATGTGACCGTGCCTACGCAGACCGGCGGCGATGACTCACGCTGACAATAGTGTTTCAGTGGACAGGGGACACTGTCCCATGGGATCTTTTGTATAATTGTGTATGTATTCCCGTTTAAAAGTGACTTCTTTGTGTATTTACTCGTGTACAACAAAACCGGCGCTGCGTGCGCCGGCCATGTTGCATGCGGTTGCGGTCGGCATTCATTGCGATTTTTGTTGCTTTGTAACGAGGACCATTTCCGTTTCGAGTTGTATTCACCGAGCGTTCAACACTAACGATCCATCTCGCATTTAGTTAACATATGGCAACCGGCCGGCCGAAGGTCACGCGGTTCGCGTCACCTTAGCATAAGGTAAACGCGGTCGGTCGTGTGCGTGCAAAACGTAAACACTGGCCGGCAAATGCACCGAAAAAACTCGCGCGCTATGATGTCACCGTGCAAACATTAGAACGTGGAATTTAAAATTAGATGCGTCCGGCGAATCTATCGAGATCGGTTCATTGAGCGACGGGCGGGCGACGCGAGCGGAGCGCCGCGAGCGAACGAGCACGAACGACGAGGTAGCGTAGCGCCGCGCCGCGACCTTGCTCCGTCACGGGCGCAGCGTCACGCCGCGCCGGATTATTTTCGTCGCGTTTTGGCACCTACACATCACGCGCGCTCTCTAAACCACAATCCCGTGCCGCTCGGTGCGAACTGTACGTTTTAATATCGCTTTTATTTTGCAGATTGCGACAGACTCTTGCGGCGCGGCTCGCGGAGATCGACGACATTGTGTCCGAATTCGATCGCGTGTCGGAGAGAATCGACGAGCTCCGACAGCAAATAGAAGTGCTGACAGCGAAAGTTAGGACTTTCTACGTGTTCGGCGAAGACGAAGCGGATAGTGTGCGTGCTCTGACCAAAGAAGTGTCGGACTTGGTGGAGCGCACGAAGAACTTCACGGAGGAGAGCAGGAAGCGATACGGAGGATCGGCGCCGGCGGACGTCGCACAGGAGCTGTCCTCCTTAGAACTATCCTCTGAGGCGCTGGCAGCAGCCATGGAAGAGAAGGAGAGGGAATGGAAACGTGCGCGCACGGCGCGCTCGGACTACGCCACTGACGTAGAGGATGTGCAAGCTTGGGTTCGCGCCGCCGAACTCACAGCCAGAGAACGCACATTGGCGCCCGAGCCTTACCGAGAGCGTCTGGTGGCCACGCGAGCTGAAGTGCCGAACGTAGCCGACAGGGTTGAGCGGCTGACGCGCAACGCTCGCGCTATAGTGGAGGGCAGCCGCGACGCTGGCGAACGCCAGCTGGTGCAGTCCACGGTGTCAGCGCTGTCGGAGCAGTTCGCGGCCGTGTGCAGCGAGCTGGAGGCACGGCAAGGCGCCGTAGAGGACGCGTGTGACGCCGTCGCGCGCTTCCTCACTCTACTCGAGAAAGTCCTACTTTGGGTTGAGACACAGCGTGCATTCCTTGCGCGGCCACTCCCATTGGCCGATTTGCAGGAAGCGCAACAGAAACAGACTGAATATGGGGTATGTGCTGACGACCAACGATCAAAATAATCATGTGCGAATGTTTACTAAAATTAACTATATTTTCAGAACGCGCTCAAGAGCTGTAAGCAGCAAGCCAAGAATTTAGCGGATATGGCTAAGGAGATAGAGGCAATCGAACGGGTAACCAACCCGGGAGACTTGCCTTCTAGGCTGGAGGCAGCAGAGAACGCGACCGTTGATGTCGAGAAGAGATTAGCGAAGACAGTCAGTACAACCGCTGATTATGGCACCGGGTTAAACTACAAGCACATACTAATTAACTTTATCTTTTTACAGAACGGTCTACTACAGGAACTAGCCGAGGAATGGGAGCGATGCGAAAGAAAATTAAAGGATGTCGGGCACTGGCTCGAAGCGACCGCAAGGACGCTAGAAACACCACAGAATGCAAAGAAACCGCTCAGGGATCGTCTCGCCCTGAGGGAGAAATTGATAAACGATATCTCCACGCAAAAGACGAAGATCTCATATGCAGTGGAAAAACTCAACGTGAGTCGGCGTCGTCGCATATGAGTTGTTGTTATTGTTGTTGTTCGATTCTAGGTGCGGCACCGCGAGTAGGTGGTGACTTGTGCTGACACGTCTTGTATGTGGACAGGTACACTTCGGTCCGGACGGCGTGGCGGCGCAGTCCGTGGGCCCGGAGGGCGTGGAGGCGGCGGCGCGAGGCTTGGTGGCCGCCCTAGACGCGCTGGCGCAGCAGACTGGCACGCAGGCCGCACAGCTGAGCCGCGCGCTAGCGCAGGTGGACGCGTACTGCGCGGACGTGGCGCGGCTGCGCGCGCAGCTGCTGCAAGCCGAGCAGCAGCTGCGCCACGCTGCTCAGCCCAACTACAGCCCGCGCGAGCCCGAGCGCGCGCAACGCCAGCAGCAGGTAAGCTTCCCGCGACCCGCACAGACCCCGCGAGTAGGTGGCTAGCGAGTATTCTAGTTTTGTTTATCCGACCTGGAGGCTCTCAGGGCGACCGGGCAGGTGGCGGGCACGCTTCATCTCACCTGCGAGCCCCAAAGCTCGATCATCTTTTATTTATCTTTTGTTTTCTTTTTGTCACCTTCCTCCTCACCCTCCCCGCTACTAACACGTCGAACTGATATCCTCCGCTAGGAGTGTCGCGAGCGCGTCAAGTCGCTCCAAAGCAAGATTCAGGCGCGTAACGAGCGAGTCAAGCTCCTGGTGCAGCGCGGCAGTCCCGACGCCGAACCGCTGCGAGACGCGTAATCCGCGATCTACCGCGTTTAGTTTATAAGTCGATTCCTTGTCATCTCGTCCCTGTAATTTTTATAAGCATATAATACGAAACGTTAAATATACGAGACGCATCGCAGCCACCGTCGTTTCCTTTCGCTCAACCTCTCATCACGTCCGTCCGCTCGTCTGAGAGACACCCTTGTAAATCATGTGTTTGTCCGTACTTGCGTATCAGGAGGTCGCCCGGCGAATCGAAGAGCTGACCGGAGCGATCTACGCGCTGGACCCGTACTTCGTGATGCCGGCGACCGACGAGCACGCCGCCACTCTGAGCATGCTCGCCTCGAGCGCGGAGCACGCGCGCTCCAACAGGCGCGCGCGCTCGCCATCCCGTCGAGAGCGAGCTCGCCTGGCTCCGCCAGCCGCCCCGGGCCCTGCCGCGCGGGCACGCTCGCCCTGCTGGGCCCCGGGCGGCATCACCTACGCCGAGATAGTCAAGGGCTCCGGCTCTCGCTCTAGCTCCCGCGGATCCCGTACGCCCGACGATCCCGCCCCGCCCGACGTTGTGGAAGTGCCCGTGGAACCGTGTGTGCTCAGTGAGAGAGTCGATGATGTCGACGCAGTGTCGCGCAGTGACACCCGTGTTAGCGAGTCTATCAGTGTCAGTGAGCCTTATGGCGGTGACGTGATTGTTTACTATGATGATTTTGTCCCGCGTGCGGAACCGGAACCGGTTCCTGAATATTATGCAGAACCCCCAGTGGAGTACCGGGAGATGCCCATTGATGTGCCGGCACCCGTGTATCGGGAATCATCCGTGCATCGGGAATCACCCGTGCATCGGGAATCACCCCTATATCGAGAATCACCTGTGTATCGGGAATCACCCGTGTATCGGGAATCACCCGTGTATCGGGATTTACCCGTGTATCGCGAATCACCCGTATATCGGGAATCACCCGTGTATCAGGAACCACCCGTGTTTAGGGAATCTCCCGTATATCGGGAATCACCCGAGCCACTGAAGAAACTTCCTGAACAACCGATGAGGGAACTACAACCCGTAGAACCGGAACAAACGGAAAGGGCTATTAGCCCATCACTGAAACAACGTTCGCATGAATTATCGTATGCGGAAATATTAGCACTCGGGCTACGCAAGCAGCCGCGTACGCATAGTGTTACATCCTTGCCGAAACCACAAGTGGCACACGTAGAGCTGGTTAAGGAGATCGTAGTAGAATGCGTCGAGAGATCTCCACCGATTCAGCAATTTGAATCGAAAGTTGAGAAGATTGAACCGCCGAGGTTCAAACCCGATAGACCCGAAAGACCGGAAAAAACAGGTAGGCTGGAGAGGCCTGATAGACCCGATCGACCGCCTCCTAGAAGTAGGTCAAGGGAAATGCCAAGACAAAGACGTGGGCCTGAAAAACGGCCTACGAAGGCACATGATGTCCAAGCGATGAAAAAGAAAAAGACGATGAAAAAGGTTATCGAAGTTCAAGACTTTGATGAACCTGAACAACCCATAGAAGTAGAACTAACTCCAATAAGGGATACACTGGCCAAAGCTGCCACCGTGGAACCAACTGTAGAAGTTGGTTACAAAGAAGTCACAAAGAAGTTGCAACACAGTGCTACAGTCGTGGAGACTGTCACTGAGTTGGTAGCAGAAGACTCAGAGCCTGAAACTATCGAAACGGCTGAACAAAAGAAACCTAAGAAAAAGCAAAAACCCAAAAAACCGAAAAGTCCTGAAGATGAAATACTAAAAGCTCTCAAAGAAATTGAAGAGCTTGAAAGAAAGAAGAAAAAGACGAGAGAACCTCGTGATAAGAGCAAAGATAGCATCACTGAGGTCATAACAGTAGAAACTCCAAATGAACCCGAACGAAAGGAATTGAAAAAGCATATTAAAGAAACAGATACACAAATAAGGACTAAGAAAAAGAAAGGTCACAAAGAATCACCTGTCAAAACCACTGATGTTACTACCGAGTTTCTTGCTGTTGAGACGACCACTCCAGTTAAACTAGTTACGAAGGAAACTAAACCTAAGAAAAAGAAGAGTCAAAAGCAAGCTTCTTTAGATAAATCAGAGAAATCAGAGCGTAGCTCTGTTGGCAGCATAACTGACGTCATCTCTGTTGTTGACTCTAGCAAGAGCACAGAAACACCCGTTGAAACAAAATCTGTGGAATCAGAAATTGTTTCACAAGTTGTTGAATATGTAACTCAACCGAAAGTAACGGAAGAAACACAACGGGCTTTGTTGATCAATGATCAATTGGACAAGAATGTTATTCCATCTCTAGACGAAATACACAAACTAAATTCTAAAGCTCTTTTAGAAATAACTGACGATGTATCCCGTCATGTTGAATACACAAATGTATTTGAAACTGTAACTGAAACATCATTTGTAAAGACAACACAGGAAGTAAGTGTTGATAATGAAAGTAAACCATCTCTTAGTAAAACAGCGACAGAATTAACTACAACACAATCTGTTTTTGAAACAAAACAGGAACATGAGCAGACGCCGGCAAAAATTGGTGAAGCGAATGTAGTCACCGACATTCTTGCATTAGGTACTGAAAAAAGTGACATTCAAGAGAAACTAGACATTGATCAGGCTACAGAAGCTAAGGAGAGTGAATTGTTGTCAATCCAAGATCAAACATTTAAGCAAGAAGATCAAACAAACAAAAAAGCGTCTAAAAATAGAAAAAATAAAGGTAAAGTACCACCGAAAGCTGAAGCTTTGAAAGAGTCTAAACAGACACAGCAGGAACAAACGGTTCAACCAGAACCTGAACCGCGGGTACAATTACAACCAGAAATTGAAAAATCTGGACAATCTAATGTAGAGGAGCCACAGATTGAACAAATTGAGTTAGCACTTGAGCAACAAGAACCGGTCCATGCTGAACAAAAAGAGCCAGAAGTGATGCCACTGGTACAATCAGAACAAAAAATCGTGCTGGTGGAAAATGTACTGACAAAAGAAGTAAAGCAAGAACAAAAACTGACATTAGAAACACAATCAGAAGCCTACACAGAGGAAACTGTGCAAGCTGAATATTTGCCCCTAGAACCTAAACAACTGCAACAGGCGCAGCCGGAGTTTGTGCAACCAGAATCAGTACAAGTACCCTCAGAGCCAATAAAAGATGAAATCTCAACTAAAACTAAGAAGAAAAAGAAACAAAAGAAACATGAAAAGACCCCAGAACCGGTAGTTTTTGCAGCTACAGAAACTGTAGAAATAATAGAAGAAGACGTCAAGATGACGCCTATAGAACCTGTTGTAGCTGAAATACCAAACTTAGTAGAACAAGTTGAAGAGCCAAAACCATCAAAGAAAAAGAAATCTAAAAAGACTAAACATGATGAAGTTAAAGAAGATACAATTGAAAAGTCAATGGTTGAACAAAAGGAAGTTAAGCAATCTACTGAAATAATTGAAATTAGTCCTAAAGAAAATGAGGAACCACAGCCTCTCGAAGAACCAAAACGGTCCAAAAAGAAATCTAAATCTAAATCGAAACCGGAAAATATCGTCAAGGAAATACCAGTAGAAACTGTTCCTGACCAGAAGTTGTCTGCACCTGAACCACCTCTTGAAGAAATAAAACCAGAAGAACCTGCTTTTGAAGAAGTAAAATCGCATAAGAAGAGGAAATCTAAAAAGCAAAAGATTGATGACGATGATATTGAAAAGGCTCTAAAGGAAATTGAACGTAATGAAGGACATGTGCACAAAAAGAAACCCAAGGAAAAGACATTGAAACCTAAAGGCAAACAAGATCAGCCCAAGTCAGTAACAGCTCAGTTCAAAGTAGCTGAACACGAAATTCAGAAGGAATTCACCTCAAAGAAGGTTGAATATGATACATCACCTGAAGAAGATATTGAAAATGTTCAACCAATTGAACATATTGATTGGAACGCCATGCTAGAAGAAGAAGAAGGTGTAGCTGAAACGACATTTGAACCAATCAGTAAACCGGAGTCAGACTTATCTATTACTGAAACTGCATACATTGCTAACCAAGTAACTATACTGCAAGAAACGACTAATACGTTACTAGAAAAAGAACGAACTGTAAGCAAAGTTGAATCTTCCATAGAGACAGCTGTTCTTGCTGAAAATTCTACTAAAAATACATCTGAAAGTGTCAGAGATAGAAAAGTAGTAGCCGAAGAAGATAAAAAACTAGTAACGCCTGTCGCAAGTCCTGCTAACGAACAGAATAATAATGATAAGTTTTTCTCAACTGATGTGTTGAAAGAAGGATCATACAACATCGTTGAAGAGATAACTCATTATGAACCTATTACTCAAGATGTTGAAACCCGCACTATATACCTGATAACACATGAAGAGAAAAAACTACCACCAATCAGGACTGTCAAAGTATTTAGCAGTAAGAGCAACTCGTTAGAAGAACCTCAATCTATTGAAGAAAATGTAGTTTTAAGTGAAGAAACGCTAATTAACAAAATCATTGATGAAAAGTCTTCCATTAATGTTAGAGATAATGTTTTAGATAGTAAGGTTACAACAGACGAGTTCATTAATCAAGAAAAAATATCCAGTTATGGAAGTAGTATTGCAAAAACAGACGTCGCTGAACCTGAAGATACTGAGTTAGTACAAGCGTCTGATTTAACATCTGACATCATAGAGAATAATACGATAAGTGTAACATCAACAAGTTCAGAACTGATCACGACACAAAGTGTAGCGAATATTATTACTGAGTTTACAACTACAGAAACGGTTGAAAAATCTGTTGATCAAGAAGTACACTTTGAGGAAGTTGAGACCTCGAAACCGACGGAATCTGACAAACCTCTAACCGAAGAAGATTTCTCCGATATACTTGAAGAAGCCATCTTTGGTTCAGTGCAAGATCGTAACAAAACACCAGGTGAAGTAAAAAACAAAAAGAAACATACTAATATTCCTTATCAGGAGTTAGTAAACGATGTCAAGACATACTCAGAGAATTTAGACACCTATCAGCTAGATTATGATTATTCACAATTAATGTTAAACCAACGGGACTCTCAGACTTCACGAGAATACGACGTCATTATACCAGAAGTACAAACAACGTCTGTATCTGCCATCGAATCTATCGAATCTGTGCTGGAAGAGACTAAAGAATTTTCTCCTGCAAGAGAAGAAGCACCGAAAGTTGACTACCAAGAACTAACGGATGCTGAAGTTGTGACAGCAACGCATGTTGCTGAAACTGAAATTCCACAAATGACTCAAACTTCACAAGACAAACTTCAAGAAGTATTGCTTAAAACTTTTACCGAGGAGACACCTGCTCAAACTGATACTCAAAAAACGATTGAATTTATCACATCGGAGAACTTTGTTCTAATACCTATTGATGAAATCGATGCTTCCTTACTAACTGAAATTGATGCAGATGTTATCTTTATACCTGATGAACTAAGTTTAGAGCCACAAACACAAGAAATTGAAAAGCAACCAAGTGACATCATACCAACAAGTATCGACAAGTCTGAAACTTTGCTTGTATCTTCAGTAATCGAAGAAGCGCCTACAATTAGTTATCAAGAAAATGAAGACGCTGAAATAGTTTTAGCGACTCAGGTATCTAATAAAAAGGCTGAAATAACAACAACTGGAAATACAGAAACAGTTTCGTCTTTGCGTGTCTCTGAAATTGTTTCAAATACTGAAATTACAAGTGAAACTCAGGATAATTTAGTAGAACATGAACCTCCATTCGGTACTGAACCAGTGGCTGTTGAAATTGAACAGACTAATAGAGTGTCTCCTATAAAAGAAGAAGCACCTAGAATAAGCTACCATGAAATTCGAGATGCTGAAATGAACTTTGCATCTCAATCAAAACCTAAAGAAGAGTCAAATACCTCTACCATTGAACGTGGAATACCTCAAGTTACTGCAGCGGGTAAAGTTGAAGTGCCAGAATCTGACGAAATCGAAGTAACACAAGTAATTGAAAAAGACCAACCAGTTTCAGCTCAAGATAGTCTCCTTCAAGCTCTTGATAAAACGACAACAACGATCAAAGCCGTCACTGAGCAAACCGCTGATTTTATTACTACCGAAAGCATTACTTCAAAGCCTGTTCAAGAACCTATAGCACACACGGTTACTGAGAAGGAGCCTATTTCTATCATAGATAATACATCCTCTGAGGTTGAAAAACGACCATTGTCATATGAAGAGACGCCACGTCATAGCTATCACGAGATGGTTGACGCTGAAAAACGTCTTGCCCAATCAAAGAGTGTACAATCTGATATAGAGGAGCCTGTTATTGAAATTATTGCTGAGGTCAAGCAACCAGTTATTGAAGAAATGAAAAAGGAAAGCGTTACTTCTAAAGTAGTTGAACTTACTAAAACTGGCGTACCAGTTGCCGAGACACCCAAACATATAATACCTGAACTTACAAGTGAAGTACCATCTGTCAGCTATCAAGAAATATCAGATGCTGAAAAATGTTTAGCTACCAAAATTGAGACAGCAAAAGTAACAGTTACTGAAGAAATTGCGAAAACTCTTGTTAATGAAACAGTTTCAACTGAAAGTAACGTTGAAAGTATTGTTTTTGATGAAACTGTTAAGGAGCCTGAACCCAAGATATTTGAAGCGCCGAGGATCAGTTATCATGAGATTGCTGATGCTGAGTATTTGTTGGCTGCAATTGGTACCAAATCAAGAGAAACAAGCACAGAACCTCTAGACAAAGATGTAAAAGAAAAGCAGGAACCTCTTACTGAAGAAGAAGAAAGAAAAAAAGTACAAAATATTCGTAACGTTCCTGTTGCTGATGAACTGACCTCAAACACAGAGCAAAAGATTACAAATCACGTTAGTCACAATGACACTCCTATCAGTAATGATGAAATAGTAAGTGTCAATATTGAAGATGTTCCACAAGTGGCTCCAGAGCCTGAACCAATAAGACAATCAATTTACGAAGTGCCAAGATTTAGTTATCACGAAATAAATGATGCTGAAAATTTACTTGCGTCTTCAAGAGTTTCTGTGCATGAGCTTGAAGTGTCTGCTGAAGCAGTTGATACTACTCCAGAATTAACAGAGACTGTATCAACTGGAACTGTTGAGCCAGTAGTAGACAACGTAAATGAAGAAGTTAAAACTGAACAAACGTCACCAGTCGCAGAATCTATTTTTGAGCCCCTACTTCACAGCTATCAGGAAATTCAAGATGCTGAATGTGTTCTAGCATCTATGACATTAAATAAGGTGGCTGATATTAATGAAGACAAACTAAAATTATCGGTTGAAGAAATGCCACCGAAACAAAAAGAAACTGAAGAAAAACCAAAAACACCAGATGAAGAAATAACTTCCACAAACGTGGAAGACACATTACTCCAAATTGTTAGTAATCAACAAACTACATCCACTAAAACTAGCTCTGAACATACTATTGACTTTATTGCAAATGAAAGTACAGTCACGGAACCTGTGCAAAACATACACCGACGTGTGGAGCTCCCGTCTCCTCTTCAAAAAGCTTCAATGGAAAAGATTGAACAGTCATTTGAAGTAGACGATCTTAGTAATACACCTATTTCGGTAGTTTACGGAAGTACAGATGTTGGAACACCTACGCTGGAACTTAAAGTTCCAGTATTTGAAAGCCAAGTTATGGAACTTGTTCCGGCAAAGGTAACAGAAAGTTCAGGTGAATTGGATAAGTCCCAAGTGGATGACGTTATAAAAATAGAACTTCAGGCTACTCAAGATGAAGGTTCAATTGAAGACGATACATTTGAAATCATAGATCACAATGACGTTACAGATATTGTTACTGATGTGAATATTACGGAACCAAAAGGAATTTCCGAGGCTGACTCAAAACTTGATGAAGTATCAATACAAGTTTCAGAAAATGTCCCAGAAATTATGTCTACTCAAAGTGCGTTTACCACGGATCATCCACGGTCCATAACTCCTAAATCTAGCGACGATCATTCAGTGATCAAAAATCTCATCGAAGAAGCTCTCCAGGAACCAGAATCACCAGCCGTTTCTACTACTACCGTTGTTACGAGAACCAAACCAGCTTACGAAACTTTTGTCATTGACGATCTCAATGAAAGTCTTGTGCCTGTGGTATTCGGTGATATCAAGGACATTGAACGTTCAATCAAATACAAAAAGCAAGAACTATTGTTACAAACCGAACCTTTTCAATCTGCAAGTCCTGAAAGAGAAATTGCCGACGAAATCGTGGTGGCTGGAGGGTCTCCGTCTCCCTTGGAAGATATTGAAATCGTTGAAACCACAGAAGATTTTACTATCCCGCATCCTAGTGAATACATAGATTTAAGTCTCACAGCGGATCTAGAGCCCGACACTATCTCGGCGAACACACATACTGAAGTTTTAGAATCCGTTATAAACCTACCTGTAACTGAAATTATAAATCAACCTGATATAGATACGCATAAACCTACGGACGTAAAAACGGAAAATATTGTTTCAGCTGATATTAGGGAAATACAACTAACCAAAACTGAAACTGTTAGCCGTGTTGAGAAATCCCCTATACATAGCTTGCATGACCTCCTTCCCGAAATTGACTCCATCCCCGAATTCAAACCCTCCTATTCGAACACTGTATTGTATTCAAAATTGTCAGCTGATGCACCTGAGTTTACACCCTCTTACATGTATCAGACTGTTACTACTGTGTCTGAGAGTAGATCTGATGTAGTGGAAGATGCACCTGCACCTATTTCTATGGAGGAAGAAACTATCCAAGTCTTGACAGAAGAAACATCTTCAGTACCGCAAGTATCGTATTCAACAGTATTGCAAACTAAGAAAGAAAAAGCAGAAGTCGTAGCACAAACATTACCAACCGCTGAAAAAGTATCGGAAGCTGAAGTTCCTACAGAAAAAGTGCATGAAGAGCATGTGGCAACCAAAACTAAAAAGAGTAAAAAGAAGAAGAAGAAAGAGAGAGATGAAAAGAAGGATATTTCAGCAATAAAACCGACTGAAGTTGTGCCAGTACCGGTAACTGCAACCTCTGCACCCGAAATGACTTCAACTTTACCAGAACCCGTAAATGTATGGGCCAAAGCTGCCGAAGATGGCAAGTCATACGCTGATGTTTTGGCCGAGGGACTGGTTCAAGAGCATAAAGAATTTATACAGCTAGTTACAGAGAAGCCAAAAGAAAGAGAAATACCAGAACAAAAGAAACCAAGAACAGAAAAAGTACAAGAGATCAATAAAGTAGAAAGAACAGCAGTGGTGCCACCTGCATTTGAAATTCAAGACGTGGTTGAGACTACTCAGTCAGTTTCAGAAAGTGATCATAACATTGGATCTTGGGCTAAGATTGTAGCTAAACGATCATCACCTGAAACAGTACAGAAAGAAGAAGAACCACACGTAGCACCAGCACATGTTCCATCTAAAGCTCCAGTGATCCTTGTGGACGAATCTGACAACGAGTATCACAAACCTGACGTTGAGGTTGATGCTGAAGGATTCATCACTGTTGACAGAAGTAGACGGTCTAGGTCAAAATCAAGGGAAGCACGTACTCAATCAAGTGTGTCACAAAAACGTGAAACTCGCGAAAAGTCCGAGAATAGATTCGAACCATTGATTACCACGCTCAAACCAGATGATGCCGAATCCACACAAAGCCCTTCAGATGATGATAAACCGGCAAAGATACCAAGCAGAAAAAGCCGCAGCTCTAAATCCAAGGAAAAGGAAAATAAGCCTAAAGTTACTGCAGCAGCACCCAACACATCCGATGAAGATAAGCAACCATCTAAGAAAGATAAAAAGAAACGCTCTTCAAAGTCAACAGACAAGGTTGATAAACCTTTTGAAGACATCCAACCTGTAAAGGAAAAGATAGAAAAATCGCCCAAAGAGGTTGAAGTCTCAAAACCACCAAAGGTGGAAGACAAAATAAAAGAAAACTTGAGTTCTAAAGATGAAGAAAAAGTTACATCTCTACCTGTTCAATCGGAACCTAAGAAGAAAATTAAAAAGAAGAAGAAAGATAAGAACCCCGTAAAAGTTACCGAGGCTAGTGAGACGTCGTCTTCTATAGAAGTGACTCTCTCTGAACAAGAGATGGCAGAAGTACCTAAAGTGCCAACAAAATCTCAACAAACAAAGGTAGACGCTCCTGTTTCACCTGAGTCGATTCAAACACCTATTAAAGATAGGGTTTTCTCAGAAGCTCAATTCTGGAAAATGGATCCTGGTAATTTATCTGAAATTATTTCTGTAGAAATACAACACACACCTACGGAAACATTTAAAATAGAAATTAAAGATGATGTACCTGACGTACCAGCTGAAACATCACCTATAAAATCAGGTGAACTTTCTGAAAGGGTTGAGCCAATCCAATCTTCTGCCAAATTCGTCACTGAAAAGATATCATCCGTTGAAACCCAGATACAAGAACTTGAGGACACAATTGCTGAAGATCAGTCACTGGAGAGCAAAATGGCTGACTTGCAACGAGAAATTGAGGAAATGCTGCTACCTGAAAATGACTCTTCGCTCGACGATAGTTCGCCCAAGGAATTGACTGATACCCAAACTTCCATTGAATACCAGTATGATGAGCTACTGGATAACATGTCTCCATCACTGGCTAGTCCAGAACCTGATGGCTTAGAATCTATGTCTATTGAGGAACCCGTGCCTGAAGCGCCGTCGAAAGATGAAAGCTCTAAACACGATGAAGAACTTGATGATAAACATATCAGCATGAGCATGATTGACTCACTACTTGATGATACCGAACCTTTATCAATGACTGAAACTCATTCCTTGGAGCATTCGGAAAATCTTTTAGTTACTCAAGAAGAAGATATTACACCCAGAGACTTGAGTATATTCGATACACAATTAGTAACTAGTATTGTATTACCAGAAAAACCTAAAGTTGTATCGAAAGAAGTTCTGGAAGACATGATTAAGCAAACGATGGGTAAACAAGATACACCTGTTACTGAAGATAAAGAAATAACAACAGTTACTAAAACAGAAAAACAAACTCCTGAAATCGAGTCGGAAAAACTTGTCCCCGAAAAGGAAAACATTTTCCCATCGGAATTAGAGAAACCAGAGGTAAAAGGAAAACTTGAACATAAATTACCGGCACAAGTAACCGCATTTATTGAATCCGAAAAGACCAAAGAGAACCTGGTTTTTAAATCAGAAATATCTGAAGATGTTTTACAGAAAGATGTTACACCAACTAGTAAATCAGTAACCTCGTTTATCGAAACAGAGAAATCACAAGAACAGTCAGTTCCATCGGAAGTATCAAGTGCACCATCTGAAGAAAAGAAACTCCAAGATGTCTTAAAGTTCACAGAAGAAAGCGTCAAAGAATCTATTACAGCTGATATTGTATCTAATGTCCCATATTCTAACATTGATACCATTACTAACAATCTTACAAACCTAAAAGCGGATAACTTTTGGACGGACAAACACAATATTCATGATGCGGAATTACGATTAGTAGAACGTAAATCTATTGAAAAAACTATTACACCTATAGACACTGATGAACCTCACATTGACGAAGGTATTAGCGTCGAGGAAAACATTATCAATGACAATTCCTTCTGGCCTGAAAAGCACTTATACCACGACGCTGAATGCCAATACTTCCTTTCATTGGCTCGTAAATCTAAAACACCCTCAAATGACACCACGGATGTAGAAATAAATGACCAAAACGATAAGGATAGAGACCAGGGCGGAAGCTCTGGTCACTCTTCTGAAGGCGAAGAGCCGAAAGACTCATCTGGTTCACCTTATGACCCCGACTACATATCCATGGACCTACCCGGTGGCATGTGTAGTTGGAAAGACAAATCGTCTTACTTGAGCGTCGAAACACCTGTTGTTGATGACGTTGTGGACGAGCCTGTGTCTAGGGAGGATATACTAACCAACCTGCCCATAGCACCAGCCCCATCCTCATCCAAACAGGAGCCGGAGGAGACGCCACTGAGGACAGCAAAGGTGACTGACCCACAGTCGTATTGTACGATTTTTGAATATCTACTCTATGTTTGGCATGATATAATTACTAAATTCTTAATTACACATATTACGAAGCTCTGTATTGTGATGTATTTAGCCACGCCGCAGCTCGTCTTGTAGTGCCACATTTTGGCGTGCACTGTAAATTATTACAGTAGTATAGTAACGCATTTTATTAGTCGTTAATTTTTGTATTGTGTGAATTATAATACCTACTCTAGTCATCTCTAGTCAGATTTGAATTTTTCTAGTCTTTGTCAGTCATCTGATATTTTATTGTAATAAACCTTAAAAATAACGTGCATTGTTTTATTTACAAATGATGATAGTTTTATTTTTTATTATCTATGATGATCAGTGTTTACCCCCGTCAAAATATGGCTACTACGAGACGATAGACTGTTGCAGCTTATACGAGACAAGTTTTTCTAGATAGTCTGTATTTGGGCATAGTTGATGAAAACTGAAACCCCGAACAAACAAGACTCCAAAGTCTGCAATCTTAGTAATTTACAAAGAACTTTGACAAAGTCTGCAATTTAATTTGAAAGTTTTGCTAAGGTCAGTCATATTTTTTGCTACATTTTGAATTTCAGTAGTTTAGTTTGCAAGAACTCTTTTCCAAAATGATAATTAATAGTAATTTTCAAGTTAACTTATCTGTATTGGTTTGAATGTCTTGCTCGAAGTATTTTGGAAGCATCCAGTCATTCTAAAATTAGACCAGAATTTGATAATGTATTATCCTTATTTCAAGTGTTCCATACCGAATCCGCTCCAAGCGCTTATCGGTGTGAATGCCACACGCCTCACCACGCTGCTATTGACAATTAAACTAACATCAATTGGTAGTTTATGGGGAATTAATTTGTAGACATACAATCTTATAAGACTTTTTATTTTAAAGATTCAAAAATATAGATTGCAACTACTTTTTAATCAAAATTAAGATCTCCATAACTACCCATTTTTTTCGAAATTGAACTATACTTTCAAAAATCTCTGCCTTGAGGAATGTTTTTGTTGCCAAAACACAATCTAAATGTATTCAGCTATTTGGAATGTCAAATTCTTTAACCTCACGCGATTTCGGTATAGGACACTTTGTCACCAGACTGACCAGGTTTTATTTTATCGATAGTAGCTAACTGTCCCAGTTTGCAGACTTTTACAGTACGCATGTCATGCCAACATTGTTATGAACTAAATCGAGTTTTTTTTTTTTGTTGTTGTTTTTGTTGTTGTATTGTGCTCCTAACAATTAGTCCATCGGAATGATCACGTGGACTGTTTGACCCTTCAATATGTTTTAGAAGATATGGAATCAAAAGTTTAAAGTCGATGTTAGCAAAAGTTACATCTCTTAGATTAAAAAAAAAAATTGGATTAACTGGGCCTAAAGTTAAAATTGGTGGAAATTAATGCATAAAACCAAATCCCGTCCCAAATGAAATTATAAAGTAATGTTTATATAAAAAAGTTAATTTTAGTTCTGCGCTCATTCCACAATGTACAACCCGTGCATAAATTCTAGCTTTATTCGTATTGAATGCTTACGTTCGTTACCTCGAGTATGCGAACCCATAATTTATGTTTGGCCGATATCCAAAACTATTGGTCCAGAGATGTTTTAATCTTGATTTACTTCCATTCGTGAACTGACTGTGCATGTTGTTTTACATTTGAAATACTACAGGATGCACGTTGATTGAGAATTTTAATATCCCGAGTCATGTGAACCTCAATTTAGAGTGGGCTAATTCTGACGCGTTCAACATATTTCGTTAGTCTGATTGCAAATGATAGTTTATTCTCAAAATCTAAATCTCTCGTCTGATTTAATTAAACAATACAATCTGAAACTTTTGATTCCATATCTCTATTTTTTTACAAGAGTGTTTTGCTAATAAAAGCGTGTGTTCTCAGGATGAATTATCTAACGATATAGAAACTCTGCTAGAAGAAATAAGAGATGTACAAACGCGGTTATCGGACCTGCCTGACGAGAGTCTGGAAACCATGGAGGAAGGTCTCAGGGTAAGTCTCACTGTATATACGCCATTGATCAAAAATAACAGACCCAAATTCCTACTGACGTAGATGATGCTAAACATAGATTCGCTATCTCGTAATACAAATTGGTTTAGAGCAGACTTCAAATGAAACTTCATTCAAAATTTGCCCGGATAGTGCCTTATAAACAAAACTAGAATTCAGTTACGTTGGGGACAGAGTTGGGGGTTGTAAACATGCGCCATCAGTTGTTTATTCCGTGCAACTCGTAGGTGATGGGTGAAGGAAGTAGGTTACTGTGAATCTCGTTACAGTTACACTATGACAGTAATTTATCATTATTTTCATCAAAAGACATGATCTTATGTTTTAACTTATAATCTCTTAATACAACATTTTTATTTCAAAGCGAAGCCTCAAATAAGTAAAGTGAACAGACTTTATATTTAGGGTTTTAACATTGTTTCAGTCTACCTTCAAATGACCGTTATCAAAATTTAATGAAGTGCAGCGTAGTTCATGTTATCACTCTTCGGGACGTGACTGATAGCTAGAATATTTAATTGGTCGTCATTTTAATACTTGAGTTCTGTCATCTCCCAACAATACTGAGACCTTGACAATAAGTTAGTCCATATATTGTGTGTTTCACCAAATGATGTCACCTGTGCGTTACGACATAGAGTTAATAATAATGTTAGTGTTTGGCTTCTCGCAGGGCACTAGTAAGTGAACGAACGCAGTGCAGTCGATACGAATACGAATTATTCGAATGGATTTATTTTACGATGGAATCGATTTAATTCGATTGTTTTTCGTGAAGTGTTTTAATTAAAGTGCAAGTGGTTTTATTTTTGACAGGTATATTTTTTATTTACTTATTAAGGGTGCTTTTGTATTTATGTTATTGAAGCGAAGTAGCCTCTCAGTTATCAACTAAAACTAATAATTACGTATGTATACCTATTAAGTTATTCCTGCTTTAATTGATGGAGTGTTTAAAATCAAAGTACAAATTAAATGCAGTAGCGTTAACTCCGGTAATATCGAAAACAGCAATCTCTTTACATCCGACATTTACAATGCAGTATACGTAGTCTTTTCAAAACCTGCTGTGTTCTGTTCTATTTTATATTTTATGTCCAGTATTCATCAGACCCCTTTGGAATGGTCATTGTTGTTTGTCAGTCGATCATGTAGAACGGTCTCGGTACATGCGATGTATTGTGAAGCCGGCTACATTGTGCATTGTTGTTAACAAGGCTTGAATTTAATGCCTACACCTGTCTTTTGACCTGTATCAATCCTCACTGGTCTGAAAAGTTAAATAAAAACTTTTACCCTAAATTAATGTCTAAATATTCACTTAAGTCTGAAATGGTCGATTACCTATAATTATGACTGGGACCTTTGACCTGAATCAGCAATCAATTATTTGCACTATACTTACGGTAGGACGTCGTTGACATGTTTGTGTAGGTGCCTTGTTTACCATCCCACGCAATTAAAGTTGTAAGAGTTATAGTAAACAAGAATTATGATTAGCTTTTATATGAATGTGTCTTTAAGGCCTTACATTGAATACCATTCTCACACAGTTCGTAGACCATTTGCTTAAAGTGACATTGGCATTTAAGCACTAAAATGTAAAAGCAATGTTTGCATAAGTCCGTATTCTTAAATTTGTCAAAAAATCTGTTATTCGGTATTTTTGGTACTTCTTAGCTGAGTGGTATGTCTACTTACTTTATAAATTATGTAATCAATATCCACAAGTTTCTACATGTTAACGTACCTAAATTCTTGTTGTTTCTATCAAACATGTTCAACACAGTACTTAGTGATAGATTAATCGGTATTGAAGCGATTCCAAGACCAACGATATTGTAAGCTATTGATATAGGCATGACGTCATAGCAGTGATCATTTCCAAAAACAATGTTACGAATCTGATTTGAGGTTGCCACGGTCTTATTCATGACATCAGATCCTAATGTATTGTTGGTGACTTGAATCTTGGAAGACGAAAGCATGTAGTATTTGATCATTTCTAAATTTATTATGAATAAATTAAGCCAATGAGACCACTCTGGGCTTACTATGGAAGCGGATTGTTATACACCAATCAAATAGGATATGTCAGTCCCCTTCCGATTTCCATCTCTGTTTCATGGAATAGAAGAGATAAGTCATTGTTTCCAGTAGGTAGCACGATTCTGTATGAATCTTACCATGATAACGTAGGTGAAGTGATTTTAAAGTGAGTTGTCAATAGTGTCAATCCTCAGTATTACGTAGAACGATAGGACACTTCACGGTCACTTCACCTAGTTTTCACGGTGAGATGTTTACAAATTTGACTGACATATAACTTTAATGTCGATTCTTGAACGATCAGGTTTATACATGAGTCTGTCGCTGCCGTCAACAAAGTATGCAGATCCAAGATACTCGTTATAAGCTCATTTTAACTGGGTCGTTAAATCTAAGACGCTCTATAAACGTCGTCTCATAAAATTTACGAGTTCCATACTTCACTACAAATAGAAAATAGTTCGGTAGGCATTCAATGAATCATTTTCACGTGCGTTTCTTGCAATTTTCATTACTCCTAAGGTGATGACTTCGTATTTCTGCCCTTCATTTGTCCTGACGAGGTAACGAATTCTCAAAATGATGTGAAGTAACTTTTTACCTTGTTAAGCAGTTATTTATAGGTTTTTCTGTACATATTGTTTTCCTTATAATTGAGGTAGGCACCTTATTTATTGGATTCTGTTTTGCTTGTACACCTGCTATTTTACAAAACATTGTGATAACAATTTAATTTTATTAGATCCGCCTCTGTACAAGATTTTAGTCTGCCTAAAAAGCAGTACTACTTAATAAAAATCTTATTTATTTAACCGACAGACAACGTACTGCCTAAACCAGTAGATTTGGAAACATGAGATCTTACAATGGATTAATTATTAACGAAAGTGAACCCCAAGATAGGTTTTTTGATAATTCATCTAAAATAGAATAAAATCCCTAATTAGGAATGAAAGTTTGTATGGATTGTCGTTATTTTAAAGTATACCATCGGGCTCGGCTTGTTAATCAATATTATTCTCCTTTAAATACTCCATTTTGCAATAAATAAAACTAATATATTAGTGCTATGGATGTCATTACGATTCCATGTTAAAACATTGTAGGATCATTGATGACTGCCAACCCCACAAGGATAGTCGGTAATTCAATATGAATTATTTCATACATTGTTTGTTTAATTTTTATTAGCCTATGACATAGATGTTATGAGCAATAGCATGTTTTCCAGCTTATATCACGGATATATATAGAATTTCTCTAAGAAATTGTGACGACATATTTATTTTTGGTTTATCTCTTCCAATTAGTGTATGCAATGCATTCTAGTGAGATAATAATGCGACAGTGTTTCTCACACCTTTAGTGTCTTGTTGTAAATACTAAGCTTCACGAATAAGTTTATGTTTATTGTTCCTATCTACCGTAAGTTTAAAGTACCTATTCTAGCTCTTGAAAGTACCCGTTAACTTCGTTAGTGTCTACCCAGTTGGTGCCATCTGCCATCACTTTTAAGCCACTAAACAAATTTAGATTTTTACTGCTCATGTGATTTCTTCACTGTGTTTATCTTCAGTTAAACCTAGCTATAAATTGTGTAAAACGTTCTTGTTTAAAAAACATCGTTGTTATTTGTTATTCTGTAGGTCATGTTACTGCCCTAAATCTGTGTTGTTGTAAGCTCTTATATGTTATAATTATTTTTAGTATTTGACTTTTCGAATTACACACATCAAAAGTGTCTAGGGATCAACATATATTTTTGCAATAACTTTTCTCTTGATTGATATTAATTTAAATTTTCTTTAAGGATTCATCAAATAAAGTGTTTTCGTTTGTCACAGTAACGATAAACCAAGTCACCTTTGCATTAATAAAGAAATTTGCCATTTTCCTAATAAAGGGATTTTTGACATTTGAACCACTAACATTAAAGTTCGAAAAAAAGACTGAAATAACAGTTTTCTTTAAAATTTTATTGGGTAACTTAAACAATTAATAATCCGTGTTTCTACCGCGAACACTAACAACACAAGAACATCGGTTTGGCATACTCAAAATGAGTTCATCCAAATCACGCTGTGGAATGGCCGCCCATGTTCGTTGCAACAACAAAAAAAGGTCTTCTTGCAACTGGATACCCTCCATATTCGGCAGAGCTCTTCTCTGTAGCATATCCCATGCATGCTCAATCGGGTTCAAGTCTGGCGACTGAGCAGGCCAGGGCAGGACATTGATGTTAGCTGCGGCGAGAGTCTGTCTTACAACTCTTGCGGTGTGCGGTCGTGCATTATCATGCATTAACTGAAATAAGGGACCGATTTGCACTTGTAGAGGAACGATGACGTCAGATACAATCGTCTCAGCATAAATTTGAGCGTTGAGGTTGCCTCTGATCCAAATCAACTCAGTTCTTCCGCCGATCCAAATACCCGCCCATACCATGATGGTTCCACCACTATAAGGATGGACTTCCTGGCAGGATTTTAATCGCTGTTGGCGTCCAGGGGTTCTCCAGTGTCGTATACGTCTTGTATCCGGTCTCATACCAAAACGAGACTCATCAGAAAAGCACACGAAACGCCATTGTTCTTCTGCCCAATTTCTGTGTTCAAGAGCCCATTGATATCGAATCCTACGATTGTGCATTGCTATAGGTGGTACCCGTAGCGGTCTTCGGGAATGAAGGTTCACTTCATGCAAGCGGTTTCTGACTGTTTGGTCGCTAATTAAGTTCCCTGAAGAGTGATGAAGCCTCACGGCTAACATCATGGCGGTTATTGTTGGAGCTCTTCGAGTTAAGATTTGAATGTATCGGTCTTGTCTCCGTGTGGTGCAGCGATACCGTCCTTCATGGCGCTCAGCCACGGTACCAGTGCTTCGGTAACGTGTCCAAAGTCGACTGATAACACCTTTTTTTGTTGTTGCAACGAACATGGGCGGCCATTCCACAGCGTGATTTGGATGAACTCATTTTGAGTATGCCAAACCGATGTTCTTGTGTTGTTAGTGTTCGCGGTAGAAACACGGATTATTAATTGTTTAAGTTACCCAATAAAATTTTAAAGAAAACTGTTATTTCAGTCTTTTTTTCGAACTTTAATGTTAGTGGTTCAAATGTCAAAAATCCCTTTATTAGGAAAATGGCAAATTTCTTTATTAATGCAAAGGTGACTTGGTTTATCGTTACTGTGACAAACGAAAACACTTTATTTGATGAATCCTTAAAGAAAATTTAAATTAATATCAATCAAGAGAAAAGTTATTGCAAAAATATATGTTGATCCCTAGACACTTTTGATGTGTGTAGTTACATTCAAATTATAAGCGTAACAGTAAAATACAACTTAACTTAACTGGCGAAATGTGGGTTTATACCTGCGTAATGATAATTGTTAAATATTGCAATATTTTAGCTCAGTTTAGATTTTCTTGCTTCTTTTCTTCTCTTATACTTCTGAACACTCGCCAACATATTATATTACTAGCATGTAGACTAAGATATCACTCCAATTGAAATTCTGTAATAGAAACGTGTATTAGATTAATTCCTGTGTATGAAACTACTTAAAACTTATCCATTTCTTCCGTACATTTCAGGAGGGCATCACAATTCTAGTCAAGTGCGAGGAAGCGGCCGAGATCCTGGAGACGAAGATCATGGAGTACCGGCAGGAGACGGAGGTGCAGTCCCTCATCAAGGAACTGGTGGTCATGAGGGCCAGGATACAGAAGCTACTGACCCAGGCAAGAGATGGGATTAACATCATCCAGGTAAGAAAGGTAACTCTAACAACTTTACTTTCTGTTGGTGGTACTAACTGGTTTGTTGCATCTTTATTACTAACACTTGTATTTATGTGTTTATATTATTTATTATAAAATTGAGCATAAAATAAAGAAAAACAATAGATATGTTCAAAAAATTATGCTGTCGTATTTTGAACGCCAAAGCATATTTTGGCCCCAAATGACTTTAAATATAATTGAATCTACTAAAGTAAAAAAACTCAATACACGTAATATTGAGTTTTCGCACATTTGTCTATGGTTTGGGAATTAGAAAAATTTAAGTCGAACTGGCATAATTATTTAAGTATTATTTTAAATTACTTGACATGCAGTTTTACAGTTTTAACTTACTTGTGTTGTATAAACAATTTATAGTTAAGTTATAATGATATGCTTATATCAACACGATTTATTACATGGAATATAATGTTTCAATAAAAAATTTCAGGACGCCAAAGTGGAGATGGCTCGACAAGCGAAGGAGGTTGAAGAACACAAGGAAAAAATTGCCAAACTTGATAAGTGGCTCGAAAATATCAACAGCGGTCTCAAGGAGTCCACCGTACAGTCAGAAGTTCTCACTGAAGAGGACATTGTTAGATATATTGAAGTGTACGAGCGCTACATCAGGGAGTACGAAGAGTATGAGATTATACTGAAATCGATTACTGTGATAAGTCAAGATGAATCTAGTCAGTCTTTGAGAGTGCGGTTGAATGCGACGCAGAAAGCGTTAGAGGAAACGAAGCATCTAGTCATTATAGAGATAGAGAGGTTAAGGCAAGTGCTGCTGCACATGAGAATGGCACCAGAAGTGGTCGAAGAGGACATGTCGCAAACTGACAGGACGATCGATTCAACGTCGATGCCCGAAGAAGTTGTCTCACCGAGAGAAAGTGAAATCATCAAAGAAAAGGAACCGTCAGAGAAAGTGCCATCCAAACAACCCTCTGCAGAAGAAAGTGTGAAAGTGACAGTACAAGAAAGTAAACCTAGTCAGCCCGAAGCAGTCCAAATCCAGGTTGTGAAAGAAACTGTGGCAACGGAAACTCAAACAGGCAAGAGTCTTATGTCAGAACCACCATCTATGACTGATAAGTCTGTCATATGCCAACCTGACGCCATCGTCACCCATGACGTGGCCATTACATGCGCCCCTCCTATGGAAATGGCAGTACAAACGAGTGAGCCACACAGCGAAGCCAAAGAAATACTTGAAAACATCCAAGTCAGACAGACAATCTCTGACGGCCATGAGACCATTGAAATTGCTAGTCGACCTGTGATTAGGGAACAAAGACTTGACGAGAAATCACTTCTCGTTGATGCTAACTACCAAGATGATAACTTTAGAAAAGATTCGCAACTGAACATCACACATAGCCTGCCTCAATCTTTTGAGACGGTTATGGTAGAACCTGATGAGACAACCACGGAAGTCGTAGTAGACGCCGACGGTACTAGAAGAATTATCGTGAAGAAGATCCGAAAGACCCTGGTCACGAGGCAGCAGATAATGCAACGCCAACAGCATGAATCTCATATATTATCAAGTGATCTCCCACTCGACCAGGCGTACTCTCAGATTGTGATAAGAGATGAGAAAGCAGGGACATCTACTACTTTAGAAGATGGTGGAGTACAGCACATGGAATACCAGACCTACGGAGGCCAAGTTTTAACTCGCTTACCTGGAGGTGAAGTTACTATTCAAGAATTCACATCTAAGCCTGATATGACTATTACCATGGAAAAGGATATTGATCCAGAACAGATTTTCTTATTAGCTGAAGGTCAAGAACTACCTCAAGTTCAGACATCTACATCAAGTGTGACTGCCGTCGTACAACAAGTCACAAAAAGGATTGTCAAGACTCGAAGGCGTATCATCCGCCGCGTCGTTATCATTGACGGCAAAGAACACGTAACTGAGGAAATTATCGAAGAACCCGACAACGTTGAAGTCGTTGAGGAACAGATCCCGAGGGTTTCCATCAATGTGAGAGAAAGAGGTGATGTTCCGCCTACAATAGATGAAGGTGATGATGATGGTAAAGGTGATCATCCCGCGCTTCCACCTCGCAAAGATGATGAATCTTCTCAGGGAGATAAACCAAGACATGACAAACCATCAGGTGACAAACCTGATGACAAACCACGTGACGACAAGCCTGGTGATAAGCCTGAAGAGGACAAAGATCAAAGCCAACATGTAGATGCCCCAAGCGAGCTTACCCAAGCCCAACAACTTGAAAAAATGATGCAAGACTTCATCCAAAAAGAAACTAGTGGACATCGCACGCAGTTCACAAAATCCACTACTGTACGTTCCTCACAAGAACGAGAAAGTACTCCAGTTAAAACTGTTACAGTGTCCGAGTCTTTCGAAATTCTCCCTGGCGATGATGTCCATATTCAAGAACCTGATGAAACTACCTATATAGTACAAGAACCACATGAGGGACAGACGACTATTATTACTGGAGGAATGCATCATTCTACCTTCGAATCTTCTTCCACTAACGTGGCTACAGTAGTACAGAAAGTCACTAGAAAGATTACACGGACAAGAAGACGTATTATCAAGCACATAACAATAATTGACGGTAAAGAGCATGTGACTGAAGAGGTGATTGAGGAACCTGATGATGTTGAGGTCATTGAAGAAGAACCAAGAGTATCTCATAGCATCCAAACTGAAGGTGTTAAGACAAAACGCTTAAGAATTATCAAACAAGTACAGATCATTGACGGTAAAGAGCATGTCACTGAACAAATTGTTGAGGAACCGGACGATGAGTACATTCCAGATTCAACTATAACTACAGAAATAGATGTTAAATTAGGACAACCTGATGTGTTGGAAGTCATTCATGAGGATGTTACAGGTGAACAGCCAAAGAATAAGAAAACGATGACAGTCGCAGTAGAACCTACACAAAAAGGCACAACAATTGTTGATGTAACGAAGACCTTGATTGGTAGTGAAAGCGAATATTACGCGGACACTAGGCCTGAAGTAAAACAGATTATTCAGACAATAACTGAAGAGACCACTCCTAAATCAGTTGAACCAAGTGACCAACCGGATTCATCAGTCAAAATTATCAAAGAAACTATCCAGTTTACAGAGCCTGACGTAACTACCATTACATCATCTGAACTACCAAATATGTTTTCAACTACTACAACCACAAAACATTTTACATCCCAGTTCACTAATGTGACTTCTACTGATTCACGTAAGGAAACAAGTCTCATTGACGTCACTAAGAGTTTGATTGGCAGTGAAATGGAGCACTCATATGTTCCAGAAGACGCTTCAAAGAAACCTGATGATGATAGAACACCTGTCCTCAGAACTGGCGATGACGCAACAGTAACTACAAAAACAGTTACAGTAACTGGACCAACTGAACAATCTAAAACGAGAACAACTATTACTACTTCTGAAACATCAGTTCCTGAATACACACAAAAGGCAACTGTGACAGTTGTCACTTCTACTGAACAAGCACCTATTGAAAAAGCTAGTGAAGTTGACAAACCACAAGTTGTAGCACATGTGCCTAAAGATAAAGGCCCGGAACCTGATACAGTGATGCAAATGATACAAGAAACTATCCAGTCTACTGAACCACAAGTTACTGTTACGAAAACAACGACGAAAATAAGTAAAATAACAAATATCACTAGTGATAAACCAATAATCACAGAAACAGTAACTGTTGCAACCAAAACTCCTGAAACAAATGGATTCAAAGATACAAGTCTTATTGATATTACTAAGAGTCTAATTGGTAGTGAAATTGATCATTCTGCGGTTTCTAAAATACCAGCTTCACCTGTCAAAGTACCACCAAAACCAGAAGAAATCAAAGAGGTTCCTCAAAAACCAGAAGAAATCAAAGAAATACCGCAAAAACCAGAAGAAATTATAGACGTTACTCAGAAATCAGAAGAAATCAAAGAGGTTCCTCAAAAACCAGAAGCCATAAAAAAGGTTCCTCAGAAACCTGAAGAAATTAAAGAGGAACCTCAGAAACCTGAAGAAATTAAAGAGGAACCTCAGAAACCAAAAGGAATTAAGGAATTTCCACAGACACCAGAAGAAATTAAGGAGGTGCTAGTTACAGAATCTAAAGTTCTCAAAGACAAACCAGAGAAACCAGTAGATGAAAAACTATCAAAAGCAGAAGAAATAAAACCAAAAGTAACTGTAGAAATGAAATTAACTGAACAACGTTTACCTGTCAAGGATGTCCCTTCAGAGCCTAAAGTAACTGATACCATACCTAAACTACCAACAACAGTAACTGAGACTACAATTCAAACTCAGAAAGATACGTCTGTTTTTGATATAACAAAGAGTTTCCTTGGAACTGAAATTGATCATTTTGCGATTCACAAAACCCCAGAAAAACCCAAAATGGAAGAACCTGAACCTGTTCCTGAAAAAAGGAAAAAAGCGAAAAAAGTTCCAGAAAAACCGGAGAAGGATGAGACAATTGCTGAAATTACGAAAAAAGATGTGACACAAAAATCTCAAGAGACAGTGAAAACCGAAACTGGTAAAACAGTCACTACTACAACTCAAAAAGATACTAGAACAACCAGCATTCAGGAAAGTATACCTACAATTGAAAAACTGGTTACCAAAACACCTGTAACAGTAACAATTGTGAAGGAAGCTATTCAAACAGAACCTCTAACTACTATCACCACTGAGGACATTTTAGAACCTGAACCTGAATTGGCTCAAGCTGTAGAAGTGACTGATGTCACCCCTGAAGTGCCTAAAGATACAAATCTTGTTGATCTTAATAAGAGTTTCATTGGCAGTGAGATGGACCACACAATAGTGTCCAAGATACCTGTTGTACCAGTAAATAGAGAAGACCCACTTGAACTGGCTGTTGAAGCAATAGAAGAACCTCAATTGCCTGAAACTTTGTTGCAAGTTAAAGAAGATGTAGATATTATCCCTGAAGTTGTGACAACTAAAATAACTAAACAAGTTGACGTTACTAAGACAGTGCAAAAAGAATCAGAGCCTGGACCTAAACCTGAGCTTGCAAAATCTGTATCTGTAGAAGATGAGACACATACAAAGAAGGCAAAGACTCCTGAAAAACAATTTAAATCGGAGCAGAAACCTACAGATGAAAATGTACAATTCATTACTCAAGAAATAAGCGAACAAATGGGTGTAACACAGTTCAATATTTCAGAACTAACTAAAGAAATGTTGGAAAAGGAGAGCATTTATACCGAAACTATAAACTCTCCTGTCAAAACTGAAGAAAAGCCTTCAGGTGAAATACTTTTTGAAGTTCCTGAAGATGTGTCTCAGACAAGCATCAAAGAAGTTACTCAAGTTTCTACAGGTAGTGCTACAGAACCTAAAGATCTAGTAAAGCCTGATGAAAAGCCTTCATCAGTTTATATTTCTATCAAAGAACAGCCAATACCAGAAAAGAAGGAACCAGTACTTCCAGTGCCAAAGGAAGTAAAGCCACAAAAACTAATCGTAGAGGAAGAAGAGGCTATTGTTAAGTCTGAAAAACCGAATGAAAAGGAACAGGAGGTAATTGAAGAACAAGACATCCCAGTTCCTGAAGAACAAAAACCAGTATCTATAGAAGATAGTTTCCTACAAACTGAAACTGTCAAACCACAGATTGGTATTGTCCAATTGACTAAAGAACTTATAATCCAAGAAGGCTCTGATAAGTATGAACAAGTTCCTGATATTCCTGAAGCTATTAAAACGGATGTTGAAAAGACCGTCAGCCATAAAACTACTCAAAAGGCACCAACACAGTCTACAGTTGAAGTGGAGACATTGAGAGTAGGAACAACTATCTCTGAATCTGATGTCACTGAAATTCCTGTGTCATCAGAAATGTCATATGTAAGACAGTACGAGCCACAAGTCCAAGGTTCTTCTGACAGTGTCAACAAACTGTTGATGACGTTTGGCCAGCCTGAGAAACAAGATGTTCCATCTCAAACAACGGAATTTGTTGGTCCTGCACAACCGTTAACAGACAGACCTGCTATGAAATACGATGTTTCCATGATGTTGCAATCAGAACGCTTGGATACTGATCAGAGAGGTTTCAAACCTGATACCCAAATTACACAAACTGAAAAACCTGAGAATACTGTCGACATTTCATTGTCTTTGACTAAATACCGTGAGGCGAAAAAAGTTGAACCTAATATACAATATGACTTAAAAGTTGAAAACTTTGAAACTGAACCAATCGTTGTAAAGAAAGACATTGAAGTGATTCTGCCTAGTGAAGTTAAAATCACTAAAGAAAAGGTGAAGGTTCCTGTCGCTGACGTACTCAAAGAACAACCTAAAGCGGAGGTCACACCAACAGAATCAGTTAAAGAATCCAAGCAGAGTAAAAAGAAGAAGAAGAAGCATAAAGCTGGGTCAACAACCAGTGAGTCGACTGAAGTCGAGACAGATAAGAGTATTGCGGTTTCTGACAGTTCATCTCTCAGTCACTATGTGGAACTTCCTACATCACCTCCACGCGAATCTCCGACGCCAACGGAAGAGGTATTAGAACCAGTTGTGGTAGAAGAAGTTGTTCCGGAACCGGTCAAAGTGCCTTCACCAGTTATTGAACCTTCACCAGAGCTGGTTAAAGTACCTGAGGAGCCCATTTTAGAGGTACCTCAAGTACCCGAAAAAGTGGAAACACCGGAAGAATCTTCAATTGAAGAACCAGCAATACCTGTTATTGAAGACTCCTATGTCGAATCTGAATCTCTAACGATTTCAGAAGAACGAGGTTATGAGGCTGAAGATATTTCTCTAGGTCCAATAGCAACTCCTGATAAGAAAAAGAAACATAAGAAACGAAAGCCTCATGGGGTTAGCGAGGAAACTGCATATCCAGTTGTCACTACCACTGAAACTGATGACACAACTGTGACAACACCAGTAGAAATGCTAGAACCTGCAAAGAAGGGCAGAGATAAGAAACGCAAGAAGAAGACTCTTGTTGAACCAGCAAAGTCTCCTTCTGAACCGGATGTGGAACCGGAACCTGTAGTGGAACCAGAACCGGAACCGGAAATTAAACCAGAAAGCCCGAAACTTGGAACTGAAGTCGAAGCTTCGTCACCGAAAGAAGAATCGTACCACACTATAAGTGAAACTTCCGACATAACAACGGTTAAAATCGTAGAAGAATGCGTTCAAAGCAGTCCAGAGACTGCTGAGAGAGAAGTAGGAACAATTCTTAAATTCCCTGTTCCAGTAGTCGAAGAAATTGCAACCCAAGAATACTCTATTCAAACATCTCCTGAAGAAACTGAGCCTATCGAGGAGGTACCAAGACCTGAAACATCTGACATTGAACTGCAGACAACACCTACATCTATGACCGAAGTCATCACACAAACAACGCCAGTGAAAGACAAAGAAGCTCACACACAAACGATTGAGGAAGTCACTACTGTAGTAGAAAAACTAATGTCAGATACTGAAATACAAACCAGCAGGTCAGAAACTCCAGAACAAATCATACAACTTGAAGCAACAACACAAGTTATTCCACATGACATCGTCACTCCTGAAGAAAAGTTCTCACAGACTTCACCAGTTGTTGAAGAACCTGTAGTCATTGAGAAATCAATAACACCTGAAATTATAAGAGAATCTCGAGAAATTCAGACATCTCCATTACCTGTAATACAGAAAGATGAAAAGAGTACTGAAATCGTTGTTGAAACTACTGAAAGTGATATTCAGACAGTTCAACAAGAGATTACAGAACAAGGAACATCCACTACTCCTATCAAAGAGAAGGAGTTAACAGAGATGGGTATGCAAACGCCAGAGGTTCCACTTGTCAGTACTTTCACTCAGTCTGATACTCCTGAACCAGAGCCTATCAAAGAAGTAGAACCTGTGCCGGTAGAAATACCTTCACTACCTTCTCTTGAGATCAAAAAAGATATCATCACAGTTGACAGCACCCAGCAAACGACACCAAGGGAAGAGATCGAAGTTCAGAAACTAGAAATTAAGGAAGTTGAAACTGTTGAAACATCCCAGCAGACTACTCCTCGGGAAGAACCAGTTGTACTAGTACCGGAAGTGGTAGAAGTACCTAAACTGCCATCCCCACCTGTAGAGCAAGAACCTGAACCCACACCTGTTGTTGAATCCACGATTGAACCCGTTATTATACCCGTGGTTGAACCTGTGGTTGAACCACTAAAGAAAGCGGTTATAACAGTAGACAGCACACAGCAGACTTCTCCAAGATCACCACCAGTGGAGTTGGCTCCAGTGCCGATCCCGATACTAGACCTAGAAAGGAGAGACGTCATAACAATTGACAGTACCCAACAAACATCACCCAGGGTCTACTCCGAAGATTCCATCTCCACATCCACGGATGAGCCATACGAAGTCCACTTAAGAGCTCAAATCTCTATTCCTCAGGCTACTACCGACTTTATTGAAAGTGAACGCTCGTTCGAGGAACCACCTCAGTCTATTTTAGGTGACAAGTACAAACAGAGAAAACGAAAATCAAAGAAAAAAACAGAATCACCTCTATTGCAATCTCCTGAGAGTCTATCCGATCCAATCAATACTGAACTGTCAATGTCTATAACACCGACTAGCGAAGACATGTCACTTAGAGATTCCTCTTCAATAGATGAGGGTATCTCTCATCTAGCCAGCCCTACGATGCCAAAACAAAGTCAACATAAGTTGACATATTCTGACGTAGTACAAAGGTCAAAATCCAAATCACCATCCCCTAGCAAGACAATTATACCTCAAAAATCAGAAAAGGCACGATTACTTGATGCTCTTGAAAAGCGAACGCTATCAGTTACTGAACAGAGGACCATACCAGATGATTCCATGACTGTTGCGTTGCTAGAACCATCAGTAGAACAATCCTATAATCTGGTCGTCAATAAAGAATTAGATGAAGTTAAGAATTCAATCGAAAGCAATGATCCAACTAGAACAGAAAGAAGCGTTATCATAGTCATTGAAACCATTTCAATTTGGTTAGAAGAAATACAATACAAGATCCAGAGACAGACAGTGAGCGGCGTAAAGTCAACAGAAGAAACCGAACGCCTTAACTCACTCAAGAAACACATTCAAGATCTTAAACATATAATTGAAGTAACAGAAGTAAATGAAGAAATCATTACTTTGATCGAAACATTAACGCGTCAAGTAGACGCGGTTAATACTTTGAGCAGTCAAAGCTCGGTCAAAGTGAAAGAAGTTGAAAGCGAATGGATCAAATTCTTGCATGACACGGACACATTGAGCGATGATGTCGAAGCAGTGAAGAATACATTAGACGATATCATACTATCGGAAATACCAACGCAACAGAAATTGGAGAAGTTAGATGCAATCGAAACAAGCAACTTGGATAATTTTGTGACTATCAGGAAAATGTTCAAGAGATGTCGCAGTCTTGTCGAAGCGAACCCTAAAAGGGAGTGTCCAACTAAGCTGTACAACGCTGACGATGACACCAAACAAGTTGAGAACACTATCAACACTGAAAGAGACAGACTTTTACAACTTGCATCTTTAGCAGAAGAATACGAACAAACCTTGCAAGACTTTGGACAAATTACTGATGTCGCAGAAGCTTTGCTAGATGGCAAGATCATTGTATCAGACTTAGACCATCTACACGAAGAAATTCAAAAGCACAGGAAATTCTTCGTAAATCTAAGCCATTGTAGAGCTATCCTTGAATCATTAGAAGACAACTTAGACAGTGAAACAAGGTCAAAGTATTCAGCTTTACATAATTCTCTGCACGATAGAGCAACGGTTATCATCGATAGGGCTGCCAGCAGAGCTCAACAAATGACGCTAGCAGCATCGAGATGGTCGCTACTCCAACATGGTATGAAAGAAGAACGCCAATGGCTGGTTGTAGCTCAACAAAGAGTCCCAGATTTGAGCAATGTCACTTCAAGAGATCACGAACAGTACATCAACCTTTACCAGTCCATAAGTCTGGACGTGTCTCATCATTACGCCAAGATGCTGCGTCTCCTATCCATCACCGAAAGCCTACAGAACTTGATATTATGTTCTGGTTTAGAAACTGAATGTTCCGTAGCACTAGACACATTGTTGAAGTTACAGGAGGATGTGGATTCCAGGTTAACAAGATTAAATGCTTTCAAAGAAAACTGGGTGACATACGACCTTCTAATCGACAGGATTGAGGGATGGATGAAGATTGCCAACAGAGAACTTGAGTTCATTACACCAGAAAACATTACAACCACGGGTAATCTCAGGAGATTCTGGGAATTAAAGGCACAACATGAAGTTCACAACAACTTAAAGAACGAATCAGGAATTCAATTCGAAAAGGCTTTAGAAATCCTTCCGGTATCTGACGAAATGGTACAGAGGCAATTCTTCTCTAAGATCGAAGACAAATGGGGTGACTTGGCATCCAAGATCGATAACATTCACTCAACAGCCATTCAAAACATCTCAGACCGCGATGTATCCTCAGGAGAGAAACTTAACATTCTCGAAGAAGAACTAAGAGAACTCCGCGCTTCTTTAGACAGTCTAAAAGGTGTGATTAGGAGCGAAGACGAACTAAACCTATATATTGAAAGACTACAAGTCATGACTGGTCGTATAGACAGGATACAGAACGAACTAGGAAGGCTGATTCTATTACCCACCGCTGAATCTGAACGCGTTGGTGCACTACTGACCCAGTCTGGTATTCTCGATGACCAGATAGCTGAAGAGTTGGAACGCAGCATGTTGTTGAAGGAGAAGATCATGCAAGTTCAAGCTGGTATTCTTCGATGCCAGAAGTCTCAGCGAAGAGCTAGATTAACGCTTGAAGAGTGTGAAACGGCTGAAAGGTTGGGCAGTGATGTGGTGGAACGTGCATCGGAGAACTGTGATAAGCTGATTGAAGAGTTGGCATTGCAATGGCGGGATATCTTGGTGTTGAGGCAGTCGTTGCACACGCTGCCTACTAGTCTGCGGGTCGTCGTGTCGCCGACAGGCGTCGAGAAAGATATATCTGCCCTGCAGGTAAATATATACCATTTATTTATGAACAAAATGTTTCGAGTCTTATTATTAAACGATATTAAGCTCGCCTTTAAGTCTTATGCTGTCTGGTAGTTCAAAGTAACGACGCCAAAGTTTTCAAGAAAATCTTGAATGATGAATGACCTAATAGTATGTCTAACTTAATAAGAAAGTCACTTTCAACGAAGTGTTTTTTACGAATATTTTTATCACATAAACATACGTTTTTTAATTAATTTTTGATAAATAATTAAATATTGATACCTATTATAAATAGTAACCTTTTTGAATCTTCTAACCAAACTATTCAAATCAACAGGAAACCCACGCCGAACTAGAAGCGGCATGCAGCGAACTAAGCGCTCGCCTCCGCGCAAAACTACATCTGTGGCGTCGGTTCGAGCGGCAGCTGGAACTGGTGCAGGGCGCGGTCAGAGAGGCTGACTATATGGTGGAGTTGCTGACTGTGCAGGGCCAAGTGGACTACGATAGGCTACTGAAGGCTACTGAGAAACTTGAGGTAAGTTGTGTCTAATAAAACCTCTTTTTTATTAGAACTCGTTTCTATATCTCACTGCTGGACAAAGGCCCTTCTTAATTATGCCTACCTGGTTTGATTCATTCTTACTTTTAAAAACATAGGTATTTTTTAAAGAATCACTAATACCAAATTTACCGTTATTTAATATAATTAAGGACCTCGTGGCTAAGTACTAACAGCCGCACAAGTCGATCCATCAGGTTAAGCTACGGTTGCCGGGGTTGGCCGTGGATGGGTGACCATCTTTACATACTGAGACTCCTCCGTGTCTTGGAAAGCACGTTAAGCCGTTGGTCCCGGCTGACATTTGTGCATCTTTGACAGTCGTTACGGGTCGTCAGAAGCCCGAAAATCTGACAGCCAGTCTTACCAAGGGGTATCGTATTGCCCAGGTACTGGGTTGTGGAGGTCATATAGGCAGTCGCTCCATGTAAAATTCAGCTGCATCCGGTTAGACTGGAAGCTGACCCCAACATACAAAAAAGGCTAAGCAGATGAGTATCATAAACTTAGTGCCAGTTGTTATAATATCTTAAATTCTTCCACAGACCCTAAGCGAGTCGCTCTCCCGTCGTAGCGGTGAGCTGGTGGGTGAGCTGAGCGCGGCGGCGGCCCCGCTGGAGGCGTCCACCGAGCCCTCCGTGGCGGCCGGGCTGCGCCGGGAGCTGGATGACGCCGCTGCAGCTTATGAGCACACGTGCACCAACCTCAACCAACTGTGTGACAAGTAAGTAGTGGATGTCACAATAAAATTCAGTTTATCTCCGTCCACTGCTGGATCTAGGTTTGTTTCCAGCTACATCACAATACATAGTTCTCCGATTTTTGCATCCAGCGTGTTCGCACACACTTTCATATACATAAACTTTTGCATAATGAGTGGCTTAAGCGATTAGAACTTTAGATTAGAATACTAAGCTTACCTATTTGAACATTTACCATGATTTTGCTAAACCAGGTAAATAGGTTAACAATTTAATTTATCACAGGAAATTAATCACAGCTACTGGGCGCTGAATTATAAAACATTTCCAAAGCTCCATTCTTCATTAGATGACGAAATCATTTCTTCGTAATAAACGATTTTGTTTTTAATTAGATCAAAATTAAAACTTACTATCAACAAACTTATAACCAGCCCTGTTCTCCCAAGGTACCACAAAGCGGTAGAGCTATGGAAGCGATACCGTGACGCGGCGGCCGCCGTGCGTGCCTTCGCCGACTTCCAGGAGGCGAGGATACACGCGCTGCGACCTGATGACGCACCTAACACTGCTCAAGTGAGTACTAGCTTTAGTCTTACAGATCTTCTACGTATGGAATTTATATTGTTTCATTTTCTTTAAGAGTTTATTGGGTGGTGTTAACAAAGGATGGATGCAGTATTAGAAATTTTACATTGACTTTTAACTGAAATGTCAGTACGCGGTTTATTTTTGTCCTACATAACGGAATTTAGGAGTATTATGTAACCCTCTGTGCAGGAATCCAACTCGCACTTGACCCATTTTGTTGCACCGCTGATACGAAGGATTGTACATGCGTAAGAAATAATCTGAAAAGTAGACATTTTACGAAAGGAACATTTTCTGTCCGCTAGACATTTTGCGAAGTGGTCATTTTCCAAATGTGCCTGTTAATACTAGGCTGGGAACTAACATAGTTACAAAATTTGTCTAATACCTAAAAACGGCCGAAGCAGATAAAAGTTTGCAAATGATAGCCTAAGGCCTCACTTAGCGTTAAGCAAATAAGTCAGAATAGCCCGGACACGTCTCAGCCCACAGTAACGGTGTCCAGTTATTACTGCTCTATGCCTAGACACTGTTTATTGAACCAGCCTGACATTTACAACTAGACCTATCACTTTGATGGTAGTAAGAACATTGTTTGATAAAATATGTTTTGTTTCGGTTACTATAGTATGTTTACAAATACTTTTACACCTCAATAATATGTTTTAATATAGATGAGGTCGGCATTTCCTATCTGACTACTCTAAGAAGAAAGGGCGAAATATGCCCAGAGGTCACAGTCTCTTTTAAAGACCAGACATAATCTTGGTCAGATCATATAAAGACCATGTGGGCTGGTGTCTGAAATGGCCTAGCATCTGAAGGTGGACTGTTCTAGTCCATAGACTCCAACAGAGTTGGGAAAAGGCTGAGCAAATAACTGGGACTTTAACCAAATTCAGAAAAAAATCCTTACCTAAACACAACATCTTGTTTCAATACCAATCAATACTGCAAAGCCTTAATAAATACGGAGCTGATCTTTTTACGACTTATTTTCGGAATATTTACTCTAAGCACATACACTAATCTAAACTCCTTTGTAACTACCGCTAGCTACCCGTTAAGCACTCAACTTAGGATACACCCAAAGATCAATAAGTAAAGAGCAAGCAAAGCTTCGAACCCACGACCATGACTCACGCTACTGACCGCACCTAACTTAATGAATTGAGGTCGATGCTCTCACAACGTTTCAGTTGTAAAATACTATCACGCTATGTCTCAGGGGTTTGGGCATATAAACATGTTAAGTAGAGTTGCACTTTTCTAGATTTAATGGGATTTGCGCACAAGTGTTTCGCATTTAGTACTTGTTAGTGCTTCTTTTCGCATTATGACAACGTTAGTTTTTTTTTTTTTTGATGCTCGGAATTCATCCAATGACTTCTCCCGCTCTGGGTGGAACGGGAGGGAGTGTCAGACTCTTACTGACTAAAACCCATCCATGTTCTTTCCTTAGCTCTTTATATTCCGGGGTAGCGGTAACCCTTTCAGACAATCCCGCTTACTTTATTTTTGAGTTGAGCTGGCTATTTGGGAGCCTTGGTTTTTGCATGTTATAAAAAATATCAGATAGGTAAAAGTGTTGTACCAGTATGGAGTATTGTGCTCCATAGACCAACCTATAATTTACGAGTATTAATTTAATCCTGTCAAAGACATTTCTACCTTCAAGATTTAAAGCTTCAAGATGAATAAAATGCGTTTATTTCCCAAAAAATCGTACACGATCAACGAAATGCCTTATTTGTGTAACAGACGCCTGTCAGCACTTTTTTGCACACTTTATTATGCAATTAGTGAGAAGGCGGGTCGCGGTCATTTCTTGTGGAAGCATAGAGGTCTCTGCACTTAGCACTAAACTTTTTATGTCCCAAATCATTTTCTTTGTTGAAGATACTCTTTCATTCCTGGTCATTTGGAAATCGCAAGGATTTTATAGCATGAAAATTTTATTGCATATTTTGTCATTTACGGTTTTAAACATTTATTTTCTCACTAGCTTTTGCCAGCGGCTTCGCCCGCGTGTTTGTAGGAAATTATCCCACGGGAACCTTAGACTTTTCCGGGATAAAAAGTAGCTTAAATGCTATTCCAGACTATTATTATTATTATTCATTTTATTTCAATCAACTTTGGATCATAACTACAATAAAATTAAATTAAATTCAAAAATTACAAAAATTACTTATCAAATTACATTAAATTAAAAGAAAAATAAATTATTAATTACAACAATACAATTAAAACAATATCTTCACATTAGTCGGTAAGTGAATCATGCAGCAATGGTTCACGTACTGACAGTCGAAGCGTTCTGCAAAAGCGCTTAGGATACTGTTGCGGCTGGCCCGCACCCTACACACCAGGGATGTGCACCGCTTGCGCATGATGACTATAATTTATCTCTGTGCCAAGTTTCATCCAGGTCCGTTAAGTAGTTTTTGAGTTTATTCATTACTAGCACTTTGCCCGCGGCTTCGCTCCCGTGGTCTTTCCCGCGGGACCCGTTATTTTTCCCGGGATAAAAAGTAGCCTATTTTAGAGTAAGTTACTCCCTGAAAACTAAGCTTTCTAAAGGTGAAAGAATTTTTGAAATCGGCACAGTAGTTTTTGAGTTTATTCATTACAAACATACACACAAAAATACCAAATCTTTCTTCTTTACAATATTAGTATAGAAATAGACACACATACTTACATACAAATCTTTCCTCTTTATAATATTAGTACAGATTTACGGATTTAGACATATATATATATTATGTTTTCTCAAAAGGTTAGCACAATCACAACAGAGGAAGTGCAATATTATAACTTGAAAATACATAAATCCGATTGGCGTAATGGGTTAGTACTATAACAAAGTTATATTAGGATTTCGTAACAGTTTTAGTAAAAATGTAGTAGAGAAAAAAATGTTGACACGAAATTAAGTGCACATCGTATGCGTATGACCAGTACAGGTAGGTGCGCATACGCTGAGGGATACAATACAATCATGTTTACTAAGGCCCATGACACAGTGATTGTTTCAGTGCGTTTAAAACATACTTACAGGTCTCCCAAATTGATAATGCACATAGAAATCTTCGCCACTGTTCGGCAACGGTCGTATTCCCCGAGCGTCAGAAGACGATATGTATATAGAGTGGTTAAGTGCATTTTCTTCATGCATAATTTAGTAGAATTATGTGTTTTGTGCTAAAAGAGATAAATATTGATTTATCAGTAACGAAATTTGATTCAACAATTCAACAAGTAAATAGCGAGCTATAATTTATATAAGCCTAAATATGATTTTTAAAATGTTTTTCCAGTACTTAATATGTATTTAACGTAGGTATTTTTAATTTATAATATTAAAAATACGTGAAAAATGTTAGAATATTTACCTATTTTACAAAATTAACTATTTGAATTATATAAAGTTGCAATTAAATTCATCTTTGAAAACAAAACCAAGAAGGGTGTGTAATAGCAGCTCTATATAATTCCACACAGAGAGAACACGTGCAGTCACCACCAATATATAAAGACGACAGACGGACCTTTGACTGACCGCCGACCGCCCGAATTGTTTTCGATTGTGAACATATGATATTGACTCCTATTTCTTTCGAACAAGGCGCAAAATGCAAGTGCATTGTGTAGGACTCGAACGACTCAAAGATTCGGGTGTTTCCGGGAATACGACAATTAGCGAAGATCTGTATGTGCATTATTAATTTGGGAGTAGGTACTGTAGGTGGTTGTTATATTATTATGTACAGAGGCCAGCACATCAAGTTACCACAATCTGTCAAATTTCTTTGATTGTATTTCAACTTTATTACAAAGACATACAATTTGACAGTTAGGGATAGCTTGATGTGCTGGCGTTTGTACTATGCTTACTTCGTCGAGCCCGTGGTGAGGTGGCGAGACGTCTAGGGAGACAGATTCTTAAAGAAAAAAAGAAACGGATTTAATTTTATTTTCATAATTTCAGTAGTTCTACCAATTAAAATTAAGTATACAAACTACTGAGGAATGGGAATTCTGACTATTGTACAGGGTGAATTTAAATCTTCTTACTTTTTAGGCTCTTGCCTTTTAGGTATATTGTAGATCTAAATAAAAAAAACTCAATTTAGTTTTATATTCTTGCTAGCTGCTGCCAGCGGCTTCGCCAGCGTTGATGTCAGAAATAATCCCAAGGGATAAAAATATATCATCCAGATCCGTTCAGCCGTTTGAGCGTTAAGAACGGACAAACATACAAACTCACTCACAAACTTTCGCCTCTAGACTGTGATTAACGTTTTAAATATCTATAGTGTTTATGAAGTAGGTGTTTTATTTTTATCTTGATACACATGAAAGATAGCAAGTAGATAATGATAAATGACCCGTCGAGATTAATTACTATTTCCAATCGATTTTCACAAACCACGTCATCACTACATAGTATGAACCAAAGTCGCTTTCTCTGTCCCTATATCCCTATGTATGCTTAAATCTTCAAAACTACGCAACGGATTTTGATGCGGTTTTTTTTTAATAGATAGAGTGATTCAAGAGGAAGGTTTATATGTATAATAACATACAATTTCCGTCATCCAAGCGGACGAAACCGCAGGCAGAAACTAGTAATTTATAATGATAGGTTGCACGTTCGACTTGATGCGTATATCGACAGTTGTCATAAATTGTCAGTGGCTGCCAAAAAAGACAGCGATTTATTACGCCTGGCGCGCGCGCATGTTGTCATCAGACTCATCAGTCACCCCAATGACATTGAACGTGCGAGTGCGATAGTGAATTCATGTTTTGTAAATGCTGTGAAGTAAGTGCGATTGTGTATTTTTAATCTAGATTTTTAGGATTCCGTGCGAAATGAAACGGATAGGAAGTTTTTTTTAAATGGAAAAATTGTTTCCGTGTTTTTATTATTCTGTTGTTGGTTTATTCTTTGTCCCAAAAAACACGAAATATCATAGTAGGTACAGTCAACTAATTCATAATTTGTTGCTTAGTAATTATTCTGTTGTTGTTGTTACTTAGGGTGGATTTCACCAATGAAACTGAACACGATCAGCACACCTAAACTGCGTTTAAGAGTTGCCAGTGTCAACATTCCTCAACAATGATGAAACTACCAACTCTTGAACGCAGTTTAGATGTGCCGATCGCGTTCAGTTCATTGGTGAAATTGGTACTTAGCTCATAGTTGTGATATAAACCGATACTTCCCAGAATTAATTAGATGGGTTCCTGATTTATTTATTGATGATAGGCAAAACAATGAGCTGAGGAGAATAAGTTATCTGATCAGATTATTTAATGACGGGTAAATATTTATGTATAATATTGTAATTGGTGCCCGCGTTATTATATTGCTTACATTATTTATCATTTTAGCGTGGGATTGGTTAAGTATAAAATTTTACTTTTTAAGTCTTATTTTTATATTAAGTAGGTTCTTATTTGTATTTTAATCTTTGTGGTTCTTGAGACCAGACAACAACATAGTTAAGTAACGTATTTCTATCATTGCAATTCAAAAATATTGAAGCTTAGGAATACACACAACTAATTTTTTTTAACTTTAACTTCTTTACTTTAATTTAACTTCTTGCAGACAGTATGTAGATGTACAGACGTCAGCATATCAAGCTATCTCAAACTGTCAAATTTTCCAAATGAAAATGGACTAGCTTTTGTAATAAAGTTGAAAATTATCAAAGAAATTAGAGTAACTAGATATGCTGGCCTCTGTACATTTCGTGAAACAACGGTGTTTTACTTGGAACCGCTAAAATTGCGAGCAACAGTTAACAAAACCGTAGTATTTTTGAACAAGAAAATATGAGAATTTAGGAATTAGAGACTTGCAATTACACTCAACTATAAATCGTTCATTAGTTAATTAGCCTGTTTACGCAGTTCTATTGTCTATTTGTTTGGTTGTTTTCTGAAAAACAAAAATAGTCAACACGTTAACAAAATATTAGAACAATCGCGTTTTTAACACGCGATTGCTCTAATTCTAACAAATCCAATGGCTAAGTTATTGAAAGCACTCTAAAGTTAAAAGTTCAAACAACTTTGTAACAAGTTGATAGTGATAGAAATTCACTGACAACTGCTACCTATTTAACTTCACTACAAAGTTTTATTAATTCGGTAAAAACACCAAACTCGTCGAAAATGCAGTTCCATCGACAGAAAAATGCATTGGAATCCAGTTATTATAATGTATTCCCTTCGTAGCACTTCGTAATGCGAAAACATTTGATAAGGCAAGTTAATGAAGTGAAACTTTGTGAACAGTCACAATAAAATCGCGCTGATAACGTGTCTGATAATGCGTTCAGCCAACCGCGGGCCAGTCGCTTCGCGGGCGTCCACCACGAAGGACGTCTGCACAAACACGCGCGAAAACAAACGAACAAACTCGAAAACAACTCGAATAATCGAAAATATCAAATCCGAAGTGTCCTAATCGATAACAGCCAAGGTCACACACACGCCGAGTGGAACAATGCTAAAGTTGTTGACTATGCATAATTTCATTTGATCATTAGGCGATAAAAGCAGCAACTGCATACAATGTCGACCTTGGAACGCGGCCGTGACTCCATTGTAAGCGATGTTCCAAATTTGAAAATTTGAATTCCGCATTCAATTTGAATTTAACAGTGATGCCAGTGCCGGCGCAGTGAGTCAGGGAAATGGCGGGAGTCGTATGTTTATTTAAAAAAATAAATATTAACGAACAAAACTAATAATTAAGTCAAAATAAAACTACCCTCAATGTAAATAAAGTAACGAACATAATATTAATTTTAATTACGGGCTTATCGAATTGATAGACATTCGATTTTTAATTATTTTTTTAACCATCGTTAGTGGGTACATAAACATAATATGTAATGAGTACATTAACGATATAAATAAGTGTATTTAAATAAGTAGTGCAGTGCTAAATCATTCTTTGGTGCCATGATATTGTCAAATGTGAGATATAATCGTGTTTTTTATTGTGATGTGATAAGGAATATGTGTCACGGGATCACAGTGTGATAAATCAGCTAATATGTCACTTCAGGAGGTAAGATTATAATATCAATCTGTGTTAAGCTGATAACCTCTCTTCAAGATTGATTTATATGTTCTCTGAAATATTGTGATTATATGCGACATTACTGGTGAAATGTGGGGTTTACTATAGGTGCAACTCTGTCCAACCCTTATGCATGAATGCAAGTGTGATGTTATAACATTTAAGCAACATTTTAATTTTTTTGTAACATTGTGCATTGATTTTTTCCCTAAACATACCTTTTTTTTTGAGGTTGGGTATCATCCAATGACTTCTCCCGCTCTGAGTGGATCGGAAGGGAGTGTCAGACTCTTACTGACTAAAACCCATCCATGTTCCTTCCGTAGCCCTTTATGTTCCGGGGTAGCGGTAACCCTTTCGGACAATCTCGCTTTCGCAATCCTAAACATACCTACGATATACACTTATGTGCAAGTGGGTGACGACTTGTGACCCTTACAAAAATAAGTTACAATTATGTAAACCAACAAATGCATATTGTTTATTATATAGCTAAGGCAATGGCGTCATACAGTCTAGCCTATCTAGTATCTAAACCCAACATTTATCACTACACCCAAGTTTATCCACACGTTTAAATACAAAGTTCATTATAATCTGTGCAAATAGCGAGCGGTGAGATCATCGCGCACGACAAAAATATATGCTACTTAAAAATCAACTGTTTTTCTGCAGTAGAAATATGGCCAGGACTAGCTAGAGGACTACAGAGGACGTTGTGCCAATAGGGGAATGATATTTCCGCTGTGTGCCAAATAGAGTTGGGATATCTAATTTGGATGGTTGCGCGTGTCATGGTGTAGCGAAGGGTCAGTTATTAGATAAGTATTTTGGTCCTGGATTTCAATTAGAACTCTTTATCCATGATTCAAAGCATAGCGAGGTGCTCTTACATACATTTCGTTCATACAACGAGTTTTTAAAATAAAAGGATTATATTATTATGAGGTTCGTAACAGCTGACGTACTGTAGTTTCTGGCTACCTCCATAAAGCTAAAAGGCGTGAGGATTATGTATGAATTTTAAGTGTTTATAAACTAGCAAAATTCTTACCCAGTCATGTAAGATTAGCTGGAACAGATATTAGAATCGATTGAAAACTTATATTATTAAATATTCTAGTTATTAGGTAGGTACTGTTATTTATAAATAAGACTGTTTGCTAGCTTACCTTAAAGGTACAACGTTACGTCATATCAAACTGGGTTAAGGATCTCAATACTGTATGAAAAGTGACAGGTCTATGACTCGAAATATTAGGTACCTACATACCTACTATGGTATTTACTTTCAAAAAGAAAAGTATCGCTTTTAATTTAAGGCCGTTCATTGTCTCGCTATGTAAAAAAAAATCTTATCTGTAACTATCTGCTGGCCGCGGCACCGCTCGCCTCAATGTTGAAAAATTTTCATGCAAACTTCCACCCCCTATTTCAATTTCACCCCTATATGTTGAGAGTTTCCTAAAATCATTTCTCAACTGACGACTCCTACTCATAATCTACCTCTGTGCCAAATTTCATCTTCGTGAATCCAGTAGTTTTCGAGGTTTCGTGTTTAATCAGTGAGTGAGTGAATATATGAATGAGTTTTTATACATAATTTAGATTTGTATGGTGTACGTAATAAAAAGTAGACTAAATATTCTACTCCATTTTCTAATTAAGGCACGCTTGCTTCACTAAATCGCATTCAGTGATCGCAACGAATAACTTAACTATCACCACTTCGTTAAATAGTATTGCTATTTTATCAGACAATACAATAATTGTAGTAATTACCATCTTAAATACTCCATTAAGAAAAAAAACCATCATTACTCTCTTGCCCTTATCCCAATTTATTTGCAAAAACAATGAGGCAAAATACTACCCATTGAAAAACTTGGCTTCATTGGAAATTAAATCAATTGTCTCGACTTTAGTTTAACTTTTCAAATTTGGTCCGTTGCAGTCTTTAAGTAAACAGCCTTAGAGCTAATGTACCCATCACTAGTAGCAATTACAGTAAGTTTGGCTAATTTGTCAGCACGGACACACAAGGCCGTGGTTAGTGGTTCTAAATTATATCTGCAGTCGCAATTAACATGTTTTCGTGGTCGCAGACTTGCTGGAGTAGAACTTTGTTCAATAAACTACTTAATTGAATTTTTGGGTAGTTTTTTAATTAGGTTGGCAGCGTGACAAAAAAAAAGTGTGTTATGGTTTAATTTTGGGTATTAGCGTGATGTGAATTAGTGTTCAGAGGTAGAAGTGATAGTGAACAAGTTGTTAATATTCCAATGAACATTGAATCTAGTTGACTCGTCATAGTTCTAATATTGTCCTTAATGAGATACCCCAAAAATCAGATTATATTTATGAAAGATATACCTTTATAGGAACGCTTGATAAGTAAATAATTAACGATTTGATGGGCCTACAGAAGTACTAACTAATTATCCAGTTCTACTTTCTACCCAAGCAAAATGATAAATACTTTTTAGTGATCGATTAGTAAACACATGCGTGCCAGCATAGGTATTAGCAAGCTAAACTATTCGAAATTAAGTTTTCAAAGTCAAACAAATAAAACATAATTAAAAACAAACATTTGTAGCAATGCCATTGTGATTATCGCGCTGTTAACTTGTCAAGGGCGAACTCTCCTTGCCTAGGATAGACCTATGAATACCTAGACACGGCTGAAGAAAGTATGCAACGGTACAAGGATGTTTTGGCGCGTGGCGAAAACTGGAACTAATGCCGCCATCTTGTTTTTCAATACAACTTCATAAAAATGTTTACCAACAACGCCCCCTCTGTCAATGTCATCTTAGCGCCGATATATTTTTGTAGCACTCTAGGTTATTGGCTCATCCAAGTTCAGAAAGAGACTGTCACACAGGGCACAGGAGTAATAGTGCCGACACTCTATAAAGCCAAACTTTATAAAACAGTCGATGTGCTATATTTACCGGATGATATTGTAGCTTGTCAGCTACAAGCTACAATATCATCCGGTAAATAGCCCTTTTAATTTGAAAAATATTGACAAAAAGCCAGACTTTTTTCTTTTAAATCTTAATTTTTTTTAACATGAAAAGACCGAACAAATAACGGAGTCGGTCAAATCTGGATGGTAACTCTTACAGTAAGACGGATTGCACAGATTATTTACGTAACACATAAATTGTTGCACGACCGTTGCACTTTGTTGATTGTTGCAAATAATTGTAAACGTGTTGATTGTTTTCTATTGACAGCAAAGAAATAATCGATAAAGTTGTTTTTTGCAAAAGAAACAGCTGCAATATTATGTCATAGAATTAATTGGTTATAGAAATAATTTTGTTGTTTTTATAAGTCTTTCTGATTCGTTACCTCAAGATTGTAGGTGTTGTAATATTTGTAGGATTCTTTTACATCAATCTTGTTCCGAAGGTTATGTATTCAAATTTAGCTTAGTCAAGCTAGAATATTCTCAACAAATTACTTAATTTATTTACATATTTTAAAAGAGTAACGTTGGAATTACTTGCACATTCTTGTCCTTTTGGAAGCGGCAACTAGAATAAATTTAATTTTGTTGCAAATTTTGACGTTTAAAACTGTCTTTTGTTTGAAATAAATCATTTAGACTTTTACTAACTTTATTGATATCTTTGTTAATAAATCGCGCATAATCGCGCATAGTATTGAAATTGCTCGTTATGTTTATAAGCAAGTAGATATTTACTTAGCTAAAGTGCTAACCTAATACTGAACCCTGTAAATTTAAAAGGCATGTTAAATGGATAACGTTGGGAACAATAACAGATTAACTGGTTCCGGTTGTGATAAGGTTTTAGTTAATGTTTTCCTAATTAATTATTTTTATCGGTTGGTATTTAAAGTACCTACCAACTATATTTCGACAACCGATTGTTGCTTGCTAATTTTGCGTTGTAGGTTCGTTCGTTTGTGCTCGATGTAGGTCGATTATACCAATTTGAATAGTTAGCATTAATTAGACATGTGTAATATTGTAGGGTGTTCTATTCAGCTGCAGAACAACCTACAAAGACGCTGAGTTTTGTTTTCAAGTACAAAATGTGTTACGAAATAGCATTGTCTTGCAAATTAGACATTGTTTGAGAAAAGTAGAAGTAGGTAGGTATTTGTTTCATACTGAAAAATCATTGACGATGTCCAACCATGTGATATTGAAGAATTTTGGAACTGCGGCATTGACCATGTACCGCACAATATTAAATCTAAACACTTATTTGAGATTTTAAAACACCCAATAATAATGTACAAATAAAAAAGCTGATGAATAATCACTGTCCTTCTAAAGCAGCGCGATTATGTTCATCTGCCTACGCGCATGCAATCCAATCGTCAAAATCCGTCGACCCGATCATTGCCGTATCAGTCCTGACAGCAAATCGTCTGCAAGATGACGCAAGAGGCGCTAAAAGTAACGCTGCGCCATTGGTTAGCGATGCGTTCTAATTTTGAAACTTTATTAATAAACATGGAAATCCTCTGAAGGTTACCTTTAATACCGTGAGCCTGTGTTTGAAGCTGATTTTAGGGTGAATGCGCAAAGGTAGCCCGCGAAATTCAAATTTTCTAGTATTTTTTGCAATTTTTCAGGGCAAAGACCCACGAATGACAGTCGGAGGCAACGGCTTAACGTGCTTTATTTGTGACAACCATGTCCTGAATAAATGACATGCGCTATTACATAGCTTTTAGGCAAAAAGCCAGGACTAACCACCTGTGCAGTCTTTTCATACCAATGTGATTAGGTAGGTATTTGTGATTATAAACCGTGCCAACATCTGTCACTACTAGGAACAGCTAAGATTTCTCCACACCGTATGAGGAAGATGTGTAGACGATCAATGTGTAGCCTTGGTGTTAATATGTGCAAAAACGTCAAATAACAAGTTGTAATGCTTGAAATGGTTTATTTATTAGTATGTGGCAAAAAGTTGTCATTCACCGATGGTCATGTTTGGCTTTATGTAGAAAATTGCTTTGCCATAAAACCAATGTTAGGATTATTACGCTTTGCGCTACTAGCTGGATAATGTGTCTGTGTCCCACTAATTAATTTTGATAGGGAAAATTATACCTACTTGCATAAAGTTTGAGTTCAGTTTTTCCCACAAGGGCTGTTGGATTTAATCACCAACTTACTAACCACCATCGCAAACCAACCAAATACAATACTATATTGATAAACAATCGAAAGACGGAAAAATATAGGGTACAGTCAATATTGAAATACAGCAAGACATGATTTAATTTGGTTCCTCCATCCAAATAGGATGGGAAACTCACGATGTTTATTGAATTTGGTGTAAACTGAGTCGCCGCTAGTTCTGAATGCCCACTAATTACATACGTCGGTACTACAAAAAGCCTTCACAACGAGATGTAAAACCGTTATGTTTAAGGAACCTTGAGAAATTACAGTTTATAGTCGAAACTGCCTCGTATCAAGTTAAAGTATGCTATAAATAACCAGTCCAGACCATTAAGTATCTAAATAAACCCGCATTTGTACTAAAATTCTCGGAAACAACGCATATATTTCTTAAAATTTGTGACATTATTAACTATCGGCCTCAAAGAAACGCGCGTTTTAACTTAACTGTGGCTATTAAATGAGAAAAATCATTGTTACAACGGTTAAATTAACTTAATATTGTCATGAAAAGGACAAAAAAACTTAACATACTTAGTACAAAGGAGATCTTCGTCTTTTCTAACTGATGATACATCATTCGTCTCGTTAACTAGATATCTTTGGTCCAGGAGGTAGCCATGTTGATCGCGGCATTAGTATCGTATCTTATAGAGGATGCTGGAACGACTTGTTTTAGACGAATCAGCCGACACTGAACTTACATCATATCCCTTTAATTATCCTAACAACGCAAAAGGATTAAAGTAATGTAGCTATAAACCTGAGGATTATCAGCGTGCATACAAATGCTTTGTTAATTAATTTAACTAAAAATAGTCTCACTCCGGAACTGGTTTTAAGGATGCCATCATCATTCAGTTAATTAAAATCGCGATGCATTGTTGAGTTTCCGTCAGCGATACGATTAAGGAAAACACAGTTTTATCGTGTGACGTGCATAATGTATTTATAAAAACTTGGTTTTCATGCTAGCAATAAAAGTGATCGATTTATTGGTCCTCGAAAATAGAGAAACCAAGTATGAGTAGTAGGTAAAAACAGGGCAATTAGTTGTTAACAAAGTGACTATCTTAAATTGTCCGCATATTATTTAAATCATATCTGTCATTCTTTCTCTGTTGTATTATTATATAGCTATTAACACGGTGCCAATTTCAAAACAATAAATTGCTGGCTGTACCAATTTGATAATAAATTCAACTGAATGATGTCCGAAATAAACTTCAAGCAGCATTAACACCAAAACCCTCATTACAAATACCTACTATCCACTTCCCGTAACAGAACTCCACTCAAGTGACTTATTTTTCTACCTGGCATTAAATTTCAGTAATTTCTGTCTGTCTAACTAGTGTAATTGGCCCTGGCCATTTTATATTACAATAAATAAATAAATTATGTATCCCAGTTTTTACAAAGGTTCTCCTTAAAAATTCAGCCCCAGTCTATTCCTCCCTAATTCTATGGTAAAACAGTGGAACGTCTTAATTGCGGGCGTGATACCGCGCCCTTGCGTTGTACAAACTTCGCGGTGCGACCGGCACGCGGCGCGGTAATCTATCAATATCACTTACCGGCGGAAAGTGTGGAAACCAACAGATTAGCGTTGGAAGTTTCAGGGTAGGTAGAATGGGGTATGTGAATTTATGAATTGTTACAATAGATGATATGAGTTTTGATATTGGTGAATGGTCGAAATAACCGAAATAACGAGGAATGTTGCAGAAGGAGTTAAAAGAAATGAATCAGTTGATGAAACAGATCAGTTGTCCCTAAAACACGCGAGACAGATTTGATCAGACGTTGGAACTGCCATCACTGATCTTTTTAGACATCTTCGTGACGTGATGTTACCGTGAGTAGTATTGACACAATAAATGGTACTCTCGGTAACGCGAGAGATTTAAAGGTGAATGCCGCTATCAATGATTCTACCACAACTAAGTACCTATGGCAAACTTTTATGACATTAATTTCAATATTTATTCATTCACAGCGGGCCCTATCAGAATACCAGCATATACCAGGAGCATTTTTGGTCTCGCACAGGCCTTTTCTTAAATATTTTGTTTTAAGGTTAATTTCGTTAGTCTTAATTGCTCCCTTATGTTACATTTTATTTTTACTGTTGCATGGTCGTAATAGTCGTTCCAAATAAAATATAATATCTTTCTTTTTTTTATATTAATAACTTCAATAATTCTGGCGGCCATTAAGCGAATTGGCTGCATATGCTGAAGGCGCGCCCGGTCCATTAATATATCGTGATACTCTACTCTTTAATGTAATTTAGGACGAAGCGATTACTCATTAGTAATGACTAAGAACGATGATTAAAAGTGCTGTTATTCTTAGTTCGGTTCGGATTTGTAAGAGTCCCTTTTTAACTGTACAGTCACGATCTTTTAAATGTCTGGCACCAAGGTTTGACTCAGATCACTATTGGTTAGGTATTTCCGTTATGCGTGTGCAGTGATAGCCTAGTAAAGTGACCGTCGGACTGCCAAGTCATAGGTCTCGAGTTCGAACCTAAGGCACGCACCACTGATTTTTGGGATTCATGTGGGTATTGTATAACATCGTGAGGAAACCAGGCATGGCATGCCTGAGAGATTTTTCACAACAGTATGTGAGACTATGTCAGAGGCTCATGGACAGCATAAGAACTCTGACACCAGGTTAGTCACTAACCACACGAAAAAGAAGGAATTAATTTCCGTTAATCTTCTTAAAAAATATTAAATACACAACGCATAGTCTACACTGCTAGGTCTCGCAGTAAGAAATTTTGCACAAGATTTCCTTATGCAGCATGTGTCTGGTATAGTCATGTTTAAGGAGGTTTTATACACCATCAAACTTGAGCACATCGTTCTGATACATGATGTATAGCGAAAGCCAGTAATAAAGAAGGATTTTCGAAAATTCGTCCCCAGAATGGGTTAAACAGGGTAAGAAACTTTGAATTGAGATTAACAATTTCGATCGGAAATCTATAGGGCTCACGGCTTGTATTAAAGAATTAAGTAAGGTATGTTTCCTCGTAGAGGCGATCGGCGGCGGCGACCGCTCGCGCCCGGCCCTGGTGCAAGCCATGGTCCGGGGCGAGAGGGAGTGGGAGGCAGTGACCTCCTTCTGCGAAAAAGTTATGCTCGCGAAGGAGGTGGCGGGATGGGAGAGAGAAAGGTCCTCCCGTCCCAGCCGCCGCAGGAGACGCCCCGGGCGTCGGGAGCCACGTGACGACTCCCGGCCACCGTAGGCGCGGGCCTGCGGACGGTGAGTAATGGGTGACTCACCGTCCGATCAGCACTAGACCCGTGCCGTACGGCGCGTATATGTTCCACGCGCGCCTCATAGAGATGTCAGCATATGAATGGGCCCCTCAGGGCCAAGCCTGCCGGGTAAGCGGGATTGTCCGAAAGGGTTACCGCTACCCCGGAACATAAAGGGCTACGGAAGGAACATGGATGGGTTTTAGTCAGTAAGAGTCTGACACTCCCTTCCGCTCCACCCAGAGCGGGAGCAGTCATTGGATGATTTTCCAGCCTTAAAAAAAAAAAAAAAAATGTAAGGTATGTTCAACTGTTCCCACCCAAGTATTCTTTTGTATATTCTTTAAAGTAAATTAAATTGAAGTAAAATATCGTTTCCATCAATGTATGTGATGTTCTCTTACTATCAGCCGGATGTCAAGTCAGTTTGATGAGAATTTATTGCAAGACCTCATCCGTTGTATGAATCGAATGACCATGCAAAAATTGATAACGTTATTATGTAAACTTTCTTTGCAAGCTATTGCAAAATTCGAATATCATGCGTCTGCGCATATCTGTGCACTTAATTGTTTAGCTTTACCATACCATAATAATGGATTATTCAACACGTGTTTATCTCGTATACTAGGTAATTATAACATCGTTAGGTCATAATAACTGCTAGATGTGCCCGTGTGCCATATCCCATGCTCGCATAACTCATCAAAATGTAGGGAACAGCTGATTTTTTCCGCGATTTCCTGTGTGTTCCCATACTAAAGTTGTTCATAATGATGAGTACAATGACCCCTTAAAATATTTATTTACTTATTATTTACTAGCTGACCCGACAGACGTTGTCCTGTCTTAACTATGATACCTACCTTACCTACCCTACCTACCTACTCTACCTACCAACTTACCTACCCTACCTACCCTACCTACCCTACCTACCCTACCTACCCTACCTACCCTACCTACCCTACCTACCCTACCTACCCTACCTACCCTACCTACCCTACCTACCCTACCTACCCTACCTACCCTACCTACCCTACCTACCCTACCTACCCTACCTACCCTACCTACCCTACCTACCCTACCTACCCTACCTACCCTACCCTACCTACCCTACCTACCCTACCTACCCTACCTACCCTACCTACCCTACCTACCCTACCTACCCTACCTACCCTACCTACCCTACCTACCCTACCTACCCTACCTACCCTACCTACCCTACCTACCCTACCTACCCTACCTACCTATGCAAAAATGTGCAATAAAAATATTTTTCTCATACAAACTTTGCCACCCCTTGTAACCCTTTTAGGGGTTGAATTTCCAAAAAATAATATGCCTGTCCTTCTCATGAATGCAAACTATCTACATACCAAATTTCAGCAAAATCGGTTAGGTGGTTTAGGCGTGAAAAGGTAACAGACAGACAGAAAGACAGAGTTACTTTCGCATTTATAATATTAGTGTGGATTTATACTTTTCGCACACAATACGGTACAAAGGCGGACTTAATGCCTTAGGCATTCTCTACCAGTCAACCAAGGGTGGTGAAGAGATTAGATGGTAGGTGCTTTAAAGAGTAGAAACATACAAAACATTAAGACTTATGAATAACATAGGTACATAAATAGGTTAAAACCTTATAATAACTGTTTATACCAAAATAATATTATTAAATACGTTAAGCGTTACATGCCGATGAGTGATTTAAGGTGGTCAAGCCCATTTAACGTCAACATCACATCTAGTCTAAAAAACATTATGTTACAGTAATAACCAAATTGTTTGATTTCCATATCATAAATCAATGATCATGCTTTCGAAGTATACACGTCGTGCCAATAAAACATACACAAATATAGCCTCATACACATGGGAGCATTAATTCGGCAATCATTATGATGATTCTCACGTTTGTCTCATATCGTGGAGAAAGTATGAAAGTACAATGAAAGTGATGCAACGAGTAATAAAGAACACTTACTATTGCGAAGTGATGTATGGAATTGTTTGCCGATCATGTATGAAAGTATGATACCGTGTGAACCTGCCTTTGTTGACCGGGCTAGGAAGTGATTCAACTTGTTATGGTAGCTCAGGTAATACAGTGTTTTGTTAGCACCAGCTATGAGAACTATAGGTAATTTTTTTTCGTTTGGATGGCATTAATCGTTAAAAAACAAGTATTGTAAAAACAAATTACTTATTACTTACAAAGTAACACAACGTGTGATTAAATCAAAGATCAATGACATGCACAAATTATAGAAAACACTTTAACGCATGTGAATAAAAAATCTACTTGAATTCACAAAAATAATATGTTTATAAATAGCAACAGTGCACTTTTAATGCAAAATCAACAAAAAGCATGTTTTAATGACAATCGACTTGGAATTGTTTATTGTGAAAGCAACACACCCTATTATTTTGCACCGATGTTTAATTACTTACATGAAAGGTAGGCATCTATTATTACTTGTGGAAGTTAATTGTGCCTTCCCTGAAGGGACATTTATTTTCCGGTTATATCCACATGTAACCAGTAGTGGTCGCACCCCATTTTTCCTTATAAATAATAATATTCATTACGGATTACTGTATTATTCATCCGTACTGCACAGTAAGCGAGAAATCCTAACTAATGTACATATGTATTTTATTTAATTGCGAGTGTAAGTATTTCTGTTACCTTTTCACGCCTGAACATGTCTGAGAGACATTTCTCAACAGCATGTGATGCTAAGTCAGAGGCCCATGCGCAGCATTAAAACTCTGACACCAGGTTATTCACTAACCACACGAATAAGAAGAAGACGCCTAAACCCGATCATTCGGAAATTTTGCATAATATATACGTATAATGTACAGAGGCCAGCACATCAAGTTACCCCAATCTGTCAAATTTCTTTGATAGTATTTCAACTTTATTGCAAAGGTAACAACATAAGGTTCATTTTTAATTGAGAAAATTTGACAGTTAGGGATAGCTTGCTGGCGTCTGTACGTTGTCAGATGTACAGAAACAGACATAGGGTACCTTTCATCCCGAAAAAAGTACTGTCCAGGAAAAATGAATAATAACGTTCTAATTATAATAGATGGTGCCACGTGTCTTTCAAGCAGAGTAACAAAAACTCAAATCCATTGTCAAATTCTAAATTAAAGCAAGCGAAGTCGCGGGAGAAAGCTAGTTCAAGAATATTAAATTGTTAGAACAATGGCTGTAATTATATTGTTTTGTTTGAATGGGTCTTTTGAGTGAATTATGCTTTCCTTTGCTAGTTGTAGGTATTACGTTTTTAATAAAATATTGTTTGGAGCAACTCAAGCTGAAATGTTCACTAACTCATTTTATAGTACCTAGTGTTTACTTAGTTTTCATAAACTCACGCTATTCTCCCGTGAAGGTTGGCAGAAATCACAGAACGTCACGTGCTCCACGTGCGTGAATCGTTAATACATCTTATAAAAAAAGACGCTCGCACTTTTTGACGAAAATTAATCGCTAAACTTTGATAAACTTGCCTGAACCTACTGGCCACTATGTGTACTAATGTACCTTATGTAAATGCCACTACATAATCGTTACAATTGCATGTATTACAATATTTCTCACGAGCAGACAACACGATGACATAAGCGGATAACATTATGCCCCAGACATTCTATTTTACATAACCTATATACATGCAATGTAATCTTCTTGCATAGTATTATTATTAAGGGATATATCAAAACACAATATGAAAATAGTTCGACACAAACCTATGTTTTGTTCGAAAGTAACTCTGTCTGTCTGTCACCTTTTCACGCCGAAACCACTGAACGGATTTCGATAAAATTTTGCAGATTGCATCCTATAGAAGGACATAAGTTACTTTTTGTCTCTCAAAAATATTTCCCGATATTGCGATATAACCGAACTCGCGGACGAAGTTGCGGACAAAAGCTATTTTTGTATATAAGTATACCCAGCCATATCCATACACATTCCGAACCGGATCCACCCATAATTAGTATCGGTGAGCAAATACACAAAATGCATCTATTTCGATCGCTATCTTGAAACATCGCAGATGCGTTGCGGATATGATCTAACTCAGGAATTTGATGCGCACGCACCGATATCGAGCCGACTCAACTATGTATATATGTACAATTAAGAGCAAAAATATACTATTACTACTTGTACTTGTACGTAATGTACTCGTATTCCAACGCTTCAAAAGCCTCGTCAAATATGTGGCTAGTTAGGTAAGTAGTAAGTTCATACGTTGTTGTGAAATAATTTTATCAATTTACTATTAGTTGTTCTGTGTCAATACTCAAGAATAGCAATGTTGAATAGGGATGTTGACTAAAATTATTTTTTAGTCCGTCAGCTACATTATCAAAAAATATTAGACATGTATTTTTTCATATGACGACACGGTTGGCGCAGCGGTCGAGGGATTGACTGCTGCGCAGCATGTCGCGGGTTCGATTCCCGCACGGAACAAATATTTGTACGATTTCTATCTATAATATGTATGTAGGTATTTACAAAAAAAAATGTATATAAGTAGTTTATCAGCCATCTCGTTACCATAACACAAGCATTAGGTTGCTTAGCTTGGGACGACATGGCGTTGTGTGAAATGTTCAAGGATTACATTGTTTTAGAATTCATATTTAAGAAGTCTTCATGTCTTTGCCCTTGACTGTACTGTCTGTGCATTATAATTATTGAGTGGGAAGCTGTGGAATTTAGCGATGCTACTAAGATAATAACTAAGCGTGAATATGTGACGAAGATTATTAGAGAAATTATGATAGTCAAGCGTGAAATTACGGGAAAGATTTCTGATTGAAAATGTTATATTAGTGCCGGCACATTAATTACTTGAAATCTCGACGATTCGCATAGTTAGGTATTTTTTTTAAATTATGAATAAACGACTCGTTTGACAGTGGGCCGCTACCCCGGAACATAAAGGGTTAAGGGCGGAAAATGGATGAGTTTTAACTAGTAAGAGTCTGACACTCCCTTCCGCTCCACCAAGAGCGGGAGGGACTACCCCAGCCCTGATGAATTCCCACCCTCAAAAAAAAAACCTCTTCTCGGAATACAGGCTTATAATGTATTATGTCTGTTCTGAACAACAAATTCAAGTTTTACGTTTAATCTAATATTGACATTACCGTGGCGACAACACTATCTAGTCCAAGGTTTTGATTACACAACATTATCACTTCCTTATGATAGACAGATATAAATAACCCTTGTTAATATTTCAATGTTACGTTAATTACGGATATTTTTTAGTAAGTTTAAAAATTTTCCGCCCAAGGGCTCTGGTGACGTCATTAAGTACTTAACTTTAACTTAAGTTATTTATTAGGGCAAGTTGAGAACTGCCTTTTTAAAAGTTGGTCAATATAATTTTATTAAGTGAGGAAGTCTTCTATGTTGCTCATTTGTTGTTATAACATAACTTTGTTGACATTTTCCACTACCTCTGAATAAATGTCCAGCCTTAACTTATGGCTCATACGATCATATAAAATCTAGTCTATTTAAAATATCTGGTAGATTACGCCTATTCGGATACAGACTTCTTTTTCGTGTGGTTACTGACTAACCAGAGTTTTTATGCTGCCCATGGGCCTCTGACTAAGCTTCACATGCTGTTGCGAAATATCTCTCAGACATGCCGGTTTCCTACAGGCAAATATACGTAAGGCTACGATAGCCCACATTCAACCAGGTTTATCCTAAAAGCGTTTAAAACAACAAGTCTGCACAAAACGTAATTAGTATTATCAATTTCTTTTCGTCTAATCGCATTACCAAGTAGAAGCGAACCGGAAACGGTGCCGGGCCGGTTTATTTTCTACCGGAACTCTCTCATCCAGTAATTTTCGTCGGAAAAGTCTTGTTTGCAGTGTTTTGTACTCTATAAAGATGGTATCTATGGACTTTATCGGTTAAATAAACCAGAAAAGTCAAGTAGGTAGTAACTTGAATCACTGGCGAAATAGTAATCATTAAGTACTTAAAATACCTAAAAAAAAACGATTTTGGCCGCACGAGTCGATCGATCAGGTTAAGCTACGCTTGCCGCGGTTTTTCCGTGGATGGGTGACCATATTTACATACCAAGTAACTGGGTTGAGGAGGTCGGATAGGCAGTCGCTCAAAATAAAATACTGGTATTCAGCTGCAGCCGGTCAGACTGGAAGCCGACCCTTACATAAATAGGAAAAGGCGAGGCAGGCGCCTATTATATCTAACGACAAACTTCCAGCACACACCCCAAAAGTGATGCTCAAACAACTCTAATGAGAGCATAAACACGTTAAATGACGCGCTTCCTCCATCAGAATGCGACGTCTGTATAGTTTCATGAATACAATGGCCGCCGAATGCATTTCATGCTTCATTAGATAGCTCTCTAAACGAGCTAATTCCGAACGTATCGGTGCAAGTTGCGAACAATAAGCGGTGACAGACGTGCGAACCTTTTATAAATCCTTGTAGAATATTGACGGGTTACGGTAGGTCTTTGATGTCCTATAGACCACGGATTGTAATAAATATAAACCGTGAATATAAATGACTCTTTATAATAGTTAAAATAACTTTGGAATTGGAGATACATACCTCCGTACTGGGTATCTAAACAGGCCATAACAATTCATCTGAAAAAGAATTATTTTTCGAACCCCTTTATCTTTTAAAAACCAAGGCTAATGAAAGGAGATTGAATAGATTTTATAATGTCTGATAAAATACGTATCTAATAGGTATGTAAGCTAATAATAGATTAACGATACAATTATAATATTTTAGATTAGGAAGTTAGAAAACGTGACTGATAATAAGTTTTCGTCAAAAATGCCAAAGAACATCTCAAATATTTCACAACAACTGAGATCATGCGTGTAGACACCCAGATTTAAAACGAAACTTTACATAGATAAAGGCACATTGTTTAAACAATTTGATAACCCATCATCTTTCCCGACTTTAGCCGCAAAAATATTACCTTATTTTTTATAAATAAGCTTAAATAACGACAATCTATGTACTAGGTACTCCGCTGGTTGACTAAGGGCGAATTTCACCAATAAAACTAAACGCGAACAGCACGTAACGTCAGTGTCATTATTTTCTATAGTTCAGTGGAGTATTGGTCTTGAACGCGGTCTAGATAAAATTAGTATTAAGGGCAGATTTCACCAATGAAACTGAACGCGATCAACGCATTAACTACGTTAAGCGCTGGCAGTGTCCGGAAAATCAACACTATCTCTTGAACGCATTTTAGTCGAGTTGATCGTAATCAGTTTTATTGGCAAAATTGACACTAGATGCAGCTAAGTGTGTCTCAGATACATAGGTACTATTGTTTTAGACCCACCACCACCAATTATGCAACAAACAAATTGAAAGCTCTAAACAAGCAATTGAGTAAGCAGGTCACGTGGTATGATGCTAGTCCCACTATGCGATACATACTAATGTGCTAATTATGTATATTGATCACCGAATAATACGATGAGGAATGTGACAAAATTCATTTTAAAACTTGTGTGTCGATGTATTTATGATTTGGGAGGTGAAGTGAGCTGTCATTCCACGTGATGCTAGAGATTGAGACTTTTTGGATTACTTTAAGCTTACTTCACTTAAATTTTCACGGTGAGACCCCTCAAATGTCTTATGAACCCCATAATAATAATAATAATCATTTTATTTTCAAGCAACAAGACTCATAGTGTTAGTAACAATATACTTACAAACTATGTTAGTAATACAAATCCAAAAAAGAAAACAGATTGTGACATCACTGCTGCACGGTGACAGGCTGCAGCAGTGGTTCACAAACACACAATCACCATAGGTTCGTTAGAAAAATTCTCTCGACACGACAATAAATATTACCGTACAATGGTTGAGCTCTTAAAAGCAAACTGATTCTTATAGGCGAAAATCTAATGGGTTAAGGAATAGCACCACTGTTCTATCCAACAAGATAATTTGTTTAAACATCGTCGTTTGAATTTGGGTACTTCGAACTCTTACAAGTATCATAAACATATCATAACATCACGCCTCGTTTCCCCAAAGGGTTGGGCAGAGGTGTACCTATAGTACATACACATTTCCCCAGTTGTTTTCGTCCCATGTAATAGGGGGTGAGCCTATTGTCATCAACCAAGCTCAAATGCATACTCCGGACTTTTGAAGAAGCCAAGTACGTTACCCGACCTGGGAGTTGAACCCAGGACATCATGCTCAGCAGTAGCGCTTCCGATCACTAAACCAACCAGTGGCATTATTCCAAAAATAAGTATTTAACCCCTCGCACGTCCTGTCGAAGCATTTTGTAGGTATTTAATTATTTTGGGTAGACCTTCAGAAAAATGAAGATTACGTCCATGGCAACCGATTCCTTATGATCCAACGGGTGCACACGCGACATTTGAAGCATTTTTCCTTATGACCCCCCGGGGGCTCATAAGGACGCTCCAAACATCAAAGTAAGTATTGTAATTGCTTTATACGAGTTGCAATGAAAGACTCAAAATTGCATTTTCGTAGACGACGCGAAGACAGGTTGATAGGATCTCTGAAATGAATTATAAACGGAAAGCACTGCTGGCTGATTAACAAATGCAATTATATTGTCCTTGTTTTGATTGCAAGGAAAATTACCTACCTACTGCTTACAGCTTAGGTAGGTACCGACTTAGCCGAAGTAACTGAAACCGAGTTCATTATTTATCTCTAGAATTAGCAGGTTTCGGCATGTTTGCACTGCTGTTTCGTTTAGCATTAAACTGTCAATTTCTCAACCAACGTTTGAAATTCAATACACAGCAAATTGTCCGCCAAAGTTAACACCACCCTTAGGAAATCGTCAATCCCATACCATTTGAAACACTACTCATAGCTTGTAACGTTCCCACTGCTGGGACAGACCACCCTTTGAGGTGTGGGCATTGGATTACGGCCATGTGGGCCCAGTGCGGATTGGTGAGTCCTTCAACTCGCACTGGTTCGTCTTCATCAATCCTGAAGTTTAGAAGTACTATCTTACAAATATTTAATTGTTTTTCTTTCTCCCCAGGCATGTCTAGAACAAGAAGCTCGCGTAGCAGAGCTCCGATCCCTCGCCGCCCGAGTGGCTGCAGAGACCGGCTCCCGAGCCCTGCAAGCCGATGCCGATGCGTTGGCTCGGCGGCTGCAGCTGGTGGCTGGCGCTGTCCAGGCGCTGGCTGACCTCGGGGAGGCCAGGCAGCTGGCCAGGGCCAAGGCTCAGCATGCGAAGGAGAAGCTGTGTGATATGAGACAGGTACGTTTTGGGATTATTTTTGCCTAGAAGCTATGAGAAGAAAACAAAATCATGGATTGCATCCATACCTTGAGGTTTTGGACCTAGAAATTGAACCAATAAGATCCTGGCGTTAGTTAATGTTCGTTACTAGATATTAGCACGTCTTAATACTGATATGGCAATAGCCCTGCATGCAAAGGGCTCTTTCTGTATAGAGTCCATGTTGTGTAGATAGTCGCTCGGCTAGGAATGCTGATCCCAGTACGATTTTGTGTATTATATTACCTATGTCAACTGCAAGGACAGACCTATCTCACTCTATTCTTAGTTGACGGCCTACACCAGAGCCGATAAAAATATTATTACTGTAGGTACCTAAGATTTAGTACCTAAACTTATCAGTAGCAGACAAAAGATTATCAGGGTCATAAATTAACTTGCGACCACGTCGTGATGGATGACTCAGATAGACTTGTGATAGATCAATAGGTTATACAGAATAACGTAATATATGTACATTTAACAGATTGCCTCGTCGGTCTAGTGGTTGCAAGTGCGACTCCTGAAAGTGTAAGGATTAGATTCCTTGGTCGGCCAAATTGTTATTGGAATTTGAAATTCTATGTAGGAACCTGGAGTCTGAATTTGTACTCAGTTAACCCCTCAAATGTCGGTTGAACTCCGTAGGTTCATAAGAAAATTTCTCTTGAAACGACAATAACTGTAACCGTATAAATCGTTCAGCTCTTATAAGCAAACAGCTTCTTATAGGGAAACATCCAATGGGTTTATCGGAACAGGCACATCTCCTATTACCTATTTATCAGACCCATAGAAATATTGAAAACATCAGAGAATAATTTGCAAAGCATTCTTACCTACGTAGTAAAAAATAGCCTCTGGCCATTTCTGACGTTTATAATTCGAATAACCTTTGCTGATTTTAATAGTTGTTAATATAAGATATATTTTTATTTGTATAGCTGTGGTACCTTGATACCTTCACAAGGGATCCGTTATTCTGATCAGCATAATGCAACGTTTCCTAAACGGTCTGCATTCGGCCCATATTCGCTATCAACACAATCTAACGGATAAAGTCGTATGCCTTCTTGAATTTATTATGAACATAACGGCAGTATTGATTACCCTGTACTTTGTACCGCACATATCACTGCGATATGTTTATTGATTTGTTGCGATGCTTTAATTCTAATTGTAGAATTGTACTGATAGACAAACTTTTTGAAATCTATTACACGGTTTTTCTACATGACAAATTGCCCAAAAAACAAGGATTGCGTGAAACTGCCGCACCAAATATGTATTTAAATGAAAAATCTAGAAAACCATTGAAATTCATTTATTTATCAAAATGTAGGTTAACAACGTACGATCTTAAATCTATGACGGCCCCTTTACATTCTAAAATTAAGTACCTATGATGTGCAAATATTTCATTTTAACTTATACACAATTACTTATTTTTATTTATAAAAACAAAACAAAATATACGCTCATGCATTGAGATTTTGAGCTAAGAACCTCATTTTAGTGAGAACATTGACGTTATAATCAAATCTTTAAAATTATTCAAGTAAGCTGACCAAAACATAGCTCAGAAAAATATAAACAATCGACGAAAATATATTTTTTTTAGACAACTAGGTCAATGACCGGAAAAAAGTGGTCGTGATCTTATTGATAAATTGTAGCTTGTAGCAGAAATCAATTGTCACGCACAGCTGCCTAGATTCACAACCGATTGATCACGAGACAGCGTAATGCTATTGCGATTGGAAATCAGTTTCTTTCGTAGGTTTTGTATAATTTCATCCATTAAGTACATCAGTTTTATGAGTAAATCTTCTATGATTCCATATTCAGGCTGAATGGTTAGTGATTTAAAACAATAAAAATAATATATTATATGGTTTTGTTACAGGACCTAACCCCCGTACATGAAGATGGTGAAATAGTAGAAGACAAATTGATCGCTCTTCGTGATAACTTAATAGCTCTCGGCAAGAGCGAAGCAGACATCGCCCCAGCGAAGGCTGAGCTCCCAGACATCGACCGAGACGTTTCAGACGAGCACTCGATAGTCAGGATCCTAGAACTATGGCAGGCCATGTTTAGGGACACTTTCCTCCACTACCATCGGTTATCTACCGCACTAGTCAGGTCAGGAGACGCAGCCACAGCGCTAAGACTATGGCACGAATATTTAATAGATCTGCAATCGTTCTTATCTGGCTCAGTCCCGGCTGACTATGAAAACCTCACAGAACATAGAAGACTCTGCCGGGTGCACAAGAATCTACTGGCGTCTCAGAGGTCAGTCCTCATGAACGAGAACCGAGAAACAAGGAATAGGGACTTAGCTGACAAGTTTGACACGCTGACGAACCTACACAATGAGACATTAGCGAGAATCGTTGAAAGACACGATGAAGTTTGTACTAGGATCGCCGCGTGGGATGATTACAGAGAAGTGTACACAGAGCTCCTTAGGTGGCTCAAAGAAATGGAACGTGAGAAGGAAAAGCTCCAACTCAGATACGTACATATTAAAAGGATACAAAAAATACTGGCTAAGATACAGAATCTCTCAGACAAGGTCCCTGAAGGCAGGAGACAATCTGACAAAATGCTAAAGGACTTAAAGAAAGTTCTCGAATTTACTGAAGAAGCCTACGGTGCGTCTGTAAGGATGGAATACGCTGGCATTGTCAAGAGAGTCGACAACTTACAGGCAAGTCTTGACACGTGGAGAGACTTCCTCAGCAGAATAATCGGTTTAATTCATGAATATGAAAATCTATCGAACAATGAACTCCACAAACTATACTCAAAGACTCAGGATGAAATCATGTCTTATTCTGACGAAGATAGGTTATCAAGGCCGCAACTAAAGAAGGCTATCGACAGGTACTCGGACTTAAGAACAAAGATTGTGAAGACTGAAACCCAAATTGAAGCTCTCAGCGTCATTCAAGAACAGCTGAAGGAATGCCTGAGCCCTCAGGACATAAGGTTAGTGAACCAGAGGGTGTGGCAGCTACGACAACAACGCGCCGACCTCGAACATCAACTGTCTATCATCATTCACCGACTACAGGAGAGATTAGAAGTCTACACGATATTTGATTCACGTGTCACACGATTTGTTGAATGGATCAGTACACTCGAAACACGACTCGAAGCCTCGAGTCAAAGCACGGAAATTGGAGCTATTGACCCTCAGGACCTCATCAGAAGGATAAACTCCGAAGTTCAAACTGAAACTGCCTTGAAAGAACGAGAATTTGAATGGCTCACTGAAACCGGCTCTACTCTAGTCGACCTATCTAAGAAAGATGAAAAGTCTTACAGTAAAAATACATCTAAACAACTGAAAGACTTACAAGAACGTTGGCAGAAAATGCAAGAGACCGGAAGGTCAAGAATAGCAAAGATTAACGAACTCCTGGAAACGATATCCCAACTAGAAGAACGGCTTACTGAAATAAGGTTAAAACTACATTCCATAGAATCTAACTTATCTACATCTGTTGTATTAGAATACCTAACGACTAGGGCGGTTGACGAGAAATTCAAGGATCGCGATGACATTCACAAGAACATTGAAAACGAAAGTGGAGAAGTAGGGGAGACTCTGAATCTCTGCGAGCTCGTGTTTAACGACCCTGACGTACTTAAAGGCAACTTTGATCTCCGCAATCTCCACACCGGCGTAGACATCGTCGAAAAGAAATGGAAAAACATCTGCGATATGTCCGAATCACGAAAGAATGCGCTCAAAGAAATCCGCAAATCCGCTGAACTAGCCAACTCACTACTACCTAAAGTTGAGAAGAAGCTCGACTCAATAGAAAGAAGAGTGGAAAAGATTGAGACGAGGAAGCAACGTGGAGAGCCGGAAGACGAGAGCGTGTCTAAAGCTGTGATTAAAGATTTGGAGAGTATAGAGGGTGATGTGAAGAGATTAGAAGATGCTTACAGCAGAATAGCTTCAGCCCGTGGGGTGGAGTTGCGTGGGGCTGGAGCAGATGAGGCTGCGAGGCTGAGAGCCGCTGTGCGTCGCTGGCAGCAATTGCGCGGGCGCGTGGATGCTGCCGGTGCGGACGCGCACAGGCAGTTCGTGGCGGCGCACGGGAAAGCAGTTGTGGCGCTTGCTGAAGCTGATGTAAGATTGACGAGAGCGCTGCATCTAGCGCCCACGCCGCACGACAAAGTCAGCACTTTAAAGGAACTTGATGTAAGTAGCTAGCAAAAAATACTATAATAACTTTTAGAGGTTTTTGTGTTTAACTGAAATAGACAACAGTCTAACAAATCTATAATAGAACACAATCTCAGAAATAAAGACGAGAAACAATCTCGCCTATTCAATTTAAGGCCAAAGATTTTTTTATCTGATAAAGAAATGTGGCGGTTTGACAGCTCTATTAAAAAAAACATATCAAACCGCTTCAATTGTTCCCAAGATAAAATCATCTAACAACTTGAAAAATTAGCCCACAATGCGTCATATTGGACAGTTCTAAAATACTTTATGAAACAACATATGTATATACATTTGTATTTAAAACCCATTCTCTTTATCCAGGGCGTCGAACAAGAACTCTTAGAATGCCAAGCTCTAGTAGAAGATGCAGACCGACTAGCAGCCGCAGTGTCCACAGTGTCGGGAGTGACCGACATGGTGTCTGAGTACCGCGCACTGTTCGCTGACGTACGGACACGGCTAGACCTGGCGAGAGCCGAGGTCGTCGGCGATGTGGATTCTGCTGTACAGGTAAGGAATAATGATAACTTTCATCATTATATGGGTTTATCGCTTACATATTATTTAAAACATAATTCTGTTTTAAATTCGTTTAGCGCTAAACTTATTTAGTGACGTGTGGTGCAATCGGTTTCCAGACTTTACATCTTATGAGTGGATCAGTTCAGCACTAATCTACACTGAAATTAAAAACTAACATGACTTTGTCTTTTATACACAGGTGGACACCCTCAAATGGGAAACGGACGCTTCACTCCAAGTAGACACCCTCACGTCAAAGGAGACCTACCGAGCTGAATTAGCGACCGCCGTCAAAGAGACATCGGAGGCCCTGGAGGCCCTCCGCCTATCACTCCACTCGCAACCCAACGAGAAGGCGAGCAGTGACGAACTAGCCACTGCCGCCAAAGAAATAGCCAAAGCTGGTGCCAAACCTGGACAAACATTAGAGTTGGCCAAACATTTGTCAGAACTCCTCCTGACAGAATGTGATGCGACAGAAGACGAAGCCATGCTCAAAGAAGTAGAATCTCTATCCCTAACCTATGAAGACTTACTCAGTCAAGCGAAGAAACGGGAGCTCCAAATTAATAACCTGAGGTGAGTTTCAATTCAAAGGTCAGAATGCACGCAATTATGGATCTTGGCTATCTGTAATTATGTGCGATTTTGGCACCTGGTGTAATTTGATCTGTAAGATTTGAATCTAACGGTTTTCTTCGGACATTTCATGTAGATGACGGTGTAAAAAATGCTAAATGCTTTGTGTGATAATTTTCTTTGACTGTTTTTGTCTTTGAATCTTCTTTCCATAGTTTCTGCCCATGTAAATTAATGAGCTATTTTTTTCTCAACTTTTCAAAGAATTCTTTACCTTGGACCTGCCAACTATTACTTCCACCAGTTACAAAAACAAACAGCTTTTTTATTTATTTGTATTGCACTGATGCTTTTTGTTATTGGAAACAAAATGGTCCCTACAGTTGCTTGCCAATCCAGAACATCTACATCCATAATGCATTAACATGCGACCTTCTATTTCTTTTGCATATTTAAAATGGTCTTTACAGACTTTATTCCAATATTTGATTTTTCTGCCTACTTAAAGTCCCTTAAGAATAGTGTCATTATATGAAATGTCCCTGTATTTAAGTCTTCAATGTTGTTATTTGATGATTGTTATATGGTAGCACTTATAGCACTGTTTGGCAATTGGTGACGGGGCTTAAAGCTGTTATAAAACAGTGGATACTGTATCGGTGACGTACAGTCGGCAACACAGTCCAAAATTGAATAAAGGACCAACAATTTGTCAATAGAAAGATGATAGATCCTTTGGTATGAATTAGTGTGGCTGACTGTACATTATTTTCTTGCATTTATATACAAATATGAAAGGTATATTATTTATATCACGGATTTCACGATTATAAAATGAAATGGTAAACTCAGTAGTTGTAAATAAAATAAGACTGATAAATCTAAGTTATACTCAAAATGCCGTGGAGTACACAGACTACATGATAAAATCTAGATACGCCATGTTTTTTCCGTCATACATTGTACTTGTCTTATAATAATTTACTCCTTTCAAATCTAGTGCATTTTCGTTACTATTTCCGTTGTCCCTTTTGTCACCCCATGTTAAGCACACACATTCTACTTTATTTCTCTCTACTTAAAATTACCACTGTAAACTTTAAGCATTCAATGTACCACGCCGTAAGGCATCTTCCACACTGGCGTATCAATTTTATCAGGGGTCGTGACACGTGTGTAACAGCTTCCTAACCCGGCATGCTCTAAACACATGCGTTTTTTCGTCCTTTAGGTTGCCCCACTCAGCATCGTACGCGCTCACGTGCGAACAGTGAGTACTGCTTACCTAATATTTGTAGTTTTTATATATTCGGTACATTTCTGCTACTATGTTTTGGGTTGTTTGTTGTAGTTGGTTTTCATTAGTAGTCGTACATATTTATTAGTAGTTTAAAAATATATATTTTTTGTAGATTGAAACCAAGAATTTTATGTTCAGGCCCACTTGTACGATGAACCATTAAATATATATTTAGCGCTAAACGAATTTAAATCATCGTTCTAAATGTTTCTATTAATCGCTTGAAGTTAACAAAGACAGTAACGATTTTTACATGATGAGTTTTAAATACGTTTAGTGCTAAACGCGATTCGTGGTGCAATCGGGCCTTAAATTGAGTTGAACTTCAAATTATTTTATCTATTTTTTTATCACTGACATTGTAGCAGAAATGCGTATGCCGTTGCATGTTGTGATATTAATCAGTATTATTAGTAGTTATTGAAATAATTACACTTACTATTTATTGGTGTATCTGCACTGCACTTTACACAGAGTTTTATATTATTAGCTTTTTATTTTGGGAATATGTTCTATGTGTAGTTGTTTGTCGGTTTGTTTGAAACAATAATTATATGGCTAAAATATGTATTTAGTATATTTAGCTAAACATTATGAATCCTAAGTTTGCTAAGTAGCTTTTCATTTTAAATACAGATTTTAAAATGTCCTAGTTAAAACATAATTTGGCCTCTTATTAATATCTAATGTAGTTGATTTTAAACATAAATTAATAATGCTAAATCTCCATGTAACTGAAACCATTTAATCCCTTAAAATGTCTGGTCGTAAGTGGCGATAACGTTCTTGGTTCTGAGTTGCGTAAATGCAAACTTTTAACTGCAGTGTTTGGGCCTATAGGCGCTAACGCGACCCTTAATTACTACTGATACTTTTAGTCATAAACGACATACACACGAACCTTAGCAAAAGGTTCGGGTTCTAAGTGATTATGTTCCCTGATTACATCATCTACACATCATACCTCTCCCACTCTAGCGAATCTGGCCGGCTGACGTGTCCGTTGTGCTCGGAGCGGAACTGGAAGCAGCTGGACAATGACCTCTGGCGGCTGGAGCAGTGGCTTCAGTTCGCTGAGGCAACTGACGACGCGCGCACCGGACCACCCGAGCAGTACGATGCCTTGGAGGATGTTATACAGGTATGAGATCTTAAAATACATTATTTAACGCAACAGTTGTGTAGTGAGATCAATTAATATTTTTTTATAGGATGAATAATTCTATTTACTGTGTATTTATCTGTAAAATATTTTGACTTTCTTCTTCCAGGACCACCGTGAATTCCTTTTGGACCTAGACTCGCACAAATCGATCGTGGTATCTCTGAACGTGGTGGGCTCGCACGTGGCGGCGCACGCGCGCTCGGCGGCGGCGGCCGAGCGCGTGCGCGCGCGCCTGGGCGCCGCCAACGCGCGCTGGGACGCCGCGTGCGGCCGCGCGCACGACTGGCAGGCGCGGCTGCAGCGGGCCTTGCTGCACAACCGCCAGTTCCACGACATCGTGGTGGAATTGGTGGCCAAATTGGCAGCGGCTGAAAGGACTGTAAGAGCACGAGAGCCGTTATGCCTCGGTCGAGCGCCGGCGGAACTACAACGCGACTTCCGACGGTTCGCCGAGTTAAGAGATGAATTACGAAGAGCAGAGCCCAGAGTTCTCGCTCTGCACGAAGCTGCAGCCTTATTGGCGCCGGGTGCAGGCCCTCACACGCGATTGGCAGAGCTGCGTCTGCGACTGCAGTCTCTACGCAAGCTGTGCTCTGTGTACGCACTGAAGCTCGGCGCGGCCCTCGCGCGGCGCCCGGCTGGGAGCACGCATGCGCTGGCCGCTGCTGCCGCTACTCTGGCGCCACAGGTAAAAAATAACACCACCGTTATGAACTGTTGCTGCTGTAGTGCACAAAGACTTATGGTGTGCTCACTATGATCTCGGTAAAGCCCATTTGCACAACAACTCAATAAATATATTTAACGCTGAAGTTAATTTAAAACATTGTTCTATTTCCATCAATCGTTTGAAGTTGACAGGACGATGTTTTAAATTCGTTGAATGTATTTGGTAATCAATGGTACAAGTGGGCTTTAAAGTTGATTAAAGTAATGTATTTTAAACTTCAAATTTAAATGTCAAAAGTGAAATGACACCACCTTTGTGTACAAGAGCCTTAAATTAATGACGCCCAAATTTCCATAATAAAGAAGACACATTTACAAACAACAAGAAGTAATCAGAATCAGAATAGAAAATAGAATAAATAAATTCTAACATAGTATTTTGCCTCACCCACGCTTCACCTGCCACAGCACAGTACCGTCAGGGAGACACTGAGCAAGCTTTGATATTTTTTAGAACACGCCATGTAACACGAACTGTAACGCGTATTGTAACTGTTACTGTAACAAGTTTACTGACAACTGATAACATAGAAACATAGATCATAGTTGTAAACATAATTGAATTTGAAATGCAAACACCACACTGTTACATTATACAATGTATCGTTTTTAAGAAAAATTTAATATATTATTATTATCATTTGTGGGTTCTATATTTGAAATCCAGACTAAAATAAGATTATTGCACCGACTTGTCTTAAAAATGACTAAAATTATAGATGCATCCAACCTGATTAATTCTGAAATTAAGATTATCAAAATCGTAACACATTATCACTTAATAACATAACAATAATAGTTATAATATTAGACTGCCTATTTCCACCCTCAGTATTCCGTGCAGTGTTTGCAACACAGTACTCAGTAGGTCCTACCACGAAGTAGTCGCTTCGCACCGTATGTTGACGTATTTTGTTATTCGTAGCTTATGGAGGACGACGAGGACGAACTGTCGAGCTTGCAACTGCCGCCACTCGACGAGTCACAGTAAGTTCACGACCTTAGTATGTTAGTAGCGGTTGATACACTTTTGAGAGAGTTGCAGATTTTTGGAACACAAACTCAAACTCAAAGGATTTATTTCAACTAAATCAATTACAGGCACTTTTGAATTGTCAAGGGGTCGGTCAGTCAGAAAGATGACCCTAGTTGCCCATTCCAAAGCAGTAGGTACCTATGGAGAAGAACGAGCAAGAAACTCCACACGCATTTTTTATAAGATAATATTACTTACTGGGTGACATCTTTATACGAAACAAAATATTGAAAGATTTTTTTTTTTCTAAAACGCAAATAAAATTGAAAAGTATTCTAAAAGTTCCTTTGAATAAGGAATTCCAATTTGTGGATTGTTTGGTGTACTTTGATACAAAATGCAGCAGTAAAAATAGATTTTATTTTTCTTAGACTCCTCAGATTTTTTTAAAATCATGTTTCAAAGATCTTCAAAAGTGTATCATTGCCATAACATTTGTTGAAACGCCTAACCACCTTTTATTTTAAATAACAGTGTTCTAATGTAGCCTAGACCATACATTTCTATTAATTTTATTTTTTCCAATAAATTACTTCTACAATTTAATTTCTTCAAATTTTGTTTTCTGTCTATGTTGATCTATCTGTCTTGACTACTTCAATTCTATCCCCCTACAAAACCATCATACGAATAGGTACTTTTGCAGTTGAAGTTTATTATTATACCTACGTACCTGCTAAGTTGCTAACTATTTTAAATAAAAATTCCTACGCATTAAATACACACTTTTTCTTTTCGAAACTCTGAAACAACTTAACTATATTACTTCAATTGCAAAAGTAACTAAAATCTGACAGAGCAGGTGTTGACAGTTCTATTCACCTCCACAGACCGGTAGTAGATGAAGAAGAGGACACGAGCGAGGAGGGCGCGCTGTTCGGCATGGGGCGCGGGCTGCGCTTCGTGTGCCGCGTGGCGCGCGCCTCGCTGCCCTTCCAGGCGCTGCTGCTGCTGCTGCTGGGCGCCGCCGCGCTGGCGCCGCACGCCTCCTCCGACTGCCGCCGCAGCCCGCTGGCGCTGGACCCCGTGCTGCGCTACCCGGACGGGCCGCCGCCGCTGTGAGCCCCGCGCTGCCCCTCCGCCGCGCCCGGCGGGGCGTGACGTCACCACCGCGTCGCCCGCCGGACACACGCCCCGTCGGGCGCTGCCCCTCTGCCGCGCCCGCTGGGGCGTGACGTCACCACCGCGCCGCCCGCCGGCCCCACGCCCCGCCGGGCGCTGCCCCTCCGCCGCGCCCGGCGGGGCGTGACGTCACCGCCGCGCCACCGAACACATTCCATCGAGCCGCCCCGCGCTCCGACATAATGTATCATTCGCATCAGCGCTACGTTACTTAATTATTAGCTAGTAAGGACTGTTTATAAAACGTCGAAAATAAAGCCTTTGCATTGATTCAATTTGTGCTTTTATTTTACATACATATACTTCTTATGTACACATCTTACAAAATAATTAACATTTGTAAATAGTTCATCTACAAACCTGCACTTTCATAGTTCAAAGCCAGATGCCTGATATTTTCCGTAATTAACTAGGAATACCTTACTGTAACTGTCACCACAACAAAGTACACGCACAAACACTACTCTTCCTTTTGAACTTTCAAAATGCCTGAAACAAATACATGAAGTTAAAAAATCCAAACATGAAATTAAATTCATGTGCTTACCAACGAACATTATTTCTTTTTTATTGTACTTATAGAGGGTGAAATTGAATTTATGGGCAATATTGTAAGGGGTCAGGGGGGGGGGGTTGTACAAAAGTGTTCCCTACATTTTTATGATGAGATTTTCGAGTATAATGTATGGAACAGCTGATTTTTTAACTTACTAACTTTTAGCTGCAATAAATGATTTGAATTTGAATTTTTCCGTTTTGATTTTTTTTTCAGAATTGTTCCCATAGTGAAAGTGGTTCATTATGATGAGTACAATGACCCCTTAAAATATTGCCTACGAACTCAATTTTACTCTGTATACAATAAAAATGTCGTTGATAGGTAGTTGGTAATTTTTTTTTTGTTTTATGAAGAATAAAATCCAATTTTAAAGAAGAGCTTCGTTGTGCCAATACCGTCCTGAGGACATGTAATGGAATAACCAAATTATAAATGAATGATACGGATATAACATAGCTGGTGTAGAAATATTAAATAAAAAATTATTCATAAAATTATGAAATCTGGTATTGAGTTTATAAATTTCATCAATTCGCACCATAATTATTATCTACCAAATAAAAAAGCAACTAAACAGACTGTTGGAAATGATCTGCCAAGTTAGGTTGGGATAATGGGAAATTATCAGGAGGTGATAAAACACACAAACACTGCAAAATATTCAAGACATGTGTAGCTGAATATAGATCTTAAATTAATTTGCATTAAGGCCGTGTCTCGTGCGACAGCTGCTGTCGGTTAGGACACAGGTAAGGCCCGCTTGCACCACGGATCACTAAACACGTTTAGTGCTAAACGAATTTAAATCTGTTTCAGTCATGGTTTAAGTAAAATATAAATAATGATTAGTGGTGCAAGTGGGCCTGAGTGAAAGGCATAAGCACTTGGTATAAAAGACTACAAACGCAAATACAAATAAGTATTCTATTCTATTATATTCTATACAGTAAAAGGACTTGAGTCTGAATAGATCCCTATCCATTCTTGGAGAACAGATCAAAACACTGAAATCCACCAAAGCAGAGGTCGATGACATATCAGTCCATGATATTCACCAGTACACCGTGGTCTACATACTGCTAGGAGTAGTACTATGCGCGGCAGCAGCCTGGGTCTGGAGAAGAGTGAGTTGCCGTTGCTGCTCACAGTCTACGGCCAGCCGGGCGGAGCCTCACCACAGACAGAAGTCTGTGGCGACTACATCGGAGTCAACCAGAGTGCATAGTGAAGTGCAACCGCGAAAGCAGAGTACTGCTGACCGTCAGCAGAGTGAGAATGAACAAATAGGTTTAAGTGCATATTTCACCAGACGTTGGCCCAGTGCTATGCGTAGTGCGGGTAAAAAGGAAAGGGCTACGCTGCCCATAGTGCGAAAAGAACGCGAGACTCGACTTCAAGACTCATTTGTGTAAAAATATGTTTTAAGGACAAGTGTAATTTATATTTTTACCTTTGTTTATAATTTTACAACTTATTTGCTTTTTACCATTTTATATTTAAGTATTTTACTTTGTTTACCATTTTATAATTGCTTTATTTACCATTTCTTGTTTATTAATTGTATTATCATATAACTAAGGTGATTTGATGAGTACTTTTAACCCTTCTTATCTCATCTTGTGCTCGGGAATATGTTCGGTACAATATTGGCAACCGAACAGCTCAGCACTTTTGCCTGCGTGCATTTCCATAAATGCATGTATCGCAGCTATTACAAGTTAGTGCGTGTTCAGACACGAATCGCGTAACTCAAACCGAACCAGTATCAAACCATCTTAGTGCTAATTTACCATTTAATAGTACTTAATATTATAACCTTGAGTAAACCATATAATTGCGTATCATTAAACCAGTCTAATATCTATAGTCAACCGAATATCAACCAACCCAGAAGTTAGTGCTAAACCAAGCAGGCGCTAAATTCTACACAAGGACTTACTAAGACAAATAAGGGTAGCTGGTCCTAGTCCTGATGTAGGAGTGTCTCCGTCGTGTGCGGCGGTGCCAGTTGGCACAGTAGCTGCCCCCGGCTGCCACTCCTGCACTCGTGCTTGAACCAGGTTGGAGCTCTTCATGGCTCGAGCCAGGACTCGACTGAAAAATAAAATGGTAACCTGTTTGTGAAAATCTCTCCAAATGGGTGCCAATTGTTACATAAGACACACTAAGGCCCGCTTAAACCTCCAATCAATATCAATCTGCCTAGGCTTTTCCCAACTATGTTGGGGTCGGCTTCCAGTATAACCGGATGCAGCTGAATACCAGTATTTTGCATGGAGCGACTGCCTATCTGACCTCCACAACCCAGTAACTGGGTAATACGATACCCCTTGGTAAGACTGGCTGTCAGATTTTCGGGATTCTGACGACCCGTAACGACTGTTAAAGATGCACTGTCAATTGTGTATCTTTAACAGTCGGGACCAACGGCTTAACGTGTTTTTCGACGCACGGAGGAGTCTTGGTATATAAAGATGGTCACCCATCCACGGCCAACCCCGGCAAGCGTAACTTAACCTGATGGATCGACCTGTGCGGCTGTTATTACTCCAATCACTGAGACTTAATTTAACGAATTTAAAAATAGTGCCAGTATTTTATTTAAAAAAAATTGAAGTTGACAACGACAGAATGAGGTTTTAAATACGTTTAGCGCTAGTCGTATCAAGTAATTTGTGGGGCAAGTGAGTTTACTGGTCTAATTTTACTAGTCAGCAGCAGACGTCTACCTGTGCATCTGGCAAACGGCCGACAAACGAAAAAGGTTGCTTCCATAAATTGATAGAAGAAAAAAGTGGTATTGGAAATCCACTGAGTATTTATTCATTAAACATTTTTTTATTTATTTATTTGTAACAATCTTACCTACACTATCATTACAGATCTATGATCCAATGCGACAGAGTGGCCTTACTAACTAAATCATAAATCTACACCTTATACCTAGTAAAAAATATCTTAATCTAAATAACTTATTACATATAGTGTGACTTTTGCGAATTCACTCAAGTTGCACCACAATACATCAACCCTCCCGTGAACCTCATTCACCACGCGTATGGCTCTAGTGAGAGTAGTCCTCGCCAGTAGGTTGGTCCTGGCTGCAGGCACAGCGAGCAGCGGCGGGCGGTGCCGCCTCCACACGTACCGGTCGGGCACGCACAACTGTAGGTGTCGCAGCACTCCCGGGTTATGCGCCACGCCACGTAGTAGTTTCACTACATACGCTACGAGCGAAAACTCCCGTCGTACTCTTAGAGTGTTATACCCTACCATACCTAGAACAAATAGTGTAGGGTACATCAATGGGTATAATGGATATACCCCATACAGCTTGTAATACAAGTGTCTCGTGAACTTATTTTGGATACGTTCCAACATAACACTATATTTCGCCTCATGAGGAGCCCAAATGAATGCGCTATGTTCGAGGTGACTTCTTCGAATGCGTCATATAGTACCCTTAGTGTCGTGATGTTGGTGAATCCTTGGGACTGCCTGAGTACGAAACCTAGGTTTCTGTATGCCTTCTTACATATCTTATTGATATGCTCACGGAAGGTTAGTTCCTGAGAGAAGACTACCCCTAAGTCTCGTACCTGAGACACTCGTTGCATCGGCACATCCTCAACCTTCTACTGATAACTCAAGGGAGTTCGTGCGCGAGAGAACGACATCACCGAACATTTAGCAACATTAAAATGCAGTTTGTTGTCATTGCTCCATTCGACCACTCTGTCAATGTCTTCCTGTAGGCGTTCACAATCCGAGTGATCCCGAACCTCGAGCAGCAATTTCAGGTCATCTGCAAACAATAAACAAGTCCCATGTCTGACGACTTCCGGCAAGTCATTTATCATTACAATAAACTCGAGAGGCCCTACATTGCTGCCCTGGCTCACGCCCGATCTCGTGTAATACGGTTGAGATACACAGCCATTGTAGTCGACATATTGCTGGCGATCCTTCATATAGCTAGCGAAGAACTGTAGCAGAGGTAGTGTACATCCAATTTTCGCGAGCTTCCTTAACAAGATGTCATTATCTACCGTATCGAACGCCTTTTTAAAATCGAAGTACGCAGCATCTACCTGTACCCCAGAGTCTACTGCCGGCACCACCTGTACCATAAAGTTAATAAGGTTTGTAGCAGTGCTGCGTCCAGGTCGGAACCCATGTTGCGCATCTGACAGACGCGCACGCATTTGTTCCTGAACGGAACGCTGAATAGCCGACTCGAGTACTTTAGCAGGCGTGGAGAGTACAGCCACCGGTCTATAATTACAGGTATCTGAACTTGGTTTTCCTTTAGGTACCGGAACAACGCGCGTGATCTTCCACCTTTGAGGGAACGTGGCTTGTTGTAAACATGCATTAAAAATGTGAAGTAATGGCTCCGCCATTACCCTCCCGCAGTCTCGGAACAGAAACGCTGGTATCCCGTCTGGGCCAGACGAACGTTTTGGCTTGAGACTCCCAAGCGCCTTCTGAACTTCCGCGAGACTCAGCGTCTCCATGTGTACTCGTGCACTGGTCGCGCCGACCTCTGCCGCTGCCGCGCACGCGTCCAGTTTGGGTGGCTCCTTGCTGTACACAGACTCAAAAAAGTCAGCGAACTGCACAGCACACTCATCATCTGTTAGATGTTGACCTTCTTTTATGATACTCTGTTTATTTAGTGTTTTTCTTTTCGATCTTATACAGGGTGGCCCAAAAGTCGTGGATCAAACGCAACTAGGGGTTAGATGGGGTCATCAGCTGCAAAAAGTGGTTCTACGGGAGGTCCTTAAGGTCAATCCCTGCAGAGTTATAACTTATTTTGTGTTTTTATGAGAAAAATGACTTTTTTTAACTAATTCTTATTAAAATTCGAAAAAATCTACACCCTGTATCTTTTTAATAATTTTTACTAGATTGGTACTGATGAGTCCTTGCGTTAGACATGCTATTTATGGTTGTTTATTGAGTGTGTTGAAGATAATATTAAGTTTTACGATTTATTTTTTTCTCAAATCATAACTTTTTATTTACTTCGGACCCCACTGTGAAAAAAAAATACTCTACCGAAAAGTGACCCTGTATTACAAGTTTTGGCGCATTTAATAGGGATTCTGAAAAGGTATTACACATGGCCATGAGTGGCTCTTATATCTGTCTAGGACGAAAAAACAAAACAGCGATTGTTAAATAATTGTTTTATTAAGCAAAACATTTTACAATAAATGCTCAAAATTCCTGCCTCTGACCATAATACATAATCTGCACCGTCTAATAAAATTCCTACGTAACCTACGGAATGCACCTCTGTTGTTAGTAACTTGTACCCTAGCAAATTCGAGCTTTTGTCGTAGTTCTTGTTCGCTATTGTTCTCTCCTTGATAAACCATTTCTTTAAAATAGCCCCAAAGAAAAATATCTAATGGATTTAAATCAGGCGATCGGGGTGGCCACGCAATACGGACATATTGCGTGGCCACCCCGATCGCCACGCCACGATCGCCCCGTCGACCAATCCACCTGTTGGGGAAGCGCTCGTTCAAATGATCTCTAACTGCTCGAGCGTAGTGAGGCGGGCGCCATCATGTTGCAGCCACATTTCTGCTATTCTTTCTTCTGGAACTTCAGCTTCGTTAAGAATATGGTTTAAATTATTTTGCAAAAAATTTAAATTAAATTTTAAAATTTAAATAATTTTGCAAAAAAATTAAATACTTTAATACTTTAATTTAAAAAATTAAATATTTAATTTTTTTGCAAAATAATTTAAAAAATTTAAATTAAATTTTAAAATTTAAATTATTTTAAATTAAATATTTAATTTTTTTGCAAAATAATTTAAAAAAATTAAATTAAATTTTAAAATTTAAATTATTTTGCAAAAAAATTAAATATTTAATTTTTTAAATTAAAGTATTAAAGTATTTAATTTTTTTGCAAAATAATTTAAACCATATTCTTAACGAAGCTGAAGTTCCAGAAGAAAGAATAGCAGAAATGTGGCTGCAACATGATGGCGCCCGCCTCACTACGCTCGAGCAGTTAGAGATCATTTGAACGAGCGCTTCCCCAACAGGTGGATTGGTCGACGGGGCGATCGTGGCGTGGCGATCGGGGTGGCCACGCAATATGTCCGTATTGCGTGGCCACCCCGATCGCCTGATTTAAATCCATTAGATATTTTTCTTTGGGGCTATTTTAAAGAAATGGTTTATCAAGGAGAGAACAATAGCGAACAAGAACTACGACAAAAGCTCGAATTTGCTAGGGTACAAGTTACTAACAACAGAGGTGCATTCCGTAGGTTACGTAGGAATTTTATTAGACGGTGCAGATTATGTATTATGGTCAGAGGCAGGAATTTTGAGCATTTATTGTAAAATGTTTTGCTTAATAAAACAATTATTTAACAATCGCTGTTTTGTTTTTTCGTCCTAGACAGATATAAGAGCCACTCATGGCCATGTGTAATACCTTTTCAGAATCCCTATTAAATGCGCCAAAACTTGTAATACAGGGTCACTTTTCGGTAGAGTATTTTTTTTTCACAGTGGGGTCCGAAGTAAATAAAAAGTTATGATTTGAGAAAAAAATAAATCGTAAAACTTAATATTATCTTCAACACACTCAATAAACAACCATAAATAGCATGTCTAACGCAAGGACTCATCAGTACCAATCTAGTAAAAATTATTAAAAAGATACAGGGTGTAGATTTTTTCGAATTTTAATAAGAATTAGTTAAAAAAAGTCATTTTTCTCATAAAAACACAAAATAAGTTATAACTCTGCAGGGATTGACCTTAAGGACCTCCCGTAGAACCACTTTTTGCAGCTGATGACCCCATCTAACCCCTAGTTGCGTTTGATCCACGACTTTTGGGCCACCCTGTATACTGCCAAAATGATTTCGGATCCTTTAAAAATTGATACTGAATTTTATTTTTATGTTGTATATGCGCAGTTTCTATTAACTTTTTTATAAGAGTTCTACATTCCGCAAATTTGTGATAATCATAATCCAACTTAGTTTTTTTAAATTTTTTGTGAAGTCTGGCTTTAATTTGTATGTTTGTTATTATATCTCTCGTGTACCATACTGGGTATACATACCGCGAATTTCCACTACTAAGCTTTTTCCGGGATACGCACCCATTAATAGTACAATTCATATTATCATAAAAGAAGTTCAACATTTCTTCTAAATCATGCATTTCGTACATCATACTCCAGTCAATGGAAAGAATCCTAGAATATAACAGTTGAAAATCAGCCTTATTCCAATTCCACTGTGGTCTAATATGGTGTGCACTAGAATCGCGGGCGACGGCGGGGGACGTCGGCGGGGCGGAGGCGGGCTGCACGCTAACCGCTAGCGGCGGGTGGTGCGCGTCGACCTGCACCAGCGCGTCATCCGCGGCTACCACCGTCACTCCCCCGCTAATGCCCGCACTCAGAACCAAATCCAACTGACGACCCAAATGGTTGGGTACTGTGTTGCTTTGAGTGAACTCGCAATATGATAAAAAACATTCGAAATAATTACTAATATTAGCAGGACAAGAATACAAATTAAAATCACCAATTACAATAACTTCTCCATACCTATCACACAAATTTTCTATTATTCTAAATAACAACATGTAATCATTTTCCAAACTACCTGGCGGAATGTAGACAACACAACACACAAACAAAAAACGTTTATTTAAATGCACCGTTGCACAAATCATTTCGAACACACAAGTGTCTATCGACGCGTCCAAGATAGGTAGTTGTCGCAGCTCGAACCGGTGTGTGGCCACGAGAAGCGCGCCGCCTTGCTTTCGACCATCCGCTCGATCACATCGTAATACATTATATCCGGGTGGAACAATTTCCGCGTCTTGTATGGATTCACTGCATCCAGACTCAGTAATAGCGAATAAGTCCGAGGCGGATGTCAATAAATTATTTCTGAAGTAGTCGAGCTTAGTTCGAAGACCCCTAACATTTTGGTAATATATTTCAATTACACTATTACTTATGGAGCGGGCTGTTGGGTTGTTTACGAAACCAAATCCATTCATTGAATTCAGCGTTTAGTGGCCATACTTCCGCATTATTCAGCAAGGTATAGTGCTTTTCGGATACTCCTATAATAAAAGACGAGTAATCTCGTGCTGTTTTATGTTTGATCTTCTCAATTTTCATAGGTGCTTCATGCCCACAGAGATTTTTTATGTAATCAGTCATAGCTTCTTGTGCGGTTTCCGGATGCAAGCGCCATACATGTAGATATTTCATTCTTTCCATAGCCACTATTCCTTTAATTTCCGTATTTCTTCCAATAGTCACATTTTTAGACAAACGGTTAGGTTTTTTATATTGTACAGTAGTCCACCCAGTTTCATTAACATAAGTTTTGGCATTGAAAAGTAAAATCAAGGTGTTATTTTAGCAAATAAAGAACAATATTTTCCGAACACAGTGTGATACAGCTGCACAAACATAATACTTAGTTAAAATAATAATAATTATATACCAGGTGATCAATTACAAATAGTTTCAGGCGCTTACAAATTGAACACAGTAGTTTATAATGTTTTTCATCTGATGACACCTAAGTAGAACGCCTAAATTATTCACTTTTCTAAATTGTTTCTCCTTAGTTTTACGATTATTAAACCATTATCATTCTAATTTGTAAAATGTACCTATTTGTTGTAACGTAGCAGACTTTTAGCAGACCACACTTTCGAAATAAATCAATTATGTCTTTTGGCCGTACCTACAATACATAATGTGACAAAACAGGCCTGGTTAGTATTGTTTTATTTCACAACACTTTAAAGATAAATAAATACTAATTTTATGTTATAATTACTCTACATTGATAGGTACTGTAGATCTTAAGTGAAACCTCGTGGAACTTAAAGAGGCTGGTCGGTTAGAATAACCTTTCAAAATAATAGAATAGTTTGAAAGGTTTATATTAATAAAAAAGAAGATTCCGTCAGTAGCCGTGCGGCTTGACGCATGTATTCGTTAATGAGAATAATTATAATTCATTAGCCGCTGCCCGTGTGTGTGTATTTTGTAGGATAGAAATCCTTACAACACATTACAAAAAGCTCTACCTCTGAGCCCCCAAGTGATTGTCCCCCTGACCTTCACAGTACTCTGTTCATTTTTAAGTGTATTGTTGATAGGACAATACGAATAAACCCGTTCAATGAAGCGATAAAAAACTCAAACTCAAAGTATTTATTTCAAATAAACCAATTACAGGCACTTTTGAATTGTCAAGGGGTCGGTCAGTCAGAGAGATGAAGCTAGTTGCCCATTCCAAAGCAGTAGGTACCTATGGAGAAGAACGGGCAGGAAACTCCATGGACACTCTTTTAAACAAAATATGGTTACAAAATATTGGTTACATAATTCATATTATTATTAGGTATACATGTGAGAACGATGCAGAACGTTACAAGCATCCGATATAAAATATGTAAAACCAGTTCAATCATTAAATTAAAACAAGCCATAGCCGCTAAGAGATGACCAGTCCCTACTGACAGCGCCCGTTTACGAACATGACGATATCATAAACTATCAAAGACTCGTTTTTACCGCCGCACAAATTAATAGTGGTTCTAAAGTATCAGAACAAAAGAATTGTGTAATAAATAATATTATTATGGTATGAGAGGAATTGTGGTTTTGTAGTTTTTATTCACTAGATGGCGCTTTACATTTACGTCACGTTTCTGAATCGCGGTGTTAAGATTTTTATTATTATTTATTTATTTATATTAAAGTTTACAAAAAGTCTTAATCTAAACTATGCCCCACAAAACCGTTTCAAGATTCTCCGTTGTCGAACGACCCTCGCGAATTTCCGTTAAGAAATCATACTTACCTGGCATAGGGGATACCGTGATCAACAAGGCGGTTCCCCCAGGGCGAGGCCTGACCATTGCACTGCGGTCGGGTTGACCCCTGCGATTATCCCTAATGTGGATAACTCGGATGCGTTATTTTTGATAGTGGGGACTGCGTTCGCGCCGTCCCCTAAGATGAATATTGTCGTGCTAAGTTTATATTATGAGGCAACAGTACTGCAATTAAATTGCTAAGACTTAAAAGAAACTTCATACTCAAGTGGTACCCTAGTCAATCAATCATCATTCCAAACAAACGACATTCAGTTTTTGACAGTTTACAGTCACGGGCTTTAATTGATGAGCAACTTTTTCATTTAGCAGTTTTAAAACACTAACTGAAACAAGATGACAAAATACTAATAATCGGAAATAGTCTTATCCATAGAGGTTAATAGTTGTAGAGATTATTAAGTAGGTTGCATTCGTTAATCGAATCTGTTTTGCTACTGACCTCTTTTGAATTAGAGCTCAATCGTTATTTCTGAAAACCTACCCGTGACAGTTGAAATGTCGATATCAAAGAACAATTTTTATTGCGCCGTATGCTAACATTACCATGGCTACGCTAAAACAATTATTATAGCTAGGTTATGGTTGCTAGACCCGCAAATCGAAATTCAAGCAGTATGACTTTTTATGTCTGGATGTACGAGTATAACCGACTAAACCCGATTTGCGTTACACGGCTAAAATACAAACAGTGGCATGTGGCTCAACAATTAAAGTCCGTGACTGTACATACTTACAGTCTTTACATTATAATTTTGCACTCGTCTCGTCATTAATACTAGCCTTAAAATATCGTATTAAATATTGACCACATCTGTTTAAAGTTTAGATGAATGTGTGGAGTGAAATAGGAAATGTCGATTTTATGGACGAATTTGACAGTGGCGCCAGTGAAGTTGAAAAGGAATAGTTTATATTGGCAGGCATGGATGTTGGAAGATACAAATAATATAAAACAACGCTACATATCATCATATCCTAACCTTTCAAGAGGGCCCTAATACACCCAATATACAAGGATGGGGGCAGAGACTGTGTTAGCAACTATAGACCCATATCAGTACTCTCGGCTCTTTCTAAAGTTATGGAAAAATTAATTAACGGCAGATTAGTAAATTATCTTAACAGATACAAAATTATAGCACCCAACCAGTTTGGATTCAAAAAAGGAATTTCTACCGAAGACGCTGTTATCGACCTAACTCAGTTTGTATCAAAAAAAACTAGACGAACAGCAGAGATGCGTCAGTATTTTTCTGGATCTAAAAAAGGCGTTCGACACGGTCTCTGTTCCCACCCTTCTCTACAAACTGGAGTGTATAGGTATTCGTGGTAAACCTCTTGAACTCTTCAAGGATTACCTTCTAAACAGAAAATTGGCTGTTAAAATCAACTCATGCATAAGTGACGAAGAAACTGTCACGTACGGAGTCCCGCAGGGCAGCGTGCTTGGACCTACACTTTTCCAAATCTACATAAATGACCTATGCACGCTGCCTTTACATAAAGCACGAATCTTTACTTATGCTGATGACACCGCGATTGTGGTCTATGGTAATACTTGGAGCGAGGTAAAGAATATTGCGGAAGAGGCCTTGAAAACTGTCATGAACTGGTTGATACTTAACCTACTCACCCTAAACGTGGCCAAAACAAACTTTATTCCCTTCTTTATCAATTATAGGAACAAAGCTCCACCTGAATTTGTAATCACGGCACATACGTGCTCTGATCGCAGTTCTTGCTCATGTGCGACGCTTTCCCGTGTTGATCACACAAAGTACCTGGGTGTAGTGATTGATGACGGACTGAAATGGTATAACCAAATAGATTACATCACTTCAAAAGTCAGGCGACTTATCTATATTTTTAAATCTCTGAGGCACTGCGCAGACAGTAACATTTTAAAAATGGTTTATCTAGCACTCTGCCAGTCTGTCATCAACTACTGCATCCCGGTATGGGGAGGGGCTGCTAAAACTAAGTTTATGGTGGTTGAGCGGGCACAGAGGGCTGTCCTTAAGGTGATGCTTGGGAGACCATACAGATTCCCTACTACCGAATTGTATGCGGACTCCAAATTACTTACAGTCAGACAGCTCTTTGTCCTTCGTTCCACTCTCAGAATTCATAAGCAAATCCCCCCATTAGATCCTACTAAGCGCAAAGCTAAAAATGTATGCCCGTCAGTACACCACAAAACTGCTTTCGCTAGGCGCCAGTTTTACGTTCAAAGCTCACTAATTTACAAAAATATATGCAAAGCCTTTCTGTTAGCTGGGCTAAATTACCGTGAAGTTAAGACTAAAGTGCAAAGTTGGCTAAAGGATCAAGACTACGCTCGTACAGAAGAGCTACTCCATCACCAGCAGTAGGCGTATAAATATGTAAATATTCTACTACTGTTTGCAGTTTTTCACTGTATTTGGAATATATCAGCAGCATTTACAACATAATCTCAAACACATCAACACACCCTCACGGAGACGCAAAATACTAAAATACTATTAAACGCATTTACACACGCATCCCCACATACCATACCATCATTCTTACATACTCACCCTCAATCTTACATACACACACGTATACACCTTAAAAGTCGTTCCCATTCCACTTAGTATCCCTACGTTGTTAATTTTAATAAATATACTCTGGAACCTGCAATATTTATTGACTGTTTTGTAATGCCAGAACACAACTTATAAAGTTTTTTGTATCACAGTTACAGCAGAACACTGACTCCTAAGACACAGGATTACCTAGTTTAGGAGTCAGGGTTTACCTTATCCGTATGGCCTTTACTTAAATAAGTTATGTATCCTAGTCTTAAGCAATGTCAAAAGTTTTTGTATGAATAAAGATTTTTATTATTATTATTATTATATCAATAAACGTATAAATACCAGCTTTTGCCAGCGGCTTCGCCCGCGTGTATGTAGGAAAATATCCCACGGAAACCGTACATTGTTCCAGGATAAATAGTTTATATGCTATTCCAGACCATAATCTATGTTTGTGCCAGGTTTCATCCTGACCCGTTGCGTAGTTTTTGAGTTTAGTCGCTACAAACATACATACAGGTCTCCAAAAGTGATAATGCGCATAGAAATCTTCGCCACTGTTCGGCAACGGTCGTATTCCCCGAGCGTCGGAAGACGATAATTATGTATATAGAGTGGTTAAGTGCATTTTCTTCATGCATAATTTAGTAAGATTATGTGTTTTGTCCTAAAAGAGATAAATATTGATTTATCAGTAACGAAATTTGATTCAATAATTCCGTGTAAGTTAATAGCGAGCTATAATTCATATAAGCCTAAATCTGATTTTTAATATGTTTTTTCTAGTACTTAATATGTATTTTACGTAGGTATTTTTAATTTTTTAATATTGAAAAAACGTGAAAAATTTTAGTATATTTAAATATTTTACAAAATTAACTATTTCAATTTGAATAAGATAATTAAAGTTTTATAATTAAAAATTAAATTCACCTTTTAAAACAAAACCAAGAAGGGTGTGTAATAGCAGCTCTATATAATTCCAGACAAAGAGAACACGTGCAGTCACCACCAATATAACAAGACGACTGACGGACCTTTGACTGACCGCCGACCGCCGCCGACCGCCCGAATTGATTTCGATTGTGTACACATGATATTGACTCCTATTTCTTTCGAGGTGCAAAATGCAAGGGACTCGAACGATTCAATGATTCGGGTGTTTCCGGGAATACGACAATTAGCGAAGATCTGCATGTGCATTATTAATTTGGGAGTACTGTACAAATCTTTCCTCTTTTTAATATAGATTAACAACGACTGCGTTAGGACTGATTTAACTTATTATTAACGCGGAACGACACAAGTGTATTTTGTGTAACAACAGCCGTATTAAGATGAATACCTGTAGTGGCTGTTTCACGGTGAGGCTCCCGACCAGCACGGCGCGGCCGGTGCCGCCGCAGTCGCCGCGCAGCACCGCCTCGCGCGCGCTCGTGCGCAGCAGCTGCGTCAGCACCACTATCAGGATCTGGAAACATAGACAAGTCATGCAGGGGCGTAGCTACCGCCGTATCTGCAGTATCAATTACTCGGGGCCTCCGACGTGCGTAAGCATAAATTTATAAAAACTTCCCAATTTTTATTTTATTTCAGTAATTAATGACAAATGTCAAAAAAAGCAATTTCTTTTTTCCCGCGTAAAGCGGGACCAAAAGCAACACCCTACATCAGTTATCGCGGGCTGCGGGATTTGCGGGACGACTATTTTCAAACTAGACTGTTTAATATTTTCAGCCACAAGTAAGTTTTGAACTAGTCACTAGCGTCGGGTTGGTTTCCGATGAGCAATTTAACTTTGCCTTGTAAAAACTGACTTGGAACAGGAAAACGAGCATGTTGAAACACTGCAGAGCTAGCAGCGCGCGAGTCAGCGGCGCGCGCACCGCCTCCACGCAGCCGCGCGTGTGCAGCGACGCCGACAGCAGCGGGGAGGCCTCCGACCACACCTCGCGCCACTCCGACTGGAGATCAAAGTCAAAGTCAAATCATTTATTTCAAATAAGCAAAAGAAAGGCACATTTGAACGTCATTATGAACAAGAAATAGAATTGATTCTAGTCGCCCCTTCCAAAAGGTAGTTTCGTGTTGTGAAGAATGGGCAAGGAACTCCACCGTTACTCTTGATGATATATATATTTAGATGACAATGATGAATCAGGTAAAAATGATGAAAGATGACGTTTGAACCAGTACCGGCGTCAAGGGCGTAGCTGGCCGTAGGCTCAGGGTGCAATCATTAAGGCGAGGCCAAAGTATGTTTAATAAGTAGGAGGCAGTGTGAAATTGAAACCATTGTAAGAATGCGTAATATATAACGTGGGGAGTTAAAATTAAAGAGAGCGCTCCCACACTCTAAATATACCTAGTCCTCTAACTTTACTGCACCAATCGACATTCCTAATTTTAAATCACCTTTTCTTACATCTATATTAAACTAGCTAAGGTGGAGGTGTTAAAGTTTTGAGCTCGCTACGTCCGCTCCTTTATAAAAGTCTTTATGCGTAAGTCGACATAGGAACTCCATATTCTGTTTGAATGGCCCGGATGCAGCTGCAGCTTAATACCAGTACTTTACAAGGAGCGACTGCCTATCTGACCTCCACAACCGAGTAACTGGGTAATACGATACCACTCGGTAAGACTGGCTATCAGATTTTCGGGCTTCTGAGGACCCGTAAAAGATGCACAAATGACAGCCGGGACCAACGACTTAACGTGCTTTCCGAGCCACGGAGGAGTCTCGGTATGTAAAAATTTTGACCCATCCACGGTACAACCCCGGCAAGCGTAGCTTAACCTGACGGATCGACCTGTGCGGCTGTTAGTACTTAGCCACGATCTCCTCAAAGAAGAAGCCCAAAGAAGCCTCAAAGTTGTAAATCTATCTATCCATGTTGAATAACGGGCAAGAAATGTGATGTATCTGTGTACTTATGTATGTTAAGTTGGATATTACCTGTTGCAAGGGGTCGTGGTAGCAGGGCGCCAGGACGCGCGGCGTGCAGCATGAGTACGGCGACACAGGTGGCAGCACCTTGCCGTCTGCGCCCGCTAATCTACAGCAAATCATAATGTCAGTAATGTAAAGACTCACCAGAATAAAATATAGGTTTTTTTCAAAATATAAAGAATATCGGTTGTGTCTAGCTAGCCCCATAATTAATTTGACCTCACTAACTCACTTCATGACTAGGTCTGATCCCTCGTTTAGGAAGTCCATGTTGATCCAAGGGATTTCGTGCCAGTCTGTCGGCTTGTCGGCACCACAGCAACTTAGCTCTACCTGGATTACAGAAAATATATATTTATTTAATACTTTAAGCACAGAGATGTACAGAGGCGGACTTAATGCCATAGGCATTTTCTACCAGTAGTACCTATTATATTAAGGAGTGGAAGGAATAAATATATTGAGTACCGTAGCCGAAATTTATGCTTTATTGCGCCTAAATAGGTACCCTAGGCTAAGACTATGCCCTGGATAGGTCCTGTAGCTAGATATTGGATCAAATATTTAGTCAATAAATGGAAGAAAAAGTTGCGAATAAAATTGAAGATAATATTCAACTGTATCTGTAGTTTGAAAATCGTACCCTACCCTACTTTCGAATAGTAAAAGTAATAACTTCTACCTGCATTGTGTCCAAGAGCGCTTTCCACGTTGGTTCTGTGAGATATTGTGTGATTCCGATACGTAATGACGAAGATAACTCCTTCATAAGAGCCTGCCAGCATTACAACATTTTATTAAAATATGATTCATTTGTAACTTAACTGCTAAAACAAAAACAGATTGATGATATAGTTCGAACCTTCAAAGTCCCTCTACACGCGAGATACACCAGCATACCATTAGCTGCGACCAGGGAGCCGCTGACCAACCACACGCTGCTGACCAGGGTTGCTCGCTTCCAATGTGGACACTTCAGCAGTACGGCGATGAGGCGCAGCCCCCCAGTGTAGTGGAGCTTCATACCGTACGCTTGGAACAGGATCAGGCCGTAAAGGAGGACTACTGTCACCTGCAAATTGTTGTTCGAGATAACACAACTTATTAACTAAGTTAAATTATTGTGAAGAAGACTTTAAGGCGAAAGTGACTATTTAACAATAAAGATTTTTTTTTTTTAATTAACGATTTTTTTTAGTCTCTCTCGAGTCTATGTTGAAGGCCTTGGGGATGTACCGCATACGAAATAAACGGGATGTTGCTTCCCAACATTATTTGTACCCCAATTCGGGTCACTGGCGAACGTATACATAGCTATAAGTATTCCAATTTGACCGCGCGTCTACGCGCCGTTAATACCCAGGGTATTAACGGCACCCAAGTATTCCAGCTACAGCTACATGGGTTAGAACCGGCGCTGTCCTTACCTTATGTATATGCTTGAGCAGCATCATGACCCTCAGGCTGGTGTTGTAGCAGAAGATGACCATACACAAGGACACCACGAGCTGGGCGATCAGTAGCGCGCGCAGCACTCCCGCTAGCCGCGCGCGCCCGTCTCTAGTGAAAGTGAACACACCCCACGCCATCCAACATTTTGTTGGAGCATGCTAGCTGCCTCTGTGGAAGTAATGCTAATTCCACTATCGTGCGAATGACGAAGAAAGACGGAATTACGAATGTATGAACAGTAAGAGAGTAACCACACTGAGAGATGCGGAATGAGCTTAAGCCGGTCAAAAAGAGCTTTATAGCCATGCAATGAAACCGAAAAAGAAGTCATTCGCCTCATTTACAAAGAACAAATTGAAATAAAATTATTGAAACGTAAATATATACCTAAATAAATGTAGCTTTTGTATGGTCGGTGTGTAAATGTGGATGTGGGAATGTGTTACACGTAGTGTGGTGTATCACCTCACACCGTATTAAGTTCTGCGTCGATAAAAAAATGTGGTCACTCCCTGACGCTCAACATTGACCTCGCCTCTTTCCTCGGAACTCTCACCAGGGTAGGTATTGAACTATACTAAATACGCATCCCAAAAAAAGTCTTTGGTAAGCCAATATAAAACACAGTTCAGTCACGAACAAACGAGTCTCTGAAAAAACGTTTTTTATTGAATTATGACTTAAATTCGAATCGTAATCCTATTTTATTTTTTCAGCAAAATTATCAAACTTCTTGAGATCATGCCGTTTTTGGCGTTTACAGCCTCATAATTTTTTTGGAGAAATCTCTAAATGAAACGAACTTAGCTGATGTTACATACTAAGTATAGGTATAATAATACGTAGCTCAGTTATCAACAACCAATAGACGACTATGACGGTGGTCAGGTTAGATCCTTCCGTTCTTGGAAGTATTTTTTCAGGACGCTTCAATCACGGACCGATAGTATTTGGCGCCAATTCGGGACAAGAGTACCACTTACAAGAGGAAGACGATCCTCAGCAGTGAGGAAGCATCTACAAAGAAAGAAAATCACCTTTGAAGTAACATTACACTGCAATCACAAATTCCTTCACCAAAAGCACACGCGGTGGGTTTGGCCGTTTCATTAACTGGATTTATTTCTTGTTTTGACGTTGCCAGTGGAGCTTATTAACACGAAATAAACTGAACAAATATAATTAACCTTTAGGTCTTAGGACAAACGGTTGATACACTCGTTCTTTACTGTAAAAATATCACAGGTTAAAAATTATTGATTTCTACGGAAAATGACACAATGATGACGTTCCATGACGTCACAAAGCAACTCTCGATTGGTGTAAAAAGTTTACCTAAAGTAGGTTAGTAGCATTAATAAAGATAGTCCATTACTGTGGTGGTCGAGCGATAAGGCAGCCCTCGAATTGATGTTTTTTTTTATTTACGAACCTTTTATTTATGTACGCACACATAGACAGAGAAGAAAGGAACAGAAAAATACGTACGAAGGAGATGTTCTAGCGGGATTGTTCGAAGCAGCGGGACTTCCGCTCCACCCGGAACGGGAGGAATCATTTAATGATTTCCTACCCTCAAAAAAAAGGAGATGCTTATTTGTAAATAGGTCTCTCCCAGCATATTTACGATAGGAAAGTAGACAAAAAGAGATGTAGACACGAGTAAAGTAGAAGAGAAAATAAAGTAATATTCAATTTAATAAAAAAACAATTCAGTGTTTAAGTAATTCCACTTTTGACATGTAGGTATTGTGTGTATATATAGTGAAAGTTTGTATGAAAAATTTTCATCATTGACGCGGGTGGAGTTGCCTTGCAAAACACTCTAAATAAGTATCGAACCAGTACCCAACCTACAGTGTGTTAAATCAACGCAAACACTTACCCTGTTACCTACTTCCATTATTCGCAAACAAATCCACAATATTGCACCAATGATAATACATAATGTTGTCATTTCCAAACATTAATGGCTTTAATTTACAGAAATTCAGCAAATAAGTAATTACGGAACAACCGTTAGTTTTCTGCAAAGAGTAATATAATAAGACGGAAGTTTTCTGTCTTTCAACCATTGACATCACTCCGTTTTAATTATTATACCGCTACCGTCACTTGTCTAATAATATGTTATTAAAACTATTGTGGCTAGCCTAGTAACGCCATCTAGTACTGGACTCGAAAACCCAGTACTTCCTGTTGGCTGATCATGTTGGCAAGGAGTAAGGTCTCACAGCACAGGTACCTATAGCAAAAAGTCCGAAAATCAATTATTTGTGAATCGTTATATCACTTTCTTTTTTTTTGCGATTACAAACAAGTATATTTTAAGTTGGGGAATTGACCTGACACGCTCTTGGCAGATTTTTTTAATTAGCTGATACTGCGGTGTGGTTTTATAATCCTGTTCACAGTCCCATAAGGCCATCCATATGGCCATGATGATATAACTAGATTTTGATTGTGGCTGCTTTGCGGACAGTAAACCTTTGAATCCAAGTAGGGTTGGTAAAGCAATATTATGCATTAGATGGCATACCTGAACCCCCGGCGCATGTTTATACTCTTTTATACTCAAACACCGCTCCACGTAACCATGCAACGTTACATCGATATTACATTCAGACTCTTTTTTACCGTCTAAGCTACTGGCCGTTCATAAAACCGTCTAAGGATTTTTTTTAAGGCGGGAATACTTCAAACAATTATGTCATTCTATTGTTTTCTTTGGAAACATAGATTGTCAATTAATTGAAAATATTAATTTTCTCGTAATTTATTGTGTCAATTAAGTTTCTTAGTACCTACTTAGTTAATTAGTGTGGTTAGTAGATAGCTATCGCCAAAATGGCGGACGAGGCGCTGGGTGCCGCGCAAGATGCCGCACCAAATGCACAAGACGACGCACCAGATGCGCAAGATGCTGCACCAGATACGCAAGACGCCGCAGGCGATGCGCAAGACGGCGCACCTGATTCACAAGACTCCGCGCCTGATTTGAAAAAGGTGAAAACCGAGGAAGCACTGGAGGAAGAGCCAGTCGTAACCGTCGTGCAGCAGAAGAAGCGGCCGAAGGTCGCATGGAGCGATGATTTGAGTCATGATTCTGAAGAAGACAGAGGTACCTAATAACTTATCTATACATTAAATTATAAAGAGGAAAGATTTGTATGTATGTTTGTAACAAATAAATTCAAAAACTACTTAACAGATCTGGATGAAACTTGGCACAAAGATAGATTATAGTCTTTGAATAGCATATAAGCTACTTTTTATCCCGGAAAAAATGTACGGTTCCCGTGGGATAATCGCCTACATATACGTGGGCACAGCCGCTGGCAAAAGCTAGTTAAAGCAATAGTTAGTTAATTCCATGGGAAACAGTTAGCCAAGTAGAATAAAATATAGTTTTACTGAACGTTTATTGCTTTTTAACTTAGTATTAGTAAAGATAGATACTATCCTTCGGTATCTTTCTTTACTAACACAGATATCGATGCATAATCTGTAACGTTCCATGAATTCACAACATTATTCGTAATTTTTTTTCAACTGATATCAATCATACAATCTGCTGTTTCAAAGGCAAGTGTAGTACAATTTTTTTTAATAACCAACGTAAAATTTGGACGCTGTGGGGTTCAAAATCATGATTGTATTGAATCGATAGTAGCAGGCTGCGCGTCGCTGCCCCTGCTACCCTATACAGGGTGTCCAAGAACCTGGCGTCCAACTGGATTCCCACGATGCCCCAAGTTCTAACAGTACTCAGAAAAATATTTTAAAAAATCCACCCCATGTACTTACAGAATTATACTGATTTCAAAAAAAAAGGGGGAAATGAGCACCCTGTGACATACTTTTGAATGCTGTGACTGCTAATGCTGATAATTTCGATATTTCTTGGAGGTTTTGTAATCTAGGGTATTGCTGTGTCTAAATAGAATGTAAAAATAAAGTACTTATTGTACCATTTTAAAATAAAATATTATTTTAACTAAAGGTGATATGGAAAACTATTGAATTTCGCAACTTTGACCGACTGTAGTGTAAAAAAAATGTACCAAAATAGTATGGCAAGTGACGTCAAATTTTGACGCGTTTATTCCTCTTTTTAAAAAGGTATAATACTTAAACATTAATTTGAAAAAAAAAATTTTGATAATATTTTTACTCAACAACCCAATTTTTACGATGTCTTACAGAATTCTTAGAAAGAAAAATTTACGACGAATTGAATCTAACCTCTAAAGAATTACTATTGTATGCTCATAAAAATAACAACAGGCCTCTCAAAAAACAGGTTAGACCGTAAGGGACGGTATGTGCATGCATCTCACCATAGTGATTCGTTATTACAACAGGAGGGAGCAAGACAGAAACTATCTTTGCGATTTGCTGGTTCTTCTTTATGGTACCCCATTATTCAGGTAAGAGTGAGGGAGAAAAAGGTTAGAGGTGCGAGTGGGATAGATAGTGACGCTATCTGGGATCGTGCTATTTAGGATAACAGTACGGTCAGTACGCGTCACTGCCTCCTGCCGTTACTACGCACCTCTCTCTTATTGTTACCATTGATCACGTACTACGATTTAAAGCTTTGTTTATTGGACTCGATTACTCTTTGTGCTCTGGACTTTGAAACGAACTCTTTACGACGACCTTTGCCTGTGTTTGGACAGTTTGTGTTTTGTGTGTGCTACCATGGCGACCTACACTCCGCAAGAATACGCAAATATGCACTACATTTATGGAGAATGTAGAGGTAATGGACGAGCTGCAGCGAGACTTTACAGAGAAAGGTATCCGAGGGCTACGCGATATCCCGACCATCGAGTTTTCATTAATGTGCACAGATCACTATGTGACGGGCGGTTCCCCAATCAAGTAGCTGGTGAAGGACGACCCGTAAATGACTTCATACGCGATGAAGTTTTAGAGGCGGTGTCGGCAAATCCAAGCATCTCTGTGCGAGGAATAGAAGCTGATACGGGGATACCGAAGAGCACAGCACACAGTATACTCCAAAAAGAAGAATATCATCCGTACCACGTACAGCGAGTGCAAAGTCTTTTACCTCGAGACTATCCGAGCCGAGTCGCGTTTTGTGAAACAATCCTGCAAAAACATCGAGAAGACGAAAACTTTATCGACAAAATTTTGTGGTCAGATGAATCAACATTTAAGAAGGATGGCTACATGAACCTACACAACTTGCACGAGTGGCATGTGGAAAATCCGCACTTGATGCGAGAAGATAGATCCCAGTACCGGTTCAAAGTGAACATGTGGACCGGTATTCTCTGTGGGAATATTATTGGTCCATTTGAGATGCCCGAGAATTTGACTGGCGAATCATATTTAAATTTTCTTCAAAATGATTTGCCAAACTTACTAGAAGAGACCCCACCAGATATGTGGTTCCAACACGACGGCTGTCCAGCACATTTTCGCGTATCCGTTAGAGAGTTTTTGGACGAGCAATACCCGAACAGGTGGATTGGGCGATCAGGAACAATCCCGTGGCCAGCCCGCTCACCTGACTTAAATCCGCTGGATTTTTTTTTCTGGGGAACTATGAAGGAGCTCGTTTATGCGAAGCCCATTAATGACATCGCTGACCTTCGTGAGAAGATAACACAAGCAGTGCAGGTGATACGTCAAAAAAGTTACTCGCGAAACATAAAGCGGTCCTTTTTAAGGAGAGTGAGAGCTTGTATTGCCGCGGGTGGTCAACATTTTGAACATTTATTGTAATAAAATATCTTTAAACTAACATTCTTTGCTTTTATTCTACTGGGAACCCATCTACCTGTGTGTATTTCCTTCTTGCTCACTCTTGGAACCGAAGTAAATAATAGTAGTAACATAACAGTTTCTAAGATAAGAAAGGGTCCGACAGTTACCGTTAGTAGGTAGGCACTTCGTAAAAATTGGGTTGTTGAGTAAAAATATTATCAAAATTTTTTTTTTCAAATTAATGTGTAAGTATTATACCTTTTTAAAAAGAGGAATAAACGCGTCAAAATTTGACGTCACTTGCCATACTATTTTGGTACATTTTTTTTACACTACAGTCGGTCAAAGTTGCGAAATTCAATAGTTTTCCATATCACCTTTAGTTAAAATAATATTTTATTTTAAAATGGTACAATAAGTACTTTATTTTTACATTCTATTTAGACACAGCAATACCCTAGATTACAAAACCTCCAAGAAATATCGAAATTATCAGCATTAGCAGTCACAGCATTCAAAAGTATGTCACAGGGTGCTCATTTCCCCCTTTTTTTTTGAAATCAGTATAATTCTGTAAGTACATGGGGTGGATTTTTTAAAATATTTTTCTGAGTACTGTTAGAACTTGGGGCATCGTGGGAATCCAGTTGGACGCCAGGTTCTTGGACACCCTGTATAATAAAGCTAAAGAGTTTGTATGTCTAAAGGCACTAATCTCTGGAACTACCAGTCGGATTTGGAAAAATATGTTTCCATTTTATAGCCCTATTTTTGAAGAAGGCTATTTAAAATCAGGCTTTGGACCTTAGGAGCCAAGCAATAAGAAAAAAGTAGAAAGAACGCTAAGCGAATACGAATAGGTATAGCGCGTTGCGATACGACGCCGTCGAGGTGGTGGGTCGTAGAACAAGAAATTTCACGAGAACGATCTCATAGACTAGTCTCTAAAAATAAAACTAAATTAAAATAGAAAATAATCCGGAAATCATGTTCAAAGTCAAGTCAAATCATTTATTTCAAATACGCACAAGAAAGGCACTTTTGAACGTCAAAACGAACTGCACGTATCAACTTAATGATATGATGATGAATGATTTAAATCTATTCATTTTTATCCTCATAGTTTTCATAAAATAGTTGGGACAGCCTCTCAGCCACTTGTTGCTGACTTGCATCCTCTTCGAGTATTGTTATCTAAGCCTTTAATTACTCTTTTCCAGAACGCGAACGCCTCGCCCAACTCGAACGCGAGTTAGCCGAAACGCCCGTAAAACCAATATACGAACCCGAAGAACTAGAGCAGCTGGTGGGTTTCATCAAGAAAATGACAATACTGTATGATCTCCGTCCTGAGGACTGGACCGAAAACACTATGAAGGTCATTGAAGAATGGGTCCTGGAACCTAAGAGCATGGTTCTCTGCGTCTATTTCAGAGGAGACAAGCTCAAAGCTAGTCACAACATCCCTACAGCTCCAGTTTATGATTTGACATTTTTCTTAAGGCCCCCGGACTTTGCCTTCAAGGTTGATTCGTTCCATGATGAGATCGTATTTGGGACGTTCAGGGATTCTATAGAATCTAATTTGATTGAAACATTGGAATACGTTTATGCACCGTATTTCTTCGCTGTTACCGCGTGGCCTGACAGTAAGTATTGATTGTAGGTCTCTCTAGATTAAATAGGAAATTACATAATATACGACCTATTATACCTTACAACTAAATAATTTTTATGTTTAGGTTCACATTATCTGCTTTCTTATTTCCAGGCGTTAAAAGCGAGTTCTGCACCCATGTCCATACATTCCTTGCTAAGTTGACAGATATGTACTATAAAATGTTAGGCTTAACCGTCCTCTACATACCACGGGAGGGGCAAAATCTGTCTTTTGAAAAGGCCAGTGCTGACCGAGAGCTGGTGAAGAGACTCGAAGGTGTGGTCGTCTACTGGACCCATCAGATCAAGTCGTGTTTGGAGGATACGGCTTTTGTGGCTTCACAAAAAGAATTGCTATGTCCCAGCGATGAATATGACTTCTGGGTTTATAGACGTGAGTAGAACTTGTTCTCTTTATTCTTATTAATTAGTTAAGCTGAATACGTTAGCTAACCTAAACCCAAAATAACCAAAATTAAATTACAGACGAAAACCTAAACGCCTTACTGCACCAGCTCAAGAATCCGGCAGTAAAGCATATAACGAAGATCCTCGTCACTACCCACTCCACATTCATCCACCAGTTCCAATCTCTCTGCGAAGAAATCGCCCAGAAGGTTGGAGAGGCTACCTCCAACATCGAGTACTTGCAGGTCATCAAGCAACCATGCGCAATTTTAGAGTGCGTCGTTGACCCTGACCAGATATCCAAACATGTACCAAACCTTATAAACCTATTTCGTTTCATATGGATGGAATCTCCGACCTATAACTCTGAGACTAGAATCACAAACTTGTTCAAAGCCCTGAGCAATCAAATCATAATTCTTTGTCGGAATTATATCAAGTTAGATGAACTCTTCGATGGTAATACGGTGAAGGCTATAGGTGAGTTCAGTAAGTGCATCGACTGCTGTAAAAAATACAGAGAGATCTACGATGTGATGGTGGAAGCGCATAATGAAGAGAACCCTAACAGCTGGGAACTCGATACTGGAGCGATCTTCAACTATATTGATTCCTTTATCCAGAGGTGCTTCGATATGCTTGATGTTTGTAACTGCATGATCATTTTTGGCAGGTAAGTGACAACTAGTTATATTTATCCTGGTAATTGAAATACATATCATTATTTAATATGCCCAATTAGTGCCTAAAATGCTATTTTTCCTTTCTGCCCGAGAATTAACGCATTCCATCCATTTTTTTCTTTTCTCAGCCTCTTCTGATAGGTATCCACATACACTCTCCACATTCTTATCACATGCTTCTCATTCCTTTGTATCACCTTTCCATATCCACCTTTCAATATCACGACAACCATTTCCTCCTCAACTTTTATGTAAAAATATTATAATATACAAATTTCCATCATATCTTGCACAAATAGGTACTTCTTGAAATACCCGTCTCAAGATCTATCCCAACGGTTTTAAAATAAATTTTAGAATCAATGAGCTGGAAGACATATCCAAACCGTACTTCGGCGGTGCCAAAGGGGATCAGTTCGAAGCCAAATGTGAGAAGATAGAACGTATGTTCGCCCAGGCCCTGCTTGATATTACTAGTGTATCTAGCAGCATCCTTGATGTCCAGGCACCTTCGTGGTATGACGACGTACTCGGCTTCAGGGTCATCATTAAAGATATTGAGGTGAGAGAAATTGTAAGGTGTTATTCTAATGATTCCTTAACTAAGTGCGGCGGGTTATCAGATATGCCTATAGGTGAAATCACTGCAGAAAAACCTTTTTTTTAAATCTTTCTCTTATAAACACCTATACATCGACACAGAAATTATAAATTAAAGTCGCTTTTCGCGATCTTTCTAAACTATGCAACAGATTTTGATGCCGTTTTCACTTTAGCATTTTAGAGAATTTGTTCCGAAACGTTTTTATGTGTAAAATACATTACTATTCAAGTTTCATATAATATAGAAATGGCTGTTTCGTTATGTCGGAAAAGCCTTGCGAAACAAGGGCGGCCAATTAATTCTATATGACCGCATTGTTCTTTTAAACTTTGCAACGGATTTTGAGTTAGTATGTACCTACTATTTTTCGATTAATTAACTGCATTTTGTTAAAACTACTGCTGGTATAGAAATATGCAATCAATTTCTACATATTGCCAGAGTTTTTGTGCCCCGTAAATAGGATAGTTGCGGACTAAGTTTTGTTTTTTCCCTACTCGACAACATTCTAAACGTATGGATCTGCTCTATCGCCATCTGCTGTCGCAAAACTTTGCACTGGTCTCTTTTCAAGGAGTCCCCCAAATCAAGCATTACTTCCTATAGCTAATCAAAACAAAAACATCTATTACTTGACAGATTATCATAGAGAACCTGGTAGACACTGTGTTTGAAGGCGTCAACCATGTAGAAGAGGCTGTGGTAGCTCTTTACTCCCTTAACAACTACTCCAAGCGGAAGAATCTCAAACGTGTCTTTAAAAGGAAAACTGCTGAGGTATGCCTTGAAAGATATTATTTTTTTAGGGTTCTGAAATTGCTGCGTTTGAATTACAGTCCTAACACATAATTATTATAATTCTGCTTGACTTTACCGAAGTTTACGCCAGGATTGGCAGTTGGTAGGGGCTCGTCAGGGCCGATGCCTGCTGGGTCAGCAGGAGGAGTCAGTTGATGGTTTCTGGTATCCTGAAATTCTTAATATTGATATTATCAATAACATCACGAAGATCAAACACTATCGAGATGTGTTCGATCCGCACGGCATTATTTGTTTTTTTTTAAGAATTAATTTAATACAATCATATAATTTCTTAAGTCCTAATACAAGCTCTAATTTTGTTTTTGCAGTTGATAGTAAAAGACACAACTATTAGGTACATTGTGAGTAAAACATAACTGTCTAACCCTTCGGGCACTACGGGCCTGTCTCATATAGGGTCACAGTATTCTGCTATGAGCGATAGCCGATTTGCGTGAATATAACGTACTAGCACTTTGCCCGCGGCTTCGCTCCCGTGGTCTTTCCCGTGGGACCCGTTATTTTTCCCGGGATAAAAAGTAGCCTATGTTACTCCTAGAAAACTAAGCTTTCCAACGGTGAAAGAATTTTTAAAATCGGTCCAGTAGTTTTTGAGCCTATTCATTACAACCAAACAAACAAACAAACAAAGTTTTCCTCTTTATAATATTAGTAAAGATATTTTCCTCCAACATGTTATTTTTATTGGTTTATTCTTTGCGTTTTACCATTTTATTTTAAATATGTGTATTTCCTTTCGTTCTTTCTAGATGTGGGCGATGTTCAGCGAAGAGGTGCAAGAGGCTAAGAAAGACATGGTATCGACGCGCAGCATGGCTCCAGCCGACATGCCAAGCTTCGCGGGCAGAGCCGCCATACTGCGGATGCGGAAGAATAGACTCATGTACCTCAAGAAAGTAAGTGCTTTGGAAGGTTCTCCTTTTTTATATCTGTGTCTCGCAGCGTCGAGGGTTTTGACCGCTCAGTATTTTTCTCTCGTCACGCTACTGTTTCGGCTCCAAAATCTTCGAGAACATTCTCGTGGCTTCCTGAAAAAAAAGTTCCGTGGTCTGGATGATCAGCTGTCAATATTTTTTTGGTTCTAAGAATAGAAAAAGTGTCAATCGATTTTAGTTCGGTGACAGTTTGGCAATTTATAAGCCAGCGAAGCCACGTGCGATTTTTTATAAAACGTTTTTATTTTTTGCTATTTAGTGGTAGCACCTCACCGGTGTACTATGGTCCGGTCAAAATAGACATTCACCCTTGCATAAATTTCCAAGCAGCTGAAAATTTACATTCTTGGGAATTTATGCAAGGGTGAATGTCTATTTTGACCGGACCATATTTTTCGGACTAATTTGACCGGACTACTACTACTTAGTTTGTAAAGATAAAAACACTAACAAATAGGTTATACAAAGTAGAATAAAAAACCTGTTGTGGAAGCCAACTCAAAAACGACTCGAGTAACGTTAATAATAATTATTGATTGAAGGGAATACTGTACGGTCGTCTACTAAATGACAAAGAATCTTGTTGTAAATCAGTCCAGAAAACTGAGCAATAGAACTCTACTGAAACTTCAAAGCGATTTTATTTTCCAACAGGTAATGACGGATGCGTCCGCATGGCTGCTACCATGCAGCAACTCTGAAGATGTCATCATGCATGTGAACAGGTTGATGGGAGCTATCGATGTCGCCGTCAGGGAGATCTGGATCTCTTGGACGGTATGTCATGACGCAAGTGACGCAGTTATTAAATCACTACATAGTATAAAACAAAGTCGCTTTCTTTGTCCCTGTATCCCTATGTATGCTTAAATCTTTAAAACTACGCAACGGATTTTAATGCGGTTTTTTTTAATAGATAGTGATTCAAGAGGAAGGTTTATGTGTATAATTTGTCGACATACTTATTATGCGGGCGAAGCCGCGGCTGGAAGCTAGTAAATAATAATATCAAAGTTATTTATGCAACTCGCAGTCGTGAAGTCACTCACGATGGATTTGCGACGGTAGTTATGGCCGGATTTTGAAAGGGTAATACAGAAAAGAGGGCTGTCTTTCTCTGTATTTACTCATGTATGTCAGGTGGTTTGATTAGCACCATGTACCTTAGCCTCCTGAATTACTTCAAGATAGAACTATCCAATTATACAGGACAGCACTTCTAGAGAATCTCGGCCCAAGGTTTTTAAATAATGGTTCTGAACCCATCGCATCGTCGCACCCAGTCAAATTCGGACTAGTACTGGATGTCAGTAACTACTTACTTACGTAGCTAGCACACTAGCGCCAACCGCTAACATTTCAAATAGATTATAATCATTTTTAAGTTAAGCTTTTTCACTATCCTACGTTCCAAGGCACAAAACCTACTTAGTGCCATTGTCTGAATTAATCACTCTTTTTTTGGTATAACCCAGATCTGTCTCACTATGCGCTAGGGTTAAATCATAAAATGTGTCTAACAGCACAACGTGGACGAAAAATGTGGTGCAGGACTCAATAAGACCCTGATGAGGAGGAGCATCGAGAATCCTGGCCTCTTAGAATGTAACATTGATTCGTAAGTACCTAAGCCTAAGCCCGAGGTTGTTGTCAGAGACCTAAAATAATAACCTTGCCTGAGAATAGAACATGATATCTGCATGACATTGATTGATACACCATACACCACACACATACATATATTTTCACAATCACTTTTTTAGTAAATCACGCGAAAATCTGGGCGATTTTTTAATTCATACAAAACGTCAAATGACATTTTCTTGTCGTTGGAAAATAACATCAGCATCACTGTGTAAGTTTCCCGAATACTTACAATAAAATAAATCATCTGCCTAGCCTTTTCCCAATTATGCTGGGGTCGGCTTCCAGTCTAACCGGATGCAGCTGAATACCCGTACTTGATAATATAGAGAAACTGCCTATCTGCCCTCAACAACCTAGTAACCGGGTAATACCCCCCTCCCCCCTTGGCAAAGTCATTGAATTTCGTTCGAAAAAATATTTGAATAAGTACCTACTGATATTTTGATGGTTTAGGTATTTTAACATTCTTTCATGATTGGACGGTAAAAGAGCGAAAGTTTGTTCAAAGGTGTTAATCAAATAATTTATTTAAATTATTACGTTCAGATCCATTCTGGAACTGTGCCACGAAGCGGCACACTGGGAGAACTTATTCATGGACATACCGCTGCATGCTTATCAGGTAAAACTGCATAATGTTATTACAAGGTATTGAAAGAATATCCCGACTTCTATCAAAGAACACAAAGGAAAACAATGCGATTAGAAGCCAGTCATCAAATTGATTCAGGGCATATTATGATAATATTATGCCCTGAATCAATTTAACCAGTCTCATTGCACTAGATTTTTTTGGTTAGCACTTGGTTAGCTATAAGCTTGGTTGAACGTTTCGTACATTGACAGAGATATCGACGCGCAACCTGTATGGATTCAGTGCAATAATCTGAAACCCGCTGGGGTTCAGTGCAATAACCTGAAAACCGCTGTGTGTAAATTTTTACAACGGTTAAAAAAAAAAGCTGTTCCTTACTTTTTGACCGCGTATGCTTTGCAATTTTCTATGTAACAGCTGATTTTTAGTATAATAAACGTTGATGCCTGTGCCACCCAGTATAAAACACGACCCTCCCTTCCGCTCCACCCGGAGCGGCAGGCGTCATTTGACGATTTCCTAACCTCAAAAAAAAACCATGTAGACTTAAGGATGACGTCAAGAGGGTGAGCAGCAGCATCCTACAAAACTCTAAACGCCCTTATAACCGCAAAATTGTATTGTAGGACAATCGCTTTTACTGTGGAGTAAGAGTAAAATTCCCAGAACCTAAACCAACACCTCTCTTCTAGCAGTACTTATTATTTGAATATAACTTCAGTCTGAGCATGAGATGGAGCTATACCTACATGACGTATAGCTTTATTCCTTTCCCGAGGTGGTCGTCACTCAGCTAAGGGGCGTATTTCAATTCTACACGTATTATTTATGGCAACTCCACGTCAATGCGCGTAGTATTAATTCGTTTTTTACATCCACGTCGAAGATTATTATTACATTTTAATCATGAATCCCAGGTTTACGCAAAGGGTGTGACAGTGAACTACGTGTACGAAAGCGTGCTAGCTGTCGTGAAGGGATACAACAGGATCCTGGACGCGCTCTCTGATGAGGAAAGACTACTATTCAAGCCGCTGATCACAGTAAGTTATTCATCATCATCATCACCATTTCAGCCAACAGACGTCCACTTCTGGACATAAGCCTCCTCTAACCCTCCCTCGGACAATTCTTACTCGGAGAGTTATATTGATGACTAGCTGCCCCCTCGCGGTTTCAGCCGCTGCTCGGCTTCTATTGGTAGCGTAGCGTAGCATGATGTTACATAGCCTACAGCCTTCCTCGATAAATGGACTATCCAACACAAAAATAATTTTTCTATTCGGACCAGTAGCTCCAGAGATTAGCGCGTTCAAACAAACTCTTCAGCTTTATAATATTAAGTATAGATTTTAAGTGTTGTATTGTAATTCTATAAATATTCATGATTGCTACATAAGTAATCTGACCTGCTACTGACCGACCTGCAAGTTGCAAAAAAACGTAAGAAAATTGTAATTTATAGGAAAAAATACACAGGAAACTTTATACTTACTTCTCTCAAAGCCCCATTATTAGAATAATCAAACATCTGATATTATTTTACAGAAAAACCGATTGTTTCTATATTTTAGTTATAGTGCTTTTCTTTTTTAGAACTATCGATTTTCCCTGAATAAATGAATTGAAAGTACTTACTTATTGATTTTCCGATACCTACAGTTTTATTTCGCCAACGTGCGAAATTTTTTTTTTTTTCGCTTCACTTGGATATAACGAACACAATGACGCTTTCGAAACACATTGCTATTACATTAAGGTAGGCTTCATCCCAACCTTAGCAACAAACGATTAAAATTATAATTACACAAACTCTGGTGTACTTACAATGCTGAAAACTAGTGCATTTATGTTAGTCAATTTATATGATATGAAAATTACTGTTTGCCTATTTTTATGCATTCAATCGAAGTGGCTCGCCCAGTCTAATATAATAATAAAAAATAATAATAAACTAATATATACTATCATAGACGAAGGCTGACCTACCGATAACGGTTATTTCAAAATAATATATTTCTCATCTTATCACAGAACGCCTTGACTTTTCACACATTATAATTAAAGCACCTATTATGTGTCCGCTAGATATCGTTAAGCGAGCTTGCGTCAGTCATTGCAATTTAAACCTTACGTGAATGTCATTAGAATTAAAAGTCACATGACTGGCATTCACTCTTGAATTGCAAAATACTATTTTTGGCTTGAAAAATGGCATTTAATATAAAGCAACATTATTTATATCACATGATTCAGTCGTTAAATGCATTACACCTTCATTGAATCATAACTTAGTAAAATAATATTAAAACATAACATTATAAATAAATCTAAAAGATAGTATGGCCAGAAAGGGAGTACTAAAGACTACCGAGATTACGACTAATAGAGAGGTATGGAAGTGGAAGACATGCTACGCTGAACCCAAATAAACTGGGATACAGCCAAGTCCTAATGTAATAGCAAACACTCATCCAAATGTTCTTTCATATCATCCTGTTCCACCATCTTCATGCAGCAAGGACAAGGTGTCTTCGTGCCCGTCTCATTAAGCTCCTGGGACTCGTCAAATATATCGTCTTCATCTTTCGAACTACTTGTATGATTATTATTACTAAAGCTTGTACTGGGCCCTTCTTCAGGTATTGTATATTTGTTATTAAAGAACATCAAGCATTCATCTACATGTTCTTGTACTGGTTTTTCGAATCTCGTACCACAACATGGACACCTCTGGCCGAAGTCCTCCTCGTTGCTGGGGCCTGCTGTCACTTCAACTTCCTCCGCTTTATCTCCCACTACATCTCCCCTGTCTAATGTAATTAAGCTAACTGCATTTCTTCTTTCGTTACAAGAAGCTATGAAGTCTTCCTGCATTTCGTTAAGTAATGATCCACTTTCGATTAAAGAATTAGATTGTAATGTAGCTTCTGATTCAGCCTTTCTTTTGCCTTTATTTATGTTTATATTACTAGTATCGAAATCTGGAATTGTCAAATCTATAAGATTGTTATCAGCATTGTCTGGAAATGATGGTAACGATTTAAAAGCAGGAACTGGTAAATCCCACAGCTTTTTTTCTTCTTGCAATGAAATTTTTGGTTCAGCTCTATCTGTTTTTACTGTATTTATGTTATTAATAATGAAATCTAATTTAGTCAAATCTATAAAATTATTATTATCACTTTCTGGTACCGGTGGAAATGCAGTTTTGGGTTTAATTAAATCTGGTTTTTCTGTTTTTATGTTACTAGTACTGAACATCTTATTATTATTATTGTTTTCTGGTAAACGCGTTAATTCAGGTTTTGATTTCAATTCAGGTACTGGTGGTACAACACCTATTATATCTTTTGTTGTAGTTTTGTTTGGAGTTTGGTTATCTGGTTTCCTTTGACTAGGTCGAGTTTCTTGAACACTTTCTATACCCTTACTCAGTTTCTCAATGATATCCTTATTCAAACATTCATCCAAATGCCGATTGATTTCTTCATTATTAAACTTACCGCTGCAAACGGGGCAATCAACTAACTCTAATTTAACATTAACTGCAACCAGTTTTTTATTATAACTTGACGGTGTTAACCGGTAATCATCACCGTATACATCTTTTAAAATTACGGAAGCATTAAAGTAGTCGTCTATTTTCCTCATTTTTGTGGGAGGAGATTTTAAATCAGTGGATTGTGTTTTATGTTTAGGAGTGGAAACTCTTATTCCATTACCAGGTTCTTTAAAGGTACCTGTCTCTCTATTGATAATAGGTTTCTTAAGAATAGGATTAACCTTTTTCGCAGGCTCCTTTGAAGTTATTTGTTTATTAGACCATATCATTCTCACTTTTTCTTTCTCATCTACTGTATTATGTTTGCTCCCTGTATTTAAAGTGTTGCCACTCCCAGTGAAGACTGGTATAGGTTTTGACGAAGGTTTGGGTGCTGTAATTACTTCCTTTTTGCTAACTACACCAGCATTTGCATTATTTGTGTTCGTTTTAGCGGAGACATAAGTAGAATCTTTTAATACAGGTTTCGTAGAATTATTTCTATTCGGTACATTTATATTTTTTTTTATATTTTTAGTAATATATTTAATGATGTCTGCATTTGGAATAGTGATAGGATTCTTTTTGTCTTTGGATTTTTGTTCTTTTTGTGGTTCTTTTATTTTAATGAACTTGCCACCACATCTTCTGTTGTGGTCGTTCCACCAATAATCACTGGGCCCCGGTGCCTTGTTCATGGAGCGTCGAACAATGCCAAAGTGTGGCCTTCTCTTTTGACAAGGGCCGTTGCAACGCCACCAGTGAGTTTGATACATTTCCACCTGAAATTATATCAGAAAATATTTATTCCCTATGTGTTTTATATGGGTGTGTAACGTTTGATATAGTAACAAAAGTTGTAATAATCATAAGACCTAATTTTATTTAATATATATTTTTTTCTAATATAATGATCAAATGAATTATTGATATAATTTCATTTTACCTTATTTCATATTATACATGAACAGTTTACATAATGCCAATTGAAATAATATTCTATTAATATAATATTCAGTTGCTATAATATTCAAAATCTATAAATTTTCTATAATCTATAGTGTCTTTTAATATAATTTAGAAATCTGATAGAGATCCTTCGGGATTAGGCTTCTAACTAAAATCTGAATTAGATGTAATATTTGTGTTTTGCTATGTTATGATTAAATAAATGTTGTATTATGTTTTTTTTCTTCGCTTTATTCCCTGTACACCCGCCACCCTCAACTATTGTTACCAGGAGAAACTAGATACAATCTGGAATTTAGGGCACGCCGACTTGGATAGGTTAGGTTAGAAGGCTTCGTGGTTATTTTCTTATAAACCACCCAGAAGTAGCGGAGCTCCGTCGACCAAGCTCTTGAGAGTGAGCTTGGTCGACGGAGCCCCGCTGTCCGATGCATAGAATATTTTAAGGGTTGGTTAGGTGCCATTTGAGTTATGTTAGAACTGTGACCATTAAACATGAAAATTAGGTCAAATGAACTTTATATAAAATGAAAATTATACATATTGAAAATTATATATATGAAATAAACGTTATACTAAATGAAAATTATATCAAATATAAATTATATCAAATATAAAAATTAGATCATATGAAATTAGGTTAAATATTTTTATAGCATATGAAAATTATATCATACTAGCTGACCCGACAGACGTTGTCCTGTCTTAACTATGATACCTACCTTACCTACCCTACCTACCCTACCTACCCTACCTACCCTACCTACCCTACCTACCCTACCTACCCTACCTACCCTACCTACCCTACCTACCCTACCTACCCTACCTACCCTACCTACCCTACCTACCCTACCTACCCTACCTACCCTACCTACCCTACCTACCCTACCTATATAATTATTTTTCTCATACAAACTTTGCCACCCCTTGTAACCCTTTTAGGGGTTGAATTTCCAAAAAATAATATGCCTATGTCCTTCTCATGAATGCAAACTATCTACATACCAAATTTCAGCAAAATCGGTTGGGTGGTTTAGGCGTGAAAAGGTAACAGACAGACAGACAGAGTTACTTTCGCATTTATAATATTAAGTATGGATTAGTATGGATGAAAGTTATGTCAAATGAAATTATCTGTTAATATATCTAACTTTACACACCCGTTTTATATTGACTTGAATTAAATTTAAAGACTAAAGTTTTATCAGGTTTCCTACTTGAAGAAGAAAACATTTTATTTTGAATAAATCTAGATATAACTTTTCCACTGTTGGAAAAGTTTTCCCAGATTTCTCCATCTCGGAACAGTAATGGTATGGTAATTTAACTAATTTGTAGACATGTGTTTTGTACTACAAATGGATTAAAATAACTTAGTATTTACTTGATTAATAATTACCTCATCATGAAAACTATGGTAAATACTAATATTTAGGCCTGCACTCTTGTTGATCCTGTGCATATGTGCTTTGAAGTTTGGTCCATGGCCATCTCTGTCTTGATCTCTGTTTGTTACGAACAGGAATGCATGTATCATCTCATGGAGCAGGGTCTCAATAAGGTCTTTGCGTGGTCGCAACTTTAGTAGTGGTTCACTCAATGCAATGTCACAGAGACCGCCACGGCCTTCATACCTGAAAACAAAGCAGTCAATCTGATAATGACACGGTTGAGCGATTGACTGCTGCATAGCATGTCGCGTGTTCGATTCCTGCACAGAACTAATATTTGTACGACCTGCAAGTATTTGTTCCGAGTCTGGGTGTTTTTCTATCTATACATATAATATGTATGTATTTACAAAAAAAAAATATATATATTAGTAAATTATCAGCCAACTCGTTCCCATTACACAAGCATTAAGTTGCTTAGCTTGGGACTATTATGGCGTTGTGTGAAATGTCCAAGGAAATTTATTTTCACCTCACAGGCTCGGAAAGAGTCTGTTTGTCATTCAAAATCTGAGCCCAAAATTGCATTTTGCTCTCTAGCATGGAAAGAGTTTTTAAAATTCGAACCTTTCTATTTAATAATTTTCTATACTGCCAGTCCACTGAAAATGATTGACACAGTCTAAAATAAAATATTAAATCACATAGAAATAATACCGCTCATCTTAAAAACTTCCATCACAGTACAGAAATTAAATATTTTGCGAGGATATAATTGTAAAATCGGAATTAATGTTAATAAGTTTTCCATTTGATTAAAAAATCTGTGATGTCACATTTGAATATGCCATAAAAATACTACCCTGTCAAATACCCAATTGTGTAGTAATTTAAGTTCATTTTTTTAAATAATAGTTATTTGTTATGCAAGGCTGGAAAGTTGATTTTTGGCGCGAGTACTTCTATTGAAACCTGAGTAAGCGAAGGATTCTAGGGTTGAACCATGAGCGAAGCGAGTGGTTCAAATATAGAATCCTGAACGTAACGAAGGTTTCAAAGGTACGAGACGCAGAAAAGCTTTGCTGCCGAGCGCAACACACAATTTTTCACCTCACTACAGCGAGTAAACTGCTAGGTGCAAGAAAAAAGGTGTTGTTGAGTTTTATTTTGTTCGAGCGTCTCAGATACATTGACTCATGTGAAGAAAATAACAGATACTTGGCAATGTATCTTATGAGTTACATAGAATATCTCCAAAATTAAATACCTATTTTGTTCTATATCCTACTTGTCCCCTAAGATTTTTTTTTTTTGTTTTTTCTATCTGCTTCATGGCAATCTGTCTTAGGACAATAAGCCACTGAGTTGACCAACTTTAAGTCTGTTGGTTTGGCTTTAATTATTGAGAGAGCTTCCTAGTTGCAGAGCTCTCTTCTCTCAATGCAAATCAAATCTGTGACTGAGGCTGGGGATGTCACTTCTCTTTAGCCTCGCATGTTGTTGTGCTCCTGTTCCACTCAGTGATAGTGCCAGTTCATTTGAGTGCTGTGCAAGTCTTTTCTGATATCTTTGGCTATGCTGACTTATTTCTTGCTTAACTGTAGGTATGTTGAGGTCGAGGTAAATGTATTTATTACTTATACATTTAGATTTTATGTTAAATATGTTTCTAAGAGTTTTGCTCTGAAATCTTTCCAGGATCTCGATGTTGCTGTTGCTTGCTGTGCCCCATAGTTGAATGCCATATGTCCAGATAGGCTTAATGATGACTTTGTATACCATCATTTTGCTCACGTAACTTAAGCGGGAGTGGCGACCTGTTAGCCAGTATATACTGCGGAGTTTGCCGTCAAGTTGTTTGCGCTTGGTCCAGATATGCTTCTGCCATGTTAATCTACGATCCAAGTAAAGACCCAAGTATTTCGCGTGGTCTTCTTGAGGTATGGTGTCTTCGTACAATTTTACTGGTGGGCAGGTTTCTTTCCTGAGTGTGAAGGTAACATGTGTGGACTTGGTATGGTTTGCTTTTATTCGCCACCGCTTGAACCACTTTTCGATCTTGGTCAGATGGTTTTGCAGTTGGGTTGAAGCAGTTTCCGAGATAGAGTGCACGGACAGGACAGCAGTGTCGTCAGCATAGGTTGCAGTTATTGTGTGCTCATCAGTTGGTAGGTCCGCAGTATGAATCAGGTATAGAACCGTTCCCAGTATGCTGCCTTGAGGGACCCCAGAACGTATCTCGTATAGGGCTGAGTACTCATTGTTGCACTTTACTTAATAACTTCTTCGGTCGAGGTAAGATAGAAGTATGTGAAAAAATTAATGCGGAAGTGATTTTTTTAGTTTGTATGCCAATCCTTCGTGCCAGACCTTGTCAAAGGCTTGACTTATGTCTAAAAAGGCGGCAGAACAGTACTTTCGATTTTCCAGGCATCCACTTATGACGTCGACAATGCGATGAACCTGCTCAACCGTACCATGTTCTTCTCGGAATCCGAATTGATGCGACGGGATTATGTTGTTATTGTTAAGATGCTCTTTCATCCTGTTTAAGAGAATCTTTTCCATTAGTTTGCCAATTACTGGCAAGAGGCTTATAGGTCTATAAGAGTTCCTTTCATGAGGTGGTTTGCCAGGTTTAGGGACCATTGCGACTTGAGCAATTTTCCATTGGCCTGGGAAGTGTTCCAGTCTAATGCAGGCGTTGAAGATCTTAACTAAGCTCATGATTCCCTTGTGTGGTAGAAGTTTCAAGAGGGTTGCGTCGATGAGGTCGTAACCTGGTGCTTTTCCTTCTTTGAGATACTTTATTTCTCTTATAACCTCTTTAGGATTTACGCATCTCAGTGGTAGGCACATTTGCAGGGGTGTGTTAAGGTACTCTTTAATTTCCTTTGCGTGTTCCTGATCAGATTCAGAGTGTGGTTGAAAGACGTCACTTAGATGGTCAGCGAAAGTCTTTGCATTCTCCTTATCTGATCTTGCCCACCTTCCTGTGCTATCTCTAATGGGGGTTATCTGAGCTTTAGGTCTTTTTAAGGCTTTAGTAGCTTTCCACAGCGAGTAATTCGTATCCAGTGTTGTTGATAGTGATGACAGGTAGTTCTGTAGGTTGTTGTTCGTATAGACTTCTATAAGGCTTTTTAGTTCTTCCGAGCACTTGTTAAATAAAGTTTTGTCTCTTGGATACGTAGAAGTCTGCCAAGTTTTTCTAAGTCTTCTTTTTCCCTTTATTTTATATGTTCTTAGGGTATACATTATGTTTTAGGGGGTTCCCTTTGCTTACGGGTGTGGCTTTGTTGGCGGCTCTATGGATAATAATGTTTAATTCCTCAACGGCGTTTTCCAGCTCTTCAATAGTTTTGACTTTTTTATTCAGCTTGACCTCTGAGGCAATAACGCTTTGGTATATTTCCCATTTCGTGTTTTTCTTATGGTATATTCGTGTGGGGGGCTCAACTAGTGTCACCTTTGTACTGATGTTAAGGATTACCGGGGTGTGGTCAGAACTTAAGTCACTACACGACTCTATTTTAGTGAAGTTCATGTCAACATTTTTTGTTATAAAAAAATCCAGCAAATCAGGAATCTTGTTTCTGTCAGTTGGCCAGTAAGTTGGTTCACCATTGGAAAGCCATTCAAGCTTCATTTTTTCTGTAACTCTCAGGAGTTGCCTACCCCTTGGGTTGATGAGTCGTGAGCCCCAGTGTGTGTGCTTGGAGTTCCAATCGCCACCGCAGATAAATCTAGGACCCATTCTAGCAAAGAAGTTCTCAAAGTCTCGTTCAGATATTGTGTGTCTGGGAGGGCAATAAACAGCAGATATTGTTGTTTCGATATTGTTATTTGTGAGTTTTATAGAGGTTGCCTGAATTATTTCGGTACGATATTGCTCCAAGGGATAGTGATGGATGTTGTTTTTTATAATAATAGCTGTTCCTCCATGACTGTTTCCAGATGGGTGATTTGTAGTGTGAATGGTGTAATTTTTAAACGCGACATGAGACTTATCTGTGAATCTTGTTTCGGATATTAGGGCTACGTCTATCGTTTCAGTTTCGAGGAATGTTTCTAATTCTTGACGTCTTTCCGTCAAACCGTTGGCGTTCCAAGTTATTACTCGGAAGTTGATTCCAATCATTTTTTGGTAAGACTGCTGACTAACTGGATCATGCTATTTAGCATTTTATCCATCATTTTTTCCATTACAGTCATCATTGTCTGCTGGATCCTTTCAAGCATGGTGTCCAGTAACTCGGTAATGTTGTGTATGTCTGTGGTTTCAGCCTGCTGTTTGGTTCAGTTTGTGTCTTAATAGCGTCTGCGTAGGTCTTGATTATTGTTCTATTTGTTGGAGTATTGTTAGTAGTATACTTTTCGATTTTATCAGCTGTTACTTGTGTATTTTCTTTGCTCTTCGGAAGGATTTTTAAGATTTTTTCTTTATATTGCTTATAGGTTTTACAACCTTTGTAGCTGGCAGGATGATTCTCCAGGCAGTTAGCACATATGGCATCAGTATCTGGTCTTTTTTTGCAGGTCGTAGTAGGATGTTCGTCACCACATTTGACGCACCTAAAAGGTCTGAAACATTGATTCTTAGTATGGCCAAATCTCTGACACCTTTTGCATTGCAGAATTTCCTTGCTTTTCTTTTTATATGGAGCTTCAAATGTAACTTTCAAGTTGTTTATATGTTTCACGCTGAAGATTTCCTTATTGTTATGCTTTGGCTCTAAGTCCACATAAAACATTGCAAAAAGGGTGTTTTGTAGTTCGATGTAGTACGTTGACTACTTGTCTAACCTCTCGTGCCCCATCTCAGATAATTCTATTGCAATTTGTTTGGTGTCTTCTGAGTGGTGAAGGCCACGCAGAACGACTCTGTAGGCTCTTTCACTTTTTAGTTGGTACGTGTAGTGTGATATATTATTAGAAATGAAGTTTTCTCTAATGCATTTGTAGGTTTGTATGTCTTTGGGCATTATTTTGATGACGTGACCTGATCTAAGAGTATTCATGGTGTAAAGTGAGTTTTCAACGAACTTGTTCATGGCATCTCCTTCAGTAATGTTACATTTAACGTTTGTGTGAAAAATGTTTTCACAAATATGGGTTCTGGTTTGGGTATAAATTCTTAGGTTTTTATTTTGTTCATCTTCTAGTATTTCAAATCTATTGTGTGTTGGTATTGCTATTTCTGGCTTATTTTTTTTCTTCTTATTGGTGTCTTCATTTATTGGGCTTGTTTCTTCTCTTTTGTAGCTAAGGAGAATGAAAAAAAAAACTAATTTAATACAAATAACTAACTAATTTAATTTAATACATATTTATTTTTTCCAAGCAAAGGATTAAATAACATAATTATTATATTAGTATTTATTTTATTTAAAAAATTAAACTTAAATTACTACACAATTGGGTATTTGACAGGGTAGTATTTTTATGGCATATTCAAATGTGACGTCACAGATTTTTTTAATCAAATGGAATTCTTATTAACATTAATTCCAATTTTACAATTATATCCTCGCAAAATATTTAATTTCTGTACTGTGATGGAAGTTTTTAAGGTGAGCGGTATTATTTAATATTTTATTTTAGACCGTGTCATGCATTTTCAGTGGACTGGCAGTAAAGAAAACTATTAAATAGAAAGGTTCGAATTTTAAAAACTCTTTCCACGCTAGAGAGCAAAAATCGATTTTCGGCTCAGATTTCGAATGACAAACAGACTCTTTCCGAGCTTGTGAGGTGAAAAATAATTACTAAGATTATTTATTTATTTATTTATTTATTTTTATTTATAGTTAATTAAAACGGCACAGGTCCAATTACATTAATTAACATAGAATTAGAATTATTAAGATTAAAATATGTTATACCCTTTGCTTGGCAAAAATTAATGTTTTTAATTCAATTAGTTAGTTATTTGTATTAACCCTATACTTGGCAGAGATTTTTTTTTTAGAATTTTTCAAAAATAATGCCTGAATTGTGTTCCTAGGTGATCAATGAAAAGGCAAAAAATAATAAGAAAAATTATAATTGTTTAGTTTCCGTTTTATTGTATGTATCACATTAGGCACATTGCCAGGTTCATAATAATTAAAAGAAAAAAAACTAGGTATCATATTTGACACATTGCTTAGAATAGGAAAAATAAAAATAATACAAATTCTGTTTTCATAATCAACAAGTATAAAAAAAAACCTTCTAAAAATCAACATAATTATCAGTCACAATCAGCCTTTAAGTCTTACCTAATTAATGAGTCTTATTTATGAATAAAATGAGATCAATTTTATACATTACTACTTAATACGTACGTATACATATCAGTCTTAGGAGATTCTTATTATTATTAATTACTTATTTTTACTTCTTAGAGTGGTACTCTAAAAAACAATTACGTTCCGGCAATAAGCACAGCCGTATTCCACATTTTTGGCAAAAGAATTTCGTCTGTCCTTTTGTGCAGTACATACACCTTCCCCTGGTAATTATTATTTTAGGATAATGACCAACCTGGTCATATCGCACAGCATCTGGGGGTCTTTCAGCTACTGGTTTCTGTATCGCAGCACTAGCTATTGAGCTGGAAGGGGGTCTACCAATATCGCTCGTCTCAGTTCGTTCAAATTTGCGTAGGCTTTCGAATATTTCTATTCTAAATGTTTTTAGTGACTTCTGTTTTTTGGTATCATTCCTAGCTTTTTTATCACGCCTATATAAAAGCCAGGCGTTGTTTACGCAGATATCTAGCATTTGTGAGAAGATTGGCAAATACCAGCGATGACCTCGGAACGGCGTACGATACAGAGCAACCAGCATATCTGCTAAGTCAACTCCACCCATATTAGTGTTGTATTGTTTAATTAGGTTTGGGCAAGTCACGGGTATTTTTCTTCTTTGGTCTTTGTTGTAACGAGACACAGTCTGAATAGGATGGGCATCTACAAATGTGCTAGCAGCTGTAACACATTTGTTATCATACCACTTTATAGCAACAATCTTGTTTTTGTTGCAAACTACTTGTGCGTGAGATCCTCTGCCTTTCTTTTTTAAATTTTTATCAGTAGGTAGTTTTTTCTCCGCTCCTCGGAGCCTGTTTGCTCGGATTGTTCCCAAGCCGAATACGCCGTATTCGTCACGCAAATATTGCAGAAGCTCAATAGACGTGAAGAAGTTGTCGAAGCATAAGATTTTGCATGCAGGTTGGTGAATAGACTTTGTCAAAGCTAGCACAACTTTCGATCCCAGGCCCATACTATTTTCTTTATCAGTGAATACGTGAAACCTAAATGTGTCTTCTCCTCCGTAAATTAAAAAGTCGTACACGATTCCTGATACACCAGCGCGCACAAATATTTTATAGCCCCATTTCTTTGGCTTATTTTTCACGTACTGTTTACGGGTACCCGCTCTCGTTCCTTTATGTGGCACCATCATTTCATCAATACTAAAACGTGTCTCTTCTTCTACCTGTAGACAGTTCTCGCGAATTCTTTGAAGAACTGGCCTCACTTTATAATATCTATCACCATCGTCTTTTAGATTGTCATTGAAATGTAAATAACGTCTGAGTAATTGGAACTTCTTTAGAGTCATTATGTCAGCTACTTTATTGTATCGTAGAATTTTAGACCAATAATCTGTATTACCAACCACCTGTAATGATAAAATAAGAATACTAACTTAATAAATTTATCTGTACACACCTCTGGCAATGTCACATATTAGATACATAATCCGAAATATCTTTAATATTGGTTATCTGGCAATGTATCAGATCTGATACACTCAAAATCACCAGTGAATAAAATATAGTTACAATCGATTTTGATCAACCAAATTAGAATACCTAGTCGTAAAATATTATAAGCTATTCAAATTACATCACTTACGTTTAAAATTATTGCAAAATACAATTTAAAATGTTTTTTCTTACCTTGCGATGCGTAGACGCGTTTGTTCGGTTCGCCATCTTGGATTCTACTGCTTTCTCCGTATTGCTAATAGTGAAACAACATTTTTGTTTGAAACTTAATTATGTTTTGCTTCCCCAAAAATAATAAAAGTTTTAAAAATATATCTCAGTTTGTGTCTAGATTTTTTAAAAGAACAACGTATCAAATTGTATACAGTGCCAAGAATAGGGTTAAATCAGTTTTTTTCTTTCATTCTCCTTAGAAGACAAGTAGGATAATATTTAGAAAAAAATACAAGGTATTTAATTTTGGACATATTCTATGTATCACATAAGATACATTGCCAAGTATCTGTTATTTTCTTCACACAAATCAATGTATCTGAGACGCTCAAACAAAATAAAACTCAACATATAAAAACTGTTGTCTTGCACCTAGCAGTTTCCTCGCTGTAGTGAGGTGAAAAATTGTGTGTTGCGCTCGGCAGCAAAGCTTTTCTGCGTCTCGTACCTTTGAAACCTTCACTATGCTCAGGTTTCAATACAAGTACTCGCTCCAAAATTCAGTTTTGCAGCCTTGCATAACAAATAACTATTATAAATTATATATGGGAATTCCCCTGGTCTCTTGTAATTAAAAAGATAAAAATTAGGTTTATTTGTCACAAACACGTCATGCATAACTACAAAAACGATAAATTAACTAGAACAAATTAAAATTGTTATGAAATTCCATATTAAATCACAGAATTTGATCATAATTGAATCTGAAATCTAGAATAAATAGTGGATTTATATCTATGTTTTATACTGTTTTCCATCGGCAAACTTTATGTATGTGATATATTAATATTTTTGGTTTTATTGGCAAAACCTAAAAGAGCCTATAGGAGAAGCATTAGAGTAGATTATTACAGTCATACTTAGTATTCCCTATTGCTTATCTAGGCACTTTTAAAATCATTCATTTATTCATTGATAAATGAACCCTTCCGTTAACGCAAACACTGCCACTATTTTTTGCCAGGTGCTATTCCAAGCTCAGTGCCTTCAACATTCATTGCGATGTATGGATAATAACCACATACTTGTGTTGACTGAGCTTGGAATGGATCAAAATGTATTGAGCTTATATGTGTGTGCGGGGCACTGTGAGACAGAACAGAAAACGCACAGCTGTGTTCTTGCCAGCGTATGGGTTAATAGGTACTCAAAAAATAAAAAAAACAACATTTTAAATACTTTGTTGTACAGCCTCTAGCACATCAAGCTCTCCCTAAATGTAAAATTTCCCAATTGAAAATGTTCCATGTACTTTTGTAATAAAGTTGGAAAACTATCAAATAAATTTGACATACTGGGGGGGTAACTTGATGTGCTGGCCTCTGTACATAGTACTTATGACAAGTAGGTATCAACTATGACAGACAAACAAGTGTCTCGGGCCGCATTACTCATAGTGAGAGCGTGTATGTAGCTACAGTAGGCTGCAAGTCGGTGGTAACATTACCCTTGATCTCTAATTAATCAGGAACATCAATAATACTTACGAGCATACGCCTGCAGCGGAGTACATTCTTTTACTCCATCTTACCACGGCTCTGCTGGCTAGTTTTGTCCAGAAAAACATTTTATCAAAGTGTATAAACAACGAATGTACATTTGGTGTTGGGTCAATCAGTTCTAACTCGGGATCGCCTAGATTCATTTTTATTGACTAAATAATTAAATAATTCGTACTTTGAACAAAATCGCTACAAACATTATTGTTGACAAATTTGATTTAAATTTTTTGACGTTCTTTTCTTTGCCACTGATTTTGACAGTTGTGTTTTCGTTCATAATCCAATTTTAATACTAAACTTTATTATATTATTTATTTTATGCGTTTTTTTTTTATTATTGTAATATATATTATACTTTTTTTTTGGCATTTTAAATGACATACTTAGGTCTAATTTGCACTGTTTACGAACGCAAATGTATAAGGCTGCCAATTGACGAACGGTACTACTAAAATGGTATAATTTTATTTCCAGGCTTGTGAGAAAAAAGTGCAACCAGGAATAACGAAACTGACGTGGACTTCTACAATGTCAGATGCATATATTGCAGACTGTGTAGTGCAAATCGGAGAAGTAACTATTATTGGATCTAAAATGATCGTCTAATTTAAAACTGCACTCACACCCCTATTTCTATACATACACAAACATTTGACGTGTGCACGCAGTAGAGGGGCACGGTCGTGCAGTTTCAATTAGACTATCTCAACCTCAATATTATAACGAATACAATTTTATTTAAGTAAATGTATAACCTATATTATATTCTATATTTAATATTTTCAGCTTCAGGATTTTTTAACAACATACAAAAACTGTAATGTAAACTTGGTGAAAATCATGGAAAAAATTTGCGACACTCCTTTTATCGAATTTGACATTTATAACGTTTTTGAAATAAAAGATTTGCGCGCTACAATACGGAAAATGGAAAATACGGCTATGGATGCCGTCTTAGAGATGTATAAAGTTATAGTTATATATCTCATTATTGTTTACGAAGGTTTCGAAGCCTATATTACTCAGGTATACTTATTATATTAAAGTTGTGTTGTATTTATTAAAGTATTTCAAAGTATGTATAGCAATAAAGAAAAATAACAGCTCCAAAACGGTGCAGTTATTTTTTTTAACCTTACAACAACAGGCCTGTTTTTCCTGAAAGGTTAGGCGGAGGGGAAATGGGGAAATTACGAACACATATAGGAGTTTTTGTATAAAATAATAGAATCTAAAGGTTGAACTTCTTTTATTGGTTTTTGAGCAAGTTAATTATTTCAGTGTTTATATAAATGAAACAAAATGTTAAAATTCTTTTAAAATCAAACTGATTGAACAGTGTGATTGAGCCCTTGGTCGGTGTGAACTGTATGACGAATGACGAACAATGGCAGGTTACATAAAAAAACACCGGTGGGGTAACAACGACATGCTAATGACATATTATTATTATAATCAGTCTTCTAATTATCGACAGAGATCTCACTTATACCCCGCCGATGTAGATTGCCCATTCAATTTTCTTTATATATTTTTTATTGGTTTTATATTTTACATTGCACATAATACCTACAATAAAAAAGATCTCTTCAATTAAAATTTTGGTGTGAATTCAAACTCAAACTCAAACTCAAATTCTTTATTGCATTCATGTGTACATATGTGTTTCACCCACCTTCCCCTACCTACCTGTACAGTCACGAGCACCAATACACCGTCAATACACCGAGCAATAGGTATTCAGAAGCGATTGCCTCGTAGAATAACTATTTAAAATTAGAGATACGACGGATTCGGAAAATCTATGGATTTCAAAATATAATGAGTGTGAAACAATTTCATTACGTTAAGGAAAAAGCCAGGTTTGGAAATTAGCTAACTGTATAAAATTGTTTGCCTGTACGACCTCATTTTGCCAGTGGGTAATTTGGGCCTAAGCACAGAAGTAACAGGGGGCCAGCCTGGTGTCAGTAGACATAAATGGGTTAAATGTAGTTCGTTTTTTTTTTTTAATTTAAGATGGCAGAGCATTGGATCAGATACGTAAGGAGATTTGATATGCTCCTAGAAGATGCTTTGAGATTAGGCCTCAAATCGACTATGCAAAACATGTACAAGTGTGTACATGGAGATGGTATGTGTTAAATATTTAATTTAAAACAAACGTTTACAAATACAAAATGTATTGGTATTGGCAAACATCTACAATGCCTACCAGCACCGATCACAAGTAGAACCACAGCCGTTTTCCGGTGTACCGCCCGGTATATTGCTCTCAGTACCTCTCAAGCCCTTTATCCAGCTGCCTCACGGAAGTCTCTTCAAGTTCCTCTACTCTTAATTTAATGATAATTAAAAAGGAACACACAATAATTATACTCAATTACTAAATTATTAGAATGTCCACAGGTACAATGGCTCCGTCACCTCTAATAAAAATGAATCTCTACCTTTCCGGAAAAGAAATTTTATACGAACCTCCAAAATTTGAGATCCGAGATACATTTACGACAGTTTTTGAAGAAATAATTGTAATAATGGCTACAGTCCCTCGTCTATATGAAAAGTTCAGTTTGCCTTCAGGAGGTTTAAGAAGGTTTTACGAAGCTGTAGCTGTAGACCAAGATTGTAATAAGCTCCAGAAATATATTGATGATGGTAAACTTATACCTTTACATACATAAATAAAATCAGTCCTAAGAAACTGCAGAACGCCACTCGCTACTATTCTTGCATCCCTTTACTGCTCGGTTTAAGTTCATACATCTGGGTCATAAACGTACGCCTATGGGATACCTACAGCACATACATTCTAACTTCTCGGCTAAAAATATCATTTTTAATTTCCTTTGTAATATCAATAAAAATATAACAAACTACCTGAATTAATAAACAAGAAGAAAATAATCATTAATTACAAAAAAAAATTATGTAACTATCTTATTATATTTAATAAAAACAATGTTAAGAAAATGTATACAAAAAGTATAACTTAAACGAAGTGATATAATTATATCTATTAATTATTTAGTACAATCAACTTTACAAAAACTCAGTTCAGGTATTGACGTTAAATAAACAACCGGTTGGACAGTCAAAATTGTGCCGTGTTTAATTTTGACTTTGAACTCATAATCGTCATCATTGCCCTCTAAAATCATGAAAACACGACCCCCCTTAACGACAAATTTGCAAATTGGTTGCTGCATCTCGAATTTTGATTTAGACCAAATTCACACTTTCGCTCTCCGTTTCTTTCTAATAACAGTAAACAACTCCAGTTGGCTCTGCAATCATAAAAACAAAACTTTTGATTCTTAACATTGACGGCCACGGCATACCTAAAGCTTTTTTGATGCACCTCATTTTCTTATCTTTTTATATCGAGACTCCTCCGTGCCTCGGAAAGCACGCTAAGCCGTTGGTCCCGGTTGTCATTCGTGGATCTTTCACAGTCGTTACGGGTAGTCAGAAGCCCGAAAGTCTGACAGCCAGTCTTACCAAGAGGTATCTAGGGGTATTACCCAGTTAGTGCCTGGGTTGTGGGGGTTATATAGGCAGTCGCTCGATGTAAAATACTGGTAGGTATTCAGCTGCATCCGGTTAGACTGAAAGCCGACCCCAATATAGTTGGGAAAAGGCTAGGCTAGGCAAAAAAAAAACTGTAGTACACTTTAACTACGAGATTCGCGTTCTTTAAACACTAGCAATATTCTTATCTACACTATCGACATTATATTCAAATCTCTATTGCTTCGTAGTGTTTCTGTAAAGTTAAAGTATACAATGATAATTTTCAGAAATTGAATATAATGTAAAACTAATACACGATCATATGGGAATGTGGGATCCTTACATGCATATCTGGCAAGTGGACAAAGATCAGTTTCTGGAAAAATATCGAGAAGAAAAGCATACTGCAGCGGAATTTGATTATCTTATTATTAACTACAGCAATCTTGCCAATTCTGTCCAAATGCAAGAAACAGTTAACCAGGTACTTAAAACAATACTTGTTTTCTAAAAATACTTTGTTCAAATAACGTTACTTGCTTGCGTTATATATTGATTCTCCAAAAATAACTCTCCCATTTGACTGAGTGATCGAACCAAACTTTGGTTCTTATTTCTTTTTTCCAGATTCATTTTATTACTCTTAACTCGAGCAGATTAAAGAAATCAATCATATCACACTGTATCGTTTGGCAAACCAGGTTGGGAGAATTACTGAGATCCATTACAGAAGCTGACATTGATGTGATTTATGCTTATGTTGAAAAGAGTAGTGAAGAAGCTATGAAGGTAACTAAAAAAACGATAATTACGATTTGCATTTAGGTATTTTAAAAATAATTATCGTATTCCAACTTATTGAGGTTGTCCTTAATAATTGATTTTAGCACAATATATTATTTTCTTATAACTATCAATTCGTGTTACCTACAAACAATAACAGAATATTAATTTCATAGACGCCTGGTGATTTAAAAGAACTCCAGATAGCCATAGACACTTATGACCGTTTATTGTCGGAACTAGAGAGCACTGAGAAAACATTTCCTCCGATAACTGATCAAATGAACACATTGAGTAAGTACATATTAGTTAATGATAGTTTATGTTTACTAAGTTTATATTTGGATATACTCAGATCAGAGTCTCAGATCCAAGTGCAGTTAGTTTATGCACGTGTGATTGGGGTAGTACCTACTGTTTCTATTGTTTCTTTTGCTTTCGAGTTGATGCTTATTTTATTGATTATTTTTGTGCTTATTTTTTTAAGTTTAACATCTCTTATTCTATAGTACTACTGACGGCAAATCGTTCTGTCATGGGAAAACAAACATTAAAATTTCAGCGTGTAACTATATGATAGATTATAGCTCCTTGTAGCAATTTTACTAACAAATGACTATTGACTCTTTTGTTGCAGTTAAATTTGAGGTTGAACTCAGTTGTGATATGACGACTCGTCATGAAAATATACCTATTTTATGGTCAGACTATTTAGGGCTTTTGGAAGAAGCTAAGAAAAATCTCGAAGCTAGCAAAGACAGATTCAAAGCAGGATTGTTGGATCAAGCAGAGGTAAGATGAATACTGCACACATGATTTAATATCATAATACACTTATTATAAAGTCATGGCCGATTATTTTTAGCGAATCTTCGCGTCTATACAAAGCTCTAGCTAAGCGAATGCCACGGGGTGAGCGTATGCAACTGTCTAGATACTTTGGCCACGCGGCGGCAGAGTAAATAACCCGCGGCTATTGCGTGGACATGCATACCGAGAAGTTCACGTCATAGTAAAATAGTACACTTACAATAACTGTACATGAAAACGCGGCACAGAAAAGTTCGCGCATCTATTACCCGATTTTTATTCATATAACCGCAACTACCACTTTTTAATTTACAATTCCTCTCAGGTGTTTAAAGAAGCCGCGAAAGAGTTTTGTGAAGACTTCTATAAGACGGCACCCATCACCTCCGATATAACTGGCAAAGATGCCCTTTCCCAGTTGAAAGCTTACAGAGATCAACTTATTGCATTACGAGAACAGGAACAACTTATACGCGATGGTCTCGCTGTGTTCAATCTAACGTAAATACCTTTTAATTAAGTTAGTTATTTCGTATTATCATCAACATCTGCCTAGCTTTTTCCCAACTATGTTGGGATCAACTCCCTATCTGACCTCTACAACCTGGTTTTCAACTTTAGGGCTGATAGATTGTAGAAAAAGGCTCACCCCGCGTAATATGGCTGAATGTTGTCCGCCGGAATTATGGAATGACTAGAAGACGAAAGTAAAAGAAGGAAAAACTCTTTTGCAGTACTTATTATTCATTCAATCAGTCAATCACATTATGTGTTTCAAATACTAACAAACAGAACAATAGCAACTTAATAATTACATTAAATTCTTATTATATAAGTAATTCACTCACTCTCCCGTAAAGGGCCAGAAATTCCATTTCCAATTATATTGTAGGTATTACCTTCCCAATTAATCAGCAAAAAGATCTCGATTCAAAAAGAAAATAAAAAAACGAAAATCTTTGAAAGCATATTTATTTTGTTTTTATATAAAGGAATGTTTCCTATGAAGAAAATTTGCTATCTCCAGTATTTAAAGTACTTTCCCTTCAAATGAGGTTAAAAAATTCCAACCTGTATATATTTGGATACATGGTACAAAAATTAAGATTAGGTACACAGCTCCCTCGCCCTGGGAGCCTCTCTATCATATTGTATGAAAATTATATTATTATGAGAAAGAAGAATGAAGAACGCACCCAAAATTAAATAAATTATTTACAACAATTGAAAATCATTGATTGTAGTACACCAGTGAATCTGGATCTTCAGAAAATGGAGAAGGAGCTAGAGAAGTTGGAGGAAGTCTGGGGATTGGTAAATCAATGGGAGGAGTCCTGGGAGAAATATAAAAATCAAACATTTTGGGAAATGGAGACTGACGAGATGGAAGAAAATGTTATGTTCTTGTTCAGGTAAATGATTGAGATTATTTTTTTTTCGAATAAATGACGCGCATAGCGTAGGGCTACATTTTTACATTAAAATGTATTGATGAAATCAAAACTGTAAAATTTACAAGGCTAAGTTATTTTATTTCAATACTTAAATATTTTTTGACTGCTTTGTTAGTCTAGTGATCGCAATCGCTACTGCAGAGCATGAGGTCGGGAGATTCATTCACAGGTCGGGGAGTGTGTTAATGGGTCTTTCCATCTGGTATTTCTCAGTAACAGCCTGGAGTCTGAATTTATCTCGGTTTGATGGCGATAATTTCTGCTCCCTATTACATGGAACTTAAACATAACTGGAGAAATGTCCCTAACCCTTGGGCGATTACGGTACAGGCGTGATTTTATATTACAATATAGGTAGGTACTCTTATAATAAAATAGTTTTTTTCAGAAACTTCAATCGGCTTTCTCGGCAATTAAAGGACAAAAATTGGGATATTATAGAAACAACTAGAGTCAAAGTCGATGCGTTTCGGCGAACACTTCCTCTAATTGGTGATTTAAAAAATCCATGTATGAGGGAGAGGCACTGGGACAGAATAAAGGTGCTTATGAATGTGTAAGTTACCAATATTGAGATTTTGTAACTCAGGTACTCTGGTCTTTATTTGTATGAACTTGCTAAAAAAAAGTGTAGTGTATTACAAAGTACGTATATAATTATTGAATAAATTAAAACATAATTTTACAAAGATCGTATATGTTTTCCTATACATATTTTAATTTGACACAGAGAGTTTGACGAAAGTTCACCAGACTTTAAATTAGACTTGATAATGGAACTAAACTTCCAAGCCTATGCTGATGAAATATCAGAAATATCAAATGCTGCTACTATGGAACTGAACATTGAGAACGGACTCAAAGCTATCAGAGAAGTGTGGAAGGCGACGACCTATGAGATGACCATCCACAAGGGAGACATTTATAAAATTAAAAATGTAGACGACGTTATGCAGGTAGGCCCGAACGAAAATTTGCAAAATTTAGAGTTAGGCTTTTGCACAAATGGTGATTAAACGTTCAAATTTCTTAGTTTCTTGAAGATCATCAAGTGCAACTCTCGTCAATGAAATCGACAAAATATGTAGAACCGTTCATTAAAGAAGTCGACTATTGGGAGAAGTCATTGGGATATGTAGCAGAATGTATTGAAGTAAGCAATTTGTTGTAATGTTTATACTTAATCAACTAAATAGTTATAAGTACATAGTACCTACACTCTGGATACAATTTTTAGAGTGCTTACCTATCAACATTATTCTGTAACAGATCGCTTTACAAGTTCAAAGGCGTTACCTCTATCTAGAAACTATATTCGGTGGTGAAGACATTAGAAAACAATTGCCAGCGGAAGTAATAGTATTTGAAACTTTAACAGCCACTTGGACAGAAATCACTTCAAAGTGAGTGTAACTAAATAATAATTTGAACTTAGACTCCGATCCCACCTCTAGAATAGTACTTAGTACACTAAAGATAGCATGATCTCTGCGACATTATGTCAAACCGACATTTCTAGGGTTGTCAGGATGTAAAAAATTGTCGATAGAGTCTGGCCAACGAAAGCTGACCAAGAAAAAAGGCGGCAATTTAAAAAAATCGAGAGCTGCCAACACTGGTTATACGCTGCTTAAACGGACTTGATATTTTTATTATTCAAGACTAATAAGCGATATTTACACTGCTACGAATTTCTCAGTAACAGTCACGGAGTCTGGATCTTTTCCCGATTGATGGCAATAGATGCACCCCCTATTACATGGGACGTGCCATATTATACCACTCAATCAAATATGTATATAAAATCTTTCCTCTTTATAATATTAATATACATAATATATGACATTTTTTAACTTCGTGCATTGTAGTTCACAGCTCGACTTCCTGGCACGACATTATATCGAAAAGGTAGAATTAAAGAAAAAGTTACAACTAAAAGTTTATTTCATAACACAAACATAGGGGCTAGGAATCATAGTCGAAATTCAATTCAATTTTGACAGTGCTAAATTATTGCCATATCAAAAGTTTAGAAATTAATTCGTTGTCAGCTTTCGTTGGCCAGACTCTAGAAGATATCGACGTTTCTTACTATTATTATTGGGTTTAATTTTATTACAAACGTAACTAAATTAAACGAATATTTTAATATAAAATACATTTATTCTCTTAAAGGAGTACGCCTTCAAGAACAGAAAAATACCAGTACCTACTGCTTTGGAATGGGCAACTAGCTTCATCTCTCTGACTGACTGACCCCTTGACAATTCCAAAGTGCCTGTAATTAGTTTATTTGAAATAAATACTTTGAGTTTGAGTTTTTGAGTTTACGTAAGCGAATCACAAACTCACGACTTTGACTGTTCAAACAGTTTTCTTTGTTCTCTTTTGCATTGTGCCAACAAAGAACTAACAATAATAACAAAAGATAACAAAACTCAACAAATTAACAGCAATAGTAACAAAAACAAAGTAGTGAGAACGGAAAACACGTAGCGTAAACAAGGCGTTGGCACTCGTACTGAGGAGAATGGAGGTTCATATCGAACTATTATATTTATACCAAAATATCGATATTTTATACCTACTGTGTGGTCACGACGATTCATCACCCATCACTAATTAGGTCGGAATGCCCACGAAGTATGACATTGACAGGTACTGTCTGTACTACTAAGAAATACAGGACTTCATAGGCGTGATTTTACTGACAGCTATCGCAGAGATCATGCTATATTTATTTATTATGTATTAGGAATATAAGACTAGTTAGTTACCTACTTATTTTACCTGATTTTTTTATTAGCATATATGTTTCTTGGTAGCATGTATGCCGGAAAAAACGCAATAGAAGCCTGCATTTATAAACCACCACCGTACCTTTATAATAAGTTAAACAAAATGGTGGATAACTTGGATGGCATCCTTCGCGCTCTTGAAAAATATCTGGAGACGAAACGTCAGTTATTCCCGAGATTTTACTTTATATCTAATGATGATTTACTGGAAATCCTTGGCAATTCAAAGAGGCCATCAATGATACAAGTTCATCTGAAAAAATTGTTTGATAATGTGAATAGAATAAGGATTGAAAGGGTAATTGCATCCAACTCTTAATAGAAAATAGATTGTTGGCGGCGGTGCCTGTAAGATACTCTACTTGTGTGTGTGTACTCTACTTGGTGTACATAATGTGTTGTCTGGGTGAATCGCTTTTTGTCACAACACCATGTTAAAGTCGCTTGTCAGCCAGGTAGGTAAGTTTACTGTTGTATCCTAACTTAATCTTTAATTGTCTTTGGTAGCAGCGTTTATTTCGCGAACTTTAGATACTATTAGGCAAGTTAACTAGTTATGTTTTAGTGTGACATGTTTGATCATGCGTGATGGAGAGTTGTATTTATGTTTTTAATGGCTTTCGTTGATACATATTTGTTACGGTCGCGAATCATATTATTTTGATTGCAAAAACCGTAAGAAAGTTTGAAATTTCGCGCGCTGCCTTACCACAAACTTCACAATGTAGTTGTTTATGGAATTAAAATATTTGGTAGTTTCATAGAAGAGATAACTGGCATCACTTTTACTTCAAACTTCAAGTTGAATTTAAAAACAAAAATAAATGTCAAAGGCTGGAAAAGGCAGAAACTCAGAAAGTCAATCGTGCAAAATACAATGATTGTATTAATTGAGTTTTGGCGGCTAGATTTTGCAAGACTGCATATAAATTGTATCACTCCTGAAGCACGTTATAATAAGAATAGTAGTATAATCTAATTTCATTTATGAAAATGGAAGAAATCTTGGATAAATGTCATTTTGTACCTATGAGTACGATGGTAACTATTGTTTACATTTGTTTGTTCCTAGCTCACGCTTGAATATCCATTATTTTTAATAATTGTTTTTAGTCAATAACACGCTTTCATCTCATGCCCGATAAATGTAATTGTGCTCTACCTGTAATAGTTTGTGAGTAAACTTATAACTAACCTTTAGACTCGTTTCATATTATTTAGACGGATCTTTTTAAACTGGTGTAACCAATTAGGTACTTAACGATGTATGTACCTATTACCTATTTATTTTAGAATAAGACCCTTTACAGCAGCAAAATTATAGAAATAAACTGTGTTGGCTTCCAGTAGGCATTCAACACATTAATTTATCTTGTTGTATAAATAGTTTCAACATAAGTATTCTAAAGTTAAAATAGTTGAATCCACAAATTTCAGTATTTTGACATAAATTTCAAATATTGATTTCCTTTTGATCATTTTACATTTTGTGCTGTTATATTTCATCATTTAGTATGAAAAACTTTTATTTAAAGTAAGTACAGCATTTAATTGCACATCAAGATCATTATTTTACCCTCTACTTATTGTTATTACAAATTTATTGATGACAACATTTACTTACAGAAAAAAGTTATTGAAATAATGCGGGCACCTCCAAACTTTGATCCCATTAAAACATACTGCAAGAGAAACTTAGTAAAACTTCAGCAGAGTAAAACTAACACTAAGTATGCAGATGGTGGCCTACGGAACTTCAAGTCTGTGCACCGTATTGCATGCTGTAAGGCCATATACTCACACAATTGGAACAAACTGTTGTACTTGTTGAAGAAGTGCCCTCCATGGGAACATAACTGGAAGGATGTTAATGAAGCTGCATTATATGTTAGAGTGAGTATCACTACTGTAAGTTGCTAGTAGAGCTACCTGTTTCCTCAAGATATGCAACAAACTAACCAACAAGCCTACCTTTCCCACCAAGTAGTATTTCTATGTAATGACATCTTTACAAAATAGAGCAGAATAATAAAAAAATCCAGCAAGTGTGAACCAGATTTGCAATGAAGGGTTCCATACCATTATCTATAAAAATGGTACAAAAATCAAGTTTGTTGTATAGGAGCACCCTTAAATATTTAGGTATTGTATACGGTTTTTGAGTGTTTGTTGTTATAGCTGCAACAAGTAATTCATCATCTATAGAAATTTTAACTAACTATCACTGATCATGAGACACAGCTTGGTGACAGACAGACAGATGGTTGGGCGGATAGCAGAGTCTTAGTAATATGGTCCTGTTTTACCCTTTGGCTACGGAACTCAGCATATTAAAAAAAATAGAGAATTCTCTTTCTATTTGGATAAAATAACATCACTGGTTACTATCAGCCGTTATCAACCTCCAGCCCTATCTGATTCAGGTCTAATGAAGACTACCAGTCATTTGTTTTGTCCCATTTATCCTGCTTAATTTTATGGGGCTCTGCCGTGACGCCTTTTGGCTTTTGTCAGGCCCCCGGCTCATTGAGCAAGAAAAGTAACATTTCCTTTCTTTATTTCTAGGCTCTAGTAATTCTTCTTATGTACCACCCAACATCGCAAGCTAGAGGCCTGTTGAATGAATACCTGCATCTAGTCTGGGCATGTCGCTCTGATGATGTAAAGAAAGCGGTTCTAAAAATCCTGTTGACATTGCCTGAGAAGATACATGGTGTTGCGAATAGCAGATTTGCTGATTTTGGTAAAGGGTAGTGCTTGAATTAAAATGGTTTAGGAAATAATGTTGACACTTGAGAATGACTCAACATTTATGTGTTATGATTAGTGTCCGACCGAAGGTGCAATTCTGGCCGAAGCCGAAGCCGAAGCCGATTAATCGGTATTCACCAAAACCTTCGGCCGAAGCCGAAGCCGAAGCCGAAGGTGTCATTGACCTTGAGAAATACGATAGTTACTTTGATCTCAGAATATAGATAGACTAGATACATATTGTGAGAGCTTTAGAGATTTAGCCCAATAACGAGCCGAGTGACCAACATATACAAGTAGGTAATAAAATATTGTCTAAAATAAAAGTTTCAAATATACAATGTTAATTAAATATTTATTTACTTAAAGTAATTTTAACAAAAATAATCAAATAATTAGTCACATTTTTTTAATTATCAGACGAACACAAAATATTTCTATAAAATAATTGAGCAAAGTTTAACGCTTAATGTTTAACCGCACAGAGAGAAATTCTATTATAAACCGCGATCATAATGTCAACTGTGCAAAATTTGTTTATGTACTCGTAACTAGATGACGTTGTACCATTTTGATCGTTTAGGGTTATTCACTTTTTCAATATCTATTTTTTACATATAATTTTTTGGAATTTTTTAAAACAAATATGAAATATTTAAAAACAAAACACTTATTAGAATTTTAAGACGCGCTCTCAAACTTGTTTTGATTCGTTTAATTTACTAACTGCGATTCGTTTGGTCCGGTGCGGCGGCGCGGCGAAACTCTGCTGCTCTGCACACTCTCCGTCTCGCTCTAGCATCGTTCAGTAAATTTCAAATTTCGACAACTTGCAAACCTTCGGCTTCGGCCAAACCTTCGGCAAATTTTTGGCCGAAGCCGAAGATTTGGCCGAAGGTGCTTTTTTGGCCGAAGGTGGCCGAAGCCGAAGCCGAAGCCGAAGCTTCGGTCGGACACTAGTTATGATGCACTTGCAAAGGTGACCGCAGAACGCAAGGTATAATACTGCTGCGAGTTTGAATTCCGTACGCGGCGTTTAACTTTGACAGCAGTGGTGACCCTACTTCAGTTTCCCGATGATCATCAAAATGATCAAATGACGAATTTTGTCTAACCAAAAATACGATTTGTCGCTCTATTAGTGACAGCCAGTTTCGGCAATAGGTACTAGTTGGTGATCTGCGATCGCCACTCGGCTACTCGGCCGGCACACGGCAGTTATTCGTCATAAAGGAGCATAGACCATTATAGACCAGTTGTACTGCTTGCGGTCCGCGGTCGCGAGAAGAGCCTGCTTGAATCTTTAAGATTTTCAGGGTTTCGAAATAATTGTTATTTTGTTCGTTTGCATATCAGACATTTTGTACCTGTAGATACTTATTAAAATAAGTTTTGTTATTAAATTTGTACTAAATGAGGAATAAAAATATTTTGACTTTTTGCAACTGGGTTTTATTGAAGGTTAGTAAGTTAAAATATGTCTGTACTGACCAATCTTTTGTTAACAGCTGCCTGTCTTACCTAACAGACTAGGTTAGCAATACAGCAAGTAATAGGCAATACAGATGCCTATGTGAACTGAAATAAAATTGATTTTCAAACTCGAAACAAGTGTAGAGCCAAGTTCTTCCAACTAAACAGACAGCTGTGCTGCTGGTTGTTGCGCCACTTCTTCTTCCCAGCTAAAGCACTAGGAAGTGGTGAAGGGTGGGCGTTTTTGATAAGACAGTCCCCGTCTTATGTAACTTTGACCTTCAAAAAGTGCTGATTTTCAGCCTAATTTGAATAAATGTCAAATGACTTTTGATTTGATTTAATTTTGATTGGATTAAACCAGTTTGACTTTTGAATTGTCAAAGTGTCAGCTTCCCTACACCTGCGTTAAACTTCCTGTTTTCCAGAACCCCATGGGTCTCCCAGTGGCTAAGGCCATGACGTCAGAAGATGGAGAATGTGTTGAATGGAAGTATAACTTGATATTGGAGGGACCCGCGGAAGTGTGGCTTTGTGGACTTGAGCATACCATGAGGGTTGTGCTAAGAGATGTAAGCTTTTCACATTTAATTGGTACATTTCACAAAAGCGTGTCGGTCATTCGAATGTATGCCTTTTTACAAAGATATAAGACTCACATTATTTATGTAGATATACGGGTATGGTATAATAATTATTAACGAAAATCCGATCCGAAAGGGGCAGAATAAATAATTATAGATATCCCATTGAAATTACCAAAAGACATAGTCCATGAAAATTACCGCGATTTTCTTCTTTCGCGAGTTTCCCCAAAATTTTTAAATTTTTGAAAGATGACAACACCGTAGTCTTCAGTAGTATCTGTTCGTGCCTGCACCTTTCAGTATCTTTTACGATGCGGACATCAAAAGCGCCGCGTGCTTTCAAAAGTGCCGCCGGCGCACGTGTAACAAGGTGATGATCATATTCGTATGAAACGCTCACCCTACTTAGCAAAGGAAAGTTGTGTTCAGTCACAGAATAACTACCGTCAAACGGGGTGAATCGGGACGAAAGTTTAACCTTTTCATCGACAAGCACTTGAATAGAATTTCTAGATTTTTGTGCCACCAGCGCCGCGACTTCATAATATAAGAAGTTCTTCATTTTAACTATTTTGTTCGTTATGCATTTATAGCTTGGCGCTGGGCGAGGCATCGCGTCCTGTGTACGTTAGTGGTGAAGAGGTTAAAAGACATTTTAACATTCATATAATAAAGTTTGTGGCCAACAAGTACACTTAATTATTAATTATAATACAGTAAACACTTTACAGGTCCTTTTTGGCCAATATATATATTACTTCAATGTTAAAATCCTTTTGAACTTTCGTCCCGATTCACCCCTGCGTCACTATTCATCCCCTTTGACTGTAATAGGTACTGTTCTATCGTTATTGTATTCAAGAAATGGATTATTTATCTAGGATTAGGATAGGATTCACAGACCGCACTTACCAGAGAGTAAGTGCGGTCTGTGAATCTCTCCTTAAATCTAGAGGAATCGTTAAACTCTAATGAGATCTTTTGCTGGTGCCTGAAAGGCATTAATTGGTAAATATTTTGTTCAATATCGTGTTGTTTTGATTCCGACGAAAATAACATCGAACAATTATTACTTATATTCAAATCTGAAACTGTTCCATTAATTGCAAATTGCGTTTCTAGCAACTGATCTTGACGCGAGCGGCTTTGAGGAAGTGTAAGTACCAAAGAGAATTGTGGATCAACGACTGGCCGGGACAACTTGGGATCACAGCCAGCAAGGTTCGATCACTTCTTCGATCCCTATTATAAAGTAGAAAGGCTCTTTCAATTTAACTATTCGCATGCCGCAATTACAGACACAATTAAAAAGCCATTGTGTCTCGCGTAGATGTGCGTTCCAGCAGTCAATCGGTTAAGCGTTTGATGCGATTGCTGCGGCAACGCAGCAACCGTGCGTGACGGTGCTTACTGCGCGCATGGACGGTTGTTATTTTTTCATACAACTGATACGTTGTGGGGGGGGGGGCTTGCCGTCGTGCGCGCGCAGAATTGGTTTATGAATAAATACCCGAATGAACTGACAATTATTCGTGTAGTACTGTCGCATTGCAAATAAACGCTTAAATTGAAAAAGCCGTTAGTTAATGTCATCATGATTCCGGTTGGAAAAAGAGATGCGTGTCGTTTATCTAAGTATAAGTTCAGTGTCAGAATCATGATGGCATTTAAAGTTTATAACACAGCAGCCCCGATTGTATGGAAGGTCTTTGAAATGCGTAGGAAAAAATTAAACCGTACGCCTTTGATCCGGGTACTAGAGCGAGATTGTCTTTCGCTCTCTTTGGTCGACGCTTTTACTTCACCGTATTTTTTTCAAAAATCTACCCTTATTTGTCTTCGAGAGGCAGTCCGCTCATCCGCTGTAATCCACCAGTCATAAATGTCTCTGAATTTTTGGTTCTACGACATGCCAGTTTAATCACGATTTTTTCTTTTACCGTTTTGAGAGCAGTGGTGATGAAATTAACCTACATACCTATTCACGACATAGACCTCCCCTCCCCCCATATATCCCCCCCCTCCCCGCCTCGTTCTTCAGACCCGTTACCGTTGGGCCACCACTCCTTCGACACAGTTAAAATAGCAAGCAGATAGACACATTGATGAGCTATTTTAATGTGGAGTTACAGTTAACATTTCAAAACACGTGTAGATCCAATGGACATCTGAATGCACACGCACCCTCTGCCGCTGCGACATCATGAAGGAGAAGAAGCCTCTAAAGAAACTGCGAAAGAAGCAGAACCTGATCCTCACCACTCTTCAGATGATGTCCCGCAAGGAGATCAGCAAGATTTTGCGCGCGAAAGTGAACGCGCTCTGTGTCATTGAGATACATTCTAGAGATACGGTTGATAGGATGTATAAGATGGGTTGGTAACATTATCACTATTATTATGTCCTTTATTCTATTACCATGCAATCCTTTATCCTTTATTCTATTAAAATACAAATAATAAAGAAATAGCTCGCCGGTATCGGCTACATGATTTAAGTTACGGCTCAGGCCTCAAGGTTCCTGACAATTAAACGGGATTATCCGAAAGGGTTACCACTATCCCGGAACATAAAGGGCAAAGGAAGGAACATGGATGGGTTTTAGTAAGTAAGAGTCTGACTCTCCCTTTTGCTCCACCCAGAGAGGGAGGAGTCATATGATGATTTCCCCCAAAAAGGGTTCCTGATAAAGGAGCCTTCTAACAATAAGAGTCGTTTTCTACTAAGAAGATACCGCTTTCCATGAACTAGTATCGTGGTTAAATATAAACTTTTCGTAGACGGTTTAAATAGAAAAATATTAAAAGTCTCTCATCTGTCCTTCGTACCTCCCAGGCTGTATGAATGTGTCCGCGTTCGAGTGGTTCTCTCAGCTGAAGTTCTACTGGGATCGTGAGAGAGAAGACTGCTACGTCAAGCAGACCAACACGAGCTCCATCTACACGTACGAGTATATCGGGAACTCGGGACGACTCGTCATCACTCCGCTTACAGACAGGTGACTAAAAACTAGATATAAAATGTTAGAGAGTCGGCAAGCATCTGGCGGGTTTTAACTGCCAATCAAATATGACCTCTGCGTCAGTTTAAATTAAGCTTTTACTAGTCTGAGAACGGGTACTTTAAAGCGGTGAAACGCAATGCTTGAAAATGGGATCTAGGTATTCAGGGTGACATGTATCTAAATTGACGTATTCCTTGCAGGAAGCGTGTGGGTGCGTGTTGTTCCATTTGTAGCAATGTAACATCCAATTACGCCGAGGTGAATTTTCATGGTTTTCGAGGAAACTCAATTTTAATGTCTTTTTTTTAAATTTCACAGAATTCGTTATTAAATATCACTTTTTCTAAACTGCCTAACTGAATGGCTTTCATTGATAAGTATATTAGGTATTCCATATAAGTCCGTTAATGGCCTGATAACTTAAATCTGAAGAATAAAAACGGTAGTTTATCATATATAAGTATTTTTTATGAAAAAGCTGTCAAACTGCCTTATTAACTCCTCCAATAATACTTTAATGTACCATTCGATGTAACCAAATTTCCAAAATGTCAAACAGTGTTTTATGTTAAAATCATTCATTATCAAAAATCATCTACGTACAGTCAAAAGTCAAGCAACAAAATTAAAAGCCTAAACTCAAGATGCAGGGTCTCCTCACCTCGAGATGATACAATACTTTTGGTATTACATGTGCTCCACAGATGCTACATAACGCTTACAACGGCCCTGCACCTGTTCCGCGGCGGCAGCCCGCAGGGCCCGGCCGGCACGGGCAAGACCGAGACCACCAAGGACCTGGGTCGAGCGCTGGCGCGCTGGGTCGTCGTCACCAACTGCTCCGACGGACTGGACTACAAGTCTATGGCCAAGTGCTTTTCTGGTAATTGCAACTTTATCATTGTACAAGCCGTGTGCCTGAAAATTAACGTACTTTCATCTTAGAGCATTTAACCTATGGAGATGGCATAGCTAAGCGTACCCCTCTGCCATGACCGATTGGTCATACGGCCATACATGTTCTATAAAACTAGTTCATTCGCCAACCGCCGCCATTATGTATCGTATTGTGTCGCAAGGAAGTCCTCCTAAGAAATGGTTAATTGTGCAGTATCCTCGTGCAAAAAGCGATCTGCCACTTCAAATTTTCGAAACCATGGTGTTTCCTATCACTTGTAAATATAAATTATACATTTAAATATTTTCAATTACGTACAATGTCGAAGTAATCGTTATTGACGTAACGATAGAAAAATACATTGGTACGTAGGTAGCGCTAAAGTAGTACAGGGGTAGGATTTGCATAGTGCTGGGACAACGCGAATGAACGATTTGCCAATTAAATGATTTTTCAGTCAATAGGTTCAGTAACCAGTTTTTTGTGTATGTATCTGGACAAGTCAGCTTGAAATAAAAAAAAAATATATATAAAAGTTCTTTGGAAGTCGATTTAAATTATTTTCATTGTATGTTTAGGATAATAAAAGAATAATAGTTTGTTCGTTTCGTAGTGAGTTTTTGTAGCTCATGCAATTTGAAAAAGAAACAATAATTATAATAGATAGCTAAATATGACGTCGAAATCTAATAATCCACCGCGGACCGCGTAGGTACGCTGTTAAAAAAACGTAGTAAAATCGCCAGCACTGCCTCAAATGTTCGGAATGTAATATGTACAGACGCCAGCACATCAAGCTATCCCTAACTGTCACATTTTCTCAATTAAAAATGAACCTTATATCTTTGCAATAAAGTTGAAATACTATCAAATAAATTTGACAGATTGTGGTAACTTGATGTGCTGGCCTCTGTACATACGCGGACAATCTCAAATTCTCTAGAGTTTCGAGTCTAGTGACGATACTGAACTTCTTCAAAGCGATATCGATGGTGTAACGATAACAAAATGGTACTAAATATCAACAAACGTTACTACGTGAAGTACACACGGAAAAACAAAATAACAAAATTGTATTGCAATTAAATGACAGAAAATTTTAAACTCATATTAAAAGTAAACTTTGTAAACAAGCTTATAACAAATTAGAGGATTATATAAAGGATAAGGATGCTTGGAAACATACTGGTCCTGCTCCACAGGACAATCTAGTGTCCAGACAAAATCAAACTGGTTGCTTAGTAAATTAGGTAATAAATAATTTATAATGTTGTACCATACTACATATTTTAACATTTTGGAATAACTTTACCTCTCACATTGATTGATTTATTATTATTAACTTTTAGAATGTTTGTAAATATGTGAGCACGTTCAAAAGTGCCTTTCTTGTGCCTATTTGACATAAATGATGTGACTTTAACTTTGACATCATTTATCTTTGCAACACCGGACTGCAAAACAATAAAACCGACGTGTAAAACTGTCATTCATAACAAAATAATAAAAGTACATCTGATTGATTGTCTTATTCTATTATTTACTAGCTTCCGCCCGTGGCTTCGCCCGCAAAATATGCCGACAAATTATACACATAAACTTTCCTCCTGAATCACTCTATCTATTACAAAAACCCGCATCAAAATCCGTTGCGTAGTTTTAAAGATTTAAGCATACATAGGGATATAGGGACAGAGAAAGCGACTTTGTTTTATACTACGTTTTGATATTGTCCCCTTTCTAAATTTTTGACACGTGTATATGTCGTAGGATAATTTGATACTTCGAATCTTCGCGGAAATCCTAGGGGTTTTGCGAAAACGCGGATAATTAGACATAGGCGAAAAATTATCAAATCTTACTGGCCAAAGTCAGGATTTTTGCGAAAATACTCGTTACTATAGTAAGATTTGATGTGCTCAACACTGATTGGCTACAATTTTGCTGGCTGACTTCTAATTGGTTCCTAGTTTGCCGATGATTAAGACGTCAACCAATCAGAGACGATCTCTTATTGAACGCGCTGACCGACCAATCAGCGTTCTTATTTCATAACAGCCAGCGTTTCGTTTCGCAATATTGCTATAATAACGAGTATTTTCGCAAAAATCCTGACTTTGTCCAGTAAGATTTGATAATTTTTCGCCTATGTCTAATTATCCGCGTTTTCGCAAAACCCCTAGGATTTCCGCGAAGATTCGAAGTATCAAATTATCCTACGACATATATAAATGAAAGCCCGTTTTAAAGAATGGGGTATGAATTCCGAATTGCCGACCCTAAATGCAGAATGATATGCAATCAATATAATATTATTGAGAAATAAGAAAAAAAAATTGACTATAAAAATAAATACAATCGTTCTTTTTCTATAGCACTATAAATTGTTTTGTGATTACCTACGTAGTTTCGCAGGCACTAATCATTAAACGTATTTTTTCCAAGAAAAGGAAACAGAACTTTTTATTCGTTCATTCATGAAATGAAATACCACTCATTCCTTGTGCCTCAACACTAGTAGTTTGTGTTTGTTGTCGTAGGACAATTGCATAGATACGCACAAATTTGTCAATGTGTATGTGTTTTTTCACTGTGTGTCTATAATTTCTTAGTGAGCGTTTGTAGCAATAGGAAGCATGTCCCTGTGTGTGGTTGTCAAATTTAAGAAGTGTGCTGTATGTGTTTTCCTCGCCCCCCGCAAAAACTGGCAGAAAAAGTTGTTCGATGATTCGCCGCTTGCCATCTCCATAGGTTAAATGCTCTAAGACTTTCATACGAATACAACGAAATAGGATCGACTATTTACTCTACCCTACCCTATTTACCCGTTCAAGCTACCCTAATGTGACAAATTTCTTTGATAAATTTTCAACTTTATTAAAAGAGAATAAAGTTCACGTTCAATTGGGAATATTTGACAGTTTGGAGTAGCTTGATGTGCTGGCGTCGCGTCTGTACAATAGATTTAGATCCGTGTCGGCAACAGAGATACATATTATAGCACTACTGATTGTTCACACCATCGCACCGACGAGAATTCAGTCAAACAAACAACTCCTTTTAGTAGCTAGCTCTATTTGCTTCTCACTAATAGCCGGCGCGACGCTGGGATAAGTACCTTTGTGGATGAATGATCAGAGGTATTGTCCGAAAGGGTTACCTCTACCCCGAAACACAAAAGGCTAAGGAAGGAACATAGATGGGTTTTAGTCAGTAAGAGTCTGACACTCTCTTTTGCTCTACGGGAGGAGTCATTTGATGATTTCCCATCCTTAAAAGGGGGGTTAATAGCTCTTTCTTTACATTAGAAACTCTTGTGCAAAATGTCGTGCTTCTAGACCCAATGGTTTACACTATGCGTTGTCTATCAGTGAATTTAAGATTTTACTAAATGGAAGATCCTTAGGTTTTTAGACTTCTTTTATTTTTCACTTCAATCGGTCTTCCGTCGCGTATCTAGTTGATGACTTGCTTTAGTTAGTAGTTATCCCAGTTATGTCAGTCTATGAGTAAAATGTACGATGTGATGTTTGATGCTCAGTTATGTTATTAATAAACAGTTCAGCTTTCGATTTAAATTTATTTCTAGTAAGTTTGGCATAAGTTTACTCAGCTTTTATAAACCACGGGCCCTAAATAAGCATTTTCACCCAGATACAATTAAAAATAGAACAACATTTCTAAAATTAAAATAATAACAAACTTAGGTAGGCTAAACAGACTGGTGCTGGAAAAAAAATGAGCTGTTCCATACATTTGTGCACACGTAACTCAATAAAATGTATGGAACAGCTCATATTTTTTTCGCGATTTCAGGGTTCATCCCATAGTAAAAGTTGTAACGATGAGTACAATGCTCCCACGAAATTCTTAGAGTTATTTTTTTAACACGTTGTATTTATATACATATCTCTCTCAAGACATGTTGCGCCGACCCCAAATAAATTGGGATATCTCTCCCAGGTATTGCTCAAAGTGGTTGCTGGGGCTGCTTTGACGAGTTCAACCGCATCAACATCGAGGTGTTGTCGGTGGTGGCGCAGCAGATCCTGGCCGTACTGCAGGCGCTGTCGCTGTTCCTCAAGAGGTTTATGTTCGAAGGCGCCGATATCAAGCTGGACCCCAACTGTGGGATCTTTATTACTATGAATCCTGGGTGAGTGAACTGTAGACACAACATAATATCATCACCCCCAAGTTTACACACGTAGTATCAAAACTGATGCCTGGGGATTAAGATATATTGGAAAAACTTTGTAACTTTCAAATTTCTTCCATAGTTATGCGGGCCGAACAGAGTTGCCAGATAACTTAAAGTCGATGTTCCGTCCCATCGCCATGTGTGTGCCAGATTCGCTCATCATTGCAGAGAACACGCTCTTCTCCGATGGCTTCACGGCTTACAAACTTAATGCTAAAAAGGTATGCCTATTTGCCTGTACCATTGTATTACAGTACGCCCTCCCCGCAGTACGCTGCGCAGGCGCAGGGGGCGTGGCCCCACGCGCCGCCGCCATTAGGCGCGGTACAGTTGTATCGGCCAAACTTTAATTTAATGTTTAATCATTTTAAAATAAACTGAATAAGTTCTTACATAGTCACGGTATTGATCAATTATTATTAAATATAATAATTATAATTAAGTTAATTAATATTAAGAACATGTTTTAAAATTGTTAATATGTATTAATTGAAGACATGAATGGATGAAGGTGATATGTCACATTTTCGTTGTTCTATGCATGTATTTAAAACCTTAGAACAATCACGTTGGTGGCTATTTTACAAATTCATAAATACATTCAGGTAAGACGTTCTGAAATATTAAAATGTTTATGCGCAACTTTTGAACTCATATTTCTCAAAATTAGAATTTTGCGACATATCACCTTCATCCACTAATGTCTTCAATTTTATTTCAAATTTAATTTTAATACTTTTTGCTGTGCCCTACAGGGTCCGTAATCGTACCTTAGCTTTAAGCTTATTGTAAGATGTTTACACATTACGCATGCAAATAAATATATGAATATTTATGCGTAATTAAGGTTTTGTAACAGGTAGGTTGTCACATACTATTGACTTTTAGTTATTACCAGTAATAAATAAATCTAATAAAATAGTCGTATCCTGTGTCGTTGTTGTTTCTTTATCTAAGACCTTCACTTAATCCGGTCAATCTCTCTATCCATATTGCAGGTGTTCACGTTATACCAGCTGGCTATGCAGCAGCTATCCAAACAGGAACATTACGACTTCGGTCTGCGGTCCATGGTAGCCTTACTGCGATACGCTGGCATCAAGAGGAGAGCCTATCCTCATCTGCCTGAACAGGAGGTAAGTACGCGCGACGAAACAAGTTAATTATTTAAGTGAACATTTTTACAGGCGCTCATTCACTGGGTGTTGAAAATTTCATTTTGAACCAGATTTTATTTTTTCAGAAACACAACCCTATTGTCATTTTCGGCAAAATAATATAGCATAGTTCGGCGATAAGTATACAGATAAAATAATTTATTATACATTTTTAAATTCTGTTGATAGATTTTTATACTACTTATACGTACGTATATAACGAAAAGGAGGTACTTTTCCAAACCAGCGTCCTCACCACTATTTTATTTTATAGTTTTAAGTTCACAAAACTTTATTGTTGGAAGAACTCATACTTATATAAAACTAGCTTCTGCCCGCCCGCGTAGATGACGGAAATTGCTTGTTAACTGCAACTGGAACTGCATCAAAATCCGTTGTGTAGTTTTAAAGATCTAAGCATACATACATACAGACATTAGGAGAGCGGAAGCGACTTTGCTTTATACTATGTAGTGATAATCCATCAGCTTCCATTTTTTTTTTTTTTTTTTTTTTTTAATTTATTTATTCATAACAAATTTACATTTGTGTCGAACAGTGATTTTTACAAAAACGGTAAGTAGTAATAAACAAACACAAGTAATGGAAATAGTTTTAAGCATTGGCATCATCGTCAACATTATGAGTCTTAAATATTATAATAATTCAAATTCATTTCCCCCACAGATGGTAATCCTAGCCATGCGCGACATGAACGTAGCCCGCCTGACTGCCAAAGATGTTCCACTCTTCGATGGCATCATGCAGGATATCTTCCCCGAAGTGGAGATCCCGACCCTGGACTACGAACTGCTGGAGACAGCTATCACCGCGGAGATGAAGTTGGCAGGCTTGCAGCCGGTCAAAGCAGCGTTACATAAAGTTATACAGACGTATGAGACGAAGGTTAGTATAGGTTGTTTATGAACAGACGCCAGCACATCAAGCTATCTTAAGCTGTCAAAAGTTCCCAATTGAAAATGAACCTTATGGTTTTTTAATAAAGTTGAAAATCTATCAAAGAAATTTGACAGATTGGGATAACTAGAGCTGGCCTCTGTACAATCACGGAGCATAAAAGTAAAAGGTGGAAGGGACATCGACGCAATTTTTTTTTAAACCGACTAAATATTTCAACGAGATAAGGTTCTGAATCATGTAGGTATTGAATTCATGGTAACCGGCTTCGCTTGGATGTCCCTTCCACCCTGTATTACTATGAACAGCTCAGCAATATTATCGCATGATTTATGCGTTAATATAATTATAACTGATATGTGATAATTTGTGAAAGGTACATCCCACCAAAAACATTTTCATGTAAAATGTTCCCAAGACGAGACCATATGACTCGCACTGTCAAAAAGTTATCAGATCTCATGTAGAGCCAAGCTTCTAATTCTACACGCCCTAACTCTACAAGAGTAACCAGTGCCCCAAGATACAAGAGGCAGCAAAAATATCATCGTAGACATAGACATCGAAGGAACAGCAAAACTATTTGGCGACACAAGTGACGCAAAAATATGGGATGCTGCATTGGCTTAAAAATATGTATAAATGCAATATCAACGGTCATGTCTTGCGTCTTAAATAACTGCCTACGCTACCTCGTGCCACTTTGTGTTCGAAAACATCTAACATCACTTTGGCAGCATAAAAACTTGCAGGAAGATCCTAATGTCCTAGTTTTCGCTCAGAACTCCCGCCATTCGAGCATCCTTCTCGGTGACACCAACACAGCGAAGTCGACTTCCTGGAGGATGTTAGCCAACACCCTCTCCCGCTTGAACCGGGAGAAACAACCAGGCTTCGAATTAGTTCAGACATTCCCCATAAACCCTAAGGCCTTGACCCTGGGTGAACTGTATGGGGAGTATAATCTTGCGACAGGGGAGTGGAAGGATGGAGTCTTGTCTTCGATTATGAGGGCCACTTGTCAAGGTAAGACTGCTTTGTACTTTCGGTCATGGACTAGAAATGGTGGTAAAAGGTGTTGTATGGTAATAGAAGACTTTACGAAAGAACCGGCCAAGTGCTAGTCGCGCCATACCGCCATACAATATATAACGCAGGGGACAGTCGCCAGCGCATCAAGTTACACCAAACTGTCGAATTTCTTCAAATGTTTTTAAACCTTAAAACGTTGAAGGTTAAGTTCAACATCGGTTGAGAAGATTTGACAGTTTGTGGTAGCTTGATATGGTCCCGACTGTCCATGTACCTTCTGTACGTGTACAGGCATGATGATATTAAGTTTGTGGTTTCAAAACGCGAGAATTACCTGAGGTTATAACATTAAGTTAACAATTTTCCTAAGCCTTCATGAAAGTCTACAAAGCTAGGACTTCTAAAGCTTAGCTTATCTTCTGATAGTTAGCCATTAGATCAGTTTACTTTAAGGGAGGGAATATCGAAATTATCCTCATAAATAACGCTCTCTTCATTACCAATTTGAAAAAAACCTACCTGGTAAATATTGCATATCGAGATTTTGACCGAGTGCCACAGGCAATGCTCAACAATGCTGGACTTCCAAAACTTAGTCATATTGACGACCACGCCGACATCGTTATGACGGAAAAAAATCAACCGTCTCATACAAAATTTCGATATTTACTCGACCCAAATGTATGGGACGGTTGGTTATTTTTTCGCGATTACGATGTTGGTCCCATGGAGAAAGTCATTCAGTTTGTTGGTCCCTTAAATATGACCACACGTTTCTGACTATCATATTATTATAAGGGCTGATTTTTCAATAGACAGATAAGTTTTATTGGAGGAATAAATATGACAGTTTGACAGCTTTTGAATAGAAATTATGTCAAACCGCTATTTTTATTCTTCAGATAAAAATTATCAAGCGATTGAAAAATCGGCCCTAAGTGAAAAGAAAATAAGTATTAATATTACTAATTGTGTCGCATAAATAAAGCTCTTTTGTTATTTATTCCTGAAAGTATTTTCCATGTTGTCTTGCAGACGAGTCCCCAGACATGAAATGGATTATATTTGATGGTCCCGTGGACGCAATATGGATAGAGAACCTTAATTCTGTGATGGATGACAACAAACTGCTGACTCTGGTCAACAGTGAGAGGATATCTATGCCTTCACAGGTATGTGTAATATTTATTTATTTATTGAAAAGTTTTGTTGGAGGTCCCTCCAACAAAACTTTTACACAAAAAAAGTCAGTAACTTTTACACTTACACTCTTTCAATGAGAGTTTTATTCAATTTCTCGCCACTTTGTAAAGAGACCTTCCATTTCGATAATGAATATAAAATAAATGATGACGTTCAAAGAAAATGTAGGGGCTTTGACACTTGACAGGTGGCCGCACCTGACGTCACAGTGCTACCACGGCCATAAGGCGATGTGCACACGGCGGCGGTGAAGCGCATTGGTCTCTAAGAAGTCCGTTGATGCCTAACACACGGACACCGCCCGACCGCGCGGTCGAGCGGTGCTCGTTTTACCGCAAACTGCTCCTACCGCGCGGTGGAGCAGTGCCGCGTGTTAATCACCAAGAGGCCAGTCATTAAATTATCTACTAAATTAACGTCAAACTAAAATGCAAACTCTTCAGCCAGCTCTCTGCCAGTATTACTCTCTCTGGGTGCTACACAGCACATACATTTTCATACGTTTTGTATGGATTTGACACAAACGCGTGAACCGGGGACACCCAAGACAGAGACAGATAGACAAAGTCACATTTTCATTAATGATAACGAAATTAGAAATATCCGAAATGTATGAAATTTGCATAAGGTTTTGAAGTGCCACGTGATCAATCGTTTTCGATCGCCAAGTGCTAGACAATGTCAAATTGTGTAACGATATTTGATCAATATTCCCATACAAATGCGTTGACAAGTGGCGTTCTTGACAATTCAAATCGCTGAGATAACGAATATTTCGTTCAACAATTTTCGAAATCGAATCGACACGGAGTGATTGACACTTGTCTAGGCCCTTTGCCGCTGTTGTCGCTGGGCTGCCGGCGGTGGCTCATTTGCACCGACTCTGAAATTGAACAGTTCCATACATTTTGGCGTACGTCGTTTAGACTAGAACGATCTTCCAAGATTATTTTTTAAAAGAAAACAAAATTTTGTAAAAAAATATTATTTCATTTCATTTAAAGTACAATCATGTAGAAAATTTGAAATGTTCTTCTTCCATGTAGGTCACCCTGCTAATCGAAACCCTGGACTTAGCAGTAGCGTCGCCAGCCACGGTATCACGCAACGGAATGGTGTACAACGATTACAAGGACTGGGGCTGGTGGCCCTTCGTGAACTCCTGGCTGGATAGCCTCGAGAATCCTGAATACAGGGAGGCAGTGAGTGGGGCTTTGTTTTTTATTCACTCACTCATGAATCGTCATGGTATGGGCATGTTATGCGGAGGAATGAGGAATGTTGTCAGGAAAGTTGTGAGTATGAATGTGGATGGCTATACAAAAAAGAGAGAGACCAAAGAAACGATGGATGGATTGTGTGAAAGATGATATGGCTAGAAAGGGAGTGATTACTGAGATGACGACTAATAGAGAAGTATGGAAGAAAAATACATTTTGCGCCGACCCTAAATAAATTGGGATAAGGGAAGGAGAATGATGATGCTTATGAATCGGAGGCAAATATGAATTCGGTCAATAATAAGTACCACGAATTGTTGGTTCGCTGTTTGGAAAAAAACCTGTGATGGATTGATTTCTTGTGATTCGAAATTAGCGCGGTTTCGCACTACATCCGATCCGAATCTGAATTCAAGATCAGAGTTCAATCCGAATTAGGAATGTTCTAAACTTGAACGCACAGGGTTCGGATCTAGTGCGCAACCTCTCATACAAATAGTACTATAGCTGCTTCGGACCGACATTTCTCGGATTCGGATCTTGAGAGAATTAAAAAGTGCAGAATTGCTCTTAGAGAATAATTTTTTTATGAAGAATTGTGATCTTTAACTTTCAACTTTCCTGACATTTTCCTCATTCCTCCGCATAACATACCCATACCATGACAGCCGATTTCCACACAACTTTTCAGTCACCGGTGTCACTTTCAGACTTCCTCTTATATACTAATTACGTACTCTATCCATTGGCGTAACACCACACATCCCTCTTAGCATTCTCATCTCAGCTGCATGCAGGTGTCTTTCATTCATTCCTTTTGAAGAATCATACACTTTAAGTTAAGCATAAACGTCTTGATCTTTGTATAATACACGCAAGGCATGAATGCACTAGACACATACATTACCTAAATCTTAATATTCGTCGCGACATTTGTTTATCAAATGAGACAACTAAAGAAAAATACACTATACCAATAAGTGTTAGTGTTGGGGTTATTGCTCTGTAGGTAGAAAAAGATATTTGAAAATGAAATAATTGTGTTGTCAGCTCCGCCGCTACTTCCAATCAATCCTGACACCAGTCCTGGAACTGAAACGCCTGCACCTCAAAGAAGGCGAGAGCGTGCGCGGCCAGGAGCTGACGGGCGTGCGCAGCATGTGCCGGCTGCTGGGCCTGGCGCCCGAGCCCGCGCCCGCCGTGCCCGACGAGGCCAGCGACATGGAGAACTTCGCTAAGATGAGATTCCTTTTTGCGTAAGTTATTCATAATACTGACACCTTTTTTTTTGAGGGTGGGTATATCATCAATTGTCTTCTCCCGCTCTGGGTGGAGCGGAAGAGAGTGTCAGACTCTTACTATATTACTGACACCTGGCTTGGCGTAGTATAATATAGGAGCTCGTGGCCAAGTACTAACAGCCGCACAGATCGATCCATCAGTTTAAGCCACGCTTGCCGGGGTTAGCCGTGGATGGGTTACCATCTTTACATACCGAGACTCCTCTACGCCTCGGGATTGAGACAACTATAAGCTACTTAAGAAGTATGGACGAAAAAGACATTGATGAACCCAATTAAATCGAGATAAGGGCAAGAAATATGATTCGCTTGTATAGTGTGTAAACAAGTCTGGTTTCAAAGGGGCGCATAGGTAGAAATCCCCCATGATCTGAGTCAATGTCGCTATTTTCTCTCAGGGGCAGTTTAGAAAGGAAATTTCCACTACATCCAGCTTATAAAAAAATATGTATGACGCGTCAAACTGATTCCGATATCCTATTGACAGAATAAATAATTACATTTAATTGCTTACATAATAATTATACCCAATCGTTGATAAAATAAAGTTAATTTTTTATCAACTAAACACCGAGAGTAATTTTATACATACACGCCAAGTGTTGTGCCAGCAAAAAGTTATGAGTCAAAGTCAAATTAATTATTTCCAATAAGCCAGTGACGAACGTGAACGTCAAAATGAAGATAAAAGTATGGGTTCAAAGTGTACCTATCCCACGTTCAGCAATGATCGCAACAACCGCAAGTGATAATAATAAAATGACAACAACTTTCCCTTAATTAACATAAGTTTTCTTCATACAGCATGATCTGGTCTGTCTGCGCTACCTTGGAAGATGAACCTCGTCGGAAGCTGGACAACTGGGTGCGAGAGCACGAGGGCATCTTTCCGCTCAAGGACACGGTCTACGACTACTATGTGGATGAGAGACTCCAGGTGTTCAGACTGTGGGAGGAGAAGCTGCCTGACAACTGGAGATTCAACCCCAAGTCAGGATTAGGTTTAGCCTAAAAGAATTTATCTTGTGAAGGCCTTTTTCTATTTTAAAAATAACCTAAAGTAAATTGTTGAATGACCGACAGTTATTTTTCACCTTGATGGAAAATTGACAAAGAATTAGGCCAGGAAATAGTTAAAAGTTACGATTGTCGGAATTGGCTATAAACCGATGATTTTCTGATGCAGAGCCAGGAGAACCATCTTTCATTTTCATTCGGAAATAATTCAGTTTTTGGGTCGCTTTAATTGATTTACGTGATAGTTTAGTTTGATAGCCTAGTGGTGTGACCGTCGGACTGCCATATCATAGGTCTCGAGTTCGAACCCTAGACACGCATCTCTGACTGTATGGATTCATGTGCGTATTGTATAATTATCACTCGCTTTAATAATCGGTGAAGGAAAACATCGTCAGGAAACCAGCATGTCCGAGAGATATTTCTCAACAGCGTGTGAAGCTAAGTCAGAGACCCATCCATGGGCAGCATAAAAACTGACACCAGGTTAGTCACTAACCACACGAAAAGAAGGAGAATCGATTTACGCAGTGCAGTATTATATACTCAACGGGCCTACCGTTGAGTGAAAATGATTAAATAGTGAAAACAGCTTTAAAAACAGTTGCGTTGTTTAGAAGAACAGTGCGGTCACACAGAGACGAAAAACGACTTTAATTCATAATATTTATAGAAATAGTTGATAATTCACAAGTTCTTTTACCTCTTCAGCGCCGGTTTCCACATGATCCTGGTGCCGACGATGGAATTCCTTCGCGTGCAGATTATCGCGCTAGATATGCTGAAGGCAGGGTACGGTGTCCTGATAGGAGGACCCACAGGCACCGGCAAGACATTCCTCATACAAGGCACTCTGGTCAGCTTGGATACTACCAAGTAAGTGATACGTTGAGGTAAAGCAAGATAAATAAATGAAACCACAATTCCATTACGTCACCTGGAGTCCGCCATTTATTGTATTTCGATTTTTCATCTAGGAGTTATTTCAGAATATTATATTCAAACTAGCTATAACCGGACCAGCTTCGTACCGCTAGAACGAAGCACTTATCTACGGCGTACCTACCCTACCTACCTACCTACAGTACTCCCAAATTAATAATGCACATGCAGATCTTCGCTAATTGTCGTATTCCCGGAAACACCCGAATCATTGAATCGTTCGAGTCCCTTGCATTTTGCACCTTGTTCGAAAGAACTAGGAGTCAATTTCATGTGTACACAATCGAAAACAATTCGGGCGGTCGGCGGTCAGTCAAAGGTCCGTCAGTCGTCTTGTCATATTGGTGGTGACTGCACGTGTTCTCTTTGTCTGGAATTATATAGAGCTACTATTACACACCTTTCTTGGTTTTGTTTTAAAGGTGAATTTAATTTCAACTTTAATTATGTTATTCAAATTCAAATAGTTAATTTTGTAAAATATATAAATATACTAACATTTTTCACGTTTTTTCAATACTAAAAAATTAAAAATACCAACGTAAAATACATATTAAGTACTAGAAAAAGCATATTAAAAATCAGATTTAGGCTTATATGAATTATAGCTCGCTATTTACTTACATGGAAATATCTCTTTTAGGACAAAACACATAATCACACTAAATTATGCATGAAGAAAATGCACTTAACCACTCTATATACATATCGTCTTCCGACGTTCGGGAAATACGACCGTTGCCGAACAGTGGCGAAGATTTCTATGCGCATTATCACTTTTGGAGACCTGTACCTACCTAACCAACCTTAGGTAGGTTACCCTAAATACTTCAAAATCAAACTTAAAGCAGTTATTTCAAATAAACCAATTACAGGCACTTTTGAATTGTCAAGGGGTCGGTCAGTCAGAGAGATGAAGCTAGTTGCCCATTCCAAAGCAGTAGGTACCTATGGAGAAGAACGGGCAAGAAACTCCATGGACACTCTTTAAATCAGAATATGGTTACAAAATATGGGTTACATCATTTATGTTGAAATTATACATGCGAGAACGATGCAGAACGTAAAAAGCGTCCGTAATAAAAGATTTAAAAAAATAATCAAAAGCAATTCAGAAAAAAAAAATTAAAAGAGGCCCAGCTTAGATATGACCAGTCCCTACTGACGGCACCCGTTCACGAACATGACGCATGGATTAGCACCATTTAGCTCAACCATTTTGAAGGGAGCTAAAGGTCAAACACACGCGCCACCACCTACTTTCTATTTAAAAATAAAGGAATCTTTTCTTTGAGTACAATTTTCTATCTACAGTATTAAGAGTACTTTTCCTTCAGGTGGCATTACAAAATTCCAGCCTGTATATTGAAAATTATTGACGTTTAGAAATGTTTGTGAAAATGTATTTAGAAAAAATACAATAATTTATCATTAACTAAGTAGTTATAGTTATTCCTACCTTATTTCTCATTTTTATATTTCCTGTTCGTTTCCCAAATAAAAAAAAATATTTCTACATTAGTGTAAGTACCATATATTTTATCCATTGTATGACAGGTACAGTACCCAGGTCATCAATATGTCGGCTCAGACCACGGCTGCGAACGTGCAGGATATCATAGAGTCCCGGCTTGAGAAGCGAACCAAAGGGAACTATGTGCCTGCTGGAGGTAAGGACCTGATCTTTTGATGGCTAGGAGATGGGTTTTGGTGGTGTTAGGACTGAACTTGACCTATCTAGTTTTCATTCGGTACCTCTCTTTTACGGTGGATGTTTACTGTGAGAGAAGAGTAAGTGTGAATCCGGCAGAATAAGGTAAATTCAGCTATAAGAGGCTAGTTTCTAAGCAAGGCTAGCAATTAACGAAATGTCCTTGCAGTTCGCAAGGATATTATGTCATGTCATTCCGTTTGTCATTACTTCCCAAAATTCGATCCTTATTAGTGATACTATCAAATGGTGTATTAATACAGTGTGTTCTTTTCTTCAAGAGCAACGGGTTTGATTCCTAGCCAGAAGTAATGATTTGATGGAAAACCCAATGGTGTAATCAAAATCGAGCCGTTTTTTCGCTATTACTCATAGTTTAGTTTTGACCATCCACGTCCACTCGAAAGATTCAAAAATTCATACATTTTATATACATTAACATAAAAGCGAAAGCGAAACTCATTCATACATTCACTCACTCTTCTACTACTTCAGTCTTTACTAGAAATCTTAAAAACTACTGGACCTACGAAAATGAAATTTGACACAGACGTAGGTTATGAGTAAGAGACGTCAGCTTATAGAGGATTTTAATAAATTTCCCCCCGTAAAATGTGAAATAGGGGGTGCAAGTTTATATGAAAAAATCTACATTGCCGCGGGCATCAGCGAGTTTGAGATAAAGAAGGGGTTTGACGTGTGATTTCCAGGCAAGAAGATGATAGCATTTATGGACGACATAAACATGCCAGTGCGCGACTACTATGGATCCCAGCCACCATTGGAATTGGTGCGACTGTGGCACGACTATGGATACTGGTTCGATAGGGCCAAGCAATGGCGTAAGAATGTCAAGGTATTTTATAATTTTCTTTTTGGGAAGCCCAATTCCTACGTCAACTCATCGCGAATATTTATATGAAGTGACCAATTTAAATTTTATACGAATACCTAATTATAGTGATTAAAGTCATAAAAATCGTTAATAGTGATTTTTACACTCATCGCGCAATGTGTAATGCGAACCATCCTTTAAATAATTTAATACGTTAACCGAACATAAATTAAAGCGGGTTAATTACGACTCGGCTTCCACTCGCCCTCCCTGCCCACTCGGCTCGAGTCGTGCTTTCACTCGCCCTCCCTGCCGGCTCGGCTCGTGTCGCGCTTCTACTTGCCCTCCCTATCCGCTCGGCTCGAGTCGTGCTTCCACTCGCCGTCCCTGCCCGCTCGGCTCGACTTGTGCTTCCACTCGGCCTCCGTGCTCGCTCGGCTCGACTCGTACTCCCACTCGGCCTCCGTGCTCGCTCGGCTCGACTCGTACTCCCACTCGGCCTCCGTGCTCGCTCGGCTCGACTCGTACTCCCACTCGGCCTCCGTGCTCGCTCGGCTCGACTCGTACTCCCACTCGGCCTCCGTGCTCGCTCGGCTCGACTCGTACTCCCACTCGGCGTCCGTGCTCGCTCGGCTCGACTCGTGCTTCCACTCGGGCTCCCTGCACTTGGCCCACAGAACATGATGCTGTGCGGCGCGGCGGGCCCGCCGGGCGGCGCGCGGTCCCCGCTGCCCGCGCGGCTGCTGTCGTGCTTCCACGCGTTCTACCTGGCGTCGCCCACGCAGCAGCAGCTCGTCAAGATCTTCGGCACCATGCTGGGGCAGCACCTGCAGGACTTTGACGAGGAGACTAAGTCTGTTGGTGAGCGAATTATGTACTTTTTCGAACTTCAACAAATCAACACAGAAACAGAAGAAACCGTGGTTATAATAAAATTCGCTTAAATCCAGGTAAAACCGTACTGATAGCGACAATAGACATGTTCAACCACATCGTGGCTAAGCTCCTGCCCACCCCCAGCAAGATGCACTACCTGTTTAATTTGAGAGACATCTCCAAAATTTTCCAGGTAAGAATTATGTAAGTTACAGCAAGAAAATGTAGATAAGTTAACATTATTTTTACTCTAAAGGTAAAAACAAGTCTCATATACTACAACCTTTTTTTTATCTTGTCAGTTGCTACATGTACCTATCCATGACCTTTTAACAGCTACAAAAGAGTATTTAGGAATATGCATTTACGTTCTTAAAGGATAAATGATGATAGAGACCTTCGTTGAGAGAAGCACTACCTATTGGCCACGAACAAAAGGCCTTGATGGCCCTTTAGATGAGACAAATAATTCTGTCAATCTGATATTAAACCTAAATGCGATTGTTTCATTCGCGTTTTTATTGTACTTTTAAAACTAAAGACTAACGAATTATAAAGGTTTTATTAAATTTATTAAGTAAAATAATATATCTGAAAAGGTCTATAACACCCCCTTTGGGTGCAAAAGTCTAATAAATTAAATTAATTTATTTCAGGTAACTTTAACCCATATTCAAATTTAAAAGGATAAGGATAGGATAAAGACGCGTCTTTTTTTAATACATAAAACAAAAACTTCGACGTAAAATAAAAAAAGTGATTTCCTTCCAGGGTCTACTACGTAGCAACAAAGACTACACGAACACGCGGTCGCGTTTCTTACGGCTGTGGGTACACGAGTGCTTCCGAGTCTTCAGCGACCGATTGACTGAAGACAAGTTAGTTATATCAATGATTAATTAAAAAAAATGTCTATAATATACCGACAAATTCCAGAAGGGAGGCGGGGTAGACACGACTCAGAAAAAAGTGACCGGTATCCAGCAGTAGTTATGTCTGTCTGTGTATCCAATTCAAGCCGATATCAGCCGACATCGCTTCACTCGACTGAAAGTTAATATAAGTTTACTTAGGCTCTAGACAGACGGACCGCATTTCAACTGCAATCCAACTGCAAATTGCAGTTCGGATGCAGTTTGAATGCAGTTGACACGACTGCAATAGAACTGCAAACCAAACGTACAGTCCGATTGCAGTTCAATTGCAGTCGGACTGCAATTTGCAGTTGGATTGCAGTTGAAATGCGGTCCGTCTGTCTAGAGCCTTAGACTTGACATTAACTTAACTATGAAATTCAACTTAACTACGAATTAACTAGTTAACTTAGTTACGAAACTTTAGTTTGTATATATTTTTGGCTGTTTTTTGTTCCTTATAAAATTATAATACTATAAAAAATCATTGTGGGTGAAACTTTATTTAAGTAAGTATGTTACAATCTATTTTATTTACCCATTACCTAAAGAGTAACTTATAAGTAACTTACCGAAACATTGAATCATAACTTGCTCATATTTCTCAATATTCTTCGATTCTTCAAAACAATATCTCAACGAAAGTGGATCGTGAACTACTTAAAAATCAATAAATCATTGTGTTTAAAACGTGCAGCAAATCCAGTTTGACAGTGTGGACATTTTTGCAGCATGAGTCACTTAACGGCTGTTTGATGTTTTAAAATTAATAAAAATTAGAACAGACACACGATTTCGTAACTGAAAGCATCGTTTAGTTGGTGAAGTACGAGCAGTACCGACATCAGAAATCGTGTGAACGAAGTGCCGCGGGTTCGATACCACCATCGTACTCTCTTTTTGGTCATCATTACATTTTCAAAAAAAACTTATATAATATTGGATTGGGCACAAGTTCGATTCTGACATACTTATATTTTGATTTTTATATTTTTCTAGTAAGTACTGTTTACTTATTTTAATATCAACAATGGCGAGTGGAGACACTAGTAATATAACAATGAGAAAAATACGAAAAACAAACTCTCATAATAATGTGTCGATTATGAACACTTCAAACTCGTCACTGTTTGATAACACGACACGCAAAGTCTCCCTGACCAATGCGAAACTTTAGAAGTATGTGACTTACAAGAAAAATTATTATCTGTACAGGAGGAATTACTGATTGCAAATAATGAAATAGACAATCTAAACACAGAAAATACAAAATTAAAATGTGAATTGGAAAAGAGTTATAAAATCATAGAATTATATAAAAAGGTCGGATATGGGGAGTCTTCTTCCACCCCACCAACTTCAATGCGGAAGAATAAAAAGAAATAATCAATGAGACTAACACTCCGTCGAAGAAAAATAATGATCAACATATTATTATTATCCCTGACAAGCCCATAAATGTAGAACAACCGAAGCAAGATAAGTGTTCTAAAAGGAAGTCTAGAAGTATCCAGGAATCTCTTGGAAAAGATACCACCCCAAGTGTGGGCAACCAAAGCCAGCTGTCAGCCGCCAGCTTTGCCCACAAGAATAAACTATGCATGCTGAGCACGAATAATAAGAATAAAATACTATCCATAGCGCAGACTACCTTCGCAAACAAATTTGACTGTTGTCACTACTTAACAAGTAACGGGAAAACTGAACATCTCTTGAAAGGTTTAAAAGAAAAACTTGTAAAATTCACTATGAATGACTTTTGTGTAATTCTTTTAGGTGATGAAGACTTCAAAAATACTAATAATTATTATGATATTATATAATTATTATTATATTCCGTATAAGAGAAGTTACTCAAAACATAAATAATACGAATGTGATCATCTGTTTACCGACGTATAAAAATGGAAACTATGCTAATTTATTTAACAGTAGAATAGAAACTTTCAACAACCTCTTGTATCTAGATGTACTGACTTATGAACATGTATATCTGTTAGATAGTAACTTAAATTTATCCATTGACTACAAAATGTTTAATAAGCGAACTAGCTTAGTAAGTAACCATGGAATGTATATAATATTTAAGGACATAGATAGTTTAATAATTGACATACAATATAATAATAGTATAAGTGATGCAACTGACATAACTATTGATAATTATTTGACAAATAAGGACACTTTTTTTCTTGACTAAATATTTATGTATACTACATCAGAACATTGCCGGTCTCGTTAATAAATCTGACGCTCTCTCAGTCTGTTTATGTGAACTTTCAGAACGAGAGGTTGATATAGATATAATTTGCATTTCAGAGCATTTTATGTTGGCTGGCTGTGAGATTCAGCTACACCTACTTAATTATAGTTTAGCTGCTTGTTATGGTAGACAGACAAGTAGACGAGGCGGTGCATGTATACTTGTTAAGCATGGTATTCAATGGAAAGAATTGACCACTGTAGCAAACATGTCCACTCAAAGTATATTCGAGTGTTGTGCAGTTAAATTAACGGACTACAACATTATAATTGTGTGTATTTATAGAGTACCTAACTCCAATAATATCAACGAGTTTTTTGATAAACTGGAAACTCTTTTAAAATATTTATCCAAACAACGATGTAAGAATATAGTTTTAGCTGGTGATTACAACATTGACATCTTAAAGAGAAGTAAACTGTCAGTCGAATTCGAGTGTATTCTTTTAAATTTTAATTTACAACTTGCTTTGAGACAACCTACTCGGGCTGCAAGCCAAACATGCATAGATAATTTTGCTCATGATTTTAACAAGCGTCGTTGTGCATCGAAGGTATTGGAATTCGCGCTATCTGATCACACAGCACAACTGTTACAGTGCCCCGTTAAAAAAAAGAATGTTCTTAAGTATTATCGCAAAAGTACACGAGACTACAGTCAGGTAAATATAGAAAGATTCAAGACTTGTTTAAGTAGTCTATCCTTCTCAGATGTGTATGAGATGGACGATCCTAATGCAGCCTATAACTGTTTTATTGAAACGTTCCAGTTAATGTACGAATTATGTTTCCCCAGAAAAATTATTACTATTAAGACTATTAAAAAGCCTACTTGGGTATCAAGTAGGATAAAGTTGTGTAGTAAAAACAAACGGAAACTTCTATGGCAATATAGGTTAAAACCAAGTCAATCTAATAGAGATAAATTCAAAAGATATTCAAAATTATTGAAAAGAATTATGAATCTAACTCAAAAAGCACAAAACAATTACAAAATTAAAACCTCTAATAACAAATCTAAGACTACGTGGCAAATAATTAATAAGAGTAAATGCAATGCCTCGGAAAACTCAATTTCTTGCATCAAGTTTGAAAGTAAAAACATCACACACCCAAAGGACATTGCCAATACATTTAATAATTATTTTATAGATAAAATACAACCAACTATTAACGTGGGAACAAACTCTACGTCATTAATTATTGGCAGAGCACAGTCTATGTTTATGGCTCCGTCTACGCCCTATGACATACTAAATATTATTATGAAGCTTAAAAACACTAACAGCGTTGGCTACGATGGTATTGCCACTAAAATATTGAAAGCAGTTGCATCTGAAATATGTGCTCATTTGTGTTTCATTATTAATCTTTGTATAAGTGCAGGTGTATTTCCTGATGCATTAAAGAAGTCTATAGTGAAACCGCTATATAAGAAAGATAATCACGAATTAATGGTGAACTACAGACCGATCGCGCTTATACCAGTTATGTCTAAGGTGTTCGAAAAATACATATATGGTGAATTGAATACCTATTTAGAAAAATATAATATATTAAGTGACGAACAAAAGGGATTTCGCAAAAATAAAAGTATAAGTTTGGCTATTTATGAGTTCTTACATAATGTCATGCTAAATGTTGATAAGAGAACGCCAGTCTGTGCTATATTGTGCGACATGACACAGGCCTTTGACTGCGTCCATTATAATTGGCTGAGAACTGAGTCCCTGGCTGAGAAACTTGAAGCCTATGGTGTTAGAGGCAACGTTTTAGAATTAATTAAATCGTATCTTCACAACCGTAAACAAGTTACAGAAATTCGTAAAATAAATAAAAAAAGTAAACGTGAAGAAACTTTTAGATCAGAAGAACGCGAAGTTATATACGGAGTACCTCAAGGCAGTGTACTGGGGCCTCCGTTGTTCACTTTGTATATAAATGACTTGCCTAAAATAACTGAACATCCGATGACACTTTTTGCTGACGATTGCACTTTGGCAATAGCTTGTAATGACATAAACACATATGAAAATGACATTAATAATTCACTAATATCTATTATAAATTGGTTAAATGATAATAATTTAATAATTAATTTAAAAAAGACTAACGTAATGCACTTTAGACAACGTACACAAACAATCAATAATCTTAATATTCAATTTAATAATATAAATATTAATGAAGCTGACACAACAAAATTTCTGGGACTAATAATAGATTCTAAATTGAATTGGAAACCTCAAATAGAGGCACTTAGTAAAAAATTGAGTAGTGCAGCCTACGCTCTGAAACAGCTTGCTGTGGTTCTCAACACAGATGCGCTAATTACTGCTTATTATGGATTAGCCGAATCAATTATTAGATATGGGGTCATCTTCTGGGGGAATAGCACGGACAATCAAATAGCGTTTCGTGCACAGAAAAGGTGCATTAGATCGATGTTTAGACTGCAAACAACGGACAGCTGTAAATCTTATTTTATAGAACGTAAGATATTGACATTGCCCTCATTATACATCCTGGAAACAGTAATGTTCATTAAATCCAACCCTCATTTATTTCAGCGTTTGTCTGATGCTGTCCCTAGGAATAGACGTGATAATTTCAAACTATGTGTTCATGCCGCTAAAACAACTCTTATGCGTAAGAGCATCTTTTGCATGGCTCCGACCATTTTTAATAAATTGCCCAAATCATGGAAAACATTAAATACATCTGCTCTTAAAAGTAAATTGAAGAGTTTACTAACTGAAAGAGCATATTACAGTATAGCAGAGTTTATGAAAGAGGACAATTTTCCTCGTGTTTGAGATGACAATGTTGTATTTTTTGACATTATGTTATTGATCTATTGTATTTTTTGGAATAATTGTAATTTGGAATTGAAATTTTTAATGACAGTAATTGATATCTAATTGACCAATTTATTTAATGACTACTTTGACATTTAATTGTATCTAAAAATGTACTTATTGAATTTGAATACCTAATCTTTAATGAATAATGAAATGTAATTTTGATGAATATTATCACGGTTTATGCACCATCTCTTCCTACCAATTTGTACGCCACAATACGTGGCTGAACATGTTAGAACTTTTCTGTATCTCATTACTATCCTGCATGCAAATGTACACCATGTTTAAACAAATAAAAATTTACTTACTTACTTCAGACTAAGCAGATAATCTTCTATCACCATTGCTCCTACCAGAGACCGGGACTGGTTCATGAACCACATCAGCGACATGCTGGGCAAGCACTTCGAGCTGACGTTCCACGCGCTGTGTCCCACGAAGAGTGCGCCGCTCTTCGGCCACTTCCTGAACCCGTACGAGGTGTACGATGACATGAATGATCCTGATGCGCTGCGCAAGTAAGGGGGGTACTTTATTTAAAGTTTCTTCCTTTGTTCTTTCCATATTCTTGGGAAACGAAATATGCATACATCAGAGTATTATTTATTCATAGAACTTAAATTTAAACGTTTATAAGCCAATTATATACTAATTATATTACTTTTTTTTTTATGTTCGTTGAGAATATTGAACATTCTTTATACGTTAGTGGGTACAAGTCAACGGCCAAGTCACACAACATTAACTATAAATAATAAAGAAATCGCAGTAAGGAACCTTAGACTTGGCACGACTTTGTCTAGATTTCATTACTTTTTAGAGATGAACAAGCAGCTCCATCGACTTGGCTACTTTCTTACTGAATGTTTTAATGGGATATTAGTACAGATGTTAGAAAATAGCATCTTAGAGCAACCTGTACTTAAAAAACTGTCGCGCAGCGGTCATTTGCCGGGGTCACGGATCATAACATTAGCATCAATAAAATTAAAACGAATAAGCAATAGTATTTATTAGGTGATCTCAATTTTATTTACTTTTTCATTCATTTTTAATTTGCAATTTATTTTAACCAATCAACATTTATATGATTAATGGGCACTAGCCCTACCCGTGTGTTAAATTAATGTCACCATTGTAGCGCCACGTATATTTTGTCAAGGTTCGTAACAAGTCAACTGGAAGAGTACAACAGCTGTCCGGGCGTGGTGAAGATGGACCTGGTGCTGTTCAAGGATGCCATAGAGCACGTGTGTCGCATCGTGCGCGTCATATCACAGCAGCGAGGCCACTTGCTCTGTGTCGGAATAGGTCAGTGGCATAATCCGCGCCAGTAAAGAAACAGATTGAATGACAATGACCATGCTACTCATGCCCTCTCGCTTGCACAGTCAGCACATGAATAATGTGTGTGCCCGTGAAAGGTAATGCCGTGCCTTTCTTTGGCTGCCATTTACAATTCTGCATCGGACCGCATCGTATTGCAAATAAAGAAGTGCAGTGTGGCTCATCTGTAGTATGCTATGGTTCATTCTACTGTCCAGAGTTTCAAAATTTGCCTAAGATGTACATATAAATAACAATGGCCGCTCGATATAGTCTATGGTGTAACGAATTTAAAATTATGATAGTCCCATAACGATGAAACTATAATTATAAAAAAGTTTAGATACACGTACAGAATGTAAAAGTGAGTGTGATAATATGTGTATCCTATTTTGTGCGTATTTAATAAGTGACACGTAGATATATCGTTTAATTCCTAGGCAAATTTAATGTTATTGCTTTTGGTCAGTGGCTACCACATCCGTCTTTATATAATATACTAAAGTTTTGACCTAGAAGGGTTTTTACAATGTTATGCGACCAGCAAACTGCGCTGTGCTTCACTGAAGTGTTTTCTAAGCCTGTGTTACGCCCCACTAAGTCAGCGGGATTGTCCTAAAGGGTTACCACTATCCCGAAACATAAGGGCTAAGGAAGGAACATGGATGGGTTTTAGTCAGTAAGGTCTGACACTCCCTTCCGCTCCACCCAGAGCGGGAGGGATCATATATGATGATTACCCACCCTAAAAAAAAATGCCCCATGAATGGGCAAAACCTTCCCCTTTTCCGTCTCTCGATCTACAGTAAATGTCACAGTTTAGCTTGGCAGAGGATCTTTTTGCAGTTAACGGCTGCCGCTGCACTTTGTTAAGAATGCAGATGTTGATCATATTATCTGTAAATATACTGGGTGTAACCGAATGGGTATATACATACAAAAGGATACAGATGCTACAGAACACATTTTGCATAGTAAAAGTTGTTCTGTTTGGTGGTCTGTAGCATTTGCTTTTTTATGCATATACCCTTTCGGTTACACCCTGTATGCGGTGTAGATGCAAGTACAGACTGTTCTAAACCATTACGTATTTACCATCAGGTGGTTCTGGCCGCACGTGCCTCACGCGACTTGCGACGTATATCTGCGAGTACAACTCGTTCACCGTCATCGTCACCAAGACCTACGGCTTAAAAGACTTCAGGGAGGATTTAAAGGTTACTGCCCTTTAATGAAAAGGCGTCCAGAAATCGGGCATCATAATGATCATGATCATTATACTAACGCCCGGTTTAAGGACACAAACCAACACGAATAAAAATCAATACAATAATTACCTGACAAATTATCGAGCGCGCGTAACCTGTTGTGATTGGTCGTGTTAATTATCAATGGCCAATCGCATCACTTGCGTTTCAATTCATTTTGAAACGTCGATGAATTTCTTTTCAGAAACCTGGCGTACGAATATTATAGTCATGTAGATGAAAGCAATAATTTACGGATATTATGTATTATTTATAACGAAGCTTTCAGCAAATAATTTTTGGCGACTACAAAAGGAAGAGGTGCGTCATTTAACTGAACACTTCTTACACCGGGTGTTTGTAGCGCAATTATAGATAAACTACGATAACATGGCCCGCCCCTTCGAAATTCAAAACGTTTGAAAGAATTCGTGAAAGTAATTACAAAGGGCCGCCAAGACTCACAATGCATGTTGCCGGCCTGCTACCTTAAGACGAATATTTACAACAACATACAAACTCTTTGGTAAGGATGTGACTACACATATTAAAAGAGTAATTTGGAGGGGCGCGCCATGTTATCGTAGTTTATCTCTACTTTAGCTACACTCGCAACAGTCCGGATTTGGTCCATTTTAAATATATGATTTGACTTTGTCTTTGACACAGACGGAGTTAATTTCGCATTTATAATAATAGTTTCGATTAATCTTTCTTTTCTCAACTCTCACTATCAGCTCCTGTACACGGGCTGTGGCGTAGATCAAAAAAAGACTACGTTCATATTCTCGGACACGCAGATCGCCGACGAGGCCTTCACCGAGATCATGAACAACCTGCTCAGCAGCGGCGAGATCACCAACCTTTACAAACCTGATGAGTTTGAGGATGTAAGTGACTTAGCACATCTCATGACATCATTATTCTCTTGACCCTTTTTTTTTTAAGGCTGGGAAAGCATCCAATGACTTCTCCCGCTCTGGGTGGAGCGGAAGGGAGTGTCAGACTCTACTTACGTACTACTTACTATTAGTCATCTCAATAATCACCCCTTTTCAAATCATTTATCATCTTTTACACGGTCCATTCATCGTTACTTTGGTCTTCCCCTTCCGGCGACAGGGACCGACTGCGATCGAGGATCCAGTTAATGCCGGTCCCAGTCACCAGAAACCTCTGCTCGCTTTTAATACTGGTTGTAAAGTACCTATGTTTCTATATCACCAGATAAAAACTGCTCTAGAGAAGCCGATGAAAGCCGCAAACTTGATGCAGACCAACGAGATTATATACCTGTTCCTAGTGGAGAGAGTCAGGAGTAACCTGCACATCGTACTGTGCTTCAGTCCTATTGGGGAAGAGTTCAGGTATATTACAATCACTAGGTCACCAATCTATCTTCGGAATAATCTTCAAATAGTTTGTCTTTAGTGTAAGGCCGCATCGCAACCAAAAGTAAGCGGCGCACGCGCAAGCGATTGTCAGACTCTTTTGTGAATATGACATACTCGCGTGATCGTCATGTCGCGTTTGTACAGAGGGCAGCCATCGAGCTAACCCATCTGTAATTTTTTTTTACACTATTACAAATGAATAAGTTTCATGTTCAATTGGAAAATTTGACAGTTTGAGATAGCTTTATAGGTATGCTGGCGTCTGTAACGTCTTAATTTATGCTTGAAACGATCTTGTCAGACGTTTACTCGCGCAAGGGTTGCTTTCAGTTAGGAAACGGGGTAAGAATTTTTCATACGATGTTAAATATAAATAAACAAATGAAATAAATAATCTTTGAACTTGTGCCACCAACCAAACTTTATTTGATCTTTTGTCTCTCGCACCCTAACCAACAATTTTTCTGGGTAAGTTCTATGCACAAAATTGAAGAAATTACTAAGCATTTAAATAATAATAAAAAAGACTGAGCACACTACTTATGTTTCTATTATAATATAATTAAATCATGATTCGAAAGACACGTGGCGCCACCTATTAAGTATCATAAGAACGTTTTTCCTCGGGAACAATACTGTTTATCGGGATGTCTATGACCGTTTCTCTACACATGACAACCTGCAAAATTTCAGAAAGATTGGTTCACTGGTTCAGGCATGAAAAGGTAATAAAAAATAAACTGACTTTCGCATGTATAATATTATTAGTTAGGAAGTTAAAATACACGGAGTCGTGTTTTGAATTCAAGGCAACACAGCCATGGTCCGGGGCGAGAGGGAGTGGGAGGCAGTCACCTCCTTCTGCGAAAAAGTTATGCTCGCGAAGGAGGTGGCGGGATGGGAGAGAGAAAGGTCCTCCCGTCCCAGCCGCCGCAGGAGACGCCCCGGGCGTCGGGAGCCACGTGACGACTCCCGGCCACCGTAGGCGCGGGCCTGCGGGCGGTGAGTAATGGGTAACTCACCGTCCGATCAGCACCAGACCCGTGCCGTACGGCGCGTATATGTTCCACGCGCGCCTCAAAGAGATGTCAGCATATGAAGGGGCCCCTCAGGGCCAAGCCTGCCGGGTAAGCGGGATTGTCCGAAAGGGTTACCGCTACCCCGGAACATAAAGGGCTACGGAAGGAACATGGATGGGTTTTAGTCAGTAAGAGTCTGACACTCCCTTCCGCTCCACCCAGAGCGGGAGCAGTCATTGGATGATTTCCCAGCCTTAAAAAAAAAAAAAAAAAAAAGGCAACACTTTGCGCGGCGATTCCACTTGAAATTTTTTTATTTATAAAACTTTTTAATATCGTTGTTTTTTTATGTTCCAGAAACCGCATCCGTCAATACCCAGCACTTATCAACGCGACCACCACCAACTGGTTCCTGGAGTGGCCGCGAGAGGCGCTGCTCGAGGTCGCTTACAGGTTCCTCATGGGAGTTGAGCTGCTGGCTTCTATCACTGGCCCCAGGGTAACGTGGCCTTTATAATCGTACTAAACATCGATTTTTGCACTTTATATCTAAGTAGCTGCTGCCAGCGGCTTCGCCCGCGTGACCGAATGAACGGGAAAGTTCCCTTACCCTTACTACCGGGATAAAAAGTTTCTGTGCTAAGTTTCTTCCAGATCCGTTCAGCTGTTTGAGGGTGAAGGACAGACAAACATACAAACTGACACACACACACTTACAAACTTTCGGCTTTATAATATATAGGTCCAACGAACATGGTCAGGCGAAAAAAATATGAGCTGTTCCTTACATTTATGCACACGTAACTCAATAAGATGTATGGAACTGCTCAGATTTTTATCGCGATTTCAGGGTTCACCTCATAGTAAAAGTTATTCGTAACGATGAGTACAATGCTCCCACGAAATTCTTAAGAGTAAAATTTTTAACACCTTGTATAATCTAACATTAAAACTAAAAAGAATTAATCATGTACAAGTATATAAAACTAATTAAAATAAAGAGTCGTCGCTGTCGACTGGTAATGTATTCAAAAGATGGCCGGCATTGCCACGTTGTATGGCAATGCGAAGCCTCTGGCCAAGGTAAAAGCCAGCCCTTGGGCCACGAGAAGTGTCAACTAGCCGTCTAGAGATATTGGTAAAAACAATAAAGGTCCAACAATAGGTCGATGCCATCGACCTATTGTTGGACCTTTTATTGTTTTTTTACCATCGACTCGATGGTCAGGACAAATGTGCGTCTACCTTTACGAGTACGTCGGGCCGATGAACTTTTACATTCGTTTTATCTGTGCAGACTAAACTAGGCTTCATTTTTTTTTCTTTCAGGTCCGCAGAATGGAGTCCTTGATCGAGAGTCGTGAAGATATCCTCCGCGCGTCCGTAGCATCCACTATGTCCCTTATTCACTCTTCTGTGGGCAGGTACAGCGTCAAGATGTGGCAGGAGATGAGGCGGACTAACTACGTCACGCCCACCAACTATCTGGAGCTCGTGTCGGGCTATCAAGAGTAAGTGGACGTTAATAATATCTTTCTTAACAAATATTGGTCACGACCGCGAATACCTAAGCTAGACACAAGTTATTAATTATAGTGCACAAGTATTTGCGCAAAGATATAGTCTGTTCTAAAAGTAGACGATAAAAATCTAAACAAATTGATCTGAAAACGTAGCTGTGGATGCCAACTTTTAGTGCCATTTCCAAATCTAGTGGTTTAATTTGATTGCTTGAATACATAAACCTGAAATTCTGGTTTTAAATTTGAATAAAATTGATGTTATTTCAATTGAAAATAAATAAAAATTGATAGAATTAGAGGTAAGATACAGATGTATCTCTCGTCTCATATAGTAATTGCGTAAGAATTAAACCTGAAGATTTCTGGATCACACCATAGATGCCACTCACCCTCATACTCCGATGGGAAAGGGCTCCATTCATACTGATATTAATGATAATGTTCCCACCAGGATGTTGAAAGCCAAGCGCATAGAGATAGCTCTACAAGCCAACAAGTTGCGCAACGGACTAGGCAAGGTGGAGGAAACTACTCGCCTGGTCGGGCAGATGTCCGAGGAACTGGCGGAGGCTAAGGTGACGACGTAATGCTGTTGTTGTTAGTCACGCTAATTATTAGGCTCGTTTAGACCACCAACAATTAAACGCATTTAAGTGCTACACGAATGTAAAACATCCTTCCGTTTCCCTCAATCGTTTGGAGACGGCCTAGACAGAATGATGATTTAAATACGTTTAGCGATAAATGTTTGTAGGAATTTGGATTGTTGGTTTGATGTATTTAAATTAGAAATTATATTCAGTCCGTCAGTCAGATAATAAAAAAAAACCAGGCGCGCTGGCTATGATAATATCTATCTGTGTCAATCAGAGTTCAGTTTAAGTTTAATACTCGTAGGTCTGTTACAGCACACCATAAACTATAAAGAAAAATGCTTAAGGTTGTCTGGTATATGTCGCTATTATCGACAAGACCGCCGTTGTGAATGTTTAGTGAAAACTGTCACCACAACTACACATAAGTTTTGTAATTGATGTTTCCAGGTCCAAGTAGGCTTATACACAGAGCAATGCATCGAATACATGGGCGTGATCAACGTGCAACAACGCAACGCCGATGAGCAACAACGCAGCGTTGCGGCCAGGAGTAAGAAGACCATGGAAGAAGAGGTCCAGTGCAAGAAGCTGGCTGATGCCGCCATGCGGGACCTGGCTAGTGCCATGCCGGCCCTGGAGGAAGCTATCAAGGTATAAGCCAGGAGCACGCTGATGGAATAAAGTGTTGTTTAAGTTACGGGTATGGTATGGTATGGTATGTTGGTAAGACTGGCTGTCAGAATTTGGGGTTTCTGTCGACACGACGCGGGTGGTTGGTTTTTGCTAATTACCTATGAGTTTATATTGATATTTCCTCTTTAATAGCTACTTGCAATGTATGTATGTAACTATGTTTGTTCGGGGGGATTCTTGCAACTCAATTTTGTAGCAGATGTCTTCAACCGATTGAGCTGATATTTGGTATACACGTTCAGATTGGAATAAGAATAAGACATTTTGAATGACAATGCGTGATCTGACGACATTCTAAATCCAAAATGGCGGAACACCCAAGATGGCGGATTTGTTATTTTAATGCACTCCTATAATATATAGGTATCAAATGAGAGAGAGATGGGTTTGCTGAGAATGACTCGAAAAATAAAGTGCAGTCATTGCAAATCCAACATGGCGGAACACCCAAGATGGCGGACTAATTATTTTGTTATTTTATTATTTATTTTATTATTCACAGGCATTGGACGCTCTGAACAAGAAAGACATCACAGAAGTGAAGTCTTACGCCAAGCCGCCGTATAAAGTCGAGATGGTGTTGGAAGCTGTACTCATATTACTGCAGGTAATAACCCTTATTAAATTGACTTTATATTAGAGAACAATTCAATTTCTCGCTATCAATTACATGGGACTTAATCATTACAGACGAAATATGGGTGTTTCTACTATAGGTACACGTCTGCCTAACCTTTGGGGTAAGAAGGCTTGATGTTATGTCATGTGTAATTATATTTTAAACATCGACTTACTGTTACGACCAAATCACGTAGATTTTATTAATTTTAATACTATACCTAATTGAACATGACTCAAAAATTCAGTCCACGTGATGTATTTAGCAAACTTGCATCTTTTTGATGATTGTAATGAGTAATTCTTGACCGTTCATGATACCTCGTTTTCATTGGAAAAATGGTAAAGAAATCGTTCTTCTTCTTTTCGTGTGGAGTGCCACCAGGTTAATGGTGGCAGAGTTTTAATGCTGCCCATGGGCCTCTGACTTGGCTTCACATACTGTTGGGAAACATCTCTCAGGCATGGCCGGTTTCCACACGATGTTTTCCTTCACCGATTTCAAGCAAGTGATAATTTCACAATACGCACATGAGTCCGCAAAATCAGAGGTGCGTGTCTTGAGTTCGAACTCGGCTATCACTGCTGTAAAGAAATAATTGTAAAACATGCGTTGCCGACAGTAAGTGATTTGATATGTCATGCAATATTGAACGGGTATGGTCGCGGCATGTTTTCCGCAATACAAAAACATGTCACGCTGACAACGTTAATTTCATTTCCACACCAGAAAGAGCCAACGTGGGCCGAAGCGAAGCGCCAGCTCGGCGACCAGTACTTCCTGGACCGACTGCGAGACTTCGACAAGGACAACATCTCCGACAAGATTCTGAAGAAGATCGGCACTTACACCGTGAAGCCGGATTTCGACCCTGAGATTGTGGGCGCGGTGTCTTTGGCTGCCAAGTCGCTGTGCCTGTGGGTGAGAGCTATGGAGAAGTATGGCAAGATTTACAAGTAAGTATCTATCAACGAACCTACGTAGACGTTGTAATTTCTTGTTTACAACAATCGATTTAAAAAAATTGTTTTAGGTATATAGCGTTTACCAAGTAAGTGCTAAATTGATTACGTCACTTCAATCCTTTTACAGTTTTTGTACAGACTCCAGCACATCAAGTTATCGCCAACTGTCAAATTTTCCCAATTGAAAATATACCTTATGCTGTTGTAATAAAGTTGAAAAACAATCAAAGAAATTTGTCAGATTGAGGTAACTTGATGTGCTGGGCTCTGTACCTTCAAAAACACCAACCTAGCAGCAATAGCCTAGCAATCTTATCCCAACGATAATAAACATCTTACATGCGTTTCCAAACCGTAATTATGCAATAACTTTACTTCATCCCATCCAGGATAGTAAAGCCAAAGAAGGAGCGACTGGCAGAAGCCCTGGAATCCCTTCGCATGAAGCAGCAGATCTTGGCCGAAGCGCGCGCAAAGTTGCGCGAACTCAGCGAGATGATAGCTCGCTTACAGAAAGAATATGATGAGAAGCTGGCGCAGAAAGAAGAACTGGAACGAAAGTCCAAGATGCTGCAGCTCAAGTTGGAGAGAGCTGAGGCTTTGATCTCTGGATTGTCTGGTACGTTTCAATTCAATTCAATTCAATTTATTTATTTGTGAACATAGGTATATAATAGATCATATTTATAGTAACTTTGCACCTACACTACAAAGATCATTTTCAAGATAGAATAATAATTTCAAGAGCGTGTATCTTCTATAACCTTAACATCAAATAACCTTAACGTTAAAATGACTAACAATTTAAGACAGGACGCTTATCAATTTTTTCTGTACTACCAGGTGAGAGGGAACGCTGGGAGCTGACAGTGGAACGATTGGACAAGGAGTTCGACAACCTGCCGGGTGACTGCCTCATAGCCACTGGCTTCGTGGCCTACCTCGGGCCCTTTGTGTCCGAGTACCGGGAAGCCCTCATGTCTGATTGGTTTATGGAGGTAACACCACCTATGAACCGTCATCCTTCTATAGGGAGCCGCTCCATAGCCGATTATACATATTAAATTAGCTGCTGCCCGGCTCCGCCCGCGTCAATGTTGAATATTTTTAAACAAACTTCCACCACCTCCTTCACATCTTTACGGGTGAGTTTTCTTAAATCCTTTCTTATCTGACGTCTCCTACTCATAATCTATCTCTGTGCCAAATTCTATCTTCGTAGGTCCAGAAGTTTTTGAGATTTCGTGATTAATCAGTTAGTGAATGTAGGAATGAGTGACCTTTCGCTTTATATATAGATTGTATTTTGCTTGGTTGTAGACATATTGACATTTGCGGTACCTATATTTGGACTTTTAATTGTATTCAGTACCTAGCTACCACCACGTATAATGAGTTTGTTTTGGCATTTTTTCTCAGGGAACAGTCAGTTAAGAAATGCCGGCGCCATCTTTAATAGCTTTAAAATATTGACATGTAAAAATTTCTTAGAATATACTACTTACAGAAATAAACATTTCATGTCATTTCAATGGAAGCATTTTACTTGGTTGTAGCATTCTTGACGCAGTTTATACAACAATATAACCGAGCATAAAAGATCCAACCGAAAATAAACAAACGCTATTCGCGACGGGCTAGCCCATGAAGCAAATACAAAGAGGAGATGTCATAATGTGACTGTGCACTGTTACAATAAGTCGGTCCTGACGTCATCACGGTGGGCGTGGCCTCGGTCAGTCTGTCGGCACACGTTGCGTACTAACTACATGTTTACAGTCCAGTGTTCAGTCTATTTTATTATTTTCTATCTTATTTTAAAGAACAAGATGACGTGTTGTGTACTATCATGTAAAAACTATTCAGATAGACGATCGGATGCCTTGGACGGCATAACATTTCACGTGTAAGTAATTTTATTTCATAAATTATTAGAAGCGTTCTAGAAAAATCTGTGCATTCTGTCTCTTAATAATAGTGTCACTGCTCGACAAAAGATGGTGCCAATCTGTATCACATGAATAGCTAAGAAATGCGAATAATTATTTGTGTATTTACCTAGATATATACATTAAGATTACATGTAGTCTGTTTTGCTCACAAAAATATTGTTGGATAGTTTTTATTACAATTATAAACCGTGGTAGTGTTTACACGCCATCTATCGTTAAGTAGTGAAATATTAAGAATTGAATGTATTAACAGGGCCGTATTCGGAATCCAAGTGTTTATATTACAATATCTGTTTACATACATGAGAATATTTTAATTATTAATCAATGATGGTAAATGAAGCCTACCTGATTGTTTGATATTTTTTAGATTTCTGTCTGACGAAGATTTAAGGAAGCAATGGATTTCAAAAATCAACAGAACAGATTGGAATCCAACAAAATACACAAAGATTTGTTCATGTCACTTTAATAATAAAGATTTCACAGTGACCAAAAAAGGTCTTAAAAGATTTTATACATGTAATTTTATTGTTTTTATTGTTTATAGTATATATTTCAAATACAATGTTTTTGAAATTGTTAAAACTACCCTATGCTTTCGGTACTAAAAACTCTGAGTACGGCCCTGTAACATGCCTGCCATTATCATACCTATACACTAGTGATATCTAGCGAAATCTAGCTAAAACGACATTGTAACAATCGACAAAGCTTAATCTATTAATTGTCCTATTCACCGCTAGATGGAAAATAGAGAGGGGCGTGGTTTGTAACGTCTCTCGCCCCCCGTAAAGTGTCACGCATTATGTTAAAGGGAAATCCAGTTACGGCATCTCCTCTTTGTATTTGCTTCATGGGCTAGCCAGTGCCCTGTCACAACAAATGACTTGATGAAAATGAAATTTATTGGTTATTTTCAAACATTGTCCATGCAAGCAATCCCTACCTCAAAATGTCCCTTTCTCAATATGTTCTTTTCTCGTCACGATATCATTGCGCGAAAAAAACATAATAGAGGATCTCAAATTGAAAATGCATTGGATGACATTAATTTGTTTACAAAAAAGTAGATAAACAAGAACTCTAATAATTACTGCACTAAAATAAAATGTAATTCTTTGTCTAATTTGAGAAAGGACATTTGGAGAAAAGGACATTTGGCCGCTGAGGCGGGTCCGCGATCTGCAATCAAATACTTGTACCTGAACTTAGATGTAATTAATAACTTCATTACATTGCAGGTATGCAACGAAAGTCTGCCCGTGACGTTGGACCTAAGCATGAAAAAGTTCTTGCTAGATGATGCCACGCTAAGAGATTGGAACTACATGGGCTTACCCGGTTAGCTATTGATTCCAAATTCAACGTAATCATCATTTCAGCCGTTAGGCGTCATACTGCTGCACATAGGTCAGCCCGAAGCTTCACCACTTCTCCCGGTTTTTTGCTTTTCGCACCCATCGGATTTCTGGGGCTTTCAGTAGGTCATCGGTCCACCTTGTGAAAAGACCTCCACAGCTACGTCTTCCTGTCCGTGGTCGCCGCTCCAGAATCTATCGGCCCCAACGTATTAAAACGTCTTTATTGCCTAAAGGTAGGCAGAGGTGTATATTTTACACATATTTCCCTAGTTATGTGTATATTCCAGTTTTTCAGAATTTGCCAAAGATGTAAACAACAATGGCCGCTCGAAATTGTCTATTTTTTATATTGAGTAACTTTCTAATCAAAAACAATTTTGGTACATTCTAAATCCATTTAAATATTTCTAGTCACAAACTGTAATCGAAATAAATTAGTCAATATTGAAGAGTTAAAAACATTAGATAAAATTCAACATCCATCTCAGCTTTCATTTATAAATACAATAATAGAATACTTAAAAGTTTTGAAACACGTACAGGATGCAAAAGTGAGAGTGATAATATGTGTATCCTATTTTATGCGTATTTACTCAGTGACACGCAGATATCGCGTTTAATTCCCTGGCAAATTCTGCTTTTGGTCAGTGTCTACCTACCACATCGTCTTAAAGTCCCATGTAATAAGGGGCATGAGTCAAGGTATTAATGAGAAATCACTTGATAAGCCAATTAACATCGTGTGCTACAACGATTGCGACGAACAATGTATTGTAACAACGTTACGTGATTGTTGCAATACTTACATTGTTTCTTCAGCATCTACCTCGCTTATTCCAATATGGTGGTCTGTTACAATTTTGAGTGCCAACATTTGAGTATGTTACTAATTGTCTTTAGTGAGAATATAATCAGAAATTAACCTGAACAGGGTAAGTAGTAGTTAGTAGTAGTAGCTAAGTAGGGGACGCGGGTAGTTGCTTTTGGAACAGACGATGCAGTTGGGGTCGTTTTCAGTGTAATAGTTGTGTTACAGACGACAACTTCAGTGCGGAGAACGGCATCATAGTGGTCCGCGCCACGCGCTGGCCGCTGGCCGTGGACCCGCAGGGCCAGGCGCTCATCTGGCTAGCGCGCCTGGAGGAGGCCAACGACATACAGGTGCCAGCCGAGTTTCGCCACTATTCACCGTTTCAGTCGAAAGATGTCCACTACTGGACTTAGGTCTACCTCAAACCTCGCCACTTCTACCGGTTCTGGGTTACCGCGGACGTTGCCAGTTTAGAGTAGATTCAATTTACTGGGAATGATTGTCAAAAATAGTAAAATTAAACACGAAGCCGACAGCTGTACCGGCTAAGGGTCTCCCCACATATATCGACGCGGAATTGGCTTAAGCCGAGTGTGTATCACCACACTACTCGACTTATCTCGGCCGGCGTCGCGACGCGTCGTCCGAGCCGAGCCGATGCGAATGGTATTAGTAACACCCTTATTACATAGACATAAAGGCTTTTTTGACCGGTGTTAGCCGATTCCGCGTCGATAAATGTGGGGATACCACCTTTATACAGCAAATCGCAGCTACACTTAATGCGTCAATCTTTTGCAGACGTAATAAATGAAACCCTTAAATTATGCCCTTTCTTCAGAGTTCTAAGAGGTTTTCCCTTCAGTTTGCCGTTTGTCACGACTTCCCAAAACTCGATCCTTATTAACCATTCAAACGCAAAATCAATTGGGTCGATTCCTGGCTAGAAATAGATTTTTCGAAATTCCAATAATGCAGTTTTAGTTTTTATCAAAATCGAGTCTGCGGCTCCTTTGAGTACTTTTCGCTATTCCTCATACTTTCGTGTTTCGACCTCCACGTCCACTTGAACAATTCAGTCTGTATGTATATACCTATCCTTAAATTTGTTAATTCTAATACATTATGTTGTATTTAAAACTTTGAAACTTGGCTCGCCTCAACAAGCAGTACCGTCGTGTAAGCTCCGTACAGTATCGTTCTTTTCTTTAGCATCGTTAAAACAATCATTCAATTTAACCCTTTGAACGCCCGAGTATAAACGCACGCGCGTGCTCTCCTCGCTAAGCTACAAATTTATTTCTTCTTGTTATCATGAATTGCCCAAAATCCATGGTGTCTTTTTTATTTTATTATATTATTTATTTTATTTATGTATTTCATGAGCTGAGCTTAAATTTTTAAGATACCTATATAAACACTCAAAAAGTAATGATTTAACTGTTTATTTCGTGTGTTGTTGCCGTTGTCACATATTTGTGTCGTTGGTGTTCAGGGCATGTTTGTGACAATGGCGTTCAAAAGGTTAAGATGAAAGCGCCTGGTTAGTTGACGTAATCGGAATATTCTTAAGTTTTCGCTGTATGTTGAGTAAAATATGATTTACGACCATAAGAAATGTGTTTTTACTGAATCATAGTCATTAAAATCATGATACTGATAGCTAACAAAAATACAAAAAATAAATTGTCTCTAGATTTGCGACTTCGGCCAGCCGAACTATTTGAAGGTAATGGAGACCTGCCTCTCGACGGGGAAGCCCATCATTATCCAGAATGTGGGCGAGGTCCTGGACCCGTCCATCGCGCCCATTCTGGAGAAGGCCGTCGTGACCATCGGCGCTTCCAAGGTCATCAAGTTTAACGATAAGATGGTCTCGTACCATCCTAACTTCCGTCTTTATTTGACGACTAAGCTTGGTGAGTTTACTACGTACCTATCTATGTAATTTTTGACTAATGCATTCTACCTGTTTAAGGAACGTGTCAAAATTTGAAAAGTCCTGACAAAAAGCTGGACACATTTGCAAATGGGTCCGGAAATTTACTATAAATCTTTCTTTTTTAGTGATAATTTTTTTTTTTATTTTCGAATAAAAACCTGAATCTGAAAAATATATGAAGAAAAAACAATAGATTACAAACTTAAAAATTTGGAATGAGCATTTTAGGTGCATTTGTCCTCTTTGCTATACGCTCGCTCACACGACCCCGTCATCCCCTTCTAACCTAACCTGTCTGAGTCGGTGTGCCCTAAATTCTAGATTGTATCTAGTTTCTCCGGGTAACAATAGTTGAGGGTGCAATGTAGAAGGATCTTTAGTAGATTTTCTAAATTATATTAAGGATCGAATATTGCATTTCTTAGAGGACGCAATTTTATTATTGGGACATGTTTGGGGGGTTAATAGAACCTTAACCTCAAGTTTGTGGGGTCGCCACCCTTGTCCCCCGGCCGCCATCTTGGAAAAAGGGTGAAAACACTTTTTTCGCGATATCTCGGAAACAATGCGTCTTACAAAAAAATTGCCAAGACATAATTTGTAGCAAATTGTTTTGTCTACAAATATGTAATACAACTTTTTGCCCTAAATTAAAAATTATAGAAGTTATAAGCAAAAAAGAGAGATTTTTTTTATAAAAATTTTCTTTTTTGCTCTATAACTTTTTTTTTATACATTTTGCAAAAAAAATACCTCAGACCAATCTTGTAGATGATCTTTTGAGGAAAATTGACCGGGTTCGTCAATGTTCATGAGAGTCCGGTCGAAACGTAATGTTTAACTTATTTTTGTTTTTTTTTTTATTGTAAATATATTCTTACAAAAATTTTGTTAAATTAAAAAAACAAATCAAACTTGATAGATCTTCTCAAAACTGCTCTTTCAGGGGTTGGTTTTCTGTCGACCAAGCTGAATCAGATGCATCATGATTCTGTTATTATTATGGCCAAGGACATTGCCATTCTTGTATTGCTCACGGCATTAGGCACAAGACAGCATTTTTTTAAGGCTGGGAAATCATCCAATGTCATCTCCAGTTCTGGGTGGAGCGCGAGGGAGTGTCAGACTCTTACTGACTAAAACCCATTCATGTTCCTTCCGTAGTCCTTTATGTTCCGGGGTAGCGGTAACCCTTTCGGACAATCCCGCTTACCCGGCAGGCTTGGCCCATCATGAGATGTCCATGATCACCAAGAGATGTCATGTGCTGACATCTCTTTGAGGCGCGGGTGGAACATATATGCGCCGTCCGGCACGGGCCTGGTCCTGATCGGGTGGTGAGCCACCCATTGCTCACCGCCCGCAGGCCCACGCCTACGGTGGCCGGGAGTCTTCACGTGGCTCCCAACGCCCGGGGCGTCTCCTGCGGCGGCTGGGACGGGAGGACCTTTCTCTCTCCCATTCCGCCACCTCCTTCGCGAGCATGACTGTTTCGCAGAAGGAGGTGACTGCCTCCCACTCCCTCTCACTTCGGACCATGGCTTGCACCAGGGCCGGACGCGAGAGGTCGCCGCCGCCGATTGCCTCTACGAAAACACGGCGGTGCTCCGCCCAAGTGGGGCAGGTGCTCCACCGTGTCCTCTGGGGGATCCTCGCAGTGGTGACACCCGGGCGTTTCCTCCCGCCTGATTATGTGCAGGAACCTCCCGAAACATCCATGTCCGGTGAGGACCTGCGTCAGGCGGTAGGTGAGGGCGCCGTGACGCCTCTCTAGCCACTCCTCAAAGAAGGGCCTTATCGCCACTGACGTGGCGTGCCCTAGGTACAAGACAGCCTAACATTTATTTTTCAAAACCTTCAAAAGGGAGCACATCTGCTCAGATATAGCCCTTCAAGTTTTATGTATGGTGATCTCATAACACAGAATTTGCTGTTTCTTCATGCTTTTTCAGGATGTGATACAACATCAGCAGCCTATAAAATGGGGAAATTAAAATGTATTAAAATTATGGAGAAACATCCTTAATTAGCTGGTGGTATTCCATCTTTGCTCACTCTTGTTGGCGAACGTTTTTTCATATCTTTATACGGCTGTATACCAGCTAATTCAATTGCTGATGGTTTATCACATCCTGAAAAAGCAGGTTTTGAAAAAATTATGTTAGGCTGTCTTCTGCCGCAATAATAACAGAATTATGAGATCGGGATGCAGTAAGCGCAGCAGAGACGATGATTGAATCTGCATCTGATTCAGCTTGGTCGACAGAAAAACCAACCTCTGAAAGAGCAGTTTTGAGAAGATCTATCAAGTTTGATTTGTTTTTTTAATTTAACAAAATTTTTGTAAGAATATATTTACAATAAAAAAAAAAACAAAAATAAGTTAAACATTACGTTTCGACCGGACTCTCATGAACATTGACGAACCCGGTCAATTTTCCTCAAAAGATCATCTACAAGATTGGTCTGAGGTATTTTTTTTGCAAAATGTAAGTATAAAAAAAGTTATAGAGCAAAAGAGAAAATTTTTATTAAAAAATCTCACTTTTTTGCTTATAACTTTTATAATTTTTAATTTAGGGCAAAAGTTGTATTACATATTTGTAGGCAAAACAATTTACTACAAATTATGTCTTGGCAATTTTTTTGTAAGACGCATTGTTTCCGAGATATCACGAAAAAAGTGTTTTCACCCTTTTTCCAAGATGGCGGCCGGGGGACAAGGGTGGCGACCCCACAAACTTGAGGTTAAGCTTCTATTGACCCCCCAAACATGTCCCAAAAATAACATTGCGTCCTCTAAAAAATGCAAAGCTAATGTAACATTTCAATGGACTAATTATATTTAGTCCGTCAGTCAGATAAAATAATATATAAAAAAATAATATTAAATGTCAGTAACAGTACGTCCAAGTTCCGATGATAAATAACAAAAAACATTAAAATTCCAGGTCAGATAATACACCATATTCCATAAGTAAAAGCAATAATTAATTAATCAAAAATTCGAGGTAGTTACAAAAAGAAATAATTAATTAATCACAAAATCGAGGTAGTTAGAAAAAATAAATAAAAAGAATAATAATAATTAAAGATTGTCCGTTAAAAACTCAGTTACAGTTGTATGCTTTTTCTATTAATAATTTACGAAGTCTACCTTGGAATTCCAAGGTAGACTTCGTTCGCACGTTCGCACCGTTTTCCAATCTTTCCAAGCACTTGGTAATTTATTATAAACATAAATTGCCAAGTGCTTGGAAGGTAAACGAACATACGCAACTTAATGGTCTGCAACGTAGTAAGGGTGCTGGTGTCACGTCACAATTGTATAACTATTTTACTTGTATTGAATTTACCATGTACCATTTATTGTAAACATATGTAAAACTTGATAAAAATAAATTATTATTATTAATAATAGCATGAGTTTGTCATATTCAACTAAGAGCAACGATCGCGTGTTTGTGTGATGATCGCTTTTGACGCAGACGCGGCCGTAAGTGCAGTGCTAATCGTAGCGTGTATTTTCCCATCAGGCAACCCAGTCTACACACCAGAAACCCTTACAAAGACTACGATGGTGAACTTTGCGGTGAAGGAGCAGGGCCTCACGGCGCAGCTGCTGGGCATCGTGGTGCGCAAGGAGCGGCCGCAGCTCGAGCAGATGAAGGACACGCTCGTGCTCTCCATAGCGCACAACAAGAAAGTCCTGGTGAGTAAGAGTCTCCCCACATTTATCGACGCGGAATCGGCTAACACCGGTCAAAAAAACTTTTATGTCTACGTAGTAAGGGTGTTACTAATACCATTCGCATCGGCTCCGCTCGGACGACGAGACGCGACGCCGGCCGACGGCGAAACGAGCCGTTGTCAACAGCTGATCGGCGATAAGTCGAGTAGTGTGGTGATACGCACTCGGCTTAAGCCGATTCCGCGTCGATAAATGTGTGTAATAATCGTGTTAGGGTTAACACGATTATTTCCAAACATGTGCCCGATGGAATTTTCCGTCGGCAAAAATGCCGAATTTCCAAACAAACTTTCATTTCCTTTTTAAACCCTTAAGGGGGTGAATTTTTAAAAATCCTTTCTTAGCGCCCCTAATACACTCGTTATAAAAGCCATTTTTGTGTCAGTGAATCAATGTAAGATTTTTTCATTATGTAGATAGTTTTTTTGGGATAATAAAATCGAGATTTCTGTGCTATAGCGAGCTATTGTTGTAAGCAGAGAGAGAGTAATCAATGATTCGTGGATTTTTTTTAAGTGTATGCTGCCGACGTTTTCTATCTGAATATCGAGAAGACATTCTGCTGTAGTTATTTGAATACTTAACAAAACCGGCGTTATGTGGTGTACTACAAAACTTTAACCTTCGGGGAATATGTGTAAAGTTTAACAAAACAGTCCTTACAACCTCCTAATCACAAACCCTTATCAGATGGACCTCGAAAACGACCTCCTGCGCATTATGTACGAGTCTCAAGTTCCCCTACTGGAAAACGAGGAGTTGTTCATGACGCTGCAAACCTCGCAGCGCACCTCGCAGGATGTCAAGGAGGCCCTCATCACCTCGCAGGTTACGGAGAAGGAGATTGACTCTGCTAGAGCGGTGAGTACCTTGGCCGTATTATGACCCGAACTTTTTTTGCACAAATTACACAAATAAAAAAAAGGGGTGGTAAATATCACGAAAGGTTCCAAATATATGTATACAGAACAAAAAAATCTGCTGTCCATACATTTTCTCGACCTTAGTGGAAGAGTAATAATTATTACATAACATAGGTAATCAGCCTATAATTTTCCGGCTGCTGGGACACAGGCACCCTCTCGATGAGAGGGAGTGGGCCATAATCCACCACGCGGGCCCAGTGCGGGTTGGTGGATGTCACATGTCTTCGATTTTTGGGTTGTAGGATATGCTGGTTTTCTCACGATGTTTTCCTTTACCGTTTTGAGAGCAGTGGAGATGAAATTAAATACATAAAGTAAAGCACCTGCTTGGGCTCGTCCTATAACTCGGTAAGTCGAGGCCGATACCAGTGGGCCACCCTTTTTCCAGGTGATTTCAATGACAACTTGTATTTCTGTACTCGTCAGGGCTACGTGCCTACAGCGGTGCGCGCTTCAGTGTTGTTCTTCGCGCTGAACGACTTGTCGCGCATAGACCCAATGTATCAGTTCTCACTGGATGCCTACATCGACTTGTTCACCTACTCCATTGACCGCAGTCCTAAGGCGGTAGAGCTTGAAGACAGAATCAATAATCTCAATGAGTTCCATACTTATGCTGTTTACAAGTTAGTATCTAAAGGTCGTTCCAAAAGTATCTTATGGAAATGTAAACATATTTATCAGAAAGTGGCCCTATGGGTGCCACTTTTAGAATGAGGATTTGAAATTAGAATTTTAGGTTTAAGTAATAAAAAATGTACAAGTAAGATTTTGAATAATTAGACCCAAAATTGTAATTTTGAATTACCTTAAACACGTTCTCATTTCACAATTGAGGTCAATTTTTGACGGTTGAATAATGTTACTACTTAAACTATTAATGTTGGACTGGAAAGGGGTTGGCAACAACATCAGTGGCGAGTACATCACTCGCCTTCGATGAGTGTACTGTATACACTAGTCATGAGTGGAACTTTTAGGGACCTCAATAAATGTCTCGACGTCCTTGTAGATCTTCATCAGTAATCCTTTTTGTTTATTTGGAGCTGGTAAACGGCTATTTGTGTTAAACTTGCTTGTCAAGAACAGGCTAAAGGATCACTGTCCACGTTGCGTTGATAGAACCTATCCCTCAGACCCTTGAAAGATCATTAATATTTCCTACAATCCTTTACTGTAACTTCAGTCAAAAAAAAAAACAACAAAAAATTATCAAAAATTATTTATTTCTCCAACATAAATTAGTCAAACAGATAGTGATTGGCCTCCCTTTAAGCAAGTAGTGCCTGTATTGGGAGACGCCTTAAATAGTAGTAATATTTAATATAATAATCGCAGTCCACGAAAAGAAGCCAGAAGAGAAAGTAAATACTCACTGTTGTTGGCCCTCTCGAAGATGAAAACAGATTTTTTAATCAAAAGTAGCAGTAGCAATGATTTAATTGTGTTATTATATTTTTATAGGAACACCTGCCGAGCGCTATTCGAGCGTCACAAGCTCCTGCTTTCATTCCACATCGTGTCCCGCATCCTGTTCCAGGCCGGCAAGATGGGCTATGGGGAGTACATCTTTCTGCTGAAGGGCGGAGTAGTACTGGACCGGTCAGAGCAGCCGGACAATCCTACTAGTAAGATTTATTTACGAACTAGTGACCGCGCTATGCTTCATGGCAGACATGATGTGCAACAAATCATCGACACATCACTACAACACCGCCCGATCGGATTTGCCAATGAAATTGATAAATTCCCTGAAAATTACGAACTTCCATACAAACTTGCATCCTCTAAGTTTAAAGAATTTATCTTCAAAAATTTTAGTGCAGGAGCTTTTAGGGTACATTACTTTTAGGCTAGCAGTAATAGCCTAGTGGTGTGACCGCCGGTCTGCCAAGTCATAGGTCACGAGACCCGGAACATAAAGGGCTACGGAAGGAACATGGATGGGTTTTAGTCAGTAAGAGTCTGACACTCCCTTCCGCTCCACCCAGAGCGGGAGCAGTCATTGGATGATTTCCCAGCAAAAAAAAAAAAAGGCACGCACCTCTGATTTTAAGGACCTTTTTTGTAAAATTATCACATGCTTAAAATCGATGAAGGAAAACATCGTGGGGAAACCGGCATGTCTGAGAGACATTTCTCAACAGCATGTGCAGCTAAGTCAGAGGCCCATGGGCAGCATACAAAACTCTGACACCAGGTTAGTCACTAACCACACGAAAAGAGTAGAGGATACATTTCCTGTATCGGAACTCAGAAGTTGAAGTTCTGTCAGTGAATGAATGAATATAAGTAGATGACCCGCAGCCGCACAGGCGCACTGTAAACATATCAAATAATGCATTGACAGGTCTGTGCTAGTTAGGAAATACAACATACGTAACCTCAACCCTTGTTCCTATGCGGGAAGAAGCTATAATACGCCACCTGTTAACTCGTTACATACTCCTTCAGCTTCGTACATGCATCTGGTCTGGTGCTATAAACATTAACCTACCAGAAATACTTTAAATACATAGCGACTTCATTTTATACGTTGTTTAGAAGTGTTATAACAAAACAGAAATCTATGTGAGATTATAATAATTGAAACTATTATATATTATGTTTTCTAAAGCACGGCTCACTATCACAATGTATAAGTTAAATATTATGCGAGGATATAATTGTAAAATTGGATTTAATTTTAATAAGTATTCCATTGGATTCCAAAAATCTGTGACGTCAATTTCAATATTTCATACAAATAACGTATAAATTCAGCGTTTTGACAGTTCATAAAAAGTAACATTATTGACTACCGGTAATCGGTGAAGGAAAACATCGTGAGGAAACCAGCATGTCTGAGGAATATTCCTCAACAGCATGTGAAGCTAAGTCAGAGGCCCATTGGCAGCATAACAACTCTGACACCTTTTTAGTTACGGAAAGGAGAAGATTGACTACCCTGTCAAATACCCTATTAGTATTGTTAGAAGAAAGTAAGTTGGTTCAACTATGTGACTTGAGTGTTAAGAAATACGAGAAAAAAATGACGTCTTTGTTTAGAAACTTCGATATACATACATATTGCAATATTTTTGATGTTTACGCTGGGTACATTTTCTATTTACGGCACTAGGGCGTTGTATTCGGAAATAAACCAAAAAGGCTTTGGGTTAAATACTAAGTGCCTAAGGGCCCTTTTTTGTAGATGGGAAATCATCAAATGACCCCGGTCTGGGTAGAGCGGAAGGGAGTGTCAGACTGACTAAAACCCATCCATGTTCTTTCCTTAGCCCTTTATGTTCCGTGGTAGCGGTAATCCTTTCGGACGATCCCGCTGAACTTAAGGGCCCTGGGTTTCTAAGTCCGGGCTTGGTCTATCTTTGATTCCAGATTGGATGCCAGACGAGTGCTGGGACAACATCACAGAGCTAGACAAGCTGCCCGGCTTCCACGGCGTTGTGGATGCGTTCGAGACCTTGAGCAAGGAGTGGAAGGAGTGGTACCTGCACCCCGAGCCTGAGTCACAACCACTTGTCGGTGAGATCAAAACATTACATCACGACAGGGGGTCTACTTATTTACAACTGTAAAGAGGTATATAGGCGCGTGGCAAGCATTGTATCACTAACGCCACCACCTGGTGTTTGCAATACCATGTCAAGCGAATGTCAACCAACTACGTTATTCAGGGGCTAGAACATCCTTGGAGCACTCTACGTACGTTGCAATATCCATTATCGAGACCATTGCAATATTTGGGAAATAATATAGCACTATGCCCTATACCCATGCACTATACCCAGCAAGGGATATAGGGACAGAGAAAGCGACTTTGTTTTATACTATGTAGTGATAAGGCGATGTACACACGGCACCGCACTCCGCTGCGGTAGGCGATGAAGCAGATCTCATGTCGCATTGGTCTCTAAGAAATCCGTTCATGCCAAAAACACGGACACCGCCCGAACGCGCGGTCGAGCGGTGCTCGTTTCTACCGCAAACTGCTCCTAACGCGCGATCGAGCGGTGCCGTGTTTTAATCGCCTTAATTACAATATAATTAGATAGGTACAATATAAACTTATAAAAGTTAAATGTTTTTTTTTTTTTCAATAATTCAACAATTATTGTTCACTATATCTCAAGATTGGTCATCATCTGTCTAATCTCACGTGCGTTGCGAGCAGTAAGCAACCCGCCCCTCGCCCCTGTCGCCACCTAAGGCGCGGCCAACTAGTTCCGCGCGCACTATAGTACCCAGATAGTAATGACAGCAAGCGCCCCCGCCTCTCCGTCCCACCGCTCACATAGGCGCGGCCAACTAGTTCCGCGCGCACTATAGGCCACTGCATGCCCCGAAGAGTTTGCAGAAGTGAATTGGTAACCTACTGTTAAATTTAAGCTCTATGTTAAAGGAAGCGAGCGTATTGCTGTATAACACAGGTCAAAATCTTCTCCGCGATCCAATGAAAATCTATATATATAAAAGAAAGTCGGGTTTGTTCCCTCCATTATAACTCGAGATCTGCTGGACCAATTTTCATGGTTTTTGTTTCGTTGGATTTGTCTCCGCCCTGAATAGCAGAATACATTTTTAATTTTTTTTTCGATCAGCTGCTGATTTTCCTCCTATAGGGTAGGTAGGTAGGTAGGTAAGTAGGGTAGGTAGATAGGTAGGTAAGTAGGGTAGGTAGGTAGGTAGGGTAGGTAGGTAGGTAGGGTAGGTAGGTAGGTAGGGTAGGTAGGTAGGTAGGTAGGTAGGGTAGGGTAGGTAGGTAGGGTAGGTAGGTAGGTAGGTAGGTAGGGTAGGTAGGGTGGGTAGGTAGGTAGGGTAGGTAGATAGGGTAGGTAGGTAGGGTAGGTAGGTAGGGTAGGTAGGGTGGGTAGGTAGGGTAGGTAGGTAGGGTAGGTAGGTAGGTAGGGTAGGTAGGTAGGTAGGTAGGTAGGTAGGGTAGGTAGGGTGGGTAGGTTGGGTGGGTAGGTAGGGTGGGTAGGTAGGGTGGGTAGGTAGGGTAGGTAGGGTGGGTAGGTAGGGTAGGTAGGGTGGGTAGGTAGGGTAGGTAGGGTGGGTAGGTAGGGTAGGTAGGTAGGGTAGGTAGGTAGGTAGGTAGGGTAGGTAGGTAGGTAGGGTAGGTAGGTAGGTAGGGTAGGAAGGTAGGTAGGGTAGGTAGGTAGGTAGGGTAGGTAGGTAGGGTAGGTAGGTAGGGTAGGTAGGGTAGGTAGGTAGGTAGAGTAGGTAGGGTGGTTAGGTAGGGTAGGTAGGTAGGGTAGGTATCACAGTTAAGACAGGACAACGTCTGTCGGGTCAGCTAGTTATTGATAAAAAACCCGAATATTACTATGCTCGAGCCGGGGTTCGAATCCCCATGCTCAGCAGCAGTGACAGTGACCAGTAGACCAACGTGGCAGTCTTCAATAAACTATTATTCCTTTCAGCCTTCTCAGAAGTGATCATCGTATTAGGGATTCAGCAGGTTAATATCATCAGGATTGTGCCGGACTCAAGTAGTACGTCGCCAACGTAGTACGACAGCGGCTCCCCTGATATCATCTTGTGTCATCAGAAGACAGCCGCCTCCTACTCTTCGATGCGACGCTCTGCTAGACTGACTGTCAGTGTCACTCTTATTTGCACTTTTCGAAATTGCCCTAACTTCATTACAAAACGGGGTGGCGCTTCTTACTTGCTTGTGTAATGCGTTCGGTCAGACTGAAAGCTGTACCCAATGAAAAGGGGAAGGATAATGATGATATTTGCTCGTAATCGCCAGGTGACTGGAACGACGTGTGCAGCGACTTCCAGAAGATCCTCTTCGTGCGCTCCTTGCGAGTGGACCGCGTGTCGCCCTGCGTCACCACGTTCATAGTCAACTTGCTGGGGCCGCGCTACGTGGAGCCGCCTGTCCTGGATATTAGGGTAATATTCTATTCGCTTGTCCTGTAGTAGACCGCGGTGGGACGAACTTAGCGATTTAAATCTTTACACACAGCTTCATCAACTAGTTACCTTAGAAATCACGCAAGTACAATACCGACTGCATACCTGATTTTTATATTTATGCAAAAAAATAGTAAGTTAGTCTTACATTTTTTTTTGTAAAAATATTATAAACGGCAGACCATACACAAGAACATTATAAAATATTAGACTGCGCGTAGTTCGCTTGAAGCAGATATGATTGGAGATTCAATTCACAACCTAACCTTAACGTTCATAGCTTCCAAACGGCTGGATGAATTTGAATTTAATTTTAAAGCATCGAAACTTTAAAAATAACATTTATACCCACTGGGATAGCTAGACGGCGGCGCTCTCGCTCCGATCCTCCGTCAGATCTGACGTCATATCGGCAAAGCTGGTCGAAAACTGCCGCACACATTAAAAAACCTGGAAGCCAAAAACAAGCTTATGTTACGTGGGTCCCAGGGCAAGCAGGTGTTGTAGGGAAATGAAATAGCCGGCGAGATGCACGAGCGGGGCGAATGGGACGCACTGCGGTCCAGAACCGTTCTGTGGCATCCCCAAACGTCTAACCAAGCTGACGCTGAAGACTTACTGCTTCTACAAAACCATTCAGGCGATCCGAGTGCGACGCCAGGTCCGAACGATTCCGAAGCGCTGATTAGGGCCTTTAGCAAAAGGGCGTAGATCTGTCGGTCGATTCTGTAAAAAATTCAACGTGAAAACTTTGTGACGTAAGCTGTTCTTTCACCTACCTAATGGTAGGTGACGAGGGGGACGCTAGGGATATTGACACTATTGACAGCTCACTTTAAACTTTGTGACGTAAGCTGTTGTTTCACCTACCTAATGGTAGGTGACGAGGGGGACGCTAGGGATATTGACACTATTGACAGCTCACTTTAAACTTTGTGACGTAAGCTGTTGTTTCACCTACCTAATGGTAGGTGACGAGGGGGACGCTAGGGATATTGACACTATTGACAGCTCACTTTAAACTTTGTGACGTAAGCTGTTGTTTCACCTACCTAATGGTAGGTGACGAGGGGGACGCTAGGGATATTGACACTATTGACAGCTCACTTTAAACTTTGTGACGTAAGCTGTTGTTTCACCTACCTAATGGTAGGTGACGAGGGGGACGCTAGGGATTGACACTATTGACAGCTCACTTTAAACTCACTTCACGGAGATCACGGTTTTTACAGAATAGGACCATAGCAATGGTCGTAACACTACCCAAATAATAATGTATCTATTGACTGTCTGGGATACGCCATAGCTATAGGCTAGAGTTGTTTGAATTAAATAAAAATGACGGAATCAATAAGTCCTAAAAAAAGTGTTGGCACTTGGTATCAAATCTGAGATAATACTAAAATAACTGTCAACAACTGACAACTGAGCTTGTTTTGAACTTTTTAGTGGCAGTCGAGTGTTTTTATTTTTTTTCATAAACGATTCACTTAGGAAGAAAAATGATGTTTGAGCTTCCTACCCTAGGCTGCATGGGAAGAGTCAACATGGAAGACGTCCCTGCTATTCGTGCTGTCTCCCGGCGTGGACCCGACCGCGTCGCTGATCCAGCTGGCGCAGGACGTGAAGATGTTCGACCGCTTCCAGTCGCTCAGTCTGGGTCAGGGCCAGGCGCCCACGGCCACTAAGTATGTACCTTCTGCACTTGTCTTGTGTACACTCAGGGAACTCTGTTTATTAGCATGCATGCGGTCTGTTGGCACAGTCCAGTCATGGATTTCTTCTAAAGGCCCTCTCAGAAATGGCCTTCTATTGTTAGACACACATAATAACTTAATAATAAAATGTTTGAAGACTGTAGCTTATTTATATAATGTTCGGACTTTAAACGAGACCATGGACCTGACCAATTTGTTTCGGCATTTCATTCTAGAAAATAGGTAGGTAGGAAATCCTGTCCCCCGCGCCATTTAAATATGATGTGCTCAAACTCAAACTCAAACTCAAAGTATTTATTTCAAATAAACCAATTACAGGCACTTTTGAATTGTCAAGGTGTCGGTCAGTCAGAGAGATGAAGCTAGTTGCCCATTCCAAAGCAGTAGGTACCTATGGAGAAGAACGGGCAAGAAACTCCATGGACACTCTTTTAAACAATATATGGTTACAAAATATTGGTTACATAGTTCATATTAATATAACATGTGTTGTTCATGTGAGAACGATGCAGAACGGTGAAAGCATTCGATATAAAATATGTAAAAACTATTCAATAATTAAATTAAAACAAGCCTTAGCCGCTAAGAGATGACAGTCCCTACTGACAGCGCCCGTTCACGAACATGACGCACATATTAGCACCATTCAGCTCGACCATTTTTAAGGGAGCTAAATGATCCAATACACACGCCACCATCAGCGAGACATTAAAGTGAGCATGGCATACTCTCAGCCGCCAGGGCACATTCAAGTCAATGATATACGTACCCAGCAAATGGTCGCTTTATAGTAGGTACATAGTACTCACATATGTGCTAAACAATTATACAATATTAAGAGATTGAATTTATACAATGCAAAGATAGTTTTTTTTTTGCTGATCTTCCGCAGCTCCAACAGTTTTTAGTAATCTAATCAATTAGTTTATGCGCCCTTGTGGAGCTAGACTAGCATTGACCCAAGCATTTTTATCAGCTATGTAATCTCCCAATTTATAATACGCTTGGCTACATAGTGTGCGTTTTATACAAGTTTTAAATTTTGTTTCATTAAGTTCAAGAATGTGGGGAGGTATTTTATTGTAACATTTTAAACAGTACCCCATGAAAGATGAATATACTTTAGCCAGCCTGAAACCTGGTTGAAGTAATTGGTCCCTATTTCTAGTGAAATAATTGTGTCCTTCACCTCTTTTACTAAAAATATGCAGATTTTTCCTTGCGTACATGATGTTTTCATAGATATATTGACAAGGTACAGTCATGATGTTAATAACCTTAAACCGTTCTCTTAGAGAATCGCGCCTACGGAGATTATATATGGCTCTGATAGCTCTTTTCTGCAGAATAAAAATTGAGTCGATGTCTGCAGCTCGGCCGCAAAGTAAAATACCGTAAGACATGATACTATGAAAATAAGTAATATAGACTAGCCTCGCGGTATCTACATCAGTATACTGACGGATCTTTCTGACAGCATATGCTGCAGAGCTTAGCCGTCCTGCAAGAGATGTTAAATGAGGACCCCATTGTAGCCTTGAGTCGAGCGTGATCCCTAGGAAAACAGTTTTATCGACAAAATCTAGTTTCTCTTGATTCAATACTATCTCACAATCTACTTTTAACATTTGGTAAAGAAAATCTTATGCACTTATTTTTTTTTTCATTTAATACTAAACTATTTGCAGTGAACCAATTTTGGACCTGCAGTAGGGCGTTATTTACGTCGTCAAAATTTTTTGCACGTTTATCTATCTTAAAAATTAAAGAAGTGTCATCAGCAAATAACACCATTTGTGGTTGATTTTTTAATAAATGGAGAAGATCATTTATGTATACTAAAAAGAGGAAAGGACCCAATATAGAACCTTGTGGCACACCCATTTTTACTTTTAAACCGAGTGAATTTACACCTTTTATTTGAACTTGCTTTTGTCTGTCATTTAAATAAGATTTTATCAAACTAAGCGCAAGTTTCCCAAGTCCGTAATGCTCTAGTTTCAACAGCAAGGTTTCGTGATCATCGCAATCAAATGCCTTGGAGAGATCACAAAAGATTCCTATGGCGTCTTGAGCCTCTTCCCACGCATTGAAAATGTGTTTTAATAAGGTCACACCGGCGTCAGTTGTACAACGTCCTTTGGTGAAACCATACTGTTGATCTTTAAGTATTTTATTCGTGTTAAAATGATTAAGCATTATCTTTTCAATGATCTTGCTGAAAACCGGCAGCACGGATACAGGTCTATAATTATTGGTGTCTTTACTGTCCCCGGATTTGAAAAGTGGTTTACTGTCCCCGGATTTGATTTGAAAATTACCTTGCTGTATTTCATTAAATCCGGGAAGATGCCTTGATCCACACATAAATTAAATATGAAGGCTAAGTAAGGTGCTATCGTCTCAATGTGCGCAGACTTTACTGGACATTCCCCAAAGATCTTCGGTCAATTTGATTTTAATTTGTTTAAAAGTTTTAATCACTATTATGGGATTAATATGCTTAAAGTTGAATTCAATCAGGCAGGCTGAAACGTTTGCCTTTACTAAATCAAAAGAGAGGGAAGGCGAGGAATTTAGAGTTTCACTAGTTTTTAGGGGAATACTGGTAAAGAAATTTACAAATTTACGTACGTAATCTGAACTATGTCTTTTGCTCCTGTTCGTTTCGTTGTTGATAATTTTCCAAACCGTCTTTATTTTATTTTCAGCTGATTTAACCTTGTTGCTAATGTATTTGGATTTAGCTGCTTTACAAGTTTTCTTAAAAATTCTCGAGTAGGTAGCAACATACTTATTAAAAGATTCTGTGTTAATAAAAGGCTTAAGGCCATAAAGCTCGAAAAGTCTTTCCCTACTTTTCCTGAGTCCTTTTGTGGCCCAGTCGCTAAATACAAATTTAGGGTTTATACTTTTAGTTTTCTTCTTAAAACAATTATTAAACTCAGTTTGCACTACGGTAAAGAATTCCTTATACAAAATATTAATATTTTTCAAAGATAGTTCCTGATCACTTAACTGACAATTTAATGCGATATTAAATTTATTTAAATTAACAAATGTTATAGGTCTGGATTGTATTAGGATTTTTTGTATTGTTGTGTTGGACTCAAAAGTTACAGTTTGACCACTGTGATCAGAAGGGAGATAGTTAACTATATGGCTTTATCTAAATAGTCGCAGCAACAGAAAACATTATCAATGCATGTAGCAGTAGACATAGTTATTCGGGATGGTTCTAAAAACACATTTGTCAAATTAAATGATTTATACAAATTTAATAATCTACTTGAATTGGAATTATTTTCTAAAATATTAATGTTAAAGTCACCACAGATAACTACTGATTTATTACCAGTAGCAAGTTTTGCCAAAACATCTTCCATGACTGCCTCAAATATTGAGTAGTTTTGATAATTAGGAGGTCTGTAAACGCACACTATAACATGCTTATCCAGCTCAACACAAGGCAGCTCAATGCTATGCTCAACCGAAAGTTCAACTATGTCCTCACGAGTTTTTGATTTAATACAACTTTTAATTAGGATTAGTGAACCACCACGCAGCATTGATTTACGGTTAAAGCTACTGGCCAAATTATAATTCTCACAATTAATCAACATTTCATAATCTTTTAACCAGTGCTCAGTAAAACAAATAATGTCATACATTGTTTTTTCTAAAAACAATTCAATCTCTAATTGTTTGGAAGAAAAACCTTGAATATTTTAATGAAATAATGTCAAGGATGCTTAGCCCCTTTTTTACAGTTATTTTTGTTGGAGCTAGAAGGTACCTTTTTGTTATTAAGCGAAACTATACTGTTAGTGGTATCTCCTGTTGTCTTACAAACTAGTTTAAAGAATGTGAGCTAACCACATTAACATTAGTACTATTACTAATTGTGGTGCTAATTAAATATGACTTCGACATATTAATTATGTCTGGGTTAATATTTAAAGCTAATAGCCTAGCTATTTGACGTTTTAAACTAATGGGCAGATACACAGTATCCCTAGTCGACCTTAATTTCTCAACAAAAATGTTGGTGTCAATAAATATAAACTTGTCACTATGGTGACTCACTAAGAAGTGCATGTAATTATTTAACATGTGAATTTTGTTGTTCTGCCTGTTTGACAAGTGCTCAAAGTAGGGAAAAGCACACAGAATAATTTTCTTACAATTTATTTTAAAAGTTCAGTGACACTATCAGCAATATCATATGTTTTAACATTAAAACTATTACCTATAAGGACTGTTATAATGGCGTTAGGGTCATATTCATTACTAGTTATTGAAGACATAATTTTTTTGTATGAAGTCTGAGGCATACAAAAGTTTTGAGAAGAAAAACTCAGGTTGTTGCTAAGTAATTTACCTAACTTAACATTGAACTTACCTAGGAATAAAACGCGATATCTGCGCGTCACTGATATATATGTATACTTAATCGGACACACATTATCACAATCACTTTTTCATTTTGTGGAACACTAGAAAACTATAATATAATAACGAAAATGTAGGACAATTTTTTCATTCATACAAAACGTTAAACGACTGACATCCTTTTTTCTTCAGGATTGGTCATCTCTTAGCGGCTATGGCTTGTTTTAATTTAATTTTTGAATTGTTTTTTATATATTTATAACGGATGGTTTTGAAGTTCCGCATCGTTCTCACATGAATGGTGTAACCAATATTTTGTAACCATATTGTGTTTAAAAGAGCCCGTGGAGGTTCTTTCTCGTTCTTCTTCATAGGTACCTACTACTTTGGAATGGGCAACTAGCTTCATTTCTCTCTGACTGACCGACCCTTTGACAATTCAAAAGTAACTGTAATTGGTTTATTTGAAATAAATGCTTTGATTTTGAATATGAAAACTCCTAGTATAAAAAGAAGAGCGAACTTTCGAATGTTATAAAAAAAATACCAATAAAAGCCCGAGATGCAAACTGAAACTGTGGGAAGAAAGAAAGAAGAAACAAAAACTCCTTGGTAAAAGATATACTAAAAGGAGGATCGTTTTCAGTAAAAAATCAAGACGATAAGGATTATGCACCATGTACTTTTGACATACTTAAGTTACCTACCATTACTATATGTGTTTTTCTTCTCACCTTTTGTGGTGTAGTGTTTTTATTCTGGGTGCATCGTCTTCACATATAATGTTATAATTCATGTATACAAAACATTGTAAAACATTTTAAAAGAGTAACGGTGGAGTTTCTTGCCCATTCTTCTCCACACGAAACTACCTTTTGGAAGGGGCGACTAGAATCAATTCTATTTCTTGTTCATTTTGACGTTCAAAAGTGCCTTACTTGTGCCTATTTGAAATAAATGATTTGACTTTGACTTTGACTTTGACTTTATGGCCAGTCCTGTGAAAAGCCCAATATGCCAGTAGAAATACTGGACAAAATTAAAAATGAGTTTATGAAAAAAAAAAAGTTTGATTTGAAATCAGCAACAATTCAAAGAAACACTGTTATACAAAGTGATAGTGGAGAATGGCTAGAGATGAGAAGATCTTTTTTGACTGCATCCAAATTCGGCAGGGTTATAAAAAAAATATTAATACACTATGTCTTAATTTAGTAAAAGAAATTCTTTATCGAAACAAAATTGACCACGTGGAATCTATAAGACATGGCCAAGTAAACGAAAAAACCGCACTTGCACAATTGGCTGTACAAGAGCGCAAAACGATTAGACCCTGCGGTTTGTTTATAGACCAAGAATTATGTTTCTTGGATGCAACGCCTGATGGATTAATTGGGGAAGATACTGTTGTTGAAATAAAGTGTCCTTTGACAGCCCATACAATGGGCCTAGCAGCAGCAATAGAAAAAAAAAGTAAGCTTCTGGCAAAAAACGAAAACTGGTGAACTAGTCATTAACAAAAAACATGCTTGGTATTAGCAAGTTCAAGGACGGCTACACGTAACCCAAAAAAAATTTTGCTTGTTTGCCGTATGGGAGAATGAAAAAGAAAAGCTCAAGTTTGAAATAATTCAAAGAGATTATACATTTTGGGAAAGAGCAATGAAAGAATAATAATGGACTTTTCTACCGTAATATTAGACAGGTGACATCTAATGTTCAGGATAACAACCCAAATGATGATCATAACCACCCTGACCCAAGGATGCTACAGAACTTCTGGGCAGGAATCTGGGAGCAACCAATCGACCATAATATGCAAGCAGATTGGTTACAAACAGAATTAACAAATAGCAACACAAATATTCAGGCAATGACATTTGAGCACATATCCCCTGAAATTTTTCATAAAGTTATTTCTCGCTTACATAATTGGAAAGCACCCGGTTCAGACAACATTCATAGTTATTGGTACAAAAAATTTACATCAATTCATAGTTGTCTATATAATCACATAAATACATTCATCCAGGACCCGAAAACAATACCATCCTACTTAACTTCAGGTACAACTTATATGATACCTAAAGATCGTAATGATCTTTCTAATCCAGCAAAATATCGACCCATTACATGCTTGCAGACCTTGTACAAAATTATAACATCTTGTATATCTGAACTTATATATCAACACATCGATACTAATAACATCTTAACCGAACAACAGAAGGGATGTCGAAAATTCAGCCAAGGCTGCAAGGAACAATTAATCATAGATTCAGTCATTCTTAAAAAATCCCATAAAACTAAAAACGATCTGTATAGCATGTATATTGACTACAAAAAAGCCTACGACTCAGTTCCCCATTCGTGGCTTGTAAAGATTTTAGAGATATACAAAATACATCCAACATTAGTTACATTCCTGAAGGCCATGATGACAACATGGACCACTGCACTAAGACTAACATCCAATACTGAAACAGTAGATACCGGCCCAATCAAAATTCAGAGAGGTATCTTTCAGGGAGATGCTTTAAGCCCACTGTGGTTCTGTCTTGCTCTAAATCCGCTATCTAATCTATTAAACGCTACTAATTTAGGAATCTCTTTAAAAAATACTTGTACCGAAGGGCATATTGAGGGTCAACAAATTGAATTAAATCATCTGCTGTACATGGATGATATCAAACTATACGCCAAAAGTGAGACTCAACTTTATGAATTAGCCAACTTGACAGAGCAATTCTCACACGATATTAAAATGGAATTTGGCATAGATAAATGTAAAATAAATTCAATTAGAGCAGGACAGAACTACCAACACCAATACACTTTAGAAACAGGAGAACAGATAGAACCATTAGAGGAACAAGATAGTTATAAATACCTAGGCTACACACAATCACGACAGATACACTATAAAGAAACTAAACAAAAATTAACACAACAATTTCAACACAGATTAAATACAATTTTAAAAACACAACTGTATTCCCGAAATACTACCAAAGCTATTAACACCTTCGCTATACCGATCCTCACATACTCTTTTGGGATAATCAATTGGACCAAAACCGAGCTGAAAAACCTTCAACGAAAAATCAATACCACAATGACTAAATTCCGCAAACACCATCCACGATCCTGTCAGCAAAGATTAACACTGCCGCGGAAAGAAGGAGGTAGAGGTCTAATTGACATTCTAAACCTACAAAATAGACAGATAAAAGCACTGAGACAATTCTTTTTCTCAAAAACCGAAACATCTATTCTTCACAAAATTGTATCACATAACGACCAACATTTAACACCCCTAAATTTAAAAGATATATCTGAACAGAAGAATGAAAAAGTAGTTGATGACCAAATTAAGCTTTTAGAATGGACCCAGAAGTCCCTACACGGAAGACATCGTCAAGACTTATGCCACATAAATGTCGACAAAGAGGCGTCGAACGCGTGGTTAAATCGAGGCGAACTCTTCCCGGAGACTGAAGGGTTCATGCTTGCTATACAGGACCAGGTAGTTGAAACTAAGAATTACAGAAAGTTTATAATGAAGAATTTAAATAATGACACATGCAGAAAATGCAATAGTTCTCCGGAAACGATTCAGCATATCACAGGGGCGTGCAAATCAATAGCCCAAACGGACTATAAACACAGACACGATCAAGTAGCCAACATAATACACCAAAAATTAGCACACCAGTATAACCTTATAGACTCGACCGTTACACCATACTACAAATACAACCCAGAAACTGTATTAGAAAACGCGTCTACAAAACTATATTTTGACCGCGCCATTCTCACCGATCGAACAATCCATTTCAATAGACCAGATATTACACTAATAAACAAGATAAATAAAACTGGATATTTAATAGATATTGCTATACCAAATACACATAACTTACAGACAACAATAGCAGAAAAACTGAGCAAATACACTGAATTGAAAGATGAAGTAGCCCGACTCTGGCATTTGCAAAAAGTTATAATAGTACCAATAGTAGTGTCTACAACAGGAGTAATACCCAAACAGCTTCACCAGTCCCTAAATTCCCTTAGCTTACCCCCAAATACCTACCATCTGCTGCAGAAGGCAGCGATACTAAACACATGCAGACTTGTGAGAAAGTTTCTGTTATGTGAATCAGAAAACCCACATACAACTACGCTTTCATCTTCTGTGCAATTGGCTGCACGAGACCACTTTTAACCACCTGATAATCACTTGGCTTAGGCCCGTGTTATCAGTTATTCCCGGCTAGCCGAGAACAAAAAATGAATTCCAAAATAATAATAATAATAATTGAATAAATTCTATTTAGACTGTATTTTACCTGAGATACTTGATCCCCGAATTTCAAGAAATATGAAAATTCGTGAACCAAACGTAAAAAATAGAGATGAAAATACAGACAAAGACAAGAGTGACAAAAAAGACAAGAGCGAAATGGAAAATGAAGACAATTGCGAAACTACAGATGAAATTAATGACGAAGAAAAACAGATTTCACCGAAAGTCATTCTCAACAAATGTCTATGTCTACACGACGTTATTTAGATTTTAGTAGTTTTTAGTAAAAAAAATAAACTGAAACTGAATTTAACATATTGTATTGTACTATACATGTTTAAACGTAAACCGGAAAAAGCTAATCTGCTATAATGTAAACTTAAAACAGAGTGTATAATTAAACCTGAAAAATAGCTTAAAACTAATTTGGTATAATGCACACATAAAAAAGAACTTAAAACTAAATGTGGTATAATTGACCCCTGGAAAAACATAAAACTAAAGAACATTGACCAAACATAGTATCGCTTTAAAGTAAACGAGTATAGCCATAAAAGTATACTCATCAATTCTAAAATATTTAATTACCTTTTTCTAGTTCAATTGGTCGAATTCGTATGTGAGGTTAATATTTTGTATTTAATTAGTTATTTCTTCGATTCTATTAGATCCTGTTATAAATGGCGTATTTACTTGAAAGCAGTGTTGCCCATGTAAAGAACCTTCCCAAGTTGGTCTTAAGGGATAAGACAACGGAAATAATAAGTGTTCATTCCGTTCATTCAGTCAATATTTTCAGATGAGTGGTTGGAATATACCATGTTTTTCAGTAAGATAATCACAGAAGCCACCATTTTGTGAATAGAATATAATATCAAACGATGCAGTTGGGTAAACAACAATCTGTTAGCAGCCCATCTCTAGTGGTAAGGCTGCCGAAGAATAAATATAAACATCTGGAATGGGAGATTCAATTAAAATGGATTAAATATAATAAAGAAAAAATAAATATAGCCTTTTGTTATTTTCCAAAGCACATTTTTGAAAAGATGTGGGTAAAACATTAAACTGAAAACACTGATTGTAGTTGTCACTTGTCACTTGTCAAGTTGTCGTTGGTTGCCATAGCAACCTGCTGTTTCGTCCAAACGTTGTGCTCTGCTGTACATTTGTTAATTTTTGTTTCTGTTCTTTATTTAGTGAGAATTATTGACTTCACTTTTTTAGCTCCATATACTTGGTATATCCTTGATAGCGATATCTCACTGGCGATTTTAGTTTTGCCTACTGGACTTATCAATTTATCGGTAAAAATTAGATTTGATATTGCCGCTGCTGACGATTGAAATCTTTCATCAATGTTTCGGTGCATCAAATGTGTTTAGTGATAGAATTAAATACCTACTCGTATACTCGTTATTCAATTTATTGTTACTTCTCCACAACGTATTTTTAAAAGACGCGCGGGCCGCCTTTTTCGTTTTTTTGTCATCTGTCATTCTTCCCGCCTTTTTTTCCTCCCGCCCGTCAGCTCCGGGCTGCCACAACCAAAAAGCGTAAAATACTTATATACAAAATAACAATGTTGCAACCCAAGAATATTTTAAGTCAATTTGTCGATTATTGTGTAAGCTAACATTCGGAAACGTGTCAGTCACTAAACTAACCGTGCAACTGCAAAGTATCTCAATGGAGAACAAAACAACATGACGTGTTGTTGTTATCTTCGTTTCATTCAGTTCCCAAAGAAAAATGGTTAAGCTAAAAGTGGCTGATCCTTGCATCTTGTTGGGTTGACCATCACTTGACTGCAATGTCATAGCTTATATTTATTAAGGTTTTGGAATAAGTTCTTTAAGTTTGAATAAAAACGGAATACATTGGTTGTGACCATCGATCACTAATAAAGAACTAGATACACAATCTCATACAAAAGTTCTCTTAAAAATGTCGCCAATTGTGTTTAGTTAAAATAAATCTATATTAATGTAATTTCAACCTTACTTGCAAGGTTTAAAGCCGTATTCACAAAGCTATTACAAAAAGCAATAAAATTTTACGACCGGTACTCGCTGCTCAACGTACATCAAAACAATTTCAACCTTATACGCATGCATTAAAGTAACAATTACTAAGTGTCAAAAAAAGTAATAAAATTTTACAACCGAGGCTCGCCACTAGCACAAGGAACGAGTGGAGACGAACCAGAACAATATTTTTTGTTTGTACTGTAAATTATTATGTATGGTATTTTTAACATACTTCAAAAAAAGGAGAAGGTTACTCAATGCGTCGCGTATTTATAAATATATGTATGTTTTTTTTATGTTTGCACACCAAATACTTCGGATCGAAGAATTCTTCGGATCTTTGACGTGCTGTAACTGATATCCATTCTCCACACCTCACTGGATCACGAGGAAAGCTAAAAATACTTGAATATTTTCAAAAGTCCCGACTAAAAAACCATAAAAAAATATTTACAATATCAAAAAACCCGACTGATAAAAAACAACTAACAAGTTCCAAACAAGTCACTTTTCAAGTAGTCTTATGCAGTTGGTGGCAGTTATTTTAGGTCAATTATTCATACATAGGCTAATAAACACATAACCCTCCCTTGCATCGCGCAGTCAGGTAAATGACAACAAAAATCAAATCTCGCATTAATAAAAAATAAGAACTATAATAGCGTCTCCAACAAATGGAACAGAGTCAACGCGGAGAACCCAAACAATTTAAGTGGACATGCGTAAGTATGATTAATACGTTTAGTAAGAGTCTTTACAATTGAGCTGCATTATATCGCCTGCTATTTGTTACGACTTAATTTAAAATAAAGTTTTTACGATGATTTCTTGACAAAATATTAGTATTTACAATACAGTGTTAACAATTACATAATCAAAAATAAGAAACTCCATCCTTTTTTAGCGTCCTAGACGTGTGATTTTTGCAGTTTTTAAACGAGCACTGAGGCATGTTTACCGTCGGAGCGTTCGAATGCTACTAGATGAAAAGACCACCCAAATGTTCAAGTGGGCGGTCATTCGGTGAGGACATTTTTTGACGCTGATTGTGTATCTAGTTCTTTATTAGTGATCGATGGTTGTGACAGATTTGTTTTATTTTCTTTACATTGTTCTGATCACCCTATTAGTATGTGGCAGCCGTTCCATCACAATTGTGCAAAGCTACGTAGCGATTGATGTGTATGTGATAGGACCGTTTGATTTTCATACTGTAAAAGTTCTACGCAATCCCCACGATTGTATAGTTTTTACTGTGTGGACTGTCTATGGTCACTGTCTATGGTGTATTCAGTACCCCGTCGTCAAGCCACGGTGGCAACTGATATAATGATTAGAATTTCACGATTCTTGATTATTCCAGGAACGATTAGTATCTCTATTGCCATCAACCGGGCATACATTCAGACTCCGAGCTGCTACTGAGAAATGCCACATCGAAAAACCTAAAAGCTCTTTGCCAGATATGGTTATCGAACCCAGGACTTCATGTACAGCGGTAGCGCTTGCGACCACTAGACCAACGAGGAAGTCAAGTTATCATACAAAATAGGTATCTTTAACTTCTTGGCTCTCTCAAATCAAAATATATATTGGATACCGATACATACGTATACATATTAATTTTTACTGGGATATACCGAAGGAATTTTGGACAGAGCAATTTTCCACTCAGATCTAGAAAGGATTTTCATGTTTAGGTGTCAATACCTAACTTCTAAATAAACAAAATATTGGATAAGTGGTCAATCGTTATCTATAAACATTACTTTATCACACTGCAAAGTTGCAGCCACATAGGAATTAATGTAATTTCTCCATACAAAGAATTTCCTTGTTAACTGGACTATGAGGGTTGCCATCGAAATGAGGCACATTCCTAAGTGACTTTAAAATTTCTCCTATTTTATCCTGAGACATATCTGCGTCCAGTAGTGCTGGTTCACCTAACTGCCTAGATTCGTCTATGGTGTTAAGCCTATTCGATCTACTATCGTGGGTGGAAAATCTTGAAAGATATTATATAAAACACTAAAATTAATCACACACTCAATATCTAAATTATAAGATGCGTAATTGCAAGAAAAATTACTGCAAATGACAGGATCTAGGTTAGAATAAGAATAGAAAAGCAAGGACTTGAAAGATTCAAAGTACTTACAACCTAGTTTTCTTGCCGAATCGATGTCTGGATTCACCTCTGCTGGCGCCCCATGATGTAGATTCAGGATACTCGAGAACCGCGATACGATATCTCGATAAGTCTCGCGGGACTTCGGTCCGATTTTTGGAGAAATCTTGACGCGTCCCGTACCTTATATATCTCGATTTATCCTACCGACTTCGCCAATTAAGTTCGGTGGCAGCAGAGGATGCAAAAAAAACCGATTTATTTTATAAGAATTTAATTAATACCATTTACCACTTTCACCACGAGATCAAAGGCGTTGCCTACTGTGTCTTTTTTATAATGTGGTCATTCGAAAGTTGGTCGTAGGCAATTAATGTGGTTCCTAAATTACCTTTATAGGCTGACAAAATTTTAATTGATTCCCAATGAATATAAAATTTTAACGGGTTGGCGTGCCCTTGTGAAACCAGTCACAGAGTCGCAGTAACATACCAAGACAGAATTTTTATAGCAAATAATTATGTCAAAACCTCATACTCGGTACCTACTCGATAGCGTTGCAAAACTTTGGTAAAGTAGATTTTGCCCCTGTTCTTTCCCCAGGATGCTATCCCACGGCATGAAGGAAGGCGGCTGGGTGTTCCTGGCCAACTGCCACCTGGCGTGCGAGTGGCTGGGTTCCCTGCGAGGCCTAGATAACCCTAAGATACACCCGCGCTTCAGACTCTGGCTGTCTTCAATGCCTGATGACAAGTTCCCACTCAGCGTGCTGCAGAGGAGCATCAAAATGACCACGGAGCCGCCACAGGTAGAAAATTATTAATTGCTGCCAGCCTGCATCATCCCATTTTTTGGGCAAGGCCTTTCTCTATGAATTTGCGTGGCCCACTGGCTGTTGAAGCTCTCCCCTTCGGCTTCGTTTGGAAAACTCCTAGCACTCCTGCAAAATTGGCGATGAGAAATCCTATCGCGCACACGGCTTGTATTTTCCTTTCGCAGATCTTTTTTTTTGCTTCCTGAAACATAGCTTGAAAATGTTTTTCTTTCTTTCTATTACATTGAATTTGGACAGGGTCTAAAAGGTAACCTGGTGCGTCTGTTCGCGAACATCAACGAGGACCGGTTCGACGAGGCCACGCCCAAGTACCGCCGGCTGCTGTACTGCGTGTCGTTCTTCCACTGCTCGCTCATCGCCCGCAAGCGCTTCCGGCAGCTCGGCTACAACGCAGTCTACAGCTTCAATGACGCGGACTTTGACGTGAGTTACAGCAAAATCCCGCATTTTTGAGAATGGCCGCACTCTATCAAGCGCGGTTTCTGATTTTTTTCAATCTCTTCTTTAGCGTATCAGTATGTAGCACGTGAAATCAAATCCTCTTATATTGTTTACAAATAAATGTTGTATTGCTAAAATAAAGCAAAAGTAGAATGACTAAAAAAATTAAAGACAACATTTGTTTTTAAAACACAAATACATTACATAGTGTTACTTGAGCATACCACGGGTTTTATTTCCGTCAAATTTCCCTACGTTTTTGACAAGGTTTGTTTACATTCATAGACGCTAGGATGGGATCGCGACCATATTAGACATGGGCGCCGCCTCCAAATATTGCGGCGGTGGCGTGCTGATTAATTTAGCACGGCGGGGGCGTGGCGCTGGCGGCGTGGCTGATTCATGTGTAGTATGAAAATTTAGTGTAAAAGTCTTTAAAAAATTCAACATGCAATTCAGACTCACTTTATTAATCAAAAAATAAAAGAAAACTGTTCAAGCTAGGCAAGAAAAAGATTTTTCTAGATAATTTTTGCATTCCCCATAGTTGTCGTGAATAAAAATTATTTTATTCACCCTTTGTCGTCTCAACCGAGATCTTTTTGCAGAAAGTACCATTCCAGCTACAGACAATACCCTCTCATTTGGGGTACTTGTAGCGGGTACACATAGCAAAGCTCTGGCTAAGGTAGATAGCCAAAGCGAATCTTTCTTCTTTGCATTCCAAAAAGATAAAAGATCCTTATTATTGATAGCCGTAGATCAAACAGCAGAAGCGAGATATCGCTAACATTTTTGGTCTAGTGGACCATCATCTTCAAGTCCATGACCAGCACTATGTTTCTTAGAGAGTTTACTCAAAATTGATGAGGAACTTCTGGTATTTAATGAAACTGAAGTGTCCGTTTCGTTTCTTTCACAATTTCCGGGCAAATCATGCGACTTTATAAAAAATAAATAAAATAAGCCTTTATTGCTGATATTTTTACATTTATCTTAGTCTATAAACTATATCTAAAAATAACAATCAATTATATTGTATCGGTAGCCGGTTTTTCCATTTCAGCTTGTCTTTCGACAAAGGCCTCCTCTAAAGCTTTCCATTTTGTCCTATCCTTAGCAATTCGTGTCCACTCAGGGCCAGCTATCTTTTTCATATCGTCTTCCCAACGTTTGGTTTGTCTTCAATGAATGATTCTGAAATAATAAAGTGTACAATTCCGGTGCTTGCTCCTAGCAAGCACCGGAATTGTACACTTTATTATTTCATTAGGTATTTAGTCTGGCCCTGGCGCTTTATCTGGTTTTTGAGTGTTGACTGCTCTTATGACTTCTTCTTGTAGTATTACTGGCACTGAGGATTCTGTGGCTATCGTTATTTGTTTTTGCTTTTCCACCTGTGCTGGATTTTGGTTACGGTACAGTTCTCTATAGTAGTGTGTGGCTATTTCAAGTATCTCTTGCCTTTTACTTGAGGAACTGCTATTTTTCGTATTTATTTTAGGCATCCAATTTTTCTTTTGATTTAATTCTTTTAGAGCTTTTTTAACCCCACCAGTTTTTTCAATGAAGGTCTTTAAAGTTTTCTCCCTCTTTGTTTGCCTGTCCTTTCTTATGTGTATATTAATCTTCTTGCTTAGTTTGGATATCTCAAGGCGTGTTTGTTTATTATTCCGCTTCTGAATAAGTTCTTTTCTCTCCATTAACAAATCCTTCGTTTCTGACGATAATGTGCTTTCAGGTGATTGTATGTTTGTTTTTCTGATTTCGGATTTTATCATTATTCATTAAGTATATCGTTATACCGTTCCTGAACTGGTGCGTGGTTTATTTTATTATTTCTATTTATTGTATTTTTCAGGTTAACAAGCGTTGGTTCTGTTGTCCTTCGGCGTCCACACCTGTTATTTTTTTGGTTGGGTTTTGGTTTGGGGTGATATCGACAGTTCCCTCTTTCGCTTCTCGTTGGTTCGGTTTTCTTTTATTATGAGCTTGTCATGCTTAAGCTATGCAGTATTCCCCTTTTTCCGTTCTTCTTCTAACCTTGGCAGTAGCTCCTTCCTTTTTTCCATTGTTTCTTTTGAAAAGTCGTTTTCCACATACGACTTTATAACTTCCTTTAAATAAGATACAAGGAAGGAAGCCTTTGTCATATTTTGCGACTCAAAATCTAACTTCAGCTTTAACTGCTGTGAGACAAGCTGAGAATATACTTGATCAGGATGCAATATTCTCTTTTTGTTATTTTTTTCAGTAATAACAATATTTTCGAAGTACTTCCAACAATAACTGCTACGAGTTTTAGCATCATAAAGCACAGTTATTAGAGTTTACTTATACTAATATTTAATAAACTGGCCATTTTAAAATGAAACACAAAAATAACACGAAACAAAATGGCACGTGCTAGCCTCGCTCACGCCGAGCAACCAAGTGGCGGCGGTGGCGCGCGACCATATTTTGGACATTTCAAACCTATTAAACAAAAATTCTTTATTTTTAAATAAGTACGAGAATTTATTGGCCTACTTAGAAGATTATAACCGACCTCCCAAAATTTTAATACCACTACCTGGTATGTAAATTATAGTGACAGGAACTTATTAGAACATCGTCCACATATATTAAGTAGGATTTTTTTTTAGATTTTTGTTGATTTTTCAAAAACCGCTTATCCGATTTCGATAAAATTGTTATGGGACCATTTGGAAAGTATACCTTTTCCAACAAAAAAAGAATTTTTCAAATCGGTTGGCAAGCAACGGAGTTATGCGCGAACATCCGAATTGAGAACCTCCTCCTTTTTGAAGTCGGTTAAAAATACCTCACACTAAAATTGTAGATCATAAAATTATCTGAAAAAAAATGAACTAATACTTTTTTCCTACACGCCACCGTTTCGGAGATATAGCGGTGCCAAAAGTTGTAACAGTTGTAATCGTCATGAAATGCACACGCTACCTATACTGTACTTAGCGCGTTTTTTTTAATGTGGTTTTACCAGTAGGCCTACTCCACAAATCGGTGAACGCATTTGATTTCAAGAGTCATCACCAGGTATCGGACAACCTGCTAGCGAACTACCTGGAGGAGTACGAGGACGTGCCGTGGGACGCGCTGCGCTACTTGTTCGCGATCATCAACTACGGCGGGCACATCACGGACGACTGGGACAAGCGAGTGCTCATCGCGTACATCAATCAGTTCTTTAACGAAGATGCGCTCGAAACGCCATTCTATAGGTCAGCTGATTATTTTATACTTTGACAAAAACCCATCAATGTTCCGGGGTAGCGGTAACCCTTTCGGACAATACCGTTTACCCGGCAGGCTTCGGCCCTAACGGGCTCCTTCCTTTATGCCGACATTTCTTTGAGGCGTGCGTAGAACACATACGTGTTGTCCGGCACGGGCCTGGTCCTGATCGGACGGTGAGCTACCCATTACTCACCGCCCGGCAGGCCCGCGCCTACGGTGGCAAGGAGGCGTCACGCGGCTCCCGACGCCCGACGTGTCTCCCGCGGTGGCTGGGAATGGAGGACCTTTCCCTCTTCCATCTCGCCACCTGCTTTGCGAGCATGACTGCTTCGCCGAATAGGGTGACTGCCTCCCACTCCCTCTCGCTCCGCACCATGGCTTGCACCAGGGCCGGCGCGAGAGGTCGCCGCAGCCGCCAATCGCTTCTACGAGGACACAGCGGTGCTCCGCCCAAGCAAGATCCTCACAATGGTGACACCCGGGCATTTCTTCCCGCCTGATTATGTGCAGGAACCTGCCGAAACATCCATGTCCGGTGGCCGTGACGCCTCTCTAGCTACTCCTCAAAGAAGGTCCTTACCGCCACTATCGTGGCATGCCCGTCAAGGGCGCCCTTTCTGACTCAATGTATAAACATTTTCAGTTGGGTTTATTATATTATAATGTTCTTTTAAAACAATGAATATTCTTTCAAATATTAAAGATAACCCTTTCATTTGCCGGGTAAGCGGGATTGTCCGAAAGGGTTATCGCTACCCTGGAACATAACGGTCTACGGAACATGGATGGGTTTTAGTCAGTAAAAAACCCTTTCATTGAAAATATATGTTTCAGGCTTATGATTAGTAAAGCTATAATGTTTTTGCCGCCGTTTTTTGTTTATTCTAGTAGCAAGTCCCGAATGTAACCGACTAGTCCTTGGGGTCTCCTGTGCTGCCACATTATAATTAAATATGAGGCCATGTTTACAGCCTCCATCAGTAGCCGTGCAACCGTAACACTTGCACTTTACGATTCGACTACCTACTTGTGTCTTTTTTATCTCCAACGGATACTCTTCTTTCCTCTCGAACGGATATCCCTCTTTCCGAACTTTGTCCAGCAGATTTATAGTTGCGGAATATTATGAGGCAGCTGCATCACAGTTTCTTTTTCTCTACCCACTAAAATGTAATCACTACCGCGTTTTCTACCCGGTCTTTGACGATACACAGTAAAATTTTACTTTGGTACTATTGTATACAATCAAGTTCTTATAAATAAACAGACAGATGTGCCGCTGGGCAGTTTGTTGCGCCGCTTGTTTCCAGTTAAAGCACTAAGAAGTGGTGAAGGGGAGCGTTTTGGGCGACTGTCTTAAAGCCGATTTTTCTTTCAAGAACTTCTAATTTTCAGCCTGATTTGAATAGGTACATGACTTTTGATTTTTGTGTTACGGGCAGATTAGCGACGATCCCGGCGTACCACATCCCGCGGGACGGCTCGCTGGAGTCGTACCGCGACTTCTTGGACCTGCTGCCGGCCTACGAGCGCGCCGAGTCCGTCGGCCAGCACGCCTCGGCCGACGTGGCCACGCTCGCGCAGGTACCGCGCTCTTCAAGATTTTGAAAAAGTATTATGTCTTGCGTGTCCTGCGGTCTACGCGTTATACGAGTAGATGGCGCCAAATTGATAGCCGCATTTTGAGCAGACTCCATTTAGAATAAATACCACACGCTAATAAGAAGAAGAGTGGCACTTCTAACTGGATAGTTGGTAGGGCCACTCACAGTTTGTGTTTAGATTGGATTATTTGAATATTTATTACTTGAACCCGAAATTCTTTTTCAATTTTTATTTAATCATGTTTTTCAAACAATAATGGTTAGGTATATGGTGAGATATACAGTTGCCACTTTATAAGCACAGATGGTTGTGTTATTAATACCTCTTAGTGAGTGATTGCGTAAGAATTTAACGTGTTTTTATACACTTTAATCAGATACTTAGGTAGCACTCCACATACACACTACAGTCGTGCTGCAACTTTTTGGACCTGCTGCCGGCTTGGAGCGCCATGACACGACGTTAATAAGAATGTTGTTATTGACGCAAGAGATATTTTCTAAAACATACATAAACAATTGCTTGCCGTGATGTCACATAAATGAAAACGTTTACGCATTCTAATGCAGTAAACTATGTTCACTCACAAACTATGTTCCAAATATTAACTGTGGAATAACTTCTCAATGACGGATTGTCTAATAAATTTGTTATTACAAGTGCGTCTTATATTATGACGTAAGTACACAGGTGACGTCTGAGTTAGTTGCGATATTTTTTTTGCAAAGTTGTCTGATAAGAAACACCAGTCTCATCTAGTATTAAACCATAATTGAATTTCGTATGTAAATATGAAAAATATATAGTAATACAAAATATACTTAGTTGGTACGATTAAAAAACTTAATTCGGCGCCAAAACAAACACCCATCGTGGCGCCATATTATGACGTCAATCTCATGTCATCAAAAACTTAAATAAAGGCATCACATCAAGCTTTGACTTTGACATTTGACACTGAACTTAAAAAGTTTAATTTACTCAATGTTATAAGTCATTTGAAGAGTTTCATTTATGTAGGTTCTATTTTCAGTCCATTAAAAAATAATTGCTTCTCAGGACGCCCTGATCATGTGTTCAACGCTGTTCGCTTTGGCGAGCACGGGCGGCGGCGGCGCGGGAGGGGGGGAGGATCAGAAGGTATGTCACACACGTACACGCGTTGTTAGCAAAAAAATAAAACAGCTGTTCCTTACAATGTCGATTCAAGCGAAGACTAATGCAGAACCGGCTCCTAAACTGAATCTGACCGTGAAAACTAAAATTTAGGGGAAGTGTAAATATATATAAGATCCGACTGCCGGCTACCACAGGGCCTGCGGACAGTGACGATAGCTCGCCATCTGATCAGGACCAGTAGTGCTATTCTGTAATCAGCTCACCGTGAAAACGTAGGTGAAGTGAGCCGGCAATAGCGTCAGACCCTAGCGTTAGGTAAAACGTAGGTGAAGTGAGCCGGCAATAGCGTCAGACCCTAGCGTTAGGTAAAACGTAGGTGAAGTGAGCCGGCAATAGCGTCAGACCCTAGCGTTAGGTAAAACGTAGGTGAAGTGAGCCGGCAATAGCGTCAGACCCTAGCGTTAGGTAAAACGTAGGTGAAGTGAGCCGGCAATAGCGTCAGACCCTAGCGTTAGGTAAAACGTAGGTGAAGTGAGCCGGCAATAGCGTCAGACCCTAGCGTTAGGTAAAACGTAGGTGAAGTGAGCCGGCAATAGCGTCAGACCCTAGCGTTAGGTAAAACGTAGGTGAAGTGAGCCGGCAATAGCGTCAGACCCTAGCGTTAGGTAAAACGTAGGTGAAGTGAGCCGGCAATAGCGTCAGACCCTAGCGTTAGGTAAAACGTAGGTGAAGTGAGCCGGCAATAGCGTCAGACCCTAGCGTTAGGTAAAACGTAGGTGAATGAGCTGGCAATAGCGTCAGACCCTAGCGTTAGGTAAAACGTAGGTGAAGTGAGCTGGCAATAGCGTCAGACCCTAGCGTTAGGTAAAACGTAAGTGAAGTGAGCCGGCAATAGCGTCAGACCCTAGCGTTAGGTAAAACGTAAGTGAAGTGAGCCGGCAATAGCGTCAGACCCTAGCGTTAGGTAAAACGTAGGTGAATGAGCTGGCAATAGCGTCAGACCCTAGCGTTAGGTAAAACGTAGGTGAAGTGAGCCGGCAATAGCGTCAGACCATAGCGTTAGGTAAAACGTAGGTGAAGTGAGCCGGCAATAGCGTCAGACCCTAGCGTTAGGTAAAACGTAGGTGAAGTGAGCCGGCAATAGCGTCAGACCCTAGCGTTAGGTAAAACGTAGGTGAAGTGAGCCGGCAATAGCGTCAGACCCTAGCGTTAGGTAAAACGTAGGTGAAGTGAGCCGGCAATAGCGTCAGACCCTAGCGTTAGGTAAAACGTAGGTGAAGTGAGCCGGCAATAGCGTCAGACCCTAGCGTTAGGTAAAACGTAGGTGAAGTGAGCCGGCAATAGCGTCAGACCCTAGCGTTAGGTAAAACGTAGGTGAAGTGAGCCGGCAATAGCGTCAGACCCTAGCGTTAGGTAAAACGTAGGTGAAGTGAGCCGGCAATAGCGTCAGACCCTAGCGTTAGGTAAAACGTAGGTGAATGAGCTGGCAATAGCGTCAGACCCTAGCGTTAGGTAAAACTTAGGTGAAGTGAGCTGGCAATAGCGTCAGACCCTAGCGTTAGGTAAAACGTAAGTGAAGTGAGCCGGCAATAGCGTCAGACCCTAGCGTTAGGTAAAACGTAGGTGAATGAGCTGGCAATAGCGTCAGACCCTAGCGTTAGGTAAAACGTAGGTGAAGTGAGCTGGCAATAGCGTCAGACCCTAGCGTTAGGTAAAACGTAAGTGAAGTGAGCTAGCAATAGCGTCAGACCCTAGCGTTAGGTAAAACGTAGGTGAAGTGAGCTGGCAATAGCGTCAGACCCTAGCGTTAGGTAAAACGTAGGTGAATGAGCTGGCAATAGCGTCAGACCCTAGCGTTAGGTAAAACGTAAGTGAAGTGAGCTGGCAATAGCGTCAGACCCTAGCGTTAGGTAAAACGTAAGTGAAGTGAGCGGGCAATAGCGTCAGACCCTAGCGTTAGGTAAAACGTAGGTGAATGAGCTGGCAATAGCGTCAGACCCTAGCGTTAGGTAAAACGTAGGTGAAGTGAGCTGGCAATAGCGTCAGACCCTAGCGTTAGGTAAAACGTAAGTGAAGTGAGCTAGCAATAGCGTCAGACCCTAGCGTTAGGTAAAACGTAGGTGAAGTGAGCTGGCAATAGCGACAGACCCTAGCGTTAGGTAAAACGTAAGTGAAGTGAGCTGGCAATAGCGTCAGACCCTAGCGTTAGGTAAAACGTAGGTAAAGTGAGCTGGCAATAGCGTCAGACCCTAGCGTTAGGTAAAACGTAGGTGAAGTGAGCTGGCAATAGCGTCAGACCCTAGCGTTAGGTAAAACGTAGGTGAAGTGAGCTGGCAATAGCGTCAGACCCTAGCGTTAGGTAAAACGTAAGTAAAGTGAGCTGGCAATAGCGTCAGACCCTTGCGTTAGGTAAAACGTAGGTGAAGTGAGCTGGCAATAGCGTCAGACCCTAGCGTTAGGTAAAACGTAGGTGAAGTGAGCTGGCAATAGCGTCAGACCCTAGCGTTAGGTAAAACGTCAGTTCACTTCACGCTTACTTCACCGAAGTTTTACAGAATCGACTCGCAGGCCCGTGCCGGACGCCGCAGTGTTCCACGCGCGCCTCAAAAAGATGTTAGCATCAGTGATCAGTGATCCCTTTAGGGCCAACGCCGGTTTAGCGGAAATGTCCGAAAGGGTTACCGCTGCCCTGGAACACAACACAAGCCTAGAACACAAGGCTAAGGAAGAAACATGGATGAATTTTAGTCAGTAAGAGCCTGCTTTCACACACCCTTCCTCTCCACCCAGAGCGGTAGAGTCATTTAATGATTTCCCGTCCATAAAAATAAATGGAGGGATGTAAGATGTCATTCCATTTGCTGCTAGGGATTGATACTAGTAAGGTGGATAAGTAAGTCAAGGCGGGATGTGCTCAGATAGCCTGCGAAATTCAAACTTACTGCAATTCGCAGGTCAGTGTCATGTTTTATGTTTATCAAAATATTAATCGCGGCCATAACGTATAATTTTTTGAAAAAAAAAAATATATTGGAGCCGATACGTCTCACTAAGTTAGAATTAACCACAAATGTCATGATTTCAATTCAATGAACATTATTGAGTAATGATTTTAATTTTCATAACATTTATTCTGTAAATACATACGGTGATTTTTACGGTGGCAAATATTGCGCGTAACCTGGGCACTTTCGCCTTAAAGTAAAATAAATAATTAAGTAATCGATGGGTATTTACCTTCTGATGATGTTGAGGGCAATCGTTAAGGTGGACGAGCTAGCCAATGAGATGCTCAACAAGCTACCCGGCAAGATAGACATGGAGACAACAGAACGTATGATGGGTCCAGAGATCGTGATGCCTATGTGTGTGTCGCTGCTGCAGGAGATTGGGTACTACAACACACTCATCAGCATCATTATATCAGGACTCAAGGTAACTCCACTTTCGACTTAATCAATGTATAGCGCCACAAAGTTCGACCTATCTAACACCGCCATCAATATCATTTCGCAAAAACAAAAGGAAGGTAATCCAATATTTTGCGGGTGAATGACGTCACTGCAACATTGTTTTATGAAAGTAATTTTGTGTGTTTTCCTATACAGCGATTTGACACTGACGTCAAACCCCGCTGCCGAAAGATTTAAATCCCTAGATTAGCCCTCACCGTATTTAGGCTACGCTTACCGTGGTCGTTTCATACATGGGTGACCATGGAGACTTGATACACGTCTCTCTGATGCAGGAACTCCGACGTGCCATCGAAGGTCTGGTCGTTATGTCAGAAATGCTAGAAACCATGTACTCGTGCATCTTTGAGGGCAGGACGCCCAGCTTCTGGCTTAGAGGTACGACTGCTTCATATTCTTAAATAAACTGTAGTTCTTGGTCGATAGATCTTAGAGCAGGATTCACGGGTAACACTAGCGTCTCATTGAGAATTAATGGTCCAAGATCCCAGGGCTCCCAAACCTTACTTATTTTCTGGCAATGACTAGTAGTATGTACAGCAAACGTTATACATAACCGCTAGCTTTGGTCGAAGGCCAATTCTCAGGTACCTTAGGTACCCTATTATAGTCTTATTAAGAGCGTTGTGTAACGCCGATTGGCTTCGGCTTCGCTGGGGGAGGACAGCAAAGGACTGGCTGGATCGGATATCTGATTATTTCAGTACATATTTCAAAAACTAGATTAAAATTTTTTATTTTAATTAAAGTTAGCTATTTAGAAACATCGTTATATTTTTCCTGTATTCTTTACCTAAACGTCTATTACACAGAATAATTTCAGAATTTTTGCTATGTAAATTTTTCGCCTCAAAACTTATTACATATTACCAGTACTAAGCCTTCTTATGCATTGGGGTCAGTTCACACCGAGACGCGATGCGACGCGATGTTACTGGAAGAGGCCAGTGATTTGACGTCGCAAGACGTTCGACGAATGTTCCAAAGGAGCTAAGTAAGAGATTGAAGATCATAAGATCCCAAGAATCTACCAAAGAGCGTCAGGAGAGACTTGATGCTGTTCGAAAAAATCTGGCTGCAACTCGCTCCTTGGAAACCTCTTCGGATCGCGAAGCACGCCTGCGTTCTCAACGTATTTACGCATCTACATGCAGTGAAGAGTATGATGCGCGACTGACCGCTGATCGTGAACGTCATGCACCGTCTTGCGAGTCGGAGACGTTCACGGAAAGAGACGTTCACGCTTGAGTTCTCAGCGTATATACACATTGACTTCGAAGTCTGGAGAGACAAGTGGGGAACGTGATGCGCGACTGACCGCTGATCGCGATTTAGATCTTCGATTTTGACGACCCCGTTGTCGCTGGCATAAGCAACAGGATCCGCGTACGAAGTCGCGGGCAGAAGCTAGTTAATAATAAATTAATCATTTATTCATTTTTAAAATTTTATCCAAAAAATGTGTTGTTCTAAAAATGGCCAAACTATTAAAAAGGATTTAATTTGCATGCTATTTTGCTGTGTTTTATCAAATAATTGTTAGTAGTTTTTTGAAGTGAATACTTCTTTAGCGGCGTTGTGCACTTTTCTTGGGATGGCTAAAACATTTTAAACTCGCGTCCTGGTCGAAAATTCGTAAGACGCAGGGAGAGTAGACCGCCGGACGCGGCGTAGGAGAGGAAGTAATATCCCGCTCTCTTTCTACCTCGCGGCGAAAATGCCTTCTCTACTGTTTCGTTTAATAGGCGAAGAGCGCTTGCGCAAGTGTGCGTGTGTGTTTGTACTACATACAAATTGTCATGTTTGTGTACGATAGCGAAAGGAATGAATATTGTATTTAACTACATAAATGATAGTACTTTCATACTGATAAATAAAGCAATTCGTGCAAAATTATTCTCTAACCATTCCAAAATATTCAAAAATGCACAACGTTAATGTTCAAGTTTTCACTTCTGCCCGTGCTTCTGCCGACAATCCCGGAGTGCAACCCGTTGTTTATTTTGCAACAGTTTGCCTAGTGCCGTAGCTTCAAAAGGTATTAGGTATGTGATTAGGAAATATTTTTAAAACTGACGAAGATGTAAAAGACGTGACTTTACACATTGTGTAATGCGATAAAACAGTAACGATAAACTTATTCATATTTTTCAAAAAAAAATGATTTAAAAAGAATGTCGATGCAGCTTCTTCTCCGTTCTTCTGCTGTACTACGGGTTGCCAACTAAATCAACATCTTTCTGACTGACCGACCCCTTGACAATTCCAAAAGTACCTGTAATAATTGGTGTAACTGAAATAAATGCTATGAGTTTGTAAGTTTGAGTTTACCAGGCGTGGTGTTTGGTGGCAGGTCGTCCGTCGATGAAGCCGCTGGGCGCGTGGTGCCGCGAGCTGTTCCTGCGCGGCGCGCACCTGCAGGGCTGGGCCAACGCGCCGCGCGCGCCGCCCACGCTGTGCTGGCTGCCGGCCTTCGTCGCACCGACCGGCTTCCTCACCGCCGTCATGCAGGTGCCTTACTACATCCGATAAGATGATCATCATCATATCTTGCCCCCGATCTTATCCCGATTGGTTTGGGTCGGTGCAGCATGTCTTTTTCTTCCAACCTTCTTTAGTGACGGTTATCTCGCTAGTCTCACCCCCCTTTCCAGCCATATCATATCATATCTTTCACGCAGTTCATCCATCGCAAAGAACAGATAAAAAGGCTAGAATGGCCTTGTAGGCGGGGCAGGCGCGACACATTTATGAGCACGCGATCCGCACTTGTGAGCAGACATTATCGCAGATATTAATAATTGACCTTCTGTTGGCGTGTGATTGAACATCAAGCGCTATGTTTGCTTTTGTGTGGGGGGAGCCAATAGAAAACTCGCGATCTAAATGCGTTGTACTTGTGTGCGTAATGCGCGTACGTATTGGGTTCTTGTTCATAGTGAAGTTAGAGAGTGAGAGACAAGCGGCGACGGGCGTTCTAGTACCAATCAGGCACTATTTTCTTTCTATCCTCTCTTATCTGTTCTGTGATCCATCGTTTGTTCGATCCTCCCCACTGTTATAGCCATCTGCATTCATGATCGAAATGTTCCTCATTTTTTAGTTTTAGCAATAGAATGGTAAGAATACGACAGTTCATTAGCGTGTGGAATGTCGAGACATCACTCATACACGCACACGCACCGTCGGTATCGTACCTACTTGTTTTTAAAGCAATGCGATCCTTAACAAAAGTTTGGTGCGCATACATGTGCGTCACAACCTGCCGCGCCGTCGTGCGATAGAACAACTGTACCTATTAACTATTTATGGATTTTTCAAATTGTCCGAAATTAATTATTTGTATAGCTATACATAATTATTATAAATAAAAGTCGCTTTTTGTGTGACCGCGATGCTCTTTCAAACTTCGCAACGGATTTTGATATAGGTTTCACTTCTATTTAGAGAATTTATTTCTAAAGGTTTATGTGAGTAATACTTGAATATTTTACTTACATTAACAATGAAACGATGTTTGATTTGACAAGTCACAATATCCGTAAAATCGTAACCGAGTGGTGTTACAGACGACGGCCCGCGGGGAGAGCTGGCCCATCGACACGTTGTGCTGGGAGTTCACCGTCATGCCGCTGGAGGAGGCCGGCTTCGTGCGACCGCCGCGCGACGGCGGCGTCTACGTGCGGTGCGTCTGTCACACCTATGTCTTACTCATTACCTTAACTTGTGTTTTCATCGGCATGTTTTTAACCGTACCTCAAAAAAACCATTTGACGCCTTCAAAATATTAATGTAGGTAGGTAAACTGAAATATAATAAATGTGCCTCTTTTTGTGAACCCAAATGATTCCCATCTATCTCTCTCCAGTCTATATAATATTTAAGACGCGCGAGCCGAGCGAGCTACTAGTCCAATCAACAAGGGGGTTGGATAAGGTGATAATTCCTCTGTCGCTGAAACTTTGCAGTGTGATAAAGTAATGTTTATAGATAACGGTTGACCAGTTATCCAACATTTTTTTTATTTAGAAGTTAGGTATTTACACCTAAACATGAAAATCATTTCTAGATCTGGGGGAAAAATTGCTCCGTCCAAAATTCCTTCGGTATATGCCAGTATATACTGATATGTATAGGTATGTATCGGTATCCAACATTTTTTTTATTTGGGAGGGCCAGGAAGTTAAAAATACCTATTTAGGTCCATAACTTGTTCGAAAAAATTCCTCCGTCAAATTTTCTTTTTTTGTATGTTTTAATATCGTCAAATGTATCGCACTGCACGAAGATCCAATAGATTTTGCATTTGTAACATAGCATTACGGTTTTCTGCCAATAACTCAGTGAAAAAAATTCCTCCGTCTTTTTTTATTAATTTATCTGTCATAGTATACGTAAATGAAACAGTTTTTTTAAAGATCCAATAAAATTTCGGCAATACACACGACTTTTAGAGTATCAACTATTATTTTAAGATGAATGGACTACGAGCGGGCGGCGGGGGCAGTGCGGGGCGCGGGAGGAAGGGCGCCGGCCGCCGCGTTGCATACATACTCACTTTTCTGTTTTTTATAGAATCTAATGATATTTCGACTTCGGACATGCACCTTGTAATACATTAATTAACTTATCATATGGGTAATTAAGTACCTAGCACGTCCGTACCGGAAGCAATGAGTTTGAATATCTCTTGGGGCGATTCAGATATGCGATTGATCGTATCGTATATTTTTCATGAATTGTGAAGTAACCATACCATTGATAGTGTCGGACCACGCACAACCAACAAGCTTAACATAATAGTTGAAAAACATGCTCTTCATTACAATTTGTAAGAAATTACCAATTGTCCATAAAGGTACAATGTTATTTGACTATTACTAGACAACTTGTAAAGCTTGCTTAGTTGTGATAGTTTTCCTTTGAACTTCATTATTTGTATACATGGTGAATTTTTCAAGTGGGCATAGATGGCCTAATCCGAATATACGAGTAATAACTAACTTATTTCTTATTCGGGATTCTTTAAAAACTGTTTAACGTCAAACAGTCTTTGTCAATTAATATTTAGTTTTATTTATTCAAAGGCACTTGAACGTCAAAATTAAGTAACAAACAGGCACTTAACTAATCATTGGTTTTGTTTCATTATATAGGAACTATAACAATTATTAGCAGTGGTTGAGCGATTGACTGCTGCGCAGTATATCGCGGGTTCGATTCCCACACGGAACAAATATTTGTACGCCCTGCAAGTATTTGTTACAGGTCTGGGTGTTTTTCTATCTATAATATGTATGTATTTACGAAAAAATGAAATATACGAAAAAATACGAAATGTCCAAGGATATTATTATTATTTCTCGATACTCGTACAACAAGTGTATAGAAATAAAAAAAATCGACTACCTAAAAAACCTTTCAAAGCAAAAATAATTTTTATTTCAGTTTTTGCCACGAACTAAACATAAAAAAAACATACAGCGAATTGAGAACCTCCTCCGTTTTTTAAGTCGGTTATAAATAATGTTACTTCTTTGCTGTATTGTAAACATTATCAGCCTACTGTACCATTTTTTTCGCCAAGTTTTCTTCGATAGGTACTTACTTCCTATCCGCCCCCCATATTGGTATTGTTCCCCTTTTTCAGATATAGATAATCTACCCCAATGCTTAGCACATTAGTGCTGAAGAAATTCTATGAATATTATTTTTCACTCATATTTGGAAAGAAAAATTTCATGGATATTATGTATTATCGTTTTGTGAAATTTCCATGGATATTATGTATTATTATTAAAAATAAGCTACTTATGTTACATTAACCATTTTATCATAAATAACATTTATAATAAGGAAGGAAAGAAGGAAACGCCATGTAGCCCGCGAAATTCAAATTTTCTTACTTTTTTTGCAAATTGCAGGTCAATGCCAGGTTTTATGTTGATCAAAATATGATTCGTGACAATAACAAATATTTTGTATTATTATCCTAATTAGTATCCTTTGATTTAGCAATATACATACATATCTCACTAAGTTCATAAAATAACCCTATGGAACGAATATTTCTGTAATATTGATGCCATAGGATGATATTATGAACTTACTTAGGGTTGTATTAATGATTTATATTGTTACAATTTTGTAAATAAATACTTGCTACGGTCGCAAATCATATTTTAAAACGTGTCGCTGACCGGGACCGGCAAATTGCAAAAAAACGTAAGAAAAATTTAATTTCGCGGGCTACCCTGAATAATTATACAAATCACTCATTGATGAGAGTATAGGTATATTGGGTGCAGAGGTCAAGCTACTCCAATCTGTCAAATTGGGAAAATTTTACAGATTGGGGTAGTTGATACATGTATGTACTGGCGTCTGTACAATATGTTTCTTTTTTCATTTTGGTGGATGTCACATGACTTCGCATATTAAGTGATTACTCTCGTTTAAATAAATATTTTTTTTATAACTGCACAATTTAGTGTAAGTAACTAAATCCACTATATGGCACCTATCTAACAATTTATCAAGTTAGGTATTTTATCTGACGAAAAACTGTAGAATCTATTTCAAAAGGATTACAAAGTTACAATTGCTTAACGGGCTCAACTCTACTATTTTTTAACATTTTGTTGTGCTGTGCCTTTGTTTGTCAAGCTCGACTTGGTGGAGATTAGAAGTATATATTTTTGTTTCTTGGTTAATAAAACTTTATGAAGATCCTACTACTATTATAAAGGCGAAAGTTTGTAAGTATGGATGTATGGATGTTTGTTACTCTTTCACGTAAAAACTACTGTATAGATTTGGATGAAATTTGACACAGAGATGGTTTATATCCTGGATTAACACATAGGATATTTTTTATCCCGGTAGAACATTCCTGTGGGATAATTTCCGACCTCCACGCGAGCGAAGCCGCGGGCAGAAGCTAGTAGTTCAATAAAAGTAAGTTTAATAAGAACGAATGGTTAGTTTATTGTTTGTTACTCACGAATGAGAGTTGATTGATACCAAATAATTAATAAACGTTGAGAAAAAAAATTGTATCAGTGTTTTTAATTCAAATATCTCTTGTTATACATAATATGCTATGCTAAACATATTGTACAGAGGCCAGCACATCAAGTTACCACAATCTGTCAAATTTCTTTGATAGTATTTCAACTTTATTGCAAAGACATAAGGTTCATTTTTAATTGAGAAAATTTGACATCAAGCTATCCCAATCTGTCAAATTTTCCCAATTTGACAGATTGGGGTAGCTTGACCTCTGCACCCAATATACCTATACTCTCATCAATGAGTGATTTGAATAATTATTCAGGGTAGCCCGCGAAATTAAATTTTTCTTACGTTTTTTTGCAATTTGCCGGTCCCGGTCAGTAACACGTTTTAAAACATGATTTGTGACCGTAGCAAGTATTTATTTACAATAATTGTTATAGTTCCTATATAATGAAACAAAACCAATGATAAGTTAAGTGCCTGTTTGTTACTTAATTTTGACGTTCAAAAGTGCTAGGTACTTAATTACCCATATGATAAGTTAATTAATGTATTACAAGGTGCATGTCCGAAGTCGAAATATCATTAGATTCTATAAAAAACAGAAAAGTGAGTATGTATGCAACGCGGCGGCCGGCGCCCTTCCTCCCGCGCCCCGCACTGCCCCCGCCGCCCGCTCGTAGTCCATTCATCTTAAAATAATAGTTGATACTCTAAAAGTCGTGTGTATTGCCGAAATTTTATTGGATCTTTAAAAAAACTGTTTCATTTACGTATACTATGACAGATAAATTAATAAAAAAAGACGGAGGAATTTTTTTCACTGAGTTATTGGCAGAAAACCGTAATGCTATGTTACAAATGCAAAATCTATTGGATCTTTGTGCAGTGCGATACATTTGACGATATTAAAACATACAAAAAAAGAAAATTTAACGGAGGAATTTTTTCGAACAAGTTATGGACCTAAATAGGTATTTTTAACTTCCTGGCCCTCCCAAATAAAAAAAATGTTGGATACCGATACATACCTATACATATCAGTATATACTGGCATATACCGAAGGAATTTTGGACGGAGCAATTTTTCCCCCAGATCTAGAAATGATTTTCATGTTTAGGTGTAAATACCTAACTTCTAAATAAAAAAAATGTTGGATAACTGGTCAACCGTTATGTATAAACATTACTTTATCACACTGCAAAGTTTCAGCGACAGAGGAATTAATGTAATTTCTCCATACAAAGAATTATACACCGTGTATCTCAGCTCGCGCGTTTCGCTGTGGCTAGTGTTGATCACAGTTTCAACCTAAACTAAAATATTGAATAGACTGCGAGCAACTTGCGTACAGCTCGGTCGGCTCGCGCGTATCGCTGTGGCTTTGGTAGAGTTAGTCACAATCCCAACCTAAGCTAAACATAGGTATTGACACAGAGAAAAGGCCAGAAATTTTCATCAAAAAGAGCTTCATCTTTTACCCCAAACGAATTACCTACGGATCCCACTTATAAGTGACTAGCACTTTGCCCGCGGCTTCGCTCCCGTGGTCTTTCCCGTGGGACCCGTTATTTTTCCCGGGATAAAAAGTATGTCCGTAAGGATTGAGGAGCCACATCAGATTTTTAAAATATTTTCTCACCATTATTTAGCAGCAATGTAGTTTATTTTGCAGCACGAATTCTAGATTTAGCAGCAAAATATATCACTAGTTATTTAAATGCAAAAGTGGCTCCTCAGTCTAAACGTCTCAATTGAGGAGCCACCTGGAACTCGTTAAGTAATAGATGAATATTTATGAAAATTTTGTATCATTTAGTAGCAATTTCGCATATTACCGTCTAAAAATTTAGCTTCTGTAGTGCTAAAATGAAAGAAAATACAATACTTTTAATATGGCTCCTCAATCTAAACTCAAGAGGTGAATTTCTATTGGATGTGAGCGAACAATTAATATATTCGACATAATGATCATTTAGCAGGTGTTGTGTTTGTTTTAGCAGTATCGGATTAAATAATAAAACATAGTAAATTTTGTATATGAACGCATTTTCTTTGGCTCCTCAATCCTGACGTTCTAATTATATTTGCCGGTGTACCTATATGGTGTTGCTCTAAAAAGAGTGCCTTATTTTAGATACCTTGGACACATAGTAGCCGAGGATCTTCATGATGACCAGGACATAGAACGGGAACGACGAGCGTTGTCGGTCCGATGCAATATGTTGGCCCGTAGGTTCGCAAGATGTACGAGACCGGTCAAAATCACCCTTTTTAAGGCTTATTGCCAGTCATTTTACACATGCAGCCTGTGGGTCAAGCATACGCAGAGGGCCTACAACGCTCTTCGTGTTCAGTATAACAACGCCTTCAGGGTGCTGCTGGGGCTACCGCGATTCTGTAGCGCGTCAGCCATGTTTGCTGAATCAAGTACCGATAGCTTTTCAGCAATCATGCGGAAAAGAACGGCATCATTGTTACGCAGGATTCGTGGGAGTGCCAATGGCATCCTGAGGGTGATTGGGGATAGGCTGGACCCGTATGCATATCTACGGGTCTGATACTGCAGGAAAATACTTGAATTGAGATTTTATTTATTTTATTTTGTTTTTAATTAAATGTAGATACTAACATAGTTACGTAAGTTGTATTACTAACAAAGATCTATGGAGCAAGTCTCCGAAATAAACGTTTTATTATTATTATTATTATTATATATGTTTGACTGTAGCCACCTGAGATCTCAACGGAATCTAAAGCCAGAGATACTAACATTTAGCAGAAATGTCTGCTAAATATATCTGCACAGTTCAGCAATGTATATATATATTGGATTTTGAAAAAACAATACTTAACTATTTTTATGTAAATTCAGTGAGTAGGGTGACCACATTTTGGGGGTATCTACAAATTAATATTAGCTTGTGTAGCACAATAATAATTATTTATTTAGTAACAAAACATTCATCAGCGGTGAAGTATTCTCGTTTGTACATGAATATCGACGTCGAAGTGACAAGAACTTATAAAGAAATTAACAATGTCAAATAGGAGATCTTGTCATTTCATCGTCGATATGTTCATGTACGAAAAAAATAATTAATTAGGATTTCTTATATTATAAAGTTAATCATCACGTATGTGTCATCGTAATTAAATTTGAGGGGATATTAATATTTGCAATATCGTGCGGTGACCGATAATTAGGTGCAGTTTGATATCCTGTTTTTAATGTAAGTACATTTGTGCCGACTATTGTTATTTTTTTACATTTATTTATTGAATGGTGTATTTAAATCGGAATGTCCTAAAGAACCATGGATCACAGTGCAGAGAAAGAGGCACAGAAACATGCACTTAGACTCTGTTGTTAGAGGAAAAGCTGCCTACATGCCGGAGGATAAATTTAAGCCCGCCAGTTGGAAGATACCTTTGTTCCTCTCCAATGTACACAAAGATACATCGGAAAACGATATTGTGGAGTATGTGTTTTCGAAGATTAACGAAAAAGTCGATTTACAAAGGATTGAAATGAAAACCGAAAAAGAATACAATGCGTATAAAATAATAGTTTGCAATAACAAGTTAGAAGTGTTCCTAAGTGATGAGTTATGGCCAGCAGGTATAACATGTAGACGGTTCAGACCTTATAAAAACCCTAGGTCTGACAAGGAAGAAAACAGAAAACTTTCGAAACAATTATGAGTACAACCTTAGTGACATATAACTGTAAGAATATTAAGCGCTCCGTCGAGGGTATACGGGAGCTGTGCAGTTTTGCAGATATAATAGCCTTGCAAGAGACGTGGTTGCTGCCGGATGAGATGCCATACTTAGCTGACGTGCACAGTGAGTTTGGGAGTACTGGGACGTCGGCGGTGGACACGGCGGCCGGTATTCTAAGAGGTCGGCCTTTCGGTGGAGTGGCGCTGCTGTGGCGTAAGGCGCTTTTCCCGTGCGTCTCTGTGGTCTCGTGTGTGGATCCGCGTATTGCAGCGATACGGGTGATGACGAATGATCGGCCAGTGCTAGTGTTTAGTGTTTACATGCCCACGGACTGCGCGGAAAATGTGCAGGAATTCACAGACTGTTTAAGTGCGCCTAGTGCCTTAATTGATGATAGTGATATTGAGTCCGTAATCATGCTAGGGGATTTCAACGCACATCCAGGTGAGCGTTTTTATCGTGAGCTTTTAACATTCTCCCTGGAACAAGACTGGACATGTGTGGACACTAGTAGGTTACAGCTAAAATCTGAGACGTTTACATTTATTTGTGAGGCACATTTTGCAAACGCTGGCTGGACCATTGCATGGTTACAAGCGCAGCTTTAGGTTGTATTACCAATGTATATGTATAATACGACGTCTATTGGTCTGATCATCTCCCATTAGTCATCAACTGCAATCTAGATGTGATTAAGCAAAAGGCATTGCCAATGAACCCTGTTTGTAACGGAATTAAATGGGGAGACAGGAATGCAAGTCAATGTCTAGCTTACGAAAGCTTATGTAACTCTAAACTTAGGCTCATTGATTTGCATACTGAGTTACAACACTGCTGTGGCAAATATTGTAATATTACCTCTCATAGAGAGGTCATAGATAGTGTTTATAAAGATATAGTAAATATCCTATGTAGGAACGCTGTCCTTACTTACGAGCAAAAGGCTTCTAAACGACGGAAACCTTTGGCGGGGTGGAACAGATATGTGAGCGAGGCTCATAGAAATGCCAGGCTGGGTTTCTTTTCATGGTGCGACTACGGAAAGCCCTCATCGGGTCCCGTTTATGACTCAATGGTGAAATCGCGGAAAATTTTCAAAGGCAAAGTAAAGTGGTGCCAAAACCACCAGGAACAGTTGAGGATGGATTCACTGGCAAAGCACTATTCCAATTCAGACTTTAAAAGTTTCTGGAAAGGTACTAATAAGCTAAATCCTAGGCCTGGTATTCCTGTGAGTATCGATGGGATTGCCAACCCAAAAGATATTGCTGAGATGTTCAAAACCCAGTTTACCACACAGTCGTCCCTCAGACTACCGTGCGGGGAGCTCGATGCTCTTTTCCAAAGGTGAGGAGGTACCAACGATAGTCTTGGCGAAAGAGGTCAGGGCCATAATTAAGAATATGGTTAGAGGGAAATCCCCAGGACACGATGGGCTAAGCATCGAGCACCTACAGCATGCTGGTGTACACTTACCACGAGCACTAGCACTATTATTTAACTTGTGTCTGTCTCATTCGTACTTGCCCTCGGACATGATGCGGACTCTGGTGCTACCAGTAGTCAAGAACAAGACTGGAGACGTTTCGGACGGGTCAAACTACAGGCCAATTTCACTAGCCACCGTCATAGCCAAGGTACTTGACAGCGTGCTCAACTCGCATCTAAATAGGCATGTCAAGATTCATGATGCCCAGTTCGGTTTTCGGGCAGGGTTGTCAACGGAAACGGCCATTCTTAGTCTGAAGCACGCTGTTAAGTATTACACGGATAGACAGACACCAGTCTACGCGGTTTTCCTGGATCTATCCAAGGCTTTTGACCTAGTCTCCTACGATTTACTCTGGCAGAAGCTAGGAGATACAACACTGCCGCCAGAGCTCGCATCATCTCCTCAAATACTGGTACCTTCACCAAGAGACTCGGGTGAGATGGGTGGGGGAGCTCTCGGAGCCATGTAGGCCGGAGTGTGGGGTGAGACAGGGGGGACTGTCCTTACCCTTGCTCTTCGGTCTTTATGTGAATGCCTTGGTCGAGCGACTCAGCAGCATGCGCGTCGGCTGCTATGTGGATGGTGTTTGTTTTAATAATCTGAGCTATGCGGACGACATGGTGCTGCTGGCTCCCTCGATCAATGGTCTCCGAAAGTTACTGGCTGTGTGTGAGTCGTACGCGGAGTCTCATGGGTTGATATACAACACCAAAAAGACAGAGTATATCGTCTTCAGGTCTGGTGCCAGATGTCCATCCACGGTCCCTCCTCTGTTCCTTAAAGGTCACCCAGTAAACAGGGTGTATAAATTTAAATATTTGGGCCATCTGGTAACAGATACCCTGAAAGACGATTCAGATTTGGAAAGGGAGCGCAGAGCGTTGTCAGTCCGGGCGAACATGCTGGCCCGCAGGTTCTCTCGATGTACAGTCGCAGTTAAAATAGCCCTTTTTAAGGCATATTGCACATCACTGTACTCGGGGGCCCTGCGGTTCATATATACCCAAAGGGCTTACAACGCTCTGCGAATCCAATATAACAATGCGTTCAGGGTGCTTTTGCGACTGCCACGTTTCTGCAGTGCGTCGGCGATGTTAGCCGACGCGCGCGCTGACAGTTTTGACGCAATATGGCGAAAGAAATCAGCCTCGTTAGTCCGGAGGTTGCCGGACAGTCCCAACAGCATTCTGCACGCCATCGCCGCTCGGGCAGATAGTCCGTTGGTGTGGGCGTTAGTTGAGCGAACCAGATCTGTTTTAGTTATTAAGTACTAACATACACACATCAAAAGTGTCTAGGGATCAACATATATTTTTGCAATAACTTTTCTCTTGATTGATATTAATTTAAATTTTCTTTAAGGATTCATCAAATAAAGTGTTTTCGTTTGTCACAGTAACGATAAACCAAGTCACCTTTGCATTAATAAAGAAATTTGCCATTTTCCTAATAAAGGGATTTTTGACATTTGAACCACTAACATTAAAGTTCGAAAAAAAGACTGAAATAACAGTTTTCTTTAAAATTTTATTGGGTAACTTAAACAATTAATAATCCGTGTTTCTACCGCGAACACTAACAACACAAGAACATCGGTTTGGCATACGCAAAATGAGTTCATCCAAATCACGCTGTGGAATGGCCGCCCATGTTCGTTGCAACAACAAAAAAAGGTCTTCTTGCAACTGGATACCCTCCATATTCGGCAGAGCTCTTCTCTGTAGCATATCCCATGCATGCTCAATCGGGTTCAAGTCTGGCGACTGAGCAGGCCAGGGCAGGACATTGATGTTAGCTGCGGCGAGAGTCTGTCTTACAACTCTTGCGGTGTGCGGTCGTGCATTATCATGCATTAACTGAAATAAGGGACCGATTTGCACTTGTAGAGGAACGATGACGTCAGATACAATCGTCTCAGCATAAATTTGAGCGTTGAGGTTGCCTCTGATCCAAATCAACTCAGTTCTTCCGCCGATCCAAATACCCGCCCATACCATGATGGTTCCACCACTATAAGGATGGACTTCCTGGCAGGATTTTAATCGCTGTTGGCGTCCAGGGGTTCTCCAGTGTCGTATACGTCTTGTATCCGGTCTCATACCAAAACGAGACTCATCAGAAAAGCACACGAAACGCCATTGTTCTTCTGCCCAATTTCTGTGTTCAAGAGCCCATTGATATCGAATCCTACGATTGTGCATTGCTATAGGTGGTACCCGTAGCGGTCTTCGGGAATGAAGGTTCACTTCATGCAAGCGGTTTCTGACTGTTTGGTCGCTAATTAAGTTCCCTGAAGAGTGATGAACCCTCACGGCTAACATCATGGCGGTTATTGTTGGAGCTCTTCGAGTTAAGATTTGAATGTATCGGTCTTGTCTCCGTGTGGTGCAGCGATACCGTCCTTCATGGCGCTCAGCCACGGTACCAGTGCTTCGGTAACGTGTCCAAAGTCGACTGATAACACCTTTTTTTGTTGTTGCAACGAACATGGGCGGCCATTCCACAGCGTGATTTGGATGAACTCATTTTGAGTATGCCAAACCGATGTTCTTGTGTTGTTAGTGTTCGCGGTAGAAACACGGATTATTAATTGTTTAAGTTACCCAATAAAATTTTAAAGAAAACTGTTATTTCAGTCTTTTTTTCGAACTTTAATGTTAGTGGTTCAAATGTCAAAAATCCCTTTATTAGGAAAATGGCAAATTTCTTTATTAATGCAAAGGTGACTTGGTTTATCGTTACTGTGACAAACGAAAACACTTTATTTGATGAATCCTTAAAGAAAATTTAAATTAATATCAATCAAGAGAAAAGTTATTGCAAAAATATATGTTGATCCCTAGACACTTTTGATGTGTGTATATAGGCTAAGTAAGATTGTTACTAACACAATGGACCGCATTTGTAGTCTGAATAAATAAATGATAATTAGAATATTTAATATGCATTATGTTCGGGTTCGAAGTTTACAAATTAAAATACATACTACAGTCGATTATTAAAATAGACAAAATTTAAGCACTATAATGTTCTAAAATATTTGTTAATATTTAGTTATGAAAAAATTCAACGAACAGTCGGGATTTGAACCTGCGAACATCGGCGTGCCGTGCCATGCTAAAAAAATTACTGAAAGTCATTTTATTCAATGCAATATTGTTGTTTCAGAACCATTATGCCGAAAGGCCGCCAATCGATAGTAGTTCTTGAGGATCAACAAAAAGTATTTTATAAATATGCTGGGATACTACAAAATCGTAACATTAAAAGTACTGACCCTATTTTCTTAACCATTTCCAAAGAACTAGATTTTAAAATGACCCCGATTGCCTTGTATACATCATTGAAACGTAAACGTCATATATTTTTTGAAAACGATGGATTACTTCTTGAGCAACAAACAACTGGCGAAATACATACTATAAAAAGTGCAAGTTGTAGCAGTAGTGACACAGATACGTCATTAAAAAGCAAAGATTTTGATTTCGAGAATAGTGCACAAAATGATTCAGTAATATTTTCATATCAAATGTACTTGTATGACTGGAAAAAAATTCAGCCTATATACGCATATCAAAAACGAACAGGCACTTCCACCTATAAGAAATACAGAACCATGCCAAAGTTTAAATGGAGTAATCTATTAAAAGTAAACATTTATAAATATACTAAACTACCTTGTACTTGGACTTTAAAGCGCGAAAAAGTGGTAAAAAACAAAATCTTTGTGAAAGGCAATTGTTCGCAATGTACTGCATATGCTAAAATAGAAAGTTATGAAACTACTGATAAAATCCACACAATCTGCTGTAAAATAACGAGTATAGACCGAGCTGTCAAACACAATCCAACAAGGAAATTCAAGTTAACGCCCCACAAAAGACAACAGTTAGCAAAAATATTAAGATACAAGCCTGCAATAGTAGTTCATAATGAAATGGCTTCAGAGATTCGAAGTATTAAGAAAGATGAAAAAGAGGTTGTAAATACACCAGCGTTGCCTTCTCTTTCTTGTTTGCGACAAATAAAATCTGAGGCCAGGAGAGAACAGTGGCTTGATCCCAATCCAATTATATCTCTAGTAGTTATGGCCAAAAGTACACATAAAAACGTAATCCGTTCTTTAAGTGTACACCCTAATTTCTTTGTATATTATTGGAACGAGAACCAAATTGATTATTACAATCTATACCTACGGAAATTTGGAAGGGTAACTATTACAATAGATGCTACTGGCTCATTCTTTGACACAATGCGGCTTCCTGATGGTACAAAGATGACCAAAAGATTATTTTTATATGCAGGTCTGATAACAGCGAATCTTAAATTAAAATCTGTACCAGTATTACAGATGGTTACCGATGCACACGACAAGACATCTATATTACATTGTCTAAATCAATGGAAAAAATCAGTTGATAGATCACCTCATGAGATTATTTCAGACGATTCTTCTGCCCTGATCGCAGCTAATACTGAAGCTTTTACAGAATTCAGTAGTACAAAAGAATATATAAAATACATGTTTTCAATTTTAGAAGAACAGACTTCAATCCTTCAAGAACAAAAGCCCACTACTTTTATCAGACTTGACACAAGTCATTTTATAAAAACTTTGCACAACTTAAAATGTGTTAATGATGTAGAACCAGACATAAAATATTTTTATATTCGCTGCATTTTGTTCTTAAAAGAGTGTGAAAATTTTGAAACTGCAAAAGAAGTCATCGGTGATATGATACAGACTTGTCTTAGTCACTACGATGATGATTCAAGTCCTGCAAGTTCCAATTGTCAGGGTGCCTTAACCCGACTTGCCTTACGAATGAAAAATATTCAATTAGATCATACGGCAGAATTCAGCTTTGTAGATGACGACAAACGGAACGGCGACGAAGTTTTCGGAACCAAAGAACATCACACCGCAAATATTGATTTTTTTATTTGGTTGGATGATAAAGTAGCCCCATTTCAGAAACAATTAATGAAAATTCATAAAAATAATAAAAAAAATATTTTTTACCAACATTTATGTCAGAATTCAGGAGGATTCTTGGAAAACTTCCATTATGGTCAAAGGAGATTGTTCTAGACCGCCCTATAACCAACAAACATTTGACGTGTACGTTAATTTTAATTATATTATAATATGCTTTTTAAAAATAATAAATTCAAGCGGACACTGTTTAATTCTTAATAGGTTTTTAAAAGTGACCTCAATGATTTTATTACCAACTGAACTCGCTATCTTTCAAGGAATTGTCAATGTGAATGTCACAAAAGATTTGACAGTGACGCTCTCGCTCATATTAGATAAATATCGATATCGACGACGATGTCCATAATATCTAGTGATAAATAATGGATGTTCGATATTTATCACTTCCAAAACATTGAAAATGTGCAACATAAAAGTTTTTCATGCATATTTTTTTCATGGATGCATGATTTTTAATAAATTTTAATTTGTAATGCCAATATTTGTACGCCTCCTGGCATAACATAGCGCTCTGACCATCAAACATAAGACCTGTAATTCTTCACCTATGTTAACAAATAATTAATAAATTATTATTATTATTATTATGAAATTAGTTCCGTGAACACTTTAATGGAACTTATGATGAATATGGCCTAGCACGATTATGATGAAAATATAATGAACAAAACAAACTCACAAAATGTACTTACTACTTAATGAGGGATTTTCTCACGAGTGAGAAAATATAACTAATATTTTCAAAAGAGGCGTTGGTAAAAAATACGTCACTGTCTCAGGTTTTTGACATCAAATAAGCTTTCTTATTTACGGATCTTATTTTTGTTATCAGTAGCCAGTAAAACAAAGACGTATTTTTTACCCACGCCATCTATTGAACTATGTTTTTTCACTTGTCAGAAAATATCTCATATAACGATTGAAATGTCATTTACGACGCAACTCTAGTGAATTGTTCTCATAACCATTTCACGACTTCAATAGCCATATTTTTACTTTTTAAGTACTTAAACTCTATTTTTAAATGTCTCAAACTAAAACCACATTGTTCGTTGGGAACAAAATATTTTATTTTAGCATTAATTTAATTGGAGTAGAATCATAGCAACAACGTGTTTATGTTTGAAACGGAACAAATTAATTTACATTTGACATATTGATCTGTCATTTTGGTCTACTAAATTAAAACCACAGATTAAATAGGTGGTCATAGATAATCGATATACAATGATTGATCTTCAAGAGAGCATCTCTACGTCACTACGTCAGTCGGTGCCTGTGGCTGTGTTGTGTTGTTGTGAATACCTACCTATTTGGCGATTTCTTTTGGCGGTTTTGATTTTGTTTCTGTTTAACGGACTACAATTTGGATTGCTTTCAACGTGACCTGGCTTCGGATAACTAATTCTGTGATCTGCTTAAACGACACCTTAGCATTTTGACAACGGATAACGGACTTCGCTTAAAGTAAACTTCAACCAATAAATAATAACTGTACCTAAACGGCATAATACAACTGTATTTACGGTAATAATGTACTGTATTTGAAGTTTAATGCTTTGTAGAAACCAGAAATAGCGATTTAAGAAGGAATTACTTAAGCTTTCTTTTATGAAAAATAACCTCAAAATCTGTTCCTTTTCTTTGAATAAATCTTTTCTCTAAAGTGTCCGTCAAGAAACTTTGTTCTTATGGGCTACTAAGGGCAGTTTACAAATAGAAAATGATTTTTTCTATGCTGTTGGCTCCAGGGCGAACAATGTATGGGCGTAGAACAATCTCCTCTCTTGTGTTCTTTTTTTAAAGCTGATAATACTGTTCCATCGTCATCTGGAATTGAGAGCTACTTCAAAACTATGAAAAAATTGCTCTTTAAAACAAAGTTACAAAAGTACCGAATTGATGAATTTATAAAAATACATTCCCAATTTTTAGACGGGGAAATCGCACTTGCGAAAATTGATCTTATTGGTGATTTACAGAATAAAGAAGCTAAACGCTCTCGAAAAAGGAAGTTTTCATTCAAAAATTCTCAAAACCAGATGGAAAAATCTCAAAAACGAGTAAAAACATCTCAAACGCAAGTAAAAAAAAGAAAATTAACCAAGTCTGTGAGAGTAAAGAGGATTAATCGGTCATTTGATAACGAATCAATTTTTTCTGATCGACCTTCTTTTATTGAGAATTGGAGGGGTGAAGCCGATACTGAATCATTAACAAAAATTAAAGTAAAATTTGTAAAAAATGGCCTATGCGATGCTGTATCCATCGGTGAAAATTCCATTAAAGTAGATTTGAGGAACACATGTTGCTTTGATTCGGTCATTTATTTGTTGAGCATGGTTTTTAATCAAAGCAGACGCTTTCAAGAAATATTAAACACATACTCAGAAGATTTAATCTCTCAATATATTAAACTTTTATCAGATTCTGCTTCTACTGACGGTGATATACACAAAATGAGAACCCAAATTGGCGTGCTGTATTTTGATACAACAGTAAATAGTAGCCACTGTGAATTTGCTTGCAACGTGTCTTACATTTTTGAACACGTAGCCTTGAAGTATTGCTTTAGTGCCATTTTTACAAAAAAAATGTACTAACTATTCGTGCCATTTTATCCCAGTGTCCAGGCAGTTCGCATTTTTGCCTTTGAATTTGAACATAATTTCTGTTTTTGGCATCCAAGGTTTAGAAGATGCAACTTTAATCGCTGAAGAAAAAACCGACTGTACGTTTTGTCACAACCAAACTGTGTGTAAATATACTTATCAAACACAGTTTCATATGAACTGAATGGTTGTGAAAAGTTTAGAGTGAGAGAAATACCAGAATTTGTAATGTTTTCGAATGGTGTCCTGCCTTTTCGCAGAAAATTGTTTGCCAGATTATCACTTGCCAACCAACGTTTCGCCGATGTTTCACTTTGACAACTAACGATTAGCAAATTTTTGTATGACAACGTTTCATTTGGTAGAATTATTGTTAAGCTGATTATTATAATGACACAAAACGTTTGGGACATTTATCATTTGTCAACCATTGCACTAGGCCACACAACTATTAGACGAATGACGTTTTGTCAGTGTAACAGTTTGAACTTGCCTAAATCAAATAAGTTTTTTTTTAATAAGTATACAACAGAAGTCTAAGGTTACGATAGGTTAGGTGAGGTTAGAGTATAACAAACAACGCACGAGCCGAGCGAGCGAAGCGAGCGTGGCTCGGTAGCGGCCGGCGATGTGCCAGAAACGAATCCCTTTTGTAAAACGAAAAAGTTAGGTTAGGTTAGGTTATGACAAACAACGCACGAGCCGAGCGAGCGAAGCGAGCATGCCGCGCAGCGGCCGGCGATGTGCCAGAAGCGAATCCCATTTGTATAACGAAAAAGTTAGGTTAGGTTAGGTTAGAGTATGACAAACAACGTATGTGCCAAAAGCGAATCGCTTTTGTAATAGGAAACGGTTAAGTTAGGTTAGCTTACCCACATAATATTACATAATTATTAAACGAAACCCAACTAGATTTGGTAAACAATAAACAACTAAATTAATATTACGCAAACTAAAACATTCTGCTACTTAAAAGTTGGCATTTTAAAAAGTATCATTATGAAAAGCAGACCAAACGTACAGTTGGTAACTGTGAGGTTGGGAAATAAAACAAAATAATATGATAAGTTGGCAAATGATTATTCGGCGAAATAAAATTCTGCGAAACGTTGGTTGGCAAGTGAAAATCTGGCAAACAATTTTCGACGAAAAGGCAGAGAACCGTTTTCGAATAGATCATATAAATTAGTCGGTGCTATAGAATTTATTCCTGCAATTATCGAAACTGGCATAGGCCACTACAAATGCCACTATCTTACACCGAAAGATGAGATGTTCTGCTACGATGATTACGATTCTAAAATTCGTATAAGTACTTATCAGCCAATATTCATTCATTCTATAACTTATAGCGAAATTGATTGTTTGTCATTCGAAATCTGAGCCCAAAATTGAATTTTGCTCTCTAGCGTGGAAAGAGTTTTTAAAATTCGAACCTCTCTATTTAATAATTTTCTATACTGCCAGTCCACTGGAAATGCATGACACGGTCTAAAATAAAATTTTAAATCACATAGAAATAATACACCTCCCCTTAAAACTTCCATCACAGTTCAGAAATTAAATAATTTTCGAGGATATAATTGTAAAATTGGAATTAATGTTAATAAGTATCCCATTTGATTAAAACAATCTGTAACGCCACATTTGAATATGCCATAAAAATACTACCCTGTGAAATACCCAATTGTGTAATAATTTAAGTTTATTTTTTTAAATAAAATAATTACTAAGATAATTGCTCGCGCAAGATTTTTATTTATAAGTTATTTTTCGCTTACAATTTCAAAACGCAGAATTGAGCTAATCGTTCCTTCTTCCTACCCATACATTCCTTATCAAACGGAACGACTGAACGAGATTGGAAGATCATCGCGCACGACCAATCAAAGGCGCGCTTTTTCTGCCGCTGCGAATCAATCGCAGCCCACTTCAGCTATGATTAAAAAATGCTCTAGACAACAGTCTAAATTCAACAAGTCAAGTGCGAAGACTCAAACCGCACCGCTTCATAATCATACCGCTTACTCAACCCGCATCCGCATCAAAAACTGTATAACTATTAATAAATAAGTGTTGGCCGACACAAGTGTGACATTTAAACAAGTGAAAGTGCATCATATTGAAAAGGAAGAGAACCAGATAGCACGTGGGACGTCTGCTGAGCTAGCTGTCCTTGAATCCACGTGTTTTGTCCAGAAGGTTCACAAGTAAGTCCATCCATTCCTATTTTTCATAACCTCGTGTCCCTCAAGCTCAATTCTGTGTGTCGTCCAACAGCTCACCACGCTAAAATCTACATCCACGCATAAAATTAATTTCCCGCATACGGTCCTTCGATAGCCGCGTAGACTTATTCACCATAATTTATTTGGTCCTTCGAGCCGGATTCAAAGAATCAATGATCCTAATATAGGTCTCATACCTAGAATTTAGGTTAAAATACCTAAAATACAAAGTTCGTAAAACCGCCATATTGAACGTACTTGCGTTCGTACATTCCCGCTAGGTACATTATTCATTGAGAATTACTGTATCAACTTAATATTTCGCCTGTTGCATTGAAATAGCATAGGTAAATATTCAAACCGCTAATTATCGTGAGTTAGTCTCGTCTAACTTATTTACAACGTATATTCAACCGCATTCCTTTGTTTAACCGCTTAGAATAAAATAATTATTCTAAGTCTACCCGCTATACCTATTATTTTGTACGCTATATTTTCTAGAACTATTCCAACATGGAAGATCTAAAAATGAAAGTTAAATTACTTCAAGCTAAAAATAATTCAATCCTCAAATATTTCACATCGCTATACGAAACTTCTAAGAAAATAAATACCACAAATATCGAGCTTCGTTCGGTAAAAGCATTCATGGCGGACACGGAGACTTTCTCAGTCACTCGTCAAGAATTTAGTACCAATTTAGATAAAATAAATACATATTCCTTGCAATTAAATCCTAATCATAATATTGATTATAGCAGTCAAATATCTTACTACGAAGTATATTCTCGTATAGAGAGAGTGCGTTCTTTAATCGCCGCGAACCGTTCAAGGTCATTAGAACATTTATGCGCTTCTAATGATAACGCTAAACAATTTATAAGTACCGTCAAGCTGCCACCTATTCATATTCCGTTCTTTGATGGTAGAATTGACAACTGGCCTGTTTTCTATGAATCATTTAAATCAAATATCCATAGTAATTTAAACCTTGCAGATTCTCAACGTGTGCAGTATTTGATAGGTAATTTAAAGGGAAACGCATTGCAAATTACCGCTGGAATTATTCCCTCAGGTGATAACTATACCGCTATCTGGAACAGTTTAGTTCAAAAGTATCAAGATAAACGAGCTCACATTACATGTCTAACATATTAAATATTAAACCCGCAATTAATAATTCCGCATCTTTAAATAATTTCAATGAAAGTTTTCACGCGTCCGTTTCTGCTTTAGAACAATTACAAATTAAAGATTCAAAGGATTTCATTTTACTTAATTTAGCTTTGATAAAATTAGACCCCGCAATCGTAAATTTATTCGAAATGCATATGAGAGATGAGGAAATTCCTACTTATACGGATTTCGTAGAATTTGTAAAATCGCAAGTTAAAATATTGGATCGCACTATTTCATCTCGAACCGCGTTAGTGAGTAACAATCCTAATAAAAATAATCCTTCTCGTAATCAATCACGTGATAGTACAGTACATACTTTTGTTGCTATAACAAATATAACAAACACGCTTCTGTGAGATGTTTAATATTATCTATTAAATCTTCTTCGCTTCGCAAAATAATATAATTACTTCCGCTTGTTGTAAAAAACTTCAATTAAACATTATACCGCTTTCAAACTCAGTTATAAAAGGGGTCGGAACCTCTTCGCGGCCGATCCTAGGTTACGTGGAGATAAAAGTTACTGCTAAAATTAAAAATAATTCTTTTAACATTACCGCTTTGGTAGTCGATTGTATCACGGATAACTTACCATCTCACTTTGTTGTCACTACTGCAGTGCAACATTTGTTTGATTTACCGCTCGCTGACCCACTGTGGCACGTACCCGGTGAGGTTGAATTGCTTCTAGGGGCAAAACTGTTCCCGTATTTATTACTTCACAATAAAATTATCTCACCTACCGCTCCATCCGCTATTGAAACCGTGTTTGGTTACATTCTTATGGGTGAGGTACCCGCTAGTTTATCTAATAACAATTATAGTCCCGCTGAATTAAATACCGCTTCATATTTTTCTACCGCGCTAAATAAAGATAATTTCCATTGTTTTCTGTCTTTAGACGAATCCTTACATACATTTTGGAACATCGAAGAAATACCTTCAAAACATTTTATGAGCCCTGCTGAACTGGAGTGTGAACAGCTATAAGCTTCTACTGTGTCACGTGACTTCAGTGGTAGGTATTGTACCGCGTTACCATTCTGTAAAAATCCAGATTCACTTGGAAATTCTTATGCTGTCGCTTATCGACGTCTAATTAATTTAGAAAAAACTAAGCTTCGCGACCCTGTTTTGCGCGCTAGTTATAATGAAATAATTCAAGAGTATATCGATCAAAATTATTTAACTGAAACTACACCTAGTTCTGTTAATCAGACTGTAGGTTATTGCATACCGCATCACCCTGTTATTAGGAATGATAAACAAACCACTAAAGTTCGCATCGTTCTTGATGCAAGCGCTAAGTCTCATAATGGCGTTTCATTGGATGACTTGTTACACACAGGGCCGAATTTACAGGCTGACATATTTTTATTACTTTTAAACTTCCGCTTGTTCCCTATTGCAGTTACAGCTGACATAAAACAGATGTATCTTCGAATTGCTGTTATTGATGAGCATCGAAAATACCAAAAAATATTGTTTCGTTTTAATACCGCTGAACCTATTCGCGAATTTCAATTTAATCGAGTTGCATTTGGTCTCAAGCCCAGTCCCTTTCTAGCCATGCGCACTGTGCGCCAGCTATCAGAAGATGAAACTCCACCCGATTCTATAATACTTCTCTTTCAAAAATTTAAAGAGCAATTACCTTTACTCTCTTCTTTAAAATTACCTCGTCATGTAGCCGTTACTAGGGGTTGCGTGACAAATATCGTGGGTTTTGCTGATGCCAGCTTGAATGCATATGGCTGCGTCATATACTTACATGTCACTGATACAAATGGTAACACACACGTAAATTTGGTGTGTGCTAAATCCAAAGTTGCACCTGTTAAGGTAATATATCTAGCTCGTTTAGAGCTCTGTGCCGCTGTTCTTTTGTCTAAATTAATTAAATTAGTTTATGACAGTTACCGCTCTCGTACCGCTATTAATAATAATATATTATATTCCGACAACGGAACAAATTTCGTTGGAGCTAAGGCTCAACTACAAGAACTACTTGTTAACCGCTACCGCATAGAGTGGAAAATGATTCCACCCCGCGCACCCACTTTGGAGGGTTGTGGGAATCTAATATTAAATCTATTAAAACGCATTTATACCGTGTTATCGGTTCTCAGCTTCTTACCTACGAGGAGCTTTCGACTGTTCTCACTGAAATTGAGGCAGTTCTAAATTCCAGACCACTCTGTGTCCTGAATGAGGATCCGTACCCAGAACCGCTTACTCCCGCTCATTTTATAATGGCTTCTCCGTTAACTTCGTTGCCTGTCGTGAATGTTCCCGAAACGACGAAGTCTCTGACTTGCCGCAAGAAATTGCTTGACCAGATGGTTTGTAGTTTCTGGAAGAGATGGCGTATAGAATATTTACATAATCTTCAAGTTAGACAAAAATGGTTGAATGCCGCAGACAATATTAAGATTGGTACAGTGGTTCTCATACATCAGGATGATGTCCCTCCTTTACGTTGGCCAATGGGTATAATCACCGAAGTTTATCCCGGCAAGGATGGGACAACCCGCGTTGCTATGGTGAAGACATGCAGTGGCTCTTTCAAGAGACCCGTTGTCAAACTATGTCCTTTACCTTCTCAATAACATCACCGCGTTATTAAAACCATAATTTATCTGTAGTTAATATGCTTAGAATATCTTTTTTTTTATAAGTCCGCTTTAATATAATTTCTTTCCTTTTGAGAATATTACATATCCTCAAAGCCGGGCAGGATGCTCGCGAAAGTTTTTTATTTATAAGTTATTTTTCGCTTACAATTTCAAAACGCAGAATTGAGCTAATCGTTCCTTCTTCCTACCCATACATTCCTTATCAAACGGAACGACTGAACGAGATTGGAAGATCATCGCGCACGACCAATCAGAGGCGCGCTTTTTCTGCCACTGCGAATCAATCGCAGCCCACTTCAGCTATGATTAAAAAAATGTGTGCGTGTACTAGCGTACACTCGTAAGAAGTGAAACTTCTTTATGACGTTATTTTTCAAAAAATAATTTACTATATGCAACTTTACAGAAATTGGTTAAATAAAGTTAAATTAGATAACGTTGTTGTTGTTGTTGTAGTTGTTGTTGTTGTAGTTGTTGTTGTTGTTTGTTGTTGTTATTGTAATACCAATCCCTACTCCGCTGGAGAAAGTATACTTCGAATCACGCGTGGTAGGGATAAGAAGAAGATGGCGCGTAACGGAAAAATGTGACGCGTAACGAAAAAATGTTACACTAAATTTATTTCCAACCCCGATAAAGAAGTTTCACTTCAAAAAATGCTCTAGACAACAGTCTAAATTCAACAAGTCAAGTGTGAAGACTCAAACCGCACCGCTTCATAATCATACCGCTTACTCAACCCGCATCCGCATCAAAAACTGTATAACTATTAATAAATAAGTGTTGGCCGACACAAGTGTGACATTTAAACAAGTGAAAGTGCATCATATTGAAAAGGAAGAGAACCAGATAGCACGTGGGACGTCTGCTGAGCTAGCTGTCCTTGAATCCACGTGTTTTGTCCAGAAGGTTCACAAGTAAGTCCATCCATTCCTATTTTTCATAACCTCGTGTCCCTCAAGCTCAATTCTGTGTGTCGTCCAACAGCTCACCACGCTAAAATCTACATCCACGCATAAAATTAACTTCCCGCATACGGTCCTTCGATAGCCGCGTAGACTTATTCACCAATAATAATACCCTTTGCTTGGCAAAAATTAATGCTTTTAATTAAATTTGTTAGATATTTGTATTAAATTAGTTTTTTCTTTCATTCTCCTTAGAGGACAAGTAGGATCTAGAAAAAAATACAGGGTATTTAATTTTGGAGATATTCTATGTATCTCATAAGATACATTGCCAAGTATTTGTTATTATCTTCACATGAGTCAATGTATCTGAGACGCTCGAACAAAATAAAACTCAACATAATATAACACCTGTTTTCTCGCACCTAACAGTTTCCTCGCTGTAGTGAGGTGAAAAATTGTGTGTTGCGCTCGGCAGCGAATCTTTTCTGCGTCTCGTACCTTTAAAACCTTCGCTTTCTCAGGTTTCAATACAAGTACTCGCGACAAAAATCAACTTTGCAGCCTTGCATAACAAATAACTAATCCTGGTTTCATTAATACGAGTATAACATGGTCACCCTACACACTGAATTTACAAGGAAATCGTTAAGTATTGTTTTTTCAGAATCCAAAATATATACATTGCTGAACTGTGCAGATATATTTAGAAGACATTTCTGCTAAATGTTAGTATCTCTGGCTTTAGATTCCGTTGAGATCTCAGGTGGCTACAGTCAAACATATATAATTAGAACGTCAGGATTAAGGAGCCAAAGAAAATGCGTTCATATACAAAATTTACTATGTTTTATTATTTAATCCGATACTGCTAAAACAAACACAACACCTGCTAAATGATCATTATGTCGAATATATTAATTGTTCGCTCACATCCAATAGAAATTCACCTCTTGAGTTTAGATTGAGGAGCCATATTAAAAGTATTGTATTTCTTTCATTTTAGCGCTACGCAAGCTAAATTTTTAGACGGTAATATGCGAAATTGGCTACTAAATGATACAAAATTTTCATAAATATTCATCTATTACTTAACGAGTTCCAGGTGGCTCCTCAATTGAGACGTTTAGACTGTGGAGCCACTTTTGCATAAAAATAACTAGTGATATATTTTGCTGCAAAATCTAGAATTCAAGAAAATAAACTACATTGCTGCTAAATAATGGTGAGAAAAGATTTTAAAAATCTGATACATTTTTGTTTTTTCAAGTGTTTTTTAACCTTAATTATGGGCTACTTATACTTATCCCAAGCCCGCTAATTATTTTACTACGAAAAATAAATGATAACACTATTTCTAGAGCCGTTGGTCTATAGTACAAAATACGAAGAAACAAGATGGTCTTTGAATGCTGGACGGACAATTTAAAAGTTAATAGACGAAGTCGTGCGGGGCTTGAATTTCTGTTTCTAACTCCCCTTATTATTTAAGTGTATACCTATAATGCACCTTAATAAAAATTGTCCGCCCAGCATTTCTAAGACCAACTCGTTTCTTCGTATGAACCATAGACCAACTGCTCAAGCAATAGTGTTGTCTATACTAATATTATAAAAAGGAAAGATTTGATTTTTTGTTTGTTTGTTTGAAAAAATTTCTTTCACCGCTGGGAAGCTTAGTTTTCTAGGAGTAACATAGGCTACTTTTTATCCCGGGAAAAATAACGGGTCCCACGGGACAGACCACGGGAGCGAAGCCGCGGGCAAAGGGCTAGTATTGTATAATTGCTTAGCACATATTACGTGAGTACTATGTACCTACTATAAAGTGACTGGGTACGTCTTTCATTGACTTGAATGTGCCCTGGCGGCTGAGAGTATGCCATGTTTTTGGAATGTGCAAATTCGTAAGAAACCACCTATCACTTTTTGAGCAGGATGATAAAGCCCAATTTAAAAGGAAAATAGTACGAAAACCTCTGGTAGTACCTCGAATCAGATTAAAGTTATGTGAAAGAAACTGCTACACCACGGCGGTGAAAATTTATAATAAACTACCAGGAAAAATAAGAAAAATGAATAACTTAGAATTGAATAGAACTTTAAAAAACTGGTTTAAAATTTAAATAGTCATATTATATTGAATGAAGACATCTGTCACAAAAGATGTTTTCATTCAATATATGATTACTTATTTAAATTTTAAACGGACATGATTTAATGTATATTTTACTAATTAAATTTTAATTATTGACATTATTTACAAATCTAATTAATAAATTGATGAACTGTCTTGTCAGTTATAATCTACTAAACTAATAATAATATATTTTATAATGTAATGTGCCTTATTAATATTAACGAAGCTAGACTGAAAATTTTACTATGATTATGATGTGTATGTCTGACGAATGATATTGATGTAATTAAATGATTTTATTATGCATGTACAGACCAACTAGACATATTTGCACCACTGCAGTCGAATATAGTGAGACAAAATTATTTTACCATCGTATTATGTAAGTACCTTTAGTCTCGCAAATAAATAAGTTTCATTTCATTTCATGCTCACTTTAATGCCTCGCTGATGGTGGCGTGTGTGTTGGATCATTTAGTTCCCCTCAAAATGGTTGAGCTGAATGGTGCTAATCTATGCGTTATGTGTTCATGAACGCTGTCAGTAGGGACTGGTCATCTCTTTGAGAAAGTGTCTCGGAAGTAATTTATAAATGGATCGAACAGCTCTTTTCTGCAAAACAAAGATAGTCTGAATATCGGCGGCATTGCTCCACAACAGAATACCGAACGACATTACACTATGAAAATAGCTAAAGTTCACGAAGAGGGCTGTCTCTGTGTCAGTTAAATTACGAATTTTTCTAACAGCGTACGCTGCGGAGCTTAGTTTTGAACCGACTTCTAAAAAAGGAGAAGGTTCTCAATTCGACTGTATATATTTTTTTTATGTTTGTTCGCGCATAACTCCGTTGCTTGCTAACCGATTTGAAAAATTTTATCGAAATCGGATAAGCGGTTTTTGAAAAATCAACAATAATCTAAAAAAAATCCTACTTAATATATGTGGACGATGTTCTAATAAGTTCCTGTCACTGTAATTTACATACCACAACTAAAAAGTGAAAAATAAAAACTTTTTTACAAAAAATAAAACCGACTTCCAAAAAAAAGGTTTTATTTTTTGTAAAAAAGTTTTTATTTTTTCGACAATTTATCTATATGTGGGCCCACTGAAACTTAGCGTCCAAAGTTAAGCCCAAGAATACTGTGGTATCTTCAGGATTATAATCGAGCTATAATGTTCCCAATGCTGGGACTCAGGCCTCCTCTCGGTGAAAGGGAGTAGGTTGCGGGCCCAGTGCGTTGAAACCGTTTGATAAATAACGACCCTTTTCTAAATCACGATAGAGCATATATATATTATCAGTGTTGCCGTGTGTGCAGAGGGCAGTACCTGGAGGGCGCGTCGTGGTTCCGCAAGGACGGCTGCCTGCAGGAGCCGCTGCCCATGCAGCTGGTGTTCCCGATGTCGCCCATACACTTCAAGCCCGTGCGCATTACCGGCAAGCGCGTGCGCAGTAAGTCACAGTCACAGTTTTATAATCATCTTTCTTAGTCATTTAAGGTAATTTGAACTTCAACGGGTTATGAAATTGTGGCGCTTAAGGCCACTGATATTAGACATTTAAGGTTAGTTTTATAGCCTCAATTTTGCGATTATAATTCAATACTGTCCCTACTTAATTAAAAAAATATTTGTTATAATTATACATTGGTCAGATATAAAATACAGATGTATGTGTTGATAATTCCCTTTAGTGAATGTTTGCTCGAAAATGTAATCTGGAGAGAGTTTGTTAACACTTTTACGAGATACCTTTGGAACTCACCGAAAGAGTATTTTTCGCGAATGTGCGTCAGCCTTTAGTAGTTAGTATGAAAACACAAGTGCATCAGTAAGTGTCGTCCCGCAGACCGGTACGTGTGTCCGTGCTACTACTACCCACTGCGCATGGGCGCGTTCGTCGTGGCCTGCGACCTGCCCGCCGGCAAGGAGTCCGCCGACTTCTGGGTCAAGCGCGGCACCGCCATGCTCTGCACGCTGGCCACCTAGCCGCCCGCGGTCCTTTGTTAATTATACGTCTAATTGTAATCATTCGACTTGCCGTCGATCTGATTTACCAAAAAAGCCCAATCAATAAAACATGATTGTGCCTTGTACCTGTACACGACAAATATAGAAATTGATTCAGGATAACGGACTTAATTTCTTTTTTTGTACTAGAATCCTGAAAAGAAATTACATATATGTAAATGGGTCTAAGGCTACTAATAGTGCCCTTGTACAGAAACCCTGCTGATATATTTTGCAGAAATTCTTATACATGCATATTAGCCAGCAATTTCTGCCTAGACCTGATTCAAAGGAGGAAACAATCGAAACAAATTATTAAACCTCGCAATACCTACTCAATGACAATTTACTATATTTTAACATGACATGTGCGTGTGGATTGAGAGATCTTTTCGAAAAACTCTTCCAATCCCAACCAAATTATAAGAGGATTTAGGAAATCATTATGAAAACTTCATGGTAAGGTATAAAATTTGTGAAACCTAAACAAAGAAAGTTAGAACTCATTAACTGGATCTCTCAATCTGGACAACTGAAGAAAAAGCCATAAGGCGTATCCTAGAATAACTATAGGAAGTACCCAAGTACCTAACTTTGCAGAAACTTGTCATCTAAGTATAAATGAATTTTATATTATTTAAACTATGTAGTGAAACCAGACACCAATTACTTGTATGAAAACTTTTCAAATCAGCTGCTGCTATGTAACCTTGACTTACCTATATATGGTATAAAAGCAGCCACAAAAATGTGCGAAGCTGACATAATAAACAATCGAGGAGTATCAAACTGCCGCACTGAGGTATCAAGTTGCAGCAATGAATGGAAAAAACTACACAATAAGGGGGCTTGGTTGTTTACGTGTTGCGAGGAATGCACTATGCGCATTTTCTGTCCAGCTGGAATTACGTCACAAACACTACAAAATACAGGCATAATTACCTTAGCGACAGGTTGCATGATGCGCGGCGATAAACATCTAATTCACTCGCACTACAATATGCAAAGCACAATGGATTTAGGAAACGAGCAGGGGATCTACGTACCAGAGATAAACCTAAATGAACTATTAAGAAGCAACAGTCAAATTACAAACATAACGAACATGGAAATTGAAACACATGAAGAACAACTAAAGGGTCTTAAGAGAAAAATTGACCTGGTTAAAGAACAACAAGACATCCAAATAGTTAATTCCGTGGAAGCGGAGCAACATCACTACGTCCTGTACGGCTGTATGTTAGTCTGTACAACGATATTCAGCATATGGGTTTACTTTCAAATAAAAGCACGCTGCCTCCGTCTACCGCAAGGAAGCCGAACAGCAACGCCGGAGCACAAAGAAGAGATTGAGATGGTACCAAGTCATACTCAACGGGATCTTCCTGGGAAAAGACACACAAAGGCAGACACACATACACTAGAAGAGGTTGCCGGACATCGTCCTATCAGCAACAAGGTGGATAGCGAAACTTCACCCGTATCAGTTAGCGGCGAGCGTAGAACCTTGTAATTGATTTCTTTACCTACTTTACTTACTTTTTATAATGCATTTTACTTGTTATTTGTACTTTTATAGTTGGCAGGATGTACGAGCATCGCCACATGATATGAATTGTTTTAGTTTTTACCTGAATAAGCGGTTGCTAACTCACCGATTTATGTACATTAGCTGACTAGGCTATTACGCCCGCCACAAGTCACCTACTTTAGGTATTATATATTTTAATGTTTTACCTAATAAACTGTCAATCATTAACGGACACAAAACAGTGATTTTATTTCCTGTACACATCCCGTGTGATTCGTCCACCTACATACTACATCTCAGTGTGCGGAGCTGCTGCCCGTACATTTTTGGTTTCAACGTTTTCCTCAACGATTGTAAAAATGATTTATCTTGATTCGTAAAATTGTAGCACAACATTTTTCACAACTTCTGATGTATCTACCTTCTAGGTACCTATAAGTTTTGGTTTATTAAATATAGTTCAAAATAATGATCTCTTAGTTGGGACGATTGACAAAAAACAAGATTTTCATTTTCTCTTGAACCAGTAAGATTTCAATCACGATTTTTGTTTCACAAATTTTCCCAGAAGCTTAATTTGCAATAAACATAATAATTATTCATACTTTTTCAGTATTAGGTCGTGTTTTACAAGATCACTCAATTGAAAATTGTCCACCCTGAGTGATCCATATAGACCGTAAATCTTAAACGTGGCTTTGAAACGAATCGAAATTTTGTTTAGCAGCTTTTGAAATCCTTCACAATTAATTAAAATGCAATTATAAACACATTGGATACGTGTTATGGCTTTTTCTTCAGTTGTCCAGATTAAGAGATCCAGTTAGTGAGTTCTAACTTTCTTTGTTTAGGTTTCACAAATTTTATACATGAAGTTTTCACAATTATTTCCTAAATCCTCTTATAATTTGGTTGGGATTGGAAGAATTTTTCGAAAAGACTCAATCCACGCGCACATTATTTTAACCGCCTTACTAATAAGCGTATAATATTATATCAGATTATATCAGACTACACACCGATTTCTCTCTTTCAGTCGTCAGAAATTTGACTTTTGAAAGAAGACAAAGCGTTGTGTAACTCTACAGACGCTATACAACGTAAGGGAGTAGGTGTATAACAAAAACAATGTATAACAATGCAAATTTAATTTTACTTTTATAATAGACATAGGATTTTATTAATACAATTTTAAGAACAATTATATATTTCTGTGTAATTTTAGCGCATTCATTGAAGGTGAGCTATTAGAAATTATTTAAATGCACATTATGAGCATGTTAAGACTATATTGGCGTTCCTACACAACGGCATAGGTTCCGGGCAGATTGGAAGAGTCTATCTCCATAAAAACGGGCTGGTTGTTCAGGTTACACGAGCAGTAGCACTTTCCTTTAGGTGTCCCGTCTTCCATCATCAGCATCTTAAGGCCCAGGTCTGCTGCGACTGTTTTGTGGATGTCTGTGAAAAAATATTTGGTAAGTTCATAGTTCAAGAATCTTTGTCATATTTGAGGGGAAAGTTAAATCAGTTGTTGTATGTTTGTTTCGAAGGCAGCTTACGCTTGCTAGGCCCAATGTAGGATGTTATTAATTTCTAAACATCTTTTGTTTCTCTGCCCTGGGTCAGTTTTATTATAGAAATGCATGACTTACGTATAGACTGAGGGATGCAAAGACGATACTCGTAGGACTTTAAAAGAAGAATTGACTGAATATAAATATTTAAAAAAATCATGATCCATAAAAGCCCATTAATTCTTCTTTATTTTAGTTATTTACATACCTCCTAGTTTGAGATGAAGAAGCCGTCAAGCGTCCCGTTTCTATCTTCCTAAGCTTATAAGATGTAAGAAAACTGGATTCTTGACTATATTTAAGTAGGTATATTTTCTTCTCGCAATCCACGATTCTTCCACGAAATGTTTCTCTTCCAAGATGTATTGTGACAGCTGAACCGTCAAATATGACGCGATACTGCGATGTCGCGTATCGCGTATGTCTGATGCTGACGGATATATATGGAACTACACTCAATAGCGTAGCCAACAGGTGTTGTTTGTTGATGATCCTCATGTGACCATAACTGCGGCACCTTGCTACGAACAAACATAGTGTCCACGTCTTCCCAACAGAGCTGTTTACACTCTTCCGCTAGATCATAATGTCGGTGATGGTAGCACACTTGTTGGCTCCGACTCGTAGGAACCGTATGATTAGTCAAAACTCCTGAAGTAATAAATCTAAATAGCGCTAAGCACACAGATGTTTATCAAAACACATTAACTCAAAGTATTAATATAAGAAAAGCCATGATTTTCTTAAACCCACGTTGCCACCAAAAGTTTTGTAATTTACATCAGATTAATTTGATTTCTATCACTTGTGGTCTTGCAAACCGTTAGCTTATGAGTTGTGCTTTAGTAGCATGTCTCTGCGTCTGTATTGCAGATTACTAACTAAAGTGGCAGACATTGGATTTATTATGTGATCCGTTTGTTTTTGGTTAATTCGTTAGTTTTCAGGCACGGTGTCTGATGTAGACACTTCCTATGATGTAGAGTCGCTCGTTGTGGAATCGGCCTCGACCGATGATGTAGAGTCGCTCGTTGTGTAATCGTCCGCGACCGATGATGAAGACTCCTCCGAATCAGACTCTGATGATGTAGAGTCGCTCGTTGTGGAATCGTCCGCGACCGATGATGAAGACTCCTCCGAAGCAGACGCGTCCGATGATGTAGAGTCGCTCGCTGTGGAATCGTCCGCGACCGATGATGAAGACTCCTCCGAAGCAGACGCGTCCGATGATGTAGAGTCGCTCGCTGTGGAATCGTCCGCGACCGATGATGAAGACTCCTCCGAAGCAGACGCGTCCGATGATGTAGATTCGCACAATATATCATTGATTTCTTCAACCTTCTTTTCCAGACCATCTTTTAAGCTGTCCGCTATGGTTTTCAGATTAGTTGCGGCCGTTTTCAGTTGGTTTTTAATATGTTCCGATATGTTTGATAACGAACGCTTCCTTCTTGAAGCTGTGAAAAAATTAAATGACACGAATAGTACATTAATTTCAGTAGACTTAGTTAACGATATTTCTTGACGGATAGCAACACAGTCCTAAGCTATGCACGCTTTGTTAAGTGTAAGCGGGAAGGTCCACTGTGACGTGCGGCCTCGACCCAGTGCCATGGCCGCCACAAATTTTTCGAAACAATGATCAAAACCAAGGCTCCCTTCAGTCAAGGTGAACACCATCTTTAATTCAAGTTCTTCCTACATCACACATGCTACCTGCAGGAACGGTAACACTATTATAGCAGTCTCCAGCTCTAATAGAACCCAAGCTGATCTCCGAATATGTGAACTACTGAGAGAGGTTTGTTTATTGTGACTCCGCCTAACACAATTAATAGAATATTACAAATCAAACCCCGTTCCCTTGCTCGACTTGTAAGCGGCATTCGTATATGAGACCGAAAAATAAACCTAGCTGCCGGACGCGGACCGAAGCGGTAACAAAAATGGTACCAAACCAGACTGTAGCTCACGTTTAGCCTACCATTGCCAAACAGCGATCCAGGATTTGGAACGCAGACTGCTGTAGGTGGGCGCAACTTATCCAAATGAAATGAAAACTGCTCTTATCCTACTCCACGTAGGAACATACTTATTAATGATTATGTTGGCGCGACCATGCTCTGATTAAAGGCCAAGACTGCTTACAATTAAATGAGAGTTTACCAACCCACACTGGGTCTGCGTGGTAGATTATGGCCCGCTCCGTCTCAGAGAGAGAGGATGCTTGGGTCCCTGCAGTGGGATTGTTGAAGGTTGATTGTGCTAAATGAGAGATTCTCGAAAGAAACAGGTTAAGAAAAGTGAAGATATAATGTTAAGGTAAGGTTAAGTTAAGGTTAAGGTATAGAAGATTTGATAAGGTTTCTGGCATCGGTGCAAGGGTGGCAGTTTCGGGCCGTTGCCGACTATCTCGCGTAACAAGTTGCCTTGATATGGTAACGAAATTGCTTTAAATCTTTTCTTTTCTTAATTCGTAGGTACGTAGTCTGTTTTACCTGTACCAATATGTATTTACAGACGCCAGCACATCAAGCTATTCCTAACTGTCAAATTTTCTCAATTAAAAATGAACTTTATGTCTTTGCAATAAAGTTGAAATACTATCAAAGAAATTTGACAGATTGTGGTAACTTGATGTGCTGGCCTCTGTACCAAACACCTGTGCACTCTATAACGTTAAATGCTCTAAGCTTGCAGCTCGTTAAACGTACGCAAGGCAAGTCAAGTTGACAATAAAGCCCCTTATATACATATATTACATTTAAAGAGATATGATGAAAAGTGTTTAAATATCAACGTCCATAGAAAAGGGAGGATCCTCTGGCCAGACGATTGTTATGACTGATGGGCCAGTGCCCAAAGGTTAATGTCGGGACTAATTATTCTTGTCGTGCTGAAAATTTTGCTTGTGCAATGTTATGTGCAGGTCGCAGTTGGCCTTGTAGATGCCGCCACATCACTTTTCTTCGGCGACCGGAGGCCGATAGTGGACCGTGTCGTCTATCTGGTGATGCGTGCTAAGGTCAGTGGAGTTCCAGTGCGTCGGAACCGGGTGCCGCAGAACCCACAGTGAATCGGATCTGTGTATGGTGATGGCACAGGGAGTTAAGGTGCCGCTGCGTTATGCTTCAATGAGTCGGATGAGGTACAACGCTGGGTTGAGGCTACCTGCCGGCGTCGACCAGGAAAGGTATTCTTCTTCTTTTCGTGTAGTTAGTGACTAACCGGGTGGAGGAGGAGAGCTGGTATTAACAGCTCTCGTTAACCTGCCGAAAGAGGTTAGGTGGAAAATCAGGGTGCCTGTTGAAGCTGTGGGTGCAGGCTGGCTGTGTGACTTGCTACTCGAAGCTTGAGGAAGTGATGATCACGACGTCACTCTGGAATAGCTGCTCGAAGGCTGCGTCTTCTTGTTCTTTTCGTGTGGTAAGTGACTACCTGGTGTCAAAGTATTTCACGCTGCCCATGAGCCTCTGACTTAGCTTCACACGCTGTCTGCTGTCATGCTGTGCTGTTGCTGCTGCTGCTGCAGGCTGCGTCAGTGTCCTTGTTCGGGGTAACCAGTATAGGGGTATTCACTTATACTCTATAAGAAACTGAGGATCCTCCGACCAAATTGGTGTTGTTTCTGGTGGTTTATTAATGTCGTAACTTAGTATACATGCTTGTCCAGCGGTAGACTCTGCTTGCGTGATGGATTTTTCATGCCCACAGTGTGATGCGTAGTTCACGTATGGCGATACAGATGCTGCCACATATATACATCGTATGAAACACTGTTGCACAACTGTTTCCGGTATATACAGGGTTGAATAATTGTTCTAAACATGGTTACCAATCGTTTACCATTTCACTTTTTGACCTGCTTTTTTGAGTTACTAGGCCCCCGATTTTGCTCCGTTGTATTTGAAAAGACAATATACACGATAGTCATTTTGGGCTTACGTTCGGGTTGGTATTAATCCACAATGAAGAACAATGAAGTTCTCCAGATCAGCACAAACCGAATGAAAGGCAAATATGTGTAGTAAATGTCGGGTCAGCTTTGCTATTCAAAAAACCGCCGAAACGAATGTGCGATTTGTACAAGTGTCTAGCAGGCCGTAGGTCCAACATGCAAACGAGTTCTAGTAGGCGAACATTTGATAGGTTAGATAGTTATGTTGGCGTAGGCGTCAGCTATTCCACACGAACAGAGTCGCGGGCAGAAGCTGGTAATAATAAATAATCCTCGCTGCGTCCTGTGCCAGCGCTAGACTGATTTTCTTCAGTTTCGTGTGTTCTCTTGTAACTAGAAAACCCAACTTGGTCCCGTCGGCCGATTCTGTAAAAATCTCACCGTGACAGCTGTCGTTCAACTTAATTAATGCTAGGAATTGAGACTATTGACGGCTCACTTTGAACTCACTCCACCTACGTTCTCACGGTGAGATCTTTATAGAAAAGCACCGCAGATAACCCGATCACCACTGTGCATAGAAGAGAGCGATGTGCGTAAGTATTTGGCACTTCTTATGATCTTCGTGGATACCAAATTAATTAATTTCTAAAATAATTGAATCATAAAAAAGACGTACCTGACAATAGGGATGACACTCCACTCGTCAACCCTGTAACTAATGTAGCCGTGTCGTTTCCGGCATCGCTTATGCCTGTTGATACTGAGCTAAGTACGCTACCTAATATACTGTCGAGGGATCCTCCTTCAGCCGAGGATAAAGCCACCTGTAATATTTTTAATTCATGGTTAACTTTATCTTTTTTCAATATGTGTTAAAAAAAATTTACTCTTAGAATTTCGTGGGAGTATTGTACATACTCATCGTTACAAACAACTTTTACTGAAATTCTTAGAGTAATTTTTTCAACACCTTATTATATAAAAGCGAAATGTCACTTCATAGATCACTCACAGATTATTATAATCACGAAATCACAAAAACTTCTGGACCTGCGAAGACGGAATTTGGCACAAAGGAAGATTATGAGTAGGAGACGTTAGCTGACATTGACTGCGCCTTTATGTGGTAGCAGCAAGCGTGGTTTGCGCAGTCTGTTCAACAGTTCAACTGTCATTGCACCAGGTTGTTTCGAGAATTTCATAGAGTATTATAATATGAAAACCGTAGATGTGTTTGTGACATATTTCTGCTACAAATAAACACATTTATTTTATATTCTATGCTTCACTATAGGTAAAGATGTAGATAACCATAGCTAACGTCTCTTAAATTTTACCTATGTGAAAGACTGGTGCCTGGTTATTAAATGAAAACCTGTGTTACAGGACACCGGTGCCGCACCCTCGGTTAGAATCAAGGTGGATTTTAATTCTTTACCAGACTATGGAAGGAGTAAAGAAATTAGGATTTATCAGTTGAACTAGGTTTTTTAAACGATAGTAAAACGAAAATGAAAACCGTTATTTCTAACGCTTTATTAACGTAGTATCACTCTAACTTTCATTTCAATGTCAACGCGACACAACGTATGCTCGCTAGCCTCGCTTCAAGTATAGACCACCTGTGTACTTATATGTTATACTTACTAAGTGGTTCATTATCTTATTTGAACACCTCCAAATTATTGCACGATACTATTTCAATTACAGTACAGAGTTGGACGGAGATAACAATTTACCTGAATATTTTACCAAGAACGATTCTAAGCCGCGAAATAGAATAGGTATTTAATGTTGTTGCCTTTTGCTTTGAGAATTACAAGTTGAGAACTTGTCCAACTCTTCGTAAGCCTTACTTATGGTGATTCATACAGTTTACATGACTTGCCAAATTTCAAATTCTCAATTCGGCCAGCGGGTGTTAGGATAATATTGACTAAGACGAGGAGCAGGCCCATTCCACGATAAAATAAATCACTTTACCTACTTTGACTTTCCGAAGTAAGCTTTTCATACGAATATGAACTTTACCATTACCTACTCGTTTAATTGTAATATTGAGCTGAGTCAAGACAAAGTGTCACCTGAGAATCTCGCCCTTAGCAGTTCCCTGGTAAAGAGAAGCAATCAACGAGCCCGACATTCAATAAAACGATAAAAAATAAAATGAACAACTTACAACTGTGACGACCAATAACAGAGCTGTCTTCATTTTGGATGAGAATAACTTTTTTCAATCTTTGTTGAAGTACGTCTTTGTAACCCGATGAGGAGCAACTTGTAACTTCAGCCACAGAACGTAGCCTTTTATATGATCCGAATATTAGTTTAGCTTCAAGTTGGCACCTACGCAAACACGGGAGCGAAAAGCAAATTAAACCGTAATTAATTAAAATACTCGACGCACCTCAATACTTCCTGTAGACTCAGCAGGCTCTAGCATATTTGCAATGCATAATAATATGCACTTGATACATAAAACATGGTTTGTATCAGTACCTACAATTTCTTAAAAAACTAAAAGAAAAATGTAAAATAGGTACCTACCTATTTAAAGTAAATGTTTTTTCATAGATTCTAAGTACAGATTACTTTGCGAATGTGATTACTATGTGGGTCCTATTTTTGTTCTCTGTTAGTTTTCATGATAAGCTGGCAGTTTGAGTAACGCTGGGCCTACCCAAATGTCCTTTCTGTCGTCGAATCGTTGAGCTCCACACGTTCTGGGTTGCGTTGAACGATTAATAACACGATAACGACTGGACAGGCCCACTCAATCTGTTTGGCTCTTTCCTCAAAACAGCATTTCTGACAACAACCTACGTGATCTTCGCATGATCTGACCAAGATGTATGTCTGATGTGCGTGTGAACTGGGGGACCATACTGGTATTGAGCAAATAAAAATAGTGAGATTTAGTTGAAGACTTAAAACAATTGTAGAATAAATCTGGGAATTTGTAAACAAATATTTTAAAAACTTCAGCCCTTAAAGTGCGGTCCCTCAGTCCTCTCAGACCATCAGCCAGATCTCGGAAGGTATCAAAAAATTAAGGTATTGTGACTACAGACATTTAGGTATAGAATGTGTAATAGTTATTTGTTATGCAAGGCTGCAAAGTTGATTTTTGGCGCGAGTACTTGTATTGAAACCTGTGCGTAGCGAAGGTTTCAAAGGTACGAGACGCAGAAAAGCTTTGCTGCCTGGGTCCCCAGCAACGGTAGCAACGGTGGCGGCAGCGGCAGCGGCGGCGGCGACGGTGAGGGTGACGACGGCGGCGGAGGGCCTGCGTTTTCTCCTGGTCCCGGCAGGTGGGGCGCACGACTTGTTCCCCGCCCGGTGATCGGCCGGCTTGCCAGCAGCCGCACATGCGACGCAGTGCCGCGCGGCGTTGAGTCAAAAGTTATAAGGTAACAAATATTTAAAATATATATATATATATGTAGTAATAATAATACAGTCAAATTGAGAACCTCCTCTTTTTTAGAAGTTAGTTAAAAATGAGACGCTTTTTGCCGGTTTAAATCATAGTAGGTAATAGACGACATGATATTTGAAAAAAAATTGAGGTAAACATAGTATCGTTTTTCAATTCAAATCTTATCTGATTGATTTTAAATTTAATTTTTTCCATAAGTGAAAATTTATATAATTCGCTTCATAACCTTTGTAGCAAAAAACTGATTGTTCTTAATGTGAAAAACCTGTGTTTTTATTAATCTAAGATACATGAAAAATTAATTACTATATACAACCTAAAACTAAAAAATATATACATTATGTACAAGTGGTAAAAAAGGGGGAAAACCTCATAGGGCGTCAAAAAATTCATCCCCATCGCTGTCAGTGGGACATCTGCCCAAAAGGCTGGCAGCGTTGCCACGTTGAATGGCAACGCTGATTCTTTGGCCTAAAAATTGACCAGCCCTCTGGTCACGTGTAGAGTCGACCAACCGCTGGGCGATATCCCGAAACACTCGATGAGCACTTGGACCCCACGGCCCTAGTGTTTCAACCCCAAACGGCTCGAACATATAACTTCCCATAAGGTTGTTATACTTGCGCCGTTTGAGGTTTTCCGCTCCTGCAGCAGCCGCCCCAGCACAGCCCGCCGTGCTAGGAAGATGGGATGGCGCAAGGGTGTCGACACAGGTTGCATCCCACACCAAAGACCTACCCAACTTCCAAGGCATTATAGTCATTCCGTCTGGCCTCTTACCATCGTCGCGTGCCAAGCCATTAGGTTCTAAAATAGCTGGCACCCCGGCGGTGACAAGAGCTCGACGGATGACGTCATGTGAAAATAAAAGTGACATTTATAGAGGCCCAGGCCAATTTTACTGTAGGCGCGGTTCTCCGGACGGTCAGTATGGGTAATTCACCGTCCGATCAGGACCAGGCCCGTGCCGGACGGCGCGTTCGTGGTCCACGTGCGCCTCAAAGAGATGTCAGCAGTAAGCAAGGGGCTCGTTATAGCCAAAGCCTGCCGGGTCAGCGGGATTATCCGAAAGAGTTACCGCTACCCTGGAACATAAAGGGCTAAGGAAGGAACATGAATGGGTTTTAGTCAATAGGAGCGCTGGAACAGATTCGATAGTCCTAATGAGAGTGTATTAATCATCATCATCATAACTAAAATGTGATGCGGAATATCTTCTAAAAATATTAGTCGCTGCCGTTTAAATCAAATAAAACAATATTGGATGGCACATAATTAGAACTTCCATATCACCGCAACAAATACAAGAATATTTTTTCCTGAATGCAGATTGCTTCTTCCAAACACAATGCAAACTTCTTGCAAAATAGAAAATTTTAAAGAACGATTATTGCAAACTGTCTAGAGGCTGCAAGAAATAAACATAAATCGTACTGACACTCTTGGGTGAAGATGTTCAATGTTAGGAAAAGTATTTTTTATTAAATTTTCATCTACGTTATAATTAGGATTTTAAAAACTTGCGCGAGCAACTTTCTACTAAAATTATTCGTATATATTGTAACATTCTTAAACTGCCAATATTATTATATATATATATAATATATATCTATATATAATATATATATATAAAATAAAGACGAGTTTGTTCCCTCAATTATAACTCGACATCTGCTGGACCAATTTTCATGGTTTTTGTTTCGTTGGATTTGTCTCCGCCCTGAATAGCAGAATACATTTTTTTTTTAGTAGGTAGGGTAGGTAGGTAGGTAGGTAGGTAGGTAGGTAGGGTAGGTAGGTAGGTAGGGTAGGTAGGTAGGTAGGTAGGTAGGTAGGGTAGGTAGGTAGGGTAGGTAGGTAGGGTAGGTAGGTAGGTAGGGTTGGTAGGTAGGGTAGGTAGGTAGGCAGGTAGGTAGGTAGGGTAGGTAGGTAGGTAGGGTAGGTAGGTAGGTAGGGTAGGTAGGTAGGGTAGGTAGGTAGGTAGGGTAGGTAGGTAGGTAGGGTAGGTAGGTAGGGTAGGTAGGGTAGGTAGGTAGGTAGGGTAGGTAGGGTGGGTAGGTAGGGTAGGTAGCTAGGGTAGGTATCACAGTTAAGACAGGACAACGTCTGTCGGGTCAGCTAGTGTATACATAAATGTCGACGCGAAGGCGAATATTATTGCAAATCATGTTTTTCTTATGAAACAAAATTATTCATAATCTTGATAATTACGCCTTCCGGCGTTATTGTAGCAATCAATAAAAACGGGATGTAAGATAATAATGATGCTATCGATTTATGTAAGACATTCGCGCCATCTATTGGCCAATTTGTGAATTAGAAACACCTAGTATTGTTTTAAGATTAATAATTAAACTGAAATCTGATGCTCTCGTTAAACTGCAGTCAAAATGAAAAGGGAGCATTTGCTTAAAGATTTTGGGTTAGTCTTTTTAACAATTCCACACTTGACACTGTAAGTTCTGTTTATGATCCAGCGACACAGAAAATGGCGAAGGATTTAAAGGTCAATATCATTTAATACGAGAGCTAAATCAGTTACGATACTAAATTGACAAACTATAAAGTAACAAGACTATTTCTGGTATGTGGATGGGTGACCATCTTTAGATATCGAGACCCGTCCGTACCTCGAATACCACGTTAAGCCGCTGGTCCCGGCTGTCATTCGTGGATCTTTGGCAGTCGTTACGGGTAGTCAGAAGCCCTAAAGTTTGACAGCCAGTCTTACCAAGGGGTATCGTATTACCCACTTAGTGACTGGGGTGTGGAGGTCAGATAGGCAGCCGCTCCATGTAAAATACTGGTATTCAGACTGGAAGCCGATCCCTATATCCCTATATGATGTACCTAGAATAAGAAATTATTTTGGTGCCCGAACGCTCGATAAAAGAGTACCTTATCTTCTGAACCGATTGCCTGCTGACCAAAGAACTCAGAAAATAAAACATAAATTCGCCAAATTACTAAAGCAGTTCTACCACAAGAGTTTGTAATCCAGATTCTTAGGAAAGTGGTTTGCAGATTGTTGAGGTAGAACAAATAGGTAGATAAGGTACTTTAATTATATTAGATAAAAGAAATTTCCTGTAGTTACTGTCCATACATAGGTATAAAATTAAATATTATTATTAGTCTACTGTAGTTAAGGTAGTTGTATAAAATATAGTATGTAGTTATATAAAGTTATGTGTTCTGTTCCCATAGACAAACCGTGAGAACGGTTTTGTGGGGCATAGTTCATAATTTTGTAAACTTTTCTTTAATAATATAAAAAAATTAAGTTTACTTAGGTACTCGCACTCGTAAATAAAACTCTGTTTAGGATCATAGTTTCAATTGTTTATGGTCAACCCTAATTGTTAAGGAAAGTTTAAATTATTAATATGTTTTGAAGTACTAAATGTAGAGGGTGCTGGAGTACACCAATATTTAGTAGAAAGGAAAACATTCAGGCTCCATACATTTTTGGGACTTTTCTGAAAGCCGGTTAATGAAAAAAATTGGTACGTGGGGCTAGTACTAGTAATATGGAGCAATAGTTAAATGGCTCAAAAGTTGTAGAATTGTTCGCAGCCAAGATGCAACTTCGATGATTTGTAATTATCATACATTGATTGATTTCTGAATTTGTTTAACTTGAACAGTTGAATAGTCCGTGAAGAATACTTGCATAGTTGAATAGTCCGTAAAGAATAGTCCGGGTTGGATTCCAACAGCTCAACTGCCTCGACTATGTGAGAGTATTTGTTAGTTCTGTTGTGCTTTTTGAGTAGGTCAAGACCGGGCGTTGAAGGCCAAGATGGTGCCGAATGTCCGTTATTAGATTTTCTATTGTGTACAAAAGTCATTTCATGAGTAGTTGAACTACTAGCTTTTGCCAGCGGCTTCGCCCGCGTGTATGTAGGAATTTAGCCCACGGGAACCGTACATTTTTCCGGGATAGCTTATATTATGCTATTCCAGACATTGCTTTTAATTTTAAACAACTGTTTCGGCAGCGCATACAAATAATTCTGTTTTCTTTCCGACTTGCTAGACGAAAATTGCGATAGCTCGGCTAATATGTATGATATAAATATAATTTATAGCCTTATAGCACTCAGGAATAATGTAGCTTTATATCAGTGAATTTTTTTTTTAAATTGAGATTACCCCCTACATACAAACTTACAAATTTTACCTCTTTATAATATTAGTATAGATAGTATAGATGTAACCAATATTTTGTAACCATATTTTGTTTAAAAGAGTGTCCATGGAGTTTCTTGCCCGTTCTTCTCCATAGGTACCTACCTACTGCTTTGGAATGGGCAAATAGCTTCACCTCTCTGACTGACCGACACCTTGACAATTCAAAAGTGCCTGTAATTAGTTTATTTGAAATAAATACTTTGAGTTTGAGTTTTCCTTCGGAAGATGAGAGACTTAAGCGCCAGGGAAGGAGAGACTAACGGTATGCTCAAGGTGATGTGGCAAAATCGTTTATCGCCATCATTACGTGAAGTGTTAGCAGCAACTGTTGAAGAAGACATGGGGAAACTGGCGTTAATTGCAGAGAAGGTCGCAGAAACCAGCACACCTATTCACATTGTTCCTATTGTGAAGGACCATCGGACTGGCACATTTGGTAATAGCGGAAAGAAATAAATTAGGCCAAGAGGTAGCTATAGAAAAGATAGTAGGTAATAGAAGAATGCAGGTCAAGATAAAATTAGAGTTTAAGAAATCATACAAAAACATAAGTTAGAAGTCTGTTTTCTTGTTCAATTAAATTTTCACTGAATAAATTCAAGTCAATGTCGTTACACATTAACGAGAATTTAACAAAAGTGGCACAAGTGGATAACAAATTGTGCGCAAAACGCACACTATGCAGCCAAGCATATTATAAATTGGGAGATTACATCGCTGATGAAAATGCTTCGGTCAATGCTAGTCCTGCTCCACAAGGGCGCATCAACTAATTGATTAGATTTCTAAAAACTGTTGGAGCTGCGGAAGATCAATAACAAAAAAAAACTATTTTTGCATTGTATAAATTCAATTTCTTAATATTCAATACTGTAGCACTACCAGCACACGACGCCGTATCATGCGCGCACCGCTGTGTGCGTGCTCCCTCTCACCGTGCCCCACTATCGCGCACGCCCCGCCGCCGGCCGCGTTCAGTGTATATAAGGCCCCGCACGCCTGCCATTCGGCAGCCGCCTCCCGATACACCCCGTCCCGCATCAGTAAGGTTCGCCGTCCACGGCATACCCTCGTTGCCCCCGACGATGCCACCACTCTCCTCCAGGAGAGCAGCCCGGCTACTAGCACTGTTAGATCAGCATACAGACACAAATTTCCGTCGTTCCGTCCTCGCCGTCGGGGCCCGTCGCGACGACCCTGTCCATTACCATCCCCCCGACCCTTGCTCGAGCCAGCCCGCGTTGCTGCTGAGCCAGTAATTTTAAAAAACCCCCGATCCAGCTGTCCCTTGCTGTCCCCCCCCAGCGACGCCCTAAGCCGAGGTCCGAACCCCGCAGGGGGTGCCCTTAGCGTGTAGTCGCTTAGTTCTGTAAGTTAGCTTTAGTTTTTATTAAGCCCTGGCTGGAGGCTACAATTCTTTTGTGGCAGCCACAGGCAAGCCCGGTTAAGCAGTAGACAACCCTTTGGTTGAACTGCGAGATGCCATGTCAAAAAAAAAAAAAAAAGCCATTCGGCAGCCATTCGCTGCCCGACGCTCGCCCCGGACGGACGTGCCGCGCGCTACCTGCTCTCCGCTACCTGCTCGCCGCACCCTGTCTCGCCGCTAGTGTGTTCCGGTCGACGTTCCTGTCGAAGCCAGTTTCGTAGTCATCGACTACAAGTGTTTCCTCTATACTACTGCCTTTTTCAAGGAGGTAGTTACAGTCGCTATTTCTTAACAGAAATTGTGCCAAAACGTTATCGTCGGTCTTGGCCCCCTCTGGGTAAAACCACAGTTTCGTGGTCCTCGGTTGAAACCTCACGGTGTCAACGAAGCCGAGTGGGGTGTTGACCCAATCACACCCGCCGATCCCCTTCAGGGTGAGGCAGTCAATTGGAGCCGAGAGCTAGAAGTTTGGCCTTGGGGGATCTCCTAGTCAACTCTAGTTTCTGACTTCGTCCACAGCAACACACCTAGTGTCGGTTGGGAGTGTCTACCCCTTCGCACTAGACCCGGTCAGGGCCCGTTCGCACAATAAGATTGGCGAACGGTTTACAAGCTTAGGGCTCACCATAGGTACACACCTCCCTGTCTGCACCCGACAGGGAGGCTACACATCCCCGGGCCTATCCACCCGGGGAATTAGGATATAGGGCCGATAGGTTGCGAATGCCATGTGTTTTCGCATCTAGGTTTTAATTTTTCCCTACCGACAATGTCGGACTACGACCCGAGATGGGTCACGTACTTCTTAACGGAATTGCTCCCGGACCCGAACTTTGTGGCCCAGCATTCCGGCCGAGCTTTGCGCGGCAGTCCCACCGCGCCATCGTCGTCAGTCGCTGACTTCAGCGACGTGCTCGACAGCCCGCTCTCGCCCCCGCCGGCCGATCAAGGCCTTATTCAAGCGGCTTGCTCAAATCCGCTTGCCGGAATTCCGGCTCTATTGTCGTTACCGACAATTGAGCCCGCTTCCGCGAACCCAATTAGCGCGAGACCCATTGTCTCGGCCGCGTCTATTGTTCCGTCCGCAGCTGCATCGGGCCCCATTGTCCCGGTATTAACAAAGGCTGCCCCCACCACACCCGCCCAAGCTCTACCCGAGAGCATGGATACCTCCGCTCCGATCTCGGACGACTATGGCCCCCTCTCTGCCTCTTCCTCCTCCTCGGAAGACGACTACGAGGTCGTCGGAAAAGGAGGGAAGAGGAAGAAAGGGGCTTCGTCCCAGGCCAGCAAGGCCAAAAAGGCCGTAGCGGCCTCTTCCTCCCCCACCCCTGCCCCTTCTCAGGCTCCCCGCCCCTGCGGTAGTAAGGCGAAACCCGCTTCCGCTTCTGGAAAGAAGCAAAAGCCCCCGCCTCCGGTCTTTATTCAAGACAAGGCCAAATGGACCGAAGTGTCCAAGATGTGCGTGGATCGAAAGATCCAGTACACCAGCGCCACTTCAACTCAACAGGGCATCAAGGTGTCCGTTCCCTCGTCCGCGGACTATAGGGAGCTCACCGCTATGCTGCGTACTAGGAACTACTCGTTCCATACCTACGCCCTCCCTGAAGAGACACCGACTCGCGTAGTCATCCGCCGAGTCCCGAAGGAGATCCCTTCGGCCGATATCAAAGATGACCTCTCTGCCCAAGGCATCTCCGTCTCAGCGGTGCACCGCCTTCACAAGGCGCGTCGCGGGCACGCTTACGACATGGTCCTCGTGGTGTGTGACCCTGTAGAAGGGCACCACCCGATCTTCAAGATCAAGTCGGTCTGCTCACTATCGGGGATCTCTATTGAGAAACCCCGCCGCTCCAATATAATTGGCCAGTGCCATCGCTGCCAATTATATGGCCACGCGCAGTCCAACTGCTACGCCACCCCCAGGTGCGTCAAGTGTCTGGGTGACTATGGCACAGCGGACTGTCCCCGCCCCAAGGATCGGGCTTTATGCACCGAACCCCCGAGCTGCGTACTGTGTGGCCAATCTGGCCACCCAGCCAACTACCGTGGCTGCCCGAAAGCCCCCAAGGCTTCCTCCCCCAAACTGGCGAAGCGCGCTAGCGATCGCCAGAAGAGGGAAAGCCCCTCGGCTACAATCAAAGTGCCCTCAGCGCAGTTGCCAGTGCGACTCAGCCCCCAACGACCCATGCCCTGGGCCAACTTATTCCGCAGCGACGCTCCAGTCACCGCGGCCCCCAACTCTCAGCCCCCTGCTACCAACCCCGCGCCCAAGGTTACCGTTAACCCTGGGCCAACCCCCTCCCCCGTGGCCCTTTTGGCAACTCCACCCGCCGCCCCCTCGAAGCCTGTCTCGGCAGCCCCGAAAAAGGTCCCTTCCCCTTCCCCAGCAGGTATCAAGCCCACCACGACGGAGATCCTCGTCCACACCCTCGCGGTTATGAACCAAGTGTTCGAAACCTCGGAGGCGATCGCGATGGCCGATCAGGTCTACGCCGCCAAGGGCGACCCTATCAAAATCCTCATGGCATACCACAGCTACCCCGGGGTACTGCGCGCCATCTCCAACCTCACCTTTTAAATATCAATTATGGATATTACAAAAGGTGCTAGATGTACAAAGCCCCGGTCCCTCAAGTTAGGTTTCTTTAACGCTAACGGCGTTAAAAGTCAACGCGATGAGATCGCCGCCTTCCTCCGCGACCATCAGCTTGACGTCCTATTAGTTCAGGAGACCTTTCTGAAGCCCCATATACGCAACCCGAACATCGCCAACTATCGCATAGTTCGCAATGATCGGTCACGCTGTCACAAGGGCGGAACCCTCATCTATTTCAGAAGGACTCTCCATTGCATCCCTCTAGATCCCCCCCCTCTCCTCTCTCACTTGGAGATCTCTCTCTGTCGGCTCGCCATGACCGGTCATCAACTGATCACCATCATCTCTGGCTATTTCCCACCAGCCAACGGTAGCGAGGATCATATATCCATCGCCGCCGACCTCTCACTCCTCTTCGGCTTGAGCGACTCCGTCATCCTGGCGGGCGACCTCAATGCCAAACATCCCGCCTGGAACAGTAACCTCACCTCTACCAGAGGCAGAGTACTGTTCAACTTAGGGGCCTCCCTTAACTTTGACGTCATCGCTCCGATGACTCCCACCCACTATCCCGGCGACCCTAACCAAACTCCCGACGTCCTCGACATAGCGCTCCTCAAGAATGTGAACCTCCGTTTGCAATCTTTAGAGGCGCTACACGAGCTTAACTCTGACCACCGTCCCGTCGTCATGCACCTCACCCCCTACACGGGGGGTCCGCTTGACCCTGACCACCCGCCCCGCACCCAGCTGGTGACCGACTGGAGGAAAGTAAGCGAAAAGCTTAAATCCGACACTCTGTCACCACACCTGGAATCCATCCCTGACCTCATCGTCTCTGTCGATGACACTACTGGCGCGATCGCCTCGTTTACAGAACACGTGCAATCCGTTTTGACGGATTGCTCACGGGAAGTCCCGGTGGTGGAAGACCACCGCTGGAAACTACCCGCTGACGTACGTGAGCTGATAACCGAGAAGAACGCAGCCATCCGTGCCTACGACTCCTTCCCCTGCGATGCGAACAAAGCCCACATGCGCAATTTACAGCGTGCTGTAAAGAAACGCATTGCGGAAGCTCGTTCGGACAACTGGGACAAGTTACTCGGTGAACTTGAGCCCAATCACCAAGCCTTCTGGAACCTTCAGAGGAAGCTTCGCGCTCCCGAAGAATCTTCCACCCCTCCACTCATCCGTCCTGACAAGAGCATCGCTTTCGATAGCTCTGAAAAAGCCGAGCTCCTAGCCGACAGTCTCGAGTCCCAATGCTCCCCCAGCTCCCTTCCGGTCGACCCAAAGCACCTCGCCAAAGTCGACGCCGAGGTCGAACGTAGAGCCTCTCTCCCGCCCGTCGAAGACCCTGATGATCCTCTGCCCCCCGTCACCCCTGACGAGGTGCAAGACATCATCAAGGGTCTTCAGGCTCGTAAAGCCCCCGGCTCAGATGGAATTACCAATAGGGTATTCAAACTCTTCCCCGCCCAACTGATCATGCTCATGACCGCCATCTTCAATGGCGCCATGAGTAACAACATGTTCCCACAAGCCTGGAAAGAGGCCTCTGTTATAGGTATCCCCAAACCCGGCAAACCCAAATCCGACCCCACCAGCTATCGCCCCATCAGTCTGCTCAACGTGCGCGGCAAAATCTACGAGAGGCTTATTTATAAGCGTCTCAAGGACTATGCTGAGGCGAAGAGCCTGATTCCGGACGAGCAGTTCGGGTTTCGTACCCAACACTCGTGCGTCCAGCAAGCGCACCGCATAGTCGAGCACATCAGTGCCGGCTTCCAGCGTGGCGCTATGACTGGCGCCCTGTTCTTCGACATAGCGAAGGCTTTCGACAAAGTCTGGCACAATGGCTTAATATATAAGCTATACCAGCTCGGCGTGCCCGACCGTCTCGTGCTCATCTTACGGGACTTTTTGTCGAACCGCACCTTCCGCTACCGCGTCGAGGGCGCTCTCTCCTCCCCCCACCCGATTCGTGCCGGAGTCCCCCAGGGCTCCGTTCTCTCCCCCCTAATCTTTACCCTGTTCACTAGCGACATCCCTAAGAGTAAAAAGGCCCAATTGGCGTTATTCGCCGATGACACGGCCATTTACTACACGGGGACCAGTCCGCCAGCTATAGCTCAGACTCTCCAGACCTCGGCCAACGTCCTCGGCGCTTGGTTCCGGAAATGGAGAATCGAGGTCAACCCCGATAAAAGCCAGGCTGTTCTCTTTAGGAGAATTCGTAGGGCCCTCCCCAACCCCCCTAATCCGATCACCATGTACGGCAAGCCGATCCCTTGGGCGAAGCATGCCAAGTACCTGGGTGTCACTCTCGACCAACACCTCAGTTTCGCAGAGCACATAAAGCAGGTCCGTTCGCGGGCCGCTTTCGCTCTCGGTAGGCTCCAATTCATGCTTACAGAACGCAGCAAATTGTCACTCCGGTGCAAACTGCGTCTCTATAAGGCTGTAATCCGTCCCATTATGACATACGCTTGCGTCGTCTTCGCGCACGCCAAACCCAAGTATCTGCATCGAATGCAGACACTTCAAAACCGGTTCCTCCGTAAGGTCTCAGGAGCTCCCTTTTACGTCCGTAACATGGACCTTCATGTAGATTTTAAACTCCCCACAGTTCAGCAGTTCATGAAACGCCTCTCGAAGCGTTTCTTTGACACTGCCATAAAGCACCGCAATCCCCTGATTGCGGCCGCCTCCCGATACACCCCGTCCCGCATCAGTAAGGTTCGCCGTCCACGGCATACCCTCGTTGCCCCCGACGATGCCACCACTCTCCTCCAGGAGAGCAGCCCGGCTACTAGCACTGTTAGAGTAACATACAGATACAAATTTCCGTCGTTCCGTCCTCGCCGTCGAGGCCCGTCGCGACGACCCTGTCTACTCTCATCCTCCCGACCCTTGCTCGAGCCAGCCCGCGTTGCCGCTGAGCCAGTAGTTTTAAAAACCCCCGATCCAGCTGTCCCTTGCTGTCCCCCCCCCAGCGACGCCCTAAGCCGAGGTCCGAACCCCGCAGGGGGTGCCCTTAGCGTGTAGTCGCTTAGTTTTGTAAGTTAGGTTTAGTTTTTATTAAGCCTTGGCTGGAGGCTACAATTCTTTTGTGGCAGCCACAGGCAAGCCCGGTTAAGCAGTAGACAACCCTTTGGTTGAACTGCGAGATGCCATTAACAAAAAAAAAAAAAAAAAAAGCCATTCGGCAGTTCGGCTCGCACGGACACGCTTCCTTCGGAACGGTTTCGGGCAGTCTAACGCTCTCTGGCTTGCACGGTCGGCTTCCATCTCGGAACCGATATCGGGCGGTCATACGTTGCAAGTCTAGTGTCGTCGTAGTGTTAGTGTGTAGTTTATATAAAATTGGCATTGTGTAATAGGACAATAAATATCTCTTTGCCGTTAAACTGATCTACGAGTGGTTTCATTAGAACAATCCTTATAAGTGGCGCACAACGTGGAGGCCGAAGATAGAAAATATTTAAGGCCACGGCCCACTCGTCGACCAGTTCGATTCGGAAGCAGTTCTCCAGAAGAAATGGCTATCAATATGTCAGACAGCCAGTTTAAGGAGCTTATCCTTGCAATCACCACCGGAACACGAGGGAGGAGTACTTTTGCGCAATGCCCAGCGAAATTTGGAGGTTCAAAGGCAGAAGTGGAAGCTTTCTTAGCAGCAGTGACAGTGTTTAAGGAAGTAGAGAAGATATCCGATACGAACGCTCTTGAAGGCCTACCATTAGTTCTGATCGGTGATGCAGTGATTTGGTGGCAAGGGGTTAAAAGCAATGTGAAGACATGGGAACTTTTTAAGGAACGCTTGCGCCATACCTTCGCCCCAAAGAAATTAGACTACGTAATCTATCAGGAAATAGTTGGTGTTAAACAGGATAACCAGACCCCGACAGAGATTTTCATTGCCAAGAAACGGGCGCTTCTTGCTGAGATGTCAGAACCACATACGGAGCAGCAAGAGATCAGCCACATTTTTGGCCAGATTAAATTCAGCGTAAGAGAGAAGATTTGTAGGGAGTCTATAAAAACTTTTGACGAGCTACTGAACAAGGCAAGGGATATTGAGAGAACATTAATAGAGAAAAATAATCGAAAAGAGGAATCAGAGAATACACACGATAAAGAAACAATAACACAACATAAAAATAATAAAAAGCAAAATAAGGTACGCTGTGGCTATTGCCGTCTTCCCGGACACACAGCCGAGATATGTAGAAAGAAGGCAAGAGAAGAGACAGACAAGCAAAATGTTGTTGTTAAGGCGGAGTCCACCTCAAGCACCCAAAATGAGGACAAACCAAAGTTTGCCTGTTATGGTTGTGGTGAGCCAGGTGTAATACGCAGTCGCTGCCCAAAGTGCAAGAACAAACAGTCTCTAACGGCAGTTGACTTTTGCTTCTGTTCGGCAAATATGACTGTTGATGTACGACCACGTCCCACAGTACCTATCATCATCGAAGGAATGGCTGGCATAGCGTACGTCGATACATGTGCCAAATCGAGCGTTGCCTCCTACCAACTGTACAAACGTCTGGAACAAAAGGGCGTAAGTTTTGAGAGGGAGGTTATGTACGTAACACTAGCCGATGGAGTACCTAAGAAGCAGGACGTCCTTACAGTTAAGACAGTTGTCCGTCTTTATGGCCGAAGTGTAACTACGTCCTTCGTAATCTTTCCTGACGCTCGGGAAAATAGGACACTACTTGGCGTAGGATTCATAGAAGACGCAATGTTAGCCCTAGACCTACCCCAACGAGCCTGTTACTTCGTTGATGAACCAAATAAGATGTATGAACTGGATCCAGAGACTCCAGAAGAGTCAAGGGATATTGCAGGTATTTTATCCAGTGTGTGCTTACCAGCATTGGAGTCGCCAATGATGGACACACCCAGTGCTACAATATCGCCTGTTGATATGACTAAAATCAGTCCACAACAGCATCAGGAGCCGCCTGTCCACGTTATGGTGACACCCCCACACTCCCCACAGAGAAATGGCATTGTTATGCCTGGGGCAACGGAGCAATCCTTGGAGCGACCATATGGACCACTGATACCCATAGGTTTCTCGACTCCACCAAAGAGACCCCGAACAGTCCTATTCGATGGGTACTCCCCAGTTATTGATGCCCTGTACGAAGACGCACGTAGAAACATCGAGAACGCGGATGTCGAGTTGTCACCAGACTCTGCGAATTTATTCTCTAGAACCGAGATCTCCTCTATTTCTGTGTGCAGCCCCGAGTGCCTGCTGACGGAAGAGGAGACCAAGCGCTTACAACATTTTCTTGAGAGAAATGAAGCGGTATTCGTATCCAACGGCAAGCCAACAACGGAGACTGAACACATAATTGATACGGGACCACACAAGCCTATTTCTGTTCCACCATATAGGCTGTCACCAGTTAAGATGCAAACCCTGAAGGTAGAAATACAGAAGATGTGTGAGCAAGGAGTTATTGTACCATGCTCCTCACCTTGGTCAGCGCCAGTCGTACTTGTTCCGAAAAAAGACGGCAGTACACGAGTGTGTGTTGATTACCGCCAGCTGAATGCGATCACGACTGCAGATGTGTATCCACTGCCACGTATCGACGATCTCCTGCACAGTGCTAAGCCATCGCGTTACATGAGCACCATAGACCTGCGCGCCGGTTACTGGCAAATTCAAGTAAAGGATGAAGACCAAATAAAGACAGCCTTCATCACACCCTTCGGTATGTACAAATTTTTGAGAATGCCATTTGGTCTACGAAATGCACCTGCGACTTTTCAGCGTCTTATGGATAGATTTCGCATAACCCTCAGTCACATTAAGCTCCTCATTTATTTAGATGACCTAATAGTCATGTCAGCCAGCCTGGATGATCATTTCAGAGACCTGCAAGACGTCTTCAATCGCCTAAATGAGTACAATCTCACAGCAAACAAGGAAAAATGTGTTTTTTTCTGTTCTAAGGTCAAATATCTAGGTCATTACATAACGCCTGATGGTCTTCAGGTGGATCCAGACAAGATTGCTTCAATAGTTGATATGGCTGCACCAGTAAACTTAAAGCATTTGATATCATTTCTGCAAATGTGTTCGTGGTATAGGCGATTTATCCCTAATTTTGCAAAGATCACCGAACCCCTTTCCCGGTTGACGAAGAAGAATTCTGTTTGGTCCTGGGAAGATGATCAGAAAACGGCGTTTGACGAGCTGCGCAAACTATTAGTCAAGACGCCTGTGTTGATCCAAGCAGATCACACCAAACCTTTTACGATTAAATCAGACGCAAGTAACTATGCAATCGGTGCTGTTTTGGTACAGGGGGAGGGGGAAAATGAGCACCCAGTTGAATATGCTAGTCGCCTCCTCACTCCGACCGAAAGAAATTATTCAACCACAGAACGAGAAGCACTAGCTGTAATCTGGGCGGTAAATAAATTTCGTGGTTACATCGAGGGTACGGATGTTACTGTACTAACCGATCATCAAGCCCTGAAGTGGCTTATGTCATTAAAGTCCCCGACAGGACGACTAGCACGATAGGCCCTGCAGCTGCAACCCTATAACCTGACGATCAAATACATTAAAGGAAGAACAAATGTTGTCGCCGACACTTTGTCACGTCCTAATTGCGATCCTACAATGGAACAAGACTGTGGAGTATGCAGTATAATAATTGATATGCCAAGGAAGAAATCAAAAGAAATAAGAGAGGAACAATTAAAAGATAACGACATCAAGAAAATAATTAACGAACTAGAAGGAAATCAATACGAAAACGGAAGATATTGGAGTACAAAAGGATATCTCATGAATCAAGGACTTCTTTACAGGTACAAATCAGAAAATGATACTGAAAACGCTCAACTAGTTGTTCCTAAGCATGAGCAACTAAAAGTTATCAGTATGTATCATGATGAAGCTTCCGCTGGTCATTATGGAGTGGAGAAAACTATCGAACGCATTGCTAAGCGATACTTTTGGAAGGGGATGAGAACCCAAATTGAAAGTTATATCCGGAACTGTATCCAATGTCAACGGTATAAACCAAGCAATCTCAAACCAGCTGGCCTGCTCCAAACCACGGCACTTAATCAAAGATTTGAAGTCGTATCCTTCGATTTGTTCGGGCCTTTACCCAAGACGGCTAAGGATGAGACATGGATCTTCATTGTAGAAGACCTGGCTAGTCGATGGGTTGAGTTATTCGCATTGAAGCAAGCAACAGCAGAGGAATGTGCTAGAGTGTTATTGGATGAGATCATTCTACGGTATGGCACACCAAGACGGTTCATTAGTGACAACGGATCTCAATTCGTCAGTAATGTGATGCAGCAACTGACATTCTGTCTGGATATCGATCACGGCTTTACCCCTGTCTATCATCCTGAAACAAACCCTGTCGAAAGGCGCAACAGAGATTTAAAAACACAGTTGGCCATACTAGTGGGAGATAATCATAACAGATGGGCAGAACATCTGCCAAGCATACGTTTTGCCATGAATACAGCTGTTTGCTCATCCACTGGGTACACGCCTGCCTACTTAACCTTTGGCCGAGATCTTCGCACGATCGACGACATAAACCATGATCTGCGACACATAGTACAAAATGAAAATTTTGTTCCCGAGATAACACCGAAGTTATTGATGATGGCCTCTATATTGAAAAGAGCCCATGAAATACAGGAGATGAGAGAGGAGAAGCGAAAAGAATACGCTGACAAGAGACGACAGACATGTCCTAACTACCAGCCTGGCGATCAAGTTATGGTTGATGTTCACGCCTTAAGCAAAACATCACAAGGTTTCAGCGCCAAACTAGCACCTCGCCGAGATGGCCCATACATTATCAAAAACATACATGGACCATCTTCTTTTCAGATTGCTGATCCTGCCACTCCAAACCAGACTGCAGGGCTGTACCATTCCTCAGCCCTGCGTCCGTATCAAGGGTTGGCATCAGCAGCCCTGCCCCAGCCGGTCTTACCCTTACGCCGGCGAGGTCGCCCGCGGAAGACCAAGCAAACTCCACCGGAGGCCCTGGCAACAACTGCCAAGCCTCGACCCCGCGGAAGACCACCAAAGAAGCAGCAACAGCCTACTTAAGCCCTGTCTACCTCACCGGGTCGTCATCGGAGACAGAGGGGGAGACTGTAGCACTACCAGCACACGACGCCGTATCATGCGCGCACCGCTGTGTGCGTGCTCCTTCTCACCGTGCCCCACTATCGCGCACGCCCCGCCGCCGGCCGCGTTCAGTGTATATAAGGCCCCGCACGCCTGCCATTCGGCAGTTCGGCTCGCACGGACACGCTTCCTTCGGAACGGTTTCGGGCAGGCTAACGCTCTCTGGCTTGCACGGTCGGCTTCCATCTCGGAACCGATATCGGGCGGTCATACGTTGCAAGTCTAGTGTCGTCGTAGTGTTAGTGTGTAGTTTATATAAAATTGGCATTGTGTAAAAGGACAATAAATATCTCTTTGCCGTTAAACTGATCTACGAGTGGTTTCATTAGAACAATCCTTATAATACTCAATACGTTTATTGCATTCCACCATGTGAACTTAGGTGGTAGGTACATTTAGTTTTAGAGCATTGTACATACATTATGTTTACTAGTTTACTTAATTCATAATAGTTAATAGTTTACTTAATTTAATGACTGTACTATTTACCAAGTACTTTCGTAGAGAGATGGCCTGAAACACAGGTTTAAATAAACCTAGATCAGGCAACGCACTACATTACATTTGTAGCTCTATTTTTGACTGTATCTCATATTTGTCATACCATAGTTTATATCCAGATTTCTATAATTCTATTTAATAGACCTAGATTTATACATACCTACTACTGATCGATACATACAATTTTTATTTTTTCTGTGAACTTATTATTATTTCAATAAATTTATTATTATTGTAAGGTCCGGTAGTAGTCGGCACCTTACACTTGCAGTTTGAGTTAGAAGTGGCAAGTAAGTACTTGGAGTTAGGTGAGTTGACGTAAACACACACAGATTTAGTAACACTAAAAGTTTATTAGAGTACCGATCACAACAAGTAAGAGTAGGTTGGATGCTAATCCGCGGTGTTCGCGTAAGTATGTAATTTGTCAACTAACTTAAAATTATATTGATCATTGTTTAAATACGGAAGAGAAAAGTAGGTTGCTGCGTTTGCAGCCTGACGGCATGTACGTAAACCGTACAATTATTATTATTATTGTGGGCCCTGTCGGGCATAAAAAAACAATAAATAGGAAGAGGGCTATTATAAATATTTACAATTTCAATAGGTATCTACTCTTTTGTTTTGTGTAGGTAGATATTTTAAGATGTGTGTTCATGTGAGTGCTTATAAATAATTGTATAGGTACATATAATTTTACTGCTCATATATTGGATTTGTATATTAATATTATATAAAAATATTGTATAATATATAAAATAATAATAATATTATAAAGAGGAAAGATTAGATTTTTTGTTTGTTTGCTTGAAATGAATAGGCTCCGAAACTACTGGACCGATTTAAAGCTTAGTTTTGGAACGCTTCGTTTTCTAGGAGTAACATAGGCTACTTTTTATCCCGGGAAAAATAACGGGTCCCACGGAACAGACCACGGGAGCGAAGCCGCGGGCAAAGGGCTAGTATTGTATAATTGCTTAGCACATATTACGTGAGTACTATGTACCTACTATAAAGTGACTGGGTACGTCTTTCATTGACTTGAATGTGCCCTGGCGGCTGAGAGTATGCCATGTTTTTGGAATGTGCAAATTCGTAAGAAACCACCTATCACTTTTTGAGCAGGATGATAAAGCCCAATTTAAAAGGAAAATAGTACGAAAACCTCTGGTAGTACCTCGAATCAGATTAAAGTTATGTGAAAGAAACTGCTACACCACGGCGGTGAAAATTTATAATAAACTACCAGGAAAAATAAGAAAAATGAATAACTTAGAATTGAATAGAACTTTAAAAAACTGGTTTAAAATTTAAATAGTCATAATATATTGAATGAAGACATCTGTCACAAAAGATGTTTTCATTCAATATATGATTACTTATTTAAATTTTAAACGGACATGATTTAATGTATATTTTACTAATTAAATTTTAATTATTGACATTATTTACAAATCTAATTAATAAATTGATGAACTGTCTTGTCAGTTATAATCTACTAAACTAATAATAATATATTTTATAATGTAATGTGCCTTATTAATATTAACGAAGCTAGACTGAAAATTTTACTATGATTATGATGTGTATGTCTGACGAATGATATTGATGTAATTAAATTATTTTATTATGCATGTACAGACCAACTAGACATATTTGCACCACTGAAGTCGAATATAGTGAGACAAAATTATTTTAGCATCGTATTATGTAAGTACCTCGCAAAGTAGTAGTAGTCTCGCAAATAAATAAGTTTCATTTCATTTCATGCTCACTTTAATGCCTCGCTGATGGTGGCGTGTGTGTTGGATCATTTAGTTCCCCTCAAAATGGTTGAGCTGAATAGTGCTAATCTATGCGTCATGTGTTCATGAACGCTGTCAGTAGGGACTGGTCATCTCTTTGAGAAACTGTCTCGGACTTAATTTATAAATGGATCGAACAGCTCTTTTCTGCAAAACAAAGATAGTCTGAATATCGGCGGCATTGCTCCACAACAGAATACCGAACGACATTACAATATGAAAATAGCTAAAGTTCACGAAGAGGGCTGTCTCTGTGTCAGTTAAATTACGAATTTTTCTAACAGCGTACGCTGCGGAGCTTAGTTTTGAACCGACTTCTAAAAAAGGAGAAGTGTCGGCGACAAGACCCTATCTGGGTAACGTGGCGCAAGTAGTGGAGGGACCGCTACATGAAAAACAGTGAAACTAAATTGTGTGATACAAGTGAAAGTGAAAGTTCCTGTTAGAATCTAATTAGAATCATGTAAGACTATGCTAATTAGAATTGTATTAATCAGAATTTACGTTTACTATAGTGTTAGAATAGATTTAAAACCAATAAGTCTGATTTGATTTAAGTTTGAAAGGATTTTGTTGCAATGTTCAAATATTACGTAACTTAAAAACATGATTTTTTGTTTATGGTTATTGGTATCATGGGGTTTTTGGGATTGATCTTGGCTCAAAACGAATAAATCCGTTTAAATTATAAAAATCAAGCAAAGGGTTCCAAAGTTATAGGCAAAAACATAATGTAAACAATGAGACTTTGTGAATTTTCAATGTTTTTGTTCTAGGAAATATTTTATATAAGGTATATTGTTTAAAACTTTTGCGGCATATTATTAAGTTATGTATAAGGAACATATGTGCCAAAAATTGTAAATATAGGACATACAGTTAAATAAATAAACGGCTTCAAAGGTGTCGGCAATAGGAAAAATTAAAGTAAAAAGAGGTCTAAAATCGCGGGCCACGGAAAGGTAAAGGCGGCGGGTATTTAAGTTGCGCGTGTACCCGCCACTAGTCAGCTAATCCGATCACCATGTACGGCAAGCCGATCGCTTGGGCGAAGCATACCAAGTACCTGGGTGTCACTCTCGACCAACACCTCAGTTTCGCAGAGCACATAAAGCAGGTCCGCTCGCGGGCCGCTTTCGCTCTCGGTAGGCTCCAATTCATGCTTACAGAACGCAGCAAATTGTCACTCCGGTGCAAACTGCGTCTCTATAAGGCTGTAATCCGTCCCATAATGACATACGCTTGCGTCGTCTTCGCGCACGCCAAACCCAAGTATCTGCATCGAATGCAGACACTACAAAACCGGTTCCTCCGTAAGGTCTCAGGAGCTCCCTTTTACGTCCGTAACATGGACCTTCATGTAGATTTTAAACTCCCCACAGTTCAGCAGTTCATGAAACGCCTCTCGAAGCGTTTCTTTGACACTGCCATTAAGCACCGCAATCCCCTGATTGCGGCCGCCTCCCGATACACCCCGTCCCGCATCAGTAAGGTTCGCCGTCCACGGCATACCCTCATTGCCCCCGACGATGCCACCACTCTCCTCCAGGAGAGCAGCCCGGCTACTAGCACTGTTAGATTAGCACACACACAAATTTCCGTCGTTCCGTCCTCGCCGTCGAGGCCCGTCGCGACGACCCTGTCCACTCTCATCCCCCCGACCCTTGCTCGAGCCAGCCCGCGTTGCCGCTGAGCCAGTAGCTTTAAAAACCCCCGATCCAGTTGTCCCTTGCTGTCCCCCCCCCAGCGACGCCCTAAGCCGAGGTCCGAACCCCGCAGGGGGTGCCCTTAGCGTGTAGTCGCTTATTTTTGTAAGTTAGGTTTAGTTTCTATTAAGCCCTGGCTGGAGGTTACAATTCTTTTGTGGCAGCCACAGGCAAGCCCGGTTAAGCTGTAGACAACCCTTTGGTTGAACTGCGAGATGCCATTACAAAAAAAAAAAAAAACGCCACTAGTCAGTCGCAGAGCAACCGTCGTAGAAGCAACAAGTATAGGAGCCGACACCGAAGAGCAAGAAATCTGAAGCAAGTGTTTCATTTCGGTCCCTGTATTTCTTTAACGGCAGAATATTTCTTTATCAGAGTCCCCAACATAGGGACGGAGTCAGATACGCATTCAGGGGTGCGTGGTGACGTGTGTCACCAGCTACGTCAGCAAGGCACACACGTCAAACCCAAGTGGGAGACGTCCCAGGTAGATTGCGGGTACTGGACGTGCCCCAGTCGACCGCCACAAGAAGGTTCTCAATTCGACTGTATATATTTTTTTTTATGTTTGTTCGCGCATAACTCCGTTGCTTGCTAACCGATTTGAAAAATTTTATCGAAATCGGATAAGCAGTTTTTGAAAAATCAACAAAAATCTAAAAAAAATCCTACTTAATATATGTGGACGATGTTCTAATAAGTTCCTCTCACTGTAATTTACCACAACTAAAAAGTGAAAAATAAAAACTTTTTTACAAAAAATAAAACCGACTTCCAAAAAAAAGGTTTTATTTTTTGCAAAAAGTTTTTATTTTTTTGACAATTTATCTATATGTGGGCCCACTGAAACTGTGTGCGTTCGCGCAGCGGAATGTTGTTGAATTTAAAGATTTTAATTATGCAGATATTTAGTGTATGACGTCGTATAATTATGTATGGTAAAAAAAAATTTGTGCATGCAGCCATTGTGGAGAAATTCACCAAAAACTGATTCCGCTGGGCGAACGTTGTCCTGGCGGAACTTTTTTTAATCCATAGACTTTAGAAGAAAAGAGATGTGTCCAAAAATTTGTGTGTATTTGTGTGTAATTGTGTATGTATGAATAAAATTAGTGCATGCATAAACTTCGGAGAAATTCAAGTTTCCGCTACGCGAACGTTTGGCCATTAGCTAGTTTTCATATAAAGCGCTTACATAGAGAGCTGTAGATTTTTACATACGTTGCTTTGAATTTGTTTATATTGGTTAAAAAACAGATTTAGAAAAAATCGTAGGGCTTAAGATTAAAATATAAACGTAAAATACGCTTATTAGGTCTTAGTTCTTAAAGTATGCACTTTGGGGTCTAGATTTTCACGTTTATACCAACCTTGTAAGTGTCTGCAACATGTTGCCAAGTATCAATGATGTTCCGTTAGTAATTAAAGAGTTATAGGACAATTTACCATGAATAGATCACTGTTTACAAAGCAGTCAAATATCACGACGTTCTAAAGGAATTGCATGGTAAAATGTATGCCAATAATTAGTGTATTCATTCAACTATTCACATGCAAAATTTCATGTCATTAAAATCAGTAATTAAAGAAAAACAATTATTATACTGACGAAGCATCGAAAACCTACATAACCCGACCAAGTTCGGATGGCTACAAAAAAGCGGCCGTTCCATATATCTAAGAAACGTTCTTAACCTTCCAATATAGTATTTATTAATATGGTACAGTTGCGTACATAAGCGTTAGGAAAAAATAAAACAATTGCATTTCTTGAATGAAAAATATTTTACTATCATTAATCAATCAATATTTTTTATCAATTAAAAAATCGATTTAAGAAGTAGTTTTTTTTAAGTTATTAGATTATTTGATCCACTAAAGTTGCAAAGGGGAACGCTCGTGCATGCCTAGTCCATTGGTTAAATAGTGTAATAAGCTACAATATGATAAATATTTACCTATACAGTAGTACTTACATGTGGTTATTATTTAATTTCCCTAAGGGGTCTATAGTTAGAATCCTGACCCGTGAAATCTTCAATAGAAATTAGCTGTATGAATTTTATTTGTCTTAAACAATATATCTAGATTATATCTCAAGGCTCAAGCGCATACTTAAATAAAGTACCTACGTAAATAGTACCTACTTTCTGTCATAGTCAAATACTTTTAAAAAGTAGGTGTACAAAAATAAGTGACCTATAAATTATATCGAAACAACAATAAAATTGTGTTATCGCTTATACCGATTCAATACCGGTATTATACTGTAAATTTTGGGATGTTACCTAAATATATTGCACGGCCGCTTTTTTGTAGCTATCCGAACTTGGTCGGGTTATGTAGGTTTTCGATGCTTCGTCAGTATAATAATTGTTTTTCTTTAATTACTGAATTTAATGACATGAAATTTTGCATGTGAATAGTTGAATGAATACACTAATTATTTGCATACATTTTACCATGCAATTCCTTTAGAACGTCGTGATATTTGACTGCTTTGTAAACAGTGATCTATTCATGGTAAATTGTCCTATAACTCTTTAATTACTAACGGAACATCATTGATACTTGGCAACATGTTGCAGACACTTACAAGGTTGGTATAAACGTGAAAATCTAGACCCCAAAGTGCATACTTTAAGAACTAAGACCTAACAAGCGTATTTTACGTTTATATTTTTATCTTTTAAGCCCTACGATTTTTTCTAAATCTGTTTTTTAAACAAATATAAACAAATTCAAAGCAACGTATGTAAAAATCTACAGCTCTCTATGTAAGCGCTTTATATGAAAACTAGCTAATGGCCAAACGTTCGCGTAGCGTAAACTTGAATTTCTCCGAAGTTTATGCATGCACTACACAATTACACACAAATACACACTAATTTTTGGACACATCTCTTTTCTTCTAAAGTCTATGGATTAAAAAAAGTTCCGCCAGGACAACGTTCGCCCAGCGGAATCAGTTTTTGGTGAATTTCTCCACAATGGCTGCATGCACAAATTTTTTTTTACCATACACAATTATACGACGTCATACACAAAATATCTGCATAATTAAAATCTTTAAATTCAACAACATTCCGCTGCGGGAACGCACACACTGAAACTTAGCATCCAAAGTTAAGCCCAAGAATACTGTGGTATCTTCAGGATTATAATCGAGCTATAATGTTCCCAATGCTGGGACTCAGGCCTCCTCTCGGTGAAAGGGAGTAGGTTGCGGGCCCAGTGCGTTGAAACCGTTTGATAAATAACGACCCTTTTCTAAATCACGATAGAGCATATATAATTATATTATCAGTGTTACTGATGGGTACCTGGAGGGCGCGTCGTGGTTCCGCAAGGACGGCTGCCTGCACTCCTGCAGGCAGCCGTCCTTGCAGCTGCATGCTTGCAGCCGCTGCCCATGCAGCTGGTGTTCCCGATGTCGCCCATACACTTCAAGCCCGTGCGCATTACCGGCAAGCGCGTGCGCAGTAAGTCACAGTCACAGTTTTATAATCATCTTTCTTAGTCATTTAAGGTAATTTGAACGGGTTATGAAATTGTGGCGCTTAAGGCCACTGATGTTTTCATTAGACATTTAAGGTTAGTTTTATAGCCTCAATTTTGCGATTATAATTCAATACTGTCCCTACTTAATTAAAAAAATATTTGTTATAATTATACATTGGTCAGATATAAAATACAGATGTATGTGTTGATAATTCCTTTTAGTGAATGTTTGCTCGAAAATGTAACCTGGAGAGAGTTTGTTAACACTTTTACGAGATACCTTTGGAACTCACCGAAAGAGTATTTTTCGCGAATGTGCGTCAGCCTTTAGTAGTTAGTATGAAAACACAAGTGCATCAGTAAGTGTCGTCCCGCAGACCGGTACGTGTGTCCGTGCTACTACTACCCACTGCGCATGGGCGCGTTCGTCGTGGCCTGCGACCTGCCCGCCGGCAAGGAGTCCGCCGACTTCTGGGTCAAGCGCGGCACCGCCATGCTCTGCACGCTGGCCACCTAGCCGCCCGCGGTCCTTTGTTAATTATACGTCTAATTGTAATCATTCGACTTGCCGTCGATCTGATTTACCAAAAAAGCCCAATCAATAAAACATGATTGTGCCTTGTACCTGTACACGACAAATATAGAAATTGATTCAGGATAACGGACTTAATTTCTTTTTTTGTACTTACTAGAATCCTGAAAAAAAATTATATGTAAATGGGTCTAAGGCTACTAATAGTGCCCTTGTATAGAAACCCTGCTGATATATTTTGCAGAAATTCTTATACATGCATATTAGCCAGCAATTCCCGCCTAGATCTGATTCAAAGGAGGAAACAATCGAAACAAATTATTAAACCTCGCAATACCTACTCAATGACAATTTACTATATTTTAACATGACGTGTGGATTGAGAGATCTTTTCAAAAAACTCTTCCAATCCCAACCAAATTATAAGAGGATTTAGGAAATCATTATGAAAACTTCATGGTAAGGTATAAAATTTGTGAAACCTAGGCAAAGAAAGTTAGAACTCATTAACTGGATCTCTCAATCTGGACAACTGAAGAAAAAGCCATAACGCGTATCCTAGAATAACTGTAGGAAGTACCCAAGTACCTAACTTTGCAGAAACTTGTCATCTAAGTATAAACGTAATTTTATATTATTTAAACTATGTAGTGAAACCAGACACAAATTACTTGTATGAAAACTTTTAAAGTGCATCATAAATTGAAATGTACCGGTAACTATTCCGACCGGCGATATGGCCACCCTACTCAACGTTTTCCTCAACGATTGTAAAAATGATTTATCTTGATTCGTAAAATTATAGCACAACATTTTTCACAACTTCTGATGTATCTACCGTTCTTTTGAGGTACCTATAAGTTTTGGTTTATTAAATATAGTTCAAAATAATGATCTCTTAGTTGGGACGATTGGCAAAAAACAAGATTTTCATTTTCTCTTGAACCAGTAAGATTTCAATCACGATTTTTGTTTCACAAATTTTCCCAGAAGCTTAATTTGCAATAAACATGATAATTATTCATACTTTTTCAGTATTAGGTCGTGTTTTACAAGATCACTCAATTGAAAATTGTCCACCCTGAGTGATCCATATAGACCGTTATAAATCTTAAACGTGGCTTTGAAAAGAAACGAAATTTTGTTTAGCAGCTTTCGAAATCCTTCACAATGAATTAAAATGCAATTATAAACACATTGGATACGTGTTATGGCTTTTTCTTCAGTTGTCCAGATTAAGAGATCCAGTTAGTGAGTTCTAACTTTCTTTGTTTAGGTTTCACAAATTTTATACATGAAGTTTTCACAATTATTTCCTAAATCCTCTTATAATTTGGTTGGGATTGGAAGAATTTTTCGAAAAGACTCAATCCACGCGCACATTATTTTAACCGCCTTACTAATAAGCGTATAATATTATATCAGATTATATCAGACTACACACCGATTTCTCTCTTTCAGTCGTCAGAAATTTGACTTTTGAAAGAAGACAAAGCGTTGTGTAACTCTACAGACGCTATACAACGTAAGGGAGTAGGTGTATAACAAAAACAATGTATAACAATGCAAATTTAATTTTACTTTTATAATAGACATAGGATTTTATTAATACAATTTTAAGAACAATTATATATTTCTGTGTAATTTTAGCGCATTCATTGAAGGTGAGCTATTAGAAATTATTTAAATGCACATTATGAGCATGTTAAGACTATATTGGCGTTCCTACACAACGGCATAGGTTCCGGGCAGATTGGAAGAGTCTATCTCCATAAAAACAGGCTGGTTGTTCAGGTTACACGAGCAGTAGCACTTTCCTTTAGGTGTCCCGTCTTCCATCATCAGCATGTTAAGGCCCAGGTCTGCTGCGACTGTTTTGTGGATGTCTGTGAAAAAATATTTGGTAAGTTCATAGTTCAAGAATCTTTGTCATATTTGAGGGGAAAGTTAAATCAGTTGTTGTATGTTTGTTTCGAAGGCAGCTTACGCTTGCTAGGCCCAATGTAGGATGTTATTAATTTCTAAACATCTTTTGTTTCTCTGCCCTGGGTCAGTTTTATTATAGAAATGCATGACTTACGTATAGACTGAGGGATGCAAAGACGATACTCGTAGGACTTTAAAAGAAGAATTGACTGAATATAAATATTTAAAAAAATCATGATCCATAAAAGCCCATTAATTCTTCTTTATTTTAGTTATTTACATACCTCCTAGTTTGAGATGAAGAAGCCGTCAAGCGTCCCGTTTCTATCTTCCTAAGCTTATAAGATGTAAGAAAACTGGATTCTTGACTATATTTATGTAGGTATATTTTCTTCTCGCAATCCACCATTCTTCCACGAAATGTTTCTCTTCCAAGATGTATTGTGACAGCTGAACCGTCAAATATGACGCGATACTGCGATGTCGCGTATCGCGTATGTCTGATGCTGACGGATATATATGGAACTACACTCAATAGCGTAGCCAACAGGTGTTGTTTGTTGATGATCCTCATGTGACCATAACTGCGGCACCTTGCTACGAACAAACATAGTGTCCACGTCTTCCCAACAGAGCTGTTTACACTCTTCCGCTAGATCATAATGTCGGTGATGGTAGCACACTTGTTGGCTCCGACTCGTAGGAACCGTATGATTAGTCAAAACTCCTGAAGTAATAAATCTAAATAGCGCTAAGCACACAGATGTTTATCAAAACACATTAACTCAAAGTATTAATATAAGAAAAGCCATGATTTTCTTAAACCCACGTTGCCACCAAAAGTTTTGTAATTTACATCAGATTAATTTGATTTCTATCACTTGTGGTCTTGCAAACCGTTAGCTTATGAGTTGTGCTTTAGTAGCATGTCTCTGCGTCTGTATTGCAGATTACTAACTAAAGTGGCAAACATTGGATTTATTATGTGATCCGTTTGTTTTTGGTTAATTCGTTAGTTTTCAGGCACGGTGTCTGATGTAGACACTTCCTATGATGTAGAGTCGCTCGTTGTGGAATCGTCCTCGACCGATGATGTAGAGTCGCTCGTTGTGGAATCGTCCGCGACCGATGATGAAGACTCCTCCGAATCAGACTCTGATGATGTAGAGTCGCTCGTTGTGGAATCGTCCACGACTGATGATGAAGACTCCTCCGAAGCAGACGCGTCCGATGATGTAGAGTCGCTCGCTGTGGAATCGTCCGCGACCGATGATGAAGACTCCTCCGAAGCAGACGCGTCCGATGATGTAGAGTCGCTCGCTGTGGAATCGTCCGCGACCGATGATGAAGACTCCTCCGAAGCAGACGCGTCCGATGATGTAGAGTCGCTCGCTGTGGAATCGTCCGCGACCGATGATGAAGACTCCTCCGAAGCAGACGCGTCCGATGATGTAGATTCGCACAATATATCAGTGATTTCTTCAACCTTCTTTTCCAGACCATCTTTTAAGCTGTCCGCTATGGTTTTCAGATCAGTTGCGGCCGTTTTCACTTGGTTTTTAAAATATAATAACGAACGCTTCCTTCTTGAAGCTGTAAAAAAAATTAAATGACACGAATAGTACATTAATTTCAGTAGACTTAGTTAACGATATTTCTTGACGGATAGCAACACAGTCCTAAGCTATGCACGCTTTGTTAAGTGTAAGCGGGAAGGTCCACTGTGACGCGCGGCCTCGACCCAGTGCCATGGCCGCCACAAATTTTTCGAAACAATGATCAAAACCAAGGCTCCCTTCAGTCAAGGTGAACACCATCTTTAATTCAAGTTCTTCCTACATCACACATGCTACCTGCAGGAACGGTAACACTATTATAGCAGTCTCCAGCTCTAATAGAACCCAAGCTGATCTCCCAATATGTGAACTACTGAGAGAGGTTTGTTTATTGTGACTCCGCCTAACACAATTAATAGAATATTACAAATCAAACCCCGTTCCCTTGCTCGACTTGTAAGCGGCATTCGTATATGAGACCGAAAAATAAACCTAGCTGCCGGACGCGGACCGAAGCGGTAACAAAAATGGTACCAAACCAGACTGTAGCTCACGTTTAGCCTACCATTGCCAATCAGCGATCCAGGATTTGGAACGCAGACGGCTGTAGGTGGGCGCAACTTATCCAAATGAAATGAAAACTGCTCTTATCCTACTCCACGTAGGAACATACTTATTAATGATTATGTTGGCGCGACCATGCTCTGATTAAAGGCCAAGACTGCTTACAATTAAATGAGAGTTTACCAACCCACACTGGGTCTGCGTGGTAGATTATGGCCCGCTCCGTCTCAGAGAGAGAGGATGCTTGGGTCCCTGCAGTGGGATTGTTGAAGGTTGATTGTGCTAAATGAGAGATTCTCGAAAGAAACAGGTTAAGAAAAGTGAAGATATAATGTTAAGGTAAGGTTAGGTTAAGGTTAAGGTATAGAAGATTTGACAAGGTTTCTGGCATCGGTGCAAGGGTGGCAGTTTCGGGCCGTTGCCGACTATCTCGCGTAACAAGTTGCCTTGATATGGTAACGAAATTGCTTTAAATCTTTTCTTTTCTTAATTCGTAGGTACGTAGTCTGTTTTACCTGTACCAAAATGTATGTACAGACGCCAGCACATCAAGCTATTCCTAACTGTCAAATTTTCTCAATTAAAAATGAACCTTATGTCTTTGCAATAAAGTTGAAATACTATCAAAGAAATTTGACAGATTGTGGTAACTTGATGTGCTGGCCTCTGTACCAAACACCTATGCACTCTATTACGTTAAATGCTCTAAGCTTGCAGCTCGTTAAACGTACGCAAGGCAAGTCAAGTTGACAATAAAGCCCCTTATATATATTACATTTAAAGAGATATGATGAAAAGTGTTTAAATATCAACGTCCATAGAAAAGGGAGGATCCTCTGGCCAGACGATTGTTATGACTGATGGGCCAGTGCCCAAAGGTTAATGTCGGGACTAATTATTCTTGTCGTGCTGTAAATTCTGCTTGTGCAATGTTATGTGCAGGTCGCAGTTGGCCTTGTAGATGCCGCCACATCACTTTTCTTCGGCGACCGGAGGCCGATAGTGGACCGTGTCGTCTATCTGGTGATGCGTGCTAAGGTCAGTGGAGTTCCAGTGCGTCGGAACCGGGTGCCGCAGAACCCACAGTGAATCGGATCTGTGTATGGTGATGGCACAGGGAGTTAAGGTGCCGCTGCGTTATGCTTCAATGAGTCGGATGTGGTACAACGCTGGGTTGAGGCTATCTGCCGGCGTCGACCAGGAAAGGTATTCTTCTTCTTTTCGTGTAGTTAGTGACTAACCGGGTGGAGGAGGAGAGCTGGTATTAACAGCTCTCGTTAACCTGCCGAAAGAGGTTAGGTGGAAAATCAGGGTGCCTGTTGAAGCTGTGGGTGCAGGCTGGCTGTGTGACTTGCTTCTCGAAGCTTGAGGAAGTGATGATCACGACGTCACTCTGGAATAGCTGCTCGAAGGCTGCGTCTTCTTGTTCTTTTCGTGTGGTAAGTGACTACCTGGTGTCAAAGTATTTCACGCTGCCCATGAGCCTCTGACTTAGCTTCACATGCTGTCTGCTGTCATGCTGTGCTGTTGCTGCTGCTGCTGCAGGCTGCGTCAGTGTCCTTGTTCGGGGTAACCAGTATAGGGGTATTCACTTATACTCTATAAGAAACTGAGGATCCTCCGACCAAATTGGTGTTGTTTCTGGTGGTTTATTAATGTCGTAACTTAGTATACATGCTTGTCCAGCGGTAGACTCTGCTTGCGTGATGGATTTTTCATGCCCACAGTGTGATGCGTAGTTCACGTATGGCGATACAGATGCTGCCACATATATACATCGTATGAAACACTGTTGCACAACTGTTGCCGGTATATACAGGGTTGAATAATTGTTCTAAACATGGTTACCAATCGTTTACCATTTCACTTTTTGACCTGCTTTTTTGAGTTACTAGGCCCCCGATTTTGCTCCGTTGTATTTGAAAAGACAATATACACGATAGTCATTTTGGGCTTACGTTCGGGTTGGTATTAATCCACAATGAAGAACAATGAAGTTCTCCAGATCAGCACAAACCGAATGAAAGGCAAATATGTGTAGTAAATGTCGGGTCAGCTTTGCTATTCAAAAAACCGCCGAAACGAATGTGCGATTTGTACAAGTGTCTAGCAGGCCGTAGGTCCAACATGCAAACGAGTTCTAGTAGGCGAACATTTGATAGGTTAGATAGTTATGTTGGCGTAGGCGTCAGCTATTCCACACGAACAGAGTCGCGGGCAGAAGCTGGTAATAATAAATAATCCTCGCTGCGTCCTGTGCCAGCGCTAGACTGATTTTCTTCAGTTTCGTGTGTTCTCTTGTAACTAGAAAACCCAACTTGGTCCCGTCGGCCGATTCTGTAAAAATCTCACCGTGACAGCTGTCGTTCAACTTAATTAATGCTAGGAATTGAGACTATTGACGGCTCACTTTGAACTCACTCCACCTACGTTCTCACGGTGAGATCTTTATAGAAAAGCACCGCAGATAACCCGATCACCACTGTGCATAGAAGAGAGCGATGTGCGTAAGTATTTGGCACTTCTTATGATCTTCGTGGATACCAAATTAATTAATTTCTAAAATAATTGAATCATAAAGACGTACCTGACAATAGGGATGACACTTCACTCGTCAACCCTGTAACTAATGTAGCCGTGTCGTTTCCGGCATCGCTTATGCCTGTTGATACTGAGCTAAGTACGCTACCTAATATACTGTCGAGGGATCCTCCTTCAGCCGAGGATAAAGCCACCTGTAATATTTTTAATTCATGGTTAACTTTATTTTTTTTCAATATGTGTTAAAAAAAATGTACTCTTAGAATTTCGTGGGAGTATTGTACATACTCATCGTTACAAACAACTTTTACTGAAATTCTTAGAGTAATTTTTTCAACACCTTATTATATAAAAGCGAAATGTCACTTCATAGATCACTCACAGATTATTATAATCACGAAATCACAAAAACTTCTGGACCTGCGAAGACGGAATTTGGCACAAAGGAAGATTATGAGTAGGAGACGTTAGCTGACATTGACTGCGCCTTTATGTGGTAGCAGCAAGCGTGGTTTGCGCAGTCTGTTCAACAGTTCAACTGTCATTGCACCAGGTTGTTTCGAGAATTTCATAGAGTATTATAATATGAAAACCGTAGATGTGTTTGTGACATATTTCTGCTACAAATAAACACATTTATTTTGTATTCTATGCTTCACTATAGGTAAAGATGTAGATAACCATAGCTAACGTCTCTTAAATTTTACCTATGTGAAAGACTGGTGCCTGGTTATTAAATGAAAACCTGTGTTACAGGACACCGGTGCCGCACCCTCGGTTAGAATCAAGGTGGATTTTAATTCTTTACCAGACTATGGAAGGAGTAAAGAAATTAGGATTTATCAGTTGAACTAGGTTTTTTAAACGATAGTAAAACGAAAATGAAAACCGTTATTTCTAACGCTTTATTAACGTAGTATCACTCTAACTTTCATTTCAATGTCAACGCGACACAACGTATGCTCGCTAGCCTCGCTTCAAGTATAGACCACCTGTGTACTTATATGTTATACTTACTAAGTGGTTCATTATCTTATTTGAACACCTCCAAATTATTGCACGATACTATTTCAATTACAGTACAGAGTTGGACGGAGATAACAATTTACCTGAATATTTTACCAAGAACGATTCTAAGCCGCGAAATAGAATAGGTATTTAATGTTGTTGCCTTTTGCGTTGAGAACTTGTCCAACTCTGCGTAAGCCTTACTTATGGTGATTCATACAGTTTACATGACTTGCCAAATTTCAAATTCTCAATTCGGCCAGCGGGTGTTAGGATAATATTGACTAAGACGAGGAGCAGGCCCATTCCACGATAAAATAAATCACTTTACCTACTTTGACTTTCCGAAGTAAGCTTTTCATACGAATATGAACTTTACCATTACCTACTCGTTTAATTGTAATATTGAGCTGAGTCAAGACAAAGTGTCACCTGAGAATCTCGCCCTTAGCAGTTCCCTGGTAAAGAGAAGCAATCAACGAGCCCGACATTCAATAAAACGATAAAAAATAAAATGAACAACTTACAACTGTGACGACCAATAACAGAGCTGTCTTCATTTTGGATGAGAATAACTTTTTTCAATCTTTGTTGAAGTACGTCTTTGTAACCCGATGAGGAGCAACTTGTAACTTCAGCCACAGAACGTAGCCTTTTATATGATCCGAATATTAGTTTAGCTTCAAGTTGGCACCTACGCAAACACGGGAGCGAAAAGCAAATTAAACCGTAATTAATTAAAATACTCGACGCACCTCAATACTTCCTGTAGACTCAGCAGGCTCTAGCATATTTGCAATGCATAATAATATGCACTTGATACATAAAACATGGTTTGTATCAGTACCTACAATTTCTTAAAAAACTAAAAGAAAAATGTAAAATAGGTACCTACCTATTTAAAGTAAATGTTTTTTCATAGATTCTAAGTACAGATTACTTTGCGAATGTGATTACTATGTGGGTCCTATTTTTGTTCTCTGTTAGTTTTCATGATAAGCTGGCAGTTTGAGTAACGCTGGGCCTACCCAAATGTCCTTTCTGTCGTCGAATCGTTGAGCTCCACACGTTCTGGGTTGCGTTGAACGATTAATAACACGATAACGACTGGACAGGCCCACTCAATCTGTTTGGCTCTTTCCTCAAAACAGCATTTCTGACAACAACCTACGTGATCTTCGCATGATCTGACCAAGATGTATGTCTGATGTGCGTGTGAACTGGGGGACCATACTGGTATTGAGCAAATAAAAATAGTGAGATTTAGTTGAAGACTTAAAACAATTGTAGAATAAATCTGGGAATTTGTAAACAAATATTTTAAAAACTTCAGCCCTTAAAGTGCGGTCCCTCAGTCCTCTCAGACCATCAGCCAGATCTCGGAAGGTATCAAAAAATTAAGGTATTGTGACTACAGACATTTAGGTATAGAATGTGTAATAGTTATTTGTTATGCAAGGCTGCAAAGTTGATTTTTGGCGCGAGTACTTGTATTGAAACCTGTGCGTAGCGAAGGTTTCAAAGGTACGAGACGCAGAAAAGCTTTGCTGCCTGGGTCCCCAGCAACGGAAGCAACGGTGGCGGCAGCGGCAGCGGCGGCGGCGACGGTGAGGGTGACGACGGCGGCGGAGGGCCTGCCTTTTCTCCTGGTCCCGGCAGGTGGGGCGCACGACTTGTTCCCCGCCCGGTGATCGGCCGGCTTGCCAGCAGCCGCACATGCGACGCAGTGCCGCGCGGCGTTGAGTCAAAAGTTATAAGGTAACAAATATTTAAAATATATATATATATGTAGTAATAATAATACAGTCAAATTGAGAACCTCCTCTTTTTTAGAAGTTAGTTAAAAATAGACGCTTTTTGCCGGTTTAAATCATAGTAGGTAATAGACGACATGATATTTGAAAAAAAATTGAGGTAAACATAGTATCGTTTTTCAATTCAAATCTTATCTGATTGATTTTAAATTTAATTTTTTCCATAAGTGAAAATTTATATAATTCGCTTCATAACCTTTGTAGCAAAAAACTGATTGTTCTTAATGTGAAAAACCTGTGTTTTTATTAATCTAAGATACATGAAAAATTAATTACTATATACAACCTAAAACTAAAAAATATATACATTATGTACAAGTGGCAAAAAAGGGGGAAAACCTCATAGGGCGTCAAAAAATTCATCCCCATCGCTGTCAGTGGGACATCTGCCCAAAAGGCTGGCAGCGTTGCCACGTTGAATGGCAACGCTGATTCTTTGGCCTAAAAATTGACCAGCCCTCTGGTCACGTGTAGAGTCGACCAACCGCTGGGCGATATCCCGAAACACTCGATGAGCACTTGGACCCCACGGCCCTAGTGTTTCAACCCCAAACGGCTCGAACATATAACTTCCCATAAGGTTGTTATACTTGCGCCGTTTGAGGTTTTCCGCTCCTGCAGCAGCCGCCCCAGCACAGCCCGCCGTGCTAGGAAGATGGGATGGCGCAAGGGTGTCGACACAGGTTGCATCCCACACCAAAGACCTACCCAACTTCCAAGGCATTATAGTCATTCCGTCTGGCCTCTTACCATCGTCGCGTGCCAAGCCATTAGGTTCTAAAATAGCTGGCACCCCGGCGGTGACAAGAGCTCGACGGATGACGTCATGTGAAAATAAAAGTGACATTTATAGAGGCCCAGGCCAATTTTACTGTAGGCGCGGTTCTCCGGACGGTCAGTATGGGTAATTCACCGTCCGATCAGGACCAGGCCCGTGCCGGACGGCGCGTTCGTGGTCCACGTGCGCCTCAAAGAGATGTCAGCAGTAAGCAAGGGGCTCGTTATAGCCAAAGCCTGCCGGGTCAGCGGGATTATCCGAAAGAGTTACCGCTACCCTGGAACATAAAGGGCTAAGGAAGGAACATGAATGGGTTTTAGTCAATAGGAGCGCTGGAACAGATTCGATAGTCCTAATGAGAGTGTATTAATCATCATCATCATAACTATAAAATGTGATGCGGAATATCTTCTAAAAATATTAGTCGCTGCCGTTTAAATCAAATAAAACAATATTGGATGGCACATAATTAGAACTTCCATATCACCGCAACAAATACAAGAATATTTTTTCCTGAATGCAGATTGCTTCTTCCAAACACAATGCAAACTTCTTGCAAAATAGAAAATTTTAAAGAACGATTATTGCAAACTGTCTAGAGGCTGCAAGAAATAAACATAAATCGTACTGACACTCTTGGGTGAAGATGTTCAATGTTAGGAAAAGTATTTTTTATTAAATTTTCATCTACGTTATAATTAGGATTTAAAAAACTTGCGCGAGCAACTTTCTACTAAAATTATTCGTATATATTGTAACATTCTTAAACTGCCAATATTATTATATATATATATATAATATATATCTATATATAATATATATATATAAAAGAAAGACGAGTTTGTTCCCTCAATTATAACTCGACATCTGCTCGACCAATTTTCATGGTTTTTGTTTCGTTGGATTTGTCTCCGCCCTGAATAGCAGAATACATTTTTTTTTTAGTAGGTAGGGTAGGTAGGTAGGGTAGGTAGGTAGGGTAGGTAGGTAGGTAGGTAGGTAGGTAGGTAGGTAGGGTAGGTAGGTAGGTAGGGTAGGTAGGTAGGTAGGTAGGTAGGTAGGGTAGGTAGGTAGGGTAGGTAGGTAGGGTAGGTAGGTAGGTAGGGTTGGTAGGTAGGGTAGGTAGGTAGGCAGGTAGGTAGGTAGGGTAGGTAGGTAGGTAGGGTAGGTAGGTAGGTAGGGTAGGTAGGTAGGGTAGGTAGGTAGGTAGGGTAGGTAGGTAGGTAGGGTAGGTAGGTAGGGTAGGTAGGGTAGGTAGGTAGGTAGGGTAGGTAGGGTGGGTAGGTAGGGTAGGTAGCTAGGGTAGGTATCACAGTTAAGACAGGACAACGTCTGTCGGGTCAGCTAGTGTATACATAAATGTCGACGCGAAGGCGAATATTATTGCAAATCATGTTTTTCTTATGAAACAAAATTATTCATAATCTTGATAATTACGCCTTCCGGCGTTATTGTAGCAATCAATAAAAACGGGATGTAAGATAATAATGATGCTATCGATTTATGTAAGACATTCGCGCCATCTATTGGCCAATTTGTGAATTAGAAACACCTAGTATTGTTTTAAGATTAATAATTAAACTGAAATCTGATGCTCTCGTTAAACTGCAGTCAAAATGAAAAGGGAGCATTTGCTTAAAGATTTTGGGTTAGTCTTTTTAACAATTCCACACTTGACACTGTAAGTTCTGTTTATGATCCAGCGACACAGAAAATGGCGAAGGATTTAAAGGTCAATATCATTTAATACGAGAGCTAAATCAGTTACGATACTAAATTGACAAACTATAAAGTAACAAGACTATTTCTGGTATGTGGATGGGTGACCATCTTTAGATATCGAGACCCGTCCGTACCTCGAATACCACGTTAAGCCGCTGGTCCCGGCTGTCATTCGTGGATCTTTGGCAGTCGTTACGGGTAGTCAGAAGCCCTAAAGTTTGACAGCCAGTCTTACCAAGGGGTATCGTATTACCCACTTAGTGACTGGGGTGTGGAGGTCAGATAGGCAGCCGCTCCATGTAAAATACTGGTATTCAGACTGGAAGCCGATCCCTATATCCCTATATGATGTACCTAGAATAAGAAATTATTTTGGTGCCCGAACGCTCGATAAAAGAGTACCTTATCTTCTGAACCGATTGCCTGCTGACCAAAGAACTCAGAAAATAAAACATAAATTCGCCAAATTACTAAAGCAGTTCTACCACAAGAGTTTGTAATCCAGATTCTTAGGAAAGTGGTTTGCAGATTGTTGAGGTAGAACAAATAGGTAGATAAGGTACTTTAATTATATTAGATAAAAGAAATTTCCTGTAGTTACTGTCCATACATAGGTATAAAATTAAATATTATTATTAGTCTACTGTAGTTAAGGTAGTTGTATAAAATATAGTATGTAGTTATATAAAGTTATGTGTTCTGTTCCCATAGACAAACCGTGAGAACGGTTTTGTGGGGCATAGTTCATAATTTTGTAAACTTTTCTTTAATAATATAAAAAAATTAAGTTTACTTAGGTACTCGCACTCGTAAATAAAACTCTGTTTAGGATCATAGTTTCAATTGTTTATGGTCAACCCTAATTGTTAAGGAAAGTTTAAATTATTAATATGTTTTGAAGTACTAAATGTAGAGGGTGCTGGAGTACACCAATATTTAGTAGAAAGGAAAACATTCAGGCTCCATACATTTTTGGGACTTTTCTGAAAGCCGGTTAATGAAAAAAATTGGTACGTGGGGCTAGTACTAGTAATATGGAGCAATAGTTAAATGGCTCAAAAGTTGTAGAATTGTTCGCAGCCAAGATGCAACTTCGATGATTTGTAATTATCATACATTGATTGATTTCTGAATTTGTTTAACTTGAACAGTTGAATAGTCCGTGAAGAATACTTGCATAGTTGAATAGTCCGTAAAGAATAGTCCGGGTTGGATTCCAACAGCTCAACTGCCTCGACTATGTGAGAGTATTTGTTAGTTCTGTTGTGCTTTTTGAGTAGGTCAAGACCGGGCGTTGAAGGCCAAGATGGTGCCGAATGTCCGTTATTAGATTTTCTATTGTGTACAAAAGTCATTTCATGAGTAGTTGAACTACTAGCTTTTGCCAGCGGCTTCGCCCGCGTGTATGTAGGAATTTAGCCCACGGGAACCGTACATTTTTCCGGGATAGCTTATATTATGCTATTCCAGACATTGCTTTTAATTTTAAACAACTGTTTCGGCAGCGCATACAAATAATTCTGTTTTCTTTCCGACTTGCTAGACGAAAATTGCGATAGCTCGGCTAATATGTATGATATAAATATAATTTATAGCCTTATAGCACTCAGGAATAATGTAGCTTTATATCAGTGAATTTTTTTTTTAAATTGAGATTACCCCCTACATACAAACTTACAAATTTTACCTCTTTATAATATTAGTATAGATAGTATAGATGTAACCAATATTTTGTAACCATATTTTGTTTAAAAGAGTGTCCATGGAGTTTCTTGCCCGTTCTTCTCCATAGGTACCTACCTACTGCTTTGGAATGGGCAAATAGCTTCACCTCTCTGACTGACCGACACCTTGACAATTCAAAAGTGCCTGTAATTAGTTTATTTGAAATAAATACTTTGAGTTTGAGTTTTCCTTCGGAAGATGAGAGACTTAAGCGCCAGGGAAGGAGAGACTAACGGTATGCTCAAGGTGATGTGGCAAAATCGTTTATCGCCATCATTACGTGAAGTGTTAGCAGCAACTGTTGAAGAAGACATGGGGAAACTGGCGTTAATTGCAGAGAAGGTCGCAGAAACCAGCACACCTATTCACATTGTTCCTATTGTGAAGGACCATCGGACTGGCACATTTGGTAATAGCGGAAAGAAATAAATTAGGCCAAGAGGTAGCTATAGAAAAGATAGTAGGTAATAGAAGAATGCAGGTCAAGATAAAATTAGAGTTTAAGAAATCATACAAAAACATAAGTTAGAAGTCTGTTTTCTTGTTCAATTAAATTTTCACTGAATAAATTCAAGTCAATGTCGTTACACATTAACGAGAATTTATCAAATGTGGCACAAGTGGATAACAAATTGTGCGCAAAACGCACACTATGCAGCCAAGCATATTATAAATTGGGAGATTACATCGCTGATGAAAATGCTTCGGTCAATGCTAGTCCTGCTCCACAAGGGCGCATCAACTAATTGATTAGATTTCTAAAAACTGTTGGAGCTGCGGAAGATCAATAACAAAAAAAAAACTATTTTTGCATTGTATAAATTCAATTTCTTAATATTCAATACTGTAGCACTACCAGCACACGACGCCGTATCATGCGCGCACCGCTGTGTGCGTGCTCCCTCTCACCGTGCCCCACTATCGCGCACGCCCCGCCGCCGGCCGCGTTCAGTGTATATAAGGCCCTGCACGCCTGCCATTCGGCAGCCGCCTCCCGATACACCCCGTCCCGCATCAGTAAGGTTCGCCGTCCACGGCATACCCTCGTTGCCCCCGACGATGCCACCACTCTCCTCCAGGAGAGCAGCCCGGCTACTAGCACTGTTAGATCAGCATACAGACACAAATTTCCGTCGTTCCGTCCTCGCCGTCGAGGCCCGTCGCGACGACCCTGTCCATTACCATCCCCCCGACCCTTGCTCGAGCCAGCCCGCGTTGCTGCTGAGCCAGTAATTTTAAAAAACCCCCGATCCAGCTGTCCCTTGCTGTCCCCCCCCCAGCGACGCCCTAAGCCGAGGTCCGAACCCCGCAGGGGGTGCCCTTAGCGTGTAGTCGCTTAGTTTTGTAAGTTAGCTTTAGTTTTTATTAAGCCCTGGCTGGAGGCTACAATTCTTTTGTGGCAGCCACAGGCAAGCCCGGTTAAGCAGTAGACAACCCTTTGGTTGAACTGCGAGATGCCATTTCAAAAAAAAAAAAAAAAAAGCCATTCGGCAGCCATTCGCTGCCCGACGCTCGCCCCGGACGGACGTGCCGCGCGCTACCTGCTCTCCGCTACCTGCTCGCCGCACCCTGTCTCGCCGCTAGTGTGTTCCGGTCGACGTTCCTGTCGAAGCCAGTTTCGTAGTCATCGACTACAAGTGTTTCCTGTATACTACTGCCTTTTTCAAGGAGGTAGTTACAGTCGCTATTTCTTAACAGAAATTGTGCCAAAACGTTATCGTCGGTCTTGGCCCCCTCTGGGTAAAACCACAGTTTCGTGGTCCTCGGTTGAAACCTCACGGTGTCAACGAAGCCGAGTGGGGTGTTGACCCAATCACACCCGCCGATCCCCTTCAGGGTGAGGCAGTCAATTGGAGCCGAGAGCTAGAAGTTTGGCCTTGGGGGATCTCCTAGTCAACTCTAGTTTCTGACTTCGTCCACAGCAACACACCTAGTGTCGGTTGGGAGTGTCTACCCCTTCGCACTAGACCCGGTCAGGGCCCGTTCGCACAATAAGATTGGCGAACGGTTTACAAGCTTAGGGCTCACCATAGGTACACACCTCCCTGTCTGCACCCGACAGGGAGGCTACACATCCCCGGGCCTATCCACCCGGGGAATTAGGATATAGGGCCGATAGGTTGCGAATGCCATGTGTTTTCGCATCTAGGTTTTAATTTTTCCCTACCGACAATGTCGGACTACGACCCGAGGGTCACGTACTTCTTAACGGAATTGCTCCCGGACCCGAACTTTGTGGCCCAGCATTCCGGCCGTGCTTTGCGCGGCAGTCCCACCGCGCCATCGTCGTCAGTCGCTGACTTCAGCGATGTGCTCGACAGCCCGCTCTCGCCCCCGCCGGCCGATCAAGGCCTTATTCAAGCGGCTTGCTCAAAGCCGCTTGCCGGAATTCCGGCTCTATTGTCGTTACCGACAATTGAGCCCGCTTCCGCGAACCCAATTAGCGCGAGACCCATTGTCTCGGCCGCGTCTATTGTTCCGTCCGCAGCTGCATCGGGCCCCATTGTCCCGGTATTAACAAAGGCTGCCCCCACCACACCCGCCCAAGCTCTACCCGAGAGCATGGATACCTCCGCTCCGATCTCGGACGACTATAGCCCCCTATCTGCCTCTTCCTCCTCCTCGGAAGACGACTACGAGGTCGTCGGAAAAGGAGGGAAGAGGAAGAAAGGGGCTTCGTCCCAGGCCAGCAAGGCCAAAAAGGCCGTAGCGGCCTCTTCCTCCCCCACCCCTGCCCCTTCTCAGGCTCCCCGCCCCTGCGGTAGTAAGGCGAAACCCGCTTCCGCTTCTGGAAAGAAGCAAAAGCCCCCGCCTCCGGTCTTTATTCAAGACAAGGCCAAATGGACCGAAGTGTCCAAGATGTGCGTGGATCGAAAGATCCAGTACACCAGCGCCACTTCAACTCAACAGGGCATCAAGGTGTCCGTTCCCTCGTCCGCGGACTACAGGGAGCTCACCGCTATGCTGCGTACTAGGAACTACTCGTTCCATACCTACGCCCTCCCTGAAGAGACACCGACTCGCGTAGTCATCCGCCGAGTCCCGAAGGAGATCCCTTCGGCCGATATCAAAGATGACCTCTCTGCCCAAGGCATCTCCGTCTCAGCGGTGCACCGCCTTCACAAGGCGCGTCGCGGGCACGCTTACGACATGGTCCTCGTGGTGTGTGACCCTGTAGAAGGGCACCACCCGATCTTCAAGATCAAGTCGGTCTGCTCACTATCGGGGATCTCTATTGAGAAACCCCGCCGCTCCAATATAATTGGCCAGTGCCATCGCTGCCAATTATATGGCCACGCGCAGTCCAACTGCTACGCCACCCCCAGGTGCGTCAAGTGTCTGGGTGACCATGGCACAGCGGACTGTCCCCGCCCCAAGGATCGGGCTTTATGCACCGAACCCCCGAGCTGCGTACTGTGTGGCCAATCTGGCCACCCAGCCAACTACCGTGGCTGCCCGAAAGCCCCCAAGGCTTCCTCCCCCAAACTGGCGAAGCGCGCTAGCGATCGCCAGAAGAGGGAAAGCCCCTCGGCTACAATCAAAGTGCCCTCAGCGCAGTTGCCAGTGCGACTCAGCCCCCAACGACCCATGCCCTGGGCCAACTTATTCCGCAGCGACGCTCCAGTCACCGCGGCCCCCAACTCTCAGCCCCCTGCTACCAACCCCGCGCCCAAGGTTACCGTTAACCCTGGGCCAACCCCCTCCCCCGTGGCCCTTTTGGCAACTCCACCCGCCGCCCCCTCGAAGCCTGTCTCGGCAGCCCCGAAAAAGGTCCCTTCCCCTTCCCCAGCAGGTATCAAGCCCACCACGACGGAGATCCTCGTCCACACCCTCGCGGTTATGAACCAAGTGTTCGAAACCCCGGAGGCGATCGCGATGGCCGATCAGGTCTACGCCGCCAAGGGCGACCCTATCAAAATCCTCATGGCATACCACAGCTACCCCGGGGTACTGCGCGCCATCTCCAACCTCACCTTTTAAATATCAATTATGGATATTACAAAAGGTGCTAGATGTACAAAGCCCCGGTCCCTCAAGTTAGGTTTCTTTAACGCTAACGGCGTTAAAAGTCAACGCGATGAGATCGCCGCCTTCCTCCGCGACCATCAGCTTGACGTCCTATTAGTTCAGGAGACCTTTCTGAAGCCCCATATACGCAACCCGAACATCGCCAACTATCGCATAGTTCGCAATGATCGGTCACGCTGTCACAAGGGCGGAACCCTCATCTATTTCAGAAGGACTCTCCATTGCATCCCTCTAGATCCCCCCCCTCTCCTCTCTCACTTGGAGATCTCTCTCTGTCGGCTCGCCATGACCGGTCATCAACCGATCACCATCATCTCTGGCTATTTCCCACCAGCCAACGGTAGCGAGGATCATATATCCATCGCCGCCGACCTCTCACTCCTCTTCGGCTTGAGCGACTCCGTCATCCTGGCGGGCGACCTCAATGCCAAACATCCCGCCTGGAACAGTAACCTCACCTCTACCAGAGGCAGAGTACTGTTCAACTTAGGGGCCTCCCTTAACTTTGACGTCATCGCTCCGATGACTCCCACCCACTATCCCGGCGACCCTAACCAAACTCCCGACGTCCTCGACATAGCGCTCCTCAAGAATGTGAACCTCCGTTTGCAATCTTTAGAGGCGCTACACGAGCTTAACTCTGACCACCGTCCCGTCGTCATGCACCTCACCCCCTACACGGGGGGTCCGCTTGACCCTGACCACCCGCCCCGCACCCAGCTGGTGACCGACTGGAGGAAAGTAAGCGAAAAGCTTAAATCCGACACTCTGTCACCACACCTGGAATCCATCCCTGACCTCATCGTCTCTGTCGATGACACTACTGGCGCGATCGCCTCGTTTACAGAACACGTGCAATCCGTTTTGACGGATTGCTCACGGGAAGTCCCGGTGGTGGAAGACCACCGCTGGAAACTACCCGCTGACGTACGTGAGCTGATAACCGAGAAGAACGCAGCCATCCGTGCCTACGACTCCTTCCCCTGCGATGCGAACAAAGCCCACATGCGCAATTTACAGCGTGCTGTAAAGGAACGCATTGCGGAAGCTCGTTCGGACAACTGGGACAAGTTACTCGGTGAACTTGAGCCCAATCACCAAGCCTTCTGGAACCTTCAGAGGAAGCTTCGCGCTCCCGAAGAATCTTCCACCCCTCCACTCATCCGTCCTGACAAGAGCATCGCTTTCGATAGCTCTGAAAAAGCCGAGCTCCTAGCCGACAGTCTCGAGTCCCAATGCTCCCCCAGCTCCCTTCCGGTCGACCCAAAGCACCTCGCCAAAGTCGACGCCGAGGTCGAACGTAGAGCCTCTCTCCCGCCCGTCGAAGACCCTGATGATCCTCTGCCCCCCGTCACCCCTGACGAGGTGCAAGACATCATCAAGGGTCTTCAGGCTCGTAAAGCCCCCGGCTCAGATGGAATTACCAATAGGGTATTCAAACTCTTCCCCGCCCAACTGATCATGCTCATGACCGCCATCTTCAATGGCGCCATGAGTAACAACATGTTCCCACAAGCCTGGAAAGAGGCCTCTGTTATAGGTATCCCCAAACCCGGCAAACCCAAATCCGACCCCACCAGCTATCGCCCCATCAGTCTGCTCAACGTGCGCGGCAAAATCTACGAGAGGCTTATTTATAAGCGTCTCAAGGACTATGCTGAGGCGAAGAGCCTGATTCCGGACGAGCAGTTCGGGTTTCGTACCCAACACTCGTGCGTCCAGCAAGCGCACCGCATAGTCGAGCACATCAGTGCCGGCTTCCAGCGTGGCGCTATGACTGGCGCCCTGTTCTTCGACATAGCGAAGGCTTTCGACAAAGTCTGGCACAATGGCTTAATATATAAGCTATACCAGCTCGGCGTGCCCGACCGTCTCGTGCTCATCTTACGGGACTTTTTGTCGAACCGCACCTTCCGCTACCGCGTCGAGGGCGCTCTCTCCTCCCCCCACCCGATTCGTGCCGGAGTCCCCCAGGGCTCCGTTCTCTCCCCCCTAATCTTTACCCTGTTCACTAGCGACATCCCTAAGAGTAAAAAGGCCCAATTGGCGTTATTCGCCGATGACACGGCCATTTACTACACGGGGACCAGTCCGCCAGCTATAGCTCAGACTCTCCAGACCTCGGCCAACGTCCTCGGCGCTTGGTTCCGGAAATGGAGAATCGAGGTCAACCCCGATAAAAGCCAGGCTGTTCTCTTTAGGAGAATTCGTAGGGCCCTCCCCAACCCCCCTAATCCGATCACCATGTACGGCAAGCCGATCCCTTGGGCGAAGCATGCCAAGTACCTGGGTGTCACTCTCGACCAACACCTCAGTTTCGCAGAGCACATAAAGCAGGTCCGTTCGCGGGCCGCTTTCGCTCTCGGTAGGCTCCAATTCATGCTTACAGAACGCAGCAAATTGTCACTCCGGTGCAAACTGCGTCTCTATAAGGCTGTAATCCGTCCCATTATGACATACGCTTGCGTCGTCTTCGCGCACGCCAAACCCAAGTATCTGCATCGAATGCAGACACTTCAAAACCGGTTCCTCCGTAAGGTCTCAGGAGCTCCCTTTTACGTCCGTAACATGGACCTTCATGTAGATTTTAAACTCCCCACAGTTCAGCAGTTCATGAAACGCCTCTCGAAGCGTTTCTTTGACACTGCCATAAAGCACCGCAATCCCCTGATTGCGGCCGCCTCCCGATACACCCCGTCCCGCATCAGTAAGGTTCGCCGTCCACGGCATACCCTCGTTGCCCCCGACGATGCCACCACTCTCCTCCAGGAGAGCAGCCCGGCTACTAGCACTGTTAGAGTAACATACAGATACAAATTTCCGTCGTTCCGTCCTCGCCGTCGAGGCCCGTCGCGACGACCCTGTCTACTCTCATCCTCCCGACCCTTGCTCGAGCCAGCCCGCGTTGCCGCTGAGCCAGTAGTTTTAAAAACCCCCGATCCAGCTGTCCCTTGCTGTCCCCCCCCCAGCGACGCCCTAAGCCGAGGTCCGAACCCCGCAGGGGGTGCCCTTAGCGTGTAGTCGCTTAGTTTTGTAAGTTAGGTTTAGTTTTTATTAAGCCTTGGCTGGAGGCTACAATTCTTTTGTGGCAGCCACAGGCAAGCCCGGTTAAGCAGTAGACAACCCTTTGGTTGAACTGCGAGATGCCATTAACAAAAAAAAAAAAAAAAAAGCCATTCGGCAGTTCGGCTCGCACGGACACGCTTCCTTCGGAACGGTTTCGGGCAGTCTAACGCTCTCTGGCTTGCACGGTCGGCTTCCATCTCGGAACCGATATCGGGCGGTCATACGTTGCAAGTCTAGTGTCGTCGTAGTGTTAGTGTGTAGTTTATATAAAATTGGCATTGTGTAATAGGACAATAAATATCTCTTTGCCGTTAAACTGATCTACGAGTGGTTTCATTAGAACAATCCTTATAAGTGGCGCACAACGTGGAGGCCGAAGATAGAAAATATTTAAGGCCACGGCCCACTCGTCGACCAGTTCGATTCGGAAGCAGTTCTCCAGAAGAAATGGCTATCAATATGTCAGACAGCCAGTTTAAGGAGCTTATCCTTGCAATCACCACCGGAACACGAGGGAGGAGTACTTTTGCGCAATGCCCAGCGAAATTTGGAGGTTCAAAGGCAGAAGTGGAAGCTTTCTTAGCAGCAGTGACAGTGTTTAAGGAAGTAGAGAAGATATCCGATACGAACGCTCTTGAAGGCCTACCATTAGTTCTGATCGGTGATGCAGCGATTTGGTGGCAAGGGGTTAAAAGCAATGTGAAGACATGGGAACTTTTTAAGGAACGCTTGCGCCATACCTTCGCCCCAAAGAAATTAGACTACGTAATCTATCAGGAAATAGTTGGTGTTAAACAGGATAACCAGACCCCGACAGAGATTTTCATTGCCAAGAAACGGGCGCTTCTTGCTGAGATGTCAGAACCACATACGGGGCAGCAAGAGATCAGCCTCATTTTTGGCCAGATTAAATTCAGCGTAAGAGAGAAGATTTGTAGGGAGTCTATAAAAACTTTTGACGAGCTACTGAACAAGGCAAGGGATATTGAGAGAACATTAATAGAGAAAAATAATCGAAAAGAGGAATCAGAGAATACACACGATAAAGAAACAATAACACAACATAAAAATAATAAAAAGCAAAATAAGGTACGCTGTGGCTATTGCCGTCTTCCCGGACACACAGCCGAGATATGTAGAAAGAAGGCAAAAGAAGAGACAGACAAGCAAAATGTTGTTGTTAAGGCGGAGTCCACCTCAAGCACCCAAAATGAGGACAAACCAAAGTTTGCCTGTTATGGTTGTGGTGAGCCAGGTGTAATACGCAGTCGCTGCCCAAAGTGCAAGAACAAACAGTCTCTAACGGCAGTTGACTTTTGCTTCTGTTCGGCAAATATGACTGTTGATGTACGACCACGTCCCACAGTACCTATCATCATCGAAGGAATGGCTGGCATAGCGTACGTCGATACATGTGCCAAATCGAGCGTTGCCTCCTACCAACTGTACAAACGTCTGGAACAAAAGGGCGTAAGTTTTGAGAGGGAGGTTATGTACGTAACACTAGCCGATGGAGTACCTAAGAAGCAGGACGTCCTTACAGTTAAGACAGTTGTCCGTCTTTATGGCCGAAGTGTAACTACGTCCTTCGTAATCTTTCCTGACGCTCGGGAAAATAGGACACTACTTGGCGTAGGATTCATAGAAGACGCAATGTTAGCCCTAGACCTACCCCAACGAGCCTGTTACTTCGTTGATGAACCAAATAAGATGTATGAACTGGATCCAGAGACTCCAGAAGAGTCAAGGGATATTGCAGGTATTTTATCCAGTGTGTGCTTACCAGCATTGGAGTCGCCAATGATGGACACACCCAGTGCTACAATATCGCCTGTTGATATGACTAAAATCAGTCCACAACAGCATCAGGAGCCGCCTGTCCACGTTATGGTGACACCCCCACACTCCCCACAGAGAAATGGCATTGTTATGCCTGGGGCAACGGAGCAATCCTTGGAGCGACCATATGGACCACTGATACCCATAGGTTTCTCGACTCCACCAAAGAGACCCCGAACAGTCCTATTCGATGGGTACTCCCCAGTTATTGATGCCCTGTACGAAGACGCACGTAGAAACATCGAGAACGCGGATGTCGAGTTGTCACCAGACTCTGCGAATTTATTCTCTGGAACCGAGATCTCCTCTATTTCTGTGTGCAGCCCCGAGTGCCTGCTGACGGAAGAGGAGACCAAGCGCTTACAACATTTTCTTGAGAGAAATGAAGCGGTATTCGTATCCAACGGCAAGCCAACAACGGAGACTGAACACATAATTGATACGGGACCACACAAGCCTATTTCTGTTCCACCATATAGGCTGTCACCAGTTAAGATGCAAACCCTGAAGGTAGAAATACAGAAGATGTGTGAGCAAGGAGTTATTGTACCATGCTCCTCACCTTGGTCAGCGCCAGTCGTACTTGTTCCGAAAAAAGACGGCAGTACACGAGTGTGTGTTGATTACCGCCAGCTGAATGCGATCACGACTGCAGATGTGTATCCACTGCCACGTATCGACGATCTCCTGCACAGTGCTAAGCCATCGCGTTACATGAGCACCATAGACCTGCGCGCCGGTTACTGGCAAATTCAAGTAAAGGATGAAGACCAAATAAAGACAGCCTTCATCACACCCTTCGGTATGTACAAATTTTTGAGAATGCCATTTGGTCTACGAAATGCACCTGCGACTTTTCAGCGTCTTATGGATAGATTTCGCATAACCCTCAGTCACATTAAGCTCCTCATTTATTTAGATGACCTAATAGTCATGTCAGCCAGCCTGGATGATCATTTCAGAGACCTGCAAGACGTCTTCAATCGCCTAAATGAGTACAATCTCACAGCAAACAAGGAAAAATGTGTTTTTTTCTGTTCTAAGGTCAAATATCTAGGTCATTACATAACGCCTGATGGTCTTCAGGTGGATCCAGACAAGATTGCTTCAATAGTTGATATGGCTGCACCAGTAAACTTAAAGCATTTGATATCATTTCTGCAAATGTGTTCGTGGTATAGGCGATTTATCCCTAATTTTGCAAAGATCACCGAACCCCTTTCCCGGTTGACGAAGAAGAATTCTGTTTGGTCCTGGGAAGATGATCAGAAAACGGCGTTTGACGAGCTGCGCAAACTATTAGTCAAGACGCCTGTGTTGATCCAAGCAGATCACACCAAACCTTTTACGATTAAATCAGACGCAAGTAGCTATGCAATCGGTGCTGTTTTGGTACAGGGGGAGGGGGAAAATGAGCACCCAGTTGAATATGCTAGTCGCATCCTCACTCCGACCGAAAGAAATTATTCAACCACAGAACGAGAAGCACTAGCTGTAATCTGGGCGGTAAATAAATTTCGTGGTTACATCGAGGGTACGGATGTTACTGTACTAACCGATCATCAAGCCCTGAAGTGGCTTATGTCATTAAAGTCCCCGACAGGACGACTAGCACGATGGGCCCTGCAGCTGCAACCCTATAACCTGACGATCAAATACATTAAAGGAAGAACAAATGTTGTCGCCGACACTTTGTCACGTCCTAATTGCGATCCTACAATGGAACAAGACTGTGGAGTATGCAGTATAATAATTGATATGCCAAGGAAGAAATCAAAAGAAATAAGAGAGGAACAATTAAAAGATAACGACATCAAGAAAATAATTAACGAACTAGAAGGAAATCAATACGAAAACGGAAGATATTGGAGTACAAAAGGATATCTCATGAATCAAGGACTTCTTTACAGGTACAAATCAGAAAATGATACTGAAAACGCTCAACTAGTTGTTCCTAAGCATGAGCAACTAAAAGTTATCAGTATGTATCATGATGAAGCTTCCGCTGGTCATTATGGAGTGGAGAAAACTATCGAACGCATTGCTAAGCGATACTTTTGGAAGGGGATGAGAACCCAAATTGAAAGTTATATCCGGAACTGTATCCAATGTCAACGGTATAAACCAAGCAATCTCAAACCAGCTGGCCTGCTCCAAACCACGGCACTTAATCAAAGATTTGAAGTCGTATCCTTCGATTTGTTCGGGCCTTTACCCAAGACGGCTAAGGATGAGACATGGATCTTCATTGTAGAAGACCTGGCTAGTCGATGGGTTGAGTTATTCGCATTGAAGCAAGCAACAGCAGAGGAATGTGCTAGAGTGTTATTGGATGAGATCATTCTACGGTATGGCACACCAAGACGGTTCATTAGTGACAACGGATCTCAATTCGTCAGTAATGTGATGCAGCAACTGACATTCTGTCTGGATATCGATCACGGCTTTACCCCTGTCTATCATCCTGAAACAAACCCTGTCGAAAGGCGCAACAGAGATTTAAAAACACAGTTGGCCATACTAGTGGGAGATAATCATAACAGATGGGCAGAACATCTGCCAAGCATACGTTTTGCCATGAATACAGCTGTTTGCTCATCCACTGGGTACACGCCTGCCTACTTAACCTTTGGCCGAGATCTTCGCACGATCGACGACATAAACCATGATCTGCGACACATAGTACAAAATGAAAATTTTGTTCCCGAGATAACACCGAAGTTATTGATGATGGCCTCTATATTGAAAAGAGCCCATGAAATACAGGAGATGAGAGAGGAGAAGCGAAAAGAATACGCTGACAAGAGACGACAGACATGTCCTAACTACCAGCCTGGCGATCAAGTTATGGTTGATGTTCACGCCTTAAGCAAAACATCACAAGGTTTCAGCGCCAAACTAGCACCTCGCCGAGATGGCCCATACATTATCAAAAACATACATGGACCATCTTCTTTTCAGATTGCTGATCCTGCCACTCCAAACCAGACTGCAGGGTTGTACCATTCCTCAGCCCTGCGTCCGTATCAAGGGTTGGCATCAGCAGCCCTGCCCCAGCCGGTCTTACCCTTACGCCGGCGAGGTCGCCCGCGGAAGACCAAGCAAACTCCACCGGAGGCCCTGGCAACAACTGCCAAGCCTCGACCCCGCGGAAGACCACCAAAGAAGCAGCAACAGCCTACTTAAGCCCTGTCTACCTCACCGGGTCGTCATCGGAGACAGAGGGGGAGACTGTAGCACTACCAGCACACGACGCCGTATCATGCGCGCACCGCTGTGTGCGTGCTCCTTCTCACCGTGCCCCACTATCGCGCACGCCCCGCCGCCGGCCGCGTTCAGTGTATATAAGGCCCCGCACGCCTGCCATTCGGCAGTTCGGCTCGCACGGTCACGCTTCCTTCGGAACGGTTTCGGGCAGTCTAACGCTCTCTGGCTTGCACGGTCGGCTTCCATCTCGGAACCGATATCGGGCGGTCATACGTTGCAAGTCTAGTGTCGTCGTAGTGTTAGTGTGTAGTTTATATAAAATTGGCATTGTGTAAAAGGACAATAAATATCTCTTTGCCGTTAAACTGATCTACGAGTGGTTTCATTAGAACAATCCTTATAATACTCAATACGTTTATTGCATTCCACCATGTGAACTTAGGTGGTAGGTACATTTAGTTTTAGAGCATTGTACATACATTATGTTTACTAGTTTACTTAATTCATAATAGTTAATAGTTTACTTAATTTAATGACTGTACTATTTACCAAGTACTTTCGTAGAGAGATGGCCTGAAACACAGGTTTAAATAAACCTAGATCAGGCAACGCACTACATTACATTTGTAGCTCTATTTTTGACTGTATCTCATATTTGTCATACCATAGTTTATATCCAGATTTCTATAATTCTATTTAATAGACCTAGATTTATACATACCTACTACTGATCGATACATACAATTTTTATTTTTTCTGTGAACTTATTATTATTTCAATAAATTTATTATTATTGTAAGGTCCGGTAGTAGTCGGCACCTTACACTTGCAGTTTGAGTTAGAAGTGGCAAGTAAGTACTTGGAGTTAGGTGAGTTGACGTAAACACACACAGATTTAGTAACACTAAAAGTTTATTAGAGTACCGATCACAACAAGTAAGAGTAGGTTGGATGCTAATCCGCGGTGTTCGCGTAAGTATGTAATTTGTCAACTAACTTAAAATTATATTGATCATTGTTTAAATACGGAAGAGAAAAGTAGGTTGCTGCGTTTGCAGCCTGACGGCATGTACGTAAACCGTACAATTATTATTATTATTGTGGGCCCTGTCGGGCATAAAAAAACAATAAATAGGAAGAGGGCTATTATAAATATTTACAATTTCAATAGGTATCTACTCTTTTGTTTTGTGTAGGTAGATATTTTAAGATGTGTGTTCATGTGAGTGCTTATAAATAATTGTATAGGTACATATAATTTTACTGCTCATATATTGGATTTGTATATTAATATTATATAAAAATATTGTATAATATTTATAAAATAATAATAATATTATAAAGAGGAAAGATTAGATTTTTTGTTTGTTTGCTTGAAATGAATAGGCTCCGAAACTACTGGACCGATTTAAAGCTTAGTTTTGGAACGCTTCGTTTTCTAGGAGTAACATGGGCTACTTTTTATCCCGGGAAAAATAACGGGTCCCACGGAACAGACCACGGGAGCGAAGCCGCGGGCAAAGGGCTAGTATTGTATAATTGCTTAGCACATATTACGTGAGTACTATGTACCTACTATAAAGTGACTGGGTACGTCTTTCATTGACTTGAATGTGCCCTGGCGGCTGAGAGTATGCCATGTTTTTGGAATGTGCAAATTCGTAAGAAACCACCTATCACTTTTTGAGCAGGATGATAAAGCCCAATTTAAAAGGAAAATAGTACGAAAACCTCTGGTAGTACCTCGAATCAGATTAAAGTTATGTGAAAGAAACTGCTACACCACGGCGGTGAAAATTTATAATAAACTACCAGGAAAAATAAGAAAAATGAATTGAATAGAACTTTAAAAAACTGGTTTAAAATTTAAATAGTCATAATATATTGAATGAAGACATCTGTCACAAAAGATGTTTTCATTCAATATATGATTACTTATTTAAATTTTAAACGGACATGATTTAATGTATATTTTACTAATTAAATTTTAATTATTGACATTATTTACAAATCTAATTAATAAATTGATGAACTGTCTTGTCAGTTATAATCTACTAAACTAATAATAATATATTTTATAATGTAATGTGCCTTATTAATATTAACGAAGCTAGACTGAAAATTTTACTATGATTATGATGTGTATGTCTGACGAATGATATTGATGTAATTAAATTATTTTATTATGCATGTACAGACCAACTAGACATATTTGCACCACTGAAGTCGAATATAGTGAGACAAAATTATTTTAGCATCGTATTATGTAAGTACCTCGCAAAGTAGTAGTAGTCTCGCAAATAAATAAGTTTCATTTCATTTCATGCTCACTTTAATGCCTCGCTGATGGTGGCGTGTGTGTTGGATCATTTAGTTCCCCTCAAAATGGTTGAGCTGAATAGTGCTAATCTATGCGTCATGTGTTCATGAACGCTGTCAGTAGGGACTGGTCATCTCTTTGAGAAACTGTCTCGGACTTAATTTATAAATGGATCGAACAGCTCTTTTCTGCAAAACAAAGATAGTCTGAATATCGGCGGCATTGCTCCACAACAGAATACCGAACGACATTACAATATGAAAATAGCTAAAGTTCACGAAGAGGGCTGTCTCTGTGTCAGTTAAATTACGAATTTTTCTAACAGCGTACGCTGCGGAGCTTAGTTTTGAACCGACTTCTAAAAAAGGAGAAGTGTCGGCGACAAGACCCTATCTGGGTAACGTGGCGCAAGTAGTGGAGGGACCGCTACATGAAAAACAGTGAAACTAAATTGTGTGATACAAGTGAAAGTGAAAGTTCCTGTTAGAATCTAATTAGAATCATGTAAGACTATGCTAATTAGAATTGTATTAATCAGAATTTACGTTTACTATAGTGTTAGAATAGATTTAAAACCAATAAGTCTGATTTGATTTAAGTTTGAAAGGATTTTGTTGCAATGTTCAAATATTACGTAACTTAAAAACATGATTTTTTGTTTATGGTTATTGGTATCATGGGGTTTTTGGGATTGATCTTGGCTCAAAACGAATAAATCCGTTTAAATTATAAAAATCAAGCAAAGGGTTCCAAAGTTATAGGCAAAAACATAATGTAAACAATGAGACTTTGTGAATTTTCAATGTTTTTGTTCTAGGAAATATTTTATATAAGGTATATTGTTTAAAACTTTTGCGGCATATTATTAAGTTATGTATAAGGAACATATGTGCCAAAAATTGTAAATATAGGACATACGGTTAAATAAATAAACGGCTTCAAAGGTGTCGGCAATAGGAAAAATTAAAGTAAAAAGAGGTCTAAAATCGCGGGCCACGGAAAGGTAAAGGCGGCGGGTATTTAAGTTGCGCGTGTACCCGCCACTAGTCAGCTAATCCGATCACCATGTACGGCAAGCCGATCCCTTGGGCGAAGCATACCAAGTACCTGGGTGTCACTCTCGACCAACACCTCAGTTTCGCAGAGCACATAAAGCAGGTCCGCTCGCGGGCCGCTTTCGCTCTCGGTAGGCTCCAATTCATGCTTACAGAACGCAGCAAATTGTCACTCCGGTGCAAACTGCGTCTCTATAAGGCTGTAATCCGTCCTATAATGACATACGCTTGCGTCGTCTTCGCGCACGCCAAACCCAAGTATCTGCATCGAATGCAGACACTACAAAACCGGTTCCTCCGTAAGGTCTCAGGAGCTCCCTTTTACGTCCGTAACATGGACCTTCATGTAGATTTTAAACTCCCCACAGTTCAGCAGTTCATGAAACGCCTCTCGAAGCGTTTCTTTGACACTGCCATTAAGCTCCGCAATCCCCTGATTGCGGCCGCCTCCCGATACACCCCGTCCCGCATCAGTAAGGTTCGCCGTCCACGGCATACCCTCATTGCCCCCGACGATGCCACCACTCTCCTCCAGGAGAGCAGCCCGGCTACTAGCATTGTTAGATTAGCACACAGACACAAATTTCCGTCGTTCCGTCCTCGCCGTCGAGGCCCGTCGCGACGACCCTGTCCACTCTCATCCCCCCGACCCTTGCTCGAGCCAGCCCGCGTTGCCGCTGAGCCAGTAGCTTTAAAAACCCCCGATCCAGCTGTCCCTTGCTGTCCCCCCCCCAGCGACGCCCTAAGCCGAGGTCCGAACCCCGCAGGGGTGCCCTTAGCGTGTAGTCGCTTATTTTTGTAAGTTAGGTTTAGTTTCTATTAAGCCCTGGCTGGAGGTTACAATTCTTTTGTGGCAGCCACAGGCAAGCCCGGTTAAGCTGTAGACAACCCTTTGGTTGAACTGCGAGTTGCCATTACAAAAAAAAAAAAAAACGCCACTAGTCAGTCGCAGAGCAACCGTCGTAGAAGCAACAAGTATAGGAGCCGACACCGAAGAGCAAGAAATCTGAAGCAAGTGTTTCATTTTGGTCCCTGTATTTCTTTAACGGCAGAATATTTCTATATCAGAGTCCCCAACATAGGGACGGAATCAGATACGCATTCAGGGGTGCGTGGTGACGTGTGTCACCAGCTACGTCAGCAAGGCACACACGTCAAACCCAAGTGGGAGACGTCCCAGGTAGATTGCGGGTACTGGACGTGCCCCAGTCGACCGCCACAGTTGGTCCTTCAAGCCGGATATCCCTGCTGGAAGAAGACAGAAGAGTCCAGAAGTTCAGAAGACTAAGAAGATTTCAAGATGCCGGTGACCAGGTCGCAGAAGGATGCTCCCTTACGCCCTCCGTCCCGTCCCGCTGAAGGGGACGCGGCGGCAGAAAGGTCAGGGTCAGAAGGAGTCACGTCTGCGTCAGCGTCATCAGGAACAGAAGAGTCAGGAACTTCATCGGGCACGAAGACTTCTTCAGACACCGTCACTACGGAGGGGACTATGACTACCTACACGACGGATACGACTGCGACCACAGCGGCGTCCGAGAAGATCGGACAGAAGAAGAAGGAAGCCGCACAGAAGAAGACGACCGAGACCCCAGAAGATGTCCCGGAGAAGGGTGTGGATGGTTCTGCCACAACCCTTAAGCCGAAGGGGGTCACACGTCGAGCCAGGTCTACGAAGACCACCAGCTTTTCAGCCAGAAGACGCGAGCTAGAAGCCAGAGAAGAATTGGCACGCCTGGAGCTGAAGCAAGCCCAGGCTGCGGCGAAGCTAGCCCGCGTCAGATTGGAGATGGCACAGTGCCAGGATGATGACTCCGTGGATGAAGACCTGTAAGACAGAACAGCACAAGTGCAGACCTGGATCGAGACATCGATAAGAGAAGATGGCGACCTGGAACCACCGGAACAGCGAGGTCAGCGCCCACCAGAAGAGCTCCAGAAGGTGAAGCCTGAAGAGAACTCTTCAACCAAAGGAGCTACGATCGAAATTCAAACGTTGGCGACAGCTTTAAGAGAAGTCTTCGCCACAAAAGGAGGACCAGCATCACAGCCGAAGTATATCCACGAGCTACCATACTTCGACGGCAACAGCAGCGAGTGGCTGGCCTTCAAGGTCGTATATGAAGATACGGCTCCAATGTTCAGCGACGTACAGAACATGGCGCGACTAAGAAGAGCTTTGAAGGGCAATGCAAGAGAAGCCATCAAGAGCCTGCTGTATTCGGAGGCATCCCCATCAGAAGTGATCCAGGCACTCAGAAGAAGATATGGAAGACCAGATGCGCTGGTGTTGGCAGAACTGGACAAGATCAAGACGTTGTCGAAAATTCAAGAAAATCCAAGAGACATCTGCATCTTCGCAAGCCAGATCAACAACAGCTAGCTATACGAGGATTGAAGAAACCTCAGTACCTGCACTCGCCTGAGATGGTGAAGCAAATATTGGAGAAGATGCCAACCGTCCTCAAATTCCGGTGGTACGACTTCGCAGCAGCAGCAGAAGAAAATGAAGTCTCCAACCTGGTGCTGGTATCGCAGTTCCTGAACAGAGAAGCAGACAAATGTGGAGCCTTCGCGACTTCAGAAGAGAAGACCGGGTTCAAGAGGATTCATCGACAAGCGGCGCACTCTACGAAAGAAAAGGACTTCAGAGAAAAGGATTCAAGACACTCGGAGAAGACTTGCCCTATGTGTGAGGGTGAACACTTCCTCGTCGACTGTCAGAAGTTCCAGAAGGCGTCGGCACAAGATCGGTGGACAACAGTTAAGAAGAGTCACGTCTGCTTCAAATGTCTTCAAGGGAAGCACCGGAAGGAGAGCTGCAGGAAGCCGTCATGCAAGGAGTGCAAGAGGTGGCATCATCATTTGCTGCACGTCGACACAGAAGAAAGGACTTCTGGTGACAAGAAGAAAGAAGAATCACAAGTGTCATGGCGTCAGTGAACACAATGAGCAACGCACGAGCTTACCTGAAGATAGTTCCAGTTGAAGTCTTCGGGACAAAAGGATCAAAGAAGATACTGGCCCTCATGGATGAAGGGTCAACAGTATCTCTGTTGGATGAAAGAGTAGCAAAGGAGGTCGGCGCCAGAGGAACCGAAAAGGAACTGGTCATCGAAACAGTGGGAGGCAGGCTGATAAGGAAGAAGGACTCTCAAACGTTGGATCTCGCAATCAAGGGGGTTCATCAGGAAAGTAAGAAGACCCTGAAGAGAGTCCGGACTATCGACGAATTGAAGCTTGCACCGCAGTTCCTGGACAAGAAAAGGATTCAAGATTGTCAACACTTGAAGAAGATTGCCGACTCTCTATACTACGAAGAGGAGTCACCACAGCTGCTCATCGGTCAAGATAACTGGGAGCTGATCGTGACTCAAGAAGTAAGAAGAGGGAAACCAGGAGAACCAGTTGCTTCAAGGACAGGACTTGGATGGGTGCTCCATGGGTCAGACACAGGAAATGCAAGAGTGGTACACTTTCTGAACTCGTGTCTCCACGTCAACACGCCAGAAGAAGAAATGCATCAAGCCATGAAGGATCACTTCGCGATCGAGGCGCTCGGCGTGCAACCAAGAAGACCCACCACTGACTCCGAGGGAAGAGCACTCGCCATCCTAGAGAAGACTTGCAGAAGATTAGAAGACGGTCGATTCGAAGCTGGACTGCTGTGGAAGAATGAAGAAGAACAGGTGCCAGAGAGCTACGCGTCTGCCCGGAACCGGTTGATCAACATCGAGAAGAAGATAGACAAGGATCCCCACTTGAAGGCAGAATACAACAAGCAGATACAGCATCTAATCGACAGCAAGTATGCAGAAGAAGCACCTGGTGGACAAGAAGACTCCAAGAAGATGTGGTACCTCCCTCACTTCTCTGTGGTACACCCGCTGAAGAAGAAGATAAGGATCGTCTTCGACGCTGCAGCTAAGTCAAAGGGTAGAAGCCTCAACGATGCTCTTCTGCCAGGACCGGATCTACTGCAGTCGCTATTTGGAGTGTTGCTACGATTTCGACAAGGACCCTTAGCAGTGGCAGCTGACATCAAGGAAATGTTCCTGCAAGTGCGCATCAGGCCAGAAGATCGAGACAGCCTGAGGTTTCTGTGGCGAGGAGATGAACGTGACGCGTCACCAAGAAAATACAGGATGACATCAGTGATCTTCGGCGCCACTTCATCTCCGAGCACAGCGATCTACGTAAAGAACCGGAACGCAGCTGACTACAAGGAACAGTTCCCGGAAGCTGCAAGGGCAATCGAGCTGAACCACTACATGGACGACTATCTCCACAGTTTCCATTCAGAAGAGGACTGCAGAAGAGTTACGGCACAAGTAGACTTCATACACAAGAAGGCAGGCTTCGAACTCAGGGGATGGGCATCAAATCAACCTGAGCTACTACAAGACTTGAAGACTGAAACAGCAGAGAAGACAGAAGTGGACCTTGGCGAGAAAGAAGAGAAGACACTTGGATTGCGCTGGTTCACAAGAAGAGACTCCATCGGCTTCAGGGCGAATCTCAGAAACACGCCTGAAGAAATAGCCATGGGACTCAAGGTGCCTACGAAAAGGGAAGTCACCAGCGCCGTGATGTCGACCTTCGATCCATTGGGGTAAGCATCACCAGTTCTCGTCCAGGGCAAGAAGCTGCTTCAGAACATATGGAGAAGCGGCGTCGGTTGGGATGAAGAAATAGAAGACAAGGAGTACGAGGCATGGAAGACTTACCTGGAGAAGATGAAGCTGCTTCAGGATCTTCAGATCCCGAGATGCCTGGCACCACGTCGCACCGAAGGGGAGCTGCACACCTTCACGGATGCAAGCGAGACGGCGTATGCGGCAACGGTTTACTGGAGGACAGAAGACCAAGATGGAACTTACCACGTCAGCCTGGTAGCTGCGAAAGTTCGAGTCACTCCGTTGAAGCCGGTGTCGATCCCTCGCCTCGAGTTGCAGGCAGCCCTCCTGGGAAGCAGGCTGGCACGCTCAATAGAAGAAGAACTGGATCTGAAGGTGGAAAGAAGAACCTTTTGGACGGACTCCAGCATCGTACTCTCTTGGATCAAGACGGACCCGAGAACCTTCAAGACCTTCGTGGCTCATCGATTGGCGGAAATAGAGGATCTCACCAGACCACAAGACTGGAGATGGGTGCCTACTGCGCAGAATCCAGCAGATGATGCAACGCGCGACGTACATACATATTTGAAACAAATCATTTATTTCAAATAGGCACAAGTAAGGCACTTTTGAACGTCTGATCTACGCGTCGGAGACATCGTGTTGATCGTCGACCACAGCCTGCCGAGGTACACTTGGCCACGCGGCAGAATCCAGCAAGTGTATCCAGGACCAGATGGGCGGACTAGGATCGTCGACGTCGAGACCAGAGGAGGAGTGCTGCGAAGACCCAGTTCGAGAGTGGTGCTGTTGGTGCCGGGAGTTTCGCCGAGCCAGGTGGACGGTGCTGCGCACGAGGGGGAGAATGTCGGTGACAAGACCCTATCTGGGTAACGTGGCGCAAGTAGTGGAGGGACCGCTACATGAAAAACAGTGAAACTAAATTGTGTGATACAAGTGAAAGTGAAAGTTCCTGTTAGAATCTAATTAGAATCATGTAAGACTATGCTAATTAGAATTGTATTAATCAGAATTTACGTTTACTATAGTGTTAGAATAGATTTAAAACCAATAAGTCTGATTTGATTTAAGTTTGAAAGGATTTTGTTGCAATGTTCAAATATTGCGTAACTTAAAAATATGATTTTTTGTTTATGGGATATTTTTGGTATAATGGGGTTTTTGGGATTGATCTTGGCTCAAAACGAATAAATCCGTTTAAATTATAAAAATCAAGCAAAGGGTTCCAAAGTTATAGGCAAAAACATAATGTAAACAATGAGACTTTGTGAATTTTCAATGTTTTTGTTCTAGGAAATATTTTATATAAGGTATATTGTTTAAAACTTTTGCGGCATATTATTAAGTTATGTATAAGGAACATATGTGCCAAAAATTGTAAATATAGGACATAAGGTTAAATAAATAAACGGCTTCAAAGGTGTCGGCAATAGGAAAAATTAAAGTAAAAAGAGGTCTAAAATCGCGGGCCACGGAAAGGTAAAGGCGGCGGGTATTTAAGTTGCGCGTGTACCCGCCACTAGTCACCATTCGCTGCCCGACGCTCGCCCCGGACGGACGTGCCGCGCGCTACCTGCTCTCCGCTACCTGCTCGCCGCACCCTGTCTCGCCGCTAGTGTGTTCCGGTCGACGTTCCTGTCGACGACGCCAGTTTCGTAGTCATCGACTACAAGTGTTTCCTGTATACTACTGCCTTTTTCAAGGAGGTAGTTACAGTCGCTATTTTTTAACAGAAATTTTTGGTCAAAACGTTATCGTCGGTCTTGGCCCCCTCTGGGTAAAACCACAGTTTCGTGGTCCTCGGTTGAAACCTCACGGTGTCAACGAAGCCGAGTGAGGTGTTGACCCAATCACACCCGCCGATCCCCTTCAGGGTGAGGCAGTCAATTGGAGCCGAGAGCTAGAAGTTTGGCCTTGGGGGATCTCCTAGTCAACTCTAGTTTCTGACTTCGTCCACAGCAACACACCTAGTGTCGGTTGGGAGTGTCTACCCCTTCGCACTAGACCCGGTCAGGGCCCGTTCGCACAATAAGATTGGCGAACGGTTTACAAGCTTAGGGCTCACCATAGGTACACACCTCCCTGTCTGCACCCGACAGGGAGGCTACACATCCCCGGGCCTATCCACCCGGGGAATTAGGATATAGGGCTGATAGGTTGCGAATGCCATGTGTTTTCGCATCTAGGTTTTAATTTTTCCCTACCGACAATGTCGGACTACGACCCGAGATGGGTCACTTATTTCCTAACGGAATTGCTCCCGGACCCAAACTTTGTGGCCCAGCATTCCGGCCGTGCTTTGCGCGGCAGTCCCACCGCGCCATCGTCGTCAGTCGCTGACTTCAGCGACGCGCTCGACAGCCCGCTCTCGCCCCCGCCGGCCGATCAAGGCCTTATTCAAGCGGCTTGCTCAAAGCCGCTTGCCGGAATTCCGGCTCTATTGTCGTTACCGACAATTGAGCCCGCTTCCGCGAACCCAATTAGCGCGAGACCCATTGTCTCGGCCGCGTCTATTGTTCCGTCCGCAGCTTCACCGGGCTCTATTGTCCCGGTAATGACAAAGGCTGCCCCCACCACCCCAGTCCAAGCTCTACCGGAGAGCATGGACACGTCCGCTCCGATATCGGACGACGATGGCCCCCTCTCTGCCTCTTCCTCATCCTTCGGAAGACGACTACGAGGTCGTCGGAAAAGGAGGGAAGAGGAAGAAAGGGGCTTCGTCCCAGGCCAGCAAAGCCAAAAAGGCCGTAGCGGCCTCTTCCTCCCCCACCCCTGCCCCTTCTCAGGCTCCCCGCCCCTGCGGTAGTAAGGCGAAACCCGCTCCCGCTTCTGGAAAAAAGCAAAAGCCCCCGCCTCCGGTCTATATCCAAGACAAGGCCAAATGGACCGAAGTGTCCAAGATGTGCGTGGATCGTAAGATCCAGTACACCAGCGCCACATCGACCCAACAGGGCATCAAGGTGTCCGTTCCCTCGTCCGCGGACTATAGGGAGCTCACCGCTATGCTGCGTACTAGGAACTACTCGTTCCATACCTACGCCCTCCCTGAAGAGACTCCGACTCGCGTAGTCATCCGCCGAGTCCCGAAGGAGATCCCTTCGGCCGACATCAAGGATGACCTCTCTGCCCAAGGCATCTCAGTTTCAGCGGTGCACCGCCTTCACAAGGCGCGTCGCGGACATGCTTACGACATGGTCCTCGTGGTGTGTGACCCTGTAGAAGGGCACCACCCGATCTTCAAGATCAATTCGGTCTGCTCACTATCGGGGATCTCTATTGAGAAACCCCGCCGCTCCAACATAATTGGCCAGTGCCATCGCTGCCAATTATATGGTCACGCGCAGTCAAATTGCTACGCCACACCCAGGTGCGTCAAGTGTCTGGGTGACCATGGCACAGCGGAATGTCCCCGCCCCAAGGATCGGGCTCTATGCACCGAACCCCCGAGCTGCGTACTGTGTGGCCAATCCGGCCACCCAGCCAACTACCGTGGCTGCCCGAAAGCCCCCAAGGCTTCCTCCCCCAAACTGGCGAAGCGCGCTAGCGATCGCCAGAAGAGGGAAAGCCCCTCGGCTACTTTCAAAGTGCCCTCAGCGCAGTTGCCAGTGCGACTGAGCCCCCAACGACCCATGCCCTGGGCCAACTTACTCCGCAGTGACGCTCCAGTCACCGCGGCCCCCATCTCTCAGCCCCCTGCTACCAACCCCGCGCCCAAGGTTACCGTTAACCCTGGGCCAACCCCCTCCCCCGTGGCCCTTTTGGCAACTCCACCCGCCGCCCCCTCGAAGCCTGCCTCGGCAGCCCCGAAAAAGGTCCCTTCCCTTTCCCCAGCAGGTATCAAGCCCACCACGACGGAGATCCTCGTCCACACCCTCGCGGTTATGAACCAAGTGTTCGAAACCCCGGAGGCGATCGCGATGGCCGATCAGGTCTACGCCGCCAAGGGCGACCCTATCAAAATCCTCATGGCATACCACAGCTACCCCGGGGTACTGCGCGCCATCTCCAACCTCACCTTTTAATTATCAATTATGGATATTACAAAAGGTGCTAGATGTACAAAGCCCCGGTCCCTCAAGTTAGGTTTCTTTAACGCTAACGGCGTTAAAAGTCAACGCGATGAGATCGCCGCCTTCCTCCGCGACCATCAGCTTGACGTCCTATTAGTTCAGGAGACCTTTCTGAAGCCCCATATACGCAACCCGAACATCGCCAACTATCGCATAGTTCGCAATGATCGGTCACGCTGTCACAAGGGCGGAACCCTCATCTATTTCAGAAGGACTCTCCATTGCATCCCTCTAGATCCCCCCCCTCTCCTCTCTCACTTGGAGATCTCTCTCTGTCGGCTCGCCATGACCGGTCATCAACCGATCACCATCATCTCTGGCTATTTCCCACCGGCCAACGGTAGCGAGGATCATATATCCATCGCCGCCGACCTCTCACTCCTCTTCGGCTTGAGCGACTCCGTCATCCTGGCGGGCGACCTCAATGCCAAACATCCCGCCTGGAACAGTAACCTCACCTCTACCAGAGGCAGATTACTGTTCAACTTAGGGGCCTCCCTTAACTTTGACGTCATCGCTCCGATGACTCCCACCCACTATCCCGGCGACCCTAACCAAACTCCCGACGTCCTCGACATAGCGCTCCTCAAGAATGTGAACCTCCGTTTGCAATCTTTAGAGGCGCTACAAGAGCTTAACTCAGACCACCGTCCCGTGGTCATGCACCTCACCCCCTACACGGGGGGTCCGCTTGACCCTGACCACCCGCCCCGCACCCAGCTGGTGACCGACTGGAGGAAAGTAAGCGAAAAGCTTAAATCCGACACTCTGTCACCTCAGCTGGAATCCATTCCTGACCTCATTGTCTCTGTCGATGACACTACCGGCGCGATCGCCTCGTTTACAGAACACGTGCAATCCGTTTTGACGGATTGCTCACGGGAAGTCCCGGTGGTGGAAGACCACCGCTGGAAACTACCCGCTGACGTACGTGAGCTGATAACCGAGAAGAACGCAGCCATCCGTGCCTACGACTCCTTCCCCTGCGATGCGAACAAAGCCCACATGCGCAATTTACAGCGTGCTGTAAAGAAACGCATTGCGGAAGCTCGTTCGGACAACTGGGACAAGTTACTCGGTGAACTTGAGCCCAATCACCAAGCCTTCTGGAACCTTCAGAGGAAGCTTCGCGCTCCCGAAGAATCTTCCACCCCTCCACTCATCCGTCCCGACAAGAGCATCGCTTTCGATAGCTCTGAAAAAGCCGAGCTCCTAGCCGACAGTCTCGAGTCCCAATGCTCCCCCAGTTCCCTTCCGGTCGACCCAAAGCACCTCGCCAAAGTCGACGCCGAGGTCGAACGTAGAGCCTCTCTCCCGCCCGTCGAAGACCCTGATGATCCTCTGCCCCCCGTCACTCCTGACGAGGTGCAAGACATCATCAAGGGTCTTCAGGCTCGTAAAGCCCCCGGCTCAGATGGAATTACCAATAGGGTATTCAAACTCTTCCCCGCCCAACTGATCATGCTCATGACCGCCATCTTCAATGGCGCCATGAGTAATAACATGTTCCCACAAGCCTGGAAAGAGGCCTCTGTTATAGGTATCCCCAAACCCGGCAAACCCAAATCCGACCCTACCAGCTATCGCCCCATCAGTCTGCTCAACGTGCTCGGCAAAATCTACGAGAGGCTTATTTATAAGCGTCTTAAGGACTATGCTGAGGCGAAGAGCCTGATCCCGGACGAGCAGTTCGGGTTTCGTACCCAACACTCATGCGTCCAGCAAGCGCACCGCATAGTCGAGCACATCAGTGCCGGCTTCCAGCGTGGCGCTATGACTGGCGCCCTGTTCTTCGACATAGCGAAGGCTTTCGACAAAGTCTGGCACAATGGCTTAATACACACATCAAAAGTGTCTAGGGATCAACATATATTTTTGCAATAACTTTTCTCTTGATTGATATTAATTTAAATTTTCTTTAAGGATTCATCAAATAAAGTGTTTTCGTTTGTCACAGTAACGATAAACCAAGTCACCTTTGCATTAATAAAGAAATTTGCCATTTTCCTAATAAAGGGATTTTTGACATTTGAACCACTAACATTAAAGTTCGAAAAAAAGACTGAAATAACAGTTTTCTTTAAAATTTTATTGGGTAACTTAAACAATTAATAATCCGTGTTTCTACCGCGAACACTAACAACACAAGAACATCGGTTTGGCATACTCAAAATGAGTTCATCCAAATCACGCTGTGGAATGGCCGCCCATGTTCGTTGCAACAACAAAAAAAGGTCTTCTTGCAACTGGATACCCTCCATATTCGGCAGAGCTCTTCTCTGTAGCATATCCCATGCATGCTCAATCGGGTTCAAGTCTGGCGACTGAGCAGGCCAGGGCAGGACATTGATGTTAGCTGCGGCGAGAGTCTGTCTTACAACTCTTGCGGTGTGCGGTCGTGCATTATCATGCATTAACTGAAATAAGGGACCGATTTGCACTTGTAGAGGAACGATGACGTCAGATACAATCGTCTCAGCATAAATTTGAGCGTTGAGGTTGCCTCTGATCCAAATCAACTCAGTTCTTCCGCCGATCCAAATACCCGCCCATACCATGATGGTTCCACCACTATAAGGATGGACTTCCTGGCAGGATTTTAATCGCTGTTGGCGTCCAGGGGTTCTCCAGTGTCGTATACGTCTTGTATCCGGTCTCATACCAAAACGAGACTCATCAGAAAAGCACACGAAACGCCATTGTTCTTCTGCCCAATTTCTGTGTTCAAGAGCCCATTGATATCGAATCCTACGATTGTGCATTGCTATAGGTGGTACCCGTAGCGGTCTTCGGGAATGAAGGTTCACTTCATGCAAGCGGTTTCTGACTGTTTGGTCGCTAATTAAGTTCCCTGAAGAGTGATGAAGCCTCACGGCTAACATCATGGCGGTTATTGTTGGAGCTCTTCGAGTTAAGATTTGAATGTATCGGTCTTGTCTCCGTGTGGTGCAGCGATACCGTCCTTCATGGCGCTCAGCCACGGTACCAGTGCTTCGGTAACGTGTCCAAAGTCGACTGATAACACCTTTTTTTGTTGTTGCAACGAACATGGGCGGCCATTCCACAGCGTGATTTGGATGAACTCATTTTGAGTATGCCAAACCGATGTTCTTGTGTTGTTAGTGTTCGCGGTAGAAACACGGATTATTAATTGTTTAAGTTACCCAATAAAATTTTAAAGAAAACTGTTATTTCAGTCTTTTTTTCGAACTTTAATGTTAGTGGTTCAAATGTCAAAAATCCCTTTATTAGGAAAATGGCAAATTTCTTTATTAATGCAAAGGTGACTTGGTTTATCGTTACTGTGACAAACGAAAACACTTTATTTGATGAATCCTTAAAGAAAATTTAAATTAATATCAATCAAGAGAAAAGTTATTGCAAAAATATATGTTGATCCCTAGACACTTTTGATGTGTGTATATAAGCTATACCAGCTCGGCGTGCCCGACCGTCTCGTGCTCATCTTACGGGACTTTTTGTCGAACCGCACCTTCCGCTACCGCGTCGAGGGCGCTCTCTCCTCCCCCCACCCGATTCGTGCCGGAGTCCCCCAGGGCTCCGTTCTCTCCCCCCTAATCTTTACCCTGTTCACTAGCGACATCCCTAAGAGTAAAAAGGCCCAATTGGCGTTATTCGCCGATGACACGGCCATTTACTACACGGGGACCAGTCCGCCAGCTATAGCTCAGACTCTCCAGACCTCGGCCAACGTCCTCGGCGCTTGGTTCCGGAAATGGAGAATCGAGGTCAACCCCGATAAAAGCCAGGCTGTTCTCTTTAGGAGAATTCGTAGGGCCCTCCCCAACCCTCCTAATCCGATCACCATGTACGGCAAGCCGATCCCTTGGGCGAAGCATACCAAGTACCTGGGTGTCACTCTTGACCAACACCTCAGTTCCGCAGAGCACATAAAGCAGGTCCGTTCGCGGGCCGCTTTCGCTCTCGGTAGGCTCCAATTCATGCTTACAGAACGCAGCAAATTGTCACTCCGGTGCAAACTGCGTCTCTATAAGGCTGTAATCCGTCCCATTATGACATACGCTTGCGTCGTCTTCGCGCACGCCAAACCCAAGTATCTGCATCGAATGCAGACACTTCAAAACCGGTTCCTCCGTAAGGTCTCAGGAGCTCCCTTTTACGTCCGTAACATGGACCTTCATGTAGATTTTAAACTCCCCACAGTTCAGCAGTTCATGAAACGCCTCTCGAAGCGTTTCTTTGACACTGCCATAAAGCACCGCAATCCCCTGATTGCGGCCGCCTCCCGATACACCCCGTCCCGCATCAGTAAGGTTCGCCGTCCACGGCATACCCTCGTTGCCCCCGACGATGCCACCACTCTCCTCCAGGAGAGCAGCCCGGCTACTAGCACTGTTAGAGTAACATACAGATACAAATTTCCGTCGTTCCGTCCTCGCCGTCGAGGCCCGTCGCGACGACCCTGTCTACTCTCATCCTCCCGACCCTTGCTCGAGCCAGCCCGCGTTGCCGCTGAGCCAGTAGTTTTAAAAACCCCCGATCCAGCTGTCCCTTGCTGTCCCCCCCCAGCGACGCCCTAAGCCGAGGTCCGAACCCCGCAGGGGGTGCCCTTAGCGTGTAGTCGCTTAGTTTTGTAAGTTAGCTTTAGTTTTTATTAAGCCCTGGCTGGAGGCTACAATTCTTTTGTGGCAGCCACAGGCAAGCCCGGTTAAGCTGTAGACAACCCTTTGGTTGAACTGCGAGTTGCCATTACAAAAAAAAAAAAAAACGCCACTAGTCAGTCGCAGAGCAACCGTCGTAGAAGCAACAAGTATAGGAGCCGACACCGAAGAGCAAGAAATCTGAAGCAAGTGTTTCATTTTGGTCCCTGTATTTCTTTAACGGCAGAATATTTCTATATCAGAGTCCCCAACATAGGGACGGAATCAGATACGCATTCAGGGGTGCGTGGTGACGTGTGTCACCAGCTACGTCAGCAAGGCACACACGTCAAACCCAAGTGGGAGACGTCCCAGGTAGATTGCGGGTACTGGACGTGCCCCAGTCGACCGCCACAAGAAGGTTCTCAATTCGACTGTATATATTTTTTTTTATGTTTGTTCGCGCATAACTCCGTTGCTTGCTAACCGATTTGAAAAATTTTATCGAAATCGGATAAGCAGTTTTTGAAAAATCAACAAAAATCTAAAAAAAATCCTACTTAATATATGTGGACGATGTTCTAATAAGTTCCTCTCACTGTAATTTACCACAACTAAAAAGTGAAAAATAAAAACTTTTTTACAAAAAATAAAACCGACTTCCAAAAAAAAGGTTTTATTTTTTGCAAAAAGTTTTTATTTTTTTGACAATTTATCTATATGTGGGCCCACTGAAACTGTGTGCGTTCGCGCAGCGGAATGTTGTTGAATTTAAAGATTTTAATTATGCAGATATTTAGTGTATGACGTCGTATAATTGTGTATGGTAAAAAAAAATTTGTGCATGCAGCCATTGTGGAGAAATTCACCAAAAACTGATTCCGCTGGGCGAACGTTGTCCTGGCGGAACTTTTTTTAATCCATAGACTTTAGAAGAAAAGAGATGTGTCCAAAAATTTGTGTGTATTTGTGTGTAATTGTGTATGTATGAATAAAATTAGTGCATGCATAAACTTCGGAGAAATTCAAGTTTCCGCTACGCGAACGTTTGGCCATTAGCTAGTTTTCATATAAAGCGCTTACATAGAGAGCTGTAGATTTTTACATACGTTGCTTTGAATTTGTTTATATTGGTTAAAAAACAGATTTAGAAAAAATCGTAGGGCTTAAGATTAAAATATAAACGTAAAATACGCTTATTAGGTCTTAGTTCTTAAAGTATGCACTTTGGGGTCTAGATTTTCACGTTTATACCAACCTTGTAAGTGTCTGCAACATGTTGCCAAGTATCAATGATGTTCCGTTAGTAATTAAAGAGTTATAGGACAATTTACCATGAATAGATCACTGTTTACAAAGCAGTCAAATATCACGACGTTCTAAAGGAATTGCATGGTAAAATGTATGCCAATAATTAGTGTATTCATTCAACTATTCACATGCAAAATTTCATGTCATTAAAATCAGTAATTAAAGAAAAACAATTATTATACTGACGAAGCATCGAAAACCTACATAACCCGACCAAGTTCGGATGGCTACAAAAAAGCGGCCGTTCCATATATCTAAGAAACGTTCTTAACCTTCCAATATAGTATTTATTAATATGGTACAGTTGCGTACATAAGCGTTAGGAAAAAATAAAACAATTGCATTTCTTGAATGAAAAATATTTTACTATCATTAATCAATCAATATTTTTTATCAATTAAAAAATCGATTTAAGAAGTAGTTTTTTTTAAGTTATTAGATTATTTGATCCACTAAAGTTGCAAAGGGGAACGCTCGTGCATGCCTAGTCCATTGGTTAAATAGTGTAATAAGCTACAATATGATAAATATTTACCTATACAGTAGTACTTACATGTGGTTATTATTTAATTTCCCTAAGGGGTCTATAGTTAGAATCCTGACCCGTGAAATCTTCAATAGAAATTAGCTGTATGAATTTTATTTGTCTTAAACAATATATCTAGATTATATCTCAAGGCTCAAGCGCATACTTAAATAAAGTACCTACGTAAATAGTACCTACTTTCTGTCATAGTCAAATACTTTTAAAAAGTAGGTGTACAAAAATAAGTGACCTATAAATTATATCGAAACAACAATAAAATTGTGTTATCGCTTATACCGATTCAATACCGGTATTATACTGTAAATTTTGGGATGTTACCTAAATATATTGCACGGCCGCTTTTTTGTAGCTATCCGAACTTGGTCGGGTTATGTAGGTTTTCGATGCTTCGTCAGTATAATAATTGTTTTTCTTTAATTACTGAATTTAATGACATGAAATTTTGCATGTGAATAGTTGAATGAATACACTAATTATTTGCATACATTTTACCATGCAATTCCTTTAGAACGTCGTGATATTTGACTGCTTTGTAAACAGTGATCTATTCATGGTAAATTGTCCTATAACTCTTTAATTACTAACGGAACATCATTGATACTTGGCAACATGTTGCAGACACTTACAAGGTTGGTATAAACGTGAAAATCTAGACCCCAAAGTGCATACTTTAAGAACTAAGACCTAACAAGCGTATTTTACGTTTATATTTTTATCTTTTAAGCCCTACGATTTTTTCTAAATCTGTTTTTTAAACAAATATAAACAAATTCAAAGCAACGTATGTAAAAATCTACAGCTCTCTATGTAAGCGCTTTATATGAAAACTAGCTAATGGCCAAACGTTCGCGTAGCGTAAACTTGAATTTCTCCGAAGTTTATGCATGCACTACACAATTACACACAAATACACACTAATTTTTGGACACATCTCTTTTCTTCTAAAGTCTATGGATTAAAAAAAGTTCCGCCAGGACAACGTTCGCCCAGCGGAATCAGTTTTTGGTGAATTTCTCCACAATGGCTGCATGCACAAATTTTTTTTTACCATACACAATTATACGACGTCATACACAAAATATCTGCATAATTAAAATCTTTAAATTCAACAACATTCCGCTGCGGGAACGCACACACTGAAACTTAGCATCCAAAGTTAAGCCCAAGAATACTGTGGTATCTTCAGGATTATAATCGAGCTATAATGTTCCCAATGCTGGGACTCAGGCCTCCTCTCGGTGAAAGGGAGTAGGTTGCGGGCCCAGTGCGTTGAAACCGTTTGATAAATAACGACCCTTTTCTAAATCACGATAGAGCATATATAATTATATTATCAGTGTTACTGATGGGTACCTGGAGGGCGCGTCGTGGTTCCGCAAGGACGGCTGCCTGCACTCCTGCAGGCAGCCGTCCTTGCAGCTGCATGCTTGCAGCCGCTGCCCATGCAGCTGGTGTTCCCGATGTCGCCCATACACTTCAAGCCCGTGCGCATTACCGGCAAGCGCGTGCGCAGTAAGTCACAGTCACAGTTTTATAATCATCTTTCTTAGTCATTTAAGGTAATTTGAACGGGTTATGAAATTGTGGCGCTTAAGGCCACTGATGTTTTCATTAGACATTTAAGGTTAGTTTTATAGCCTCAATTTTGCGATTATAATTCAATACTGTCCCTACTTAATTAAAAAAATATTTGTTATAATTATACATTGGTCAGATATAAAATACAGATGTATGTGTTGATAATTCCTTTTAGTGAATGTTTGCTCGAAAATGTAACCTGGAGAGAGTTTGTTAACACTTTTACGAGATACCTTTGGAACTCACCGAAAGAGTATTTTTCGCGAATGTGCGTCAGCCTTTAGTAGTTAGTATGAAAACACAAGTGCATCAGTAAGTGTCGTCCCGCAGACCGGTACGTGTGTCCGTGCTACTACTACCCACTGCGCATGGGCGCGTTCGTCGTGGCCTGCGACCTGCCCGCCGGCAAGGAGTCCGCCGACTTCTGGGTCAAGCGCGGCACCGCCATGCTCTGCACGCTGGCCACCTAGCCGCCCGCGGTCCTTTGTTAATTATACGTCTAATTGTAATCATTCGACTTGCCGTCGATCTGATTTACCAAAAAAGCCCAATCAATAAAACATGATTGTGCCTTGTACCTGTACACGACAAATATAGAAATTGATTCAGGATAACGGACTTAATTTCTTTTTTTGTACTTACTAGAATCCTGAAAAAAAATTATATGTAAATGGGTCTAAGGCTACTAATAGTGCCCTTGTATAGAAACCCTGCTGATATATTTTGCAGAAATTCTTATACATGCATATTAGCCAGCAATTCCCGCCTAGATCTGATTCAAAGGAGGAAACAATCGAAACAAATTATTAAACCTCGCAATACCTACTCAATGACAATTTACTATATTTTAACATGACGTGTGGATTGAGAGATCTTTTCAAAAAACTCTTCCAATCCCAACCAAATTATAAGAGGATTTAGGAAATCATTATGAAAACTTCATGGTAAGGTATAAAATTTGTGAAACCTAGGCAAAGAAAGTTAGAACTCATTAACTGGATCTCTCAATCTGGACAACTGAAGAAAAAGCCATAACGCGTATCCTAGAATAACTGTAGGAAGTACCCAAGTACCTAACTTTGCAGAAACTTGTCATCTAAGTATAAACGTAATTTTATATTATTTAAACTATGTAGTGAAACCAGACACAAATTACTTGTATGAAAACTTTTAAAGTGCATCATAAATTGAAATGTACCGGTAACTATTCCGACCGGCGATATGGCCACCCTACTCAACGTTTTCCTCAACGATTGTAAAAATGATTTATCTTGATTCGTAAAATTATAGCACAACATTTTTCACAACTTCTGATGTATCTACCGTTCTTTTGAGGTACCTATAAGTTTTGGTTTATTAAATATAGTTCAAAATAATGATCTCTTAGTTGGGACGATTGGCAAAAAACAAGATTTTCATTTTCTCTTGAACCAGTAAGATTTCAATCACGATTTTTGTTTCACAAATTTTCCCAGAAGCTTAATTTGCAATAAACATGATAATTATTCATACTTTTTCAGTATTAGGTCGTGTTTTACAAGATCACTCAATTGAAAATTGTCCACCCTGAGTGATCCATATAGACCGTTATAAATCTTAAACGTGGCTTTGAAAAGAAACGAAATTTTGTTTAGCAGCTTTCGAAATCCTTCACAATGAATTAAAATGCAATTATAAACACATTGGATACGTGTTATGGCTTTTTCTTCAGTTGTCCAGATTAAGAGATCCAGTTAGTGAGTTCTAACTTTCTTTGTTTAGGTTTCACAAATTTTATACATGAAGTTTTCACAATTATTTCCTAAATCCTCTTATAATTTGGTTGGGATTGGAAGAATTTTTCGAAAAGACTCAATCCACGCGCACATTATTTTAACCGCCTTACTAATAAGCGTATAATATTATATCAGATTATATCAGACTACACACCGATTTCTCTCTTTCAGTCGTCAGAAATTTGACTTTTGAAAGAAGACAAAGCGTTGTGTAACTCTACAGACGCTATACAACGTAAGGGAGTAGGTGTATAACAAAAACAATGTATAACAATGCAAATTTAATTTTACTTTTATAATAGACATAGGATTTTATTAATACAATTTTAAGAACAATTATATATTTCTGTGTAATTTTAGCGCATTCATTGAAGGTGAGCTATTAGAAATTATTTAAATGCACATTATGAGCATGTTAAGACTATATTGGCGTTCCTACACAACGGCATAGGTTCCGGGCAGATTGGAAGAGTCTATCTCCATAAAAACAGGCTGGTTGTTCAGGTTACACGAGCAGTAGCACTTTCCTTTAGGTGTCCCGTCTTCCATCATCAGCATGTTAAGGCCCAGGTCTGCTGCGACTGTTTTGTGGATGTCTGTGAAAAAATATTTGGTAAGTTCATAGTTCAAGAATCTTTGTCATATTTGAGGGGAAAGTTAAATCAGTTGTTGTATGTTTGTTTCGAAGGCAGCTTACGCTTGCTAGGCCCAATGTAGGATGTTATTAATTTCTAAACATCTTTTGTTTCTCTGCCCTGGGTCAGTTTTATTATAGAAATGCATGACTTACGTATAGACTGAGGGATGCAAAGACGATACTCGTAGGACTTTAAAAGAAGAATTGACTGAATATAAATATTTAAAAAAATCATGATCCATAAAAGCCCATTAATTCTTCTTTATTTTAGTTATTTACATACCTCCTAGTTTGAGATGAAGAAGCCGTCAAGCGTCCCGTTTCTATCTTCCTAAGCTTATAAGATGTAAGAAAACTGGATTCTTGACTATATTTATGTAGGTATATTTTCTTCTCGCAATCCACCATTCTTCCACGAAATGTTTCTCTTCCAAGATGTATTGTGACAGCTGAACCGTCAAATATGACGCGATACTGCGATGTCGCGTATCGCGTATGTCTGATGCTGACGGATATATATGGAACTACACTCAATAGCGTAGCCAACAGGTGTTGTTTGTTGATGATCCTCATGTGACCATAACTGCGGCACCTTGCTACGAACAAACATAGTGTCCACGTCTTCCCAACAGAGCTGTTTACACTCTTCCGCTAGATCATAATGTCGGTGATGGTAGCACACTTGTTGGCTCCGACTCGTAGGAACCGTATGATTAGTCAAAACTCCTGAAGTAATAAATCTAAATAGCGCTAAGCACACAGATGTTTATCAAAACACATTAACTCAAAGTATTAATATAAGAAAAGCCATGATTTTCTTAAACCCACGTTGCCACCAAAAGTTTTGTAATTTACATCAGATTAATTTGATTTCTATCACTTGTGGTCTTGCAAACCGTTAGCTTATGAGTTGTGCTTTAGTAGCATGTCTCTGCGTCTGTATTGCAGATTACTAACTAAAGTGGCAAACATTGGATTTATTATGTGATCCGTTTGTTTTTGGTTAATTCGTTAGTTTTCAGGCACGGTGTCTGATGTAGACACTTCCTATGATGTAGAGTCGCTCGTTGTGGAATCGTCCTCGACCGATGATGTAGAGTCGCTCGTTGTGGAATCGTCCGCGACCGATGATGAAGACTCCTCCGAATCAGACTCTGATGATGTAGAGTCGCTCGTTGTGGAATCGTCCACGACCGATGATGAAGACTCCTCCGAAGCAGACGCGTCCGATGATGTAGAGTCGCTCGCTGTGGAATCGTCCGCGACCGATGATGAAGACTCCTCCGAAGCAGACGCGTCCGATGATGTAGAGTCGCTCGCTGTGGAATCGTCCACGACCGATGATGAAGACTCCTCCGAAGCAGACGCGTCCGATGATGTAGAGTCGCTCGCTGTGGAATCGTCCGCGACCGATGATGAAGACTCCTCCGAAGCAGACGCGTCCGATGATGTAGATTCGCACAATATATCAGTGATTTCTTCAACCTTCTTTTCCAGACCATCTTTTAAGCTGTCCGCTATGGTTTTCAGATCAGTTGCGGCCGTTTTCACTTGGTTTTTAAAATATAATAACGAACGCTTCCTTCTTGAAGCTGTAAAAAAAATTAAATGACACGAATAGTACATTAATTTCAGTAGACTTAGTTAACGATATTTCTTGACGGATAGCAACACAGTCCTAAGCTATGCACGCTTTGTTAAGTGTAAGCGGGAAGGTCCACTGTGACGCGCGGCCTCGACCCAGTGCCATGGCCGCCACAAATTTTTCGAAACAATGATCAAAACCAAGGCTCCCTTCAGTCAAGGTGAACACCATCTTTAATTCAAGTTCTTCCTACATCACACATGCTACCTGCAGGAACGGTAACACTATTATAGCAGTCTCCAGCTCTAATAGAACCCAAGCTGATCTCCCAATATGTGAACTACTGAGAGAGGTTTGTTTATTGTGACTCCGCCTAACACAATTAATAGAATATTACAAATCAAACCCCGTTCCCTTGCTCGACTTGTAAGCGGCATTCGTATATGAGACCGAAAAATAAACCTAGCTGCCGGACGCGGACCGAAGCGGTAACAAAAATGGTACCAAACCAGACTGTAGCTCACGTTTAGCCTACCATTGCCAATCAGCGATCCAGGATTTGGAACGCAGACGGCTGTAGGTGGGCGCAACTTATCCAAATGAAATGAAAACTGCTCTTATCCTACTCCACGTAGGAACATACTTATTAATGATTATGTTGGCGCGACCATGCTCTGATTAAAGGCCAAGACTGCTTACAATTAAATGAGAGTTTACCAACCCACACTGGGTCTGCGTGGTAGATTATGGCCCGCTCCGTCTCAGAGAGAGAGGATGCTTGGGTCCCTGCAGTGGGATTGTTGAAGGTTGATTGTGCTAAATGAGAGATTCTCGAAAGAAACAGGTTAAGAAAAGTGAAGATATAATGTTAAGGTAAGGTTAGGTTAAGGTTAAGGTATAGAAGATTTGACAAGGTTTCTGGCATCGGTGCAAGGGTGGCAGTTTCGGGCCGTTGCCGACTATCTCGCGTAACAAGTTGCCTTGATATGGTAACGAAATTGCTTTAAATCTTTTCTTTTCTTAATTCGTAGGTACGTAGTCTGTTTTACCTGTACCAAAATGTATGTACAGACGCCAGCACATCAAGCTATTCCTAACTGTCAAATTTTCTCAATTAAAAATGAACCTTATGTCTTTGCAATAAAGTTGAAATACTATCAAAGAAATTTGACAGATTGTGGTAACTTGATGTGCTGGCCTCTGTACCAAACACCTATGCACTCTATTACGTTAAATGCTCTAAGCTTGCAGCTCGTTAAACGTACGCAAGGCAAGTCAAGTTGACAATAAAGCCCCTTATATATATTACATTTAAAGAGATATGATGAAAAGTGTTTAAATATCAACGTCCATAGAAAAGGGAGGATCCTCTGGCCAGACGATTGTTATGACTGATGGGCCAGTGCCCAAAGGTTAATGTCGGGACTAATTATTCTTGTCGTGCTGTAAATTCTGCTTGTGCAATGTTATGTGCAGGTCGCAGTTGGCCTTGTAGATGCCGCCACATCACTTTTCTTCGGCGACCGGAGGCCGATAGTGGACCGTGTCGTCTATCTGGTGATGCGTGCTAAGGTCAGTGGAGTTCCAGTGCGTCGGAACCGGGTGCCGCAGAACCCACAGTGAATCGGATCTGTGTATGGTGATGGCACAGGGAGTTAAGGTGCCGCTGCGTTATGCTTCAATGAGTCGGATGTGGTACAACGCTGGGTTGAGGCTATCTGCCGGCGTCGACCAGGAAAGGTATTCTTCTTCTTTTCGTGTAGTTAGTGACTAACCGGGTGGAGGAGGAGAGCTGGTATTAACAGCTCTCGTTAACCTGCCGAAAGAGGTTAGGTGGAAAATCAGGGTGCCTGTTGAAGCTGTGGGTGCAGGCTGGCTGTGTGACTTGCTTCTCGAAGCTTGAGGAAGTGATGATCACGACGTCACTCTGGAATAGCTGCTCGAAGGCTGCGTCTTCTTGTTCTTTTCGTGTGGTAAGTGACTACCTGGTGTCAAAGTATTTCACGCTGCCCATGAGCCTCTGACTTAGCTTCACATGCTGTCTGCTGTCATGCTGTGCTGTTGCTGCTGCTGCTGCAGGCTGCGTCAGTGTCCTTGTTCGGGGTAACCAGTATAGGGGTATTCACTTATACTCTATAAGAAACTGAGGATCCTCCGACCAAATTGGTGTTGTTTCTGGTGGTTTATTAATGTCGTAACTTAGTATACATGCTTGTCCAGCGGTAGACTCTGCTTGCGTGATGGATTTTTCATGCCCACAGTGTGATGCGTAGTTCACGTATGGCGATACAGATGCTGCCACATATATACATCGTATGAAACACTGTTGCACAACTGTTGCCGGTATATACAGGGTTGAATAATTGTTCTAAACATGGTTACCAATCGTTTACCATTTCACTTTTTGACCTGCTTTTTTGAGTTACTAGGCCCCCGATTTTGCTCCGTTGTATTTGAAAAGACAATATACACGATAGTCATTTTGGGCTTACGTTCGGGTTGGTATTAATCCACAATGAAGAACAATGAAGTTCTCCAGATCAGCACAAACCGAATGAAAGGCAAATATGTGTAGTAAATGTCGGGTCAGCTTTGCTATTCAAAAAACCGCCGAAACGAATGTGCGATTTGTACAAGTGTCTAGCAGGCCGTAGGTCCAACATGCAAACGAGTTCTAGTAGGCGAACATTTGATAGGTTAGATAGTTATGTTGGCGTAGGCGTCAGCTATTCCACACGAACAGAGTCGCGGGCAGAAGCTGGTAATAATAAATAATCCTCGCTGCGTCCTGTGCCAGCGCTAGACTGATTTTCTTCAGTTTCGTGTGTTCTCTTGTAACTAGAAAACCCAACTTGGTCCCGTCGGCCGATTCTGTAAAAATCTCACCGTGACAGCTGTCGTTCAACTTAATTAATGCTAGGAATTGAGACTATTGACGGCTCACTTTGAACTCACTCCACCTACGTTCTCACGGTGAGATCTTTATAGAAAAGCACCGCAGATAACCCGATCACCACTGTGCATAGAAGAGAGCGATGTGCGTAAGTATTTGGCACTTCTTATGATCTTCGTGGATACCAAATTAATTAATTTCTAAAATAATTGAATCATAAAAAAGACGTACCTGACAATAGGGATGACACTCCACTCGTCAACCCTGTAACTAATGTAGCCGTGTCGTTTCCGGCATCGCTTATGCCTGTTGATACTGAGCTAAGTACGCTACCTAATATACTGTCGAGGGATCCTCCTTCAGCCGAGGATAAAGCCACCTGTAATATTTTTAATTCATGGTTAACTTTATCTTTTTTCAATATGTGTTAAAAAAATTTTACTCTTAGAATTTCGTGGGAGTATTGTACATACTCATCGTTACAAACAACTTTTACTGAAATTCTTAGAGTAATTTTTTCAACACCTTATTATATAAAAGCGAAATGTCACTTCATAGATCACTCACAGATTATTATAATCACGAAATCACAAAAACTTCTGGACCTGCGAAGACGGAATTTGGCACAAAGGAAGATTATGAGTAGGAGACGTTAGCTGACATTGACTGCGCCTTTATGTGGTAGCAGCAAGCGTGGTTTGCGCAGTCTGTTCAACAGTTCAACTGTCATTGCACCAGGTTGTTTCGAGAATTTCATAGAGTATTATAATATGAAAACCGTAGATGTGTTTGTGACATATTTCTGCTACAAATAAACACATTTATTTTGTATTCTATGCTTCACTATAGGTAAAGATGTAGATAACCATAGCTAACGTCTCTTAAATTTTACCTATGTGAAAGACTGGTGCCTGGTTATTAAATGAAAACCTGTGTTACAGGACACCGGTGCCGCACCCTCGGTTAGAATCAAGGTGGATTTTAATTCTTTACCAGACTATGGAAGGAGTAAAGAAATTAGGATTTATCAGTTGAACTAGGTTTTTTAAACGATAGTAAAACGAAAATGAAAACCGTTATTTCTAACGCTTTATTAACGTAGTATCACTCTAACTTTCATTTCAATGTCAACGCGACACAACGTATGCTCGCTAGCCTCGCTTCAAGTATAGACCACCTGTGTACTTATATGTTATACTTACTAAGTGGTTCATTATCTTATTTGAACACCTCCAAATTATTGCACGATACTATTTCAATTACAGTACAGAGTTGGACGGAGATAACAATTTACCTGAATATTTTACCAAGAACGATTCTAAGCCGCGAAATAGAATAGGTATTTAATGTTGTTGCCTTTTGCTTTGAGAATTACAAGTTGAGAACTTGTCCAACTCTTCGTAAGCCTTACTTATGGTGATTCATACAGTTTACATGACTTGCCAAATTTCAAATTCTCAATTCGGCCAGCGGGTGTTAGGATAATATTGACTAAGACGAGGAGCAGGCCCATTCCACGATAAAATAAATCACTTTACCTACTTTGACTTTCCGAAGTAAGCTTTTCATACGAATATGAACTTTACCATTACCTACTCGTTTAATTGTAATATTGAGCTGAGTCAAGACAAAGTGTCACCTGAGAATCTCGCCCTTAGCAGTTCCCTGGTAAAGAGAAGCAATCAACGAGCCCGACATTCAATAAAACGATAAAAAATAAAATGAACAACTTACAACTGTGACGACCAATAACAGAGCTGTCTTCATTTTGGATGAGAATAACTTTTTTCAATCTTTGTTGAAGTACGTCTTTGTAACCCGATGAGGAGCAACTTGTAACTTCAGCCACAGAACGTAGCCTTTTATATGATCCGAATATTAGTTTAGCTTCAAGTTGGCACCTACGCAAACACGGGAGCGAAAAGCAAATTAAACCGTAATTAATTAAAATACTCGACGCACCTCAATACTTCCTGTAGACTCAGCAGGCTCTAGCATATTTGCAATGCATAATAATATGCACTTGATACATAAAACATGGTTTGTATCAGTACCTACAATTTCTTAAAAAACTAAAAGAAAAATGTAAAATAGGTACCTACCTATTTAAAGTAAATGTTTTTTCATAGATTCTAAGTACAGATTACTTTGCGAATGTGATTACTATGTGGGTCCTATTTTTGTTCTCTGTTAGTTTTCATGATAAGCTGGCAGTTTGAGTAACGCTGGGCCTACCCAAATGTCCTTTCTGTCGTCGAATCGTTGAGCTCCACACGTTCTGGGTTGCGTTGAACGATTAATAACACGATAACGACTGGACAGGCCCACTCAATCTGTTTGGCTCTTTCCTCAAAACAGCATTTCTGACAACAACCTACGTGATCTTCGCATGATCTGACCAAGATGTATGTCTGATGTGCGTGTGAACTGGGGGACCATACTGGTATTGAGCAAATAAAAATAGTGAGATTTAGTTGAAGACTTAAAACAATTGTAGAATAAATCTGGGAATTTGTAAACAAATATTTTAAAAACTTCAGCCCTTAAAGTGCGGTCCCTCAGTCCTCTCAGACCATCAGCCAGATCTCGGAAGGTATCAAAAAATTAAGGTATTGTGACTACAGACATTTAGGTATAGAATGTGTAATAGTTATTTGTTATGCAAGGCTGCAAAGTTGATTTTTGGCGCGAGTACTTGTATTGAAACCTGTGCGTAGCGAAGGTTTCAAAGGTACGAGACGCAGAAAAGCTTTGCTGCCTGGGTCCCCAGCAACGGTAGCAACGGTGGCGGCAGCGGCAGCGGCGGCGGCGACGGTGAGGGTGACGACGGCGGCGGAGGGCCTGCGTTTTCTCCTGGTCCCGGCAGGTGGGGCGCACGACTTGTTCCCCGCCCGGTGATCGGCCGGCTTGCCAGCAGCCGCACATGCGACGCAGTGCCGCGCGGCGTTGAGTCAAAAGTTATAAGGTAACAAATATTTAAAATATATATATATATGTAGTAATAATAATACAGTCAAATTGAGAACCTCCTCTTTTTTAGAAGTTAGTTAAAAATAGACGCTTTTTGCCGGTTTAAATCATAGTAGGTAATAGACGACATGATATTTGAAAAAAAATTGAGGTAAACATAGTATCGTTTTTCAATTCAAATCTTATCTGATTGATTTTAAATTTAATTTTTTCCATAAGTGAAAATTTATATAATTCGCTTCATAACCTTTGTAGCAAAAAACTGATTGTTCTTAATGTGAAAAACCTGTGTTTTTATTAATCTAAGATACATGAAAAATTAATTACTATATACAACCTAAAACTAAAAAATATATACATTATGTACAAGTGGTAAAAAAGGGGGAAAACCTCATAGGGCGTCAAAAAATTCATCCCCATCGCTGTCAGTGGGACATCTGCCCAAAAGGCTGGCAGCGTTGCCACGTTGAATGGCAACGCTGATTCTTTGGCCTAAAAATTGACCAGCCCTCTGGTCACGTGTAGAGTCGACCAACCGCTGGGCGATATCCCGAAACACTCGATGAGCACTTGGACCCCACGGCCCTAGTGTTTCAACCCCAAACGGCTCGAACATATAACTTCCCATAAGGTTGTTATACTTGCGCCGTTTGAGGTTTTCCGCTCCTGCAGCAGCCGCCCCAGCACAGCCCGCCGTGCTAGGAAGATGGGATGGCGCAAGGGTGTCGACACAGGTTGCATCCCACACCAAAGACCTACCCAACTTCCAAGGCATTATAGTCATTCCGTCTGGCCTCTTACCATCGTCGCGTGCCAAGCCATTAGGTTCTAAAATAGCTGGCACCCCGGCGGTGACAAGAGCTCGACGGATGACGTCATGTGAAAATAAAAGTGACATTTATAGAGGCCCAGGCCAATTTTACTGTAGGCGCGGTTCTCCGGACGGTCAGTATGGGTAATTCACCGTCCGATCAGGACCAGGCCCGTGCCGGACGGCGCGTTCGTGGTCCACGTGCGCCTCAAAGAGATGTCAGCAGTAAGCAAGGGGCTCGTTATAGCCAAAGCCTGCCGGGTCAGCGGGATTATCCGAAAGAGTTACCGCTACCCTGGAACATAAAGGGCTAAGGAAGGAACATGAATGGGTTTTAGTCAATAGGAGCGCTGGAACAGATTCGATAGTCCTAATGAGAGTGTATTAATCATCATCATCATAACTAAAATGTGATGCGGAATATCTTCTAAAAATATTAGTCGCTGCCGTTTAAATCAAATAAAACAATATTGGATGGCACATAATTAGAACTTCCATATCACCGCAACAAATACAAGAATATTTTTTCCTGAATGCAGATTGCTTCTTCCAAACACAATGCAAACTTCTTGCAAAATAGAAAATTTTAAAGAACGATTATTGCAAACTGTCTAGAGGCTGCAAGAAATAAACATAAATCGTACTGACACTCTTGGGTGAAGATGTTCAATGTTAGGAAAAGTATTTTTTATTAAATTTTCATCTACGTTATAATTAGGATTTTTTTCTATTGCATTTATAATTATCATTGTAATTTATTCCAATATATTTCAACTGTCTACTAAAATTATTCGTATATATTGTAACATTCTTATACTGCCAATATTATTATATATATATATATATATCTATATATATAAAAGAAAGACGAGTTTGTTCCCTCAATTATAACTCGAGATCTGCTGGACCAATTTTCATGGTTTTTGTTTCGTTGGATTTGTCTCCGCCCTGAATAGCAGAATACATTTTTTTTTTAGTAGGTAGGGTAGGTAGGTAGGGTAGGTAGGTAGGGTAGGTAGGTAGGGTAGGTAGGTAGGGTAGGTAGGTAGGTAGGGTAGGTAGGTAGGTAGGTAGGGTAGGTAGGTAGGTAGGGTAGGTAGGTAGGTAGGGTAGGTAGGTAGGTAGGTAGGTAGGGTAGGTAGGTAGGTAGGTAGGTAGGTAGGGTAGGTAGGTAGGTAGGGTAGGTAGGTAGGGTAGGTAGGTAGGTAGGGTAGGTAGGTAGGTAGGGTAGGTAGGGTGGGTAGGTAGGTAGGGTAGGTAGGGTGGGTAGGTAGGGTAGGTAGGTAGGGTAGGTAGGTAGGGTAGGTAGGGTGGGTAGGTAGGGTAGGTAGGGTGTGTAGGTAGGGTAGGTAGGGTAGCTAGGGTAGGTAGGGTAGGTAGCTAGGTAGGTAGGGTAGGTAGGCAGGTAGGTAGGTAGGGTAGGTATCACAGTTAAGACAGGACAACGTCTGTCGGGTCAGCTAGTGTATACATAAATGTCGACGCGAAGGCGAATATTATTGCAAATCATGTTTTTCTTATGAAACAAAATTATTCATAATCTTGATAATTACGCCTTCCGGCGTTATTGTAGCAATCAATAAAAACGGGATGTAAGATAATAATGATGCTATCGATTTATGTAAGACATTCGCGCCATCTATTGGCCAATTTGTGAAAAGAAACACCTATAGTAGGGACAAGATAATAGGTCACTTTTGACATTTCATCAAAATTCAACAACGTAACCTTGTATAGGCGGGCATAAAATAAGAACTGCCCAATTGCTTAACTTTTTTCAATTACGTTTACATACCTATTTATTGTAATAATGACCGATACGAGTAATTTTACGATTTGTTTTCACTAATAAACCATTCTAAACATAATAAACAATTTCTGATCTAAAGAACTGAACGTCGTTACAATGTTGCGTCAGTCAACCCTTTTTCTTTTTAAACACTAGGGATGTTACTCTAAAAATCGAAAGCTGATAGGATTGTAAGTTGAATCGAATGCAATGATTACTTGTGAAGAAAAATCACCATAAATTTATAACCACGTTGTGATTATAGTAAAACCTAATTATACATATTTATTATTCTTTTAACTAACTATAAAAATACAAAAAAATAACTAAATAGAAAGGTCATTGATGTTGGGTGCAATTTAGGTGGATGTTGCTGGCAACACCAGTGCCTGTCGATGACGCATGTCATGTCGCCATAACATGATGATGACGCAGTCTTTTGTTGTTGTGCGAAGTGACTGTGCGTTTTTGGTGTGCTCTCTGTTATTTTCTTCTGATCCGGCTTTTTCATTGAACTGATCTTACTGACTACGTTTACCTGGCTATAAATTGGACTCCGATTGCTTAACGATTATTAAACAAGAAAAACATTACAGTCTTACTATGTCGAAACGGGGGAAAACTCTAAACAGTCAATCTCGCGAACTAGTGCTGAAATTGTACAATTATTTTGGACGTGAATCAGTTAACGATGGGCCTCTTTTACCATTGAAACCACCGAGAGAACGCGTTGCCGAAGCATTGGGAATAGGGAAGAAGACAGTAACTCAAATTCTGATAGAGAAATACGGACCATCAGGCTCAGAAGATAATACTTTACGTACACCGAAAAAACGAAAGAGGGACAAGAAAATGGTTGACGTTGATAATTTTGATGCTACTGCAATTCGCAACCACATTTATGGATATTACTCGAGAAAAGAATATCCTACACGGGAAAAGCTATTGAGTTCGTTAAAAGGCGCAGGTTTATTTTTTGGAGGCAAATCGTCTCTATCAAAGGTTTTGAAATCGATTGGCTTTAGATTTAAAAAATCCGACAAACGGAAAATCCTGCTAGAACGCTACGATATTATTTTGAAGAGAATAACATTCTTACGTGAGGTAAATAAAATTACGGATTGGGACAATGTCGTGTTTATTGACGAAACATGGTTGAATGCGAGCCATACGGTTGCGCGGACATGGACCGATGATACAGCGGCCTCCACCTCAAAAGTTCCATCGGGAAAAGGAGCCCGACTTATTATATGTCACGCGGGATCAGCTTCTCAAGGTTTTATTCCAGACTGCCTCCTCGCATTCGCCTCTAAAACTACAACAGATTACCATGAGGAAATGAACTTTGATGTTTTTAAAGAGTGGTTTGAGAAGCTGCTAGTCAGTTTAGAAAACTGTAGTATTGTTTTAAGATTAAAGTAGGGACAAGATAATAGGTCACTTTTGACAGATGTCAGTTTTATATTCATAGTGAGGTGACCTGCTTAAAAACATCGATTAAATGAATGAATCGAATGAATCGATACAGACTTGAAACATATGTGAATTTTTAAAATGATCATGCGAATCCCTGTCCCATTATTATTTTTTCTTTCATAAATTAAAGGAGCAAAATAAGACAAGTACCTACGTAATTTAACAAAAAAATTGCTTTTATTCACTTGAACTATCGGAACTGCTATCTTCATCACTGCTGTCAGCACTCAGAGATATTATTAATTCATTTTCAATAATATTGTCTATTCTCACATCTCGTTCAAAATCTTGTAAAATTATTTTCTTTGTCTTCTCCACGACTTTTTGCCAGTCTTCTGTAGTGACTTCTGCACATGCAGTTTGTAGCAGAGTCATTATTTTAGCAGTACTGAAGGGTGGTTCAGTATTGTTCCGCGCTGCATAACCCTTTATTTGTGCCCAAATAAGCTCGATGGCGTTATACTGGCAATGGTAGGGAGGCAATCGAATAACTTCGTGTCCATGCTCTAGGGCTAGTTCATCGATTACATAGCGGAGCTTGAACGTCTTAGTTGCTTTTACCAGATTTAACAACTCAACTTTTAATAAAGTTGGACTTGCCTCCACACCATTTCTTACCAGCCACGAGACAATTTCTTGCTTTTTATTTGCTTGAGTTGGTGGTTTATCAACTTGTACAGAATGATACGGAGCATTGTCCATTATAATTTTCGATGGGTTTTCTAAGCTGACTAGCAGCTTCTCAAACCACTCTTTAAAAACATCAAATTTCATTTCCTCATGGTAATCTGTTGTAGTTTTAGAGGCGAATGCGAGGAGGCAGTCTGGAATAAAACCTTGAGAAGCTGATCCCGCGTGACATATAATAAGTCGGGCTCCTTTTCCCGATGGAACTTTTGAGGTGGAGGCCGCTGTATCATCGGTCCATGTCCGCGCAACCGTATGGCTCGCATTCAACCATGTTTCGTCAATAAACACGACATTGTCCCAATCCGTAATTTTATTTACCTCACGTAAGAATGTTATTCTCTTCAAAATAATATCGTAGCGTTCTAGCAGGATTTTCCGCTTGTCGGATTTTTTAAATCTAAAGCCAATCGATTTCAAAACCTTTGATAGAGACGATTTGCCTCCAAAAAATAAACCTGCGCCTTTTAACGAACTCAATAGCTTTTCCCGTGTAGGATATTCTTTTCTCGAGTAATATCCATAAATGTGGTTGCGAATTGCAGTAGCATCAAAATTATCAACGTCAACCATTTTCTTGTCCCTCTTTCGTTTTTTCGGTGTACGTAAAGTATTATCTTCTGAGCCTGATGGTCCGTATTTCTCTTTCAGAATTTGAGTTACTGTCTTCTTCCCTATTCCCAATGCTTCGGCAACGCGTTCTCTCGGTGGTTTCAATGGTAAAAGAGGCCCATCGTTAACTGATTCACGTCCAAAATAATTGTACAATTTCAGCACTAGTTCGCGAGATTGACTGTTTAGAGTTTTCCCCCGTTTCGACATAGTAAGACTGTAATGTTTTTCTTGTTTAATAATCGTTAAGCAATCGGAGTCCAATTTATAGCCAGGTAAACGTAGTCAGTAAGATCAGTTCAATGAAAAAGCCGGATCAGAAGAAAATAACAGAGAGCACACCAAAAACGCACAGTCACTTCGCACAACAACAAAAGACTGCGTCATCATCATGTTATGGCGACATGACATGCGTCATCGACAGGCACTGGTGTTGCCAGCAACATCCACCTAAATTGCACCCAACATCAATGACCTTTCTATTTAGTTATTTTTTTGTATTTTTATAGTTAGTTAAAAGAATAATAAATATGTATAATTAGGTTTTACTATAATCACAACGTGGTTATAAATTTATGGTGATTTTTCTTCACAAGTAATCATTGCATTCGATTCAACTTACAATCCTATCAGCTTTCGATTTTTAGAGTAACATCCCTAGTGTTTAAAAAGAAAAAGGGTTGACTGACGCAACATTGTAACGACGTTCAGTTCTTTAGATCAGAAATTGTTTATTATGTTTAGAATGGTTTATTAGTGAAAGCAAATCGTAAAATTACTCGTATCGGTCATTATTACAATAAATAGGTATGTAAACGTAATTGAAAAAAGTTAAGCAATTGGGCAGTTCTTATTTTATGCCCGCCTATACAAGGTTACGTTGTTGAATTTTGATGAAATGTCAAAAGTGACCTATTATCTTGTCCCTACTTTAATAATTAAACTGAAATCTGATGCTCTCGTTAAACTGCAGTCAAAATGAAAAGGGAGCATTTGCTTAAAGATTTTGGGTTAGTCTTTTTAACAATTCCACACTTGACACTGTAAGTTCTGTTTATGATCCAGCGACACAGAAAATGGCGAAGGATTTAAAGGTCAATATCATTTAATACGAGAGCTAAATCAGTTACGATACTAAATTGACAAACTATAAAGTAACAAGACTATTTCTGGTATGTGGATGGGTGACCATCTTTAGATATCGAGACCCGTCCGTACCTCGAATACCACGTTAAGCCGCTGGTCCCGGCTGTCATTCGTGGATCTTTGGCAGTCGTTACGGGTAGTCAGAAGCCCTAAAGTTTGACAGCCAGTCTTACCAAGGGGTATCGTATTACCCACTTAGTGACTGGGGTGTGGAGGTCAGATAGGCAGCCGCTCCATGTAAAATACTGGTATTCAGACTGGAAGCCGATCCCTATATCCCTATATGATGTACCTAGAATAAGAAATTATTTTGGTGCCCGAACGCTCGATAAAAGAGTACCTTATCTTCTGAACCGATTGCCTGCTGACCAAAGAACTCAGAAAATAAAACATAAATTCGCCAAATTACTAAAGCAGTTCTACCACAAGAGTTTGTAATCCAGATTCTTAGGAAAGTGGTTTGCAGATTGTTGAGGTAGAACAAATAGGTAGATAAGGTACTTTAATTATATTAGATAAAAGAAATTTCCTGTAGTTGTCGTCCATACATAGGTATAAAATTAAATATTATTATTAGTCTACTGTAGTTAAGGTAGTTGTATAAAATATAGTATGTAGTTATATAAAGTTATGTGTTCTGTTCCCACAGACAAACCGTGAAAACAGTTTTGTGGGGCATAGTTCATAGTTCATAATTTAAGAATTTCGTAAACTTTTCTTTAATAAAATAAAAAAATAAAGTTTACTTAGGTACTCGCACTCGTAAATAAAACTCTGTTTAGGATCATAGTTTCAATTATTTATGGTCACCCTAATAAACTGTTAAGGAAAGTTTAAATTATTAATATGTTTTGAAGTACTAAATGTAGAGGGTGCTGGAGTACACCAATATTTAGTAGAAAGGAAAACATTCAGGCTCCATACATTTTTGGGACTTTTCTGAAAGCCGGTTAATGAAAAAAATTTGTACAGACGCCAGCACATCAAACTATACCTAACTGTCAAATTTTCTCAATTAAAAATGAACCTTATGTCTTTGCAATAAAGTTGAAATACTTGATAATTGTTTATCCAAGAAAATGGAGCCCATATTTTCGAGCAACTAGTTATTTAGTTTACAATTTTTTTGTAAATAATTTAAAATTTCATGGTTTTCCTTTCATTCAATTTATCAAGTTTCTTAGAAAGATTTTGTCCTTATAATTGTTCCTAACGATAAATGCAATAAAAGTACAGGCTGTCATTTTTACCCATTTTAGTCGGTTCGATACCCGGGTGTGGCAAGCGAATTTTTGAAAATCTTTGAATGCAGTTTTCTTTCTGTTCAAAAATAAAGGAAAGTTTTCTTTGAGTAAAATTTGCTAACTACAGTATTAAGGGTACTTTCCCTTCAGGGGGCATTACAAAATTCCACCCTGTATATAATTATCTACCAAGTGCCTTTAATTAACTTTATGGCAGAATCCCACATTCCCATTTACTGCAATGAAAATAAAACAAATGTGTCACAAACATCGTATCACTTTTTTATTAAAATTTATAGCATTTATTTCGAAAACTATATAAATATAAGCCATGGCATGGTAGTGAAGAGAAAGAAGGTCTCAACAAGATGCAAGGATCAGTACCAATTAGCTTGGATTGAAGGTTGGGACTAAAAATTGCGTTCCCCTTTAGTAAATATTCATTTAGGTACAAGAGCAACTTGCATAAGTATTCATTATGTTTTCTTTATTTATTATTTAAATGAAATTTAATTATTATTTACTTTGCAGGTAACTACATAGTCGCACTTGGATAAATATCTGCATATGTTTAAAAATTTAGTAAAGTAGGTAGCTCTATTTACTTACTTAAATATCGTATTCTATTTGCCTTCTGACAAAAAAAATACAATAACGTAGGTACCTAGTGACAGTTGTGCATGCACTGCATAACGATATAACAAATATTGTTCAGGAAGAAAGAATACATCATTACGTGTACCTCGGCACGTACCGACAGGAAGACAAATTACTAAAAAATATTTATTTTAGTTGCTTTCGTAGATTTAAGTGTTCATCCAAGGTTATAGCATCGTTTGCCTGCATTTATTGGAATTGTGGCAAGCCAATATTTTGTGCATGAGACTACCAAATGCGGCTCGGGCGGCTATACACCTAATAACAGCGGCACGAGTTGAGCGAAGGTTAAACTACGCTTGCAGAGGTCGGTTCGTAGATAAGTGACCATGCATTATACAGGGTGAAATTGAATTAGTGGGCTTTCTATTTCAACCTGTATATCGAGACACCTTCCGTCACATGTAAATCTCTAACAGTCGTTGCGAGTAGTCAGACGCCCAAAAGTATGAATACTAGTCTTGCTAAGGGTGTAATGTTACCTATTAACTGGGTTGTGGAAGTTAGATAGGCAGTCGCTCCACGCAAAATATCGGTATTCTGAGCTGTATCCGGTTAGACTGGAAACTGACCTTAACATAGTTGAGAAAAGGCTAGGCTACCAAATATTACAGGACAAAATATTCTGGTAGTAATACATATTCTATTAAGACTAAAACACGTCTCACTTTAATATCATGTTTATTTACAACGTAAAAATAATAACCTTACAAATAAGTACATAAACGAATCTGTATCAAGTTTACAAACGTTACAAAAATATTATGCGATATGAAAATATCAATAGATCTATGTTTGGTGGACCTTTGCTTCGGACTGGTTGCTTCATCGACCTCCCAGTAAATTTGAAGTTCACTATGTTCGGTCGATTCTGTAAAAGTGTCGCCGTGAAAACTTAACCACGTAACGCTAGGGATTGACACTATTGACAGCTCACTTGAAACTCACTTCACCTACGTTTTCACGGTGAAGATTTACAGAATAGAGGTCACAGCTCATTGGAGCCACCCGGCACTCACTCCGCACCGCCTCGCCTCCTGCGGCTAGTACTATTTATATGGACTTGTATGGGTATGTGCTCACTACTTCAAATCTGTGGCGTCACCGGTTCGCCTTGGTCGTAAGCCCTCCACGCGCGGACGGCGGGTGGACCACTCGGTGACAACGCGCTCGTAGTCCGCTGCGAGTTGCGAGATCCACTGATTGACCGCGCGACATTTATTGGAGATAATACGGCATCCACCCGTTGACCACCTGTCGACAACGAGTGGACACGCTGGGCGACGAGGCGGTGCGGGGTGGGTGCCGGGTGGCTTTAATGAGCAGTGACCTTAGCTTTACAGTTTATCACTACACTTCGTTACAGTAGGTAACTGCAAAGGGGTTAATATGGCTCATCGATTTTAAAAATAGAGGCTTTAATATAAATATGAAAAAGAAATAGTCGGGAGGTGTCGACGGACAACGGGCTGGAATTAAGGTCCATTAATAGATACAACTCTTTACAAAGCTTTATAGATACCTACCTGCTTTTCTAATGGATGATAATTATGCCTTAATTATCAGCAGCTTATTGTTCAATTATATTACCTAACACATCCTTTACTGAGTACAAAATCGAAAATATACGATACTGACTCTGTTTAGCATACTATATGGCACAACATAGGTACAACTTGTTGTAAAAACACTGTCCGACCCTACATTAAGGACAAGTACTGTTAATACTTGAACATACCTAAAGCAATATACATGGAAAGTAAACAGGAAAAGTTCCCAAAAGGCTGCCTTATTGCCGCGTTGTATGGCAATGCTGATTCTCTGACCGAAAAATAGGCCAGCCCGCTGGTCACGTGAAGAGTCGACCAATCGCTTGGCGATGTCTTGATAGACATAGTGGGCACTCGCACCCCATGGCCCTAGTGTTTCAACCCCAAACAACTCGAGTCGTGGCAATGCTGCCAGCCTTTTGGGAACTTTTCCTGTTGACAGCGATGTGGACGAATTTTTTGATGCCCTTTGATTTATTTTTATTTATTTTTCCCTCAAGTAAACAGTATTTTATTTAACGCCAGTGCTACTAACGGTCTGGCGTCCATAGCACACAGCAATGAGGTGCCTCGACGGCCGCCGCCAGAGGCTGCGTTGGCAACACTTTATAGACAAACCAAGAGAGGCAAAAATCCACCCCAAAACCGATTGTTGGGTGGATTTTTTTAAAAGTTTTATTGACGTCAAATATTGACACTATTGAAGTCATAGTGCCTATTGCCCTTCGTTACTTAAAATACATATTTAATCAAGATTCTACAACTCAAGCAAACAGGACCACTCGTAGGAATCCTATTTTTTAATTTTCTTTTTCATTGGAATAGCTCAGGATGTTGCATGATGTTCACCATAATTGTAATTATTTGAAAATTGAAAATATTTGAAGGTGGTGGATGCGACCAGCACGGGTCGGGCAGAGTTTTCTCACATAATTAATATTTAAATACATAGTAGGCAATTAATATAATACATGCAATAAGCAGTCTCATTTTACTCCACTTTCACAAATAAGGGACTCGTCAAACATACTTCAGTTCACATTGCAATAAGCAGTTAAATGGCGACCAATGCCATTACTTCATTAACATTTAAGAAATAATTGTTTGTCTCAGGGTTGAGACAAACAATCATTTCTTAAATGTGTATGAGTTAATTTCTGTGAATTATAACCCTATAATTCATAGAAATTGATTAACTACCTAGAAATTAAAATCCACAGAGGTAAAAATAAACAATTGCTGCTTGTACATAAGTCCGGGTGGGGGGATCAATAAAGAAACATTTAGATACTCGCAGTAATTTATGCAATGGTAAGAATTCCGAATCAAGTCCCCAACCACACATGCCCTCGTGCGCAGTGAGCTGGAGACTTATTTAACTAAAGTACCTAATAGTATTTTTATAAGTTTAAAACTTCTCGTACTGTCCACAAAAGTAAACCACGAGATCCGCTCGCTGTTACTTTACCATAGTTATAAACCGTCAAGAGCTTTAACTGCAGTTATGATATATACTGTTTTATATATTACCCATCGATCACTAATAAAGAACTAGATACACAATCAGCGTCAAAAAATGTCCTCACCGAATGACCACCCAATTGAACATTTGGGTGGTCTTTTCATCTAGTAGCATTCGAACGCTCCGACGGTAAACATGTCTCAGTGCTCGTTTAAAAACTGCAAAAATCACACGTCTAGGACGCTAAAAAAGGATGGAGTTTCTTATTTTTGCTAAGTATTAATATTATCATTATATAATTGTTAACATTGTATTGTAAATACTAATATTTTTTCAAGAAATCATCGTAAAAACTTTATTTTAAATTAAGTCGTAACAAATGGCAGGCGATATAATGCAGCTCAATTGTAAAGACTCTTACTAAACGTATTAATCATATTTACGCATGTCCACTTAAATTGTTTGGGTTATCCGCGTTGACTCTGTTCCATTTGTTGGAGACGCTATTATAGTTCTTATTTTTTTTAATGCGAGATTTGATTTTTGTTTTCATTTACCTGACTGCGCGATGCAAGGGAGGGTTATGTGTTTATTAGCCTATGTATGAATAATTGACCTAAAATAACTGCCACTAACTGCATAAGACTACTTGAAAAGTGACTTGTTTGGAACTTGTTAGTTGTTTTTTATCAGTCGGGTTTTTTGATATTCCCAATATTTTTTTGTGGTTGTTTAGTCGGGACTTTGAAAATATTCAATTATTTTTAGCTTTCCTCGTGATCCAGTGAGGTGTGGAGAATGGATATCAGTTACAGCACGTCAAAGATCCGAAGAATTCTTCGATCCGAAGTATTTCTTTTTATCGACATTTGTAATTTATTATGAACAATATGTCAAAAAATTGGGACAATAATATTCTTTGATTTTTGTATATTCTTCCTCACTAATTTATATTTTCTGAATGTAAAGTTCTGATTTATCTAAAAATACCAAAATCGCTAATTGCCTTTAATATTTAAGGCGTTGCCTACATTCCTAGTAGATTCCATCATCAGAACGAGGATTAGATGTAAACAGGACAAACTTGGGAACAAACCTAATGTAATGAATCATCTCAATCGGTCGATTCGTCTTCGACTTATGGGAGGTGTGCAACATAAAAATAAAAAATAAATTATAAATACGCGACGCATTGAGTAACCTCCTCCTTTTTTTGAAGTATGTTAAAATACCATACATAATAATTTACAGTACAAACAAAAAATATTGTTCTGGTTCGTCTCCACTCGTTCCTTGTGCTAGTGGCGAGCCTCGGTTGTAAAATTTTATTACTTTTTTTTGACACTTAGTAATTGTTACTTTAAAGCATGCGTATAAGGTTGAAATTGTTTTGATGTATGTTGAGCAGCGAGTACCGGTCGTAAAATTTTATTGCTTTTTGCAATAGCTTTGTGAATACGGCTTTAAACCTTGCAGGTAAGGTTGAAATTACATTAATATAGATTTATTTTACCTAAACACAATTGGCGACATTTTTAAGAGAACTTTTGTATGAGATTGTGTATCTAGTTCTTTATTAGTGATCGATGATATTACCCCATAAATTCTGTAAGTCAAATTTAATTGAGGTCAGAACAAGAGGTGATAGAACTTAAGTCAGAGCTGAGAGACTACCCCATAATCTCCTACTGCTTGCATGCTACCGTAGAATACCTAAAACCGAACGGCTACACTCGCTCACACCACCACAGACTTCTCCTGGTATCTGCCTCGAGAGTGGAATCTCATCCTCCTGTACCGTCGTAAAGGGCATTTGCCGAGGCTTCTGTCGTACGCTCCATACTCGCAGGTGGGTGGGGTGCAGTCTCCTCTCGCTACGCAGACTCTGTCCCGAAGCCCGAAGTGTTCTCTACCCTTGGCCAGGTACTGACAGTCGCGGCGGCGGCCCGCGTCCGGCCAGTCGCAGACACACGAACAGGGCTCGTTGTCCGTCATGCTGGCCAGAAATAGGGCTGGGCAGGTGCATCTGTAATTTAGATGATGTTACTACACAACTGTCATCACTCCAAACAAGGTAACCAAATCTGGTCCCATCAATAATTTATTCAAAAAACTTGAAAAATAGATAGATACCTGCGCAACTGAGAAGAAACAGTAGGTTCCTCATCCTTTTCCAGACGAGGTTCTTCGGTCGGCGTCCTCCAGTCGTTCTGGCTTTCCGCCAGGGCTCTTCGCGACGGTCTGTCCAGCTCCTCCTGACTATCGCTGTAGCTCGGCTTCCCGGCTGTAGCGGGCATGCTTATCTGCAGAGTCCCCCGGGAGACGCACGCGCAACGGGTGTGGTTGAAGAACTGCATCTTCACTAAGCTCATTGGCCCAAGCGCTTTGTGGAGCTATAAGGAAACAAATCATTATTAACCTACTTATTTTAGGTAGTTAATTATATTTTTTTTATATGAAATTGGCTGAATATTACGGGAAATCTAGTAATTTTTCGCTGTTGATTTTATTTTATGTTTAGGTAGGTACCTTAAATCAATTGTACTAACCGCCTTCCAAAAATGAAGAGGTTCTTTGTTCGTCTGTACGATTTTTTTAAGGTTCCGCACCTCAAAAGGAAAAAATGGAACCCTTATAGGATCTCTTTGTTGACTGTCCGTCCGTCCGTCCGACTGTCTGTCAAGACCCTTTATCTCGGGAACGCGTGGAGGTATTGAGTTGAAATTAGTACTACCACTACTACTACTGCCATATACTCGTCTACAGTCCTTTGACGCTGTGAAAACATCAAACTTCTGTAAAAAGAGATACGGCCGTTTATGCCGCATAAAAACGAATATTTCAACAATAAAATTTATAGGGCATTTTCCGTTGACCCAGAACTATAAAATTTGGCAAGTAATATCGTCTTACACTACAAGTACAAGGGAAAATCTGACAACTAGAGAACATTAATTGTAATTAAATCATGCAAAATCGGAACTATTTAATAATAAGAGTTAAAATATGAAATTACAGTTTTATTGTATTCGGTACTTCGAATTGACATAGAACCTTCATGGTTTGAGATTTTTGAGTGATTTTTTTTTCAAATGGATTTTCACCTATGAAGTTCTTCTTTCAAAAAATTGCAACATTCGATTATAGAATTTCAGTTGTTTTTTTAATTCAGCTTAGACGAGAAAGATGGATACTTCGAAAATTCGAGTTATTTTTGAATACGCGGAACTATCGCGGCAGAAACAGCTCGCAATATCAATGTTGCGTTTGGAGAGGGGACTTCTAATCAACGCACCGTGCGATTTTGGCTGATCTGCAGAAAGAACGAATTTTAAAGATTTGGAGCTATCGATGTTACGATTTTTTTAGAAATAAAAAGAAATATCGATGTAGTGTTTCATCAGTATTTTTTATATTGAGTAACTTTTAAATCAAAAACAATATTTATTCTAAATTCATTTTAATATTTGTAGTCACAAACTGTAATCGAAATGAATTAATCAATATTGAAGAGTTAAAAACATTAGTTTCGCACGGGTTTTTTATCAAATATAATGCGGGCTAGCTCCAACAGAGTATTTATGATTGTTGTCAGTATATTAATTAAAACATTAATTTGGCGTTTTTTCAATCAATGTACGAATTGTTGACAATTTTTATGTCAATCACTAGTAATTCAATGACAAGATAAATTTAGACGAGCAAAAAAAGGATAACGGTTGTTTGAAGTTTGTGAAAATTCAAAATCCAACCCAGTTTTCGCTTATATGAATACATATAATAGAATATTTAAAAGTTTAGAAACACGCACAAGATGTAAAAGGGAGTGTGATAATATGTGTATCGTATTTTGTGCGTATTTAATCAGTGACACGCCGATATCGCGTTTAGTTCCCAGGCAAATTCAGTGTTAGTGCTTTTGGTACGGGACTACCACATCTGGTATAGTAAGTTGTTTCCTATAAAATGTTTGTATGCCAGTCACTGGCGAGACATGTAGAACTTAACCCTAGTCATCAACGTCTAACTTAGTTTTAACACATTATTGTACCATGTTATAAAGCAAATAAAAATATTCTATTCTTGACATGTTTCGATTTCTTTTAGGTTTGTGGTAGCTGGAGTGCTCTACACCTCTATTAAGTAGTTTAAATTGGTATCATGTTTTGAAGTTAGGGCGATGGTAATGCCAAACAAAGGACACTGTCAAGAATTGTTTTTTTTTTAATATGGTTTTTTTTTTGGGTACCTATTGAACTTCGACAGCTATGTTGGAAAGATACTTACGTAGAATGGTAAGACTACAGTCTTGCCTTCTATTGGGGCGCAAACCTCGCTTTCATTGACGCAACAACCGGAGTCAGGAGCACAGCGATGCAGCTGGATGCAGGGCGGCAAATATCTGTAAAAATGAGGTAAATATTTTCAGAACAAGAGTAAATACCCTCCTGATTGAATGTCGGTCACGTCGGTTATTCGCAACGGAAATTGGCCAAGGAATCGAGAGTGCAGAAGGTATTCTAGAGCACAAGTGTATACGCAAACACAAGTCCGCTCCCTCTCCGTCACTTTCATAATCTGAAAGGGACGCGTACGACCGACGGCTATACCACCGAGGAACGGCGTGGGTCTCGATTTTTAAATGACTCCTCCCGCTCTAGATCTGTGTGTCTGACTGTCGCAACCCAGCGCAGGGCACACCACGATAGTGGTGGTAAGACCCCTCTTTGAGGAGTAGCTAGAGAGGCGTCACGGCACCTTCACCTACCGCCTGACGCAGGTCCTCACCGGACATGGATGTTGCTGGGTCCGAAAGGGCTACCGCTGACCCGAAAAATAAAGGGCTAAGGAAGGAACGTGGATGGGTTAGTCAGTAAGAGTCTTCCTTCCGCTCCACCCAGAACGGGAGGATTCATTTGATGAATTCCCAACCTTAAAAAAAAGCATCTTCACTTAGGTACCATCAGGAGAAATCAAATATTAATGCCAATAAACAAGACGATGTAGATGATGTACAGTCACATTCATACACACATCAAAAGTGTCTAGGGATCAACATATATTTTTGCAATAACTTTTCTCTTGATTGATATTAATTTAAATTTTCTTTAAGGATTCATCAAATAAAGTGTTTTCGTTTGTCACAGTAACGATAAACCAAGTCACCTTTGCATTAATAAAGAAATTTGCCATTTTCCTAATAAAGGGATTTTTGACATTTGAACCACTAACATTAAAGTTCGAAAAAAAGACTGAAATAACAGTTTTCTTTAAAATTTTATTGGGTAACTTAAACAATTAATAATCCGTGTTTCTACCGCGAACACTAACAACACAAGAACATCGGTTTGGCATACTCAAAATGAGTTCATCCAAATCACGCTGTGGAATGGCCGCCCATGTTCGTTGCAACAACAAAAAAAGGTATTTTTTTGCTCTGAATACAAGTCAGAGTGTTATCAGTCGACTTTGGACACGTTACCGAAGCACTGGTACCGTGGCTGAGCGCCATGAAGGACGGTATCGCTGCACCACACGGAGACAAGACCGATACATTCAAATCTTAACTCGAAGAGCTCCAACAATAACCGCCATGATGTTAGCCGTGAGGCTTCATCACTCTTCAGGGAACTTAATTAGCGACCAAACAGTCAGAAACCGCTTGCATGAAGTGAACCTTCATTCCCGAAGACCGTTACGGGTACCACCTATAGCAATGCACAATCGTAGGATTCGATATCAATGGGCTCTTGAACACAGAAATTGGGCAGAAGAACAATGGCGTTTCGTGTGCTTTTCTGATGAGTCTCGTTTTGGTATGAGACCGGATACAAGACGTATACGACACTGGAGAACCCCTGGACGCCAACAGCGATTAAAATCCTGCCAGGAAGTCCATCCTTATAGTGGTGGAACCATCATGGTATGGGCGGGTATTTGGATCGGCGGAAGAACTGAGTTGATTTGGATCAGAGGCAACCTCAACGCTCAAATTTATGCTGAGACGATTGTATCTGACGTCATCGTTCCTCTACAAGTGCAAATCGGTCCCTTATTTCAGTTAATGCATGATAATGCACGACCGCACACCGCAAGAGTTGTAAGACAGACTCTCGCCGCAGCTAACATCAATGTCCTGCCCTGGCCTGCTCAGTCGCCAGACTTGAACCCGATTGAGCATGCATGGGATATGCTACAGAGAAGAGCTCTGCCGAATATGGAGGGTATCCAGTTGCAAGAAGACCTTTTTTTGTTGTTGCAACGAACATGGGCGGCCATTCCACAGCGTGATTTGGATGAACTCATTTTGAGTATGCCAAACCGATGTTCTTGTGTTGTTAGTGTTCGCGGTAGAAACACGGATTATTAATTGTTTAAGTTACCCAATAAAATTTTAAAGAAAACTGTTATTTCAGTCTTTTTTTCGAACTTTAATGTTAGTGGTTCAAATGTCAAAAATCCCTTTATTAGGAAAATGGCAAATTTCTTTATTAATGCAAAGGTGACTTGGTTTATCGTTACTGTGACAAACGAAAACACTTTATTTGATGAATCCTTAAAGAAAATTTAAATTAATATCAATCAAGAGAAAAGTTATTGCAAAAATATATGTTGATCCCTAGACACTTTTGATGTGTGTATGATCCATACCACTCGTTATTCTATATTACTCAATACTCAATCGGTTTATTGCATTCCACAATGTGAACTTTGGTGGTAGGGGTACATAAGAATCTACATAGATTAGTTTTAGAGCATTGTGGGCTCAACATATTCGGCGCGCTACGAGCATTTTGCAGTCCTCGGCGAAAAATCTTTAAAATAAATATCATTTATATAGAATTTTAAAATAAAGGTTAGTATATTTAATTGTCACAGTTATTATTTGATTTCCTGTTAAAATAACTGTAATCTATGAAGATTGCTTGAATGTTTGTGAAGTGTTACGCTAAACCATATAATCCTTTAGACTTTAGAAAGTTTATAATTTTGTTTTGAGTGCCATAATTGAAAATAGTGCACCCTCTCTAGGGTTAAAGGCTATTTTTGTCTGCTCATAGTACGATTGAACCTGCTTTATCGATAGAGTAATTCAAGAAGAAGCTTTATAGTTTAGCTAGATTTCACCCGGGGTTTCGCCCACGCGTTAGTCTCTACATTGCACCCGGAAGCCGGGGGAAGTCGGTAGTAATGGATAAAATGGCCAGGCTATTAAAAAGGCTTTATGTTGATGTCAACTGGACATTAATCAAAGGTGTATACTATTCTGATCTTTGTTATCAAGTAATTAAATATAGTTTTCTAGGCAATTATCTGGTGACTGCCGTAACTTTTATAGGTTTTTTTTGCCTGATTTGATAAAGGAAAAAATTTGAACACAGACGAAGATATAAAAGGCTTGACTCTACCTGGTGTCGGCGGCTGGGGCCAGCTGCCTCACGATGAGCCAGCGCGGCTGGGGGTCCATGCATTTGCCGTTCTTGACCAGGTCGTTCATACTGCTTATTGCTGCCCGTTTAAGACCCTTACGCTCCTCTGAAGTGATTGCTGGAATTGAGTATGTTTGTTTGTTTTATTGCCCACCTACTGTAAAAACCGGTAAAGGGTGAAGCGAGGAATTAAATATTTTTTTCATGTAGGCCATTTTTGGTAGTAAATCATCAAATGAGTCCTCCCGCTCTGGGTGGAGCGAAAGGGAGTGTTATTTACTTTCCTTAAATATTATCAAACAGCGGCTTCCGCGGGACCGTTCCACTCAGTTCACGTGTCCATGTGCGGTCGGTCGCAGTTTGTTTTTGCTCCGGGTTGGAAAATCCTTATGGATATCCTTTGCCCTGAGGTGGGCAGAGGAATCTGTCAGAATCTTACTGACTAAATTGTATTAATTAATTATGTGTACCCGATATTTGCACGCCCCATGTGGCAGAATGTGATGAGACCTTTATACTATTTGAGACCTTGTATTGTACCATGTTCGGACAAATAAATGAATTTGATTTGAATTTGATTTGATTTAAAAACCACTTGCGCCGGGATCCTGACGCATGGGTGGTGGTAGAGAGCGTTGTCCGCCCTCCGCCGAAGCCCGGTGAGACTGCTGCGGGCTGAGTGAGAGGAAGTAATCTCCTCTCCCTTTCCGTAGCCTCCTTCTGCGAGATGACTGTTTCGCAGAAGGACCACCGTGTCCCAGGACTTCTCGCTGCCGACCATCGAATGCACGTTGGTGCGACCAACGTTTAACGTTAAACGCTCTACCTAACCCCTTGTCGGTGTACCCTAGCTTAGTTTAAGCGACTAGCTTCAGAATAGGCTGGTAAGTTCAAAAGAGGCTCATTTATTTTTAAAAAGTTTGCATCATTAAAAGTTAAAAAAGCATTAGTACATTATTAAAACTTCAATAAGTTTGAAGAAGATCAGTAAATTATTACCCTGCGTCTCTATTCACCCCATTATATCAGTAACCTATTGCCTATCATAAAAAAGCTACTCACGGTCTTCCAAGATCCTGGGCCGTGCGTTAGTGGCTGCGATTGACTCCACAGCGGACACCACCACAGTCTTCAGCGGCGCTGACCTGGTGAACGCCGAGGGCGTCACCCCCAGAATCTGAGGCTTAGACGTGGAACTGGAGTCGACCAGGTCATCCGAGTCCCAGTCATCGTTGCCGTCCATGGGGTAGTCTCCCTCAACAAAATCCTTAAAAATAGGATGGAACAGATAAATTATAAAGTAGGTAATTATAATTAATTATAAATTAAATAAGGTAAGTTTAATATTGGTGTGTACACATGTCATAATCCTTCCAGAATAAATTATCTTAATAATGGTAAAAAGTAATATCCACAAAAATCAAAATTCGTTGCACAGTTTAGTTCAATGAATTACTTTGGAACAAAAAGTGCCTCAGTCAACCGAAGTCGGCCCTGCCATGAATGAGTCAAACAGTTTTTGTGATTTAATTTTGTCTACACCTAGATATATGTGCATGCTGTGGTCTCCTATAAAGGAGCACACTATCAGATCAGAACCTTTTGTGTCATGAATGTTAATAATAATAATTATTATTATATTGTTTTCTGAATTTTATTATTTTAGACGCAGTTTTTTTTAATTTTCTGGCTCGTTATCATAGCAAAGTAATCAAAACCCTTTAGAACAATATTTCATGGAAAAAAAATACACCAAAATGAACCACAAATACAACTACATCAAAAATTTATTGACTGTATAAATTGACATCTGTCAAAGAAACGATGAACGTAGAAACGGTGAAATTATGAAAAAATGTTGACTCGCACAGCATCGAGACGCGCACGCCCACCACCTCCGGACTCTTCGCTCAGCTCCGCCTCGCCGCCGTCGGTACCCAGCCCCACCGTGAGCGGTGTGATAACACCGACCGCGTCTGTTGCGTCGAGCTCGAGTTACGAGTATTTTACCCCACCGACGTCGCCAACACCTGTACGTCGGCCGGGGAGAGGCCGGCCCCCGAAGAGCTTGGGACTTAGGGGCCAACCGGCCCCGAGCCGGGTCCCCGCTACCGGTGGTTGTGTGCAGCGCATGAAATGGACTCAGTCTATAAATGAGAACGTCATGCGCGCATACTACGGGGCTACAGAGGGGGGAACTAACCTCACTGCGTACCGTGTTAGGATGCTGTCTCTGTTTCAGGTACTGGAACCAACCGTCAACGTATCGGCCCAGCGACTGTCGGATCAGGTGCGGTTTATCCAACGAAATCATAGGTTGGACGATACCGCACTTGATTGATAGGCTGCGCTCAGAGGTATTGAGCAACCATAGTATCGTCTCAACTCCGACACAAACCGCGGTACCAGCGTCCAGCCACACCAGCGGTAACTGATGTAGTTCTACCGCGGTCCAATCAAGGTGTTGAAGAGGAGGATGATAGGGTTGCCACAGTAAGTAGCCAGTGCAACGACAGATTGAGGAGCGCTCTGGAGGATGCATTCCGCGAGTATAGATCCATTCCGACCGGACTTAGACCCCGATTACCACGCCTACCTATGCATAAAAAAATAAGGCGCTGGTGTTTGCCTTGGACTCGCAGCTTGAGGATTTTTTCAAAAGCAGCGAGGATCTCGTTGATACACACTCGATCCTGTATTGCGCGGCTGTTGCGGCGTGTCGATTAGCTAACGTTAAGTTCCCGAACAGTGACGAAGCTACTCGACCAAAACCAGTCGTACCAGCCTGGCAGTACAGAATCGAGCGTCGTATCGATGGAGCCAGGGTACTCAATGGCAAATTATACTGCTTGAGGGAGGGTAATACACGACCACGAGTGATGCGCTATGTAAGGCGGGCATTCTCGGGAACTGGAAACAGCCCTCGAGAATACATGTCACGAGTTACAGAGCGCATCGACTTCCTGAAGCAGAAAGTTTATGCATGGGCGAGCCGTATTCGGCGGTATAAGAAGCGGGTGGATCGATACAAGCAGAATCGCATGTTCCAGAGTGACGAGAGGTGGGTATATACAGGGTGGAATTTTGTAATGCCACCTGGAGGGAAAGTACTCTTAATACTGTAAATAGCAAATTTCACTCAAAGAAAACATTCCTTTATTTTTGAATAGAAAGAAAACTGCATTCAAAGATTTCCAAAAATTCGCTTGCCACACCCGGGAATCGAACCAACTAAATCTGTAAAAAGTACACCCTGTAATTTTATTGCATCGATCGTTAGGATCACTTATAAGGATGAAATCTCTCGAACAAACTTGATAAATTAAATGATAGGAAAACCATGAAATCTTAAATTATTGACAAAAAATTGTAAACTAACTAATTAGTTGCTCGAAATGGGCTCCATTTTCTTGGATACACAAATTTATTCTTGTAACGAATTCATTTCTAGTAACCTTTAGTATCGTGTTGTGGTGAATATTATTAGAAATCGTATTCTGAACTTCATCTCTCAAATCGTTTATTTTCGCATAAAATTTAATGAAAATTTAATTTTTCTATGATGTGCCTAGCCTTTTCCCAACTATGTTGGGGTAGGCTTCTTGATTTTTCACATATTCCCACAAAAAAATCTCAACGGGTGAGATCTGGTGATCTCGTAGGCCATCTCATTGTATCGTTTGTACAAATCTTCAATCGTCTTATCTAAATAGTAACTCGTCATTTTCGTGGATGTACGTTAATGATAAAATTATTTATTACTAACATAAGTAAACAGATGGATCTTTAAGTTAAAGAGCTTTAACTTGACTCATTAAATTTATAAGTCCAGATTTCATGGCTTTCCTTTCATTTAATTTATGTGGCAAGCGAATTTTTGAAATTCTTTGAATGCAGTTTTCTTTCTGTTCAAAAATAAAGGAATGTTTTCTTTGAGTAAAATTTGCTATCTAAATTTTACTCAAAGAAAACTTTCCTTTATTTTTGAACAGAAAGAAAACTTAATACTTAATACTGGTACTTAATGCTGTACCCTTATCTACAGTATTAAGAGTACTTTCCCTTCAGGGGGCATTACAAAATTCCACCCTGTAGAGCTTGGGAGCGACCTGAACAAAATTTGACAGACATATGCCGCCCGGATGATAGTGATGAGACGAGTGCATTCTGGCGCAGCATCTGGTCGGTGCCCGTCTGTCACGCTGAGGCTGACTGGATGCGGGATGTTGAGCGAGTGTGTGAAACTATACCAGAAATGGAAGCTGCCATAATAACACCGGCAGACGTAGCCAGAGCAGTCCGTCCGTTACCGAACTGAAAATCACCGGGACCGGATGGACTGCACAACTTCTGGTTGAAATGGCTGGTTAGTTCACTCACTTGCCTGACATCTCAGTTCCAGTCATCCTTAGAGTCTGGGTCGCTACGCTACCACAGTTTTTAACAACAGGCGTTACCCACCTCCTCCATAAGTCCGGCAGTCCCGCGGAACCTAAGAATTATAGACCGATCACATGTTTATCGACGGTCTATAAACTACTTACATCCATTTTGAGAGAGAAAATTAATAAGCACATAGATAGATATTCGATTATGTCTGCCTCTCAAAATGGGTGTAGGAATGGGTCCCGTGGTACTAAACAGCTACTCCTCATTGACATGGCCATCAAACAACAGGTTCGTCGATCCCGAAAGGATTTGTCGACATGCTGGATAGATTATAAGAAAGCCTACGACTCGGTGCCACATACATGGCTGAAGAGAGTGCTGGAGTTGTACAAAATAGATTCAACTCTACGCATCTTCATTGAGACGTGTATGGGGCAATGGAGGACGGTTTTTCATTATCCAGGGTGTCTACAGATCCAGGGGAATGATGAGCCTATATGGATTAAGCGGGGAATATTTCAGGGCGATAGTTTGAGTCCACTATGGTTCTGCTTAGCCCTTAATCCTGCTGGAGGACTCAGGCCTAGGCTATCGGTTGAAGAGGTCAGGTCATATCTCACCTTCTCTACATGGATGATTTAAAACTCTTTGCCCCCAACAAATTGCGACTGGTGGAGTTACTGAAGGTAACTGAAACCTTTAGTAGCGCCATCAGGATGGAAATTGGTGCGGATAAATGTGCAGTCATGCATGTAAAGCGAGGGAAGATTGCGGAATCCGAGGGAATCCAACTCTCGGATTCCATACGCCTTAGATCCCTCTCCTCACCTGAAAGCTATAAATATTCGGGTATGTCGGAAGCGTTGGGTATCAACGTTGCTGACATGAAGCAATTGTTGAAGGAGCGCTTCTTTGGTCGCCTGAAGAAAGTTTTAATTAGTTTTCTTTCGCGGAAGTGCGGGGTCGAGGCTTTTTAAATGCAAAGACCCTCCACAATCGCGAGGTGTGCAGCTTCAGGGATTATTTTTTTAAATCCGAAGTGGGTATATGCACCGTGATGTGGTGGCAGTGGACAAGGGCCTTACCCCGCTTTCCATGGGTAAAGAGAACTGGCGCAAACCTGTAGTACTGACTACCGATGACCGCAAGGAGTAAACATTATCGTTTGATTTTGAACTTTCGAGTCTTATTTTGCTTTTTGAATTCAATTTATCCACCTAAAGTAGAAATAAACATATATTTTACATTGCAATACAATTTGCACACTCAATTGCTATGGATAACTTTGACCATACATTCAATTCATAGATTAAGCAATAAGTAACGCATTGAGCTACAAACTCCTCCACCCAATAAATTCATCACCAGTCTAAATATCAATATGTTGTAACAAACTTGAACATACAACGAATCATGTATTTCGTATAAATGCATATAATTTGTAGGATAAAGCTATAAAAGGCGACGCATGTAATACAGTCATAAATTCTACTGTCAATTTGTGTAGTCACATAGTTTTCACATTGAGTGACCTGGTTCTCTAAGTGGTTAAATAAATTGTGTAGTTCGCTATTTACGAGCAAGCCAGGCATTTCTAGGTAACGATACATTGAAACAGCTAAATATCTGACGTTTGAATGAACCGCGAGTCGAATTAAATAAATTGTAACCTACAATTGGAACACTGTCTCAAAGGGTGTCCTGCCTTTTCGCAGAAAATTGTTTGCCAAATTTTCACTTGCCAACCAACGCTTCGCCGATGTTTCACTTTGACAACTAACGATTAGCAAATTTTTGTATGACAACGTTTCATTTGGTAGAATTATTGTTAAGCCGATTATTATAATGACACAAAACGTTTGGGTCATTTATCATTTGTCAACCATTTCACTAGGCCACACAACTATTAGACGAATGACGTTTTGTCAGTGTAACAATTCCCTTTTCATATAATGGTAAAAAATAAACTAATTTTTACATATTTTTTTTATTTAACAATCTCAAAAATAACATTAAATCTTTAAATTGGCAGCAATGCACAGCAATACTTTTTTGGATGCTGTTGAAATATACTAACAAACACTTTACTTCTTTATTAAACTGTATGTCGCTTGCGTATCTTTTAGCGAAACCCTATTCTTGAACTTGCCTAAAACAATTTTTTTTTAATAAGTATACAACAGAAGTCTAAGGTTGTTAGCAATGATACGATAGGTTAGGTTAGAGTATGACAAACAACGCACGAGCCGAGCGAGCGAAGCGAGCGTGCCGCGGCAGCGTCCGGCGATGTGCCAGAAGCGAATCGCTTTTGTAAAAGGAAACAGTTAGGTTAGGTCATATTAAAGTTAAAGTAAAAAAAAAATAATTACAATAACTACCTGTATATCATTTGTCCCAAATGAAAATGGCATCCTTGTAAATAAATTTCTTCAAAATTTGATCGAAGACTCAGAATTGCAGCTTTTTCGAAATCTAACACACATACTTTATTTTTTTGGTGCAAGATTAATACCGTGTTCTTTGCCGTATTCTATTATTAGAATATTACGCAAACAATAAATTCTGCTAAATGAAAGTTGGCATTTTAAAAAGTGTCATTATGAAAAGCAGACCAAACGTACAGTTGGTAACTGTGAGGTTGGGAAATAAAACAAAATTATATGATAAGTTGGCAAATGATTATTCGGCGGAATAAAATTCTGCGAAACGTTGGTTGGCAAGTGAAAATTTGGCAAAGAATTTTCGGCGAACAGGCAGAGAACCGTCTCAAAGACTGGGTCTGTCTGTGTGTCTACTGTGTCTTCGAAGCGCGGTGGGCGCCACATAACGGCTATCATGAAAATTATTGCACCTTTTTTTTTCAGGCTTGGAAATCATCCGATGACTTCTCCCGCTCTGGGTGGAGCGGAAGGGAGTGTCAGACTCTTACTGACTAAAACCCATCCATGTTCCTTTCTTAGCCCTTTGTGTTCCGGGGTAGCGGTAACCCTTTCGGACAATCCCGCTTACCCGGCAGGCTTGGCCCTGAGGGGCCCCTTCATATGCTGACATCTCTTTGAGGCGCGCGTGGAACATATACGCGCCGTCCGGCACGGGCCTGGTGCTGATCGGACGGTGAGTCACCCATTACTCACCGTCCGCAGGCCCGCGCAAATGATTGCACCTAAGTTTAACTTTACGGTAGCAAAAAAACTGTCTAGCAAAACATATTAGGGTACAACTGGTGGGACACAGGACTCCGCTGTGATCCATCATGCGGGCCCGGTATACGTACATGTCACATTGCTTCGAATTTTTCAGTAGGTTCATCTTCACCGTTTTGAGAGCAATCGTGATGAAATGAAATACACAAAGTAAAGCGCCTGCTTGGGTTCGAACTCACGACCCACAACTCGTAAGTCGAGGCCGAAACCACTGGGCCACCACTGCTCTGAATACACACATTAACTTTAATACACACATTAACTTTAATACACACATTAACTTTAATACACACATTAACTTTAATACACACATTAACTTTAATACACACATTAACTTTAATACACACATTAACTTTCATTTTTTTTTTCTCAATATTAATTTATCAACTTCTTCTTCTTCGTGTGGTTAGTGACTAACCTGGTGGTCAACTTATACATACATACTTAATTTAAAATAAAACAATGATTAATATATAGAACATAAAACTAAAAAATATATCATATCATATAGAAAAGCTCATAGGGCGTCAAAAATAACATTTCAGTGACGACGTTCGGTATAACGCGGCCATGACACTCTTGCTTAGAAAACCTTAGCTTAAGGAACTAAAAGTAATTGCCCATAGCCTGGTCATACGATAAAAACATTGGGGAGGCAAAGTATTTTTCATTCATATTGTAAGTCCCAGGTTGGGCGCAGACACCGCAACTTAATTGGTAACACACCAACAACAAACAGCTTTCATTTTGACAATTGAATATTTGAAAGGGTCAAAAATAAAATATTATCCTAAATCTTAAATCAGATAGAAAAAAGAGCGCTCGTCTTAAAAACTTCCATCGCCGTACATAAATTAAATATTAAGATATAATTGTAAAATTGCATTTAATGCTAATAAGTATTCCATTTGATTCTGAAAATCTGTGACGTCACATTGTTATATTTCATACAAATCACGTACAAACTCTGCGTTTTGACATTTCATAAAAAGTAACGTTATTGACTACCTACCCTTTCAAATACCCAATTCAACAACATGCAGTGATAAACAGTTACGACGCTAGTACAGAGGCCAGCACATCAAGTTACCACAATCTGTCAAATTTCTTTGATAGTATTTCAACTTTATTGCAAAGGTATAAGGTTCATTTTTAATTGAGAAAATTTGGCAGTTAGGGATAGCTTGATGTGCTGGCGTCTGTACATACCTACTATTACAACATCACTGTTGCGAGCAGTTCTTTCGTCATTAATCCAGCATTCTATACATTGTCTTGAGATAAATACTAATCTTTATTAATTGACAGTACATGCATAACATCTCACCTGTAATCCTCTAGGGGCAAGCCTTTTTTTTTAAGTCTGGGAAATAGAGTACATGCACATTTTGCCAGTTTGCTTAGGGCTCCCACACAAAAGTGTTTATGTAGGTAAATGGTTGGTAATTTATTGAGTTGCGAATTCGCATCGCGTTGCATCGCTGTTTTGGGTTTCAGCCCTTAGGTCCCATGTAAGACTATTGCCGACAGCTGAGCACAAATCCAGAATCCGTGCTGCTGCTTAGAAATTCTAGATCTTCATTTATTAAGTAATTAAATAGTACAACTAGGCATTGACATTTGACGGTTGTTAGGTAGGTACACAGGTGGCTTAACCTTTTGAACGCATGCCCCGTACGCCAACGACACAAATATGTGACAATCTACTATCAACATTAAATAAACAATTAAATCATTACTTTTATGTGGTTACATAGATATCTTAAAAAATTAAGCTCTCGTACGTGTTTAATGACATGAAACAAATTAAAAGACACCTTGGATATTGTGCAATTCATGATGATAAGAAGAAATAAAGTTGTAACTTGGCGTGGAGAGCACGCACGTGCGTTTATGTTCTGGCGTTCATAAGGTTAAGTCGAATGTGACTGCCTTATGTCAGAACACGACGTGTTAGAAGATAACAAGACAATCCATATTGGTTCGTAAACTAGCAATAATAAAATGGGAAAAATTAAAAACCCGACTGCAACGAAAAAGTTGAAAACATGTTCTTTTGTGTTGATATTAATTTAATATTTTATGCACCTGTTGAAGGATGGATTGCCAAATCTTCTGTTTTATGCAACGGCTGGCTGTTTTAAATAACTGCTCCGTTATGTAGAGCAGCTTACCAATGTTCAGCTGGATTGTCGTTGCGTTACGTTCAACTGCTAAACTCGTTCATGCACAATTTAGAATGGCTGTTCCTCAGTCACAATAATTATACTAGAGTGTCCAAACTAATTGGTTTATTTGGTATTTGGTTTATATTGGTTAGGTTAATTGTGACCAGCAGGCAGTGCGCGAGCCGAGCAAGCGAAGCGAGCGGTGCCAGCGCTACTTCCAAACCCCCTGCAGTTACTTAACTATTTAGTATTTATACGAGACTTATAGAAAACTCCGTTTTTTTAATTGTATTTTTTTTTTGAGGGTGGAAAATCATCCAATGTCTTCTCCCGTTTTGGGTGGAGCGGAAGAGAGTGTCAGACTCTTACTGAGTAAAACCCATCCATGTTCCTTCCTTAGCCCTTTATGTTCCGGGGTAACGGTAACCCTTTCGCTTAAAAAAAAGTATTTTGTTCAACTCCAGGCCCCGACGAGATTCGAACTCGTGATCTCCTGTTTACTAGACAGGCGCTTTAACCAACTAAGCCACGGCGCCTCTTAATTGTTCTTAAATCACTGTTCATTTTCATTCACATTATTCGTTTTATTAATTTCTATTCCGTCATCATCATCATTGATATGACACTAGAGTCTCGATCGACAAAATTTAGAACTAAAATCTACATTCGAATGGTTCTTTTTACGTTGTTTACATAACCTCTAATCGTTGACCCGCTGCAATGATAAATGTTTATGCAATTTTGCGTGTTAAATCAAGTTAACTCAATGGAATCTCAGTACATTACCACTAAGTTGCACCTTATTACTTAAGTACAAAAGCATGTAGTCACAGCCCAGGAATGCACCGCGCGGGCTTGAACCCGCTACCCAGAATAGCAGCAGTATTTATAGTAGCCATCTGTTTCTTTTCACTGCTCTCCGCCGACTCAATCGATGAACTTCAAAGAAAAAATAATCAATCGAATGTTTTTGATAAAACGCTTAGAGTTTGATGCTTTGTAGTTTGTTTATTTGTATGAAGCGTTTAGAAGAGTTCCATGTTTGTTTAAGGATATTTCCGTATGTCCGTGAAAGTTTTCCAAACTGTCTAGCTAATAAGTCAAGTTTAAAGGAACAAAAGAAACGCTTATCTAAATGGAAAATAAAACCAGACTGAGATTGAAGCCTCTACGTACCCCATTCCTAATTACCTATAGACCGTTTTTTCTGTAGATTTCTGTTGCGACAGTCATTTATTTTGTCGATCTTTTACCTAGGTAATATTTAGAATGGCAATCCAAAATAGTCGCGTTCCATTGTTACAAAACTCCCCATGTTCCAATATGTATTATGATCTAATTGGAAAGTCTTTCCTTAGTTAATAGTTATATAGGTACGGATATAAATCTTACGCTTGCCAACACTTCACCGGACGTCACCTACATTACAACTAGGTGAAATAGTGAACAATACGGAGGAATCCTGTCATAATAGCTTGCAGTTGCATGCACACTTATGTAATGAGAGCAGTAGCAGGCACACTCAATTGTTTCACAAGTGTGTCACTTATTTTGTAACGAACTTTTAAAAGTATCACCAGTTTATTGAGCAAGATCTGAGGTACCTTCTGCTACTTGGAATGGGCAACTAGCTTCATCTTTCTGACTGATTGTTCCCTTGACAATTCAAAAGTGCCTGTAATTGGTTTATCACTACATAGTATAAAGCAAAGTCGCTTCCGCTGTCCTAATGTCTGTATGTATGCTTAGATCTTTATGCAGTTTTTTTTTAATAGATAGAGTGATTCAAGAGGAAGGTTTATATTTAAATAACATGCATTTTCGAAAGTTTAGCGGAAGGATGTTACGTTCGAAATACATGATCAAACAACAATTCGACCACATCAATTTTGCTTTTCAATTTGGATAGAGAAACGAGATTGAATCGTGTAAAAATCAATCCTTTTATTTATTTTAATTCCAAATACAACATCACGCCAGGCTGTTATTACCCAATGGGTTAAACAGGTGTACTATCTTTACCCAAATTTCGCCATTTCTTCTTCTTCGTATCCCTGGCACGAATCCCATTCTTCTCCACACGAAGATACTTTGTGTAAGGACCAACTAGAATCAATTCAATTTCTTGTTCATTTTGACGTTCAAAACTGACTTTCTTGTGCCTATTTGAAATAAATGGTTTGACATTGACATTGACTGTATTTCAGATCTTTTTGGCCAAAAACTTCGCCACTTCTACGGCGTTATCGGTGGCAGCACAGAGGGTACTGAGGCTGTATCTTTTGGTATACAGAGGGTAATATAGAAGGTCACATCCACACCCTGCTGTTTTACCATTGAGGTAGCCACATTTTACCAGGTTGGAGTTAAATCTTCCCACTTGTATCCGGAGGTGGCTCAGGGGCTTCTAAGTTGACTACAAAAAGTTATATCTTGAAGGGAGATAGATGCTACTTTGGTGGAAGACAGCAAGTAGGAGGGGGAACAGTATCTTGCCACGGTTTGCCAGTTCTGTTAAGTAACATGTAATTCAGCGGGTTTGTCCAAAAGCTACCGCTACCCCGGAACATAAAGGGCTAAGGAAGGAAAATTGATGGATTTTAGTCAGTAAGAGTCTGACACTTCTTTCCGCTCCACCCGGAATGGGAGGAGTCATTTAATGATTTCCCACCCTCAAAAAAAAAACCACATGTAATAAGGAGTGAGCCTACTGACATCTAATTCTTCATGTATACAAATGTACAAAGGCGAATTTATTACCATAGGCAGGCCAAACTTTAGGTTATGCAAGGACAAAAAGTGCTAGACGCCATTTTAAAAATGAAGGAAACCGGGCAAAGTTTAGAGGCTTCCTATCAGATAAGATACCTAACAAATTGTATTTAACCGTTTTATTTTAGTATTTCATTAGTATAGTTCAATGGGCATCTCTGTCTATTATACCAAAATAAATGCTTCAAGTTTCTTTTCCGCGTTTCTTACATTCCCACTTCTTGAAACGTATCAAAGACAGGGGGCTAACCACAATTTCTTTAAGCAGTATTATTTTCATATTACTTCACAGTGGAAAAGAGATAGAGCTATACGCACTGTATAGCTCCGTTTCATTCTCACACTGAAGTACATTCAGTCAAAAAAGTATCGGGAATGGATGATTTGTTTATGGTTCCAAATTCAAATTTTTGTTTTTTTGTAGTTGTTAGATTGCTGTTTTCCATTTTGGCGCGGAGTTTGAGTTGCATCTGTTATTTAAGGTTATTTATATTAAATACAGTGCTGGTTTTAGTAATATCATATATAGTGTGTATTGCGAATTTCATAATGGACAAAAATATCGAACAAAGAGTTTGTCTTAAATTTTGCATCGCCAATGGAATTTCGTGTTCGGAGTCACTGAAAATGTTACAGAAGGCTTACGGTGAATCGACTTTATCAAAAACTCGTGCTTATGAGTGGTTCAAAGCGTTCAAAAGCGGTCGAGATGTGATGGAAGATTTGCCTCGCTCTGGTAGGCCGTCAACGTCTGCAACTGAAGTTAACATCGCAAAAGTGAAGAAAATAGTGACTGAAAATCCCCATTCAACTCTGAGAGAGATAGCCGCCGAACTTTCTGTATCTCACGAGTCGATCCGTACCATTTTAACTAATCATTTGGGTATGAAACATGTTGCTGCTCGGCTAGTCCCAAAAGATCTGAATTTTCTCCAAAAACTCAATCGCATGAAAGTCGCTGAGGACATGCTAGAACGAGTCAGTTCGGACCCAACATTCATGAAACGCATTGTTACTGGTGACGAGACGTGGGTTTACGAGTTTGACATGCAAACTAGTCAACAAGCTTCGGAGTGGCGCCTTCCAACTGAACCGAAACCGAAAAAACCACGCCAAAGTCGATCAAAAGTCAAAGTCATGTTGACTGTTTTCTTTGACTATCGCGGTGTTGTGCACTCTGAATTCTTACCGGAAGGTCTAACGGTAAATAAAGAATATTATTTGAGCGTTATGCGGCGTTTAAGAGAGCAAATTCGACGAAAAAGGCCAGATTTGTGGAAAGAAAATTCTTGGATTTTGCACCACGACAATGCGCCTTCGCACAAGGCTATCATTGTGAACGAATTTTTGACCAAACACTCAACAAATACCATCCAGCAACCACCATATTCACCAGATATGGCTCCTGCTGACTTTTTTCTTTTTCCTAAGCTCAAATTACCACTTCGTGGCACCCGTTTTCAATCGATAGAAGACATAAAGGAGAATTCGCGGCGAGAACTGAACTCAATTCCGGAAGCAGCGTTTAAAAAATGTTTTGATGAATGGATTATTCGTTGGCGCAAGTGTATCGTTTCTAAAGGAGCATACTTTGAAGGTGGTAAAATAAATTTGGATGAATAACAGACATTTTGTGTATTATTGATCTTTTCCCGGTACTTTCTTGACAGAGTAGTAATACAAATAATACTGCCGAAAGAGGTGGTGATTCAGCTCCAGACGATTATAGAATGAGTATCAAATCTGCTTTTACAGCAGAACGCTAATTTACTTCTTCTCCATACGAAACTACCTTTTGTAAGGGGCAACTAGAATCAATTCTATTTCTAATTCATTTTGACGCTCGAAAGTGCCATATTTGTGCCTATTTAAAACGAATGATTTGACTTTGACTTTGAGGATTTTCCACCCCGGATCGATAAAAAAAACGGTTAAGTGCGACAAATTTCATCCAAATCCGTCTAGCTGTTCTGGCTTGATTGAGTTAGAAACATACATTCAAACTGTTTCATTTATAATATTACTAGCTTCCGCCCGCGGCTTCGCCGGCATAAAATGTCGACAAATTATACACAAAAACCTTCCTCATGAATCACTCTATCTATTAAAAGAAACCGCATCAAAATCCGTTGCGTAGTTTTAAAGATTTAAGCATACATAGGGATATAGGGACAGAAAGCGACTTTGTTTTATACTATGTAGTAAGAAAGCCGAAGTTTCGCCCGTTTATGCTTATCCCATATTATTATAAGTATGCGGCGAGCGAGTCCATTGTGGATATTTGACACTTTGGGCTTTTTTTTGAAGGTGGAAAATCACCAAATGTCTCCTCCCGTTCTGGGTAGGCGGAAGGGAGTATCAGACTCTTGCTGACTAAAACCCATCCATTTTCCTTCTTTAGCCCTTTATGTGCCGGGGTAGCGGTAACCCTTTCGGACAATCCCGCTTAGACACTTTGGGCTGGATTGATGTGCTGTATTTAATGTCTGTATTTTAAATTATTCTTCGGCTAACAAAGCTTTATTAATTACTGAATGTCCTACAACAGAACTCCTTACTTTAATAAAATGTAATGCCCAGATGAGCATAATTATAGCAGGACCAACTGGTTGCGATAGTATTTCTCACAATCTAGTTTTTGTCGAGTTAGTTTTTGCGTCGCATTCCTGATGACTGATCATAATATTGACTCGACCAGCGCTCATCAGAAACTGGATTTGTAAGCTAAGATTACTTTAGAAACCAATTGAGAATGCTTAATGAGTATAAATACAATGCAGGTCAAACGAAAATGAGAATTCAAATTTGGAAACAATCGGTCGATTCTGTATAAATCTCACCTTGAAAACGGAGGTGAAGTGAGCGTGATGTGATCTGTCGTTCCACCAAATTTAGGAAATGACACTATTGAGTCTCTTTAGCCTCATTTCACAAATCAAATCAATCTTTATTTGTGAACATAAGTACAAAAAGGTGTCATTTTTAGTTTGTTATTATCAAAAAATGTTATCCGAATATTTAGAGACACTAAATTACACAGACACAGAAAAACTTCTAGAAATTTTGGCATGATGATTTTGATCCCCGCGTAAGTGTTTATTTTTGTAAAATTACATAGGCTTAGTTTTAGATATTAAGGTACCATTAAGCTTTTTCTCCTAGTTCTTAAAATATTCTTTATTTAAATACAGCTTAACTTTAAATTGTACTAGACCAAAGTAGTTGGATTGTAAAGTGATGGCCTGAAACACAGGTTTAAATTAACCTAGATCGGGCTGGTCGCTACATAAAATTGCAATTCCGAAAAACCAGTACTTGCACCTATAATAAAATCTTAGTTTTAGTTTTAGGCACTTTAATTGTATGGAAAACTTATTACTGTTGGCTACATGTACACTTTTTGTAAACGTTTTATTTGAAATAAATTATTATTATTTATACATTTCTAGCTGATCTGTATGTTTGGCCAATAATAGGCATACAAATATAATATTAGTAAGCAGGTTATTTTTACTATCATAATTAATAAAGTCTAGGATAAAAGAAATGAACCAATTGAAAAATGTGAAGAGCCGCATAAAATAAAGTAATTGAATCATAGTAATAGTAAATTGAAGTAATTATTAAGAATGTCAAAGAAAGTTAAATTTAGTCATAATTTGTCATTTAAAAAGTCTTCAATCGAGTCGGTCTTCACCTACGTTTTACAGAATTTTACAGAAGGCACTTCTGCATTGGATGTTCCAACATGTTGAACATGCAACATCGTTGTTGATGTTGTTGTTGCATGTTGCATATAAAAGTAAGATGTAATCGTAAAAGAAGATACAAAAGCTTTCACGTTACTGAAAATAACATAGACACCGCCTGGAATAATGCACAATAGATAAATGGTACTTAAAGAGATGACGATTTCTAAACTACATAATAAACCACAGAGCACGTTGACGCTTGTCGTCTGGTCGCTGCTAGAGGTGATATTGTCAACACTCTCCGTACAAACGTGTCTTAGTTTTGGTACATACGCCAGCACATCAAGCTATCCCAAACTGAGTAATATTTAACCTTATGGATTTGTAATAAAGTTGAAAATCTATCAAACTAATTTGACACATTGGGCCCCAATCTGTCAAATTAGTTTGATGGATTTTGTTAACGAAAGCCTGACAGATGACCTAGATGTAGAACGGGAACGCAGGGGGCTCACGATTCGCTGTAACATGCTGGCTCGCAGGTTTGCCAGATGTTCAAAGGCAGTCAAAATAACGCTGTTTAGGGCCTACTGCCAATCATTTTATACCTGCAGCCTGTGGGCCAATTGCACGCAGCGGGTCGTGAGTTCTCTGAGAATTCAGTACAACAATGCCTTCAGGATGTTGATGGGACTGCCTCGCTATTGCAGTGCGTCAGCAATGTTTGCAGAAGCGCAAGTGGACGGCTACCATGCCATAATTAGAAAAAGAGCAGCATCGCTGATGCGAAGAGTGAGGGACAGTCCCAACAGCTACCTGAGGGTGGTTGCAGAACACCTGGAGAGTCCTATATGGAGGCATTGGATCCGCCTACATATAGAATAATTTTAGTGGTATTTTAGTTAGTTTGTTTTATTATTTTGTGTTTTACTAACTTAGTTCTTAAGTGCCCGTGTAATACTAACACTCTATGGACTATCTTGGTCGGAAATAAACTTTATTATTATTATTATTATTATTATTATTACATCAAGGAACCCCAATCATTGGGGTATCTTGATGTGCTGGCCTCTGTTCTTGTAATGCGACACAAATGACGTACATACGCCAGCCCATCAAGCTATCCCAAACTGTCTAGTATTCCCAATTGAACATGAACCTTATCTCTTTGCAATAAAGTTGATAATCTATAAAAAAAAATGATAGATTGGGGTAGCTTGATGTGCTGGCATTTGTACCTATAGACACTGATCGTTTTGAAGATGGTTCGTGACAGAAATTTTGCGTCCAGCGTTTCGGTGGCGCTGCTTATTTTATTAATTTACTGCCGTGTCTGTTTAAACTTAACACATTTTTATCTGTTAGTGATCGAATTGGAAACTATCAATTTTTTTTTCGACTATTGGCTCGTGCTTGACCACTATCTCACCTGATGGTAAGCGATGATGTGGTGAAGCACGCTTGCCTAGAAGAAACCTATTCACTGACTTAAAGACTACTAGGTTATAGCTATCGGGGAACTCATTATTATGTTATTAAGATCTCATGTAAAATGTATTAAAAATTACACCAATAATTGAATTCAATTTGAAACACAGACGAGACTGGGAATAACTTAAAGTTATCCTTCCTACATACCAATTTTATTTTCAACATTTAATTTCCTCTTATTAGCACGATACCTAGTCAAATATAGGTTCTATAGGTAACCGCTGATACCGTCGTCTTTTGTTATCGATCGCATTCATCTCATCATACCGGATGTCAAACGCAACCGTTGCAAACTCTTTGGGTGGTCAAACGCATATTAATGCTGGGCTTCTGATGTAGGTACAAACATACTCTTAAGGCTGTTGTCCGCGACTATGTCTGCGTATACAAGGCGTTTTTTTATATCCCTTAATACTAGAGTGATATACAAGTAAAAACAATACAAAAAGTCCTAGGTCATAAAATGCATAGTTTCGAAGATATCATCAATCATAATTAACTGACTCGATGTGTATAGGTATTTAAGTATACGTATTTGATAATTGGGAGTCATTAATTTTCATTCAAACTAATCATTCATATTTGAAGTTAAAAAAATGTCAGACTCTTACTGACTAGAACCCATCCGTTCCTTAGCCCTTTGTGTTCCGAGGCAGCGTTAACCCTTTCGGACAATTCCGCTGACCTTAACCCAAACATATTATGTTTCGTATACAACTTGTAACAGAATAAACGCAATTACTCTTAAGGGGTCATTGTACTCATCATTATGAACAACTTTCACAATGAGACCAACACCGAAATCGCAAAAAAAAAATCGAATGCCTCCATACATTTATGTGCGCATAACGCGTCAAAATGTACTGAACAGCTGATTTTATTTTCGCGATTTCGTGGTTTCTCCCATAGTAAAAGTTGTTCATAATGATGAGTACAATGACCCCTTAAGAGTAATTGCGTTTATTCTGTTACACGTTGTATATATTTTTTAATATCCAGGATGATAGTAGCCTTGGTCCTTCTTCAGGCTACTTATCTCTCAGCTTTAATAAACGCCGCCTCGTCGGATCAGTGATTTAGGCGTGAAAGGTAACAGATTATTTTTAATTCGGTATCTTTGCAGTGCCCTTACAGGGTGCATGTCCCAATACTGTGTCAAGAAATTGTAATACATGCCTACTAACCAGTGTTTTACATGTTAAACTATCGCGGATCTTAAAGACTGATGCCCTTTTAACAGCCTACTATGGCATAGCAGAGTCCATTATCAGATACGGTATTATGTTTTGGGGCCTATCTACGGATAGGGATATCGCATTTAAAGCACAAAAAAAGTGCCTTAGATCAATATTTAAATTAAAAATGACTGATAGCTGCAAGCCGTTTTTCATACGGCACAACATCTTGACTTTACCATCTATTTATATTTTCGAAATTGCGATATTTGTTAAATCAAATCCGAAATTATTTCCCCGCATGGCAGACCGGTTTCCCAGAAATAGACGTGATAACAGTAAACTCTGCCAACATCCGGCTCGGACTGCACTTATGCGCAAGAGTGTTTTTTGTATGGCTCCCATTATTTTCAATAAGCTCCCCAATGACTGGAAAGAGCTAAGCTTAGTAGCATTTAAGAGAAAACTTAAATCTTTTTTAGTTAGTAAAGCATATTATGATGTGAATGAATTTTTAAGTGAATCTATATGATATTGACATGCTTTATATATATCTGAAATGTAATATTTTTCCTGATAATGATGATTGTATTTAATAATTTTTAATCTAATTTATTTTGTATTTTAATTATTTTGGACTTACTGCTGACATTAATTGGTTTTTGTTTCTTTTTTTCTGATTATCAATGACTGATTATTGAATATTTTGACAATTTTTGTATGAGTTTGACAATTTCATCAATCATTTTAATAATTATAATTTATATATTTACGTCAGCTTTGTCCGTATTAATGATTGTAAACTTGTATTAATATTTGCACACCATGGAAATATGGTAAACATGTTAGCACAACTCCATGTACTTCTTAAAACACCTTGCATGCATTTTTCTTCTTTTAATTGTATGTACACACATGTTTGAGCAAATAAAGTTATCTTATCTTATCTTATCTTATCTTATCTTAACAAATAAATAAATAAAAAGATATAAGTACAGCGATACTTTTCAATTTTAATTAGTAGGTATAGAAGTCCACGTTTGAAGCTCGTGGCTAAGTAATAACAGCCGCACAAATCGATCAGGTTAAGCTACGCTTTCCGAGGTTGGTCTATGGATGGGTGACCATCTTCAAATATCGAGAATCCTCTGTGCGTCGAAAGCACGTTAAGCCGTTGGGCCCGGCTGTCATTCGTGGATCTTTGACAGTCGTTACGGATAGTCAGAAGCCCAAAAGTCTGACAGCCAGTCTTACATAGGGGTATCGTATTACCAGTTAGTGACTGGGTTGTGAAGGTCAGATAGGCAGTCGCTTCATGTGAAATACTGGTATTTAACATCCGGTTAGATTGAAAGCCAACCCCAATATACACACATCAAAAGTGTCTAGGGATCAACATATATTTTTGCAATAACTTTTCTCTTGATTGATATTAATTTAAATTTTCTTTAAGGATTCATCAAATAAAGTGTTTTCGTTTGTCACAGTAACGATAAACCAAGTCACCTTTGCATTAATAAAGAAATTTGCCATTTTCCTAATAAAGGGATTTTTGACATTTGAACCACTAACATTAAAGTTCGAAAAAAAGACTGAAATAACAGTTTTCTTTAAAATTTTATTGGGTAACTTAAACAATTAATAATCCGTGTTTCTACCGCGAACACTAACAACACAAGAACATCGGTTTGGCATACTCAAAATGAGTTCATCCAAATCACGCTGTGGAATGGCCGCCCATGTTCGTTGCAACAACAAAAAAAGGTCTTCTTGCAACTGGATACCCTCCATATTCGGCAGAGCTCTTCTCTGTAGCATGGGATATGCATGCTCAATCGGGTTCAAGTCTGGCGACACGGAGACAAGACCGATACATTCAAATCTTAACTCGAAGAGCTCCAACAATAACCGCCATGATATTAGCCGTGAGGCTTCATCACTCTTCAGGGAACTTAATTAGCGACCAAACAGTCAGAAACCGCTTGCATGAAGTGAACCTTCATTCCCGAAGACCGCTACGGGTACCACCTATAGCAATGCACAATCGTAGGATTCGATATCAATGGGCTCTTGAACACAGAAATTGGGCAGAAGAACAATGGCGTTTCGTGTGCTTTTCTGATGAGTCTAGTTTTGGTATGAGACCGGATACAAGACGTATACGACACTGGAGAACCCCTGGACGCCAACAGCGATTAAAATCCTGCCAGGAAGTCCATCCTTATAGTGGTGGAACCATCATGGTATGGGCGGGTATTTGGATCGGCGGAAGAACTGAGTTGATTTGGATCAGAGGCAACCTCAACGCTCAAATTTATGCTGAGACGATTGTATCTGACGTCATCGTTCCTCTACAAGTGCAAATCGGTCCCTTATTTCAGTTAATGCATGATAATGCACGACCGCACACCGCAAGAGTTGTAAGACAGACTCTCGCCGCAGCTAACATCAATGTCCTGCCCTGGCCTGCTCAGTCGCCAGACTTGAACCCGATTGAGCATGCATGGGATATGCTACAGAGAAGAGCTCTGCCGAATATGGAGGGTATCCAGTTGCAAGAAGACCTTTTTTTGTTGTTGCAACGAACATGGGCGGCCATTCCACAGCGTGATTTGGATGAACTCATTTTGAGTATGCCAAACCGATGTTCTTGTGTTGTTAGTGTTCGCGGTAGAAACACGGATTATTAATTGTTTAAGTTACCCAATAAAATTTTAAAGAAAACTGTTATTTCAGTCTTTTTTTCGAACTTTAATGTTAGTGGTTCAAATGTCAAAAATCCCTTTATTAGGAAAATGGCAAATTTCTTTATTAATGCAAAGGTGACTTGGTTTATCGTTACTGTGACAAACGAAAACACTTTATTTGATGAATCCTTAAAGAAAATTTAAATTAATATCAATCAAGAGAAAAGTTATTGCAAAAATATATGTTGATCCCTAGACACTTTTGATGTGTGTAGTTGGGAAAAGGCTCGGCAGATCTCAATCTGCGATCTGAGGTGCAGAAGTCCACTTCTATATTACATGTTTTTCATCACACCCCATAGTACAATCACTTTTATAATACATCAACACCTACCTCACCAATCCTCTCTCCTCACTCATATTTTTTTTTTTTTTTTTGTATTGGCATCTCGCAGTTCAACCAAAGGGTTGTCTACTGCTTAACCGGGCTTGCCTGTGGCTGCCACAAAAGAATTGTAGCCTCCAGCCAGGGCTTAATAAAACTAAACCTAACTTACAAAACTAAGCGACTACACGCTAAGGGCACCCCCTGCGGGGTTCGGACCTCGGCTTAGGGCGTCGCTGGGGGGGGACAGCAGGGGACAGCTGGATCGGGGGTTTTTTAAAACTACTGGCTCAGCGGCAACGCGGGCTGGCTCGAGCAAGGGTCGGGGGGATGAGAGTGGACAGGGTCGTCGCGACGGGCCTCGACGGCGAGGACGGAACGACGGAAATTTGTGTCTGTGTGCTAATCTAACAGTGCTAGTAGCCGGGCTGCTCTCCTGGAGGAGAGTGGTGGCATCGTCGGGGGCAACGAGGGTATGCCGTGGACGGCGAACCTTACTGATGCGGGACGGGGTGTATCGGGAGGCGGCCGCAATCAGGGGATTGCGGTGCTTTATGGCGGTGTCAAAGAAACGCTTCGAGAGGCGTTTCATGAACTGCTGAACTGTGGGGAGTTTAAAATCTACATGAAGGTCCATGTTACGGACGTAAAAGGGAGCTCCTGAGACCTTACGGAGGAACCGGTTTTGAAGCGTCTGCATTCGATGCAGATACTTGGGTTTGGCGTGCGCGAAGACGACGCAAGCGTATGTCATAATGGGACGGATTACAGCCTTATAGAGACGCAGTTTGCACCGGAGTGACAATTTGCTGCGTTCTGTAAGCATGAATTGGAGCCTACCGAGAGCGAAAGCGGCCCGCGAACGGACCTGCTTTATGTGCTCTGCGAAACTGAGGTGTTGGTCAAGAGTGACACCCAGGTACTTGGCATGCTTCGCCCAAGGGATCGGCTTGCCGTACATGGTGATCGGATTAGGAGGGTTGGGGAGGGCCCTACGAATTCTCCTAAAGAGAACAGCCTGGCTTTTATCGGGGTTGACCTCGATTCTCCATTTCCGGAACCAAGCGCCGAGGACGTTGGCCGAGGTCTGGAGAGTCTCCTCACTCATACACGCATACACGCACTTATTTCATGGCCTCTTACTCACACATAATAATATAACGCATACACACACGAACATACACACGCACGAACATACACACACACGAACATACACACAATCACTATGTGCGCACTCTTAATCACCCAATTTTCATTTGTTTAAATTGGACTCCTCCTTTAATATGGAGGATTTGTCCTCTTATTTTTAACTAAGTACTTTTATTTTCATATTATTCAATAATTCGAATACGACACGGTACTGTAGTTGAAGGGCGGAATGTCCTAACACAAGCATTTATTTTGCTTAAAGGGTCATTCCTAAAAGTATAAATGTAACTAATTTAAGTTATTGAAAAAAAAAAAAAAATGTTTTTAGGTTAAGACTACATTGCTTTAGATGGTTGTTTCTCAAAATTTCATATTTTTATCTTTCTGAATGGTTTCTTTGGTTTTTCTATTTAATTAATGATTTTCTGGTAAAGTGCTTGTGTTAAATCTATTACGTTTACGGGGCATGCGGTGCTTACCTATAAGAAATTGTTACACGAACCTTAGATTTCAGCAAAACAATATCTCTTATCATTGTAACAGTGTAAGCAATTGTTTGTTGGCCATTAAAGAAAAAAAGGGAAGTAAAAAGGTAATCCATTACCTTTATTTTGTTCCAACTTACATGCATACAATATAAGCAATTTGAACTGAAATCAATATACAATTATATTATATAGACTACGATTAGCGTCATGGCGATCCAAAGGTGTTTCTTGCCCGTTCTCCATAATACCACGTCTACGTAACTACACTTTGAAATGGCAACGAGCCTCATCTTTCTGCCCGACCAAGCCCTTGACAATTCAAAAGTTCCTTTGGTTCAATAAAGAAACACCTAAATGCTTTAATTTGGGTTTGAGTTTGAAGGAAACGTTTTCTAAGTAACTAAAGCAGCCAATGGGGATGATGATTATTTTTGTTTAATTAGTCCGCAAGCTAGATTATTTAAAAATATTGGACAGGTATTTTTATTTTTTTACGTAATTCAAAGATAACGTCTATACCTACATTGAATTAAAATGTGGCATGACGTCACAAGTATGTAGTTTTTATATCGACTTGCGCCGGAGCGCGCTCCATTCCCCAACTTTAATGCGTTTTATATAAGTCATTTTCTATTAATATGATAAAGCAAAAAATACGTGTCAAATATTTTTTTTATTATCTGCTTGACGGACTTTATTTTTTATCTAGGCCTTATGTCTATTATATTCTCGTTATGGCATTATCAACACTCCATTCTCACAATTACACCATTATTGGAACTCCGTCAGGTACAGACGCCAGCACATCAAGATATCCCTAACTGTCAAATTTTCTCAATTAAAAATGAACCTTATGTCTTTCCAATAAAGTTGAAATACTATCAAAGAAATTTGACAGATTGTGGTAACTTGATGTGCTGCCCTCTGTACAAATCAATAAGTAAAATCACTTTATAACACAACGCATAGTTAAATAACTTTCTAGCATTTCTACCAATTAGTGTCGGGAAAGCTCAATTTTCACATAAGTTATCGTAAAAGCTACTTGTGACATCTCCGGCAATGTTGCGTACTCTCAAGACGCTTATTATTGGCATGCCGGTGATAGGAGCGACCAGTGGTGATGATACGGTATATATATATTTTTAACCGACTTCTAAAAAAGGAGGAGGTTCTCAATTCGACTGTATATATATATTTTTTTTTATGTTTGTTCGCGCATAACTCCGTTCCTTGCCAACCGATTTGAAAAATTCTTTTTTTGTTGGAAAGGGTATACTTCCCAAATGGTCCCATAAAATTTTTATCGATATCGGATAAGCGGTTTTTGAAAAATCAACAAAAATCTAAAAATTTTCTACTTAATTTATGTGGACGATGTTCTAATAAGTTCCTGTCACTGTAATTTACATACCAGGTAGTGGTATTAAAATTTGGGAGGGGGGCGGGGGGGGGTTGTGTAGGTACCACAACTAAAAAGTGAAAAATAAAAACTTTTTTACAAAAACTAAAACCGACTTCCAAAAAAAACACTACAAAGTGAAAAATAATTTTGATTTCGGAAGTCGGTGGCAAAAAATGAAAATACAAAACCGAAGACACCGACTTCCGAAATCAAAATTATTTTTCACTTTGTAGTGTTTTTTTTGGAAGTCGGTTTTAGTTTTTGTAAAAAAGTTTTTTTGTCTTATTACACTACCCTAAATTAATATAAATAAGCACTGATAGCCTAGTGGTGTGACCGACGGACTGCCAATTTATAGATCTCGGATTCGAACCCAAGGTGACTTTTAGGATACAAGTGCGTATTGTATTTAATTATTAGGTACTAGCTTAAAAATCGGCGAAAGAAAACATTGTGACAAAACTGGCATGCCTGAGAGATATTTCTCAGCATATGAAGCTAAATCAGAGGCCCATGGGCAGCATAAAAACTCTGACACCAGGTTAGTCACTAACCACACGAAGAAAGAAAGAAATAATAAAAATAAACATGTTTTGGTATTTGACAGGCGCGTGCGCGTACCGAACCCTTAACTTCTTCTGCTTCATCGTATCGACGATTCTCGTTTTATTAATTTCATTTAAGCTTCGGCCAGAATTCGGCTACTTCGATAGTGTTAGCCTCGGCGGTGTCTTTGTACTATCAGGCCAAAATTAAAATTCCTACGTTGCACAGGCCTCGGGAAAAAAATCTGTGATAAACGGACAAAAACTTGAAATTATTAATTAGGGACTTTTGGCTCAGTAAAAAACGACCACGTTAAGCTACACTTGCCGCGGTTGGTCCGTGGATGGGTTTCTAATCCCGGCTATCATACATGGATCTTTGGCAGTCGTTACGGGTCATCAGGAGCCCGCCAAGCCCAGACAAAGCGATTTTGCTTTATAAGTTAGATAATGTTAGGTGTAGATAGATATATAATCGAAAAACATAAAACACAATTCAGTTGACGTTTGCCCAGTAATGCAAGGAATCCGGTAATAGGACCTGCCCAACAATCGCATCACAGACTGCAATAGTTTCGTCGTCTACGTTTTATTGCCGACATCTCGAGACAGTGCAATGACCAGGATCGGAGAATTTAATGGGTGAATAGATCTTTACAAATAGTTAACATAGTACTACATCAGCCTAAAATACCAGAAAGGCGAAGACAGAGGAGTATTGTGTCCATCTACATTTCAACAACTTTGATGTCCTATAATGGTGTTAAAAAAAATTAACTCTAAGAATTTCGTGCGAACAACTTTTACGGTACCCGGCGATAAATATTGCACATCGACTAATTTCGGCTAATTTCAGCTACGTAGAGCGTTATCTCTGTCGCACGAAATACAAACAGTCCGGTATCTATTAGGAGCTGTTAAAAAACTTATGATTTGCTTCTTTTGATAATTCTTTGTATTCTTTGTATAAAATACACTACCGATTGTCTTTTTCCAGAGGTCGATGTGAAATATTTATCGCCGGGTACTGTACTTAGGGATGAACCCTGAAATCGTCGTAAAAGTTGATCCTAACGATGAGTACCTACCGACAATGCTCCCACGAAATTCTTAGAGTATATTTTTTAACACCTTATAAATAATAAGTGGTAATTCTATTAGAGTTAACTAGATAGACGTAATTAAGCTTACTGTAATTACAAACACTCTTTTGCTTTACCCGTGTTTCAAATTGAGGATGTACCAACAAGGCAGTTCTTCTGACCAAATTAATATCCAATGCATGGCAGATACCCCTGTATCAAGCAGAAAATAGCAGATACTACCTACATCCAAAACACAACCTGAAGTGAAAAATTACCTACTTTAATTTCGGAAGACGGTGTCTTTGATTTTGAATTTTCAAATCTATTCTACCTTTTTTAAATAAAATTCCAAATCCAAAATTATTGGAATTACAATATGAAATAAAAAATATCAGCGTGATTAGAGTAATAAAAAAATTAAACTAGTTTAACCATGAAGTCGGTTAAAAAGTAAAACTATTTCACCCATGAGTAAAACTAGTCCACCCAAGAGTAAAACTAGTTTTCAAACTCAAACTCAAAGTATTTAGTTCAAATAAACCAACTACAGGCACTTTTGAATTGTCAAGGTGTCGGTCAGTCAGAGAGATGAAGCTAGTTGCCCATTCCAAAGCAGTAGGTACCTATGGAGAAGAACGGGCAAGAAACTCCATGGACACTCTTTTAAACAAAATATGGTTACAAAATATTGGTCCACCCAAGAGTAAAACTAGTCCACCCAAGAGTCAAACTAGTTTACCCAAGAGTAAAATATCGAATACAGAGGATCAGATCGACATTGCCGTTAGATTTATAATACCTTTAGGCATTAAGGAAGATTTTCCTAGAAACTAAGGCTGAAGTTTGTTAACAAACGAAGTAGCGGGAAAAAGTTATTGTCGATATGTCATGTCGGCAACCGGTAATGGCCGCGAGGGGCGACAGACCGCACCACAACGTCTTATTACCGCAGCTCTACTACTAGATGACATCACTGACTACTGCCGATAGCGTTCAAGGGTATTGATACCAACGCAACTACGTATTAGGGTATCTGTTACCCTTATTGTCATATTATTTTCTTAAGTGGTCCAGCATTAGTTTTTCTGTGGGCAGACCATTGGGCCGTCATCTTGTATTAAAAATGATGTTCGCACGAAATATATCTGGAAATAATAATAATAATATCCTTGGACATTTCACACAACGCCATACAGTCCCAAGCTAAGCAACCTAATGCTTGTGTTATGGTAACGAGATGGCTGATAAACTACTTATATACATTTTTTTTTTGTAAATGTATATCTACTTAATTATAATAGATAGAAAAACACATGAAATACTTACAGGTCGCACAAATATTTGTTCCGTGCGAGAATCGAACCCGTGACATGCTGCGCAGCAGTCAATCGCTCAACCACTGCGCCAACCGTGTTGTCTGACTACAACTAAACTAAAACTATATCTATCTAAATCAGTGGTATTAATTAATTACCCATAAATAGAGTTCTAACACTTATATGTAGGTGCGTTTGTATAGGTAATTAATATTGTATAAAATCTATAGCCCGACCGCTTAACTGAGACCGTTCCTGAGGTAGATGTGCGGTGAAGGAGGGTTGACTGTTGTCACAAGTTGACGAATTAATGAGCTTTCGAGTGACGTCACCACCCATATCCCGCGCCGCGCAGCTATCTCAAGAACGGTCTCAGTTAAGCGGTCGAGCTTACCCTTAACTGCTACATATAACTGTTAGTAAGTACTACTACATAATCTTGCTCGTGCCAAAAATCGTAACGTATTTTGTTTTTAATATAATTTCCCAAAAAAAAAAATTACTAACAATGCCATATTGAATATCAATCCAGCGCCATTAAATACATTATTCAAGATCATGTATTTTTCAGCACCGTAATTATATTTTAAATACAAATAAATGTCAACTATTTGTCAGTCTCACATAATTTACACATACCTTGCAAATAACTTCACGCAAATCCAACATAAATAACTTTATCTAGTAAGCATTCACCGAACGGTCCGGTTTGGGGTCACATGCGCTTGCGCAGATTGTGGGCCCATTCACTAAGGAGCCGGGGAGGTTATCAGTTAGGTATACGTGTTTACAATCGGCCAAGACAGCCGGGGAATTTGTATGTATGGGTCAAAATCAAAGAGGTGAGCATCTTAGGTTTTCAAATATTTGAAAAATTAAGTTTTCTTTTGAAGAAAACTAACAAGTGGAGTCTGTTGTGTCATTTGTCATGAACCTTTCCTGTGAAAAGGTACGCACAAAAATGTATATTTTAGAAATTCTACCAGTTAATAAGAAAAATGCCAGGCACAAAAGTCATTTCGGGAACACTTTTTACTATTTTTTTTAATAATAATATAACCAACGCATTTAAGTATCACCTTTAAGAAATTGTAATTAACCTGTTTCTAAATCGGATAATGTTGTTAATTTATATATTTTTTTATTGAAAACATTTATTTTTCAAAGTACTCTCCATAAATTTTCAATTGGTGTATCATTTCGGGAACGCCCGTCATATAGGTGAACGTTCCCGAAATGACCGTTCCCGAAATGACTATTTGATAATTATTTTGTTGTCACGCTTGACGCCGCCATCTTAGATATAGGTTTTAGAGGTTATGAACAAGTGAGCTCTAATATTTATAAGATTTTTGCAAAAAATATGCAAATTTTCGAAAAACTAATCATCAAACAGCGTTCCCGTAGTGACAGAGAATTAAAGTACGCTTCACACATATCAATTTAAAAGGTACTTACCAACAAAATCAATTATTTTTTTCCGTAAACACGAAACACGCCTTTTGCTTTGACTAGCGAACTTCACACTGTTGCTCGCTAACGCCACCTAGCGTGTTTTCTTTTATTTACATCGATCAACATCGACTGCGTTCACGGAATGATTTATTAAACGTCAGACAGCATTTGAATAGTCAAAATATGAATAAATTAAACTGCTATTAATGTATTTTATACGTATATTCTTAATTTAATCATTTTCAAAGTTAAAATTAAAATATGACAATTTTAAGTCTTAATTATAAACATTTTTGACTTGTTTGAACTATGAAACATGGTTTAAGGACGCGTTCCCGGAATGACTATTTCCACCTTTTTTTGTTTAAAATCAAATAAAACATTAGTACAGAAAGATAAATAAGCTAAGTGCCGTGTAATTATGCACAGAACCTTTATTTTGAAATAAATCTTTTAGTAGTATCGAGTTATTTTATTCAGAAATGTTTGTCAGAAGCATAATGCTCACCTCTCTGATTTTGACCCGTATAAACGGGTCAATAGGTAGAATAGTGGTGTATTGCTCCGTTATGTGGCAAGTTTTATTTCTAACAAAATCTATCTTTCTCATCATTAATTTTACTGTTAAAAAAAGCATCGTAAGAACGATTGAACTCGGGGCTTTGGCCTGAAACATCATCCTCCATCATCATCATAATCGCTACTTCTCTTATTTTAAGAAACGAAGCTTTCGTTCTCTTATAATTACGAAACTTTTAAGTAATCTTTTGTTTTTTTTTTATTAGCATGGATGTTAACCAGACATCCGATCTTTCAATGCAAGAAAAAAAAATGGTGTTCCGCACATTGCCAATGCGCAAGCGCAACTTTATATTTACCTACTCAACGCAGGAAGGTTCAGAAGCATGCTGAATCCATGATAACGAGCTTTGCGTCGATGTTCCTGCTGCTTTAAGTACTAAACTTTTAAACGCCATTGTCACATAAAGTGACAAGCAAGCGCATGCCCTGTACGCCAACGACACAAATATGTGACAGAGGCAACAACAGTATAACACGAAATAAACAATTAGGTAAATCATTACTTTTGTGAGTGTTTATACAGATATCTTTAAAATTTAAACTCTCGTACGTTTTTAATTACATGAAACAAATTACAAGACACCGTGGATATTGGGAAATTCATGATAACAAGAAGAAATAAATTTGTAGCTTAGCGAGGAGAGCACGCGCGTGCGTTCATACTCCGGCGTTAAAAAGGCTTTTTTTTTTAAGGCTGGGCAATCATCCAATGACTGCTCCCGCTCTGGGTGGAGCAGAAGGGAGTGTCAGACTCTTACTGACTAAAACCCATCCATGTTCCTTCCGTAGCCCTTTATGTTCCGGGGTAGCGGTAACCCTTTCGGACAATCCCGCTTACCCGGCAGGCTTGGCCCTGAGGGGCCCCTTCATATGCTGACATCTCTTTGAGGCGCGCGTGGAACATATACGCGCCGTCCGGCACGGGCCTGGTGCTGATCGGACGGTGAGTCACCCACTACTCACCGTCCGCAGGCCCGCGCCTACGGTGGCCGGGAGTCGTCACGTGGCTCCTGACGCCCGGGGCGTCTCTCGCGGTGGCTGGGACGGGAGGACCTTTCTCTCTCCCATCCCGCCACCTCCTTCGCGAGCATGACTTTTTCGCAGAAGGAGGTGACTGCCTCCCACTCCCTCTCGCCCCGGACCATGGCTTGCACCAGGGCCGGGCGCGAGAGGTCGCCGCCGCGGTGTTAAAAAAGTTAATAGCCGCATTTGATCAGATCAAGCCGCGCAAATCACAACTATCATAACAACTCCTTACTATAAATCTGTTTCATCTCTAAATCGTTGCTACGTCTATTCTGTTGAAAGTATATCAACTAAACACTCGCCGAGTGTGTACTTTTATAACCGTTGCATAAACAAACATGGCAGTTTCTGAGAAACGCACTGGATTTCATCATAATCACACCATCTTGTGGGTTTTCTGCAATGTTTTCCTTCAGCTGACGCATCCATAGACACTGTTTATAACAACTTCACCTATGTGATAATATTATGCTCTGTATATTTTATGGCGATGTTGCAGATTTATTAATACACTCGAAGTCTTTACTACAAGTGTCTTACAAAAAAATACTTACTTACTACTCTTTCTTCCATACTTCTCTGTTAGTCGTCATCTCGGTAGTCACTCTCTTCCTAACCATATCATCTTTCACACAATCCATCCATCATTTCTTTGGTCTCCCTCTACTTGTACGAACCGCCATTGAAATACTAGCGGTGTGACTTTCGATAGTCATTGATAATTTCAATTCGTTACTTTTGAGTAGCGTACATGACAGACTCAAAATTCTTTTCACCATACAAGTTAACCTCAAGGGTCACAATAATACAAAAATACTTTCTGCAGTAAATGCTGTCCAAGCAACATTTTTGCCCAAACAAAGCTGTCTGGAACAAAAGCAAGTTTTTCTTGTTCATTCATCATTACAAAAACATTTTGTAACAACATTGTTGGCAACTGGCTTAAAGGCGAAATAAGCTTGTTGAAACAGCTCACTCCTTTCTGTAACGTTAATTTTAGTATAAACCTGTACACACCACTTTGAACATAAAGGGCTAAGGATGGAACATGGATGGGTTTATGGTCAGTAAGAGTCTGACACTCCCTGCCTTCGATCAATTGATCGAAACTCCCTACCGCTCCACCCAGAGTAGGAGCGGTCATTTGATTTGATGGCTGAGAGTATGCATTGCTCACTTTAATGTCTCGCTGATGTTGGCGTGTGTGTTGGATCATTTAGCTCCCTTCAAAATGGTTGAGCTGAATGGTGCTAAACTATACGTCATGTTCGTGAACGGGCGCTGTCAGTAGGGACTTGTCATCTCTTAGCGGCTATGGCTTGTTTTAATTTAATTTTTGAACTTTTTTTTACATATTTTATATCGGATGCTTTTACCGTTCTGCATCGTTCTCACATGTATTATAATAATATGAATTATGTAACCAACATTTTGTCACCATATTTTGTTTAAAAGAGTGTCCAAGGAGTTTCTTGCCCGGTCTTCTCAATTGGTACCTACTAAACTGCTTTGGAATGGGCAACTAGCTTCATCTTTCTGACTGACCGACCCCTTGACAATTCAAAAGTGCCTGTAATTGGTTTATTTGAAATAAATACTAGAGTTTGAGTTTGATGGTTTCCCACCCTAAAAAAAGGGTTGCCCTAGTTTGCATATAGGTACTTCCAAACTTCCTCACGATGTTTGCCGTCACCGATAGACATCATTATCAGCCTTCCGTCCTCATCCCAATGTATTTGAGGACAATGCATTCAATGCAATTCATTTCTTCCATACATTCATTTTAATTTATATCATTATCACTATTCAGTTCAACAGATAACGGATCACAATTTTCTTTATTCCTGGCCATATCATACATGTTTACACTCTGCATCCATCTTTTGTTTGAACTGTCTCTTTTCTCCAACCACCTGTATATACTTACCAAATTTGACCTTCACGCTATTTCAAATTAAGGACCGTCTTACAATGATGTTAATAGAGCATTTTATTGCTTGCATGTCACTTAATTGCAACCAGACGTTTAATGAGGTACACAAACACAATTGACTCAACTGTTTCGTTAAGAAGATGGTGCAATGTTTGCTCATTGATTAAAATGGCAGTTTAAATACGACGAGAACTTGTCTGGTAGGTACACAATGTAGCTACAGTTAACACAGTTGTTCGGAACACGGAAGAATTACGTGTTCAGAAACGTGTGTGTATACATTAAACGTGCATACGTGTATATGCATTATAATCCCTCTAATATTATTTAATGCAAAAGCAAGTTTATCTGTCAGTTGCTTGTTAACGGCTGAACGGATTTTCATACCTGGTTACTTACATGACGACCCGAGTTAGGACATAGTAAACTTTTTATCCCGTTAGAAAGATTCGTGGGATAGTTCCCGACCTCAATGCGGGCGAAGCCGCAGGCAAAAGCTAGTTAAATTTGCATGCGATTGTATTATAGAAAATCCTTTACATTTACTACACAAAAGTAACAGTTGTAGTTATTCTATATTAGGTTCAGTTCTTCCTGCCTTTGTCCCGTGTGAATCGGCTCAAAATGTTTCTCTCTTCTATTCTCCTCTATCATATACGCTATCATATACTCCATTTTCATTCTTAACAACCGTCGTGCTACCGTTCATTCCATTTTCATTCAGAAAGTCCCTCACATGATCAATATTGGCAAAGATCCAGAAAATAATGCCTGGATGTAATCCCTTGACCTGTCATTCTCTCTTAGGTGCCTCAAATGCACCCAAAGATTCGCCTTGACGCCGACCGAACTGCGGCCTCGATATCATTTTAACTCGGTCTGATTTATTAGCTTTAAACAAACTGAGCGGCATCAAACATATCTGACCTTTACAGGAATCTAAAGACTTTTATAAAATGTTGTATATGCTGTACTGACCACAGAAATAAAGCTATTGCACACCATGGTCGGAAATAACCCGTTTCGCAAAAATAAACAAAGTAACGATCAGAAAATTACCGCGCTGCGTGTGCGCCGATCGATCAAAAACTTGCTCTTTTTTACAGTTTTAGTTTGACAGTTTAATCGAATGTCGTTGTATGGAGTTTATGTAGTCCTTGACGAACTTTATGTTGTAATTAATCAAATCAATTTGGACCAAAGTATTATTATTGTACTTTATTCAGTTACATGAATTATAAATAATTGGCAGGATGACGGACCTCTTTGCAGGGCGATGCTGACCGAAGTAATAATAAACTCAAACTCAAAGCATTTATTTCAAATGAACCAAATACAGGCGCACTTTTGAACTGTCAAGGGGTCGGTCTGTCAGAAAAATGAAGCTAGTAATACATTCCTATACAAGCTAAAATCATTTCTGCTACCTATATCTATATACTTATTATAATTATAATAAAAACGCAAAAGGTACTCATTCATGCATTCACTCACTGACTAATCACGTCATCTCAAAAACAACTGGATGAAAATGAAATTTGGCAAGCAAGCTAAGAAAGGATTTTAGAAAACTCTCCCGTTAGAGGGATGAAATAGGGGATGGAAGTTTTTATGCAAAAGTTTTCAACATTGAACCCACACATTACTAATATTGCACATTTTAAATTCCAGAATTACTCCTGGAATGTAAAATGTGCAATATTCTCAAGTCTTTTCCAGCGCACGATGACGAGGTAAGGCAATATTAAACAGGATTGTCCGAAAGGGTTACCGCTACCCGGAATATAAAGGGCTAAGGAAGGAACATGGATGGGTTTTAGTCAGTAAGAGTCTGACACTCCCTTCCGCTCCACCCAAAGCGGGAGGAGTCATTTGATGATTTCTCACCCTAAAAATAAAAGGCAATATTAGTTCCCTACGTTCCTTATGTATACACGAGCTGCCATTGCTTCATCTCCTATCAATTAATTCAGCCTATTACTGTCGACTCCTAGACTGAGCCAAAAGTTTCGTCAAATCTAATCAAATCTTCTCTCAACACTTCGGAGATCAAATTCATTATCATTAACTGACTTCCGGCCACCGCAGGCACGGGCCTGCGGACAGTCAGTATTGGGTACCTAGCTCACTGTCCGATTAAGACCAGCCCCGTGCCGGACGGCGCGTACGTGTACCACGTGCGCCTCAAAGAGATATCAGCATGAAGGAAGCGGCCTGCTAGGGCCGAGCTCTGCCGGGGCGGCGGGATTGTCCGAAAGGGTTACTGCTGCCCCGGAACGTAAAGGACTAAGGAAGGAACTTGAATGGGTCAGTAAGTGTAACATAGGATGATATCCCACCCTCAAAAAAGTGAACACTGGAAGGGCGTTTGTCATCATTAAGAAACCTTTTAAACATAATAAGGATGAATGAATGCCTTCTGCTTATCTACTTGACAGCAGTTTACATGAATTATTAGGTTCTTGTTTATTGTGACGTCACCGATTTACGCATCTCGATGGAATGGGACGTCTAGAATGGATATATCGTAAGCTTACTCCAATCTGTTTTACAATATTTTCTAATCGCGCGCATACACCAAGGATAAAATATCCTAAATTGTGAATAGTGTTTTCGTTTATTGTTTTAACCTAATGAAGATTGTGAGGACACCTTGAATACAGATTTGATAGTGTGAAATAACAAAAAGTTGAACAAAATAGTTAATAAAAAGTACCTATATGACTGAATCGACGTCAATACCTGTATGATAGTTTGTATATATGGTTTAACGTGTCTTTTATAATCAATTGTATATGTGTGTAAAGGCGGGGTAACAACTCATTACAACAAATTCAGTTAAGGCTTTCAGAAACTGGAGCTAATCTGGTTCTCAATATCCATGAAACTAAATTTCTTTGTTACCTATTATTATAATTGCCTAGAGTTTAAATAATATGAATTATGAATATTTGAACTTTATTAAGTGTCATAGTTGTTAACTTTATAGTGCATTCTGTGGTCTCCTTTAAATGAGGAATTACCCCTTAATATTTGATGTTGTGCTTCTTCCTCTTTTCATGTGGATAGTGACTGTTATGTATTGTACCTATTGTAATGATATCTATTGTTGTTGGAGACCCTAAATAAATAAAATATATCGAAAACGGCAGAATTCTAAGTAAGCATTACTTTTCGATTCCTAAGAAGCTGTATAGATCGTAACTGTTTCTGAGTTGTGACTTTATGACTAAGTGTCAGAGTGTCAGCTCATAAATCAGTAGCGCACTTGTCTTTTAGTGCGCGATAACTTGCGCACACGCCGCTGTGGCATGACGTCACGAGATAAATAGGTAGTGCTGTTTTATCACAGAGTACTGGGTAATGCGAAAATTAGTTAGTCTTTGATGATCTTTCTTTGCTAGTCAGATGATGATGTTCTAGAAAATTGTGCTATTAAAAGTCGATTAGGCTGGTTTTTTGTAGTGATGGAGTTAACCCGAGAATAACCCACAGGTTGACTCTATTACAATCTATTTGGTACATAATACATCCATAATCAGCCATTAATGATCTTGACCTGCTGCGCAGCATGTGGAACAAATATTTGTACGACCTGCAAGTATTTGTTCCGAGTCTGGGTGTTCTTTCTATCTATAGTAATATGCATGTATTTACGAAAAAAAAATATAATATAAGTAGTTTATCAGCCATCTCGTTACCATAACACAAGCATTAGGTTGCTTAGCTTTTCACACAACGCCATATAGTCCAAAGACTATATGGCGTTGTGTGAAATGACCAAAGATATTATTATTATTATATTATATTAATGTTCCCATTGCTGGGACACAGGCTTCCTCGCGGTCAGTGGGAGCGGGTCGTAGATAATCCACCACGCGGGTCCAGTCTGTGTTAATATGTGTCATATATCTTCGAATGTTCGGTTCTAGGACATGTCAGATTCCTCACGATGTTTTCCTTCACCGTTGTGACAGCAGTGGTGATGAAGTAATTTATATAAAATAATCAGGGGTTCGAACCTACAACCTACAAGTTCTAAAGGCTTCAATTACTTTCATATAAGTGAAATTTGGTTGGAGAACAGAATTTTATTAAAAAGTAGAAAGAAAAGATCTACATGTATTTAGCAGACGCTAATAACCCAACACCCAGCCCCTGTGACTACTATTAAGAGACTAGACACTTTTATCAAATTTTCGTTAACAATAGATTACCAAAAAATAATATTAACTTTTAGTTATGAAATTATGAACCCAAGGAAATTTCAAAAGCATGACTACAATACAGTTTCGAAATTATGTAAACAATTACAAAGCAGCAGTTTCAAGCAGCTTGAGCTCGGCAATAAGTCGCAATTTGGGTTCAAAAGGAACCTAAATTGTAATTTTACCTAGTTGACAAAATCAGTGTACATACATAAATAGTTATAGGATGTTATTGTATTATTTATTTTTCGATTTTTTATCATTAATTTGCGTTAAATACATATTGTGTCATAGTAAGGTAAAATTTGCCATCAGTGAGTGGAATCGACTCACCCGTCGACTTTTTTTTTTCCCGTGTACACGGTACACGGGAAAAAAAACTATTGTGCTATTAGATTCCTACGGCAACATTGCAAATCATACAGCATGACGTCTGCAAAAAAAAATCAGCTGTTTCATTCATACGTTCAATACCTACTCGACCAAAACGTATGAAACCGCTGATTTTTTTTCGCGATTTCAGGTTTAGTCCCATAGTAAAAGTTGTTCATAATGATGAGTAAAATAACTGAATTCATTTAATAGGCTTTATTAATAATTTAATTAATCATTACGTTTGGTAACAAATTGCAACACTGATTTTGTACGCCCTTGTTTTATTCCAACCCCTATTTATTTATAAAACTGTTAAAAACAGGAAAAAGTAGGTATACACTTTCAATATCATTTTAATGTATCCATTTCCTTTAACAGGTAAATACAATTTATAATTGTCATGGATACTTAATTTTTTTTTAATTTTTAAGTATCCATGACATTGGAAGTGTAAACTTTTTACTGATTTTGTTTCGTCTACATCACTGTGAAACCAATGTATACCCATTTTTGACACAGTTTGATGGTTAGGTAATTTAGAAAAAAATATCGTACACATATTTTTTGAATAGTAGAAGTTAAGATATTTTAGAAAATGTGACAATGTATATATATTTTTGCTCGTGACTGTACACTAATTACGGACATAACTATTATCATTAAAGGATGTGGGGTCAAATTGTCCGTCGATCAATCGTTAATATTATCAAGTGTTTAAAATAGCTTTTCCTTTGATTATTAGGATGAACAAAACAACCCATAGACACCACACTTATAGATAGACATGTTTTCTGACAGTAGTTTGTCACTGTAATATTAGCTAGTTACTATTCTAACTATATTTTATATATTTATTCTAGTTTATAATTCATAGTACTATTGAGAGTCGCCACATTGACTCAATCCTTCATACGATTGTACAAAGATCTTTAGGCGGTAAAAAAGAGCGGCCATCTTGTTTTGTCAACAAAATTTCATAAAAACAATGGCCTCCTGTCAATGTCAGTGTCAAAAGATCCTTTAGTCTCTTTTTAAAGTGCGATTTTTCAGTTAATTCACGTTTACATGTATAATTGATTAGCCCACCTGACAGTTTTTCCAAATTTAAACATAATCCAGGAAACATTTCCAAATTCTTTTTCCCTAAAAATCTAATTTGAACTATTCGGACTATAACCCAAATTTTAAAAACAAAAAATTGCCAAATCGGTCCAGCTGTACCCAAGTGACCCGCTTACCAACGACCTGAATTTTATTTTTATTTAAATTATGTTATCAAAGCTACCGTCAAAACCATTAAAAGTGAATGCTATTGCAATTAAAAGTATGTTAACTACGCAGTAAGTTGCAGTTTGTACCCGCCTTAACAATATTTAACGACTAATAGACACTTGGACAGCAATTTGACCTCATATCCTGAAGCGATAGTGCGACACGTACAGACTTTATGTTGACCACAAGATGGAGCCATCATCGTTTAATGTTCTGGCCTCGAACCAAGGAGGAATAGAGTTATTGCATTCTTGTGTGGCAACACTGGCCACAAACGTCAAAGCCGTACAAGGATATTTTCTGTTTGATAGATTATTACAAGCCGAACAACTCCATGTGACTTTTATCGACATGTAAAACAAATACTTTATATAAGCTGAGAATTTATTCAACTATTCCCGGCCTTTACCACTTTTTAGTGCTTTAGCTGGGAAGTAGAAGTGGCGCAATAAACTCTCCAGCAGCACAGTGGAGTTACAAGAATTACTTGGCTGGCAATTGCGTTTCCTCTTCAAGGAATCAAACAGTACAAAATTCCATAAATGAATTTCTACAATCTGTAGGTACGCACACCATCACAGTAGATATAAAATAAATTCACTAATGAGTTTTTTAACACAGGTAAAAAACTCATCACAGGGACAGCCCTAAGCACTTATATTCAACACGTTAGGAAAACATTGTAATTAATGTTCATGCGACCTCACAACGAAACTATTATCATCTATCTGTCTTTTCCCTCCTATTTTGGAGTCAGCTTCCAGTCTAACAGGATGCATCTGAATACTTATCAGTATTTTACACGGAGCGACTATTTATTTGACCCTCGGGCTTCTGACGACACGTAACAACTGTTAAAGATCTACAAAAATAGCTGGGACCAACGACATAACGTGCTTTCCGAGGTAGGGAAGGGTTTTGGTATGTGAAGATGGTCACCCATCCACGGACCAACCTCGGCAAGCGTAGCTTAACCTGATCGATCGACCCGTGCGGCTGTTATTACTTAGCCACAAATCCCTGCTCCAACTAATCGACATGTAACATGATTTAATTTCCCAATGCATTATGCTATAACACCCTGTAGATACTTGTCTATATTCTTACCTACAAACTATATTTACAAATTATGTCATGACTGTGTCACAGTTCTAAGAAACCAACTGGCTTGTACTATAAACTATTTTAGATATTAATCATACCGCCAGTTAATTGACAGAAGGAATGAAAGAATTTGTTGGTTTTGATAACATCACGCCTTATTTCCCGGAAGGGTTGAATAGTACACCCAGATTTCGTCAGTTATGATTAAGTCCCATATATCCGTAAGTCCCATAGTCCCACATAGTCCCGAGTCTATTGACGCCAGACGGGTCCAAATCCAGACTCGGTTGCTGCTGCGAAAATCCAGACAGAAAAACCCAATCATACGTTGCCCCATCCGGGTATCGAACCCAAAACCTCAGTTGCTTTGATGTTAAAAAAATAGCGGTTTTTGTGGATGTGATTATGTAGTCTTTTAATAAGTAATTTAGCAAAAAGTTAAGTATTTTACTAGATCAGCGTAGATACCATAGTAGTGGCTAACCTGGTGTCAGAGCCTTTTTGCTGCCCATGAAGCCTTTGTCACCTACTTATTGATTAGTAAGTCTTACCACCTATAATAATAACAGATATGGATATCATAAGATCATTGCATGACCCAATTATCATCTATGCGGAAGAAATGCATCTCAGAGCCGAGAACCCATTAAAATATTGTACGTAATTATTTATTCACCAATACAATCCAAGTCTCAATTCCTCAATAAATATCGGTCACTACACAGGAAGAGAACCCGGAACCACGCGCAGATGTGCGCCCGCGCAGAGCCAAATAGGCCGCCATTTTAGACCAAGCCCCGATCAATATTGTGCCGCGTATTAATGTAGTTATTAACGATGAGGAAGTAATAGTACTGGCATTTATTTTTAACTCGTGCACGTGGCCTTTTCGTTATAATTTATTAAATGGAGTCAGCATGGTAAAACATCACGTATATTCTTCGAAGGGGTTCTTTCTTTTTCGTGTGGTTAGTGACTAACTTGGTGTCAGAGTTTTTATGCTACCCATGGGCCTCTGACTTAGCTTCACATGCTATTAAGAAATATTTCTCAGGCATGCTGATTTCCTCACGATGTTTTCCTTCACCGATTTTTAAGCAAGTGATAATTATTCAATACGCACATGAATCCGTAAAACCAGAGGTGCGTGCCTTGGGTTCGAACTCGAGACCTATGACTTGGCAGTCCGACGGTCACACCACTAGGCTATCACTGCTGTTTCGAAGGGGTTGGCAGAGATGAATAGCACACACATTTCTGTTACATTCTACAACAACCACAATAAAGAGTCCATCGACTATGTACCTAATATGGAGGGAATTTTTGTATTTAGTTAGGCGATAGATGACTCCGTGCTGCTACTGAGAATAACCTTTAGATCCAATGTGCGACTAGGAGAACTCTTGCAGTTGTCGCTGCGCTTGCGGCGACGGAGGCAATTAAAAAATGGTTAGTAAAGATAGAGAACAACTGATTAGTTTTTCACGATTTTTGATTTGTTTGCATAGTGAAAGTTGTTCATAATGATGTGTAGAATGACCCCTTAAAATAATTCCCATGAATTTAAATTTCAACCTGTATAGTTGCCATACTGTCTCACCGCATTAAATTAAATTAAAATTATAATGTTTGGTTTGTCCACCTACTTTAATTTCTAATAAAAAGTTTTCTGTCTAAAAAATACAATTAATAAACTATCTGTAATTTTTGCAAAATCTAAGGAATTCTTCCAAGAGAATGGGTAGCAGCCAGCGTCCTTCTGTTAGCTAATAACAACTCTGATCACTAATTCGCCTGCCAAGCGCAGTCATTATAGCAATATTTATGCCGAATAAGTAGCACAGCATTTAATTATAGACCTAATATTTTGCCCGCGTCTTCGTTCGCCTGGATTTTGAATTTTCACATACAAACTTTAAACACCCCACTACAACAGTTTAGGGATTAATGTTATATTCTAAAATAATAATAAATTAGAATTGTCTAAGGAGCCTTTGAGAGTTGGCTTCGGCCCCTCATACGCCTTCCAAAGGTCCGGGACTCCTTGGTCTCGAGAAGTGTCAAAGACATTAAAATAATATATCATTGAATATTAAAAAATAAAAATGTGACTATTATTGTTGATTCATTTTTGTTTTGCTGATGATGATGATTTTATTAAATGTTTGCTTATGTCGATGCTCAGGTTTCTAGCTCCCCCAAACCATCATATCATTCTCCTGTCCCCAAACCAAAGATCATTAAAATCGGTTCAGTGTTTTAGCCGTGATAACGTATAAAACATAATTATTATACCTGACTTGACTTCCGTGCGTCTTTTTTCGTGTGACCACTGAAAATCAGCGCTGTGCTGTTGAAACCCTATAGCACAGCATTATGCTGAGTGGAAGCCTTCTTGTCACAGTCATGACGTGCAGCTGCAGACCAAATTTTTTTTTTAAATTCATGTGTACGGAACACAGAACAGATAAAGAGGTTAGAATGGAAGTAGTTCCTGATTTGTATTAGAACGCGTGTCGCCGCATGTCTCCCACTCTTGTCTCTCCACTACAAGCAAGAGATAATACGTACGCGCATTACGCACACAAATAAACCACACGCACTTACATCGCGTGTTTACTATTGGTTGTCACACTAACGCAAATACTGCTCTGGACGTACACTCACACACGTGTTAAAGCAATTTATTTCTCATATATGTTACGGCCACCAAAAGGTCGATTAATCATATCGATAAAATTACTGTAGTTTAGTTAATTAAAGTTTTGCATTTTTTCAAGTTGCGGATACGGTACGAATAACTTCCTAATTACATATAAATAAACTTAAATCAAAGACAAATTAAGGGGGAACATCCGATACTGCCGGGAAATTTAAATTTTCTTTAGTTTTATGCTAGTTGCATGCTAGTCGTTTTACGGCATAATAATAGAAAGAAAAAAAAATAGCATTTTTAATAACATAAAACGTAAAACAATGCTACAATATGCAAAAAAACTATAAAGAAATTTTCAAATTTCACGTCCATATCGAATGCTAAGTCGAATTAACATAATATTCACCCGCGTTACATAATCATTTTCTGCAAAATGTTGCGATCATAAATTGTGATACATTTAGTACCTATCCATTCAATTCTACCAGTTGCTTCAAACCACAGTTTTCTTGTAACAGGATCTTATGGACAATTAAAAAAAAAAGTGTTTGCATCGTAAATTAGATTTTAAAAAACCAACTAAGAAACTAAATTAATAATCCACATTATACAATAATTGGTGTTAATATAAACAAAGTTATTTTCATTGTTATATTACTGACAATAATCATTCGTATACACATCTTAATATCGACATTGTTTACAATTTGGTACAACACTATCGACGCGCATAGATTTCCCAGAATTGAAGCTTTGGATCGACTCACGCGACGTTCGCAGGGAACGCAATACATTGCGCGACCGTTCACGTCGTGCAAGATCGTACCAATGTAATGCAAGCAATGTATAATTTTGCATCTGAATGCGATTTTATCGTATTGTCTACAAACTACATAATAGTTTTGTAATAATTACAAATATCACTCGTATTTTAAGGTTTTTGGAGTTACCGGTGAAAAGAAATCCCTCCTCGGGCCAAATTACACTCCTGACTTCTTTTCCGACACGTTATAATTGGGCAAGACGGCATAATTCTTTTTTTCCGCGGAGAATTGAACGCTTTCACAATAAGAGCGTGACTGTTGACCGGTGATTCTAATTTCGGTTGGGTTTGGAGCGCCCGCGCAAATGTGTGGCGCGCCTGTCCCGGCCACAAGGCCCTTCTAACCTCTTTAACTGTTCTGTGGTACAGAACATTGGTCGCCGCCGCGAACATTGTAAGCCGTTGGTCCCGGCTGTCATTTGTGCATCTTTGACAGTTGTTACGGGTCGTCAGAACCCGAAAATCTGACAGCCAGGCTTACCAAGGGGTATCGTATTGCCCAGTTACTGGGTTGTGGAGGTCAGATAGGCAGTCGCTCCATGTAAAATACTGGTATTCAGCTGCATCCGGTTTGACTGGAAGCCGACCCCAACATAGTTGGGAAAAGGCTAGGCAGACGATGATGTGTACAGAACATTGTAAAACGTTTTAAAAGAGTAACGGTGGAGGTTTTTGCCCATTCTTCTCCATACGAAACTACCTTTTGGAAGGCGCAACTTTAATCAATTCTATTCCTTGTTCAACGTTCAAAAGTGCCTTTCTTGTGCCTATTTGAATAAATGATTTTACTTTGACTGTTTCTATCTTGTGCTCGTGATTAATGTTAGTCTATTTGTTTTTTGTATTTTTTACCTAGTTAATTATCTTTTTTGTATAAACTAGTTTCTGTGACAATAAATCGATTTTTTCTTTCTTAATTATACCCACTAGCAAAATAAACTAAGTTCTCCATATTTCAATAATTATATCCTTGGTTAATAAATCACTCATATTAAACAGGTAAGGATATAAGAAGTTCATATTTAATAGTCAGTACTAAATAATTCAGTCATGATGCCATCAGCCAGGGGCCGTAAAACTAAGAATAATGCATTCATCCTTGGGCGATTGATTTAACCATTATATTTATGGCAGGACTTTACCTGGCAATTAAATAATGTAATATGTTTATACAATAATACAATGTTATTATAGTGTTACCTTGTGCTGCCCTCTGTGTGATAACACCTGCACTATGGAAGACCTTTGCGAGGCCAATGCCTTCGCTGTTATGGCTAAAGTCTGTCGTATCAAAATGTATCTAATTTTATCAAGTTATTTAATTTGGTCAAAGAATCAACATTAAGCTCATAGCTCATTAAAGCCATCCGGTACCCACCCCACACCGCCTTTATATCGACCCCGCACGGCGTCGATATAAAGAATACTAGCCACAGGAGGCGAGGCGGTAAGCGGGATTGTCCGAAAGTGTTACCGCTACCCCGGAACATAAAGGGCTAAGGAAGGAACATGGATGGGTTTAAGTCAGTAAGAGTCTGACACTCCCTTCCGCTCTACCCAGAGCGGGAGCAGTCATTGGAAGATTTTCAAGCCTTAAAAAAAAAAAGGAGGCGAGGCGGTGCCGGTTGGCTCTAAGGAACTGTGACCTTTACCATACAGGGTGGCAATGCTGCCAGCTTTTTGGGAGCTTTTCAGCGATATGGATGGCCTATGACTATGTTTCCTCTCTCTTTTATTACTTGTCCATATTATTATTAACATCTTAAGACTGGTAACTTTAAAATGATTTAAATATTGTCTGTACAAATGCTCCCAATTATATTCTAATTTAGAATCAACGATACGACGAAAAAATATTTATTGAAACGTAGAGTTGGGTTTATCATAGACTATGGTTTTCCGTTGAACCAAATCTGTTTTTAAACATTGCGGAAACCGGCATGTCCTAGAACCGGTAATTCGAAGTTATGTGATATCCAACAACCTGTACTGGGCTCTTGTGGGAACGTTATAGGAGCAACTGATTTTTTTGCAATTTTTAGGGTCCATTGTAAATGTTACTCGTAAAGATGAGTAGGTGCAATGACCCCCTAAGAGGTTTAAGCTATTTCCATGACACCACCACACTTAAATGCTGTTAAATACAAAAACAGAAAGGACACTTAGGCGTCGAAGTACTCATCCGTATCGCTGTCGTCCGGATACGTGCCCAGAAGACTGGCAGCATGGCCACGTTGAATGGCAATGCTAATTCTTTGACCAAAGAATAACCTTCCAGGGCAACATCGTCATGCCATCTGGTCGCTTACCATCGTCACGTACCAAGCCGTTTGGTTCTAATACCGTTGGTACGCCGGTGGTGGCAAGGGCCCAAGTAGCTCAAGTCATTTAATTTAAGTATAGTATAAGCTGTTATTATGTAGCACAATGCTCTAAAATGCTATTTAAAATAATAATTTCGAAAAACCATTATTTTTTAGATAACAACACCCATTACCATAATAAATTAAATCAAATAAAATAATAACAAATCAGAATAAATTAAATGGACATAACAAAATTAAATTTAGTAGGAGAATTTGTCTTGAAAGCCGGTTCTCAACCTTCATTACTTTGTACACCATGCATTGATATCGTATTACCTTGCGTTGACCATCACGATCGTCGCACGCGCATGTCTCTCTAAATCTTATGTACGATGACATGTGCCATCACGCTGCAGCCTTATTAGGATGGACATTAGTTACGTACGTACAGAGGCCAGCACATCAAGTTACCACAATCTCTCAATTTCTTTGATAGTATTTCAACTTTATTGCAAAGACATAAGGTTCATTCTCAATTGAGAAAATTTGACAGTTAGGGATAGCTTGATGTGCTAGCGTCTGTACCTGTCATGGTTGGTAGCTTATTTTATTATTACCTACCTATGTGAGCACCTATTATGTCGAGGTAGCCTGAAGGGTTACACACCGCATGCACTTAGTAGCACATGTTTAAAAGCTATGTAACTTAATCCCGGCTTCGGAATTGAGAAATTGACTAAGTCTACTTTAGTTATACTTAGGCTCCTTTGAATCAGAAATCACTAAACCCGTTTTGCTTTAAACATATTTAAAACTTACTTCTGTGTCTGTTAACTTCAAATAATTTAAAGAAACAGAGCGATGTTTTAAATTCGTTTGGCGTTAGATGCCATTTAGTGTTTTATGGTGCAAGTGAGCCTAACGAAAGTACACATGAAACTATCGATAAATAACTAAGTTTTCGCAAGTAGTTTAGTAAAGTAAATCCGGCTTACTTCAAATTCTCAACTTAGAAACCGGGTATTATTTTGCATCATTAATATATTATTTTATATACCTTTGACTTTCGTAAAAGCATATATCGGCACGAACTCACTGAGCTCTTTCAGCCATAAACCGATTGGATCCAAAGTTTTGGCAAAATAGTGTAAGAGGGAGATCACATCGTTACACGTAGTACTCTTGAACCTGACTCCTCAACGGCCCGGTCCTTGCATTGATGAAAGCTGAAGGTTATGAACGTAGACAAAAATATAACACTGTCTTTGGTGTCGTGTAAGGATCAAAGGACATTGGATTCTTACTCCTAATTATTTAAAATGTTGCTGTGTCCGACAGGGTCCATAATTATTTATCTTTATTCACACCACCATCTTTAGTAATACCTGTAGGTGTAAGTTATGGATTGCAATAGAATTGATTGATTAGATTTATTTTAGGGACAGTTAAAATGAACTAAACAAAAAACTCGTGAGTAAAATTGTTGAAAATCAGAATCATAATTTTGCTGTCTTAAAGCAATATTTAACTATACCTATAACCCAATTTACCTAGTTACACAATTTGACACAATTTCAAGTTCTATTCGAGTGCATCGGACCAGTGTTGGACACAAAGTGTGGTGCGCTCGCCACAGCGCAGCTGCCATTTTTTTTCATGCAAAGATTAAAATTCCACGATCAAAGAGAGCTTTCGAAAGCTTTTTGATTTCTAATTTATGAACGTCGTAATTTTTTCGTTAAAAGGGACTTTTCAAAGACATTCTGGATGCTTGTTTAGAGAGAACTTTGTTTCGTAACAGATCAAAGATTTGATCGAACGTTTGCCAAAGTAGTTATTTCGAAACTGAAATATCTCCCTTAAAAAAAATAAGACTAGTAGGTAACTGGCGAGCTACAGCGATTATTTACTACAATGGCTACACCTTTGCCTAGCCCTTTGGCCATAAGTTTGCAGTATGTGAAAAATACTAGAATATATTACGATAATAACACCTAAAGACGTATAACTTATGTTACGAGTGTCGTAGGAATACTATTTTATAGCTGCCTATGTCACACATGACAGACCTGTCGTAAAATTAAAAACAATGAGCACATTTAATTAAAATGTTACATTACGGAACTGGAGGGAAGTACCCAGTTTCAAACTCCGTAACAAGTACGCGGTCAGCACGTAAACCCCATAGGCTAGGGGGGTCCGGGGCAGTTCGGTTTTTGACGACCTACTAGGTTTTATCAAACGTTTTATTAATATAACCTCAGAAATATGAAACTACTAGCTACTGCCAGCGGCTTCGCCCGCGGGAATTACCCCCACGGGAACCAAGATAAAAGTATCCTATGTGTTCATCCAGGTCATAAACTACCTCTGTGCCAAGTTTCATCTAGATCCGTTCAGCCGTTTGAGCGTGAAGGACGGACAAACATACAAACTCACACACACACACACACATATAATATAGGCGACAGTGTGAGAGACGCCTTTATTATATAATATTAGTGTGATGTTGTGGCCCCCATTAGAGCTGTATTATCCTTATCATAAATAGCTGTGCCTAATATGAAACCTGTATGTATTGGATTAACCACAAAGTTCGCACTTCATTAAAATATTTTCCTACTAATTTGCGTCGTTGATAATGTAAATTCCATGGTTTTATAATTGGATCGCTCAAGATAACGCTAGCCTTAGTGGGTTTGTCCACCGCAGCCGTCACCGGGACGTAATTGGGAAAGAGACGACGGCGCCGAAGAAGCAATACCTACACACATTTACTATGACCGTGTGTCCACCCCAGCTCCGCCATCTAACGGCCGTCATCCCGGCGGCCAAAGTATGGAGTGGTTTGATGTACCGCTAGAACTCGGCTTACGATAGTGCCGGACCGAATTGCTGGCAAGATAGAACACGTATCTTGTCCAAATAAAAAGAAAGAAGGAAGATAGAAAAAATGTTTATTCTGCACAAACAAAACACATTAAAACCATTGACAATTAGTATCTCGGCCATGGACAATGAATGGACCACCGACAAAAACTGACAACTTCAAACCAAATCTTTTCATTTGTCTATAGTAATAATAACATTCATAACAGACTGACCCGCCGAGTTTGGTCGCGGTAGTAAATGATCACCGTCAACGGTACGTCACGTGCAATTCGAATAATCTCGTTTCTCGGTGACGTCCCGGTGACGGATGCGGTAAACGAATGCCTTTAGGCTACCTAGGATAATTTTAAGGAAAAGCACATTTTTTTTAGGAAAAAGATAGTGGTAACTATAAGGAAAATGGAGCTTGATTACAACTTAGTACGGTTAGCAACGGTATCCAATTAACATTAATTTCATATAATATAGTTTTTGTGTGCCTAATATAATAATTTAACACAATTTAAGAAAACAGAACGGCTTTCAAATTAAATTAGCAGTAGGTACTTAGTCTTATTTTTACATGAAATACTTAAAATAGAGCCACAAATCGAGGTTCCCGAATAACAAATTAATTTTGCAAATCAATGCTTATACGAGTATCTTTACACCTCTTTGATGTCCCAATCGTTAACATTTACACGCGACACTACTCATAGATGAACTAAACAATTTATCATCTAAAAATACTAACTTTATGAGCTAATTTATTACCCGGTCATCTTTCCGGGTTAACGGTTCATCATGGTACTTCGTAACCACTACGTAACATAAACTAGTTAATTACCAGTTACTCAACCAATGTCTAGCCTTTTTAAAACTATGTTGGGGTGGCTTCCAGTCTGACTGGATGTAGCCGAATAACAGTATTTTACATGGAACAACTGCCAGCGTGACCTCTACAACCCAGTTACTGTAGAAAAGATACGCGTTGGTAAGACTGGTTGTCAGACTGAGATCGCTGAAGACTGTCAAAGATCTACCAATGATTTTTTTTTAAGGCTGGGAAATCATCCAATGATTTCGCCCACTCTGGATGGAGCGGAAGGGAGTGTCAGACTCTTACTGACTAAAACCAATCCATGTTCCTTCCTTAGCCCTTTATGTTCCGGGGTAGCGGTAACCCTTTCGGACAATCCCGCTTACCTGGCAGGCTTGACCTTAAAGGGCCCTTTCATATGCTGACATCTCTTTGAGGCGCGCGTGGGAGTCCATCGGCTTAAGGTGCGTTCCGAGCGAGCCACGTAGGGGATTCGACTCTCGATCTGTAATGGATGATCAACCATCCACGAACGCAGCTTATGTAACCTTGGGTCGACCCGTGCGGTGGTTTTATGTATCCAGGAGCCTCTTAATTACTAGTTTACCATCAGATACATAATGTTTCTCGGTAATAACTGAGGCGAATCGTAGTTACCTCGAAGGCGATTGATAATAAAATGATTTACATAAATACATTCAGTTATAATTATTGTAAGGTATTTTATTATAGCTGTAATAAAATGATTAATTTTTACACAAATTGTCTTTATTTTTTAATGGGACTCCATTCACAATTTGTGTGATGAACTTTAGCTTATTGTAATGATAACACACCTATAACAACGCATGTTTTTCTCTAAAGAGGTAGTGGCTCAGGCGTACCTCATTTCTCCGGAATGACTTTGACCTTGTAAAAAGTCATTTTTACACCTTTATGAGCTCGGAGGGTTGTATTAATGATTTTGATGATTATAATTCTGTAACTGCATACGTCTTACAGCCGCGAATCAAATGTTCATCAACATACAACCTATCACTGGCCTGCAAATTGCAAAAAACTTAAGAAAATTTGAATTTCGCGGGCTACCCTGGAACATCAACCTTAAGGTTTGTTTTTAACCAACTGAAAGGAGTAGTTTCTATGTTCGTCTGTAGGTACTTATATATAACTTTTTCTGTATTATCATTGATATTTTTGTCAATTATGGACCGATTTTTTTGGTCTATGAATAAACATGTTTACGTACGCAAGTCTTCATTCACCTGCCCTTACAGCACGTCTTTTTTTCCATACTATTGGTTGTCATCTCGGTTATCACTCCGTTTCTAGCCATATAATTATATCGTCTTTTACAAAATCCATCCATCGTTTCTTTGGCTTTCCAATACTTGTATAGCCAAACACATTCATACTCATAACTTTCCTGACAACATTTTCTCATTCCGCCGCATAGCATACCCAAGTACCTACGCAAGTATCTATGGGCTACAATAAAATAAAAGTATTCAGATGGAACTTTGAGTGAAAGTACTAAGGTTGAATGTTTTCTTGAGTTCAAAGACCGATAAATAGGTAAGGTAAAATAGATGCTTATAAGCAGTCAAGCATCAGATAAACATCATGCAATACAAGCAATAAAACAAAATAATAATCATCATATCTCACATAGAGTTAGCATACATTTATTATGCAAATGTTGGACAACCATGTTTAAAAATAAATTGTTGCACGCCCTTGGTTCGAAAACTTTACGTTACTTTGGCACCTATGGTAATTTATTTATCAATGGTATGTACCTAATCGTAATCAATCAGTAATAGTATGGGTAGAGCTCATAGGGCTTCAAAAAATCGTCTCCTTCGCTGTCTGTGGGAAATGTGCCCAAAAGGCTGGCAGCGGTGCCACGTTGGGTGGCAATGCTGATTCTTTGATAGCCCTTTGGTCAGTGTAAAGTCGACCAACCGCTGAGCGATATCCCGACTTCCCTTTTATTTTTATTACCTGTACACATATTTTTTTTTTGCTATAGTATGGGTTATAAATATAATTATAATACTATATGTTACATCCTGTAACATTTAGTTACTTTCATGCGATTTAGAGAAAGTCACTACCAATACAATATGCAAATGTTGCCATATTCAATTAGGAGGGGAAAGAAACAAATAATAATAATAATAGGAATGATGAGCCTATATGGATTAAACGGGGAATATTTCAGGGCGACAGTTTGAGTCCACTTTGGTTCTGCTTAGCTCTGAATCCTCTTAGCACTCTGCTGGAGGATTCAGGTCTAGGTTATCGGTTGAAGAGAGGTGGTCAGGTCATATCTCACCTCTTCTTCATGGATGATTTAAAACTCTTTGCCCCCAACAAATTGCGACTGATGGAGTTACTGAAGGTAACTGAAACTTGTAGTAGCGCCATCAGGATGGAATTTGGTGCGGATAAATGTGCAGTCATGCATGTAAAGCGAGGGGAGATTGTGGAATCCGAGGGAATCCAACTCTCGGATTCCATACACCATAGATCCCTCTCCTCATCCGAAAGCTATAAGTATTTGGGTATGTCGGAAGCGTTGGGTATCAATGTTACTGACATGAAGCAATCGTTGAAGGAGCGCTTCTTTGGTCGCCTGAAGAAAGTTTTGATTCGTCTTCTTTCAGGCGGAAACAAGGTGCGCGCCTTTAACGGTTGGGTCATGCCGGTTTTGATGTACTCTTTCGGCATTCTCAAATGGACTCAGACCGAACTTGACGCCTTGGATAGGAGGGTCCGTACACTGCTGACCGCAAACCGGATGCATCACCCACGATCATCGGTGATGAGACTGTATATCCCGCGGAAGTGCGGGGGTCGAGGCTTTTTAAATGCAAAGACCCTCCACAATCGCGAGATTTGCAGTCTCAGGGATTATTTTTTAAAAGCCGATGTGGGTATGCACCGTGTTGTGGTGGCAGTGGACATAGGCCTCACCCCGCTTTCCATGGGTAAAGAGAACTGGCGCACACCTGCAGTACTGACTACCGATGACCGCAAGGAGATATGGCAAGGCAAGGAGCTTCACGGGCGCTTCTATCGGGTTCTTCATGAGCCCGGTGTAGACTTCTTAGCGTCCGTGTCCTGGTTACGTTTTGGTGACCTTTTTGGGGAAACTGAAGGTTTCGTCTGTGCAATTATGGACGAAGTTATCTTGACGAATAACTATCGGAGACATATTATGAAGGACGGGACGGTTGACGTGTGTCGGGCATGCCACCGTCCAGGTGAGTCCATCAGACATATTATCTCTGGTTGTTCTCGTTTAGCTAACGGCGAGTACTTGCACAGGCATAACCAAGTGGCCAGGATTATTCACCAGAAACTTGCTTTGAAATATAAACTTGTAGACTCTGAGGTACCGTATTACAAGTATTTTTTTTATTTTTTATTTTATTTTATTTATATAAGGAAAAACAAACAGTAGCACAATAAGATACAGTTACAAAATCTAAAATATTACATTTTGAACAATTATGCTACCCACTACGTTCTCCACAGATTACCATTTAAAGTACTTAAAACTAGCTAGTAACACAGACATTACTTAAATAACTTAAATAATTCACAAAAGAGCATTGTACAGAAAAAGAGCATTGTACAGAAAAAAATAAATAAAAAATAAGTATTGTACAGAGGCCAGCACAACAAGTCACAACAAACCGCCAAATCCTCTCAATCGATACCGAACTCAAATCCTTGAGTTCGGTATCGACTGAGAACCAGTGAAGAAGAAGAAGTGTGAAGTGATTTTGAGCCTTAATAGGTTAATCCTAACCCATTAAGGCTCAAAATCACTCGGGGAAACCTGACAGTCCGGTAACCTGATGCGCCGGCGACCATACATTGTAATTATGATTTTAACTCAGTATCTTAATTTCTAATTGGGGTGTATAAGGTCTTGCGTTAATTATGTCACACATTGTGTATTGGTTTGTTGGTCTCTTAGGGTTGCTAGGATTTGCTTTTTAAATGCATTTTTATTAAGAAAAAGAATGTCGATTAAATTAAACTCATTATTATATGTCTCGACCAAGCGATGAAGTGGTGAGCGCGATCCAGCGTTGGATTTGCATGTGCTGGTAGCAAATAGACGTCGAGTGCGAACCTCACGTACGTGAACTGTTCGAGGAACCAGGTAACATAGACTCCTAACTAAGTCCGGACAGTCAAAATGATTGCGGCACACATTGAACAGAGTCATAACTTCCAGAAGTTTCCGTCTGGACTTTAAGGTCAGGAGGTCATACTTTTTAAGTAGTAAGTGATACGACATTTTATTCCGAAAACACCTATAGTTCATAGCACGAAGGTATTTACGTTGTACTAGCTCTAATCTTTCACTATATTTTATGTAAAAAGGGTTCCAAATAGGTACTGCAAACTCTAACTGTGGCCTGATTATTGATTTGTATAAGTGCAAAAAGGTGGAAGGTCGACGAAAATCCCTGGAAGATCTCATGACAAATCCAAACATTTGGTAGGCTTTGTTTACAATTTTATCAATATGAGCATCCAGATGGAGCTTCGAGTCAAGAAGAACACCAAGATCACGGAGAGAACTAACTTTACTAATTGGCGTATTAGCAAGACGATATTCGAACTCAGTAACATTCTTTTTTTTGGTAAATGTTATAACATGACACTTTGGAAGACTGAGGTAAAGCTTGTTGGAAGAACAGTAGTGAGAAAAACGGTCTAAATCCTGCTGGAAGTTAAAACAATCTACATTATCAGAAATAATTTTAAAGACCTTTAAATCATCCGCGTAAAGAAGAAATTTTGAATTTTGAAAACAGTCTTTTATGTCATTAATATATAAAATAAATAATAAAGGGCCTAAAATGGAACCTTGGGGTACACCGGAGGTGACCCGAAAAGAGCTAGATTCAAAGCCATTAACAACCACCTTTTGTGTTCTGTTTGTTATGTAAGATATAAACCACCGTAGAAGATCCCCTCTGATTCCATTGTAAGCAATTTTATTAAGTAGAAGTGTGTGGTCAAGTTTATCGAAAGCCTTCTGAAAATCTGTGTAAACCGCATCAATTTGCTGTCTATTATCAAGACTATCAAATAGCTGGGACGTGAAAAGGAGGAGGTTGCTAACGCAAGATCTGTCTTTAACAAAGCCATGCTGTTCTTTTATTAAAACACTGCGAATAGCAGGATATAATTTCTTATGTACCAATCGCTCAAATAGCTTGGAAAAAGCAGATAGTATAGAGATAGGTCGATAGGTCACTACGTCATGCTTGGAGCCACTCTTATGAACTGGTACAATATTTGCATGTTTCCAAACTTCAGGGAAAATACCACATGATAAACATTTATTATATAATATAAGTAAAGGATAACATAATGTATCACACGTGCTTTTTAGAAAAATCGAAGGAATCCCATCAGGACCAGGACCTTTAGTTGAATCAAGTGATTTTAGTTCTTTTTGTATTTCACTAAGGGATAGTTGCAGTTGGCATAAGAAGACATCGTGGTCAGCATTTGTAGATGGTGGTTCCCAAGAGTTACAGTCAAATGTAGAGGGCTCATATGCAGACTGGAAAAATGTAGCAAACAAGTTGCAAGTAGTAATAGGATCGTTGGATGAAATTTGATTGTAATGAACCGTGGATGGGATTTTATTTGAAGTTTTACGGCTAGCAACGTACGACCAGAATATCTTAGTATTGGTAGCAACATTGTCTTCAATTGCATTAATATATTTATTAGAGCAAATGTCCACTATTTTTTTTAAATTTTTCCTGTGACTCGAGAATACCTCATAGTCACATAAATTCCCATACTTCTTCCACCTAACCCAGGCTTGACTTTTCTTTTTGTATGTATGTATGAGAGATTTGGAAAACCAGTTGGGGAAATTAACATTTTTTGGTTGACATGTGGGTGTGTGTGTTTTTATAATTTCATAAAGTTTTTCATAAAATGTAGAAACTGATTCATTAGGTGTTAGGTTATCCAGTAAGACATTCCAATCCACGTCATTTATATTAGTATTTATCTTATTATAGTTAGCTTTATGATAATTTAGTTTGTTATTAGGAGTACATTTGCGACTATGTGTGGGATGAGAGAAAGAAATGTGTGCGTAAAAGGCTGGATGATAGGTGTCAGCTGGTAAAAGGGGGACATCAGGGGAGAATATGACTGCATGCGTATTAGAAAAAAATAAATCCAACATGCGTCCGTTAGAATTGAAAAATTGGTTATATTGTTTCATAATATGTTGAGAACAGAAATTTGATAAAAAGCGAGTTTGGTTTGTAGGATTGTTGTTCGCAGCATATTCCATGTATGATGACTTTTTTACCCAGGCAAGCGAGGGCAAATTAAAATCACCTGTTAAAATAATATTTTCTACGGAAGAATCATCGTCACACAACACTGACAGAGAATTAAGAAAAGTTAAGTATGTATCATCAACAGCGTTAGGGGGTATGTACGTAGCACAAATAATATGATATTTATTGTTTTTGGCGGGAACTTTAACTATCACATGCTCGGGCAAGTTTAACGGGGGCAGAAATGAAATACAGGAGGGATTTAGTTTTTTATATACGGCTATAAGGACACCACCTCCATCTTTTTTTTTGGTGAGTAAACGGTTACGATCGCATCTAAAGACCTGATACCGTTGATCAATAAATTCATTATCAGATATGTCTAGTGTCAACCAGGTCTCGGTCAAGATAATGATGTCATATGCATGCGACATAATATTTAAGTAAAGGGTATTTAGTTTAGTCCTGATTCCTCGACAGTTTTGATAATAAATGGATATCTTACTATCATTATTCATTAGTATGTGCCCGACCCAGTTCTTGAGAATGACCATGTCACGTTGTACTGGGATCGGTCTATCATTACTGACTATTGTCGCCAATAAGCCTGATATAGTAGTGATAGATCGATTAGCGCGCCTTGCAATGATAGTCGATGTTATCATTCCACATGACGAGAACCTCGTGAAAGCTGAGAAAGAGAAACAAATAAAATATCTCGACTTAGCACACGAGGTTGTTGACATGTGGAATGTGAGCTCGGCTGTCATTGTACCGATTGTCGTAACAGCCAATGGCCTGATAGCCAAAAGCCTCGACCAACATCTTTCGAGGCTTTCGTTAGGTGGTTGCATCAAGAGCCAGATTCAGAAGGCAGTACTCCTCGATACGGCTCGCATTGTGAGGAGGTTCTTGTCTCTGCAGCCCTAACCACCGGTGCCTTGGACCCTGCTCCCGACATCGGCGGACCACTATTTTTTATATTTTTAAATGTTTTTTTTTTTGTTTTTTATAAAAATATTTAAAAATATATTAGATAAGAAATAGAATAAATAAACGAATAATAATAATATCCTTGGACATTTTACACAACGCCATATTGTCCCAAGCTAAGCAATCTAATGCTTGTGTTATGGTAACGAGATGGCTGATAAACTACTTGTATACATTTTTTTTTGTAAATACATACATATTATAGATAGAAAAACACCCAGACCCGAAACAAATACTTGCAGGTCGTAGAAATATTTGTTCCGTGCGGGAATCGAACCCGCGACAAGCTGCGCAGCAGTCAATCGCTCGACCACTTCGCCAACCGTGGTGTCAAAATGTTGTCTTTCTATCTCAATTTTAGCTCACTTCCAAGAAGGAGGAGGTTCCATGTATATGTATGTACATGTATTTTATTTTGTGTATGTTCATCAATATTTTCGTCAATTGTGGACTGATTTTGAAAACTTTAACTAACTTTTTTTAAATTTAACATTTTTGTTAGGCATTAACTGCTGCCAACGGTTTGTGGATGTCGGAAATTATCCCAAGGCAACGCACTACCGGGAGCCTACCGACTATTCCAAGCACCGACATTGAACTGAGGTAAATTCGGATGTTTTAACACTTCGTATCACTGGATGTAGCATGTCGTGGTATACGAATTGGTGTGGTGACTGTGGGGTAGATACCATAAATATAAACTTCTTTCCGGTTGTTTTTTTATGTTAAAAAGTTTTTGCAATAAGGTTTTACAACAATTTTTTTTAAATTTGGAATAAGTACATGAATAAAGTACGAACTTACGTATCAAATAGGCTACCTTTCTATGAAAGATACAATATATAGAATTTATACCAGTTAAGCTATTCCGTAAAAACTTGTCTCTCATTTGTTTTAAACAAAATAGGTAAGACCTACTGCCGATCTTTTAATAACTTGAAAGCGAACCATATTTTTATCTGAATCTAAATTCTCAATAAGTAATAAAATGTATTTCTTGTTTTCTTGTACAATTCTACTCGGTTATAATAATGGTTTATTTAGTCAAATAGTTTAGACCAAATTGCATGTTTAAATTCATATTGCTCGATATTTCTACGCCGGAAAATCTCACTATCATTATAAAGGCGAAAGTTTGTAACTGAGAGTGTGTGTTTGTGAGTGTGTGTGTTTGTGAGTTTGTATGTTTGTCCGTCCTTCACGCTCAAACGGCTGAACGGATCTGGATGAAACTTGGCACAGAGGTAGTTTATGACCCGAATTAGCACATAGGATAGCATTTTATGCCGGTAGTACAGACGCCAGCACATCAAACTATCCCTAACTGTCAAATTTTCTCATTTAAAAATGAACCATACGTCTTTGCAATAAAGTTGAAATACTATCAAAGAATTTTGACAGATTGTGGTAACTTGATTTGCTGGCCTCTGTACGTTCCCTTGGGATAGTTTCCAACATCCACGTGGGCGAAGCAGCTGGGAGCATCTAGTGTTAAAAATGTTTTTCATCTAAGAATCGAAGTTAAATCTATAATCTCAAGTTCCGTCGGTACTTAAATGAAATTTAATAGTGTTATTCAAACAATAATTGGCAAAAGTGAGAGAGATTGAGTGGAAACCTAAATACAAGTGAACGTATAAGAAATACGTTCACTTGTATTTAAGTGAATCATTGCGTAAGAATGTAACCTCGACAGTGTTTGTTTACACTTTCATCTGATAACTACTTCTGGAACAGACTATACGGCTGCACTGCAGAGCCTTTTATCTAGAAATCATAAAATAAATCAGATAATTTTATAATAACCACGTTATGCGGTCTGACAATCATTACTAGGTCGCAAATAATCGTAAATTAGCTACCTAATGTACGACTGTAATTAGTGCCTAATTTAATTCTCAGTTTGACATGAATATAGCCGGCCTAGAATAGCTAGCTTGTCCTGTATTTTGAGCTAGGCGAAGTGCGAATTTCACCAATGAAACTGAACGCGATTAGCCCATATCCTACGTTTAAAAGCTATCAGTGTGCTTTCTATGGCATATTAAAACTGACAGCTGTTGAATGCGGTTTCGATGTGTTGATCGCGTTTAGTTTTATTGGTGAAATTAGCACTTATACACAGTCTAGCACGAGGTATCGACACAGCAAATTAAAACAAAATGTAAAGAGTTAACAGGGTGTAATTGAATTTTAGCCAATGAAAAAAATACAGCTGTGCCCTACATTTGGACGAGTTATGCGAGCATAATTGTATGGAACAGCAGATTTTTTTTCGCGGTTTCAGATTTGTACAGTGAAAGTCGTAAATAATGATAAGTACAATGACCCCTTAAAATGATTCCCATGAATTAAATTTCAGCCTGTATATAATGACAGGTATGCACAATATTCTCAGAAAAAATAGACTTCAGTTTATTTGACCCAGATGAAGAGCATACAATATCCACAGAAAAAAAAAATACTTAAAATAGTATTGTGCCTCACGGCTGCGTAAAATAAAATGAACTACAAAATACTTTTCCACAATACTTTTAGACCATCGTAGCAGCTTTTATTAGGAATGCAAAAGTTAAAAGTGATATAAAATCTTTTATAATTATATAAAAGATTTTATATCACTTTTACTATTTAACTATTAGGTATATACTTTTACTATATTACTATTCGACTAAAAAGAAAATTGGCTAGAGTTATAGATATTTCCAGGAAACGTGAAAGTACCTAAGAAATAAGCATCAAGTTGTGAATTGTGTTGTACGACTTTATTAATTATCTATTGGATAATTAGTTTTCCCCAGCACCATCGCTCGCGTTAATTCAGAATTTGACAAACAATTTTTACTCTGCCTGTAATAATATATTTCAATCATGATTCGAAAAACACGTGGCGCCATCTATTATCATAAAAACGCTATTAATTGTTTTCCTTTTTTTGGATGAAAGGTGCCCCATGTCCGTTTCTGTACACCTGACAACGTATACGCAAAATTTCAGGATGAGCGGTTCAGTGGTTTAGGCGTGAAAAGGTAACAAACAAACTTTCATTTGCATTTTAAATAATATTAAGTTAGGATTAGGATAAACCTCCAATACTGTTCAAACAGTTTTTAAAGACACTTGCTGCAGTTTTTTCCAATGCTTTCGACCTTCGACAAAATAAAACCTCTTGTTATTTTACTTTTGTTACTGAACGCACTGAGGTCTGAGATAACACGTGTGAGAATATAAGAATCAGTAAATTCGATTAGTCCGTGTAACTCATCATGTTTAATACTGACTCCTGGAGCTGAGCTACCACATATCTCTTATTAAATAGCAGAATTACTTTAATATCCGTCTCACTCGAAGACTTCAGTGATAGAATAAGACTGACTTAGTCAGCTAGATTATAAAAAAATATTGGACATGTATTTATTTTTCCACGTAGGTAATCAAAAGATAACGTCGATACATTGTGTTAAAAATGCAAGACATCACAATCCTACTAAAATTTGGTTGCTGCTAAATTGAGTTGTGACATAGCGCGCCCCCAGTCCCCAACTTTATAAAATAAATAATAAAAATGTATATTATACGATATAGCAGAAAATTCGTGGCAATTTTATTTTATTATATGACTGACGTACTAGATACAATTTCTTTTTTTAACCTGTCATCAACCCTATTCTATGCGAGGATAAGTTGTAAAGCTAAGTTCATAGAACTGGTTTAAGTAGACTATGCTAACCTGCGGTCAAACGTAACTTGTTTTATTCCGATATTAATTAACGTATTTATTTTTTATTACGTATAGCTTCGGAGAATCGTTTGAATTAAACTTAGTACTTTTAAATTGGCTGTAAATCTAATTGTAAAGAAAACCATTAAATTCATTAGCACAGGATCTTGAATAATTTTAATTGAAGCAAATACATGTTCTGTTAATGAATTATAATCTAATATCCTTAGTTTTGTATTAGCCTTTTTTCATTTATATGTACAGATGCTAGCACATCAAGCTACCCCTAACTGTCAAATTTCTTTGTTTGATTTTTAACTTTATCACAAGAGAATAAGGTTTATGTTCTATTGGGAATAATTACCAGTTTGGGATAGCTTGATGTTCTGGCGTCTGAACATTCTCATGAGGTAAAACATCGCGAGGAAATGTGTACCTATGTCAATCAGTCTGCCTAGCCTTTTTCGGTCGGCTTCCAGTCTAACCGGATGTAGCTGAATAACATTATTTTGACATGGAGCGACTGTCTATATGACCTCCACAACCCAGTCACCAACTGGGTAATAATACAATACCCCTTGGTAAGACTGGCTGTCAAACATTCGGGCCTCTGACTACCCGTAACGACTGCAAAGGTCCACGAATAACTGCCGCGCCCAACAGCTTAAAGTGCTTTCTGAAGCACGGAGAAGTCTCGATATCTAAAGATGGTCACACAACCGCAGACCAACCCCGGCAAGCGTAGCTTAACCTGATGGATCAATCCGTGCGGCTTTTATTACTTAGCCACGAGCTCCTCCTAAATGTGTACCTATTGAGACTATATTATATTAATTTGTTTTTTTAATTTATATTTTATTTTAAATCTATATTCCATTACAGTTATGTACTCAAATTATTTTTATTATATACCTTATCTTGTCTTGTCAATTTCATGAAACATCAAATTGAAGAGACGCAATTTTGGTTACTACCCCCCTTCGATCAAAAATACACCTACCCCCTCTTAACATAAGACTGGAATCGCCAACTCGTCTTCAGCATTCGTATGCTAAGGTATACATACTTCTCTGTATGAGAAGGGATCCTTTGCCTTGCAGTGAAGATTCTCTTAATCTGTCTGTCTTTTCCTAACTACGTTGAGGTCACATCCCAGTCTAACCGTTACAAAAGAACAACCGATTTCAAAACTGTTATTATTTCATTATACTTAATCCCAGCTGAGAAAGTTATCTTCCTACTTATCTACATGAAAACTAAACAAATGCAGCTAGGTGTCTGCATAGCAATTATGAGATAAGAAACGAAATTAGGCTGTGTCTACAAAAAACTAGAACAAAATATGACACATGCTTTAGTTTATTTTATTAAGTAATAACTAGCTTTTACCCGCGGTTGCGCTTGCGTTGTTATTATTCTGGCAAGTTTTAACGGGATAAAAAGTATCCTATGTCCCAGATCATGGTCTGCCTGTGTGCCAAATTTCATCGAAATCCGTTCAGCCGTTTAAGTGTGAATCGGCAACATATAGATATATAGAGTTAGGTTAGAAACCCGTGTTTCGTTAGTAGCGAATTTTCCCCAAATGTAACTAAATTCAATTAAATATTTATGTAATATGGTTTAAAATAAATTTCCTTATTAAGTGATGTATGTAAGTAGGTACATCAAGTTGTCTCCAAAAAGTGCTGAATAATTTCGATCGATCATCGATCGAACATCTGTGTATATAATACTAAAATAGTATCAAGTTAAATAATAAAAGAAAAATAATTAATTAATTGCGACAGATGCATACTCGCTACGTCATACGAGGCCAGCAGCGTATGCATACTATGCAAAGGCTTATAATTTATAGAACGAAAGGTTATTGTGGATTTTTATAGATGATCACCCATCCACGGACCAACCTCGAAAAGCGCAGCTTAACCTGATTGATCGACCCGTGTAGCTGTTATTATTTTAGACACACGGTCCTCATATAAATGAAAAAAAAATGATGAAATATTTATTAAACGGCTCAAAGAGTATCACTACATAGTATAAAGCAAAGTCGTTTCTTGCGTCCTAATGTCATAAACAGACATTTGCTTAGATCTTTAAAACTACACAACGGATTTTGATGTAGTTTAGGGTGATTCAAGAGGAAGGTTTATGTGTATAATTTGTCGACATATTATGCGGGCGAAGCCGCGGGCGGAAGCTAGTTGATAAATACTATAATCCACACCATTTACCTATTCATTACATTAAGGGTAGAATTTTCAATCGCCTGATATCTTTTATCGGAAGAATAAAGATGGCGGTTTGATATTATTTTCTGTGCAAAAGTTTTTAATCTGTTATATTTATTGCTCCAATAAAATTTGCCCATATTTGTATTAATACTTATTGTTATTTGACTCTTTCAGTTTTGTATTTGACGTTATTTTAATTTGTGACATTATTAATTTTATATGCATTGAATGTTGAATAATACCTACTCATTTAATGTTTTGTTATCTATTTTCTTTCAAATAATTTTTACAGGTATATTTTGTAATCACATATTAAAATGGTATATTATTAATTTTGAATTTATTTGTTTTATAATCATATTCGCAACTCATACAACTACAATGCAAATATTTTTTTAAGCACCCTATCTACTAGTCCATGCTATCTTTATGTAGTAATAAGATCTTGTTAACACATGGGACATGCAATAAAGATATGAATTTAAATTAAAAACTGATCAAATAAGATAAATAACGTACCTACTGTTTAAACAGCTTTTAATTAACATATTTATAACCACACTTACATTTTTACACTCACACACACATTGCCGCGAATATACGAATACAAAACACATCCTGTGAATAAACACTGGATCACTCACCTCTGGATCATCCCAAGTGGGTTCCCCATACTCCTGGTCTGCAACATCCTCTCTCCGTTCCTCCTTCATCCGCTGCAGATCCTTCACGACGCCATCCATCTGCTCCGCACTCAGACCCCCCCAGGCCTTCATAGCCGACAGCAACTCCTCCTCTTCATCAGTCAACTCCACTCTTTCCGGCGAGAGAGAATTCAACCGATCCAATTTCTCGTACAACTTCTCTTCGGGTGTCTGGCCCGGTTGGCGGTCAGGCGCGACGGTTAACTTTTCCAATTTTTGATACAATTTATCGAAACGATTTGAAAACGGTGTGTCCGTGACGTGAGCGGTTCGGATGCGGTGCGTAAGGAGGATCACGAGGAGGGGTAGACGCAGCATCGTGCGAGCGCGGCGGACGGGCGACTGGCACATGGGTGCGCGTTGGGAATACTTTAGGCGAGAGCGCCCGTTCCACGGAGCGGGATTGCTCTTGATTTTTTCGATTACGCTCGAATGGTGTGAACTTATCTACATAATTTGCTGTTTTTTATTATTAAACAATAAATCGAATGATTTACACACTGCACTAAAATATTTAAAGGTATCATGTACAAGTTTATATGAAGAAGAAAGGGAAGGGCTCGTTTGGCATCAAAAAAGTCCAAAAAGCGGTCAAAATGCTGTCAGCGTTGCCAGGAATTTGGTGTTTCACTAATCAATGCAGATAATGAGTGTGCGTTTGTAATTTATTGCAGTCTTGGGATGTCCCAGGCCAAAGTTCATCATAGTATGATAAACTTTGACGTTACGTAGGTACTCAAGGTAATGTTGATCTCTTTGAGCATTTAACACTGCAATAATTCACGATTTTTAACCTAAGGAGGTATTTATCTGTGTTTAGTCTACAATGTTTTGTTAGTCTTCGTTGTGATTTTCAGAATAACTGGATTCGACAGACTTTGTTCAAGTTTTGTGCTAACTTATTCCAAGTTAGTTAAAGTTAAGCATAAAATCCAAGTTCAATTTGTAGGAAATGATCTGGATAGGTATTGTATTTCATTTTTCAACATGAAAATTACCTCATTGGACAATGGATGGTCTATTGTAGAGGTCCTTTGGGTCATGTGTTCCCCAGCTTACAGATTGAAACATGATGTATTATAATGTTTTGGTACACAACAAAAAAAAGAAATCGCTGCCGCTGGAACTGTCTAGAACAAAAAATTACTTTTTGAAAATAATAAGCAATTACTCAGTTAAATTGTTTACAAGTTTTAAAATAGAATTAACAACATTTTTATGCCATATTACTCTGATGTCGAATAATGTTTACATTACAGGCTAAAGTCGTTTTATCTTAGTTCATAAAACACGCTAATTGTTCTTACTAATTGATAAACATTGTAATTTGAAATTTATTTATTTGTAATACAGTATCTAATTAACTGGATGTCCTGACTTTTACAGTTCCTTACGGAACAGATGATTTTATTTATCATTAAAAACTAAAATAAAAATAAACAACGAATTTGTGCAGGTTTTTTAATAAGATTCATCTTCAAGAAATAAGTAAGTACCTACGTGTGAGACTTTTTGTTTTACAAAATGCTGCTTTAATAAAATCAACTTTCCGACGAGCGACCGCAAGTGGCAAATACAACAAAAAAAAAAGAAATGTCAAATTATAATCTCATCAAAAAATCAAGACCTCCATAATTTCTTCCAATCACAAGCAGACAATGCACCGAACCATCTCAGATTGCATTGTTTATATTCAAGCAATCATCTTGCAATAAAACACGAATCCAGAACAATGATAAAAAAATCGTGCGGCTGACAACTGGGGCTTGCACCTCATATTTATTTGTAAGTCACGAATATAACTCTGTCTCGATCGACGCTCATTCATACCTGCATGTCTGGCGAGCTTGTGGTTCCGTATACGTGCCCGGATTGTTACTAGAATATTCTATGGAACCCTAAAAAGGGCATGGCGAATAAAGAACGATGTGTAACCTCTCAAAGTGGGTTTAAATAGACCTCTTTAATGGAGATTGTGTTAGCAGGCGTAAATGGCACATGTTGTGAGAGACGATTCTGCAACCTTGATATCACCGTTTTGTCTTGTCTGCAAAATATTGGTGATTGAAACGGGATTGTCCGAAAGCGTTACCGCTACCTCGGAACATAAAGGCTAAGGAAGGAACATCGATGGGTTTTAGTCAGTAAAAGTCTTACACTTCCTTCCGCTCCACCCAGCGCGGGAGAAGTATTTGGATGATTTCCCATCTTCAAAAAAAAAAAAGTATTCCAAAATATGTCACATAACTAGTTATTAATTTTGGATTATAAGAAGTATAAGTACGGTACTCGTTGAGCTCGGAGCTCGAGGCTAAGTAATAACAGCCGCACGAGTCAATCCATCAGGTTAAGCTACGCTTGCCGGGGTTGGTCCAGGGATAGGTGACCATCTTTACATACCGAGACTCCTCCGTGCCTCGGAAAGCACGTTAATCCGTTGGTTCCGGCTGTCGTTTGTGGATCTTTGCCAGTTGTTACGAGTCGTCACAAGCCCGAAAATCTGACAGTCAGTCTCACCAAGGGTTATCGTATTACCCAGTTACTGGGTTATGGAGGTGAAATAGGCAGTCTTTATACGTAAAATACTGGTATACAGCTGCATCCGGTTAGACTGGAAGCCGACCCCAACATAGTTGGGACAAGGCTAGGCAGATTCATATGCGATACTTCTCAAAGTGATTTATATGAATATGTTTGTTTCTATTCTCCAGTTACTTAATCCAAAACATTGTTGGAAAGTTATATCGCTATTGCTATAATTACAATTTGTGTTTTATTTCAAACATTCACTTGGAAATCGTATGATATTAGGCAGGTACCTAACAACAAAAAAATGATTAGAGGGCTGGTCAATTATTAGGTCAAAGAATTAGCATTGCCACCCAACGTGTCAACGCTGCCAGCCTGACAGCGATGGGGACGAATTTTTGGACGCCCTATGAGCTCTACCCTTTTTTACATTATATATAGGTATATTTTTTGTTTTAGGTTGTATAGGTTGTAACATAATATAACATCATCACAATAACTTATTGCCCAATCTGGGAATAGTACCCAGGAACTCATGGTGAGCAGCAGCGCTAGCGAACACTAGACCAATGAGGAGTTTCAGAGAAATATAAGCTTTTTATTATGGTTTAATATTTGTGTATTTAGTTTGCACCTCGCCACCGCTAGTACCTGTTACAAGCAAATGAAGCATGTACGTTATTGATAAAAAGGAAATAAATTCACACGGAACTGCACCTCACCGTTTGATCATTTATTTGTATTTAAAAAAATATTGAGGGCAATGCTTTAAGGTGTTTCCAAACTGTGGTCAAATTTTAAAAACGTGGTCAAATACTTTTGGGGTTATCTTGTTAAAAATTGATTCCTTAGGGTTGCTACACTAAGCGGGATTGTCCGAAAGGGGTTACCGCTACCCCGGAAGGAACATGGATGGGTTTTAGTCAGTAAGAGTCTGACACTCCCTTCCGCTCCACCCAGAGCGGGAGAAGTAATTGGATGATTTCCCAGCCTTAAAAAAAAAGGCGTTGCTACACACTGGTTCGGGTTGGCACATTCGCTGGACAACAAAGCTGACCTGAAGCAAGGACATGTTCGGTACGTGCGGATTTGTGAGCTCGGCACAATTTGAACTAAGCCGAGCGGCTATTTTAATATATCTCCTATTTTCGATTTTGCAGCTCGCAGTGGCGAAATTTCCCGAACCAAAATAGTTTGTAACACCCCTTACAGGTCAAAACCAAAGAAAAGAAATAGTTCTAAACTTTACTTCACGTTGTCTGATTTTCATGCAAGTTGAATGTTCAATGGAAGTAATATTTACATATCTAAAGACTTAAAATATTACTGATAGCTATGTACAAGTATATAAAACGACAGGGAAAAAAATAATTTAAGGAAAGTAGTATTAATATTCCTATAAATAATTTCTTCGGAATTCGCATCAGTTTGCGCGGAACCTTAACATATTTTGGCGATCAAATCTCCATTACCTTTCGCTGGCTTCCATTAAATACAAATTATTATGAGCTTTGAAGTAACATGTACGGTCAGCACCAAAAGTAAAAGTGATCACTAGTACCTACTATATAATAATATAATAATAATATTCTTGGACATTTCACACAACGCCATATATAGTCCCAGCTAAGCAACCCAATGCTTGTGTTATGGTAACGAGATGGCTGATAAACTACTTAGTCGTACATACATTTTTTTTTGTACTCGTAAATACATACATATTATAGATAGACAAACACCCAAACCCGGAACAAATACTTGTAGGTCGTACAAATATGTGTCACATTTACTACTTTTTTACTGTATTTCCCGTGCGTGTCCTAAATCCTACTACTATTATAAAGGCGAAAGTTTGTAAGTATGGATGTATGGATGTTTGTTACTCTTTCACGTAAAAACTACTGTATAGATTTGGATGAAATTTGACACAGAGATGGTTTATATCCTGGATTAACACATAGGATATTTTTTATCCCGGTAGAACATTCCTGTGGGATAATTTCCGACCTCCACGCGAGCGAAGCCGCGGGCAGAAGCTAGTAAAACATATTTATTTCTTTATCTTCAACCCTTACAATTTTTATTTTTGTTATTCTAGTCTAATAGACTTATACTCAATTTAACTGTTACTTAATATTAAAGTCAAAGTCAAATCATTTATTTCAAATAGCCACAAGAAAGGCAGTTTTTTGAACGTCAAAATGAACAAGAAATAGAATTGAACTACCTTTTGGAAGGGGCGACTAGGCCTCTTCCTAAAGGTAGTTTCGTATAAAGAAGAATAGGCAAGAAACTCCACCGTTAGCCTTTTAAAATGTTTTACAATTTTTTGTATACATAAATTAGAAAATTATAATATGTATGTGAAGACGATGCACCCAGAATAAAAACACCACACCGCAAAAGATGAAAAGAAAACACATAACAATGGCAGGTAATAGTTATTTGTTATGCAAGGCTGGAAAGTTGATTTTTGGCGCGAGTACTTCTATTGAAACCTGAGTAAGCGAAGGATTCTAGGGTTGAACCATGAGCGAAGCGAGTGGTTCAAATATAGAATCCTGAGCGTAACGAAGGTTTCAAAGGTACGAGACGCAGAAAAGCTTTGCTGCCGAGCGCAACACACAATTTTTCACCTCACTACAGCGAGGCAACTGCTAGGTGCAAGAAAACAGATGTTATATGTTGAGTTTTATTTTGTTCGAGCGTCTCAGATACATTGACTCATGTGAAGAAAATAACAGATACTTGGCAATGTATCTTATGAGTTACATAGAATATCTCCAAAATTAAATACCCTGTATTTTGTTCTATGTCCTACTTGTCCTCTAAGGAGAATGAAAGAAAAAAACTAATTTAATACAAATAACTAACTAATTTAATTTAATACATATTTATTTTTGCCAAGCAAAGGATTAAATAACATATTATATAAGTATTTATTTTATTTAAAAAATTTAACTTAAATTACAACACAATTGGGTATTTGACAGGGTAGTATTTTTATGGCATATTCAAAAGTGACGTCACAGATTTTTTTAATCAAATGGAATACTTATTAACATTAATTCCAATTTTACAATTATATCCTGGCAAAATATTTAATTTCTGTACTGTGATGGAAGTTTTTAAGGTGAGCGGTATTATTTAATATTTTATTTTAGACCGTGTCATGCATTTTCAGTGGACTGGCAGTATAGAAAATTATTAAATAGAAAGGTTCGAATTTTAAAAACTCTTTCCACGCTAGAGAGCAAAAATCGATTTTCGGCTCAGATTTCGAATGACAAACAGACTCTTTCAGAGCCTGTGAGGTGAAAACTTAATTATGTCATAAGTATTTTACTAGATAGACAATTATATATAATATGTTATATTATCTAGAATAGTGTCAATGTTCCCTTTTAGACAGTGTTTTATGACACATATAAGTTTATCTACTTACTATATGACGTTCAGAATACCATAAAATAATGTATGTAGGTATGTTCGAGAATAAACAATTTCCCTGACAAAAAGAATGTTAATATGATTTTCTAATTTATTCATCAAGTTTTGATGTTGAGTGTACGTGGAAATAACCTAAATTACAAGCTCTGCAGACCAGTGTTTATTAAACCTTCATTAAGTACCAATTCACGGAATTTAATAAAAGCATTGAGTCATGTCAACATTGCGATCAGATGAAACTTTTGCAGAATTTAGATGATTGAATATTTGGTAACGTTTCGGTGAGTTGTTATCCATTCAGTGTTACTAACATCAAGTTACCACAATCTGTCAAACTTTCCCACTCGATTTTTAATTTAACCATCAACGTTTTAAGGTTTAAACTCATTTGACACTCCCCTGACTCCCTTTACCAATAGAACACTGGAATTTAGTTGTGCCTAGAGCAAATCTTGAAACTGACCTTAACTTCTTTTCAGTACTGCCTCGGCTTTCGGATACTGGCTTTCTTCCAATTTTCGCAGTGCTTGCAGGTACTGCTGAGCATGGGGTCCTGGATTTGATTCCCAGCCCGCAGAATGACTTACGAGGTCAAAATGGAACAGTTAACGGATAATTTGGTTGTCCGTCCGTCTGTCTGTCTGTCAAGAACTCGAGACCCTTTTCCTCAAAAATGTGTAGAGGTATCAAGTAGTACGTAGTAGGTATACGGTCCCTTAAAGCTCTTAAAACATCAAGCGTGTAAAGCATTCATTTTGCCTAGCCTTTTCCCAACTATGTTGGGGTCGGCTTCCAGTCTAACCGGATGCAGCTGAATACCAGTATTTTACATGGAGCAACTGCCTACCTAACCTCCACAACCCAGTAGTTACTGGGTAATACGATACTCCTTGGTAAGACTGGCTGTCAGGACTTTCGGGCTCCTGACCACCCGTAACGACTGTCAAAGATCCACGAATGACATCCGGGACCAACGGCTTAACGTGATTTCTGAGGCACGGAGGAGTCTCTATATGTAAAGATGGTCACCTATCCACGGACCAACCCCGGCAAACTTAGCTTAACCTGATGGATCGATCCGTGCGGCTATTATTACTTAGCCAAAGCTCCTCAAGCGTCTAAATCAACGCAATAAAATTTCGTTCATTTATGTGACATATTTAAATTAAAAAGTCAGATAGCTACTTCTCGTTTAACTAAAATCATGAAATTTGGCATGGATGAAGGAAGAAATCCAGAAATCGTTTATTTGTAGTTCTAAGTAGATACCTATCGTATGGAGGTAAACCAGTCCAGTCCATTCCAAGATACAACACATTACGCAGCCATGCATTCCGGGCCCCAGCTCGATCCCACCTCAGTCTCGCATAATAATCCTTTGGGATTTTCTCCGAATGTTATTCGCGTGCTTGAGCTTTCGTCACGTAGATCACTTCTTCAGAAACATTCCATATGCAACACCATGTTTCTACCAGCTGCTCTAGCCACCTGGCTATCAGCAATGACCTTGGAATAGAATAGAATATTATTACTCACCCGCTCGGATGTCGGAAATTATCCCAAGGGCACGTACTACCGGGATAAAAAGATCTTATGTGTCAACCCAGGTCATAAAGATCTTATGTGTCAACCCAGGTCATAAAGATCTTATGTGTCAACCCAGGTCATAAAGATCTTATGTGTCAACCCAGGTCATAAAGATCTTATGTGTCAACCCAGGTCATAAAGATCTTATGTGTCAACCCAGGTCATAAAGATCTTATGTGTCAACCCAGGTCATAAAGATCTTATGTGTCAACCCAGGTCATAAAGATCTTATGTGTCAACCCAGGTCATAAAGATCTTATGTGTCAACCCAGGTCATAAAGATCTTATGTGTCAACCCAGGTCATAAAGATCTTATGTGTCAACCCAGGTCATAAAGATCTTATGTGTCAACCCAGGTCATAAAGATCTTATGTGTCAACCCAGGTCATAAAGATCTTATGTGTCAACCCAGGTCATAAAGATCTTATGTGTCAACCCAGGTCATAAAGATCTTATGTGTCAACCCAGGTCATAAAGATCTTATGTGTCAACCCAGGTCATAAAGATCTTATGTGTCAACCCAGGTCATAAAGATCTTATGTGTCAACCCAGGTCATAAATTACCTCTGTGCCAAGTTTCATCCAGATCCGTTCAGCCGTTTGAGCGTGAAGGACGGACAAACATACAAACTCACACACACACTCACTCACAAACTGTCGCCTTTATAATTGTAGTGTGATGTACACTATACAAATTACAAATATAAATTGGAGTTATATTTTAATGTTTTATGCGTAAGTACCGTAATCGTTTTAATTTAAATATTTTGTTTCCAACCAATATCACTCAAAGATTATTTACTTCGACGCTTTCTTACTGAAGGTATGTACAATAAAAACTTTCGCAGTTAGAAAATTTGTCTAACTTGTTCATTAACAACTCGAAATTCTGTTAAAGGACAAAAAGTTATTTAAACCTTACTTTTCTTAAAGATAAGTATTTGCGCATGTTTTACTTTAAATAGATACCATTTAGTTTTTAGTTCAGCCCTCTAAAAAAAATGCTACGTATCCTATTATATACATACATTATATATATACACAACACCAGCAATTAATAAAATGAACGAGTATTTTTGTAAAAAAAAAACCGCTACCATAGTTGAACCAATTTGACAGTTACAAATGCCAATATGGCGGCCACCGAAATAGCCCGCGAAGTAAAAATAAAGGATTAGACACAGCTGTGGCTATTTTTGAACGAACACTCATACTGTAGGCATTTAATAGGATGATGTAATATTAGTGGAGGCAAAAATGTGGAGCAAACTGTGTTCCCACGGCATGGCGCCTAAATTGTCACAAACTTGCTGTCATTCCTTACTCCGCCTAAGCAAAAACCGTTTTTTTACCTTGCAAAATAATTAATTTGGCTTTATAATAACGAAAGAAGAAGAAAGAAAATGTGTACGTTTATTTGCGGCAAAACATTAGTTATGAGTTATGACTCTAGGAAATAAAAAAAATAACAAGTTGGTGGAAATCGGCCATCGCTCAACATAATGCTGTGCCCTTAAGCGAGAAAGAGTCACTGCAGGATATAGACTGCAGGCGTCGTCTTATCATTTCTGAAACTCATACCTACCTGTGGTAGTCTTTTCAAAATCTGTTGCACCCGTGTCATTTTAACGCCCTGTTACTATACCTAGTTTTACCGTAAAATGTTCTAATCTAAATGGACAAAAAAAGAATGAAACAAAAAGACAATAAAGTAGAGTAGGTAAGAAAAATAGCTACTATTAATAATATTTATATATATATACTATTAATAATAAAAATAATAAAGAGCAAGAATTATGCTAAAGCAGGCGCCAGGGCAGTATTTATAGTACCGACGTAAACAGTAAAGTATTAATCAATATAGGTGAAAGAATTCTCAAGTTGTATTGTATGTATTGCCTTCAGCTAATAGAATAGAATAGAATATAATCTGTATTTCAGATACAAATATCCATATCGTGTTAGTAAACATACTTACTTATAACCTAGTGTTAGGAGTAATATCCATAAAGTGTTAGTAACATACTTATTATCTAGTGTTAGTACAAATCAACCTCCGCACAAACTGCTGTACAATTGGAGAGCCGAAGCTCTCGGTTACAGTTTTCAGGATGCTGTTCCGACTGCCCCACACTCTCCTCAGTAGCGACGTATTTTTTTGCGTATAATTTTACAGAGGCCAGCACATCAAGCTACCCCAATCTGTCAAATTTCTTTGATAGATCAGCATGTTTAAGCTGTCTTCAAGAATTGTCAGTGTCAGCTCTTGAACGCAGCTTAAACATGCTGATCGCATTCACTGTTGGTATGATTCGGCCAGATACCTATCTAAAAATTAAATAACCTAATAAATAGTTATAAGGTTACTTGTATAGCACCTAAATATATAGGTACTAGCTTTTGACAGCGGCTTCGCCCGCGTGAATTTAGGATATTATCCTACAGGAACCGTTCATTTTTCCGGGATACATAGTAACCTTTGTGCTACTCTCAACTATAATTTATCTGTCAGCCAGTTTTTGCGTAAAAGAGTAACAAACATATTCCACCCATCCTCACAAACGCGTTTATAATGCGGCGGCATCGTGCAGTTGTGAGGTCGCGCCATAACACGAATTTCAAGTCGTTTGTGGGGCGAGCTCCGACTCATCATATAGAGACCTTCCTCAAGGAAGAGTTTTGGCCGAAAGGTGTCGTGTATCGACGATTCCGCGGAAGGCTACGCGACACCTTGCTGCGCAACACGACGCGACGCGCCGCCGTCACTTCGTGTACAGACGCCAGCACATCAAGCTATACCAAACTGTCACATTTTACCAATTGAAAATTAACCTTATACTTTTTTAATAAAGTTGAAAATCTGAAATTTGACAGATTGGGGTAACTTGATGTGCTGGCTTCTGTACAATAGCTTTTATTTTTTGTGTATTTTTATGAATATGTATGGTTTATATGTTTTGGGTCTTTGCTACCTGAAATAAATGATATTATTATGATTATTAATATAATATTAGTAGGATAAGTGTAAGAACTACCACAGTAAAACTTTATTATACTGTGGTCAGAGGTGGGCAACCTTGCGTCACAATAATTACCCATCTCTTAATTTATTACTAATTGCTTGATAACTACATTTACAAGCAATTATAATACCTAAGAAATATGTATTTTATTAATTATTGCATCTGGAATTATTTATAGTGGATAGGTATTTCTTATTGATTGCGTTGAAATCTTATTTTCTTAGACTCTAAAGATGTTGGTTTGGTACATACTCCGATTTTATACGAATTTATAATGGTGATCCTATAGAATTCGCTTTGTAAATTCCTATAGAGTGTGTGTATGGGAAAGCTCGTAGGACCACTAATATAGGTTATTTAATCCCTTAATTATTTTAAAGACTACTTTATATGGGGCTGCATGTGTTAATCCAGGTTAAAAACTATCTGTGAGCCAAATTTCATCCTGATCCGTTCAGCCGTTTGAGCGCGAAGAAGTAACTTCGTCTTCTTCGTGTGGTTAGAGACTAATCTGGTGTCAGAGTTTTTATGCTGCCCATGGCCCTCTGACTTTGAGAAATATCTCTCGGGCATGCCGGTTTCCTCACGATGTTTTCCTTCACCGATTTTAAGCAAGTGATAATTATATAAAACGCATAATATGAAGCCGAAAAATCAGAGGTGCCTGCCTTGGGATCGAACTCGAGACCTATGACTTGGCAGTCCGACGGTCACACCACTAGGCTATCACTGCTTTTTTTAGAAGTAACGAACTACAAAGACACCCACCCACTCACAAACTTTTGCCTTTTATAATATTAGTGTGATGGGTTTTCATGACATCGTAGAACGGGTAAGCAAATTGTTATACACTATAGTTAGATGTAAAGCGTCGCCAAACGGGTAGTTTATAGTCGACCCAGAAAATATTTCCTATAAGTCCATTAATGTTAACTAATAAAATATTGTTTTACTAAGAATTGAAACCACTTCATAGTTCCACTGGGCTTTTAATTACAAGTATTGGAAATTTTTGATTTCCTCGTTGGTACTAGTGGCTGCAAGTTCTACCGAGCTTGTGGTCCTGGGTTTGATTCCCGGGTCGAGTAAAATGTTATTGAGTTTTTCCATAGGGAATTTGTTAGTAGCAGCGCGTAGTCTAGGTGAGTGCCAGGTTGATGGCAATAGGCTCACCCCCCTTATGGCATTTGCTCAATAGGCTCACCCCCCTTATGGCATTTACTCAATAGGCTCACCCCCCTTATGGCATTTACTCAATAGGCTCACCCCCCTTATGGCATTTACTCAATAGGCTCACCCCCCTTATGGCATTTACTCAATAGGCTCACCCCCCTTATGGCATTTGCTCAATAGGCTCACCCCCCTTATGGCATTTGCTCAATAGGCTCACCCCCTTATGGCATTTGCTCAATAGGCTCACCCCCCTTATGGCATTTGCTCAATAGGCTCACCCCCCTTATGGCATTTTCTCAGTAGCTCGCCCGGGGACCACAGGAGTGCTGATAAAAGGAGGTACTTAGGAAGCTCAGAGGTAGAGCTTGTGTAGGGTGTTGTAGGGATTTCTCTCCTACAAAATACAAACCCACGGGACAGCAGCTACATATTGAATTATATTGCTTTTAACGAATACACGCGTCAAGCAGTACGGCTATTTAATTGCAAGTAAGTATTCAGGGCTATTGACAGCGTCCTCTTTTCTTTTATAAAAACCTATCAAACTATTCTATTATTTTGAAAGGTGAATGCTGTCAGTTACATTCTAACCAACCAGGTTCTTTAAGTTCCACGAGGTTTCACTTAAACTCAACAGTACCTACCTACATTAACATGTTCTGTAATAATAAAATTAAACAAAACAAAACCCACTCAAATTAGCTACTTATAAAACTCATAGGGAATTATAGTCTTATATTAATTTACCGGATAAAATAAATATCCGTACCGGATACACCGCCCATACATTTTCTACGTAATGTTCAGTTTCAAAACACAACTTAAAGAATGGCAATTAAGATGTTTATTGCCACAGGTCGAAAGTCAAAAGTGAAGTGTCGTTTGTTACACAGATCATAGAAATAATCTGTGCTTAGAAACGATGGTAGCTACTAAATTGATCCTTCAATATGGTCTAAATTGGCATATACATTAGAGATGGGCCGAATGTGGTTTGAACCGAATCCGAACTTCAGCAATCTTCATATCTAAAATAAATGACCATGACTGAGTAAAAGACATAATTTTATTTTACAGTAATGCTATTCTAATTCTATTGAATTTCAGTCAAAATAGTGCAAGTAGGTATTATTTTTCTCGTGCCGAATGTTCGGCATCTGAAGCCGAAGCAAGCTTCAAGCTGCCGAATTTCGGTTGAACCGAATGTGAACCGAATTTCAACCCATCCCTACTATACATACAAATTTGATATGACACATCATCAGGCGGGAGGAAACGCCCGGGTGTCACCACTGCGAGGATCGCCCAGAGGACACGGTAGAGCACACGGTGCAAACCTGCCCCGCATGGGCAGAGCACCGCCGTGTCCTCGTAGAGGCGATCGGCGGCGGCGACCTCTCGCGCCCGGCCCTGGTGCAAGCCATGGTCCGGGGCGAGAGGGAGTGGGAGGCAGTCACCTCCTTCTGCGAAAAAGTTATGCTCGCGAAGGAGGTGGCGGGATGGGAGAGAGAAAGGTCCTCCCGTCCCAGCCGCCGCAGGAGACGCCCCGGGCGTCGGGAGCCACGTGACGACTCCCGGCCACCGTAGGCGCGGGCCTGCGGACGGTGAGTAATGGGTGACTCACCGTCCGATCAGCACCAGACCCGTGCCGTACGGCGCGTATATGTTCCACGCGCGCCTCAAAGAGATGTCAGCATTTGAAGGGGCCCCTCAGGGCCAAGCCTGCCGGGTAAGCGGGATTGTCCGAAAGGGTTACCACTACCCCGGAACATAAAGGGCTACGGAAGGAACATGGATGGGTTTTAGTCAGTAAGAGTCTGACACTCCCTTCCGCTCCACCCAGAGCGGGAGAAGTCATTGGATGATTTCCCAGCCTTAAAAAAAAAAAAAAAAAAAGAGAGGCATTAAATTACACTACGTACGTAAACTATACGTGTTTAGTATTAATTCGATACCGTATAAAAAGCACCAAAAATTAGTATTTTTTTAAACAAATTGCATAGCTTACAAATCAAAGCAAAACGCAATCACCCTTTGTAAATAAAAACTGATGGCCTAATAAAGTCAGGAAAGATACATCGTGTTCAAACGGGGCGAGCACTAAAAAAATCAGTTGTTACTAAACTATTGCTGCTATTTAATTGATTTTTGGTACATAGCTTGAAAATCGTACCTAGTATAGTTAGTTTAAAGGAAAGCCCCTCTGTCGTATCCACTCTGCATGTAAACTACCTCGTTTTGGATCAGCAAGCACGAGCTGCTTGACTGAGTTTACCTAGCTAGGTAAACTGTTTTTGGGTTTTCCATTAGGAAATTCAAATTCCCAGTTATCAATTTGGCTATCGGCAATGAGCCCACCCTCTAATTTTTACCGTAACTAGTGTAATGTGGGTAAATTTCATACTACTCTGCTTAGGTACCTACTATACAGGGAAACCTGCCTGCGATTACGCAACGTTAATTTGGCTGAAACCTAAAGGTGGTCCCTCACCGCGAGCATTCGCCTGTAATGTGACATTTATGATTCGATTTCGAGCATGACGTTACAATACTGCCTCCCTGACTACATGCTACTGACTAAGGCTTGGCTCTCCACCTTCATTGGTATAATGTTCGGATCTGTAACGTTTCATTAAAAACATACTCACATTATGTGACATAGGAAGAAAGAAGAAAGAATATATGTTTATTTAATAAAAAAACAAGTTGTGGGGATATATGCGTCACATCCGCGTAAAACGGCCATCGCTCAGCATAATGCACAGCACCGATTACATACATTGACATAACTACCTGTCTTTTATCCATGGCGACCTGTCAAATCTGTCATACATTGCGAATGTCCTCGCAAATGCCAGCAGGTCAGCCATTGCATACGAGGTCAGGCGCTTAGAAAGGGCATTGCTTTTTAAAACTTGCTGGATTGTTTTGTCAATGTGAGGTTTTATTTGTTTTTATTTAAAAGGATTACCATTCCATAACCATAGCATTATCACAGTTTATGCTGGCTTTGACCTCAAAACAACGTTCACCATTCTTGATCTTTCAACCACTACACGCTATGGTCTTGTCTCAGCAAAGGTTGTCTTTGCCCAATCAAGTGTCAGGCACTAAAACATGTCTGAAACGAAATTGAGTGCATAATAAAATCATTTAGGTAAACTATGTAGTTTATTGCACCCAGTTTTTACCCTTTTGAGCGTCACGGTCGGATATAGCCGACAAATGAAAACGAATATTTTGTGGCTTGGCGTGGGAGTAGGAAGTCGATGCGTTAATGTTTTGGCGTTCAAAAGGTTAGAATAGACTGCGACATAGCCAACGTTTAACTTATTTTCAGTAAGTATATTCTAACTATCATCTAATGCCAAGTAACGACCTCTTATAGTTTAATTTCGGAAATTATACCTGGTTCACTAGCATTATACCTGGTTCACTAGCATTATACCTGGTTCACTAGCATTTTCCCCAGGGAACGCACTAACGCAATAAAAAAAGTATCTTATGTGTTAGTCCAGGTCATAAAATATCTGTGTGTCAAATATCTTGATCAGTTCAGTCATTTGAACGTGAAGAAGTAACAAACATATAAACACACACATGCACACATTTCACCTCTATATAATACTAGCACTTTGCCCGCGGCTTCTCTCCCGTGGTCTTTCCCGTGGGACCCGTTATTTTACCCGGGATAAAAAGCCTATGTTACTCCTAGAAAACTAAGCTTTCCAACGGTGAAAGAATTAAATCGGTCCAGTAGTTTCGGAGCTTATTCATTTCAAACAAACAAACAACAATGGATTGTGTGGTTTATGAAACCACGGTAAAAGTGAAACTTTTTTCACATTAAAGACATTTGACACTATAGGCGCCGCCATATTGGCCTTGGCTGCTCTGACGAGCGCCTTTCACTTTATCCCTACTCCGCGGCCGACCGTCACGCGACATGCAACACACAGACGAAAAAGTTTGAGACGATGTAATAAAAGTTTCACTTTTTAAAATCAAATCTTTCCTCTTTATAATATTAGTACCTATAGATTAGTGTGACTAGCTTTTGCCCGCCCGCGTGGAGGTCGTACATTGTTCCACGAGTGTGTAGGTACTACATCGGGATACAAATGTAAGCTATTAAGCTACTATCTCCTAATTAGAGATAGCTATCTAATCTTATTATCCACACATTTATTCGAGATTCCACAATACACTGGGCACGCTGTAGAGTGTGGTGCATCTAAATGCATCGTAAAAACATCATTACAAAGTGTTCGGATTCAAAGAAGTTAGCAACATTGTTAGACAGAGTGCCGCGTTTTATAGAAATACTCAGAATTAATAATAAGACACAAAGGAGACTGTGCGGCGTTCTTTAGAAATTGAGGAGAAATTAACGTTCATTTCTCAGTAAGTTATTTGCATTTCACTGCGTTTTATACTTTGAAAACGGTGTTGAGGGGAAAAGATCTATTAACCTAAGTTGTATATCGTATTCTAAATACGTAGTAGCCACTACATTAGCTTTTAACTCTCTAGCCTATTACCATTAACCGGGCACAAATCTATATTTCGGACTACAAAGTACGGAGAAAACCCACGTGGATAAACCCAATAACACAGGTATGCTGCTGGAAGAGATTTCTGTAGAAATAAGCATCAACGCTGCACGTATTTTCGGTCCCTTTCTTCTTATGTGTTCATAGGTGTGTGTGTGTGTGTAATAAATGAACACAAACACTTTGCCAGACCGAATCGAACGCTAGACCTTACGCTCTCCCGTGCCGGACGGCGCGGCGGCGCGTCCTGTGCCGGACGGCGCGTATATGTTCCACGCACGCCTCAAAGAGATGTCAGCATATGAAGGGGCCCCTCAGGGCCAAGCCTGCCGGGTAAGCGGGATTGTCCGAAAGGGTTACCGCTAACCCGGAACATAAAGGGCTAAGGAAGGAACATGGATGGGTTTTAGTCAGTAAGAGTCTGTCACTCCCTTCCGCTCCACCCAGAGCGGGAGAAGTCATCGGATGATTTCCCAGGCTCAAAAAAAAAATACCTTACGCTCAGCACTAACGCTGGTGACCATTCGAACAATGAGGCAGTCGTATACCAAGGTTAATTATGCAAGCAAGCGTTTTGACAAAAGCTAAAGAAAACTAAGACACTTTAACGACCAACGACCACCTCTGAGCTGTCAAGACGTCGCCCCACTTAACATCTATCATGAACCCCACAAGAAAAATAAACAACATCCGATTTGGCACCGCTTGGCAGCCACTCTGTTTATCCATATGTCACTCCGAACTAGCGACCTGATTCGTTCCCAGACATCGATCAAACTGAAAAAAACTAAACTAATAAATACATAGTGACTGTGCCCGGTCACGTAAGTATTGTGACAGAGAATCTTCAAACTATTCAATGAAGAAGATCAGAGAATAAAATCTAGGTTAATTTAATACGGGGAAAGAGAACAACTTATACACAGATTACATTATATAGTCCCGAAACAGAATGGCGAGATTTTCTGCATATCAAAATTAACTGTATGTCAATTATGTAACGTACAAAACTAAATTACTAGAAAGAATCGCTGCCATTCCGTTCTGCAGCAATGGCAAATCCCGGTAAAGTTAAATTTAAAAAGGCCCACTTGCAGAAGAAATCAGTAATTAATGCATTTATTGATAAACGGAACGAATTGATAAAATTTCAAAATGTGTTCTATCTATTTCTTTCATTCATTTCAACATCGTTCAAAGAATGATGATTGAATGAAAACGCGTTAAATGCCCAGCCAGCGGTAGCCCACCAACATGCATGCTTTTTGATACGTTTTTGTGGATTATTGGCACACATGTGACCGGAAGTTGGCCACCCACTACCGCACATTCTGTAAAAATCACACCGTGAGGACTGCGGTGAAGTGAGATTAAAGTTAACTGTCATTTTACGTGATACTAGGGATTAACCCTACTGACAGCTCACTTCGAGTTAACTTCACCTATATTTTTAATGTTAGATTTTTAAGGAATAGCACTGCGGCGGCGGCGACTGCCACCGGTGGCTATAGTTTGTGATTCGTTTTGAGCAGAGTCTTAGACTTGTGTTGCCAAAGTTAAATTATCTACAAGATCCTTGCTTTAGAAAAGCTTTTGCAGTATTCAGACTGTTTTTAAGAGTAAGTATCATTCTGCATTTCAAAAAGTTACGATTAGTATAAAATCGAGCATGAATGTTGAACTCGCTAACATGCAGTAGATAACTAAGTGTACCTACTCAATAATCAATGCTTCTTAAAACTCAAACTCAAAGTATTTATTTCAAATAAACCAATTACAGGCACTTTTGAATTGTCAAGGTGTCGGTCAGTCCGAGAAATGAAGCTAGTTGCCCATTCCAAAGGAGTAGGTACCTATGGAGAAGACCGGGCAAGAAACTCCATGGACACTCTTTTAAACAAAATATGGTTACAAAATATTGGTTATACATAGTTCATATTAATATTATACATGTGAGAACGATGCAGAACGTTAAAAGCATCAGATATAAAATATGTAAAAACTATTCAATAATTAAATTAAAACAAGCCCTAGCCGCTAAGAGATGACCAGTCCCTACTGACAGCGCCCGTTCACGAACATGACGCATATATTAGCACCATTCAGCTCAACCATTTTGAAGGGAGCTAAATGATCCAACACACACGCCACCATCAGCGAGACATTAAAGTGAGCATGGCATACACTCAGCCGCCAGGGCATATTCAAGTCAATGAAAAACGTACCCAGAAACTGGTCGCTTTATAGTAGGTACATAGTACTCACATATGTGCTAAGTAGTTATACAATATTAAGAGATTGAATTTATACAATGCAAAGATGTTTTTTTTTTTGTTGTTGATCTTCCGCAGCTCCAACAGTTTTCAGTAGTTTAATAAATTAGTTGATGCGCCCTTGTGGAGCTGGACTAGCATTGACCCAAGCATTTTTATCAGCAATGTAATCTCCCAATTTATAATACGCTTGGCTGCATAGTGTGCGTTTTATACAAGTTTTAAATTTTGTTTCATTAAGTTCAAGAATGTGGGGAGGTATTTTATTGTAACATTTTAAACAGTACCCTATGAAAGATGAATCTACTTTAGCCAGCCTGAAACCTGGTTGAACTAATTGGTCCCTATTTCTAGTGAAATAGTTGTGTCTTTCACCTCTTTTACTATAAAGATGCAGATTTTTCCTTGCGTACATGATGTTTTCATAGATATATTGACAAGATAACGTCATGATGTTAATAACCTTAAACCGTTCCCTTAGAGAATCGCGCCTACGAAGATTATAAATGGCTCTGATAGCTCTTTTCTGCAGAATAAAAATAGACTCGATGTCTGCAGCTCGTCCCCAAAGTAAAATACCGTAAGACATAATACTATGAAAATAACTAAAATAGACTAGCCTCGCGGTATCTACATCAGTATACTGACGGATCTTTCTGACAGCATATGCTGCAGAACTTAGCCGTCCTGCAAGAGATGTTAAATGAGGACCCCATTGTAGCCTTGAGTCAAGCGTGATCCCCAGGAAAACAGTTTTATCGACAAATTCTAGTTTCTCTTGATTCAATACTATCTCACAATCACTACTTTTTACATTTGGTAAAGAAAATCGAATGCACTTCGTTTTTTTTCCATTTAATACTAAATTATTTGCAGTGAACCAATTTTGGACCTGCAGTAGGGCGTTATTTACGTCGTCAAAATTTTTTGCACGTCTATCTATCTTAAAAATTAAAGAAGTGTCATCAGCAAATAACACCATTTGTGGTTGATTTTTTAATAAATGGAGAAGATCATTTATATATACTAAAAAGAGGAAAGGAACCAATATAGAACCTTGTGGCACACCCATTTTTACTTTTAAACCAAGTGAATTGACACCTTTTATTTGAACTTGCTGTTGTCTATCGTTTAAATAAGATTTTACCAAACTAAGCGCAAGTTTTCCAAGTCCGTAATGCTCTAGCTTCAACAGCAAGGTTTCATGATCAACGCAATCAAATGCCTTGGAGAGGTCACAAAAGATTCCGATGGCGTCTTGAGCCTCTTCCCACGCATTGAAAATGTGTTTTAATAAGGTCACACCAGCGTCAGTTGTACAACGTCCTTTGGTGAAACCATACTGTTGATCGTTAAGTATTTTATTCGTGTTAAAATGATGAAGCATTTGATTAAGCATTATCTTTTCAAAGATCTTGCTGAAAACCGGCAACACGGATACGGGTCTATAATTATTAGTGTCTTTACTGTCCCCGGATTTGAAAAGTGGTATTACCTTGCTGTATTTCATTAAATCCGGGAAGATTCCTTGATCCACACATAAATTAAATATGAAGGCTAAATAAGGTGCTATCGTCTCAATGATCGAGGTACAGACTTTACTGGACATTCCCCAAAGATCTTCGGTCAATTTGATTTTAATTTGTTTAAAAGTTTTAAGTACTATTATGGGGTTAACATTCAATTAGGCAGGCTGAAACGTTTGCCTTTACTAAATCAAAAGAGAGGGAAGGCGAGGAATTTAGAGTTTCAGTAGTTTTTAGGGGAATACTGGTAAAGAAATTTACAAATTCTTGAGCTACTTGTTTGCTATCACAAATGGAACCACATGACGTCTCCAGTACGTAATCAGAACTATGTCTTTTGCTCCTGTTCGTTTCGTTATTGATAATTTTCCAAACCGTTTTTATTTTATTTTCAGCTGATTTAACCTTGTTACTAATGTATTTGGCTTTAGCTGCTTTACAAGTGTTTTAAAAAAATCTTGAGTAGGTAGAAACATACTTATTAAAAGATTCTGTGTTAATAAAAGGCTTAAGGCCATAAAGCTCGAAAAGTCTTTCCCTACTTTTCCTGAGTCCTTTAGTGGCCCAGTCACTAAATATAAATTTAGGGTTGATACTTTTAGTGGTCTTCTTGAAACAATTATTAAATTCGGTTTGCACTCTAATATCTCTCTATAAAACAAGACTTTACCGGCACGCTATCAATCGCAATCTCAACAATTTCGAAGGATATTCCTAATACATTGCTTCATATGTTCTAAAAATTTGTCCACTCAACAACTTAAATATCGCAATGGATGTTGTTGAACTGTCAAAATAAAAGCCACTGATAGTGTCTATTACGCAATTACTCCGCTATTTCTGTTGTGGAACAGTAACACGCTGTTGTAATCCCTCTCCAATTTCAATTTCCTAACCAAAATCGTTCGTCTATAAAGTTAATATAGCTAAACCTAGGTGGTCGGAGACACGTGTCCATTACTTAGCGCCTAATAGGTTCAGCGAGGTCCAATCTGATTGGAATGCCACAATTTAGTCAGTCTACCGTTTCGGGTCGAGGTTAGTCTGGGTGTATTACAATCTTATGTCGGGCTTGCGTCCTTTTGTTTCGATCGGAATTATACATTAAGATTCTTTTTTCTTTTTGTAGCTAACTTTTAGAACGTCGAAGTCAGTCAGTTTATGTAGTGTTTGTTGTCATTCTTCTTAGCGTGTCGATGGCAAAAATAATAGGTTTTTTTTTTGTTTGGCCCAAAATTCACCAACGCAAATACCGTTTGCTGACGCAGCTATTCGTCGACGTCGTCCGTGCAGGGGGCATGACATGCGGTGCAAGATGGGAAGTGAGCCATTATCTGTGGAGAGACGTCGCATTCACATTGGAGACAGCCGTCCATGAACCCCAATTGAGGTTGCCCTTACTGCGGCCTACTTGGATACGAAGTTTATGTAAGGTTTTTCAAGGTTGTTGTAATTAACAATCATCCATCCTTTTCTTTGGCGAAATGGAACGGAAATTAGGATCAAACATTCACGTCAGAAAACGAATAAGTTTTGGATCAAACTTTTATATAATCATGGCTTCTGATCCCAATTTCCCAAACATAGTTTTATATCCATAAAAAAATGTCCACGAACTTTCATAAAAAGTACGTACTTTTTTCCCTCTAAATTGATATGCAGTACTTAAAATTAATAGGTAACCCAAATTATAAAATTCATATCTTTAACCTGTGACTAACGAAAACCTCTCATCCGAAAATAACTGCAAATATCCTCACACACCCATGAATGAGAACATCTTCATTAGCATGTGTAATTGTAAAACATTCACTCATTCACTCAGGTACCAATTTAAATAGATTCATGTCTGTTCAAACAACGGCCCATGAATGACAATCGTCCATAGTGCTAGGCAATCACGTGGTTACCACATGGCAAAGGTCGACACCCTTTGCACCACCTTTGTTGTTACCGTCATCATCACCTTTGGCTTTCTTAAAATAAGATCCAGGATTGCTTAATTTGGCAGCAGCAGTTTTGGCCAATATAGGGCTAAAAACCAACTTAAATTTACAGTCTTCAAGACTCTTATGTGGAAAGTTATAGATGATGTTTTTGTTTGTCTAGTGAGTGTAAGGTTGTGTGGGTTTTAGTGGGAGACAGGACAACTCCGGGACAATGGGAATATTATAATAAACCAGCGTTAAGTTTGTATTAATTACTATGGTTAGTTCAACCGTGTTCAGGCGGGCCGCATTCCTGACCTTAAACTGTAGGTCTTGGACAAACACGACCTTATGTTAGGGCGGGACTTATGCTAATGTGTGGTACTGTTGTTGTAAGTTATTATAAGGGCATAACTGTGTCCGCCATGTGTTTAAAGGGCTTAGCTTTCTTCTGCTAGATGTCTTTGAAGGCTCCGAAGAGAAAGTTATTCATTTCAAGATAATGGAGCTGCACTAAAAATACTACGTATATCAGATTCAACTGCAAGGTATCCACTCCACTCGTCACTGTTTTTTTTTTGTGGTTGGGAAATCATCGAATGGCTCCTTCCGTGTCGGACTCTTACTGCCTACAACCCATCCATTATCCTTCCTTAGCCCTTTATGTTCCGGGGTAGCGGCAACGGTAACGGCCACTAATGCTGACATCTCTTTGAGGCGCGCGTGGACACGTCGCTCGTCACTCCTTACAAAAACATTAGTGTTAGGTACTATCAGGGTACATAATCCTACTGCTGGGTATATAAATGTCCGTCAGTGACTGACAGTGACCAGCTCGAGAATAATGAAAAGTCTTACTTGTTCTTTTTAGTGTTTTACTGCAAACTAACTTATCATCTTTCTCCTGTTCTTCTTCTTCTTCTCCAAGATAGAAACAAATATCCTTTTCCCATTTACAAAGGCATAAAAATCAAACTCTAGGTGATGTTGAAATAAAACACCATGTAATAATAATTACTAAACCTTTCTACATTTTTATATTTAGTTCTTGGCCTTTGCATCAGGCGGGGGCAGGTGCAGCTTCCCCGCCAGCTCCTGGGGCACATCCAGGTAAGTTCTCTCCAGGCCTACCGTAAGGATCAGGGCCCGGAGACGGTCTACCTCCACGTGGTCACCCTCGCTGGACCAGACGGTCATGGTGGAGTTGAGGGAGGAAGTTTCTCGAAGCAGGTCCAGGATGACTGGCTGGCTGTTAGCTGCGAGGCCAGCACGGACCTGTAATAAAGGATAGTTTATACAAACTTCTATCATTTTAGTTTTAACAAAACGTCGGAGTAGTGGATTTTGCGTGGTTCTGAAATCCTGGGCTTAACTTCTAATACTTACTTTAGTGGAGATTATTGTTGAAAGGGTTGAAGGTGGGCCTGATTCGCAGAGCACATTTTAAGCATGTCTTCTGTTACGGCATGCCTGCTTAGATTCCTTTACCAGATACCATAGGCGCAATATTTTAGTCTTGATTAAAAAAAATCTACTGTTTAACTAACGACAGTCTAGACTTCGATAGAAAATGTCATGTTATATCAGTATCGGACAGCAGCCACGTCCAATACCGTAGGACATTATAAGTCCTCAATGTTAAAAGCTTCACATATCGTAAATTTTCATCTCTCTTATTGCTAGAGCTCTCCTCCTAAACTAAAAACAGAATTCTAATTTTTGAGAGATTTTCTACCAGCTCGCAAATAAAAATGTTGCATACTCACAGGGAAAGTTACAGTCTGATTAATATGATTCTCATTGATTATCCTCAGCATGGTTCCAATCTGTTCGCTGGTATACTCTCCCTCCGTGATGTTCCCCCCATAGTTGGTGGTCCACCCGACGGACAGCACTGCGCAATTGTGCTTGGAGCCCAGCTTCAGGAACTTGACGGGGTCTACGGGCTTTGTTGTGGCATCTACTGGGCCGGGCAGGATGTCTGCGTTCAGCCATACTGGCAGGGCCTGTGAAGGAGGGAATTTGTGATGAATGAAGTTTGGCACATCCAGTGAGGAAGGAGTCAAATACGGCCTAACAGCAAAAATAAAAGATTTTAATTTCTTGCTAAGTATAAACTGCATATCGCTCATTAAATTAAAAAGGGCCACATTCCGAAAAAAATCAAAATCGTTTTTATTGCATAAAACGTATCAAAATTGGTGAAATTGTTATTTTCAAAAAAGACACCCATTGCTTTAGCGTTTAAAATGGTCCAATCACACAATGCCCGTTGGCCATTTTGACACATTGACGACTGACTTCAGAGCAAAACGGCCATATTTTTATTTGCGACCCGGCAGTCTGCGTGACCGCACGTCATCTTTATTTAAAAAGGCCACATTCCGGAAAGCAACTGGTGTTGAAGTGATAAATTATAGTGAAAAGTGCCATATTTTGAAATGTGACCGTCTTTAATAAAGAAAACACGTGAGTACAATATTATTTAATAAGGAAACGTGCCATATTTTGGAATGCGTTTCTTTTGATTTTAAATACTACAATTTTGATAATCATTTATTGAAACAAAAGTGCAGTATTTGGAATATGTCTGATTTGCATGTAAAATTACCTTAATTTTGGTAAGAATTGTTTGAACAATTATGTACTTTTTGTTTAGTGGCTGTTTTGATGTTCGTGAGCTATTATGTCTAAAAAATAATATGTTTATAACAAAGTGCTTTATTGCTTGATGACCCGACAAAAGTGGTTCTGGTCAAATTTCAATTAGCTGAGCTAGTTTTTAAATTTTTCCTACCTACCAGCTACCTACCTACATCATCGTATGACATTTTCGAATGATTCTGTACCTCAAAATGAAATGATGAAAATATGAATAGAAGATCTATTAAAGGGTATGTGCCTGTTTGTGGTGCTATCTATGTAGGTATTTGGTAACTTGCTAAAGTTACTTTTGGGGTTTAAGTACCTACAGCCATTCACATTTTTTTTTCTTTGTTCGTAGAATGAATAGTCGCGCACATCGGATTTTGAACATGGTCAGAACAAAATGAAGATCTTCAAACTTCAACACACAATGGCACAAAGTTTGTCTCAGCAACTTGTTTATTTTATTCTATGAAGCATTTAAGAAGATTTTATTTTGTAAGTGACATTGCTTGATTATAGAGGTGGTAGTTTTTGTTTATTGCTGCATTTACTCGTAGTTACAACAACATTGATCTCATTGATAGTTTGTTAACATGGTGTGTTCTGTTATATTTTTTATTAAAGATTTTTTTTTGTGTAACAATTTTAACATGTTGCCTGTTTTGCAGTCTTTTTATTAGTTATTTTAATGATACATCATCATTCTCCTGCCCTTATCCCAATTTATTTGGGGTCGGCGCAACATGTCTTTTTCTTCCATACTTCTCTATTAGTCGTCATCTCGGTAGTCACTCGCTTCCTAGGCATATCATCTTTCACACAATCCATCCATCGTTTCTTAGGTCTCCCTCTACTTGTATAGCCATCCACATTCATGCTCACAACTTTCCTGACAACATTTTCCTCATTCCTCCGCATACCTTGCCCGTACCATGACAACCGATTTCCACACAACTTCTCAGTCACCAGTGTCACTTTCAGACTTCCTCTTATATACTCATTCCGTATACTATCCATTCGCGTAACACCACACATTCCTCTTAGCATTCTTATCTCAGCTGCATGCAATTGTCTTTCATTCATTCCTTTTGTGGCCCAACACTCTGATCCATACAAGACGGCAGGTCTAATCATGCTTTTATAAATTTTATTATTATTCTCCAGTCTGCTCTGGATCTCAGGTCCATCTTCACTAACAAGAACGATGTCATCGGCAAATAGCATGCACCATGGTGTCTCTTCCTGTATGTCCGCCGTAAGAGCATCCATAACCAAAAGGAAGAGGTAAGGGCTTAAAGCCGACCCCTGGTGCAAGCCTACCGCCACATTGAACTTGTCGGTGTTGCCAGCAGCCGACCGAACGTATGTACGAGATTGGCTGTACATAGCACGAATTAACTCTACATACTTCCCGGGCAAACCTTTCTCTTTCAAGGCCCATCACACGACATCCCGAGGTACCCTATCATACGCTTTCTCTAGATCAATGAACACCACATGCAAGTTTTTGTGTGCACGTCTGTACTTCTCACACAATTGGCGGAGTGCAAAAGTGGCGTCCATTGTTCCTCGACCTGGCATAAACCCAAACTGGTTTGGGGTAATCTCGCTCTCCTCTCGCAGTCTTTTCTCCCATCCCTTCATACTATGGGACATGAGCTTTATGCCTTGATAGTTGTTGCAGTCCTGTACATCACCTTTATTTTTGAAGATGGACACTAGCGAACTATTGCACCATTCTTGTGGAATCACTCTTTCTCGCAACAACTTATTGAAGAATAAAGTCGGTTGACTTACAGTTACACGGTTACACACTTTAAACACTTCCATACTTCTACTGGTATTATCATCTAGGCCTTTCCATTTTTCATACTTTGAACTGCCTTTCTTACTTCATCCATGCTAATTTCCCTTACCAAACCCATATTTGCTTGTACCTCATTGAGCACACGAAGAGAATGAATGGAAATCATTCATTCTCTTCGTTCATTAGCTTTTCAAAATACACCATTTTAATGATACATAGTCACCTTCATTGATTAATTTCGTTAAAACGTTAATAACATCACAAACTAGAGTTACAGAGTGTCAGAAATAGCATTTTCACTATGAAAACGATTACTTTTTAGATTCTTTCATGTTTTTTTTTTCAATTAAACCATTTTTTGTGATTGATTTTGTATGTTTGTATGTTTTTTTGTTGTAACACAAGTGTGTGATTCTTTATGTCATGTTTTTTAAAACATTTAACAAAACTGCGACGTAAAATTTGAAAATAAACTTATTTTTTGTATGATTTGTGGCCTTTCATTTAATAAATTCATATGACATTTTGGCCATTTTTATATACAAAAGGGACTTATTTGACTTTGTACGTTTCTGGGTGAAAGTTACAGTAAAAATGATACTATAGGTAAATAACGGTTTAAAATACGCATCGAATGATATATGCCACATGTATATATAAAATATGATTTACAAAATAATACGAAAAAACGACGGCCAAAACTTCAAAACGCTCTCCTGTAAAAAATGAAGTTTTTGGAATGTGGCCGTTTTGAATTTAATGAGCGATATGTGCGAATATATAATCAATTATAAAAGATACCTTCATTTTGTGTTGTAATTTCTAAATCAAATTACGTATGGCAAAAAAGATTTAAGTAATCTTTCTAGCCAGAAAACTATGATATTGAGATATTTCTCAACAGCATGTGATGCTAAGTCAGAGGCCCATGGGCAGCATTAAAACTCTGACAACAGGTTAGTCACTAACCACACGAAGAAGAAGAAGACTAATGATTAAGCCACAAAGCTTTTATTTAGGGTGGGAAATCATTAAATGACTCCTCCCTGTCTAGGTGGGGGCGGAAGTGAGTGTCAGACTTTTACTGACTAAAACCCATTCATGTTCCTTCCTTAGCCCTTTATGTTCCGGGGTAGCGGTAACCCTTTCGGGCAATCCCGCTTACCCGGCAAAGCCACAAAGCTATGAGCTTAGATTTAAACGTGTCAGTTTATAAATTCTGGATTAAATCTTGCCTCAGTAGTCTATGCATAGTCATATAAAGATCCTAAAAATCTCGAAAAGTGTACAAATGTGTGCTGTGTTCATTTTGGTTTCTTTTAATAATTAAAACGAGAACAAAACCTAACGCACTGAAACGTTATCAAACACCCGATCTCCGTCCAAGTTCACGACCAATGTACTCGAGACAAGTTCATGCTAACTGACGAACAGACAGGCGCACAGACGGACGTAGGAGACGATTACACACGATAATGATGCGCGGAAGACGATGCACATGTGCGTATGCGCAATTGGCTAGTGTCCTGTGAGGGGAAGCGGTGCGATGGCGACGGAATGTTTAATTGCCCATGTGCGTTATTTTTTGACATGATACCCTGAATAGTTTTTATTCCAATTTAATATATTAGTTGGAAATGAGTAAGCAGATAATAGTCATAACTTCGTAACTAGCTTCTTCCCGCGGCATTTCAATCGACTATACAAACTATTTTACCTCTTCATCTATCTTATAAACATAAAAGCGTGGGGCCACTCATTCATACTTTCACTCACAGATTAACCACGAAATCTCAAAAACGAATGGACCTACAAAGATGAAATTTGGCACTGAGGTACATTAAGAGTAGGAGATGGAATGTTAAAAAAAGATTTAAGAAATTTCCCCCTGTAAAGGGGTGAAAATAGTGGGTGGAAGTTTATGTGAGAAATTTTCAACACTGACGCGGGAGAAGCGGATAGCAGCAAGTAATAAATATAAGCACAGTTAGGTCCATGTACAGATTTTCAACTACTAATCCTTCAAAACGGAAACGAGTTAGGCCACGAAAAAGATGGGTTGACGAGTTATAGGCTTTAGTGGAGGATGGACAGCAATAGCCAACAACAGAGAGAAATGGAAACAGTTGGAGGAAGTGTTAAAATAAGTGGCCTTTGCCAACAAGAGGCAGACAGATAGAGAGTCAGTAAAATAAAATAACGATTATAATTTAATTTTTTTTATTAAATGGTAAACTGCTAGTATTATATTGAATCAACTAAATAATAATTTTAAATTAAATAAGGAATGTATAATGTCAATATATAAGTATAATGTCTGAATAAAGACTATTATTATTATTAATCCTTCAAAATAAAACATCGCTTCCCTTCCTCCATCATCGCATACAACAGCCCTACAGTATCATGTCATGACCGTGAATTACTCCTTTGTGATGAAGACATTTCTCCAATTACGAACAATTGCAGTTAATTACGTACTAGAGTTAGCAACTGCGGTTCAAACCGTTGAGATAATCTCCTTAATTGGAACTAAATTACTTCTGGTTAACGACAAAGAAGATCCTTCTGGGAATTTGACCTTAACCGCATTTTTGAGGATGGAAAAGTAAAGTGTCTGGCCTAAATATGATGGTATGTTTTTTATAACGATTTAAGTTATAAGAGGATATTATTATTCTGGGTTTGTTATGGTGGGTTACAGAAAAACCCATAGTACCAACCTACTTTCCCCGATAAATAATAAATGGAGTTATTATTTATCGGGGAAAGTAGGTATAAGTACTATGGATTTTTTCACTAGGAAATTCTCAGTACAAACTCGGAATTTGGCTGATAGCCATTTAATGTCAATAGTTTTCCGTGAGTTGACTGGTTAACTGTAGGTTTTTCAACGAGAATTATGTTTTTGAAACGACATATTTAGAAAGAGTAAGGTTGGGTAATTGTGAATAATAATACCGGTTCTGTTATCAAAATTTTCAATCACTTTTTGGCAAAATGGCGGGTTCATTTCGTTAATCGCGCCATGGATTTTGAGTTTTAAGGCTGCAATCGGTTCAAGTGCCACAGCAAGGACTGTTTAAAAAAAATGCTCCTTCAATAGTGATAAATATTCTTAAAACTTTAAAGTAATTACATACTGCCTTCTTTATAAACTGCCTTCGAATTTGTTTAGCTAAATATTAGATAGAAGGTTGCTACTGCCAATTCTCACAATATTAAAAAAAAATACGTTTAAGTTTTTCTTTCTTTTTCAAAAGTGTATTTATAGGTACACCTCTGCATAGCACTTCGAGAAACACATGCGAAATGTAACGTTATGTAGGTTAAACTGTGCCATATAGACATTTTCTTTCTTTATGTAGCATTCCTATTCTACCTTTCCTATCTCGATGTGGGTGGCCTTGTCAGAAGGGACCACGTGGTAGCTTGACCCATCATTATAGAACCTCTTGTCCACCCCACGACGAAACTAATTCCATATCGAGCAACTTTTTCCATACCAATCCATCGTGTTAACCGAATATACCTTATTTGAATTAGTTAAACATTTTTCCTTTTAGGCACATCTGATTAAAAATACATATGTACCTTTTGGAAAGACGTTAATAGAAAAGTGAAACAACTATTTTTTTTATTAGACGGGCTTATTCTTATATCACACTAATATTATAAAGGCGAAAGTTTGTAAGCGTGTGTGTATGTTTGTCACTTCTTCAGACTCGGACCTTGAGGGTTGAGAAGTGGGAGTCGCGCCACAACACGAATTTCAAGTCGTTCGTGGTGCGAGTTCCGACTCAGCATATTGAGACCTTCCTCAAGGAAGAGTTTTGGCCGAAGGGTGTCATGTATCGGCGTTTCCGCGGAAGGCTACGCGACACCACGCAGTGCAACACGACACCGTCACTTCGTGTACAATAGTTATTATCAGTTTTTTTTATAAATGTGTATGATAGTCTGTAAGGTATTTATGTTATGGGTCTTTGTTACCTGAAATAAATGATATATTATTATTTATTTAACTACTGAACGGATCTGGATGAATTTTTTCACAGAGGTCATTAAATCCAGGTCATAAATTTTATGACCTGGATCAACACATAAGATACTGTTGTATCCCGGTAGTACGTTCCCTTGGGATAATATCCGACAACCTGGCAGCAGCCAGTAATCAAATATGTTTTGTTGGCATAATAAACGTATGGATACAAACAGATGAATAAATCCAGAAACATACTTTTAAAATAGCTCTTTCATGTTGGGAATAGTCGGAAAATCATAAATAAATAAAACAAAAGAATTCCCACACGCAGGATGCAAGCAATTAATAAATGACACCTATACTACACATCTGCTAAATCTGTCGACGCGACGCCATTTTGTCAGGGGTTTTCAATCATGGGTCGTTGTTGTAACAAATGTTTCTAGCGACGACCCGGGACATATGCGTATGCGCCTCGGTTCATCTGTGTTGCTATTGTGGGGCCACAAAGGCAGTGGGAGCGGTTTAAAAGGTTATCGTTGAGTTGAGTGGTGAGGGCGGTGTCGGAAAGGTAATTTTGGTTAAAATTGATAATTGGAGTTTTAGACGGGCAGCTACTATGGGTTGATTTTACAGTACATCTAAGCCGCGTTTAAGAGTTGTCAGTATCAACATTATAGGAGAACAGTGACCCTGACAGCCCTTGAACGCAGTTTATATGTGCTGATCACGTTCAGTTTTATTACGGTAAAATTGGCGCTGAGTTTGGCTGTTTTGGTAGGTTTAATGGGACATTTTAGGAGAATTTTCAAATGTAGTTTTGCGTTCTTCAGGTAAACACTCAATTATAACAATTTAATTTACTGCTAATTAAATAGTCATAAGAACATTTACCGTGTGTAGTTACAGTTAACCGTAAGCCCATGGTACTTAGTAGTTCAACTGTTAATCTGCACAACAAACAAGTTTGCTCACTGTACTAATAAGGGTCAGTGCAAAGAAAATATTATCCTGGGGTCTAGCATGAGCGTGCTTATAGTTCCGCTACCTCTTATGTTCTCGCGTTTCTCGTGACCGAACCCCCACACAGACCGACCACACAAGATGTTGTTTTAAATTCCCGATTATTCACACGCTATGTCATTATTCTAATTAAGATGTCTGCTCCCATCAAACTACACAACACCCACCCTTAAATCTATTTGAATAGAGTCTAAATTCCTTTGACTAGAAAAACATTACGCCCTTTATACCAGTTTTGGAAAATCAACCTTAAAGTGGGTTACTATATGGTTGATTTTTCTGTGTAATTTAATATTGATGCAGGGTTCCCCATGAGACATGCCTGATGCTGTTACTAATTATAACAAATGATGACTAAATTGATTACTTCATTCAGTTAAATTGGGTACGTACGCCTACAGCTTCTATTGTCTCCTAGCTGTCTGTTACGACATCCATGTTGAGAAAATGATGACGTTTATGTACCCGCCATCTTACGAAAAATCGTCTAAGTCTTTTTGTAAATGTGTGAGCACCATGTATGTAGCTCATAATCAGCAATCAAAACCAAAAAATCAAAACCAAATGTCTGCACTTTTGAAGGTTAAAGTTACATAAGACAGTCCCCCAAAAACGCCCACCATTCACCACTTCCTAGTGCTTTAGCTGGGAAGAAAGTGTAGCGCAACAAACTCCCCAGCAGCACAGCTGTCTGTTTAGTTGGAAGAACTTGACTCTACACATTTATCGTATAAGAAGTAATTAACATTACGAAACACATCACATTAAAATCAATCATTTACCACATGTCAGCTAGCACACGCCAATATACCAATTAAAACATTAAAACTGACTGTACTCAACTTGGATCAATAATACACGATCGAAGGTACTCAAGCGTAAATAAAAAAAAAGAGCCTCAAGGTAAAAGTGCGTGCCCGCTTACATGTGCGATGCTGTACTAAACACTGTACAGCTTATAGTGTTCCCACTGCTGGGCTACAGGCCTCCTTTCGCTGAGAGGTAGGGAGTCGGGCCCAGTGGGGGTAGATGTCACATGTCTTCGAATTTTTTGTTCTAGGAGATGCCGGTTTCCTAACGATGTTTTCCGTCACCGTTTTGAGAGCTGCAGTGATGAATCATTTGCATAAAGTAAATCGCCTGTCTTTTCTTTTGAGGGTGGGATATCATTAAATGATCCCTCCAGCTCTGGGTGGAGCGGAAGGGAGTGTCAGACTCTTAGTGATTAAAACACATCCATGTTCTTTCCTTAGCTCTTTGCGTTCCAGAGCAGCGGTATCTTTTTCTGACAATCCCGCTGACCCTTGAATCGATTCCCGACTTGGGAAAAGTGATAATTAGTTTTACCATCTGAAATACCTATATCAAGAACGAACAGCCCGAAGACTGGATTTGTACCCAATTGATAGCAATAATTGCGCCCATTCCACTCTTATAATAATAATGTAACAGAAGCAGATAAAAAACTTACACCACTCAACTTACAAAACAGAAACACTCAAGTTAATGAAAATCTCATAAGCACACAACAAAAACTTGCAGCATGGGCTAGAAAAGCGCTACATGGAAGACACCGAGCCTACCTGAGCCAACCACACGTCGATAAAATTAAGTCGAACGAATGGCTTAAACGAGGTGAATTGTTTCCCGAAACTGAAGGTTTCATGCTTGCGATACAGGATCAAATAATAGCAACTCGTAACTACAGAAAGTACATAATAAAAGATCTCAATCAGCCGACTGACACATGTAGACATTGCAACAGTGCTTCTGAAACCATCCAACACATAACAGGGGCTGTAAATCACTCGCACAGACAGATTATAAACACCGACATGACCAGGTTGCCGGCATCATACACCAACACTTAGCACACAGATTTAAACTTATAGATGAGAAGATCCCATATTATAAATACAAACCTGAAACCGTCTTAGAAAATTGGAACCTGAAAATCTATTGGGACCGAACGATCATTACAGATAAAACTGTACACTACAATAGACCTGATATCACAGTACATGACAAAATAAATAAAACAGTTTACTTAATAGATATAGCTATACCCAACTCACACAACATTCAAACTACAATTTCCGAAAAACTTAGCAAGTACCAAGACCTCGCCATAGAAATAAAAACCCAATGGAAAGCTCAAACCGTTCATATCGTCCCAATAGTACTTTCATCTACCGGTGTTGTGCCGAAGGCTCTCACACAAAGCCTTGATACTTTACACATGCCTTCTCATACACTTAACATGCTCCAAAAAGCCACCATTCTCAACACCTGTCGCATCACCCGAAAGTTCCTGACTTCTTCTACAGTATCATCCACCTTTTCAATTTAAATATTCCCTTACACACTTGGTTCCGGCCCGTGTGTAAGGTCTTAAACTCTCTTAATAGAGAAGAAAAATTAAGAAACCAAAAAATAATAATAATTATAATAATAATTTATTTCAAATAAAACGTTTACAAAAAGTGTACATGTAGCCAACAGTAATAAGTTTTCCATACAATTAAAGTGCCTAAAACTAAAACTAAGATTTTATTATAGGTGCAAGTACTGGTTATTGGGAATTGCAATTTTATGTAGCGACCAGCCCGATCTAGGTTAATTTAAACCTGTGTTTCAGGCCATCACTTTACAATCCAACTACTTTGGTCGAGTACAATTTATGGAACTGGATTTATGGATAGAGGAACGTTTTGACACAGCCTCCTGGAACGCTTAGCGCTGTACAGGTGTCGTCCTGGCACCCCTACTATGGGTGGGTGTTGTACTTTTACACCGGACTTAAAATAACTGGAGAAATGTGGCTATCACTGTACACTACTGGCGAACCCTGCGAAGAAAGCATAATGCTATGCATGTATGTATGCGCAAACTTTAGAAAAATCTCAACCATACCTGATATTTGCTGATCAGTTCCTGGCTCTGTTCATACGCCTCAATGCTCTTGAAGTCCAGCTTGGCTCCCTTCTTAATAGGATTAGTATCCTTGAGGTTATGCTGGCCTATGGTCTCCAAGAACTCGGCTAGGGTCAGGTCGGAGGTGGTCGCTGGAGGATGGGCCATTATGGGGAGGGGTGGGCCTTCCTTGCCAATGACGGTGCCCATGACGATGTCAGCTTCTAGCATGCAGACAGAGCCTGGAAGGTAAGGTTTTATTTAGGACTTAGTCGAAATTAGTTGATAACCTGGTTGAGTGGCGAACTATATTTTGGAGGGGGCAACTAGAATCAATTCTATTCATTTTGACGTTCAAAAGTGCCTTTCTTGTGCCTATTTGAAATAAATGATTTGACTTTGACTTTTTAATAGCCATGGAAATTTCATACAACGTCCTATAGTCCCAAGCTAAGCAACTTAACGCTTGTGTTATGGTAACGAGATGGCTGATAAACTACGTATTTTTTTTTTTTGTAAATACATACATACATAGAAAAGCACCCAGACCCCTAACAAATACTTGCAGGTCGTACAAATATTTGTTCCGTGCGGGAATCGAAGCCGCGACAAACTGCGCAGCAGTCAATTGCTCAACCACTGCGCCAACCGTGTCGTCAAACTTTGAGTGACACGAAGAGGGCCAGAGGACCAGACTAAACGACCACCTTAAAGATACTAGCAATTGGGACCAACACTATCTTTAGCATCACCAATTTCGCTTGTAAAAGAGTAAAATTAATATTCACAAGAGCAATAGAAGACATAACCTGATAATCATATGTGACTAGCTAATAAATTGGACATCGCCTCTTTATTCTAAGACCAAGGATGCGGCGGCCTATCCCCTTGACTATGTTTTAGTCGCCATTTACGTCTTTCACTGAATAAAACCAATCTTACATATTTGCTACGAAATCAAAACTTATAACAAAAACTTGAGAGGTGTCAAGGAACACCCGGATGGAACGAAGTTCCTTTCGATTAATTAGTGAAGTAATTGTAAGAAAATTTTATTCTTTTAAGTTATAATAATCAAAAAAAATATTGATCTTAAATTAACCAATATAAAAATATTGATAAAAAAGACAGTCGTTACAACTTTTGGTCTTAATTTCCGACTAGCCCCCTTCCGCAACGCGCGATATAGAACTTCGTTGCAATAGTTACTCAGTAATTCACGTTAAAAATAATTCACAATGTAACTAAATACTCTTGTTACATAACAACATATTTACGTTACGAATTCTGGCAATCGCAACATTTGTAAGCAATCCTATTTGCATATTATTGTTTCAAACGATTCGCGTACTCTGTTCACAGATTAACAAAACAAATGGAGTAATTAGGTGTTTTACGAAAGGCCATCTGTGCATACATTACGTAGAACAGTATCGACGCGCAAGCATTTGTTCAATGAAAGCTATTTGTCTTTCGCAGGCGTCATAAATCTAAAGAACGTAATCTTACAGCCATGTTTCAAAACACTACTGTTTTACTAGGTTAGTGGCGCTAGTAGTCAGCGAAGAGTATAAATTTTTCATTCAATTTCATTAGTTCCTATTTTCGCCACCCGCAAATCCGATTTAGTTTGTATTCTTTCATACCAACTATGAGTTTTGATTTGATTGTTCTAGGGTTTTAAGAATATGAACATAACGCATATGTTATTTAGCTATAGGTACGTGTATCGTTTACCTAAATCCTGGCTTTTGTAAGCGTGTGGCCGATATTGAAATGTCTCAGGCTATTAAAGCAATAATTGGTTCAGGATGAAAAATAGATGGATACTATCTCAGACGAAATCATGTTTATCAATTAATTCTCACTTCCTAGATTTTCGTTGGCCTCGTTGGTCAAGTGATCGCAAGTTGAGCATGGAGTCCTGGGTTCGATTGCCGGCTAAGAAAAGTGTTATTTTGAATAAGGAACTTCTTAGTAGCGTTTCGCGTAGTCTACCTACATTTGTGCCCGGTTGATGACAATAGGCTCGCTCCCTTTTACATTAGACTCAAACATAATTGGCGAACTGGAGGTATACTATACGTACAGCTCTGCCGAACCCTTTGGGGATTACATACGTGATGTCACGTGACTTGAAGATTAATGATGCAAGCAAGGTATGCAAGCTGATGAGTACTCCATTGGTGATATTACTCTGTGGTTCGGCGTACGTGTGAAGCCCAAATCTGTCATAACGTTAATTGTTATAAATTGTTGTTCCATGAACTGGCAATGTTGGGAATACGAGCTATTCCTGATGATGTGTGGTGCATGTTATAAAAGTGCGAGATTTTCTAATAGAAGAATCTGTTGTTGTAATAAAGTACGTACGTAGTAGTTTCAAATCGAACTGGTTTGAATTTGTCCACTGACGTATGTAAATACAATGGGGTATTTGAAAGGGTAGTCAATAACGTTACTTTTTATGAACTGTCAAAACGCGGCATTTGTACGTGATTTGTATGTAATATAACATTTTGACGTCACAGATTTTTAGACTCAAATGGAATACTTATTAGCATTAAATGCAATTTAACAATTATATCGTCGCATTATATTACATTTCTGCACGGTGATGGAAGTTTTTATGACGAGCGGGTTTTTTTCCATGTGATTTCATATTTTATTTTTGACCGATTCAAATACTCAATTGGTATCATTTTTTTTTAAATAAAGTAATAGTCTATAGGTTTTTTTATACCCTCCTTGCATCTATGTGCACCTTCAAAAATGTCTAAAAGTATTTGCTTCTATGTATTTATATTTACGAGTAGATTTCAATAAGTGATAAATCTGTTGCAACCTATTTATATTTTTTACGGCAATACAATACAATTTAATCCAGCGAAAATCATCACAAAACCTTTCACCGCTTAGTCCTTTAACTTTCACCACACCTCAAGCTTCTAGTGTTGCCACGCTCAATCAATTCACATTACTCTTGTGCTTACAACCGGCTTCCCTCTCTTTCTACCACCATACATTAGAGAGAGGTAGAAGATAGCTATAGTTGATTGATAGGTGGTACAGCTGCTGGTATTTCTCGAATCGGAATGCAGCTTTAATGGTAATATTATGAGTTTAAGTGTTAGGTATTTGCTTCTGATTTCATTTTGTATACTGTAATTAAGCTAAAGTATTCGGTGACTAACATCTTCATTCGTAATGAAGTCTTTGTAAACGGTTTTTAAATGAACAACCGTAATAGTTGTTGAACTATGTAACTCTTGGGTGAAAATAAAATGGCTGGCGTAACTTCAAAGACATGATTAGTATTTCATGATATCGAGTTAGTTTATTTTGACCTTATTTAATAAAAAAGGACCTGACCTAGAACATGTTTTTAAAAAAATATTTGAAAATAAGACGAAGTTAAAAGAAGATAAAATAAATTGATTGTTATTGTATTCTATGTTCAAAGGAAAAGCGACCACCTATAAAAATTTAATTCTATAATTAGTTTGGGCTGTTAGTGGTTGATATAAATGTGTTATAATAATAATAATAATATTTTAATTCAGATTTCTCCATATAAATTGTTAGTAACACGAAAATACTTAAGAGCTAATTTTAGTAAACAAAACAAACATAATAAAAAAAATCAAAAGGAGGTTATTACTTTTTTTATCCTTATTCTAGTTTCTCTTTTATACTAGTTACTGAAATAGGATATAATCATTTAAGATAATAGTCATACTCACTTGCTAAACTAGCTTGTAGGTATGTTTTGTTATTGACGGCATGCGCCCAGGAAACTGTTGTTAAGTTCTTCATTGGTTCTTCCTCTGACCTCACCGCAATGGCTGCAAAAAACGCACAATTTATTACCTTGTCTACCAAAGCGATAGATATTTAGTAGAAAAATCACCCGTCGTTATGGCAACACTTTAATCGAACGTCATGACATGAATTGTCAAAAAAGTGTACTCAAGGACGTGTATTATTTATCTACAACGCAGTGGAGTAAATAAAGCGTGCTTATTGCAGTTTTACAAACCAGATTCTTTATTTGATGTAGTTCACTTGTAAATCCTTCAGTATTTAACGTTCAACATTAGTTTTCTATTTAATTTAGAACGTGAAAACAAACAACGTAATCGTACAGCAATGTTGCAAAATACTACTAACTATTTTGCTAGGTTAGTGGCGCTAGTAGTCTGCGAAGAGTATAGATTTTCATTCAATTACATTAGTTCCTATTTTGACCACCCGCAAATCCGATTTTGTTTGTATTTTTTCATACCAGCTGTGAGTTTTTATTTGATTGGAGTTCTAGGGTTTTAAGAATATGACCAATTGATCATTATTTTGATTTAATGCTATTTGTGGCGAATTAAAATTAACTCGTTAGATACTATACTGTTCAAGTGGAGTCTTCTAAGTTATTTTACTCCAGTAACTATTAGACTAAAGTAAGAAACTTATTAGCAGTTAAGATTTCCAAGAATTCACTTAATGTTTAAATTGAAGATTACACTTTATATCCTTGAAACGCCTTCACTCTAAAGTTTTAAACTACTATAAAGTTTAAAATGATTGACAATTAGATTGCAAATGATTGTAATTAACAGTAAAATAAAACGTTTGTAGTGATCTAAAATTCGTTTGAAGTGTAGGAAATGGCGGGACTTTATGGCGCGAAATAAACGTTTAATGTTATTATTGGAAAGCGGATTTTAAAGCACCTGCATTCATACTTTACTTGTCTTCATTCGCTGCTACTAGCATAAGCACATCAATGCATGAGAAAGTTTTTTTTTGAGATAGTTACGCGAATGGATAGAATACGTAATGAGTACATAAGAGGAAGTCTGAAAGTGACACCGGTGACCGAAAAGTTGTGTGGAAATCGGTTGTCATGGTATGGGCATGTTATGCGGAGGAATGAGGAAAATGTTGTCAGGAAAGTTGTGAGTATGATTGTGAATGGCTATACAAGTAGAGGGAGACCAAAGAAACGATGGATGGATTGTGTGAAAGATGATATGGCTAGAAAGGGAGTGACTATCGAGATGATGACTAATCTTTAAGTATGGAAGAAGAAGACATGTTGCGCCTACCCCAAATAAATTGGGATAAGGGCAGGAGAATGATGAGTATCTCACAGATCAACCCACGAGGTTATTGGCTGCTTTATTATGAACCGTGGGTGTCTCAATTAACTGTATCCTTTAAAACTAAATGACTACTGGTTATGGGCAACCCCTATGGACTACGGGCCTCGGCTCAGGGCGTCGTCACTGGGGGAGGGCAGCAAGGGACAGGCTGGATCGGATTAAATAGAAGAAACGGGCTTTGATGCCATTAAACTCCTCATTGTTATAAAAGTTTTTTTTTCTTAGTGTAGTCTTAATTTTTTTTTATATTACACCAGCAGGTCTGCAATATTAGATCGTAATATCTTATTGGTTGAACAGGAGTGGTAGCCCAGTGTCGGCCTCGACTTACAAGTCGCAAGTGGTCTTTCGAACCCAGCCAGGCGCTTTACTACGAAAACATCGTGAGGAAACCGGCATGAAGAGAGAAGCAAAAATTCTAAGACATGTGACATCCGTCTGTGGCCTGTGGTGAATTATAGACCACTTCCTCTCTCAGAGAGGAGGCTTGTGTGCCAGCGGGCACATTATTACCTACATGTTTTGTATGCTCTATAAAGCATCCGCCATCTAAATTAAAAGGTAGGTACTTTGATGCTTGCTTGCTTGATAGCAGATCACTACTAGACTAGTTAAGAATGTCTAAGGCTTAAGTCCGCCTTTTTACCATTATTGTGTGCGAAAAGTTTAAATAATAAATAAACATTATGCTATCTTGTTGATAGTAAGTATTTCAACCACAATTTTTACAAATATGCTTTCACTGTATATGAAGAGAGGTTGCCCAGCACTGGGACAGAACTACACCGTTATATTACCGAAGTCTTCATATCTAAAGATCCCATGCTAAACTTTTCACTTGAACTCTCGCAGTCTTAAATGAGGTACACACGGCTACACATCAAGCTACTGAGGCTTCATTTAGTCTATCGCCAACCTAATTTACCTTTCCTATTAGCATTCAAACATACTTGCGTACCAACACATAATTTACCTATTTCACTTTCAAATATATCTCCAGTTTATAGTAAATATCCTACCGCGGCAGTTTCACAAGTAGTCTGTGGTTAGTCTTGTATCTGGTGCAAACGTTCGCGAATACTTTGATCTACAATGTGAACGGAAGCTCCTCTCATAAATGAGTCATTTCGACAGAACCCATCTGAAATTGGGTTATCTTAGTATAAATATTGGCTTATACTGTTTCGGAGATGTTTGTGTTGTGAGTTTTGGTTAGGTGACTAACAGTTTTTATGCTGAAGTTTCGTTTAAATTCACAGGTCATGATCATATCATTGTGTAAGCTCCTGCCCAGTACTGAATGTAAAATTGTCGTAGAAACCACTAATTTTACTAGTTACAAAAAATACCTACTTGATAAGGATGATGCTTCCAAATCATTCGATGACTGTATTAAAGTAGGTATTGGAATTTAATTTTTGAGTAAGTTAGATGGTATGGTATGATGGTAGAATAATGAAGTAACCTAATTATACTAATTATACAGTGGGTATACTGTGTAGTAGTTTAATTAATTTAACTGCCTGATAAAATAAAATAGCAATAAACTTGTGCTTATTTGTTGCTATTAAAATTTGTGTAGGATACGTTCTTCATTTTTGTTTATTCAGTACAGGTAGTACAGGATAAACGAAATTAAGAACGTCTATGCTTGTGTATTATATCTAGCTATATCATAAAGCATTTAATTCTCAACAATTTAATAATTAATTAGATAGTAATTATATTCTAGAACTTTTGTTTAATCAAAAATAAGCAAAACAACATACCCGCAACAGCCAAAATAAACAGCCGAATCATTTTTTTTTGTATTTTTTTTTCACTTAAAGAGTTTATATGTACTTGACAATGTTCGCGCCCGTCCCGTGGTTGACTGGCGTACCCTGGCACCTGTTTATTATAAAATTGGCCAATCAAACTGACGACTTGATTGCTTCTAAAGTGCTTTTGAGATGTTACGGCTACCAAGGACAGAGATGACGTTCCTAGGTGGGTTAGGAAGCGTTTATAGTGATAACAGACGCACCTATCATGTTTACCTAGCGTGCATCGTTGCTGCATTTCCTGTAGAAGAACGAAACGGACGTAGGTGTAAATTGTACAGTTTATAGAAGGTCCACCTTCCACTGCCCTGGAGTTGAGATAGCATCTTTTATGTTACTTGACGACAAATAAGTTTGTTGTGTAACTGTTGGTAAGTACTCAATTGCTGGAAGTCTGGAGACCAATGAAAACCTGGAAGACTACAGATTACTCCGCCGTGGAGAGTAAATTTGATGTGGTTCCACAAACGACACTTAATATCATGTTTGGCGTGGCGCTACTGAAGGTGCCAATTCCGTATCCAAATTGACCCGATTCAATTTATATTGAAAATGACACGATAAGAAGAAGAACTGGCTCAAAGCAGAATACGTGTAAGAGGCTACGCAGATACGTTCCCGTCCCAGAGGGACAGACAGCTATGTCTGTTTCTGGGACCTTACCACCATTTTCAACATGGCTATACATCATTTCACGCTCGGCTCGCCTTTCAGGTTCACTCACCTACAGCGTTAAAACAGTTTCGTCTTTTTTGGGCGGTCTCGCTGTCTCGTGGACAAGCATACTTTATAGTGACGTAATATTCTTAGAAAAATCTTCTTTATCCTCTATATGATAGGAAACATCCGACATGGATATAATTATGTAGGTACAGTCTATTCCAAAAGTATCAGATGAAAGTGTAAACATGTTAAAATTGGTATTGGCAGTACAAATTGGCATCCGTTGCGTTTTCTGTTTATATTTTCATCAGACATCTCTCGTCTCTATCTACGTCATTTATAGGTACAGGCCCCAATATGTACCTATTTCGGCGGTTCATCAAAGTATCCGGTGTGAATTCATCCTATTTGTTATCCATATCTTATTTCGGAGGCGGTTATCTCAATTTATCGACTAGGTTCAGCCAGTTTATATCTGAACGACTTGTAGGTTAAAGTGTGAGTAAGTAATATTGTTTAAGAACTCCACCAAGATTGGATGTTAAGTGTTAAATCAAATCATTTTTTACATGTGGAAATCCTCCTTCTCAAGAAGGAGAAGACCAGCTCGCGATGAACAAAAATGACAGCTCTCACATCTCAGCTAGAACAGACTAATAACTGTTAAGTGCAACGGCCTTTGGTCCAGCCTGGAGGGCTAAAAATAATTCCATACTTTATCGTAAACTAAGCCGGTCTCACGTAGGTACTTGTTCTTCCATGGATTCAATGTTTGAGTGGAGTGAGAAAAAAGTACATAATACCTAATCAATCCATGAAATACTATATACTTATTTATCTTTACGTACTGCAAAAAAAAAGAGATTTAATGAAATCTGTAAATCGAGACCAAACGATAGTTTGCACCCAAACCATTCGCTATCAAAATCAAAATCGTTCACCAGACCACAAACTCACTTCCCCATTCTTATTAACATACTTAGCACCTTACTCCCTCCTAATAAAGGTCACTACAGCGGTAAATTTAGCGAGGTTAATCACGATTGGCTCTGCAGTCGACAATGTCAACCGTCAAGAGCCCAGGAAGACGTGATATGAGGATGCAGGATGTGGTATTGTAGGTATTGCAGTTCTTAGAACTAGGCATAATGGCACGATGACGTTTGTGCTCTAGATTCTTGCTAGAACTTTCCTGGAGACCTTCAAGGAGTCCGTTTATAAGCGTTGCCCTCCATGTCGAATAGGTGTTTACTGAAAACATAAGGTGCAATGGGTTGGTTTACGTGGGGTATCGTATTGCCCAGTTACTGGGATGTGGAGGTCAGATAGGCAGTTGCTCCATGTAAAATCAGCTGCATCCGGTTAGACTGGAAGCCGACCCCAACATAGTTGGGAAAAGGCAGATGATGATGGGTTGGTTTACGTGTTGATTTTTTAATTTAATTCTTCGGGCGTGTTTTTTCTCGATATTTCTTGTTAAAAAGAAAAAAACATATTATGTTGTTTTAGTACCATCAACTATCTATTTATGAAAATACACTTGTAAAATTTATGAGGGGAATGTACTTTGTGTATACCTTTACTCACATCAGATAACTGTGGCGCTTTTTACAAAGGTTAGTCATACTTTTAGGCCTTCCCTTAAGCGTATTACGCGCTTGTTCAGATCGGCTTGATCCGTTACGAGGCGGGCGAGAAACTAATCATTTCATTTAGCCGCCAGGCCAGCCGAAACAGGCCAAATCCTAGTCACCCAAACATATGTGTAGTACCCCCTACTTTTATAGCAATACCCGTTTTTCTCAAAACTTTCCTTAGGTGTTTCTCAACTTTAATTTTTGAGTGGGTAAAATGAAACCAAAAACATATTTGAACAATTTTTTTATTTTCAAAATGTATGTACTTACTTATTTTTTTGTACAATTATTATCTAAAATACCATTTACATAACTATCACCACGGTACCAATGTATTATTGTCTCCATGTAGGGTATAGTCAACATTTTTATCAACATAGACCACACATGACCACAATTATATTTTACAAAAGAACAATGTTACACTTAGTACCACACATTGGATTTTAGACCACATAATAATGATAGCAGCAATGCGGTGGGTTTTTTCATTATTTTTAACCATCATACTAAACAATTATTACTTTTTAATTACAACAGCTGAAAAAGGAGTTTCTGTTACTTAGTTATGGGTAATTTACCAGGTCCTTTTTTCATTGTACTCGAACATTATTTAATTTATTTCTTAGACTAGCATTATATTTACATACTAACATAAAATACTACTTATACTATTGTCATTTATAAAAATGTTATAGGAAAATTATGTTAGTTTGTTACAAAAATAGCTCTGCTTTATAATTTCACTGTACATAACCACAAAAGTCAAATATTATTTTATAAAATTAAGATAATAATGCTATCTTTAGTCATTAAAAAGCAAAGATGCCGCGCAGATATAAAATTCTATGCCACTTGTTTAAATTGCCATAAAAATAATATCTTTGATTATCACAAAATTTTATGAGCTTTTCTATTAATACTATTTAGAATAATTATTTTTATTTCTTATTATTACTGGAATGATGCTCGATATGGAAAATCTGTTTTATTCTAAAATCTATTAAATCTATTTTTTTTTTGAAAACATAAAATCTCTTTGGTCTGAAACTATCTAATAATACATTATAATTCTTTACTATGGTATAGTTATTATCACAATTATTAGATAAAATACTTTTAATTTAAATTACAAAAATATCAAAAATTATAGTTATTTCCTCCTGAAATATCATTAAAAACTCTGTTTTATTTGTGATAATAATTATGCCCCCTATTACAACTAACATGGCAACGTTTAGATATTTCAACACATATTTAGTTATTCACACACATGTCATACTTTCAATATCACAGGACATTCTGATACGCATATACTTCTCACAAAATATACATTTAATTCAAGTGAAGTTCATCCGCGGGTTGGTCACCTCTGTTATTATGAATGGAAACCAACAAAGAGATTTCGAAACACTGGTGAAGATATCGTTTTTTTTTTCTGGACGGAGTAACATCAATATGCCAAAATATATTAAAATGGTTTTTATTTGTCTGGATGGCACTACTCGTTTTTAATAATATTAATTAAGAACTTTATCGGGGCCCTTAAATACCATTCTTTGTTATTCATATTCGTACAAAACAGGCTCTAGTCTATCAATTGTTTAAAATCTTACAAAAAATATCATTTTTAATTTGCTAAAATGACCATCGTCTTGACCTGTAAGTCAAACGCATCTGTCGACGAATCAATTCGTCACTCACAACATCTCTTTTCAACGTAAAGTTGAATTTTATGACCCTTTATAGATCTACGTTCCATTTGAGTATATACACAAACTAATTTAGCATTCATATAGGGTTGAGCTTTAATTCGGCTTCGTCTTTCGTATTCTCATAAACACACTCCTTTTTTACATACTGTGGCTTTCTGGCCCAGCAGGTTACTATAGTAACGAGGGCTGCAAATACGAGTGCGGCGCAGGCGCAGACAGTTCCGCCCCAATCGAAGATGGCGCGTACAACTCGAAGCTCAGCGATTATTTGTGCGTCCATCTTTACTTTTTGTTCTACCCAGAATATTGGGAAGAGCATTCTGGGTACGTTTTGGTAGAGGCTGTGGACAACAAAAAAAATAAAATAAGATCATGGTTAGGTTAAAGAAGATGGCAAAGACACACGGAAGCTGGGAGTGGTTTTGTTACCTATTACGGTCAAGTTATTTTATTTTTGATGATTTTCTACGCATTCCATTTTTTATTATTCCAAAATAAAAATAGCATATTTTAGTGGTCGTTATTAAGACCACAGTTATTTATTTTTTAAAACATTAGTTATTTTTGTATCTGGTTTTAACATTCAAACGTTACTAGTTTAAGTGTTTTTTTTCAGTGTTCGTAATGATAACTAAGTAACAATAATAATATAATTCAGCAATGAGCATGAGTTTTCCATTAAAACAAAAAAGTGTGCGTGTATCAGGAACGAGGTTCCTTATGCAATACTCGCACGCACAAACAAACTCGTATATATAACCGAGAGATAGATATTGAGAAAGTCGTAGAACTACGCATAACGCTATTTTCTTACGTGACGATTTCTACCAGTGAACTTCTGCCGCAAGCCGCGTTATGTAAGTTACGAAACATAATTATCACACTGGTGAAGACGTATTACAACGCGAAGTTTCAATCTGTTGGGTTTTAATACAAGATGTATTTTATTATCTGTGGTTTTATTGAGTTGGAATTGGTCTCGACTTACTTTACGTTTTCACTTGGTTCCAAGTAGATATTGAGCTGGAACCTGGCTGACACATCCAAAGGGACACCTAGTTTCTGGAAACATAAAAAATCATAGTTAGGTTAGGTGGTGACTTTCCTTTTTTGATCGCGATTGGGATACATGTATGTCTAGCGCAAAAGTCACCGCATGTCTGACACAAGCCCTAAGCTTCTTGTACACGATACATGTTTCTTGCCTATAGCATAAAATTAAAGCAGCAATTGCTTGCATCGACTAACTAAACGTTGAAAAACTTTTTGTTCCTATAGCTTAAGCTCCGTTTACACGATGTAAGTTTCTTGTCATTCGTCCAAAGTTTAACCCATAAACCTTAAAGCGACTTTTTTTTTTAAGGCTGGGAAATCATCCAATGACTGCTCCCGCTCTGGATTGAGCGGAAGGGAGTGTCAGACTCTTACTGACTAAAACCCATCCATGTTCCTTCCGTAGCCCTTTATGTTCCGGGGTAGCGGTAACCCTTTCGGACAATCCCGCTTACCCGGCAGGCTTGGCCCTGAGGGGCCCCTTCGTATGCTGACATCTCTTTGAGGCGCGCGTGGAACATATACGCGCCGTACGGCACGGGTCTGGTGCTGATCGGAAGGTGAGTCACCCATTACCCACCGTCCACAGGCCCGCGCCTACGGTGGCCGGGAGTCATCACGTGGCTCCCGACGCCCGGGGCGTCTCCTGCGGCGGCTGGGACGGGAGGACCTTTCTCTCTCCCATCCCGCCACCTCCTTCGCGAGCATGACGTTTTCGCAGAAGGAGGTGACTGCCTCCCACTCCCTCTCGCCCCGGACCATGGCTTGCACCAGGGCCGGGCGCGAGAGGTCGCCGCCGATCGCCTCTACGAGGACACCTTAAAGCGACTTGCATTCTAAACACTGCTGCAGAGTAATGAATGTGCACCTGGATTGTTGTTTCAGCTTATGGTATACCACAGGCAATGACTTCGTATTATGTAAATCAGACTTCAGACTCATCTACCGTGAATCAAACGGGCCCGTATCAGCAAGAAGTAGAAGGTCACACTCACAGGCTCAACAGCAAAATAGAAAGAATGAGCATCAGGATCAGGTTGCAAGCCGGTCACGAACTCCCGGAGCTGAGCGTCACCGTGCAGGAAGTGAGGGAGCGACAAGAAGGCGGGCGAGCCGAACCGACACGCCGACACGTTCATGACGCCGCTCCATGCGCACTCGCCGTTGCAGAAGCACGTGTTGGATGGTGACGTAGTAGCTGGAAAAAAGGAGAAGAGAGGAATGTGAGTAAGACTTCGTTGCTGTGTAGTTATGGAAAGCGCTTAACCCATTAGATTTTCGCCTATATAAATACGAAAATAAATAATACCGTAAAACGACAATAAATAATACCGTATAAATCGTTGAACTGCTAAAAGCAAACGGCTTCTATTGCTTTTAGCAGTTCAACGATTTATACGGTATTATTTATTGTCGTTTCGAGAGATTTTTTCTTATGAACCTATGGGGTTTAAACGACATTTGAGGGGTTAAGGCAGTTACGGTTTTAAACTTTTACCAGATTATAGGAGACGTAATTTAGAAGGTGTCGCTTTTTTATTGACACACAAACTAAGCATTCATCTATTTCACCACTTAAGAAATTAAGCTGAGCAGACTTAATCATGAGGTAGACCATGATATAGAATAGTAGGGGCCTTTGGGTTGTAACTCAAACTTTAACTACGATCTCAGACACTAATCTTCATGGTTCATGTAATTTCAATGCCCAAACATTGTCATGGTCACTTGATCTGACGTTGGTCCTTTTATTCTGGTCCTTGATCTATTATAGTAAATATGTATGGTATCTATTATAGTCTACAATGATACCCTGCTCTTTAAAGCACCTGCCATCTAATCTCTTCACCACCTTGGTTGACTGGTAGAGAATGTCTAAGGCATTAAGGCCGCCTTTGTACCTTTATTGTGTACGAAAAGTTAAAATAAATAAATGTTTGGACTTCAGACGGAGACCTCTTTTTTTTTCGGGTGGGAAATCATTAAATATATATAAAAACAGCGTATCAGATTTTTTCTGACACCCACCCTTCAGTTGTCTGTGCCACGGTAACTCTTTCGAAAAACCCCGTGACCCTGAGTTGGTAGCGGTGTTTCGTCTCAGGCCGTTCGGTTATTCAACACCGACCTCATTTAGTTTTAAAACATTATATTATTTAATTTGACGTACAAGTTTCGCAACGAATTTTCTTATATATTTTTAACGTTTAAAATAAAGTAATTTAGTATATTAGTATAGTGTGTGTTGTGTTAGTGTGTATTTAGTTTAGTGTATTTGTTGTTTTGTGTATTTAGTTTTTTTTTTGTATTTTTTTAGTTATTTGAAAGAAAGTTAACTCACAGTTATCAAAGCTCCTCTGCGTGAGCGCATACTTATTGTATAGCAGCCCGTCCTGCTCCCCACTGTCTACATACTCCATGTTCACCGTTCTGCACAGATCTGGTACGAACATCGGTAGCGTGGATTCTTCGGTCAAGTTCCGAGCTATGAACTCCCCTGCGCTGCCTGAAAGCTGGATAATAAAGTTTCTTGTTAATGATAATTAGTGATAAGTGGACGCGCATGAGCATCTTAAAGGTCCTGGGTCTGATTCCAAGTCAGAGATTAGTTATGACTTAATCATGCGCAACTTTTTACTATATGACCTTCTCACTACTAAATGGAACTATTGAAGATTTATGTCTCTGCCTTTTATCCAAAGGAGAGATGAGTATTGCTAGCAGGGTATTCACTGATGCTGATTCCATTTTGGTCATAATGTTTTACTTCTAGTGCTTAAAAAAGTTCGTTCGTTCGTTATGACTTTTAATATTAATTATATTTAGGACTGCCTCGTTAGTCTAGTGGACGCAAGCGCTACAGCTAAGCATGAGCCAGGATCGGGCCGAGCTCAGGTTCGATTCCCAGCATAGTGTAATTGGGTCTGGCGATTCTCAGTAGCAATCTGGAGTCTGTATTTGTGATTCGGTGATTACAATAGGCATAACATGGAACTTTAACATAAGTCGCGAATTGTAGTTGTAGGTACTATAGGAATGTACTCTTTTGCCAAAACCTTCGGGGAATGCAAGCGTTATATGTAATTTTTGTAGTTGCTAACTGAGTTACTACTTACTTTAGAGCACTCTCCATCATAGTACGGGATGTGGTCTTCATAGTTCCACCTGAGGATCTGTCCCGGCAGGGTGCCGCTCACCTGTCCCGTCGACACCTCCATGTAGCCGTCAGTCTCCAAGGAGTTGTTTCTCTGAAATATTATACAGGATTGGCTGAGTCATGTTTTGGAGCAGTGCCCAAAGAAAACTTGGATATTACGAAGGTTGGCGGATGTTTGGTGGTTGGTCGGGGCTTGGTTTTATACTTGAATAAACGTAAGTTCTTTCTTTTTTTTTCTAATTTCCAAGTATTAGCTCAGATATCACGGCTAATTATTTTTTGGACACAGGGTGATTTAATTCCAAGACTGTGCAGTGCTCAAGTTCCATGAGCATTAAAAAAAACTCAAAACATAGGTACAATTAATAATTGAAAATATCGCTCACCTCATAAAACCACCCAAACTTATCAACAGGCGGGGCTCCTCCCGTGGTACTGGAAGGTAGACTCTTCGCCAGATCCAGCAGTGGATCCTCATAGCCATCAAACAGCAGTTCTTTCGCCAGTTTGGAAACGGCTATTTTCTGGTTGAACATCGCCAGACCCATTGACAGGCCCTTCTGTTGAAGGAAGCCCCAGAATCTGGACCGGTACACTGCCGACTGAAATTTAAGATAGCGAGGCTGAGACATGTTCCTTCCTTCGACCTTAATGTTCCGGAGTAGCGGTAACATTTTCGGAGAATCCCGCTTACCCGGCAGGCCAATAAACATGCTGAAGTGGATTTCACGGATAAGTCTGGCTGGACTGTTATTTAATTCATGGATAAGCACAAAACCCAAACTATGTAACAACATTTTGAGTTGAGCAAGACACGGGGTTAGTTATATTCAAGCGATCGGTATTTTATAGAACTAAGTTATAAATATGACAGGTCGTGGCACAATTATGCATGCTCAGGCCAGCCCGGGATGGGTTGATTGGATGATTTCCCAGCCTTAAAAAAAAAAAAAGCCCGCAGAGCCTTTAGCTTTAAATTCGTTGCGAAATAATAATTCCTTCGATACAGCTTGTCCCTTGTTGTCCTCTAGCGACCCCCAAGCCGACATTCTTACCCCACAGGAGGTGCCCTTAGCGTGTATTAGCCTAGTTCGTAAGTTTTGAAGCCCTGGCTGAAGGTCTTAATTTATTTAGGCATCCACAAGCATGCCCGGTTAAGCAGTACACAACCTTCTAAGTTGAACTACGAGATATGCTGTTTACAATATAAAAGGTGCATGACAATAGTTTTCGCATTGCCTCCACGAGTGTCCAGATTTAAATGTACGTCTACAGCACCCTGGACAATCACCCTCGGTGTGATTTTACTGATAGACGAAAATTTTATCACGACTTCAGCAATTGACTATTTGAAACTGTCAAAAATAAAATATGAAATCACATAAAAAAAGACCGCTCATCTTAAAAACAGCCATAACCGTACAGAAATAAAGTATTATGCATAGATATCATTGTAAAATTGCATTTATGCTAATAAGTATTCCATTTGATTCTAAAAATCTGTGACGTCAAATTGTTATATTTCATACAAATCACGTACAAATTCCGCGTTTTGACAGTTCGTAAAAAGTAACGTTATTGACTACCCTTTCAAATACCCAATTCCGTGCTCATAAGAGTGATGAAAAAGAAACCAAGTCAATACTTACAGCAGCAATAGCATTGAGCGTCGTGATATTATCCTGAAGAGTTCCATTCGAAGACTGCTCATCAAAGAACCAACTCCTCTGAGTCCGATACGCCAGAGTCCCGTTGTTGTCATGCCACGTTATATTCACATGCTTCCTCTTCTCGATGAAGCGGTATGGACCTGGGAACAATTTAATAAAAACATAAGTTTTAAAATGTCGTGAGAAAAGTTTTGAGCATTAATCTTAACTAATATTATAAAGCTGAAGAGTTTGTTTGTTTCAATGCGCTAATCTCTGGAAGTACAGACCCGAGTTGAAAAATATTTTTGTGTTGGATAGTCCATTTATAGAGGAAGGCTATAGGCTATGTAACATCACGCTACGACCAATAGGAGCCCAGCAGCGAGTGAAACCGCGTGGGATCAGCTAGTAAAGGCTATAAGAGAAGTCCAAAAACTATCGACTGTATGAAAGATGTTAAGGATAGAAAGAATGAGAAATATGAAAGAAGACGACATGTTACGCCGACTCCGAACAAATTGGGATAAGGCCGTTTCTCCATCAGCACGTCAACGGGAAAACGAGATGGCTCCCCAAATTAGCCAGACATACATTTACTAAGGCTTCGTGTCACGCACATCCCCACCTTTTTTTTTTTGATGCTGGGAAATCATCAAATGACTCTTCCCCCGCTCTGGGTGGAGCGGAAGGGAGTGTCAGACTTTAACTGACCAAAACCCATCCATGTTCCTTACGGACAATCCCGCTTACCCGGCAGGCTTCGACACACCCTGAGACGTTTCAATTCGGTTCGAATTATCTCGTTTATGTCCCGTTGACGTTGTGCGGTGCGCTAACAGTGTAATAGCAAGAAATTACGGTGATTATGACGAGGTAATTTTTTGTACAGAATATTATAATAACAAGGATTGGGGAGGATGTATGAAGAATGAGTAGGTTGGTAAGTGTGTGGAGGTTTCCGTAAAGTTTGTAGTGAATTTAACATAATCGGTGTGTATAATTCAGAATATTTTAAATTGCAGTTTTAATAAAATTGTAATTTCCAGTATAGTGTTTCCAGCATAAGATGAGTGCGAAAACTGTGCTATTTTAGAAAATATCTCCTGTTGTCTTTTGACATTTAATTTAAAATATTTATCACGTTATTTGAAAAAAATATTGTAATAGTCAATAAAACTTAAGTCAATAATAATATCCACTGGTGTATTATGATTTCGTATACAAAAAAAAGACTATAATTCAGTTGTTTTTATATTAAGTATTATTTTACCATTTTTATCGACACATTAAGTCAGTTTTTGTCAAAACATTCATAATTTATTTAAAAACTTAGATTTAAAATTCAGAAAATGAATTTTAAATAAATAAAGAATAACTAATAGAGAAGTATGGTAGAAAAAGGCGTGCTGCGCTGGCTCCGTTAATTTAGGACAAGGGCGAGAGAATGAAGAAGGAGGAAAAGGGTGAAGGCTACCAATGATGATGCTGACGAAGATGACAAGAAGTCAAACAATGTACCTAAAGAATGCCACTTCTTTGCTATAGGTATCTACTAAGAGAAACGAACTCCTACGATACAGGGAATCCTAGTGAAAGGATTTGTGCGTTCAAGCACCTTTATTACTTTAACTATAAATCCAGTTTTCTACTTATGTAAAATTGATTGTGAAATATAAACATTTAGACAGTAGCAATAAATATTACTAAAAATCAGTTATCAACTAGTGAAGTTCTATTAAATCTTTGTCTTTATAATTTTATCTACACGTGTTTTTTAACAAAATAAATACAGGAACAATAGCAATAGATTTACAAATGAGCCTATTATCCGCATTATAAATAAACTAAGCAGTTTTTTTTTTATTGTTCTAGACTCCAATAAACTATAAAGATATAGACCTGTTTTGTCTATCGACGAGGTCAGACGGATCGCCTACTGGGGACTAAGTACTGTACTCACCCTTTTTTTTTTTTTTTTTAAGGCTGGGAAATCATCCAATGACTGCTCCCGCTCTGGGTGGAGCGGAAGGGAGTGTCAGACTCTTACTGACTAAAACCCATCCATGTTCCTTCCGTAGCCCTTTGTGTTCCGGGGTAGCGGTAACCCTTTCGGACAATCCCGCTTACCCGGCAGGCTTGGCCCTGAGGGGCCCCTTCATATGCTGACATCTCTTTGAGGCGCGCGTGGAACATATACGCGCCGTACGGCACGGGTCTGGTGCTGATCGGACGGTGAGTCACCCATTACTCACCGTCCGCAGGCCCGCGCCTACGGTGGCCGGGAGTCGTCACGTGGCTCCCGACGCCCGGGGCGTCTCCTGCGGCGGCTGGGACGGGAGGACCTTTCTCTCTCCCATCCCGCCACCTCCTTCGCGAGCATAACTTTTTCGCAGAAGGAGGTGACTGCCTCCCACTCCCTCTCGCCCCGGACCATGGCTTGCACCAGGGCCGGGCGCGAGAGGTCGCCGCCGCCGATCGCCTCTACGAGGACACGGCGGTGCTCTGCCCATGCGGGGCAGGTTTGCACCGTGTGCTCTACCGTGTCCTCTGGGCGATCCTCGCAGTGGTGACACCCGGGCGTTTCCTCCCGCCTGAAGATGTGCAGGAACCTCCCGAAACATCCATGTCCGGTGAGGACCTGCGTCAGGCGGTAGGTGAGGACGCCGTGACGCCTCTCTAGCCACTCCTCAAAGAGGGGCCTTACCGCCACTATCGTGGCGTGCCCTGCGCTGGGTTGCGACAGTCGCTGATTCCAGGCCGCCATGAGATCGCGCCGGAGGTCCGTCCGCTCCGCGGCAATTTGCTGCGGAAACGGAGTTTCCCCCCGGCTTAGTACCTCCGCGCGCCACTCGAACAGGCGCGCGAGGACTATCGCCTCCAGATCCCACGGCGGCAGTCCGGCAAGGAGGCTTGCCGCCTCGCTCGAGATCGTGCGGTACCCCCGGATTAGCCGAATGGCTACCACCTTTTGGGGCGCGTTCAGATAGTGAGCGGCTCGTCGCCGCAATGAACGCGCCCACACCGGGGCCCCGTATAGGGCCATGGACGACACGACTCCCGCGTAAAGCCTCCGGCAGGAGGCGTTTGGCCCCCTCAAATTGGGCAAGAGCCACTTGAAGGCGGCCCCAGTCCGTTCCAGCTTGGGGGCCAAACGTCGGAAATGCTCCACGAAATTCCATCGGCTGTCGAGGACCAGACCCAGGTATTTCATCGTGGTCCCGACGCCGATGTGAACCCCTCCTACCGTAAGTTGGGATCCCGATGGTGGCCTATTCCGAGGCCTATGAAAGGACATGGCCTCGGACTTGTGCAATGCCACCTCGAGACCCAACTGCCGGATCCTCTCAACGACTATCGCAACCCCGCGTGTCATCGCGTCGGCCGCCGCCTGATGCGACCTCCCCTGCGCCAGGACCAGCGTGTCGTCAGCGTAGCAAACTACGCTGACGCCGTCAGGGATGTCGGCCCGCAGCACCCAGTCGTAACCGATGTCCCACAGGAACGGCCCCAGAACCGATCCCTGCGGGACACCGCACGACATCTCTCGCCGGTTCCATTCCCCACTGTACTCACCCGTAATTTTAATTTCTGATGTTAGGTAGGTAATTGTAAGGGTTTCCAAGTTCGGATGCTATGAATAAAAGTCTTACTTAGTATTAACGCTATGTTTCTCCTTTTATTCGAAGATGGCGTAGCTGAATGTAAAGCCTTAGTGAAACCTTATGCGGAACCAAGCTGGTCGGTTACAAAATAACTGACAGCATGCGACCTTTCAAAATGATAGAATATTTTGATAGGTTTTTAGAAAAGAAATGAATAGGAGTCTGTCAGTAGCCATGTTTCATGTATTCTTTAAAAGAAATATGATTCAATAGCTGCTGCCCCGTGTGTTTCTATTTGTAGGATAGAAGTTCCTACAACAACACACACCCCGTCCTGCATCAGTAAGGTTCGCCGTCCACGGCATACCCTCATTGCCCCCGACGATACCACCACTCTCCTCCAGGAGAGCAACCCGGCTATTAGCATTAATAGATTATCACACAGACACAGATTTCCGTCGTTCCGTCCTCGTAGATGGCGCTAGCTGTCGCGTTAACATCGGGTCCGTGTTATTTATTTAAAAAAAAAATGTTTTAATGATAATTAAACTGTTTCTGCTATTTAAAATGGTGAAAGAACATCTAAAGCCTCTGTGACATTGTTATCCAGTGAATTGTGTGACGAACTTATTCATAACACCACACTCCATATCGTAAAATTAGTGTATCTTTCGACAAAAACCAATTAAACAAACATAACTAAGTAATCAAGTGCAGTGTACAACTAGAATATTAACATAAAAGTGTAAAACTATTGCAAATGACTTGTGTTTTGTGATTGAGTGCAAACATTTTTTCTGCATGAATCATAGTAACGACTTTATTCATTTCAAAATAAAATTGCGGACCAAGCAGTTTACTAATTCGCGCAAATCTGAAACACTTCACCTGTGGGTCTAATGTTCGTGGGATCAAATCCCGTCGACCACACACTCTTTTTGTGTCATGTTTTTTAAATTTATGAAAACTACGATTACATATAAAACTGTTTAAAAAAAAAAAACTGATTATTATAGAACAATTTTTATAGGAAAAAGTAAAACAAATTTCAAAATAAAATGGAAAATATTACTTATAGAAACAAACTAGCCAGGTCACAATCACAAACTAACTTACCACATTCAAGTCAAGACATATTGAACTCCACTATGCTAGATTCTAGTATGATGAGCATACAGAGTGCTACACAAATTATTAATCAATCATTTGTGGAAGAGTTCAGACAGGAAATGAAGGAAATTAAAGAAAAATTAAAAATTGCTGACAAAGAAATTGATAATCTTAGTTATGAGAATACCAAATTAAAACAAGAGATACAGGATCAGCAACGACAAATAGAATTACTGAAAGAAATTACCAACCCTACTCCACAACTCAAAAAAAGCAACTCGACACCCATCTCAAGAAGAGTTTTGAATATGAGAGTAAACACTTCCCGCCATTCTCCTCTACGTCTGGCCAGAGGTACTCTGCCAAAAAGTACATCGGAGCAACCCAGCAAACAACCGGAGAGTAATGCTCAGATCCAACGGGACACCCCACGTCATTGCTGTGAAAACGGAACGAGTAAGGGGATTCAGCGCCGGTCATCAGAAGGTGAATCAGTCGAGCACCGGAGCAGCTGCCACAGAGTGGTTATACTGGGAGATGGTCAGGGCCGTGGCTTGCGCGACGTATTACAGGATCTCCTAGGGCCCGAGTATGCTGTTGTTTCCTACCTGAAACCAGGTGCGGCATTGAGTGAGGTTCTGAAATGCCCCAAGAACATAATCAGCAACCTGTCAAAAAACGACTGCGTCATTGTATTAGGTGGATGCAGTGACAAAAATCCCTATGACATCGACATACATCTACACCGTTGGCTAGCATTAACTGCAAATACAAATGTGATCATCTCGGAAGTACCCAAAAACAGGTTTTTACAAGAATCGAAACTTAACTATTTACTTAAGTTTATTTGTAATAAATATAAAAATGCACTGTACATGGACATGAACTACACTAGATTATTAACAAGTGGACGAAATTATGTAGTAAACCTTGCAAGATCACTATTAAAAGAAATATTATGTCTAAATTATCATTTCCAACTCTTTCAATATGAAAAAAATATTCAAAATAAATGTAAAAAGTCCTTTGAGAACAAATATGTCCAGGTTAACTTAGATTCTGACAAACATGTATTAGTCAATAAATTAGACGATGAGAATCAAACAGCTGAAAAAAAAACACCTACGAATACTTTTTTTCGTGAATAAAAATGTATACATTATGCACCAAAATATTGCAGGACTCCTAGCAAAATCTGACATGCTCACAGTGTGTCTGTATGAATTATTAGGAAAAAGTATACAAGTGGACCTATTATGTATTACTGAGCATTTCATGATGGAAGGCTATGAAGTCCATCTCAATATACCTAATTACTGTTTAGCTGCATGCTTTAGTCGCAAGGAAAGTAAAAGAGGTGGTGCTTGTATACTCATCAAAAATGGCCATCAGTGGCGAGAATTACCGAAAATAGCTAAATTACCTATAACGGGTACTTTTGAATGTTGCGCCATAGAACTTATTCGTTATAGAATTGTAATTGTATGTATATATAGAGTACCAAATTCAAGTAATTTTGATGAATTTATGAGTAGATTAGTTATATTGTTACGTTTTCTGATAAAAAAATCATTTAAAAATGTTGTACTGGCGGGCGATTTTAATATAGATATATTGAAGAAAAACAAACAGTCTCTAGAATTTGAAAACTTATTATTAAATTTTAATTTAAAATTATCTATACGTCAACCTACACGTTTAAAGAGCAAGACATACATCGACAATTTTGCGCATAATTTTTACAAGTGTCGTAAAGCTATAGTTATGGAACTAGCTTTGTCTGACCATACGGCTCAACTGCTCAATTGTCCGATTAGCACCGCAAGCACTAGAAATAATTGGCGGACTACTAGAAGGGACTATAGTAAAGAAAACATAGACAAATTTAAATCCTACCTCAATAGCCTATCGTTTGCTGAAGTATATGAAGCTAAGGACCCAAACACTGCTTACAATACTTTTATAGAATTGTTTTCTTTCCTCTATACACAGTGCTTTCCTGAAACTCTTATCTCTGTAAAAGTGCAAAGAAGGCCTAGTTGGGTCTCTCATGGTATAAAAATATGTAGCAAAAAGAAACGTCAATTATTATGGCATTATAGACAAAAACCTAACGAAACTAATAAAAATAAATTTAAGAGTTATTCTAAATTATTTAAAAAAATAATTTATTTAACTCAACGCGCACAAAATATACATAAAATTAAAAAATCAAATAATAAATCTAAGACTACTTGGGAAATAATAAACCAAACAAAACTAAACATACCAAAAAACACTATAGACAAAATTCGACATAATAATGAAACTGTAACTGACCCAAAAATTATTGCAAATATGTTTAATGATTACTTTATAGACAAAATTAAACCTATGACCAGCTCTGGAACCACAGCCACCAAACGTATTTTAGCAAGAAAAGACTCAATGTTCATGGCCCCAAGTCTAGCATTTGATATAATTATTAAAAATTATCGCGGCCTTAAAAAATACAAACAGTGTAGGATACGATGGCATATGTACAAAAATTGTTAAGACTGTAGCATATGAAATCTGTAGCCCCATAAGCTACATTATTAATTTAAGCATCAGTGAAGGTATATTTCCGACTGCGCTAAAAAAATCTATTGTGAAACCACTATTTAAGAAACAGGATAGGGAGCTAATGGAATTTTACAGGCCAATATCATTAATACCAATAATTTCAAAAATTATCGAAAAATATCTTTACAGGGAACTTAAGACCTATATTGAAAAAAATCACATACTCTGTGACGAACAGAAAGGATTTAGGGAGAAAAAAACAGTTAACCTGGCCATATACGACTTCTTGCATACGGTTATAACAAACGTGGATAAAAATACACCAGTCTGTGCCATTTTCTGCGACATGACACAGGCATTTGATTATGTCCAACATAATATATTACTAAATAAACTTGATGCATATGGTATAAGAGGAAACATTTTTAATTTAATACAATCATACCTACATGACAGAAAACAAGTAACGCATATTAGTAGAATAAATATGAGCTCCAAACGTGAAGAGATTTTCACGTCATGCGAGCGTACCGTCCCTCATGGAGTTCCGCAAGGCAGTGTACTCGGGCCACCCCTGTTTATACTCTATATTAATGACTTCCCCAAATCCATCAAACATCCCATGACACTATTTGCGGATGACAGTACGATAACGATACCATGCCTTAATAAGAACACATATGAAACGGACATAAAAAATACATTAAACGAAGCGGTAACGTGGCTGAATAATAATAATTTAAAAATTAATATTAACAAAACTTTGATTATGCATTTTAGCCAACGATCATTATTATTCTCTAGTCTTGACATCGAATATAATAATAATAAAATACAGACAGCTAATACTACAAAATTTTTAGGCCTAACAATCGACAGAAATTTAAATTGGAAAGCACATATTGAGGCTCTAGCCAAAAGAATAAGCAGCGGTGCTTATGCGTTATATAAATTATCACGTACTCTAAATATAGAAGCGTTATTAACAGCCTACTACGGTTTAGTTGAATCCGTCCTTAGATACGGTGTTATCTTCTGGGGTAACTCAACCGATAGAGATATCATTTTTAAAAGACAGAAGTGCTGTTTGAGATCTATGTTTAATCTCAAAACTACCGATAGCTGTAAAAATTATTTCACTAAATATCAAATATTAACATTGCCTTCACTTTATGTATTAGAAATAGCAATGTTCGTAAAAACTAATCCAAATTTGTTTTCTCGTATGGCAGATAAATTCCCAAGAAATAGACGTGATGATAGCAAACTATGTGTACATACATCAAAAACTGCACTAATGCGCAGGAGTGTGTTTTGCATGGCACCAATTATCTACAACAAATTGCCCAAAAGTTGGAAAGAGCAAACTATACCTAAATTTAAGCAAACAATGAAGTTGTTTTTGGCACAAAAAGCATATTATAGTATTACAGAATTTTTAAACGACTCATGTTGATTATGATAAATAAATACATATAAGTAACAATATTAACGTAGTAATTAAGTAATATATATATATTTTTTTTTTTTAATTAATTATGCCAATATTTTTTAATGTTATTAGATATAATAATAATTAAATGCCCATTAAAGTTACGTATAAATGTGATGTGTGTTTGTGATTCATTGTGTTAATTGTAATGTGTTGGATAATGTAAATGATTCAATTTAGGTTTTTTTTTTTTTTAACTATGACTGATATTTAATGTATAAGTGTAAAATTTAAATTTTAATAATAATAATTCAATAATAATAATAATTGTAACTAAATATTTGCACGCCATGAGAAATGGCAGACATGTCGTGAGCCACTTTTATTTACGATCTTGCATGCATGTATTATTTTAATTCTGTATGTATACACATGTTTATGCTAATAAAATTTCTTATTCTTATTCTTATTCTCGCCGTCGAGGCCCGTCGAGACGACCCTGTCCACTCCCATACCCCCGACCCTTACTCGAGCCAGCCCGCGTTGCCGCTGAGCCAGTAGCTTTAAATACCCTCGATCCAGCTGTACCTTATTGTCCCTCTCCAGCGACGCCCTAAGCCGAAGTCCGTACCCCATAGGGGGTGCCCTTAGCAAGTAGTCGCTTAGTTTGTAAGTTAGTTTTTAGTTTTATTAAGCCCTGACTGGTGGCTACAATTCTTTTGTGGCAGCCACAGGCAAGCCCAGTTAAGCAGTAGTCAACCCTATGGTTGAACTGCGAGATGCCAGTAACAAAAATAAAAAAAAATACAACAACAAACTGCACGAGCTCTACCTCTGAGAGCTCCCTAAGTGAAGGCCCATCTGGTCCTCACAGTACTGCCTATGGAAATCTGCGACGCACGGTATTCACAACACACCTTCTGTAAGCAAAGTCCTAGTGCCTATTCCTGCCTGATAGCAACTCGCATGTGTGTGTATACTTAACAGTATTCTGCTTCTGACATTTCACGCAGAAGTTATCTTTTGCTTTCATTTTATAGTAAGTATGTCAAAGGCAAGAAACTTCGCATGCATATTTCTTAAGTAAAGGGTTCTGTACTGATTTTTTTCTTAATGGAGCTTCGGAGAAGCATGTGGTAATCATGTGTATGATAGGCAAACAAACTTTCGGGTAGGCGGCATTGTCCGACAGGGTTACCGCTACCCCGGAACAGAAACGGCTATAGAAGGAACATGGATGGGTTTTAGTCAGTAAGAGTTGGACACTCCCTTCCGTTCCTCCGATTCTCCTCCGATGAGGGTGGGACCCTCATAAAAAAAGGCAAATAAACTTTGTAATATGAAAGCGTTCTATAAGGTAGGCACTATCTGGAATTCACTTACTAATTGGAAGACATCCATCTTCTTACCAAAAAACGATTGGTGTTTCTATCGTTTTTTTTTTATATAGATTTTTTACGTGTTATTTACCGACACCCCCCTTTCCCCCACGTGAGATTTGGTGAGATTCGGGTCGACCCCTTTCCACCCTAAATACTTCACGCAATTAATGGACGCCCCGTAGTAACGGCATTTACCCACCACGGTAGGAGAAGATAATTGCAATATTCACTTACCTAACTGCACTAAATCTGGTTTCTCATCTGGAAACTGCTCAGAATTGGTCCAGTTGAAGAAGTAGATGTCGAGAAACAGTGGAACTGTGGGAGCCACCCAGTCGCGGAACGACCGGGAGGTTGGAGTTAGCGCCAGTTGCTGCAACAAACAGATTATCATGGTCATACTTTATAAGGATGAAGGAGAAGCTGGAACAGCCCTGGAAGTCATAATCATAGTCATTTATTTATATATGACGTTTATATATAATTTATACATATTATATTTATAGTTTGTATATGTGTATTCTTATTTAAATAAATATTTACGCTTAATTTCCTATTGCACCTACCACTGTTTATCTCTGCATCACCCAAAGGTTGACTGGTAGAAAATGCCTCTGAACATTTCTGTGCTTAAAGTATTCAATAAATAAATAAGTCATTAAGCGTGCATAAAGTAAGCCTTTCATCAGTTCAATATGAAGCTGTACCAAGCTAAGACAAAATTATCATTGATTTTAAAGGTTAGAGATACCTAATCTGTATTATGTTATGTACAGAGGCCAGCACATCGAGCTAACCCAAACTGTCAAATATTCCCAATTGAACACAAACCTTAATCATTTGTAATATAGTTGAAAATCTATCAAAGAAATTTTACAGATTGGGGTAGCTTAGTCTAGGCTTATAAATAATATAAATAAAAGAGTGCCCATGGAGTTTCTTGCCCGTTCTTCCCCATAGACCGTACCTACTGCTTTGGAATGGGCAACTAGCTTCATGTTTCTGACTGACCGACCCCTTGACAATTCAAAAGTGCCTGTAATTGGTTTATTTGAAATAAATGCTTTGAGTTTGAGTTTGAAAATAGTCATTTTAAATAATATACCATTTAATATACCTACCCATTTCCAAATGGTTATCTTAAATCGGATCGCATGCAATAGCATATAATGTCCAGCAGTGGTTAGCTGTAGATGAATGATACTGACGATATAATTATATACATATGTACCTACATATGAAATTAAATTCAGGGGCAATATTATAAAAAACTGCTGTTTCATACATTATGCTCGCATAATTCGTCAAAAAGTAGGGATTTTTTTTGCGATTTCAGTTGTGTTTCCATAATAAAAGTTGTTTATAATGATGAGTACAATGACCCCTTAAAATGTTGTCCATGAATTCAATTTCACCCTGTATAAGTATTATTAAAACCCGATTGTGACTTTTCTTGCCACTGAAGCTTCAGTAACGAAACTAAAGGTCTACGAGCACCATAAAATCATAGGAACATTAATAACTCCTTGAAGCATTCTAAAAGCGCATACTTATGCCAGATTTTCCCACATACTAAACGGATTTTGCAAATCGACAGATAACCTCGAATATCATCAAATGGTTCATTGTATTCAGGTTATGTTAATAAATAAACAATAAACTTTTTGCATCCCATCATACGCAATCATTTGACATAAGGTCATCGCAATAATGTTGTCAATTAAAAAGCTTATCCTCGATTGATAAATTGTCATTCAAGGAGAGACGACAGATGTCGCTTATTGATTGATTCAAACTCCTAGGCTTAGCTAGCTATGTTATTTGATATTGGTCAATTGAAGGGTCAAAGTCTTACGCCGGTACTAAGAATCATTACCTAAGAATAATCAGTCATTAACTTTTAAATTGACACAAATGACACACAATTGAAAATGTTCCCAATCTTTCGCATTATTGACCGGAGCGTCCATTATTTGCTGGTTAGTTAAAGTTAATGATTGATTAATATTATATAACATGTCTAAATTAGGGCCTTTTTTTTGAGAGTGGGAAATCATCCTATACCTAACTTCTTCCGCTCTGGGTGGAGCTGAAGGGAGTGTCAGACTCTTAATGACTAAAACCCATCCATGTTCCTTCCTTAGCCCTTTATGTTCTGGAGTAGTGGTAACCCATTTGGACATTCCCGCTTACCCGGCAGGCTTGGCTTTAACGGGCCCCTTCATACGCTGACATCTTTTTGGGTGGGTTTTAGTCAGTAAGAGTCTGACACTCCCTTCCGCTCCACCCTGCACACGGTCTTTACTTTAGCCGTCGTCTCGCTGCAAAGACAAATTATGGTGATTTTAAGGCAAAAGGCGCCCTCTGTCGGCCAGATTTTGTGGACAAATGTATTGGCTTTATAGTAAGCTACTTATTTATGTCAAGAGTTTGACGTCTGTAACTCTTGGTAAACAGTCACGAGCACCAATATGTATACACTTAGAAACATTCAAAAGCGATTTTCTCGTAGAATAAAGATAACTTTGTGATAATAGAACCTATTTCATATTAGTATGGGTTTCCAAATACTATGTCCATAACAACATAACATTACAACAACTGCAGAATGAGAATATCACTCTTTAACCACAATATAAATATGAACAGTATGGAAACTAAGCCTATTTGTTGAAATAATTACCTACGCTCCACTGCAGCACTAGGGTTGTCACTTTTAATGTTTTTGAAACTGAACTATATTTATTAAAATATTTGTGTTCTCAAACAATCAAGTTGGAATTAGTTATTTCAACTCGATTGTTTTTTCGATTGTTTACTAATAACATTTAAATAGGTAATCTCATGGCTTCGGTTAATACCAGTAAAAGAAGATTGTTTATAACACGGAACAGTTTAAAATCAATACACAACAACTTGTGAGCTTTATCAATATGGCGTAACCTTTTACAAGTGGCGTGAGCCGCGAAAAGACGAAAACGTTTCGTGCGACCCTTGTCGGAAGGGCGCGCGGCTTGGCGCATAATTATGTGGCGCCGATGCCTGATTAACCCGGCGCGGCCGCGCACCGTACTATGCGTTTCAACTAAGGATAGGATGACCTTGGCACCATATTGTGACAACAATTAAGTTTAACAAAAAAATACTTCATGCAAATTACTTATCTTGTTCATGTAATTTTCGTATTATGATTATTGTTTATCTAATATAGGGCCAAGGTCATCCTATTCTTAGTTAAAACGCAATCGCATAGTAGGTACCACGTGTTAACCCGAAAATGCGTGAGCATTAACTAATCGTCTTGACGCGGCACTCACGACTGGCAGCACCGCGACAACCGCTTAGGGGTCTCGTCGATTCGCGTGTTTGTGTGAGTGTGCCGTTTCGAACGTTAGTTCGTAGTTTCCGTACTGTTCAAATTTATATTGTGCTTTAACGTTGCTCAGTGTATACATATTTGTGCTCGTGACACTGAGCACCTATTACTTCAAGACGATAACGATTTTGTTAAGACGTTGATAATGCAGTTTTTATACCTATTTTATATTTTTGTTTTGACTGTAGTTAATATTATTAAGCACTTATTTTTATAGAAAGTTATCTTAACTAGTTTGAATTAAATTCTAAATAGTCCAATTTCGAAGATGTAAAGGTGTATTGAGGAGTTATACTCGTAGTCATACCTACTGATTGACATTTTTGCCTCCAAAAATATATGTAACAATAACTTTATAATTCCACCATAAAAGCGTCTGGGAATATGGCTTCCAATAACGAATATTCATAAAACCTATTTAAAATAATGTGGGCGACATATTTACCAAATCATATAGCATATAATGTTTCCACTCTTAGGACATAGGCCTCCTGTCTTCGAGAGGGAATGGGTTGTAATCCACCAAACGTGCCCAGTGCGAGTTGATAGATGTCTCATGTCTTCGAATTTTTGGTTCTAGGACATCGGTTCCCTCACGATGTACCTATTCCTTCACCGTTTTAAGAACAGCGGTGATGTTTAACCCACGAATTATAATTAGTAAGCCGATGACATCTAAGCGTGTCCGAAAGGGTTACTGCTGCCCCAGAACATAAAGGGCTAAGGAAGGAATATGGATGGGTTTTAGTCAGTAAGAGTCTGAGACTCCCTGCCGCTCCACCCAGAGCGGGAGAAGTCATTGGATGATTTCCCAGCCTTAAAAAAAAAGCCGAGGACATTACCAATGGGCCACAATTGCTCAAAGTTCGTATAAATAAAATAAAATAAAAAGCCTTTTATTTCACACCTTTGCAATATCACAGTTAGGTACTAGTAGGTAATAAGAAAATAATAAAATCGTATACCTACCTATTGTTAAAACCTAAACCATTACTAAAATAAAATTAAAATGGCGCATAGATTTTTCTCTCCCGTATTAAATCCTACACACGTTGCTAGGCAACCAGCTAAGCCCTATCACATTGGACTTCAAACGCAGACAGAGGGCACACAGACAAAGCTAACAATTTCCATTGATAAGGACGTCGAAGCTTTGATAACAAGCGTTGTGTAACCCTTTAAGACTAAGGGCGAATTTCACCGATAAAACTGAACGCGATCAGCGCATAAACCCCGTTTAAGGGCGGCTGTCAGTGTCATTATTTTCTGTAGAATATTGACACTGACAGGTCTTGAACGCGGTTTATTAAATGTGATGATCGCGTTCAATGTCATTGGTGAAATTGGCTCTCAGTCGTTATGTGAACATACTTGTATGATACTGTTGAGGGTGTCTGTTTTTTTTGTCATCTATCTACTTATTTTTATACTTTTTGCAATGCTGTAAATATATACTTTAGGTTTAAGCCATTTGTAACTCCCTAAGTCCTCGTTCGCACGGACGTAAAAATATAGCGGCGGGTTTTTCTTCCGCACTGGATTTTCAGCTCTCGGTGTTGTGCCGAGCGTTGAGAATCCATCAGACTGCATTCCAATGCGTCTAAAAAACACACTGTTGGATTTTTGACTCTTTGCGCTAAGCGTAGCGTTGAAAATCCATTTCTTATTAATTTAATTCAAAAATGTCTTATTAGGAAGCTTTGTGTGCAAAGTCGCGTGCGCTCAGTTCCGAAATCTCAAAAACGATGAATAAATTGTCTCCCCACAAGATTAAATTTCGGAAAAAGACTCGAGATCTCGCAAGATTACATTCCCTAGATAATGTCATACACGAGACAGGGCCAGAGACAGAGTAATATCTATTACTCTGTTCTATATACCTACCTAATATCACAGAGGTCAAAGGATTATTGAAATAGAAACAAATGTATTTTCTTTAAAAAAATACGAGCCTGTGTTAGGTACACAGTACCAACCCAGTGGCATAGCCGCAAAATTGCATTCTTAAAAAAAAAAACACTATTTTAAGAATCTAAGATTCAATTGGATACTAAAATATTCCAAAACCTAACTAAGTCTTACTACCACGGTTCATGAGATACAGACGGACAGCGGAGTCTTAGTAAAAGGGTCCCGTTTTACGCATTGGGTACAGTAGGTACCCCAAAACCTGATGCTAGATTATATCTGACAAAAAAACAATTTAGTTAACAAATTGATAAATAACCCTCAACCTACCTTACTTTTTCTGTTTAAAATTGTGCTTGTGATTGGTGAAGGATGGGCGTTTAGCGAGACTGTCTCATGAAATTTTGCCGTTCAAAAAGTGCTGATTTTCAGCCAAATTGAATTGATTTATATCAATAATTATAATTGTCATTAATTATCATAATTGAATTTAAATAGGTAACTAGTACTTACTTAAGACCGTTAACGAGTTCACTAAGAATTCGCCCCGACATTGACACGGTGGCTACAGAATGTGCAGATTACGTCAGTAGGGCTTCACTAAAGAACTGCGGTTAATTTAATCTCATTAACAGATATTTCGCGCACGCTTCTAATTATTGTTGTTTTTATTTCAATGTCACTCGTGCGACCTTCAGTAGTATTTGAAAGATTAACATCATCTTGTCAATGTCCTGAAGCTCTTTTTTTTTATAAGGGTTGGAAATCATCAAATGTAGGGGACATTTGCTGTTCAACACATAGTATGTATTGTGAGTTGTATGTTGTGGGAGTGTAGTAGACATTCAGCCCGTAGGCTTTCGTGTCGCGCACTTCTTTACATCAATAGATATAAGGGTGGCAAATCATCCAATGACTTCTCCCGCTCTGGGTGGAGCGGAAGGGAGTGTCAGACCCTTACTGACTAAAACCCATCCATGTTCTTTCCTTAGCCCTTTCTGTTCCAGGGTAGCGGTAACGCTTCCGGAAAATTCCGTGGATGTCCTGTAAGTCTGAGCTCTGAACATGTGTCTTTTGACTCGAAGAATTATCATGTTCTTCTCTACCGGTCTGTTACCTTCGCATGCGCTAATTTGTACCTCTTTCTTAAGTACATAGATAAGTACTTAATTCTTCAGTTGTATGTCTGCCAATGTCTGTCATAACAATTGTACTAGTCGTCATGGTGCCATGTTGTCATTGGCCAGTGGTTGTGGAGCCTATTTCGGCGTGCGGAAGGATGACAGTTGTCACAAGTTGACGAATCAGTGAGCTCGCGCATCACATCACCATACTCCTCCGGCTTTCAGTCATACATTCAGTTTTACCAAAGGGTATCGTATTGTCCAGTAACTGGGTAGTGGAGGTCAGATAGGTAGTTGCTCCATGTAAATTACTGGTATTCATTTGTATCCGGTTAGACGGGAGGCCAACCCCAACATAGTTGCAAAAAGCTAGCATATAATTATCATTCTTGATCATAAGGAATGGTATACTTTGCTCTTGAAAGAGGTTCATTCAAACTAGAAGTGCCAATTTTTACTCCAATAGACGTAGCAAATGCTTTCAGTTTTTACCAGTAGCAATTATCTTCGGTTTTTATCATCCGGATATGCCCCAAACTAAGTCATGTTTCCCTATAAGAGCGGTTACTACATCCAATACGAATCCGAGAAAAGTCGCTCCGAAGTAGCCACATAGTAGGTACTATTTGTATGAGGGGTTGCGCACTAAATCAGAACCCTGTCCATCCAAATTTAATACTCTCCTAATTCGGATTGAACTCGGATCTTGAATTCGGATTCGGATCAGGTGTAGTGAGGAACCGCTTCCAATCTCTATGAACATGACTGTGAAGCCCTACCAGTGCTCTGATGCAATGTCTAGTAGTACTACAGTCTGGGGATTAGCGAAGACTTACGTGGTCACGTGATTTGATAAACCTTTTCCACTTGACGTGGCGGGTGTGGATTATTCATGATAACTAATTGAAAATCGGAATTGGAATTGGAGTTAAAATTACTGTTGTTGTTGTTGTGACAATCGTTTTGTCTAACGATTGGATAGACCCATTTCCAGCAGTCTCTATAGGCTCATGATTATGCATCCAGGACTTACTGTCTTAACCGGGTCAGCGGGATTGCCCGAAAGGGCTACGGAGGCTAGGGCCAAGGAGGAAACATGGATGGGTTTTAGTCAGTAAGAGTCCGACACTCCCTTCCGCTCTACGTAGAGCAGGAGAAGTCACTTGAGGATTACCGATCCTTAAAATAAAAATAAAATGTTTCTATCTTGTATATGAACCAGCTTAGTGTGTTTCGTATTCTTCTCAGCAAACCCTTTTTTGATAACCATATCATGGAAGTGCATAAAAAATAACAAGTCCGCCATCTTGGGCGATTCGCCATATTGGATTTTGAATGACGTCATTTAACTCACCATGCATTGTCATCTAAACTAAACGTTTATGCAAAATTTCAGCTCAATCTGTTGAGTATAACCACTTTAAAGTTTAGTTGCAAGATTTGACCCGAACATAGATACAATACATTACATTTCAAAAATACAAAGATACAATTCAAAACGTGTAAAAAGAAATGCACTCTCAGTGAACTCACAGAAGCCAATGCTGCATCAAATATGCTGGTCCAAGCGAGCGCTGCAGACAGCGCTCCCAGCGCCAACAGCGCCCCGCTGCCGGCGCCCACCCACAGCCAGCGCGGGGTGCGCCCACGCATCTTTACCGGTAACGGAGACACGCTGGAACAAAGAAAATAACATCATTATTTCTTTGTTTAAAATATATCTTCATCAGCTCAGAACGGTCCACTCATGGGCATATTCCAGTAGTTGCCGTCCAGTCTCAGAGATGCTAGACACCACGTTCCGCGCATATTATTCGTCAGATTTTTTAACTACAACGCCTACCCGAAGCATTTACTAGGTACACATACATATACGACTTTCATTCTGCATGATAAAACTTCGTACGCCATCTCTCGCGCTATACCGAACAGCTACTTCCCGAATATAACTTGTTATGTTCGATTTTGCCGTCCGGCTGTGCTGTGTCACGTGTCTCAGCATCTTTCATAACAAAAGAACATCTCCGCTCCAGATCTATTCCGATAAAAGTGCCGAGTTTTTTACTGACATCACACAACGCGATTTATTAAGAATAAACTAGCTAAGGGTTATCATAATCATGTACCTATATAGCTAAAACAGGCGATATCCATGGCCCTTTCTTGAGCACATAACGTTATTTGTGGCACTATGGATTAATCATCATGACACTACGTAGAATATGAGTTATTAAACATATAATTATTTTAGAGAAAATAACGGTTTGTTTGATTATTTTAAACAAGTATGCCTGGAAACATAGCAACAGTAATATTAATTAAAAAGTATAATAAATAAAATAATTGCACCGATTACAATATAATGTAACACAATTGGAAACACAACACATCATGTGATTTTTTAATGAATAAAGTTCGAGAGAAATGATAGGTTTAGTTTTGAACGGAGCAGAAAGTCTTTAAAAAAACCGATAAAAACTATGCATATATATAGGTAGGTACAACTTCCATCTGACCATCTCAACATCCATCTAATCCACCCTAATTGTTCGCAATTCAATCAATGCAGAATCAATCAATCTGCCTTTTTTCAACTTTGTTGGGGTCGGCTTCCAGTCTAACCGGATGCAGCTGAATACCAGTATTTTATAAGGAGTGACTGCTTATCTGACCTCCACAACCTAGTAACTGGGTAATTCGATACCCCTTGGTAATAGCTGGTTGTCCGACTTTTCAGCTTCTGACTACCCGTAACGACTATAAAAAATCCACGAATGATAACTCAAACTCAAACTCAAAACTCAAACTCACAGTATTTATTTCAAATAAACCAATTACAGGCACTTTTGAATTGTCAAGGTGTCGGTCAGTCAGAGAGATGAAGCTAGTTGCTAGCTAACCGGGAGCCCTTGGGCTTAACGTGTTTTCTCATCTGAGGCACGATGGTCTCGGTATGTAAAGATGGTTACCCAGCCACGGATCAACCACGGCAAGCGCAGCTTAACCTGATAGATCGATCCGTGCGGCTTTTAGGATTACTTAGCCACGAGTCAAATTGCGTAACACATTATCAATCAGAATCTGAATGATTTTGAAGGATATTGTTAATCTATCATTACATAATTTGTGTTCGAAAAATTTGTTTGTTCAACTACATAAATAATGCAATGTTATTGAACTGCCATAATGAAACCCATTTGTGATACGCAATGACCTCACAGATAAAGAACTATTTAATTAACATTATTTTGAAATGATAATCTAAAATGACATTTCCTATCTCACTACATCTAAGACGAAATGGTGAAACCAACTCAGAGGTGGAAATCACTGAGTAATTTCAACAAATTGTTTATTTTTTTTCATCATACATACTTTTCGATATAAATACAAAAAAACATCCAAGCGCCACATTAGAACAAAACAAAACACTACACTTTCATTTACTGATAAGGTAATTTATAAGACTATAAAACAAAAAAAAATTGTTTTAAAGACACCACTATTAACACAATCAAATCTTGAAAATGTATGTCTTCACATTCAAACTGATCTCAAAAACTGCTAAACCGTTTTCTCTCGACCACTTTGCATGTTGCCACTTTAATTTAATTAGTTTTTGCCATTAATTGAATAAACAAAATGTGAACGCGACGACAGTTCGTTATACACTGATATATTTGACTAAGCTTTGTCGATAAGCTGATACTCTCTAATCACAAAATTATCGATAAATAAAACTAATTTGTTTGTTATTGAAATCATTAAGGTTAATTACCATTTAATTAGTCCAGCTGTGAACTACTTACTGTGTATTTAGAAGGTGTAACAAACGTCCTTTTGATCACCTATCTCGATTGTAAATTACGTCATTTAATGATCTAATAAAAAACATAAAAACTTAAAAATTGTCCTCCAGACTGAATTTCATTACGCGGGATAGTCCGAAAGGGTTACCGCTACCCCGGAACATAAAGAGCTAGGAAAGAACATGGATGGGTTTTAGTCACTAAGTGTCTGACACTCCCGCTCCACCCAGAGCGGAAGAAGTCATTGGATGACTTCCCAGCCTTAAAAAAAAAGAAAAACAAATTATTCATGATTTTTTTTTTCAAAATAAAAACAACGTTCCTAATTTAAAAAATGGTTACAATGTTAGATTAATACCAAATTAACTCTGCGAGAGAGTCGCAGAGTTAGGCTGCGTATCAACCAGAGCGATAAGCGATGTGTGTAGCTAGGTGGTGTGCGAGGAAAAAAGCCACCAATACGATCACTTCGTTTTCATAGCTTGCGCTAAGCTAGTGTTGTTATTGGTTAGTTTTACGCGCATCGCACACTTACGAGCAAAAAAAAATCAACTGTTCCTTATATTTTGACGAATTATGTGAGTATAATGTATGGTACAGCTGATATTTTTTCGCGATTTCAGGTGTGTAACAGTTGTTCGTAATGATGGGTACAATGAGCCCTTAAAATATTGCCCATGAATTCAATTTCACCCTGTATAGATAGACCTTGTCATGCAAGTGACATTCAACCTTACGCTGGTGGCCCACCGCAAAACGTCACCAGAACGTCAACGGAAACGAGATTATTCGAACGGAACGTGACGTCCCGGTTATGGTGTGCGTGACACGCGGCCATAGTATATCACTACTTCCGCGCGTCATTTAGTTCTCGTTGACGACCCGTTCACGTGGCGGTGGTCAAACGGCCTTAGTCCATAGGAACATAATTTAAATCTACGGTTAATAGGACCGACCGCGACCGGTAAAAAAAAACACAATAGATTTGAACATCATTTTAATTAAGAGACTATCTACAAAAACACAATATTTCTAGAACATTATTTATACAAACTGCAAAGAGAAATGAACGATAGTTAACAAGTAAAAAACCACTGATAAAATATTATCAATTTCTTCAAAATATCAATGACGTAATCCATTTTATTCCGACGATAAAATTTTATTATTTTATTAATTGTATTATATCATGCAATGCGCGCCTTATCACAACTCACCAGGCTAAGATTACAGTGTCCCCCTTCAAAGACTGTGCCGATTTAAATAATCAATGAAAACTGGTGATATCCAATCGTACGATTACTACTTTAGTATTATGCATGTTGCTATGAAAAGATTGTACGTCAGTAAAACTTACGACATTAACTTCCATAGACATAGTCTAGTTATTGCACGTGTAAGCGGGCACGCCCTTTACGCCTGGAAGCTCTTTTTTTTTTATGCAAGAGTACAGTCAGTTTTCAATATATTTATTGGTATATTAGCGTGTGCTAGCTGACATGCGGCAAATAATTGATTTTAATGTGATGTGTTTCGTAATGTTAATAACTTCTCATACAATAAATGTGGGAGTTTGTTGCGCCACTTCTTCTTCCCAGCTAAAGCACTAGGAAATGGTAAAGGGTAGACGTTTTTGGGGGAATGTCACTTTGACCTTAACAAGTGCTGTTTTTCAGCGTAGTTTGAATGACTTTTGATTTAGAATCACGCTAAGAAATTTGATCGAATTGTGTCCTGTGCTACGCAGAATCAGACATACGCTACAAAGTTATTTTTGTTTCGTTTGGTTAGTGACTAACCTGGTTTCAGAGTTTTTATGCTGCCCATGGGTTTCTAACTTAGCTTTACATTGCATTGCAATTGAATGTTCATAAACAACGCACGAGCCGAGCGAGCGCAGCGAGCGTGCCGCGGCAGCGGCCGGCGATGTGCCAGAAGCGAATCGCTTTTATAAAAGGAAACAGTAAGGTTAGGTTAGAGTATGACAAACAACGCACGAGCCGAGCGAGCGAAGCGAGCGTGCCGCGGCAGCGGCCGGCGATGTGCCAGAAGCGAATCGCTTTTGTAAAAGGAAACAGTTTGGTTAGGTAAGCTTACCCACATAATATTACATAATTATTAAACGAAACCCAACTAGATTTGGTAAACAATAAACAACTAAATGAATATTTATTAACTAAAATATTCTGCTACTTAAAAGTCGGAATTTTAAAAAGTGTCATTATGAAAGGCAGACCAAACGTACAGTTGGTAACTGTGAGGTTGGGAAATAAAACAAAATTATATGATAAGTTGGCAAATGATTATTCGGCGAAATAAAATTCTGCGAGACGTTGGTTGGCAAGTGAAAATCTGGCAAACAATTTCGGCGAAAAGGCAGAGAACCCCGTAACCGTGATAGTGAGACAGTTGAAATTTTACACAGATGATGTATTTCTGTTGCCGCTATAACAACAATTACTGCTGTAAAAAACAGAATAAAATATTTTTGCCCATACATCAAACGTGTCTTTTTTGCCGTTTTTACAGATAATATTTAGTACAGAACTCTTCGTGCGTAACTCCAACTCGCACTTAGCCGGTTTTTCTATTTCAAGATCTTTTCCCAACACAATTATCTCTGATGTTCAAGTCCCAGCAACCCTGACATAGTAAACCTAGATGTGTTACATAAAGACTCACAGTACACAGACCGCAACCGATCGATAACAATACCGTATATCGCTTCCAGTTACACGTATGTTTAGGACAGCAATCGTGTATGGAGGTCTGTGTTTGATTGCGTTTAGTGTTTGTATTTGTTATACCTGTATGTAGGGATAGGTAGACAGTGATGGTTAATAACCTATGTATATACCTTGCTATACTGTCAGGAGATTGGAGTACGCTACATGGTTTTGTCTTGTTGAAAGGATGAATGAAAGGCAACTAACAAAATAAGATAGACAAAAACATCGAGAGGGGACACCCTATATAAATATACGTAATATTTATTATATAATATTATTATATTTACTTAATTCCAAAAACTTAACCTATATGACATCCACAAAACGAAAACCTTTGTGGTCTATATGTATTAAAGAAGAAAAACAATAATTAATTATTACAATGCTAATTCGGTTAGAATATAATATTTTAAAATGCTTAATGTTTATTTATCTATACTAATATTATAAAGAGGAAAGATTTGATTTTTTGTTTGTTTGTTTGTTTGAAATGAATATGGCTACGAAACTACTGGACCGATTTAAAAAATTCTTTCACCGTTGGAAAGCTTAGTTTTCTAGGAGTAACATAGGCTTTTTATCCCGGGAAAAATAACGGGTCCCACGGGAAAGACCACCCCAGGAAGGGCAAAGTGCTAGTTTAAACATACATTAATAGGAAAATTGTTGGAATCGTTTTAATATAATAATATATTTTAATATACAGTGACCTTGTTGGTGATTTTCTTCTGAAGGGTCAGGTGCGCACTCGCAACCGGCGCAGGCGCCCGGCGTGCGTGAATGATATCAAATACTAACCTTACGCGTTGGGTTACAATGTTCGCCCAGCACAATCATAAAAAAAAAACTAATAAAATGTATCCCTAATTAATTTTATTAAGTCTGATAATCAGATGTATGAACATATACGAGGCAAAAGGAGTATTGAAGGATAGTAGTATGTGGAGTAACTGTAGTTCTTGCCTACCCCCATGGCAAGAAAGCGAGACCTTATGAGAGAGTACTATAGCTCTGCCTAACCGTTCGGGATAACAGGCGTTATGTTATATTACATTTTGGCAATTCAAAAGTGCTTTGGTCACTACCATCAAACGGGGTGAACGGGGATGCGGGGGTGAATCGGGACGAAATTTTAAAAGGGATTTTAACTTTAAAATAATATAGTTTGTTGTTAACAAGAGCACTTAATTGTAAATTATAATATAGTAAATACATTACTGGTCCTTTCTGGCGAAAAACTATATTATTTCAATGTTAAAATCTCTTTCAAAGTTTCGTCCCGATTCACCCCTGCATCCACCCCGTTTGACCTTAGGTATATGTATATTCTTTTTCAACTGAAATTGAACTGAAGTTAATTGCTTGTTCGTTGGTCTGTTTAGAGAACATCAGGGTTTTATGTTACATCTGTGTTTAAGATGGCCCTCAAATGCAGACATACTAGTGACCTTGGACACGAGATCAAATAACCTTAGACTTGCCTTTTAACGTTTATCTAATTCTTTCAGGAAAGTTCACTGATTTAACAAATTGCAAATTAATGTGCGACTAATGCGAAACTACGTCTTATGTATTTAAACAAGCTTACTAAATCTAAACTAATATTCATCTAATCGTAAACACAATAAAAACCTAAAATATAAATATTATTGTGTACAGTCAGCACATCAAGTTACCACAAACTGTCAAATCTACTCAATCGATTTTGAACTTAACTAACAACGTTTTAAGGTTTAGAATCATTTGGTGAAATTTGACAGTTTGGTAGAAATTGATGCTGTGGCGACCGTACAAGTATATAAAGGGGAAGAGCTCATTGGGCATCAAAAAAATAGTCCCCATCGCTGTGCATAATTTATATTATTATGACGCTTCACTTTAAGAAAACCTATAATTTCAGAAACGTTTGAAAACTTTCCAGACAATACACATAAAGGTCATGCCAGGTATTGTACGAATCTATAGATAAACCCAGACACCAATCAAATAATGCAAAAATATTATCGATTGCAAACCCCCTAGCGACTGACTCAGCTAACAAACAACTCTAACGCGACAATTGGAGCCACCCACATGAACTAATATCATAACATCTTGTTTGTACTGCCCGTAGGGGTAGGTAGGAAACCCATTTTGCTAAGTAATATCCCTCCAATCAATCTGCCTGCCTAGCCTTTTCCCAACTACGTTGGGGCCGGCTTCCAGTCTAACCTGATGCAGCTGAATACCAGTATTTTACATAGAGCGACTGCCTATCTGACCTCCACAACCCAGTAACTGGGTAATACGATACCCCTTGGTAAGACTGACTGTCAGATTTTCGGGCTTCTGACGACCCGTAACAACTGGCAAAGATGCACAAATGACAGCCGGGTCCAACATCTTTACGTGCTTTCCGAGACACGGAGGAGTCTCGGTATGTAAAGATGGTCACCCATTCACGGTCAACCCCGGCAAGCGTAGCTTAACCTGATGGATCGACCTGTGCGGACCTGTTATTACTAATATTATTCAGTATTATCTCTCCAATACTTGACAAAATGAGCACCCTGCCTGTTCCTTCAATAAGCTCCCCCGTGCTTATTGCCACTAACCGGAGTATACACAGAATTCGAATTGCTACCGAGAACTTTCTGGTAAATAAAAATAAACTAAAACTGCCTGACCGGGCAATCAAAACCGGGACTACACGCTCAGTGATCGCACGCGTCCACTTCATCTACGGGGCAGCACACACTCCTACAGTCGGGGAAATTAATTCTAAGCAACTTCACTACCAATTTTGTATCATAATAAACTGTCCATTTTTGAATATACGAACAATCACAACTTTGACAGTTATATGAAATGATTAAAATACGAAAAATTGACGCTGCGTGTTAATCTGCTTAACAATTAATTTCCCAAACACTACATAGCAAAGAAGCCACACACACACACAAACTATACTTATAAGTAATAACTTTATCGCAAGGCCAAAGAAGATTAAGATTAACTCTTATATTATTCACCGAGTCCCTTAGGAAATTTAGTCCTCCAATTTATAGAATTATTATGAAAAGTTTTCTATATTAATATTTTCATACAAAAATATATTTTCGTTTAATGTTTCGTATAACAGGGTATTTTTTGTAATGATTGAAATAAAATGTAAACATTGATTATTAAACTTTATAATTTTTTTTTATTCTTACTTTTTGCCAATTAGTCTTGATTACCTACTTCAAATGGAATTCGTCCCACATCCCGCGCGGGATTCGCTTCTGTTTAAGATAGAAGTTAAGATAATTTTCAGAGACTTAGTTAAATTGACTAATAGAGTAGATTATTATTAGTAGTAAATGTTCGGCTAACTGAAGACTTAAGTCCGTCTTAGGCCGAATATATCCCCGGGCATCGGGAGCCACGTGACGACGCCCGGCCACATTACGCGCGGGCCTGCGGGCGGTGAGTAATGGGCAGCTCACCGCCCGATCAGGACCAATCCGGACGGCGCGTACATGTTCCACGCGCGCTTCTAAGAGATGTCAGCATTTGAAGGGGCCCGTTAGGGCCGAGCCTGCCGGGTAAGCGGAATCAAGCGGGATTCCGCTTACCCGGCAGGCATAAGCGGGATTGTCCGATAGGGTCACCGCTACCCCGGAACATAAAGGGCTAAGGAAGGTACATGGATGGGTTTTAGTCAGTAAAAGTCTGACACTCCCTTCCGCTCCACCTAGAGCGAGAGAAGTCATTGGATGATTTCCCACCCTCAAAAAAAAAAGGCCGAATATCTATTGATGTAAAGAAGTGTGCGACACGAAAGCCTACAGGCAATAAAGTAGCTGCACGCGCGGCTCGTGCCACGAGTATTTGGTACATTTTCCGCGAAAATGTCAAGTGCTAAACCTATTGTGTTCTGACAAGCAAACGAAGAAATTAATTGTGCGCTTTTGTTGCACGTGATGGTATTATATAACACTGGAAAGTAAAATGTATGGTGATAAATCAAGAAGCTTTTAATTTCCTTACACGATAACGGTATAATTTATTAAAGTTTAGGGGTGTCTGGCAGGGGGTAGCAACTGTCATAAATATCCGGCAATGGATGACGACATTTGTGAAGTTCTTCTCTAGAATCTTGAAGAAAAAAAAATTGAGCTTTATACTTTAACTTTAAGGTACTATTTTATTTAAGGGACGTTTACTACCAGTTACCTGCCCTAGAAACCACAAGCCAAACTCTATAGTCGCTGGTCGTTTTTACCTGTACAGGAGACATGCACAGAATAACTTTCTGCTTTTATAAAATAACGAAGGTCTGGCCGTCGTCGTGGGGTCTTAGGCTATTATATTATAACCAAAGAAACAATAGACGGATTGTGTGAGAGATGATATGGCTAGAAAGGGAGTGACTAGCGAGATGACGACTAATAGAGGAATATGGAAGACAAAGACACGAAAGAGAACGTTGGTGCGCGTATTTCCATACATTTTACGAACGTCGAGGATTATATCGTCACGTTAGACATCATTAAAGCGCATATTTGGGAGCAGTGGTTGCACTCACGAGTTGTAGATCAATCAATCTGCCTAGCCTTTTCCCAACTACACACATCAAAAGTGTCTAGGGATCAACATATATTTTTGCAATAACTTTTCTCTTGATTGATATTAATTTAAATTTTCTTTAAGGATTCATCAAATAAAGTGTTTTCGTTTGTCACAGTAACGATAAACCAAGTCACCTTTGCATTAATAAAGAAATTTGCCATTTTCCTAATAAAGGGATTTTTGACATTTGAACCACTAACATTAAAGTTCGAAAAAAAGACTGAAATAACAGTTTTCTTTAAAATTTTATTGGGTAACTTAAACAATTAATAATCCGTGTTTCTACCGCGAACACTAACAACACAAGAACATCGGTTTGGCATACTCAAAATGAGTTCATCCAAATCACGCTGTGGAATGGCCGCCCATGTTCGTTGCAACAACAAAAAAAGGTCTTCTTGCAACTGGATACCCTCCATATTCGGCAGAGCTCTTCTCTGTAGCATATCCCATGCATGCTCAATCGGGTTCAAGTCTGGCGACTGAGCAGGCCAGGGCAGGACATTGATGTTAGCTGCGGCGAGAGTCTGTCTTACAACTCTTGCGGTGTGCGGTCGTGCATTATCATGCATTAACTGAAATAAGGGACCGATTTGCACTTGTAGAGGAACGATGACGTCAGATACAAGTGAACCTTCATTCCCGAAGACCGCTACGGGTACCACCTATAGCAATGCACAATCGTAGGATTCGATATCAATGGGCTCTTGAACACAGAAATTGGGCAGAAGAACAATGGCGTTTCGTGTGCTTTTCTGATGAGTCTCGTTTTGGTATGAGACCGGATACAAGACGTATACGACACTGGAGAACCCCTGGACGCCAACAGCGATTAAAATCCTGCCAGGAAGTCCATCCTTATAGTGGTGGAACCATCATGGGCGGGTATTTGGATCGGCGGAAGAACTGAGTTGATTTGGATCAGAGGCAACCTCAACGCTCAAATTTATGCTGAGACGATTGTATCTGACGTCATCGTTCCTCTACAAGTGCAAATCGGTCCCTTATTTCAGTTAATGCATGATAATGCACGACCGCACACCGCAAGAGTTGTAAGACAGACTCTCGCCGCAGCTAACATCAATGTCCTGCCCTGGCCTGCTCAGTCGCCAGACTTGAACCCGATTGAGCATGCATGGGATATGCTACAGAGAAGAGCTCTGCCGAATATGGAGGGTATCCAGTTGCAAGAAGACCTTTTTTTGTTGTTGCAACGAACATGGGCGGCCATTCCACAGCGTGATTTGGATGAACTCATTTTGAGTATGCCAAACCGATGTTCTTGTGTTGTTAGTGTTCGCGGTAGAAACACGGATTATTAATTGTTTAAGTTACCCAATAAAATTTTAAAGAAAACTGTTATTTCAGTCTTTTTTTCGAACTTTAATGTTAGTGGTTCAAATGTCAAAAATCCCTTTATTAGGAAAATGGCAAATTTCTTTATTAATGCAAAGGTGACTTGGTTTATCGTTACTGTGACAAACGAAAACACTTTATTTGATGAATCCTTAAAGAAAATTTAAATTAATATCAATCAAGAGAAAAGTTATTGCAAAAATATATGTTGATCCCTAGACACTTTTGATGTGTGTATATTGGGGTCGGCTTCCAGTCTAACCGGATTCAGCTGAATACCAGTATTTTACATGGAGCGACGGCCTATCTGACGTCCACAACCCAGTAACTGAGTAACACGATACCCCTTGGTAAGACTGGCTGTCAGACTTTCGGCCTTCTGACTACCCATAACGGCAACTTCTGTCAACCTCGGCTAGCGTAGCTTAACCTGATGGATCAATGCGTGCGGCTATTAGCCACGAGCTTCTTCACGAGTTATAGATCGTAGGTTCGAAACCATAAACGGGATTGTCCGAAAGGGTTACCGCTACCCCGGAACATAAAGGGCTAAGGAAGGAACATGGATGGGTTTTAGTCAGTAAGAGTCTGACACTCCCTTCCGCTCCACCCAGAGTGGGAGAAGTCATTGGATGATTTCCCAGCCCTAAAAAAAAAGGTTCGATACCAAATAAGCGATTTACTATGTGTAATTATTGATCGAAGGTGTAAATAATATAGTTTCATCACCACTGCTCTCAAAAACGATGAAGGAAAACGTCGTGAGAAAACCGGCATGCCCTAGAAAGTCCTAGAACGAAAAATTCAATGCCGTGACATCTACCGACCCGCACTGGGTCCGCGTAATGGATTACAGCCGACCCCCTCCCATTGAGAGAAGGCCTATATCCCAGTTGTGGGAACATTGTAGGCTGATTATAGACATTAGGTATAAGAATTTGAAATTATGATAATATATTTAAAAAAAACTTTTGTTGCTTATAAACAAACTTGTATTTTAGCATTTTTATCCATTAAAATGACAGGTTTTGTTTGATTTTGTTTCTTGGTAATAAATACCTATCGAATGTCACAGATAATGTAAAACACATGTCATAACATTTAGACTGTCACGTGAATAATTAGTTAATTATGTGCTTTTTTAATCTAAACTAGCTTCTGCCCGCGACTTCGCCCGCGTTAAATTTTTTGTGACCATCTTTTAACCTTGACTCAATGAACAATGTGCAAAAGTGCAAACAATATTAGACATATGTATGTGAAGAAAGTTTTATCACAATAGGATTAACAGTATGGCGGCGCACGAAATACGAGTACGAAGAAAAAATATATTGATTTTTATCGTTCCGGATATTACCTACTTTGTTCTGAACAAGTACACAAATCGCAAATACAATGTGCAACCAAAAACTGATATATTAACTGGACTGTCCATCGTCTTCATCAGTAGATCGACTCCAGGCCTTCCAAACTCTCATGAAACAACCCTTAAACTACCAATAAAAAAGTTCTCATCGAAATCGGTTCACCCAGTCGAAAGTTCTGAGGTAACAAACATACAGTCGCATTGAGAACCTCCTACTTTTTTGAAGTCGGTTAAAAAACCTGTTATTTTATTACTACTTTTATTTTGCAAGTAAGCTGTGTGCATTTTAAGGATATCTATGCTCCATGAAAGTGGGGCTCGTGGCTTAATAATAACACCGTAGGTTTGAGGAAAGTTAAGCTACTCTTGCTGCAGTTGGTTCGTGGATGGGTGCCCATCCATTACATTATTGAGACTCCTAAGTGCCTCGGAAAGCTCGTTAAGTCTTTGGTTCCGGCTGTCATTTGTAGATCTTCGACCGTTGTTAAGGGTAGTCAGAAGCCCTAGTCTGAAAATCAGTCTTGCAAAGGGATGTCATGGAGGTCAGAATCTGACAGGCAGTTGCTTCATATGAATACTGGTATTAAGCTGCATACGGTTAGACAGGAAGCCAACCCACATATAGTTGTGAAAAACCTAAACGGATTGATTGATCTATGCTCCATTAAAGGATTTCACTTATATGGAAGGAGTAATTACATGCACAAACACACAGACCCGTAGCAAAAAAAAGGGAGTGATATTATTATACCTATTCATAATTTACTAGCACTTTGCCCGCGGCTTTGCTCCCGTGGTCTTTCCCGTGGGACCCGTTATTTTTCCCGGGATAAAAAGTAGCCTATGTTACTCCTAGAAAACAAAGCTTTCCAACGGTGAAAGAATTTTTAAAATCGGTCCAGCAGTTTTTGAGCCTATTCATTACAACCAAACAAACAAACAAAGTTTTCCTCTTTATAATATTATTATAGTATAGATATGATAACGAGGGGACACTGTAAAATGTAGAGATATTATGTTATACTAGCTGCTCCTTTTGGTCGTAGCGTGATGTTACGTAGCCTATAGCCTTCCTCGATAAATGGACTATCCAACATAAAAATATTTTTTCAATTCGGACCAGTGGTTCCAGAGATTAGGGCGTTCAAACAAACAAACTCTTCAGCTTTATAATATTATATTAGTAGGTATAGATTTTTAGCTTCTTAGCTTGGATACTGTCTGCAATTTAACATGAAACTTTGGCCTGTTTTTTGTATACCTATCATTTTTTTTCACTACCTAATATCTTCATCACTTAATAACCAGATGAATCAGATCCGGAGTAAATTCACCAGACCGATAAAAATAAAAAGATGATTACATCATTTTCCCACATAAAATTTTAACCCCAATCTCACCAAAATTGTTTAATAAACTTATTTACGGAAAGTTATTTACAAAAATTATATATGACACAAAAGCTCCGTCCAAAGTTTCAGTTAGCCACGTGATGCAAACTTTTGATAAAGACCAACAAGAATATTGTTACGTGGGGTGACCACGTAACAATATTCTTGTTGGTCACTGATGTCATTACAAAATTAAACAAATTTTAAAGTCACTAAGGCTCAATTTGTCTTGTGGCCTTGGAAGCCACAGAGCACGGAGGTATACACATACCGAGGGTGTCACCGTTAACACTAGTGGTCTTCCGGATATCCGTATTCGTATCGGCAGATATCCGCGGAAGAAAAAAGATCCCTATTCGTTACATTTTTTGGCGGATCTTTTACCTTATTAAGTTTTAATACATAGATTCAATTCTAAATGTAGGTGATTGGTTGGGTAGCAATAAAATACTATTAAACAATCAAATTATTTTTATTTCTTAAAATAATAATAATATTATTCGTCAAATAGCGTCAACTATCATTTCAAAGTGACGTGTACCGACACAGATTAATTAACAAAGTTAAGATGCGGATCTTGACGCCAATAAAATTAACCATATCCGAATCCCTAACCTCGGATTTACATATTTAATCATCCAGCTCATTTACAATTAAAATCATTAATATCACTAGTTAACACGGACTAAGATACAAATGATGTGTAAAGTTGTCTGCTTTGAAAGTGGTCCGTGACAGAAGTTGTGCACTCAACGCACGTCAATATTATATTTATTCTGTCTAGCCTTTTCCCAACTATGTTGGGGTCGGCTTCCAGTCTAGCCGGATCCAGCTGAATACCAGTATTTTACATGGAGCGACTGCCTATCTGACCTCCACAACCCAGTGAGTAACTAGGTAATATACAATACCCCTTGGCAAGACTGGCTGTTAGACTTCCAGGCTTCTGAAGACCCGTAACGACTGTCATAGATCCACGAATGACAGCCGGGACCAACGGCTTAACGTACTGTCCTAGACATGGAGGAGTCTTGATATGTAAAGATGGTCACCCATCCACGGACCATCCCCGGCAATCGTTACCTAGCCACGAGCTGCAGTGACAAGAATTCTATTAGTACCTAGTGCCGTCTCTATACGTTCCCTGCTCTGTATTGAAAGCCTTTTAAACAAGAAATCACGTTGGCAACAGAGGGGTATGTTTTATTTTCGACTTTACTTTAAGGTAAAATTCTGAATGTTAAATTTCTTTTGTGTCCACAAAACTAAATGGAAATTGAGAACTCTTACACAATTTGATATTATGTATTTGTATATTTAACTAACTTTTGTCCACGGCTTCTCTCGCGCTAATTTAGAATTTGACATATAATTAAATCATGATTTGAAAGAAACGTGGTGGGTGGTAAGTACCATAAGTCCGTTTTTGTACACCTGACAATGTATATACAAAATTTCAGGATGATCGGTTCAGTGGTTTAGGTGTGAAAAGGTAACAAACAGACAAACAAATTTACTTTCGCAATTATAATATTCATTCACAGGCTTCCCAATGCATTATCATCATTCCGGCCGAATTACATCCACTGCTAGACATAGTCCTCCCCCAAACTCCTCCACATTGACCGGTTCTGTGCTTCTCGCATCCAGCGAATTTCCATAATCCAGACGGACACGTATATCTGTTAGTAGATAGTAGACATTCCTGAAACTTCTTGGATTTGGAAACTAGGGCACCAACTTGGAGGGCAAAGTTGGTAGAGAATTTAGTTCAGTGTGACTCGATAGCCAAGCAGAGAAGCAAATTAAGGTCCACTGTACGCCTTACACAATAGAAATGGTAAATTATAATCTTATTTATTTAAACTTACACGCTATCCTTAACAGGCGACTCTAAATACAATAGCGGGTTCCTACACATCACAGCAAAAAAAGAAACTTATAATACTCAAAAATCTACTTAACCCATTAGATGTTCGCCTATTAGACGCCGTTTTGGTTATAAGAGCTCAACGATTTATACGGCTATTGTAGTTTCAAGAGAATTTTTCTTATGAACCTATGGGGTTAAACTAAATTATGATAAAATAATCGTATGATGTTGACGGAACTTTCGTATTCTCTGATGGATGGGCAGTCGTGTATTATAGTAAGTGACGTCCACATTTCGCCAATTATGTTAAAACCCATGGATTAGGGGGCTATGAACATCACGACCACAAATCGAGACTGAGAATTGCAACGGGGAACCCCATTATAACTTTCTCCTACCTGGGAGTCCACCCCAAGACCTCATCACACACAACACCAATGATAAATCTTGGACAAGCTATTATAAAAAAATTAAAAAATAGGATCAGATAAGACAACCGTTAGCTATTAAACTAACATTATTAATTCTTTTTTAAAATTAGTTTTGAAAATTTAGAAACTGCTGTATATCATAGCTTAATCTTCAACTATATCTCACTCGTTCATCAAGAATTCTTAATTCAAGTAAGAGAATCTGTTTTTGGACACCATTAAAATAAAAAAATTAAAAAAAACCTACCAAATGCGTGTCGAACCACGCACATTGAAGGGTTCCATAGTTGGGATGAATTTTACCACGAACAAACTTAGCATCGCAGTTGAAAAACAGGTTTTCCCGTACATTCTACCTGAAAATGTGAGTCGATCAACTATTTTTCGTACAGCTGTAAAGCCTACTTAGCTACTATAGTTTTCCTTTTAACTTGGATATAATATAATATGTAAACTACTAACGTAAAATTTTTCACATGACTCTAAAAAAAATTAAACTATTTAACGACCATGCACACATCATGGGATAGGCGAAAAAAAACATCCCACTTTAAGGTAAACCCTTGTTCAATTTGTTTTGTTTAAGGTGTTACCTTTAACAGCCTAACAAAAATATTTTATCTAACCACTTTGCCAGTGTTACATAAGTATAATCTATGCCTAATTACAGCTTTTTAGTACAAAGAATTTCTGAACAAAACTGCGGACAGACGGACGGTCATGGCGAAACTATAAAGGTTGCTGGTTGACTACAGAACCCTAAAAAGGTCACTAGGAACCAAACACACGGAATCAATTTATATTTTCTTAATTAATTTTAGGTGTTTTTGAGATAACATCAAAGAGATGTTATCTAGCAAAGATAAAACTCCACTAGATTTTACCTAACTGACATAAAATACTAGGTATTTTATGTCAGTTAGGTAAAATCTAAGTTAGGTAAAAATTTAATATAGATAGCTAAAGTTTGTTATTTTTGAGATTTGATACTTCACTTCTATATTAATTAACTGTACCTATAAAAAACTAAAATATTAAAAACTCTATAGTCATTTCATTTAAGTATGTATTAGTTGTTAATATGTAGAAATATTATAAAGTAAAGACCTTTTCTATTAATAATAGTCCCAACATATTATATTCTAACTCAAAAATATGTATATTATGTGCAAGTATATCTGAGGACATTCCTTTTTATAGAGGACGAAATTTTTAAATCTTACCTGAAGGTAAAGTAGGTACTCTAAATACGGTAATGGACCCAATTTTATTCAATTTTATCCATAGCGAAAATTCAATTTTATTCATAGTCAATTTCATTCAAAGAAACATTCCTTTATCTTTAAAAATAAATAAATCTTTCAACAAAGATTATCGAAAATTCCCTTGCCACACTCGGGAATCGAACCGGCTAAAAGAATATAAGGAAAAAAGAAGCGGCAGAGCTCATTGAGCAACCAAAATTTCGTCCGTATCGCTGTTAGAAGGAAAAATTTGGATGACAACTGATTCTTTGACCAAAATCGTGTCTAGACGACGAAATTCCAATCAATCAAACCAATCCACCACTGGTCCACCAACCTTCAATTTCATTGCATCCGACAGACAATAAAGCTGCATCTTGTAAATGTGGCTCACTTCATGTTATCTTTCGGGTATAAATGTTATAATAGATACGAAACTTTTTCTTCTGGTTCCCACAAGTTTTATTTACGAAGATAAAAATTTTTATTAAAAAAAATTATGGTACAGACGCCAGCACATCAAGCTATCCCTAACTGTCAAATTTTTCCAATTGAAAATGAACCTTATAGTTTTGTAATAAAGTTGAAAATCTATCAACGAAATTTGACAGATTGTGGTAGCTTGATGTGCTGGCCTCTGTACATTAGTCATTAACAGTTGTTTTTTTTATATACAGATAATATTTACATACCTAATTTAAAAGCAAATAACCTTAAAATATTAATAATAATAAATGTACAAGTATATACATAGGAGGGGAGCTGAAAAAATCATAGGAATATAAGGTTTAAGTGTACAGGCGAGCACATAAAGCTATCCGAAACTGTCAAATATTCAAAATTTAACATGAACCTTATTATTTTGGTATAAAGTTGAAAATCTATCAAAGAAATTTGACAGATTGGGGTAACTTGATGAGCTGGCCTCTGTTCTACGTATAATTAGGTCAGTGAGTGAAAGAATTTAAGATTTTGTCTATTGGTATCATAATAAATATGGGTACATGTACACACATAGGTATACAATGTCACGGAGCTAGCTGGAAAAACTTTTATTTTTACAGAGATAAATACGGTGAGCAAGAGTGACTATTTCCACTTAACTACGAAGACGATATCCGCTACGTGATAAGAACGTATGATTTACAAAAAAACTCCCTCACGTGATTTTGTATTTATTATGACTGTGTCTGTGTCTAATCAATGATGAAGGAAGTAGTTGTTATCGTAGTTACTTTTTGCATATCACACCAGCTAGTCTTTGTCAGAATTGATGGTACAGAGGCTAGCACATCAAGCTACCCCAAGCTGTCAAATTTCTTAGATAGATTTTCAACTATATTACAAACTAGCTTCCGCCCGCGGCTTCGCCCGCATAATATGTCGACAAATTATATACATAAACCTTCCTCTTCAATCGCTCTATCTATTAATAAAAACCGCATCAAAATCCGTTGCGTAGTTTTAAAGATTTAAGCATACATAGGGATAATAGGAACAGGTACCTACTATATCAAATATACTATGAGAAAGCGACTATGTTTTATACTATGTAGTGAAGTGAAGTACAAGGTTCATGTTCAATTTTGAATATTTGACAGTTTGGGATAGCTTCATGAGCTGGCGTTCGTAGTCCTTACTCATTAGAGTTCCTTTGTGAGCACTAAGAAAGATTTTTGAAGATTTTTCATCCCCGAAGTGGGTTAAACAGGGGTGAAAGTTCGTATGGGAGTCCAAACATTCTTTTGATGAGTAGTCCCATCAGCAAACAGCTTCTAGATAATTTAAATATCGTGATTAAGCAATATATGTATAGGTAAATTACGTACTACTGTGTGTTTAAATATACAATACAATACGTAACCAAATGCTAATTATAAACAAACATGTACTCCCAACAAGTTCTCTGCCACGCGCCTGCGCCCGCGCATCTAACTGCGATTGACAATGACCTTGACACCAGACATGTGTAGAACTGATTCATTGACAAATGACTAACAAATCATCATTCATTACTACTTTGTAGTAAACATAATAAACTCTTGCGCATGGAGAGATTTGAGGCGTAGTGCAATATTGTTTACGGTTTATGTGACAAGAGATGTGTCACGATTTCTTTAGTAGGTACTTATAAGTACGTCGTACCTATCTATCAATTTTCATTTGACAGGATTGAAGATATCCAAACAAATTTAGTTCGTAGTTTTGATCCTATTCCTAACTGTCATAAGACCTTACGGGTAGTCAGAAGCCTGAAAGTCTTACCAAGGAGTATCGTATTAACCAGTTAGTGAGGGGTGAGTGGGTTGTGAAGGTCAGATAGGCAGTCGCTCCACGTAAAATACTGGTATTCAGCTGCTTCCGGTTAGACTGGAAGCCGACCCCAATATAAATAGGAAAAGGCTCGGCAGATTGATCATCTATACTAATATACTAATACTAATATACTAATACTAATAATAATAATATTATAAAGAGTTAAAATTTGTAAGTTTGTATGTAGGGGGTAATCTTCGGAACTAATGATCCAATTTCAAAAAGAAATCTCTGATAGAAAGCTACATTATTCCTGAGTGCTGAGTAAATTATATTTATATCATACATATTAGCCGAGCTATCGCAATTTTCGTCTAGCAAGTCGGAAAGAAATACCTCCGAAAACAGAATTATTTGCATGCGCGCCATAAACAGTTGTTTAAAATTGAAAGCAATGTATGGCAACCCGGTTCGCCTTAATTATTTCTACAAAAAAGTCCGCGACACCATATTCCTATCTTTTGTATTTTAACTTTTATATTTCGTTTTATGTTTTAAAAAAGTATTTTTTCGACTTACTTCTGTTTGGATGATTATTTAAACAACAAAATATCAATTATTATCAAATTAAATTATTTTATGATCACAAGGACATCACAGAGATAAGATTTGCCCTCTGCAGTATGTCATTTGGTCATATATTTTCCGAGATAATATAAAATTACTAAACGCAAAATGCTAAAACATTCGCTGAGCTCAACTATCATTCCTACTTCCTACGTGCTTTGTGCGGACGTTTTATCCATTTACCCATAGATGGCGTTGTGCAAATACATAATTTTTATGAATCACGGTGTTAAGATTTATCCGTTCAGCCGTTCTGGCGTGATTGAGTAACAAACATCCATCCATCCAACCAAACTTTCACATATTTTATAATAGTAGTAATATAATTTTATTATTATCCGTGTTGAGACGGGTTAAAAATACATAATGCCATTGCACCATTACAACGCGAGCCAGGGTCGACACCCTGAAAGGCGACTAAGTTGAGCAGACAAGATCACCTCGGTAAACTTTGGAACTACTGATCCGATTCCAAAAATTCTCTCACTAATGGGAACCTACAGTATTGCCGAGTATCATAGGATATATTTAATGTTAAAACAAGAAATTTTCCGCGGACGAAGTCGCGGGCAGAAGCTAGTACACTATAATTAGGTAGTAAACCATTATTCGCTCTGGGACTTATGTGCAAACAACACTAAGCGTTAATTCCACCAATGAAACAAAACGCGAACAGCACATCTAAACCGCGTTCAAGACCTATCAGTGGCAATATTCCAGAGAAAATAGTAATACTGACAGTCCTTAAACGGAATTCATATTCTGATCGCGTTCAGTCTTATTGGTGGAAATCACCCGAAGTAGCTTTTATGGGTTTTTGCGTTTAAACATCAAAGATTTGAATAGTGTCCTTCCTACTACACAGTTTAATTTATTACTCACTAGCCAAAAATTCATCATTAAAAGTTTCTATGTGTGAAATAAAAACATGTAGGTAACCTCTTAGTATCGTTAATCAAAATAAAATGAATATCGATCGAACCCAATTAATTATTTTTCTTCCAGGTCAATGATTTATAAACGTTACAAGTAGGTTATCAGAAACAGTCCATACCTATTGTCTGCGCGGTATCTACGCACCTTCACCTGGTTCATTTAGTAATGTACTCATTTATAGATTGTAATCTGCTAGACGCTCATCGTAGGTGAGTGACTGACGAGTGACTCTGGTAAGTAACTGGCAAGTGGCTCTCGAGTGGCTGTCGAGTGACTCTCGAAAGACTGTCGAGTGACTGACGAGTGTGTGACGAGTGACTGAGGAGTGTCTGACAGATGGCTGGCCAGTGACTGTCGAGTGGCTGAGGAGTGTCTAACGAGTGAGTAGCGACTGACCGTCGAGTGACTGACAAGTGGCTGAGGAGTGTCTGACAAGTGACTGACGAGTGTCTGACAAGTGGCTGACAAGTGGCTAAGGAGTGTCTGACAGGGCTGGCGAGTGACTGACGTGAGGGAAAAACTAGTTTCGAAGATGTTAAAACCCGCTTTCTAGTGCGTTATCTTGTTGTAGTGACGCTAGCACACCAAGCTCTCCCAATCTGTCAAATATTCCCAACTGAACATGAACCTTATGCTTTTGTAATAAAGTTGAAAATCTATCAAAGAAATTTAGTAGCAATAACATTGAACTTGCCTGGGAATAAAACACGATATCGCCGCGTCACTGATTAAATACGCTCCTACTAGCATACCCATGTTATCAGCAATCACTTTGACACCCCGTGGATCACGAAACTATGTTTATATTGATATCCTTTTTGTCTCGAGCAAATTTATTTTTGTCATTTAGATACGTAATGTGACATGATACTATACTCAATTTAATATCATTTACAGAAAATACTAATTAATTAAGCAATTATAATAAATTTAATTATTATTAAGAACATGTTTTAAAATAAACTATGTTAATTTTATTTCAAATTTAATTTTATACTTTTTGCTGTTCCATACAGCGTCCGTAATCGTACCTTAGCTTTAAGCCTATTGTAAGGTGTTCACACATTATGGAATGCAATTAAATATAATAATATGAATATGACTTTTTTAGTGACTATAATAGGGTATAATAGAAGAACAGAGTGCAACTTGCCACGAAAATATTGTATTTAAAAAAATTGTAGGTATGCTTTCATAATAAAACAAACGGAAAACTATCACAAAATTATAATTTCATTTCCTCGCGGTGAATTTGATGTAGTTGTAGCATCGATAACACCAGTCGGTCGATTCTGTAAATATCTCACTAAACTTAGATGAGGTGAGCTGTCGTGTTCCACATATCTAATGCTATGGATTGACACTGTTGACAGCTCACTTTAAATTCACTTCACCTACGTATCACGATGTTACAGAATAACACTACCGAACATAAAATTCATAACACCGCAACACAATCTCATGGACAATTTTGAGCGACCATTGTTGTTTACACATTGGACATTTTGAAAATAAGACAGCAATGTATGTCAGCACATCAAGCTATTCCAAATTGTCAAATATTCACAATCGAACATGAACCATATTCTTCTTACATAATGTTGAAAATCTATCAAAAAAAATTGACAGAATGGAGTACCTTGCTGTGCTGGCAGAGACCAGAAAAATACATAGCTACATAATACATTGGAACAGAGGTACCAAAGTTATCCAATAATATTAGAAATAAAAAGCCGGCCTAATGCAGAACTTTGCAGACAAAAAACCTCTCAGCCATAATTATTAGACAGACATCTGTGTAGATTGCATTAACGTTCATCACTGAATATAAAGTAGGTACTTAGAAACATTATAAATTCGAATAACAAAGTCAAATAAGCAGTAGGCTGCTAGAGCTGAAAAAAAACCTTGAAACGCACCAATAACAATGTTTTTCATCTTGAAAAAAAAACGTTATTGTAAATCTGGCAATTACAATGGTAAGCGAAAATTTAAAATTCGAAATTAGAATTTCATTTGTTTATCCTCTAAATGAAATGAATCACTATTTTGAGACAAATGTGCGTCTACAGTTGGAGAACATTTCACGTTCAAAAACTAAGAATTTGCGTTTATCTTTAATGTTTTTGTTTTTAATTTGTTTACTGTGACTTTAAGACGTCTGAAAAAAGTTTTATTTTCTAAAACATATGGATACTTCGCCCACAGAAGCCGCCCAAGTGGTGGCATTGCTGGATTCTGGACTTAGCGTGTTGTGGCTCGAACATTGCATCTAAGCCTGTCATCTGTTCATAGAGTCTACAACCGCTATCGAGAGACTGGTATGTTCATGCGCCGTTCTGGATCTCGCAGGAATCGGGTCACTTCTGAGAGAGATGATCGATTTATTGTAACAACTTCTTTGCGAAACCGGCGCCTTAATGCATTTCAACTGCAGCAGCAGCTTCAAGTTGTACGAAGGGTCGCTGTAACTCTACAATTAGAAGAAGGTTGAAGGAACGTGGACTGGTACCACACAAGCCAGCAAATGGACCGAAATTAACTGCGGACCATCGAAGAGCGCGCCTTGACTTTGCACGCGAGCACCTAAATTGGTCATACCTCCAATGGAGCAAAGTTCTCTTCTCTGATGAATGTAAAATCATGTTCTATGGTATCGACGGAAGGAACAAGGTCTACAGAAGAGATGGAGAACGCTTTGCACAATGCTGCATTGAAGAAAGGGTCAGTTATGGTGGTGGTTCGTGGACGGTTTGGGGAGGAATCAGCGCCGACGGTAAGACAGAGCTTGCCTTCGTGGCTGGGCCACATCTACCTGCTTTTAACTGTCATAGGTACGTGGAACAGTGCCTAGAGCCTCACGTGATGCCCTATGCACACTTTATCGGCAAACTGCTTTCTGGTTAGGCAGAAAGCAGGGAAATCGTTATAAAAACCTACCATGAACGTGTGTAGATATGGAGATAGATCTACTTAAAATTAGCAAAATATTAGGGTGCGTACAGATTATACGTACACATAAACATTAATTTGTTATCTAACACGTGCACATTATTTAAGCCTGCTCACCACTCCATAGACATATGTTATATAACTACATTTTATAATATTTTATGTCATACAGTGTGGATGCACCTTTAGACACCCTTTGTCCATCTTCCCTTCAATACAAATCAGTCTCCGTCTTAAATTCACATAGGGTAATTATAATGAAAGCCTAAAAAACACAAGTGGCGAAAATGGCCGATCCTACGACGGCGTACCCTGCAGGGCAGACCAATATTAAGTACAGTCGCCAGCGCATCAAGTTATACTTAACTGTCAAATTTGTTCAAATGATATTAAACCGTAACTCGTTAATTATTAAGTTCAAAATCGATTGAGAAAATTAGACTTTTTGTTGTAGCTTAATGTTCTGGCAACTGTACTACGACAGAAGCTATTCGAAAAATATTATAATTTCCATTTAAAAGTCAAGTGGTGACACGATTTATTGAAGAAATAAACCACGGTAATAATAAACAGTAATTTGGAGGGGCGCGCCATAACATGGCGCGCCCCTCCAAATTACTGTTTCAACCTTTGTAGTCACATCCTTACGAAAGAATTTGTATGTAGTTGTAAGTATTCGTCTTCAGTAGCAGGCCGGCAGCATCATGCGTTGTGAGTCTTGGTGGCGCTTTATAATTACGTTCACAAATACTTTCACACGTTTTGAATTGTGGATGGGTGGGCCGTGTTATTTATTTATTTAAAGATTTGAAAGACTTACAGCTAAATACAATGGTCATAGATAACAGTATGATAATCTGACAGCCAACTACAGGTCTTCAGCTGCTTCAGCTTCAGCTCACGTCTAAAGCTGGTCCGTAATAAATGTACTGTGGAACAGAATATACACACAACCAAATAATGACAATATTATAAAAATAAATAAAAAAAACATGCTGGTAGATCATTACTTAAATTATATATAAACTAATGTTATCGTAGTTTATCTCTACCATGTCAGTGCTAGTACACTGACAGAGGCACACCGAGATATATTTCGACGTGACAATGATTGCCGCAATCTTCCAATCAAGCGATGATGCGTACAACTGTTTGAAGCGAATTGGAGCATCCGTCAGCAGTGCGTAGGCGCCATGCTTTCTTTCGACGACGGACAATGGATGGATGGACCACTTTATGGCATTAAAGACTAGATTCTAGATAAAATAAGCGTGGCTTCTTAGGCTTGGCGTAAACAAGCCACCTTAGCTAAGCAGTTCACGTGCTTTTTCGTGCTGACGTGTGACCGGTGGGGGGAAACCCGCTGGAGCAGTACAGCACCGCAGTAAGACCGCCAGTGAGTGTGGTCAGTGGCTTGGCTCGTTTGTGCCAAGCTTAACTGCAGAAGCACAGTGAGTGTCAGAAGTGTGTGGGTAGGTAGTATCAAAAATTCCCGGATTGTGACTTCCAATCCCACGTGTAATTTTCACCATTGTGTTATGTCCGATTTGATTATCACTATTCAAGCTTGCAAACGGAGCAAGTACGAGTATAACAACCTTATTGGAAATTATATGTTCGAGCCGTTAGGGGTTAAAACCGGCCGGTCCGAGTGCTCATTGAGTACTTCGGGATATCGCCCAGACGTTGGTAGACTCTACACGTCACCAGAGGGCTGGTAAATTTTTAGGCCAAAGAATCAACATTGCCATCCAACGTGGCAATGCTGCCAGCCTTTTGAGCACACTTCCCACTTCAACGACGGGGATGAATTTTTATGAGCTCTTCTCCTTTTTTATGACTTGTACATAATAAATATATTTTTTAGTTTTAGGTTGTACGTATATATATGGTGTTTAAGATTGCATACGTTTTTGCAGTAAGCAATTATTCTAGATTATAGCAACTTTCAGGGAAGACGGGAAATCAGTTTTATGTAACACACAAAGTCGATAATTATTATAACAGTAAGGTTTCTATGTATACTGACTCTGACGGACCTATTTCTATGCATATCATATGATCGACAAATTACTCTTCGTTTATAACGTTTACGTTTATTTTATTGGTAACAATTTTAAGACAATTACTTAGCAGTATTTTTGTAATTATAATTATAGGCTATACATGCATATAATACTACTTGTACCTATTTTCAACTGAATCAATGATTGTACGCCTTGCAAGGCAGCACACAGTGACACCACATTATATATTTTAACATCATTTAATATAAAATTATACCTATGTCTACAAATAAATAAATTTGAATTTGAAAAACTTTGCTGTTAACCCATTAGATGTTCGCCTATAAGAAGCCGTTTGCTTATAGGAGCTCAACGATGTATACGGTTACATTTACTGTCGTTCGAGAAAAAAATTCTCAGAAACTATGGGGTTCATACGACATTTGAGGGGTTAACAAAATCACTGCATGTATTAAATTAAATATTGAAAGAAAAGAATTCAGTCTAAGAACACAATACAAGTTAACCACCAAAGTCTAAGCCAATAGACCAGGAGAGGCAGGAGAACAATTTAAAACTAGGCCAATTGAGTACAAGTGTACCCAGACACATTGAGAGACACAGAGGTACTAGAGATGTACCGGAGGAACAGTCAGTCATCAAGTCACCGGTCGAGGATCACGGGTTCATACGAACGAACACAAGTATATAATGACCGTATCCGGCCGAGCTAGCGTGAGCCCGAGAACTGCAAGGGGACGGATTTGAAAAGAATTTTAACGCAATTTTAATAAACCTTTTGAACGCCACGCGCCAGAGCATTAACGCACACTCTCAACTCCACGCCAAGCAACAAATTTATTTCTTGTTGTTGTCATGAATTTCCCAATATCCATGGTCTTTTAATTGGTTTCATGTCATTTAATACGTACGAGAGCTTATATTTTTAAGATCTATATAATCTTAAAAATATAAGCTCTTTTATTTCGTGTTGATATCGTACCGCATTGTCACATTATGTATTTATGTCTATGGCGTACAGGGCATGCGCTTGCTTGTCACATATATATAATAATAAAATAAATGATAAAAAGCGTTTATTCATCTCCACAAATTACATCGTTATATATGTATAGGTTGACAGGTAGTTTGGCAGAAACTTGTAATTTGTGGGAGATCTGGAGTCTAAACTAATATGTTCAAATATGATCTTCTCAAATATATTATGTTCGCGTTCGGCGTTCAAAAGATTAAAAAATACGTAATCATTTAACGTAAGTATTCTGCGTCAATTTCGAGACTGCGACCTAGACTGGTGCAAAAAATGCCGTTTAAAAAAGCATGTTCATTTTGATGCTTAATTTTTCTCATTATTTTGCGTTTTTCTATTGGTAAAGGGACGATGAAGGTATCGAAGATGAATGACATATGATGAATGTACGGTGGGTTTCTGAGTGGAAAACCTAAACTAGTTTTGTGTTTTGTTTGATCAATTACATTAAATTGTTAAATTAACCACCAAGAATATCTAATTTTACGATATACACGACGTTTGACTGACAAACTTGAAAAATAATCTGAAAGACTAGAAGTTAGGTGAAAGGTGAAAATTAAGTGTCCACTGTTTCGTGTTTTTGAAATAAGTACTTATTTCAAAAACACGAAACAGTGGACACTTAATTTTATTTCGAAATAGCATTTGCCAGCGGCTTCGCCCACGTGTATGTAGGAAATTATCCCACTGGAACCGTACATTTATATGCTATTCCAGACTATAATCTATCTTTGTGCCAAGTTTCATCCAGATCCGTTTTGAGTTTATTCGTTACAAACAATATATAGTGTATTTCTTTTACAGTGTCCAATTTGGTAAACAAACACGGGACGAAAATTCTGATTTTCCGTATCAATCAAACACTTTGAGTTAAGCATTAACGTCTTGAACTTTGAATAATACACATAAGGCATAATTTAAAAAAAATGCTTCACAGACACATACATTACCTAGAAATCTTAAGTCATTGACTGCCACGCAGCAGACACAATAGAAAAAATATTGTTCGCGGCTCACCGGTGACCGCGTTGGCGCTCAACGTGTTAATATTAGTCGCAACATTTGTTTACTAAATGAGACAACTAAAGAAAAATGCACTATACATACTAATCTTTCCTGTTTATAATATTAGTATAGATGACAGAGTAATATAGATAGCTCATTGACAGACCATAATTTAAATTAGACACCAGGAAAATTATCGATAATCAAACCATTGCAAAAGCAACTTATAAAATCACACCTCACCAACTCCCTAAGTCCGTCCCTGACTCCCTGTCAACAATATCAGACGACAAAACTACACATCCCTGACCCTCAGTTGTTTGATTCATACACATCATACATTCATACACATCATACATTCAAACGATGATAACAGCCACTGATAAAACACAACTTATTATCTAATTATTATTGTTTAATTAAATGTCTAACCTCTGAACTTGTGTTAATTATTCGTCAAAATATTTTTATATTAACAAATACTTTGAGGAATTAATTGCTGTTGATAGTAATTAAATTTAGGAATGAGAAACAATTGGTAATGAAGAAATTAATGTAATGCATGTTGTTCTAGGAGAGAGTTGGATGTGCATGCAGCTGTTTGATATACGATGGTAAAAGCTATTGCTCACTGACAATAACTGGCGGATCGCATATTTACGCGAGACACAATGGCTTTTTAACTGTGTCTGTAGGCTAAGAAACTTTATTTTACGAATACCTACTAATCACTGCTTAGCTATTATTAGAAAATGAATTAAGAAACTACCTCTTTAGCTACACGTATATACTTACTAACCTAGGTGTCACAAATTACAAGCTAACGACATGGGAACCACCACTGTAAAGAATTATTTGTATACTAGCTTCCGCCCGCGGTTTTGCCCGCATAATATGTCGACAAATTATACACATAAACCTTCCTCTTGAATCACTCTATCTACTAAAAAAAACCGCATCAAAATCCGTTGCGTAGTTTTAACGATTTAAGCATACATAGGGATATAGGAACAGAGAAAGCGACTTTGTTTTATACTATGTAGTGATTAGGTACTTCATTGTGAGGACTTCTTCAAAAGTTGGTGGTTGGTCTCCTCGTCTACCTACAACGAAATGCGAGCATATCTGCTACTGGATCTTTCGGCGCTCGGATGAGGAAATCGGGGGGTCGCTATTGCAAAACATTTTTACAATTTTCTTGTGAAATGTAAAAAAAAAACAATAGATACGTTGGCGTTAGGTTCAATTTTAGCTACGCGCCAAAAATCTTTGAATAAGTTTACCTACAAATGTTTTTACCACAAGACCTCACCACGGGGCCCACACCACTCATAGGCCCCACAGACTAAGTAACTGTAAGGTCCCTTGTCTAAGAAATGGCTATAGAATGCTTAAGTATGTACAGAGGCCAGCACATCAAGTTACCACAATCTGTCAAATTTCTTTGATAGTATTTCAACTTTATTGCAAAGACATAAGATTCATTTTTAATTGAGAAAATTTGTCAGTTAGGGATAGCTTGATGTGCTGGCGTCTGTACATAAGGTGTTAAAAAATCAACTCTAAGAATGTCGTGGGAGCATTGTACTCATCGTTACGAACAACTTTTACTATGGGATGAACCCTGAAATCGCGGAAAATTTATGCACGCGTAACTCAATAAAATTTATAAAACAGCTCATATTTTTTTCGCGATTTCGCGGGTACATGATGATGAGTATCTACAAATTTTTAGAGTTAATTTTTTAACACCTTATAAATATATTAACCTGCTAAATAAACACATAAAATACTAAACAATTGAATAGGCTGTAAATTATTACCTAGTAGGTACGATTTCAACTAATTATGATAATATTAACAGCAATCACGTGGAGGATCATCTTAACGTTAAGACCACAAATAGGAAAGTTGTCTCATTAAATGCATAAATTAAACCAAACGAGTTGTTTGTAATTAATGATACTTTAAAAATAAATTTACATCTTAGGCGTGCTACAGTACGCCTAGGAAGCTAATTTATTTGCCAAAGTATTCACCCGAACTATTCAAATCTAATATCTAATACATATAATAAAACAGTAAAAAAAACTGTATCTGTACAGTGAATATATTAAAAAAAAAATTGAGGGGTTTTAGAAACAGTAATAAAGCACGAATCCAAAAAAAATCTGTTTTGTGTAGGTATTAAGTCTGGGCAACATAGGCTATAATTTATCTTGGAAACCTGAACACCTGACGCAGAACCGCAACAGACCAGCTAAACTATATAAGATACAAAAATAGTACCATAGCAAAAATTGTTTCACGTGATGAGCGTTTTCTGCTGAGAGAATAAATATGAAGATCTGGAATACCTTATGTGGTGTTATAGTGTAGCTGGGCTCTTGGTGTTCCAAGAGCCCAGCTACACTATAACGAATGAAGTTTTTGCAAAAGACTTTAGACTACCGTACCGATTTGTACACATAAGGGGCTACATAATTGTGTAGTGCCCCTTAAGTACAATAAACTGAAGAATCTTACCTACCTATAGGTCGTTCACCTAGACTAATCTGAGTGTGTGATGACGTTGCCTAGCAATTTAATTCAATGATGGCCAATTATTGTGTCAGTTTTTTAGCTCTGACATGCTAGGAATCACTATGTATCATGTGCCAAAGGAGGCTACTATCATAATATATCAGCAATTCTGACTAGGACAAAAACATAGATGAAGAAGTTTGTGGTAACTTGATGTGCCGACGACTGTACATCTGCCAACCCTTACGCCCTCAATACGTGCGCGATAAGTTGATGATATATCATGTAATAAAACTTAGAGTTTTCTATGATAACCATGCTATATTTGATTGATGAGCAGAGGAGATACTATTCAATATACCCACTTATCAGTAAATAGATGGACAGGCTTTATCGCTGTTCCTAGATAACATGGATAACAGGAAGTGTCCAAATTGAAGTACACAAAAAATAACGTATCACATACGTCCGTTTTATGAAAATCTATACTAAAGGTCACAGCTTATCATAGTCACCCGGCACCCACCCCGCTTGGTCTCGTCAGACGGCGTCCACTCGTTATCGACAGGTGGTCAACGGGTGGACGTCGTGTTATCACCAATAAACGCCGCGCGGTCAACTAATAATAATAATAATAAGATTAGATAGAGAGATAGATTAGATAGATAGATAGTTAGATTATTTGGTTAGATTTCTTAGATTATTATTAATGGACCTCGGAAGTCGCAGTGGAGGGAACGCAAGACAAGCATGCGAGCAGCGAGTTGTCTCCCAGTAGTTCACCCGCCGTCCACGCGTGGAGGGCCTACGACCGAGACGATCCGGTGACACCACGGAGTTGAAGTAGCGAGCTCATACCCATACAAGTCCACATTAAGAATACTAGCCGCAGAAGGCTAGGCGGTGCGGAGTGGGTGCCGGGTGGCTCTAATGTTCCGTGACCTTAATACTAATTATTTTATCATAATTAAGTAATTCATATATAATAACTCTGTCTGTCTGCTAATTTCAACGTTAAGTTGCTGAACTTGATTCTTGGCTGAACGGATTTAGATTTTTCATGAAATGAAATAAAATTGGTTAAATATCAGGATCACTTTAACACGACAACTAATTTTATTTTTAAATTACTCTCGATGGAGGCGACAGTTCCTATAGGACTACCCTCGCGAAGAAATGGCAAAATAAACTCCCTCTGTTCGTTTCAAAGTATCTTTTAACCCATTAGATGTTCGCCTATTAGAAGCCGTTTGCTTATATAGCTCAACGATTTATACGGTTATATTTATTGTCGTTTCGAAAGAATTTTTCCTATGAACCTATAAAGTTCATACGACATTTGAAGGGGTTAAAGTCCAGACATAATATTGTTTAAAATGATCTTTTAAGGAAAGAACCACATGTTTCACTCACAGGGAATCGCATTGATACATGATTTGACAGTGAAAAAGGGATCCGAAGCAACTGCTAAGCTTCATTACTTATGCTACGTGCCTTTCATACATCAGTCCCATTATTCCTTTTATTCTAGAAATCCTGGCAACATTTTTCCGGGACAATGTGAGAGTGACCTTGTTTAAATTCAGCCCGGAACGTGACAGTGTTGCAAATGTAAAAATATAGAGAGATATCCATCCTTTCTACGTATTTACTCGATCTATACTACGATGCGGTATGCGATCTAAACGTTCTTGGAAATGTTACTCAATCTCTTTGATCACAGCTTCGCTCGAGAGCACTTCGATAAAATGTTAACATGAAAATTTGCGAAGGTAGTAAGATGAAAAATATCTTTCTAGAATTTTCATGAACTCTGAAATGTCGATAAATGTCTGTAGCGATTCCGTAAATTCTTTCACTAATGGGAAGCTACATAACAGTATCGCTGAGTGTCATATAATATAATATTTGACATTAAAAGAAAAAAATTACTCGGGCGAAGTCACAAGAACTGGTTACTGAACCAGATTTTTTTTCTATACTATAGTAGGTACTTAAATAAAGTAAGAAAGTATTAAAGCATTAAGTCCGCCTTTGTACAGAGGCCAGCACATCAAGTTACCGCAATCTGTCAAATTTCTTTGATAGTATTTCAACATTATTGCAAAGACATAAGGTTCATTTTTAATTGAGAAAATTTTACAGTTATGGATAGCTTGATGTGCTGGCGTCTGTACCTTTATTGTGTGCGAAAAGTTTAAATAAATAAATAAGTATTGTATTGCCCACGTTTTTAAGCTTTCCATCTTTTTATCTTTTCACACGTCATATCTTTTTATTTAGTAGGAACTAGTTTTTGCCGGAAGTTTCGCCTGCATGCTTGTCGGAAATTATTTATCCCACGGGAATACAACCTACTACCAGAATAAAAAAGTGGTATTCCAGATTATAATTTATCTCTGTGCCAAATTTCATCCAGATCCGAGCAGCCGTTCTGGCGTGTTTGAGTAACAAACATCCAAATATCATCATGAACTCTCACAGTTATAATATTAGTAGGATATTTAGGTTATTATTCATTTTTGTAACTGTCTGTGTCATCACAGCAGGCCCTATCAGAATATCAGCGCTGCGACACTTATTTTTGAATGTCGCAGCGTAGTAACTATTATCTAATCACTAACCTGTGGGCGCAGCACCATGCTGGGCCTTGCCATTGCCATGCTAGGCCGTAAATAAACGTATATTCATTCTTTCTTTTCTTTTAGGCCAAGTAAGTCTCGTCCAGGAGTTACAGTTTCTATTTTCATTTTTTCTTTTTAGTTTAATTTATGATTTTCCTGTGCGAGGTTGTATAAATACTTTTCTTTATTTCGTTTTTGGCATTACTCATCAATCTTTAATACAATTATAGACGATTTGACAGTTTTCTGAATAGATACGAGTAACTGAGACAAATGTGTGGAGCAGTAAAATGTATGTTCAGATTTAAATTAGTCAATTGGTTCTTTGTATTTTGTTTTCTCTTCTACTCTTAGATACTCGTACACATATTGCATACATCTCTTTTATCTACTTTTCTATCGCAGGTATGCTGGAAAAGATTTCTTTAGAAATAAGCATCGCCTTTGTTCATAGTTCCTGCTTCGTTTCTTCTTGTGTCCTTTTATGTAACCTTTTTTGCACACATAAATAAAATATGTAGATAACAGAATAACTTATTATTGTATTTTTGCGTTTGTAAATATGTATATTACGAGTATAAGTATAGCCCAATATTATTTTTTTTTTAACTGAATCATTGTAGAGATGCAATCAAAAAGTTATTAAAATCGAACTCATTTTAACATCGCCATCTTTGGCGGTATAATTAATTAGTATCTCTTATCTCGGCCAATTATACAAATAATTAATAGCCAACATGTACATATATTTCTTTTACATGGATATTGTAATTACTATCGTGAGACGCTGTGCTTTCTTCTAAATGTTTATTCTAATGTTGCAGAGATTAAAAGACTTCACTTCATGGTCATCGATCCATTTAATAAATAATATTTAGTCATGGATTCTTTAAACTTAAGGTAAATAGCTGCGTGAAATCAAAAGGTTAATGTCACTCATTAATTATGCTCAATTTTTTTTTCTATTTAACAACAGACTAGTATTTTCTGTTATCATTAACAAGCGCCCCTAGCAACCAAAAATTACGAAACGACTTACATTAATATAAACTAAAAAACTTGACTTTTATAAGTAAAATGATCTTTTTCAAGATTTTTTTTTATCTTTTGACATTTGCATTTGCATCGATGCAATAAATTAACCTATAAATATAGAATTACTAATAATAAATAGCTAGTTGAAAAGATTCGTGCGTCATCTTGGGAAGAATTGGACAAAGCAATGATCCTTGCGAGACGCCCTTAAAATTATGCAATCTTTTTAGACCTCTAATATTTAAGACTTACCACCAAAGTTCATAATTACTTGCTAGTACGTTAATTTAATATAAAAATGAGCCAGTTACAAAATGGCTTTTTAACTTCAGTAAGAACTAAGTAATTAAGATTAACTAATTTAAATCAAAGGCTGTAACCAAGTCTGATCTAAGTAGTTTTTGTCTAGCAAATATTTTAATTAAAAAGTATTTGCAGTTTGTCAATAAGCTTTATTTATTCATATTTGGATTATAAACTCACGTAAGAACAAAATATACTTAAGATTTGGTGGCCAATATTGTTAAAGAAACTGAAATCAAATAAAAAAAATTACATCATTATATTCATCTGAAATATAATATAATAAATAATAATATAATAATAAAAAACTTTATTTAGGTCCTTTTACAAAGAAATACATTTTTTACAAACTTATAAATACTTAGTAGTACCAAGTTCTTAACAGATTATCTTAAATACTTATATAAAAGCTAGTTTAATTTACATGTTTTAAACTGCCTATGAAAGGTGCGCTGGTACTGACATTATAACTTGTGGCGACCTGCCTGAGCTAGGTTAATAAAAACCTGTGTTTCAGGCCATCCCCATACTAAGCGATCAGCTGATTATTTGTCGATGGTTAGTTATTTTTAAAATAATACTATACTATACTAAAAATAAAAACATTTTAATAACTACAACATTATTGAAGTACTTCTAGAAGTCTTTCTGTGTCTGTGTAATCAAGTTTACCCAAATATTCGCGTGTCTTCAGACTACAATGTTTGTTACTTGCACTGTAAATATTAAGTATTCTATTGAGCTTATTATATAAATAGGGTCCTAAATAGGCATAAAATCGGTTTACAAAAGCATGTCTAGTTTGAGACTTTATACAGACCAAATCCTTCCTTCGCTTGTTAGAAGGTACTGGCTTGTAAGCGAGTTCAACGTGCTGCTGTAATATGATGTGCAGTATAAATAATTGACGTACTGTTAGCACCTCACATGCAATGTAAAGCTGGTGTGTAGGAAATCTGAAAGGCCTAAAGGTGGCTACCTTTAGAATTGCTCTTTGAGCACGTTCTAGAGGGAGTAAAAAAGACTTTGCAGCACCGCCCCATGAAGTTATGCAGTATGTAAGTACAGATTGGCACAAAGCTAAATATACCTGTTTAATTAATTTAAAGTCAGTAATGTGGCGTAAGTTCTTAAAGATATATATGAGTTTACGTACTCTAGTACATTGCAAATCAATGTGTTTACGGAAATTTAGATTTGTGTCAATTGTGACACCTAAATATTTCATGTGATCGGCTTTCGCTAGAGTAGGACACGAACAAGCAGCGTCAGCGTCTGTCGTACAGTTATGAGCATAAATGGTAAGGTTAGTAAGTTGTATATTTGTGTTTCTCATTCTAAATAGGATATATTTGGTTTTATCTGCATTTAATGTTAGTAGATTCATATGAAGCCAATTTGATACAATGTTAAAGCCCCTCTGAGCATATTTATAGACCTCCTCTCGTGATTTAGCCGAGAACAATAGGGCTGTGTCATCTGCATATGACATTATGATACCTTCTGCTAATTCCAGGTTGCACAGTTCATTAATGTAAATTAAAAACAATGTGGGTCCCAAAATACTTCCTTGGGGAATGCCGTAGCAGCTGTTTTTAAGTTCTGAACTTTTATACTGACCGAGTTTTACACACTGATGACGATTTCTAAGGTAATCAGAAAAAAGTAGGAGTTGCGTTCCTCTTATCCCAAGTGTTTCAAGCTTGTGCAATAGTTTAGACCAAGAAATAGTGTCGAAAGCCTTGGCAAGATCCAGAAAAATTCCCATGCAATGCAAGCCATTATCCAGGTTTGTAGTAATATAATTTGTCAATTTGTGTACTGCTTGGCAGGTTGATCTTTTTGGTCTAAAACCAAATTGACATTCTGAGAGTAATTTGTTGTCCTCAAGATATTTTACTAACCTATTATTTATAATTCTTTCCAGAATTTTTGAGAGGCCTGTTAAGACTGAAATGGGTCTGTAATTATTAACGCAGTTCTTGTCTCCCGATTTGAATACAGGGGTGACCAGTGCTTTTTTAAGTAGGCTAGGAAAAACTCCCTTAGACAGACATAGCTGGAAGATATGTGTTAAAGGTAGAGCAAGTAGGTGTTTGAATTTCTTAAGGATTCTATTTGGTATATCATCCCACCCGACTGCACAGTCATCTTTTAACCCGGAAATTATTCCTAAAACTTCGTCGACGTCGGTATCTAATAAAACAAAAGAATTAACTGGATTTACAGTTCCAGTAATCTGGTGTTGGCAAGGGAGAGTTCTAATTCCAGAAGTTTTTTCAGCCAAATTTTTACCAACATTGACAAAAAAGTCATTTACTTTATCTGCTGCCTTAGATGGGCTAATATCTGTTGACAGTAAATCAAGTGCAGGTTCGGAGTTTTTTGTGGTAAATGTATTTGTTCGTATATATTTCCAGACTAGTTTATTATTTTTTCCTGCTGATTGAAGCTCATATTTATCATGTTGGATTTTTATTTTCTTCAGAAGGCTATTACAGAAGTTCCTATATCGTTTGTACGTTGTGCTAAGTACCTCGTTGTCAGGTGCGAGTTTAGATTTTAAGTGCAATTTGTCTCTATGTCTTATACAACGGACGAGACCTGGTGTAATCCAGGGTTTGATATTACAATATTTCCTAGGCATTTTTGTAGAGAAAGTGTTCTTAAAAATTGCATGTTGAAGTGAGCCTATAAAGTAGTTTAGGGAAGTATTTGCGTCACATGAGTTGTAAACTGGGTCAAAATTTATGCTGCGTATGTCAGATTCAAGTTTTGCCATATTGACTTTGGTATAGCTGCGCAGGCAGTTTTTTCTGGGTAATGATATTTGCAGTGTTAGTAAGATTGCATTATGATCAGTTAGCGAAGAATTAGTAATGAATGTTTTTGTTAGTTTTTTTGTTTTCAAAATAATATGATCTAAGCATGACCCACTTTGATGCGTGGGATAATGATAAGCTGGCAATAGTCCATGATATGAGCAGATGTTTAGGTAATTATGGGCATGATTATCGATTTTCCCGGAAACAATGTTAATGTTTATATCGCCTATTAATATAATGTTTTTGAAATTACACAGCTTGTTTAGAAGTGTGTCAAGAGAATCTAAAAATCGGTCAATATCTTGAGAAGGAGGTCTGTAAACAGCCATTACCACTATATCGGGGCTAATTTCAATGATCAAGCAATTACTATCCTGAAATATCGGTTCCTCTACTGTTGCTTTCAGATTTTTCTTGATATAAACTACTAAGCCATCATTTTGATTGATGTGTCTATTGGTTTTGTGAGAAGAATATCCATCCAGGGGTGGTAAATTGAGTGTCTGGTTGGACAGCCAGCATTCTGTCAAGACAATTATATCACAGCTTATGTCAAGATTTTGTAACAACACTTCAAAACCATTCATGTTTTTCTTTATGCTGCGAATGTTTTGGGTGAGCACAGTTAATGTTTTATCTATTGCAGGAATAAAATGTTTACAGTCTTCAACATTACATATTTTAGTTTCAGACACAGAAAAGCTGTCTAGGTCATAAAGCAAATTATCAATCATAATTATATTTAATATTTGAGATATAAATAAACAATTAGACAATTAAATTACTGTTAGCGTGCTTAAAAAGATATGAATTATGTAGCGCTCTTAGGCGCCTTCATAATCTATAGAATTTATATAGTTTTCCTCTGCGAACTTACGTGCCGGGCAACTAGCATCACCAGTTTTGTGGTCACTTTTGCGCTTGAAGCGATTGCACGTCGCACATTTGTGGGGAGCATTCTTATTGCTGCAGTCCTTAAAGGAATGACCAGACTCTCCGCAGTGGTTACAAGTTGAGCTAGTTTCTCGGCAATATTTAGCTGCATGTCCGAATTGCTGACAATTGAAGCACCTGGTGACTATCGTGAAATCTCTCACGGGACACGACGACCAATTGATGAAAATACGCCCTTGGTCAATAAGAATTCTCCTGATTTCAGCTGGTAACTCTAGAATATAATTACAGGTGCTCAGATTTTTCTTACCTGATTTATGGCTTAATTTCATCGTAGCTAAGAGGGATTCACGGGTAGTGTTCGGCAGCTTCTCAGAGAGGTTTTGCTCGAAAATACACTCAAATACTTCCTGTTCAGTTAGAGCTGCGGGGACACCAATAACTGCAACCCTTGGACGGCGTTTTGGTGGTTCTTCAACGGTAAGGCCTGATGAAACTAGTTTATCCGATTTCCGCAATTTTTCAATGTCTTCTCTCTTGTCCGTGCTGATGATGACTCCTCCGTTTCTCACTTTACGAACGCTACGAACATGAAGTTTCAGTTCTTCGGGAGAGATGATTTCCTGGACGAGAGACTTCGTGTCGTCACTGGTTTTAGATTTATCGCTGTGATAAATAGCAATGGAGCTTAAATTTGCAGGTCTGATGTAGTTGTCGGTGCCTTTCTTGACCATATCCGCGAAGGAAGTTGTTTCTGCGGGCTTCATTTTACTTTCTACGACTTCTTTGAATTGCCGAAGTGAATTCGCAACGCCCTGTTTCTCTTTTAGGTGTTCAATAGTGGTGTACGCCTGAGTAGTTTTATGAGTCAAGGACTGATACAGGACAGCCATCTGAGATGTCCCACTTGTCACTTTACGACATAAATTGGTCACACGGATCTTCTGGTCAGCGTTCATTTTTCCGTCCGCTACTATACTGCATACTTCGCTCAAGATAGACTCTATCGTACTCATCCATTTCTGAATTTCCGAAGTGGGTATAACTTCAGCGGGTAGCACATGTTCCGTTGGCGCTGGTGGAGTTGGAGCTATGGGCTTGTCTTGTTCATTTGGTGTCGGCGGAGGACTTCGCTGCAGCAGTTGGCTACGGCCAAATGGGCTAGATCCTGAGCTAGCCATTGTAACAGTAGACTATAGAATCTAGTTCATTGCATACAATGAAAGCGTAGGGTAGTGTTTGTATCAAATGGCGACACTCTTTAGTTACAATGCTTACACTGCATATGTAATTCCAATAACAATTTAGTTGTAATTATTTAATTATAACACATTATAAGCAAAACAAAAAACACGTCCGCTTAGGCAAGCGATCGGTCGCAGTCCTCCAAACATTAACTGTTCATTCCGAACCCGGATATGGCTAGTTTTTAAAAATCAAAACACTCACAGTAATAATTTAATTGACATCTTTAGGATAATAATTGTGACTATAGCGTATTTATATTACAGATGTATGTAACTTTTGATATACTTGTTGTTGAGGCCAGCACATCAAGTTATTCCAATCCGTCAAAATTCTTTGATAGGATATCAACTTTATTAAAAAGACATAAGGTTAATTTTCAACCACTAGTTTAAAATAACGAAGAGTAATGAATTCTACTAGTTTTAAATGCATGTAAACATGACACAAAGAAAAACACAACGAAAATATGCGTCACACCCACACAAAACAGTAATTACTCTACTTAATGGTTCGACTCTATGCAAGACAGAACTCACGTCAACCCTAGCTGTCGCACCAGTGCGTGATGAAGTCCAGCATAAATAGAATATAAACAAAAAAATATGTTTAAAAAATGTAGCCTATTTAAAATGGCAACATTGCGTTCCGTCGGCAGTAACGCACGACTAACTCTCTAAATGAACTGAATTACCACTCGAGAAGATCTCGTAATGAAAATTCGGCTTGTATGATTAAACTATTTAAAAACTTGCACCATATTTTAGAAGCATTACAGATCTTATAGTTGATAAGTGTACCTGCTGACAGATAAGAATCTCTCTTATCATGGCTCGAGATTATTATTGTCTTAGGTTATGTAGATTGTAAAGTCACCATTCTTTTTTTTCCAATTTTTAATTAGGTTTTCATGTAGTGTTGTTTGTTTTTTAGCTTAATTAATAGTCTATGTAATAATATAAACTTGAAATATATGTTAGTGCTGTGCACACCCATAAGTAATAAATTCACTGTAGATTTATAAGTTTAATAGTTAAAGTATCCCAAAAATGTATTAGCGAATAAATTGTTGGATAAATATAGAAATAAATAAATCATCTTCCTCCTTTGCCACATGTTACTTGGAGTCACTGCAAACAGTATCCTTCTTCCATTATCAGCTGTCAACCATCACGCTATCGTTTTCGCCCTTCTCTCTCTGTCTCTTTTGTTTTTCTTTCTGCCAATGTTTTTTTTATGGTGTGCATGATAAAGAGTTTCTTTCTATTATGCCAACCATCTTTTAATTGGCTTTCCTCTACCTCTCCATCCATCTTCTTCTTCTTTTCGTGAGGTTAGTGACTAACTTGGTGTCAGAGTTTTTAAGCTGCCCATGGGCTTCTGGCGTAGCTTCACATGCTGTTCAGAAGTATATCTCAGACATGCTGGTTCCCTCACGATGTTTTCCCTCACCGATTTTTAAGCATGTGATAATTACACAATACGCTTATTAATCCGTAAAATCAGAGGTGCCTTGGGTTCGAACTCGACACCTATGACTTGGCAGGCCGACTGTCACACCGCTAGGCTATCACTGCTGTCTCCATCCATCAACGTTTATATTCATCTCTGTTTTAGTCCCATGCATTTCCTCCCTCCTCGTCACGTGTCTATACCAAGCCAAACTGTTTCCTATCAACTTTTCTGTCACCGGCACCACTTTCAAGCTTCCCCTTATCAACTCATTTCTTACTTATGTCAAAGGTTAAGTATCTACAGATACAGGTGTCAGCCTAATCCTGGCTGCACGGAAATGTAAGTGAGGTGGGAGTGATCTGCTGCGTTTTGATAACATATGATAACAATTTGCAGCTGCAGATACGAAAGGCGACGTTGTTTTTCTGATAACATACCACTTTCGATTCGATACGGAGAAAACAAACAAATACATTACCGTAGTGATAAATAAGTTAGGGTTGTAAAGTCAAAGAAGGAAGCCTTCTAAAGTCGTGGAAAATTTGGGGACGTGAAAAGTGCTTTTCACGTCCCCAAATTTTTGCAAAGCAATTTTTTAACGCACCCTGCGTTAAAAAATTCAAATTCTCAAACATTTTGGAGTGTCATAATTATTTTCAAAATGTATTACGAGGTTTGCTGTTTACAATCATATTTCACTACGTACATTGAACCTATCTATGTTTATAAAAAGTTACACATATTCATGTTGCAAAATTGTACATGTGTCCGATTTTACAACCGCTTAAGATAAATTCGATCACCCGATTCTGATAATTTTGATAAGAATACAATACCAACAGAGTAAAATCTATAAAATAATGTCACTTATTACCAACAGTAAATACGACTTGCTGCAGAAAGAACCGAATACATAACAAATAGAGATTTTATGCAACCGTGCAATGATTATTAAATGATGAAGATCAAAATATTAAAGATAATCTAATGACATAATAACCCCATACATCAAAGAACTGACTAGGTTACTTTAGAATAACTAGTTCGAATAAATTAAAAATCTACACTAGACATTGTCCTACCCACGGATAATAGTAAAAAACGACCATCTAAAATTACCAACTAAAATTATAGTTAGAAGTGAAGTATTTTGAGTTACCACACGAGGTCGACATGCGGGACGTGGAGTCTTCAATCATTCATCTGCCTCATCTGCCTGCCTTTTGCCAACTAAGTTGGGGTCGGCTTCCAGCCTAACCGGCTGCAGCTGAATACCAGTATTTTACATGGAGCGACTGCCTATCTGACCTCCTCAACCCAGTAACTGGGCAATACGATACCACCTGGTAGGACTGGCTGTCAGATTTTTGGGCTTCCGACCACCCGTAACGACTGTTAAAGATGCTCATATGACAGTCGAGACGAACGGCTTAACGTGCTTTTCGAGACACGGAGGAGTCACCCATCCAGTCTGCAATCATTGTACCTATAATAATCGCTACCGTTAATAGTCTAATAACGGAGAGCCTCGACCAACACCTCAAGAGGCTCTCATTGCGCGGCTCGGTCAAGGGCTTGATACAGAAACCAGTACAAATGTGATTCCTCTCTCTAGAGCGCTGACCACCGGCAGCTTGGACTCTATTCCTAGGGTCAATGGGCTACAATTTTCTTATATTTTTAAGTGTGTAAATCTATAACATATAAAAATGAATCCCTGTTTCCCTTGGTCACGCCATCACGCGTGAACGGCTGGACCGATTTCACTAATAATTTTTTTGTTTTGTTTGTTATTGTCAGGAGAAGGTTCTTACATTAAAGTAAAGTAGGTAGATAGGGTAGGTAGGGTAGGTAAAGTAGGTATCATAGTTAAGACAAGACAACGTTTGTCGAGTCAGCTAGTAAAAATATAAAAAATAAAAATGTCAGATAATATATAGGTATTACCTATACTATAAATTAAATAAATGACAATAAAAGATGTGACCTTTATATATCAAGTTGTTTCTTGAATATAATTACAATATTTAATCAAAGCTGGCACTTGTTCATCTTCAAAACTATGAATAAGCAGACTATATAAACAAAAAAATAATAGTAAAGATGTCAACGTTAAAAGTGTCATAATTGCTTAGTTGTATTATATTGTTTTACTAGCTTCCGCGCGCGGCTTCGCCCGCCTATTATGTCAACAAATTATACACATAAACCTTCCTCTTGAATCACTCTATCCATTAAAAAAACCTGCATCGAAATCCGTTGGGTAGTTTTAAAGATCTAAGCATACATACAGACATTAGGACGCCGGAAGCGACTTTGCTTTATACTATGTAGTGATACATCGCTGTACCTTCCATTACTAATAGCTAAAGAATTTTTGGCTTTTGTTTGAACGCGTTCATCTCTGAATCTTTTATTCTCGTCATATTTTTTTTGGCATTTGTTAGACCAGTTCTTAAAGAAGGCTATGGGCGATTTAAAATCACGCTCGAACCCTTAGAATCCTAGCAATAAAAAGTCAAAGTCGCTAAGCGAAAATAAAGTAATAACGATGCGATGCGACGCGACGGGGTGGGTCAGTGGACCAAAAATTGGACGAAATCGTGAGCAGACATTATTTAAAAATATCCAAAATAGATAAAAATCATTTTGATGTTCTTGTCATTTTCAACTTTAAGTGATATATTTTTTGCAAGTGTTAATATATCTTTTACAATAGAATCTTAGACGTTGCCATATTGTCATGATTCTATCCATGGTTTGATGGTTTACCATTATCCTTTGAAAGTAAATCTAATTGAACTAAAATGATGTGATTACTAACGTTAGCTTTGTCAACTACTACTTTTATCCCAATTACTAATATCAGGGCAAATAACAAATATGTAGTTTTGAATTTTGTAGTATTTAAGAACGCCGTACGTGTCTAACACAAACCTCTGACCATTTGGTTAATAGATAGTACCTACAGTCTATGTACACGAGCAATTCAATATGTTAAAGAATTATTGCCTTACTTGTTTCGGCCCGCGGATTCACCCGCATAAGTTGCTATCCAGTGGGAATATCGGGATAAACAATATGCCAGGTCCTAACACAGGTTATGGTCTACCCATGTGCCATATTACACCCAAATCCGTTCATCCGTTTAGGCGTGAAAGCGTAACAAACAAACACACTCACTTTCATATAAAATATAATTGGGTTTTTGTAGGTAATATGACATGACATGTCGACACTAGCACAAGATGGATAACTTGCCAATCAGAAGGTCTGAGCGTAGCTCTGAGATGGTAAATGCTAATTAATAATGAACATGAATCATGATAGATAGTAATAGAAAGATTTTTAGTTCACCCAATAGTTTATTTAAGTGACCTTAACACAGTAACAAAATTCCGATAACCCCAATACAAGCCAACGTAATGATAATAACATTAGTGTGGCTTTCTAAAACAAGTTAAGCAAGATATATGAATTAATTGGAGGCACGGTCAACAGCACGAACAGATGGTTGATTCTGTAAAATTCTCATCGTGAAAACTTAGGTGAGAGTGAAGTGACCTGTCATTCCACCTATCTGCCTGCCTAGCCTTTTCCCAACTATATTGGGGTCGGCTTCCAGTCTAATCGGATGCAGCTGAATACCAGTCTTTTAAATGGCGCGACTGCCTATATGACCTCCACAACCCAGTCCCTAACTGGGTGACACGATACCCCTTGGTAAGACTGGCTGTCAGACTTTCTGGCTTCTGACTACCCGTAATAACTGTCAAAGATCCACGTATGACAGTTGTCATTCCACCTAATGGTAGGAATTAACCGAACTTACATATAAGCAGAGTTTCAAATATTATTGTAAGACAACAAAGCCTATGGTTTATATGGAAAACTTGTTAGACGCCATACAAGTTTGAAGGTTCGTATAAGTTTATTTTTAACTTAAATCATCCAATAGTCAATTTACGCCTTAATTTAATTATGAAAAAATTTAATTATGAAAGAATTTAGACGAACAATCCGAAGGCGAGTAATCTCAGCGGAGACGGGGTACCCATCGACGTGGGCTATATCATAGTGCAGAAGTGTGCGCATGCACAGGTCGCACTCTCTATTTTGACTGGGATGGGATGAGTACGACGAATATAGCGATAGCTAGGGTTGTGACCACACTGACCACATAAAAATATCAACAATAATAAAATTACTGTCTCGACCGGATCAGACGAAACTCAGCGGCCGAAACGCCTACTAAGCCTTCCAATCTAACCAGCAGCTGAATACCAATATTTTCAGTTACTGGATAACACGATACCCGTTAGTAGGACTGCTTGTCCGACATTTGGGGGTCTGACTACTCGTAACGACTTTAGGCTACGGGGACCTACGGCTTAACGTGTTTACCGAGACACGGAGGGGTCTCTTTATGTAGGTAATAGATGGACACCCATTCAAGAATTGACCGCGGCAAGCGCAGCTTACCCATAGATCAACCCATGCGGCCACCAGTCTTCAGATCCGCTATACTCATTATTCTGCATCAACGAACAATTCTAATGGATCGATCTAGAATTAATAATAACGATACACGTCCGTGTCTAGAGACGGTTCTTAGTGCTTATTTAGTATCTGGTATTTGAAAGTAACACCTGTACAAAAAACTACTTGACTTTGATAGATTTGGCGTAAAATAATTGTATTAACCATTTGCGTGGACTAATAAGATGTGTAATGGCCGACATGACCAGAGATCGCATAGAACAGAGAGGATTGTAAGGGACGTCTGTGCCCAGAGTGGACAGGGTCAGTGGGCTATATTTTTTCATCTGGAAATAAAACCCAGACTCAAGAGGGGACTCTCAATAGAGTCCCCTCTTGAGGCCCAATGGCCTTTCTCAATACTAACGCATTTCGCAGTTTTCTTCGTGGATAATGCGTCTAGAGGAATTATTTTTTCCAAAAAATTTAGTTCAATTAGTACGTGCCTAACCTCCCCCCCCCCGCGTTTTATCATTTCTTTTTTTCCAAAACATAATCAGTAATAGAATTATGTTATGGCAATCTAATATCCCGAAAAAGAGCCTGTTTTTCTGTGTTCAGACGACTATCAGACTTGATAAGTTTTTAACAAAAACAAAATAATAGAAGTATAGATATACTTTTCCTCTAAACTTTGACATAAGAATTGTTTAGATGAGACCAGTTTTGAAGAAGAAAGCAGCGGAATACAAAACGTCGTTTCGTCAAGGTTTTTGTAGGTAAAATAAGCCTGAGCTGCAGTTGTCCCTTTCGCACTTTACGGGGGAGGTGCGTCGCAGCGTGACGGCAATAGTTTCTTCAAATACCTAATTTTCAAATTCCTCGAGACTGGAGTCCCCTTTTAATGATAGCCTGATTTGCGTCTCTGGTCGAGTACAGACCCGGATCGAGGAGGGAGCAAGCCCAAAGGTCACACAAGCACAAAGACACTTTTTTAGTTTGGATTTAGTTTTAAATATCTGTAAATAATTCTACACAGAGCTCGGAAAACGGTGAAGGAAACTATCATAAGGAAATTTAGGTACAAACCCGCACTGGACTCGCGTGTTGGAGTACAGCCTACTCCGCCGAGAGAGGGCCTGTGTCAAAACCGTGACCCTCGGTACAGTACATTCACGAAATCAATGAACCAATCGACCCAAACCAAAATTACGGGTAGACAGCAAATTACGCAGTTCAAACATTTATTCATACTATGTATAGTATATATATATAATATATATTTGCATCGCATAATGGTGATTTGATAGTATTCAAATCACCATTATGCGTAGATAATAAAATCAAACCAACTGTTTTTTTTTTACTTAATCTATGCCGATTCTGCTGTTTATAAGTCCCTCTACCAAATTTTTCACACACTTATATTATATTTTTTCATACTAAATTCGAGTATGAAAAAAAAACAAAAGGTCTGCTGACTGAGACAGTAAGCGCTGGGTACGCTGGGTATCACTATCATCATTTTTTTTCGTTGTCTTCATAATTAAAAAATTCGAATATTTTTGAAAAAGTTTTTTGGTCATACTAATAAATCAAATGGTAAAATTTGTTTGTGAGTCTGTATGTGGGAGGTAATCTCTCTTGGTCTGGCTCCTCACCCTAGACATCAATCTGCCTAGCTTTTTCCCAACTATGTTGGGGTCGGCTTCCAGTCTTACCGGATGCAGCTGAATAACCAGGACGGACGGCTTAACGTGCTTTCCGAGGCACGGAGAGGATGAGCACCCATCCACAGACCAATCCCAGCAAGCGTAGTTTAACTTAAAGGTTTTATCTGTGCGGCTGTATTACTTAGCCACGAGGCTCATCCTAGACCTTTTTCGCCAAAGAACCGACACGGCTCTAGAGTTCGAAGCGAGCAAGTCCCACCATTACGACAACGTAGGTACGACAATTCGGAAGTGGGGACATGTTTGTTTGTCAAAGTCAAAGTCAATCTTTCTTTCACTTATAGGAAGCTACTTATTCCTGGGTGTCATAGGATATTATATTCCACGTGGACAACGTCGCGGGCGAAGTGCTCGTCGATTCACAAATTGATAACATCTTCTAGTTTGTATATTTTTTAATTTGCTAAATTTTGAAATGATTAACTTTGCAACTATACACTGGGTGTAACCGAACTTAAGACCACCAAACTGAACAACTTTTACTAAGGGACCAACTCCGAAATTGTGAAAAAGAAATCAGCTGTACATTTCGACGAGTCACGTGACCAAAAATGTATAGAACAGTTGATTTTTTTGCGATTTCGGAGTTGGTCCCATAGTAAAAGTTGCTCAGTTTGGTGGTCTGTAGCATAGACTCTGTGTGTTTGTCATGAATATAATAATAATAATTGCCAAGAAATTTGACAGGTAAGTATGCAGACTAGGACCTAAAGAAGGACATAGGGAAAAATTATGATATACAATATACAGTCAAACAAAGTTACGAACGACGAAACAAGGCTACAGCTAGATACCATAAATGTCATTTAAACCAAAATGAATATTAAAACTTTGAAAGAGGTCTCTTTGACATCGTTTGTAAACTAATTAATATTCAATTAACGTTATCATTAACATATTATATAATAAAAACGTTGTTCGAATAGCCTCCAAAATGTTTGTGAAAAATTCAAATGACCATGTTTTTGGTTTTTTGATTTTTATCTTTTATATTTTTTTCTTTCTTTATTTTCGTATGGAGAAGAATGGGCAAGAAGCTCCACCGTTGAGCCTACGTTCGACAACATTTTCCTGTCCATTTATTGTATTGTTGTTATTTAAGACGTATGTCTCTATTGTTAACTGCTATCTGCTGTCTGTAACTGCTATACAATTCAGTTGCAAGATTTGACGCGAAGTAATACTCAGTCACTATCTAGCTACTGTTATTCTCGGTGGTCCCCCATCCAGTCCTTGACCGGATGGGGCCAGCTTAACCTCATACATCGCCAGCCTATCAGACCTAGAGTCGACATGTGTCACTTTAATAAGTGCAACACGTTGATATGGTACGTATAGTCGACGAGCAAAAATATGTACACAGTTAGCTAGTTCCAAAAGCCTTAATTATTTAATGAAATCGCATTTTAGAATCCATAGATTTATGAACCTCTAAAATACTGGTATTCAGCTGCATCCGGTTAGACTGGAAGCTGACCAACATACTTGGGAAAAGGCTAGGCAGACAGACATTTACCAACCTGTCGTATCTCAAAGTTGAAATAGTTATTTTACTCGCTTCTGAATTTTGCTCGGTGTATACATCTTGGTGCTCGCGACTGTACATAAATATATTGAAAGTTAAATAAAATCTTGTAATTACTGCTAATCAAACTCTACATTTATCAAGCTGATTGTAGTAATTGACTTATCTATTTAATTACAATGTGAACAGCTGGTTATAGACCGCAGGTGATAGATTTTTAATCCCGGTACACAGGTGGCAGATTGGAGCTCGTGGCTCAGCAATAACAGCCGCACAGGTCGATCCATCAGGTTAAGCTATGATTGCCGGGGTTAGCCGTGGATAGGTGAACATCTTTAAATACCGAGACTCCTCAGTGACCATGACTTCTGAGTTTGTTTCGGTATTACTTCTCAAGGTCAGCTAGGAAATGCCAGCGCCATCTAGCTGCAAAATATTCATGTGTAAAAGTGTCTTGAGAGATCTACTTACAGAAAAGAACATTTTAAATTATACAGTGTGTTACTTTCAGGGGGTACAGTAGGTACTCATGAAAATGAATAAATAAATAAATAAAATGAAAAACTTTGACTATGGCACCAACTCTGAAATATGAAAAAAAATATCAGCTGTTCCATACATTTTGACGAATTATGCGAACATAATTAATGTATAACAGCGAATTTTTTTTCCATAGTCAAAGTTGTTCATTTTCATGAGTATACCTAGTAACCCAAGTCAGAGGCCGGTGGGCAGTTTAAAAACTCTGACACCAGGTTAGTCACTAACCACACGAAGAAGAAGAAGGAAAACCTAACACACTGTATATTATGTATAGAAAAGAGAAATAGTGACTTCAAAAAAACAGACAAGATATTTTATAGAATCTACCTTCTATTTGGCTATCTATCAATATATTGATGTAGATAAGTAACAGATATAAGTATGTATATGATATAGTATTTCTTATATTGTTTCGTGTTTCAATCATCTTGAGTGAACAGACCTTTTAACCTGACCAATAATGAAATGTATCGCAATTACTTGAAGACACGACATGTATGGAGCATGTCCTGCTATTATGGTTTAGTATATTATTATTTAGAAAAAACTTGGTAATAGGTTTTTTTTGTTCTAAGTGAGTGAGGAGCTCGTGGCTAAGTTCTAACAGCCGCACAGGTCGATCCATCAGGTTAAGCTGTGCTTGCCGGGGTTGGCCGTGGATGGGTAACCATCTTTACATACTGAGACTCCTCCGTGCCTCGGAAGGCACGTTAAGCCGTTGATCCCGGCTGTCATTTGTGCATCTTTGACTGTCGTTACGGGTCGTCAGAAGCACGAAAATCTGACAGCCAGTCTTACCAAGGGGTATCGTATGGCACACTTACTGGCCCATCCTATTCCCAAAAATGTTGGGGTCAACTTCCAGTCTAACCGGAAGCAGTTGAATACCAGTACTTTACATGGAGCAACTGCTTGTCTGACCTCCACTACTGGCTGTCACGATTCTCCTTGGGAAGACAGGTAGTTAGACTTGAGCTTGTGACTACCTGTAACGATTGTCAAAGTTCCACGAATGACACCCGGGACCAACGGCTTAACGTGCGTTCCAGATCACAGAGGAGATTCGATATATAATGGCTAGTTACCCATCCATGAACCGGCAGCGGCAAGCGTTGTTTAACATTCAATCGCATCGTGCGGCTGTTTATCATTTAGATAAAAAAATATAGTCTCTAACATATTCTTAATTTTCACTTTTATGATTTCAAGAATGGACGGAGGCCTTTGGGACAACACCTACAAGCTAGATATTATATATTAATATAACTTTTATAATTTAAGATAGTTATTTAAAGATTTTGAAGATGTATTAAAAAAAAAGAAATCGTTTTAACTGACGAATTCATTTTAGAGAATTTAATTTAGGTTAATAATATCTCCTTTGATTCCTATATCAAAAAGTTTGCCTTTAGGGCATTTTTCCACCGACACCGTCACTGAGACGTCACCAAAAATAAGTTGACGGCGCCGAAGTCTCGAGTAGGTAGTTCAGTGCGACGCTTAAGTTCGACCCAGGATTGTAACGGGCTGATGTGCCAGCAATACAAATCCAGACACTGCCGTCGGACCACTCCGTTTGACAGTTTTTTGTTTCATCTATCATGGAGTTTGGACGCAGTGGATCGTGGTCACCAAAACGTCACGTTCAGTTCAAATAATGTCGTTTGTTCGTGACGTCCTGGTGACGGCGACAGTGGACAAACACCCTAACTCAAATAAACATATGATTGATCGTTACAAACATCATTGATTGACATATGACCAGCAATATGTCGGACACGAGAATACGTATACGTCTTTATTTCTTTAACAATCAATTGAGCTGTGATTGATTCACTTTCCTACTTTAATGGATGCCAAGTGGTTCGTAAATTAGTCAAGACTGGTTTCATAGAGATTTATAATAGAGCTATTGAGCAAAATATGTATATTATTGACGAGGTGAAATCTATATCTATACATATAATAAAAACATAACGGATCGCTGTCATTAAATGTAAGATATATGAGAAAAAATATTATCGGCACCTTTATCAACGCATATAACACCAAAACAATGTTTGTCTGTGCGTTTGTGCACGCTCATCTCAGAAACGGCTTATCCAATTTAGATATAGTTTTCACTAATATATTGTGGTAAGCATCACTTAACATTAAGTGTTTGTTTTATGTTAACCGGTTCATTAATAAAGTTATGCTAATTTAAAGAATCAAGTCGAATAAGTATCTTATTTATAAAATTGTCGTGTCACAATATAGTTACCATTCTCCTTCGAAACGGCTTGACCGATTTTTATGAAATTTTATAAGCATATTCAGAAGATCTGGTAATTTTCTATATCTATAATATCGCCCAATATTGTTGTATAACTGAACTCCACGCGGATGAAGTCGCAGGCAAAAAGTACTTCTGAAATATCGTTGAAAAAAGCATCCCGTCTTGACTTCTTGAACAAGCGTGGTGATCAATGCTCTTGCCTTCCCTGTATGAAATGAAGCCTTTGCCACACCCGGATACAATAATAAGTAGGTTTGAAGGGAAGTAATGACTACTTCAATCAATCTGCCTAGCCTTTTCCCAACTACATTCGGATTGGCTTCCAGTCTAACCGAATGAAGCTGAAAACCAGTATTTTACATGGAGCGACTGCCTATCTGACCTCCACAATCCAGTCACTGACTGTGTAGTACGATACCCCTTGGTACGACTGGCTGTCAGACTTTCGGGCTTCTGACTACCCGCAACGAATGTCAAAAATCCACGAATAACAGTCGGAACCAACGGCTCAACGTGCTTTCCGTGGAACGGAGGAATCTCGAAATCCGAACATGGTCACCCATCCACAGACCAACCCCGGCAAGCGTAGTTTAACCTGATGGATCGATCCGAGCGGTTGTTATACTTAGCCACGAGGTCCATTATTGTCATTACAATATAAAAAATATTAAAAAATAACAATTAAAAAGACGACTTGTATGGCATTTTTTGAATGACCAAAAGATAATTGTTTTTGTTATAATAATAAAAAAAAAATGTCAACTCAGAGGGGCTTGAGGCTATGTAATAATAGCCGCATGGGGCCATTGAGCACGGTAAGTAACGCTAGCCTCGGTTGGTGCGTGGGTGTGTTCTTCAATCACCGGTCGACGTCATCATGTCAACGCCGCTGTCGCTGAGAACGAACGCTGGAGCGCTCTGTCTTTGACGGTGTGGGCTACGCTCGCCTTTTGGATCTTGCCCTTTCGATTTAAATATTCCACTCGCCCCTTTATTTATTACTTACGAAGTGGCAAGTGGAAATTTACATTAAATTCTTCATTTTCCTGACTTACCGACCCTATGACATGAAATAAATATTTTGAGTGAGTTTGAGTTTTTTAAATGATTATCGCATATTTTCCCTCAGTTTTTTTTTTGTATTTGTGTTCTTAGTTGCGTCATAATTACCACAAATAAACATATTTTCTGTCTTTTAGAATAAAAGGGTATATTATTATTATTATTTAGATATATTTCTATCTTAATGTATTTTTAACAAGTTGCTCCTATTATGTTCTCCGCGAGAGATTCACTGGAGTATCGCCCAGTAATTGGCTTGTGGAGGTCATATGACATCGCTCCGTGTCAAATAGGTATTCTTTTATAGTTATATAAACGCATGTGTTTTAACAACAATAAAGACAAAATAATTACAAGCAGATGATATTAGTCTGGTCACTCCCACCACTCGCTAAGAGTTCCTCAAAAAGATTTCTAAATAACAAATGGTTCGACCTCCATGCATCATCATTGATTTATTGTATAACTCCACTGCAGGACAAAGGGGCCTTCAATGTTGAAACCGCTTTAGAAATAAAATTCTAATTTTACAGAATCATTTTTAACGTTACTGTTACCGCTAATCTACATCATCCTACTGCTGGGCAAGGGTCCTCATGATTTCCAGCTATTTCAAACCAAGGCTTATATGGACCACCACATTCTTTTCGTTACCCTACTAAAATTCGTACTGAGTTAAATAAAATAAAAATGAAAACAGCTCTATTATTTAGATTTGAGGAAAATAATGTGAAAAACATTCAGAATAATAAACGCTTTGTTTAAATTGGAACACGCCTTGTCATTGTTATTTCATACCCTATAGCAAGGGTTCCCAAACTTATTTTGCCTACTGCTTAATTTGAGGATAAATTATTTATTAGCGTCCCCATTTTTTCACCTACTTAAAAACTACTAGATGAAATTACAAATTGCCCCCTAAGCCTCTAAGTCAAAGTCAAAGTCAAAGTCAAAACATTTATTCCAAATAGGCACAAGAATGGCACTTTTGAACGTCAAAATGAACAAGAAATAGAGCTGATTCTAGTCGCCCCTTCCAAAAGGTAGTTTCGTGTGGAGAAGAATGGGCAAGAAACTCCACCGTTACTCTTTTAAAATGTTTCACAATGTTTTGTATACATGTATTATAACATTAACATTATATGTGAAGACGATGCACCCAGAATAAAAACAATACACCACAAAAGGTGAAAAGAAAAACACATGTAGCAGTGGCAAGTAAACTTAATTATATCATAAGTACATGGTGCTGGTCTACACGACGCCCATTTTTTCTGGGTCTTACTGCCCCCGCTTTAGGCCTGTATAGCGTCCACATGGGGCGTTATCGTAGCGTCCACATGGGGCGTTATCGTCCACATGGGGCGTTATCGCCCACTTTGGAAAATGCTGCCCTAGAGTGTGTAAAAATAAAGGTACCTCAATAATAAGCATGCACTTATACGGGTACTGTTTTCAGAAAATGATACTTTTTGCAGATACATCTAAAAATATACATAAAATTACGCTTTTAATCCCTGAAGGGTTAGGTAGAGGTGTACAGAGGCCAGCACATCAAGTTACCACAATCTGACAGATTTCTTTGATAGTATTTCAACTTTATTGCAGACATAAGGTTCATTTTTAATTGAGAAAATTCGACAGTTAGGGATAGCTTGATGTGCTGGCGTCTGTACATCATAAGCTAACATATACCCAATCTTCACCAATTGGGTATTTGAAAGGGTAGTCAATAACGTTACTTTTTATGAATTGTCAAAACGCGGAATTTGTACGTGATTTGTATGAAATATAACAATGTGACGTCACAGATTTTTAGAATCAAATGGAATACTTACTAGCATTAAATGCAATTTTACAATCATATCTTCACATAATATTGAATTTCTATACGCTGATGGAAGTTTTTAAGACGAGAGGTCTTTTTTCTATGTGGTTTCATATTTTATTTATAAAAGATAAGAGGGTAAGATTTATAAAAGCATGATTAGACCTGCCATCTTGTATGGATCAGAGTGTTGGGCCACAAAAGGAATGAATGAAAGACAATTGCATGCAGCTGAGATGAGAATGCTAAGAGGGATGTGTGGTGTTACGCGAATGGATAGAATACGTAATGAGTATATAAGAGGAAGTCTGAAAGTGACACCGGTGACTGAAAAGTTGTGTGGAAATCGGTTGTCATGGTATGGGCATGTTATGCGGAGGAATGAGGAAAATGTTGTCAGGAAAGTTGTGAGTATGAATGTGGATGGCTATACTAGTAGAGGGAGACCAAAGAAACGATGGATGGATTGTGTGAAAGATGATATGGCTAGAAAGGGAGTGACTACTGAGATGACGACTGATAGAGAGGTATGGAAGAGGAAGACATGTTGCGCCGACCCTAAATAGATTGGGATAAGGGCAGGATTAGAAGAATGATGATGATGATGGTTTCATATTTTATTTTTCACCGTTTTCAATAGTAATTATATTCGAGTCCCATGTAGATATTTGGGGGCGAGACTATTGCTGTCATCTGAGCACCAGGAAAACCCGATAACACTTTGTCCGACCCGCGAATCGTACCCAGGACCTAAAAATATACTCAACTACTTAAACAATTTTTATTAATTGGTAAACAGCGTGTCTGCGAGCGGTAATATTTAAGTGGGTGGTATACATCGAACCGAACAACTTTCGCTATAGGACCAACATCGTAATTGCAAAAAAATAATCAGTGGTGCCATAATGAACTTCAATGCCTGCTCGTCCTAAATGTATGGGAGTGCTGATTTACAAAATACACGCTGTATAATTAATTCGAAATCTGATTTTATTTATTTTGAAATTAAATGTCTTTTTTTGAGGGTGGCATATCATCAAATGACTCCTCCCGCTTTGGGTGGAGCGAAAGAGAGTGTCAGACTTTTACTGACTAAAACCCATCCAAGTTCCTTTTAGCACTTTTATGTTCCGGGGTAGCGGTAACCCTTTCGGAAAATCCCGCTTACAAATTAAATAAATTAGGTATAAACAAAACACGACTCCTGAAAAATCATGAAAACTATGAATTTATTTGTATTTATCGTCTTTTAAATAAACAACTTACACGTGTTGTAATGTAGACCAGGTATTTAATACATTATTCATATTGATAGATGATAGACGTGGCGTTACCAGCGGGCGATGAAGATGCTTCCAACGATAGCTTATTATCAAATGAAAGTAGTCTATAAATTAGGCAACAGAGAAACATACATAATGGTCAAAATCATATCCCTCCGTTTTCCTCCGCCGTAGTCGGGTGAAAAACAACAATAAGTTCTTCCAATTCACAAAAATAAAAATATTCCGTCATAAAATATTATTAATATTAACTAAAGTAAGCGTCATGAGAAGCTATAAATTTTGTAAACAAGTGTTCAGGAGTTCACAACATTTGGACCAACAAAAAAAATGAATTTGTTTAAGATTTAATAAATTATTAAGTAACAAATATTAATTAACATATATTATTTAAGAATAATTATTCGTCAGATTCAGATGTTTCCATTTCTGTGTGAAACAAACTCGTACGCATTCGAAACTCGAATGACGCGTTTATTTCAAAATGGCGTCCCGATAGTTTACAATCCCCGCGACGGACGCGTTCCGGTACCAAGAAACACAAACGATAGCGCTTTGCGTCGTTAAAATATGATCCGACTAAATTAAATAGGTTGTTACTTTCATATAACCCGTCTAAATTTCATGTCGATTGAAAATGGTCAATTTATTATTATCTCGCAGTATAAAATGTTTACTTAGTAAAAGATGTTTGTTTACATAATTTATAGCTTCTCGTGGCTCGTACTTTAGGTAGGTATCAATTTTTTACTTTAGTATTTTATCATACCTAGAATTTTCTTTTCTATTTTAAATGTCTTGTGTAACATGACGTAGGGTTGTTGGTATTTATTTAAATGCAGGCAAATGTTGATTAGATTTAGCAACAAGTTTATAAATAATTTAAATTGTTTTTACTAATAATTGTGTCATTAGGAATGAAAATACCTTCTTAGGATTAGGAACAGAGGCCAGCACATCAGTTACCACAATCTGTCAAATTTCTTTGATAGTATTTCAACTGTATTGCAAAGACAAGGTTCATTTTTAATTGAGAAAATTTGACAGTTAGGGATAGCTTGATGTGCTGGCGTCTGTACTTTACATTATTTTATAATTAGGTCTAATGTAATATAGGTAATAGATTACTCTTACTTTCATTATTTTACACTACCTGATGCCCGCGGCTTCGCCCTCGTCAAATTATATAATAAAACCTTCTTTGAGAACCACTTTAGACATTGGTGAAAACAGCATGCAAATCGGTGCAGTCGTTTTTGAGTTTATCGCGAACAGACAGACAGACGCGGCGGAGGATACTTTGTTTTACAATGTGACATGTTCCACAGAGAAAGTCAAGATATAAAAATAAAAATGTCTATCATCCGAATCAAGATTGACCCAATCAAAGTCAACACATTTATATTTTAAGTAGTTAGGCTATTGAAAAGCAGGAACTTTTTATTGTTGCCTAAAGAGACAAAGAAAAAGATCTCAATCGAGCAAAGAAATGCATCTTCATCCTTTCTTTCAAGTTGTTGAAGCACCGGAACTTTCAATAAACGTCGTTTATATGATGCGACCGGACGAAGAGTTAACATGTACCCACGATCATATTAATAAGTAACTCATACCTAAGGAATTTAAGTTGACATTAAAAACGTGATGATTCTCAGCCTAATTTGAGCAAATCACTTTTATTTTTATTGGCGTATCAATTACCTCATAACTAACCTACATACTTTTTTTGAGAGTGGTAAATCAACAAATAACTCTTCCCGCTCTAGGTGGAGCGGGTGTGTCAGACTCTTACTGACTAAAACCCATCCATGTTCCTTCCTTAACCCTTTAAGTTCCGGATAGCGGTAACCTTTTCGGACAAGTCCGCTTACCCGACAGACTTCGGACCTCATACATACGTACTAGTATAACATTGTTAAGCATGGTGAGCGAAAAAGTCAATTCATTAGGTATTAATGAATACATTGCTTTTTATATTATTAGTGAAAAATACATTTTAGACTAATATTCGTTCATAAAGTATTCTTTATGTTTATTCTTTAAGAAGCATGTAAGTAACTGACTAGTTTTCGAATACGCAATTTCGTAGAAAATAATAACTCAATAAGAAATAGCTGACTGTACCGTACTTTTTTCTTTTTTTTTTTTTTTAAGGCTGGGAAATCATGCAATGACTGCTCCCGCTCTGGGTGGAGCGGAAGGGAGTGTCAGACTCTTACTGACTAAAACCCATCCATGTTCCTTCCGTAGCCCTTTATGTTCCGGGGTAGCGGTAACCCTTTCGGACAATCCCGCTTACCCGGCAGGCTTGGCCCTGAGGGGCCCCTTCATATGCTGAAATCTCTTTGAGGCGCGCGTGGAACATATACGCGCCGTACGGCACGGGTCTGGTTCTGATCGGACGGTGAGTCACCCATTACCTACTCACCGTCCGCAGGCCCGCGCCTACGGTGGCCGGGAGTCGTCACGTGGCTCCCGACGCCCGGAGCGTCTCCCGCGGCGGCTGGGACGGGAGGACCTTTCTCTCTCCCATCCCGCCACCTCCTTCGCGAGCATAACTTTTTCGCAGAAGGAGGTGACTGCCTCCCACTCCCTCTCGCCCCGGACCATGGCTTGCACCAGGGCCGGGCGCGAGAGGTCGCCGCCGCCGATCGCCTCTACGAGGACACGGCGGTGCTCCGCCCAAGCGGGGCAGGTTTGCACCGTGTGCTCTACCGTGTCCTCTGGGCGATCCTCGCAGTGGTGACACCCGGGCGTTTCCTCCCGCCTGATGATGTGCAGGAACCTCCCGAAACATCCATGTCCGGTGAGGACCTGCGTCAGGCGGAAGGTGAGGGCGCCGTGACGCCTCTCTAGCCACTCCTCAAAGAGGGGCCTTACCGTGGCGTGCCCGACTGTACCGTACTGGCATTCACATTTCTGACCACCCCTTCGGAAATTAGCAGCCTAATGCGTGGGATAATTACCAAATGGAAACAAAACTAACAACATCAAAGAATCCGAGTTACGACTGTTTTCTTTTAAATTTCAGTAATAACCTAACCTGACCAAGAATTGGTCAGGTCAAAAGGTTCTCTCCAAAATATAGTGTAACTTTTAACAAGTTACACCATATTTTAATCAGATTACAGTTAGGCAATCTAACTACAGAAACAATTAGATGACACACACGTGTGTCACAGTTTATTCAATGGTAACTATACTATAGAATCATCGTTAGTCAGCAAAAATAAGAGTGAATAGTTTCGGCAGATTTTAGGCGATTACGTGTACCTGTTAAAATCTTAAATTTAATAAACTGTGACACAAACAAACACCTTTTAAAAGTAAAAAAATATAATGTATTAGATTAGCCCTTTAAGTTTATTATTAGTTCTAGTGTAATATTTTGATCCAAGCATCGCCGTCGCGCGTTGGCGCGTCCGTGTACGGCTAATGGAAACGCCAAATCGACGTGGCTTATATATTATATATAATGCATGTCTTATATCGTAGAAAGAATAACTGCTGTTACTTCCTATGGTCCACATTAGTAGGTAGATATACAGGGTGGAAGGGCCATTGAACATGATTGTGAACCTCCCTGCGTTGAAAGAACAATGCTCAAAAATGTATAGAGTTATGGACCCCGTCCCCACTCTTGTAGCTCTTAATCGAAGGGCAATAGCCATCTTACTATTTTATTGTATGACACCGACACCGAAACTGAAATGTTTATCCGAAAAATGTTATTTGTCACCAGTTTAAAAAAAAAGAATCTGCTGTTTCATAGAAAGGTGCAATGCCTTCGGAGTGAACATATTGTTTGGAACTGCAATTTTTTTAATAACCGACGAATAATTTCAATACAGGGCGGTACAGAATCATTCACTGGATTGGATCCATGGTACCCCGCTGCGCGTCGATGTCCCTTCCACCCTATATACATTTCTTAATTTTATTTTAGTGGAATTGTATGTAATTTAGTCCGTGCGTAAAATTGTTTAGGTATCTGATACGGAACAACGCTTATCACAGATAAAGGTAAATTAATAACAGACACCACTAAATTTATAATAGGTAATAATGCTATGAAAGTCATGAAAATCATAAATGAAGAAAGTTACTATAAAATTTTTCATTGTTTCGGAACATTTTCTAAGCTTCAGTTTTATAATATCTAGGTAGGAACGAACCAATTTAATTGGCGCGAATTTTGTGTGAACTATTAAAATCTTGATTCCACACGATGTATACGACACTTAGGAATAATCCATAAACATGCTATTCTAATCATTTAAAAGTTCAAAATTTATTGATAAATTGATAACATTTACACGTCTTTAAAAACCTTTACAAGATAAAGTAAAATACTTCGAAATGACAGGGCCTGGCCCCTGATAGTGTAAGTAAATAATTCCTAATCTAAGCCATTTTTGGTCATTTAAACTTTAATCTCTTTAGGTAAACTCAGATTCAGGTGTACGCTATCAGCCACGTACTAATTACACCTATTTTTAAATAATTAACACTTATTATCAAATACCTAAATACTCAGGTACAATCAACAAAAAAAAAAACAAATCTCACCTTTCGAATCTCGGTCTACAAATTATCAAAATCGATCGACTATAAAACCAGTTGATTTTATAAATGACAGCACTATGTGGGCCAACACTATTTATAAAAACCACTCCAAATTTAAACTTTCATTTGTTTTTATTGAACACACAATAACGTTACGATGTATTTCCGATGTTTTTCGATACGGACGCGTGCGTCCTCCACGAGTTGTCAAATGTAACTGAGTAGGTAGATACCTACTTTATGTATACATAGATAAGTCCACAATAAGATCCTGACAACATTGAATATCAAATTGAATGATAGCTAATAGAATATTATTGATGTACCGACCAATGAATTTGAACTAGTCTGATATCAAAATGATAGATGAAAAATAAACGTAGTTTGTTATTTTATTACCTGCGATGTATACAACGGATTGGTACCTATCATTTTATCAGAAAAGGGTAAACACCCGAAATAAACTAGGCATGGTACCAATAGATTATTTCGGGTGTTGTGTACGAAAAACAAACAGATTTTTTTTCAAGGATTTTCTTTGTATATAATTTAATTATGAATCACGTCTTTTTTTAGCTTTAACGTGAAATAAAGAGAACTACGTTGAAAAGAGATGTACGTTGCGTTAAGCGTAAAAAAACTGAAGTTTTGCTCTTGGTATTTTTAGTGCCTACTACATTAAAGTTAGAATACCTACCGCCTTATCGGTCTAGCTGCAAGCGCTGCTGCTATGCACAAGGTCCTGGATCGATTCCCAGGTTAGGCAAAGTGTTATAGGGTTTCTCCATCAGAAATTTCTCAGTAGCAGCATGGACTCTGAATTTGTGCCCGGTCGATGACTCGCCCCCTGTTATTTGGAACTTTGCTAGTCCAGTAACCGTGTCCAATAATCGAGTACCTAGTTCAAATTGAGTAACTCAACGGTTTTGTTTCTTAGAGGGTGGGTTTTACGGCACCAGGAACGGGAGATTCTCACGTTCCTGGTGCCGAAATGAGTGTCAGACTCTTATTGACTAAAACTCATCCACGTTGCTTTCTTAGCCCTTCATGTTCCGGGGCAGCGTAAACCCTTTTGGACAATCCTGCTGAACCACAGGTAATTAAGTCGCACACCTTATAAGGGAGCGTTTCCACCAGAGATGTATGAGGGCGGTGTGCGAGGGAAAAATCCCCCAACAAGATCACTTTATTTTCATAGCTTGAGCTCGTGGAGCTCGTTGCTAAATAGTAACAGCCGCACAGGTCAATCTTCCAGGTTAAGCTACGCTTGCCGGGGTTGACCGTGAATGGGTGACCATCTTTACATACTGAGACTCCACCGTGCCTCGAAAAGCACGTTGCCGTTGGTCCCGGCTGTCATTTGTGCATCTTTGACTGTCGTGACGTGTCGTCAGAAGCCCGAAAATCTGACAGCCAGTCTTGCCAAGGAGTATCGTATCGTATTACCCAGTCACTGGGTTGTGGAGGTATGATAGGTAGTCGCTCCATGTAAAATTCTGGTATTCAGCTGCATCCGGTTAGACTGGAAGCCGACCCCAACATAGTTGGGAAAAGGCTAGACAGATTTTGAGCTAAGCAAGTGTTTTTATTGGTTAATTTACACACATTCGCCGCTACGGATCCTCACACATCCCTGGTGGAAACTCACTCTAAATCAGGCTTAGGATTGATACTGTTAAAGAGAAGATAAGGATTAAAAACAGTTTTGTCGAAGTTTACCTTACATTGTTTAACTCGAACAGAGTGTAGTAACCGCTTATCGGACAGATTAATTGCACAGGTCAGATGTCAGACGACAGGCGGATTACTAATTAATAATAATAATATCAATGTACCGAAGTACGAGAACTTGAGTGCTGATGCACTTAATATATTATTAATTAACTTACATACGGTCTACTTAATTAAAACGCCGCCGCCGGCTCTTGCACGTCCTATTGTACCTACCAAGGTATCTATAGGCCTGATAACTTTTATCTAGAGAGTAAAAATGACGTTTGAAATATTTTCTGTGCGAAAGCTGTCATACAGCCATATTTATTCCTCTAATAAAATTTGTAGGAATCAGCCTTAAGGAGTATAGCATAGCATAAGTGTGACCAGCCTGTAATGTTCCCACTGCTGGGACACAGGCCTCCTCTCTTTGAGAGAGAGTGGGCTGTAATATCCCACGCGGGCCCAATGCGGATTGGTAGATTTCACATGTCTTCGAAGTGGGACGAACTTGACGCTCATAGTAGGGATTGCTCCATATTGGCTCAGGATCGAGTGCAGTGGGACAATACAGGATAATATTATTATTATTTAACCCCTTCGAACCTCCCCATCCGATTCCCATATTTGCAGGCAATTAACAGAATGGGGCCTGAAGCCCGGAAGAAGTTAGAGCCTGAGGCCTCAAAATCAAAGCATTTATTTCAAATAAACCAATTACAGGCACTTTTGAATTATCAAGGGGTCGGTCAGTCAGAACAGAATGATGAAGCTAGGTGCCCATTCCCAACTAGTTGGTACCTATGGAGAAGAACTGACAAGAAACTTCACGGACTCTTTTTAAATCAGAATATGGTTACAAAATATTGGTAACATCATTCATGTTGAAATTATACATGTGAGAACGATGCGAAACGTAAAAAGCGTCCGTAATAAAAGATTTAAATAAAGGAATCAAAAACAATACAAAAATTTAATTTAATTTTAAACGATCCGTGGCAGCTAAGAGGTGACCTGTCTCTACTGACGGCGGCCGTTCACGAACATGGCACTAATAAACTAAATGATCCAACAGACGCCACCATCATCATTATTTATTTTATTATTATAAATATTTAAAATACTAAAAAACGTGCTATGCAATTATACAATACTAAGAGATTGAAGTTATATATGTAGTAGCTATAATCTTCGCAAGTAAGCTAATCATTGATTTTCTTTGAACAATACAACAATCTCGCGGTGTTGCGATCGACGATTAGGGAGTGGGACTATAATTAACTATTATTATAGTAAGCATAGATACGTAACGATGACTGTGTTCCTTGTAAACAAAATAGAGGGCGCCCTTGAAACGTCACGTTTTCCTTAAAAGGTGCAGACTAAAGTTCATTAGTTTTAAGTTCGTGTTCTATCGCAACTGGTGGAGATTACAAGATTTCGTTTGCTATATAAAAAGGTTCGTGCTGCTAATTTCCACCTGTTTATATTAACCTTTGGAACGCCAGAGCATAAACGCACACGTGTGACAAAATTTCTTCTTGCTATCATGAATTTCCCAATATCCATGGTGTCTTTTAATTTATTTCATGTCATTAAATACGTACGAGAACTTCAATTTCTAAGATATCTAAATAAACACACACAAAAATAATTATACATTTAAATTTAATATCAAATATTTGTTTACTACAAGCTGCTGCCCGCGGCTTCGCCCGCGTGGTCCCTAATTATTTTTCTTTAATGAAAATAGCCTAAGTTACTCCCTATAACATCAGCTACCGGTCAGTTAGTCCTGTCAAAATCGGTCCAGCCGTTTGGAAGATTAGCCGGAACAAACAGACAGACAGACAGACATTTTAATAATGGATTTTATGTTTCAGTACCGTATATATATACTTTTCTATGTAGTTATTTAGTAAAAAGCTGTTAGTTTTGTCACTACAAACAGAGTACAATATATAAGTTGAAAAATTCGCATTGGTACTTGCCAGGATTTCAACCATCAGCCTCGTGCTTGAGAGGCGAGGCCTTAACCACTGAACCATCGTGACATCGACACGATATTAATTATATCATTGTGATACTCATTATATTTTCATGTTGTGTTATAGCCTATCTAGCTACTGATATTGTTGGTGGCCCCCCATCTAGTCCTTGACCGTATTATCCCAGCTTAACCTAATACATAGATAGCCTATCATATCCTAGCTCAAAGAACATAACATTGCATTGTAAACAAACGCTGCACGGAGTCGACATGTGTCACTTTAACAAGTGCAACACGTTGATATGGTACAGTCACGAGCAAAAATATGTATGAAGATAGCTAATTTCAAAAGCAGTTTTCTCCTTAAATATTGAATTATAATTATTAACTTTTAGAAGTATGCCAATTTACTTTTATGAAGCCAAACATATAATATTACACAATTCTATAGATACACATAATATTTAGATACCTAAAAAATAGTAGCTATTTACAAGGAGGAGAAAAACAGGAGGGAAAAAATTAATAAAAAATAAATCAAAGGGCATCAAAAAATTCGTCCACATCGCTGTCAACAAGAAAAGTTCCCAAAAGGCTGGCAGCATTGCCACGTTGTATGGCAATGCTGATTCTTTGACCTAAAAATAGGCCAGCCCTCTGGTCACGTGAAGAGTCGACCAATCGCTTGGCGATGTCTCGATAAACAAATTATTGAATGAAATTGTTTGTTGTCACACGCATTGCATTATCGAATCCATAGGTTTACAGAAATCGACGTTTCTCAAAGTCGAGATAGTTATTTTAGGAGAAAAGCGCTTCTGAATATTGCTAGGTGTATACATATTAGTGCTCGTGACTGTACTTTACTACTTGGGTAGTCTGTCCGGGTCGGTAGTAATGAGATAAGAACCTAATAAGTGTGTCAACAGTCATTTGTACTTAATATACCTATACAACATGAATATAGAACATACCTACCTACGACAACGTGATACTGGGTCGTGAAGAAGACGAGTGAAAAAAGATTGCATGCAGTAGAGATGAGAATGTTGACATGGATGTGGTGAGTGACGCGATTGGAGAAAGTAATAAATGAATAAATAAGGGGACGTTTGTTAAGAATAAGGTTCATGCTCATTTGGGAATATTTGACAGTTTATGGTAACTTGATGTTCTGGCGTCTTGATAATCTATCGAATTTGCAAAACCAGCGTCTGATTATGACTGTCCTATGTGAGGATTACGAAATCTCCATGGAAAATAACATCAACCTGACAGGACACCTTCCAACAGATCACTGTAACAGTCATGTGGGCCTATAAATGGGCCAATTTGATTGTCTATCGCCCTTCGCTGTAATGTCGCAACCAGCCGCATTAAGGTACTTGATATGTCAACTCAACTCAACTCAACTCAAAGTATTTATTTCAAATAAACCAATTACAGGCACTTTTGAATTGTCAAGGTGTCGGTCAGTCCGAGAAATGAAGCTAGTTGCCCATTCCAAAGGAGTAGGTACCTATGGAGAAGAACGGGCAAGAAACTCCATGGACACTCTTTTAAACAAAATATGGTTACAAAATATTTGTTACATAGTTCATATTAATATTATACATGTGAGAACGATGCAGAACGTTAAAAGCATCAGATATAAAATACTTATGTAAAAACTATTCAATAATTAAATTAAAACAAGCCTTAGCCGCTAAGAGATGACCAGTCTCTACTGACAGCGCCCGTTCACGAACATGACGCATATATTAGCACCACTCAGCTCAACCATTTTGAAGGGAGCCAAATGATCCAACACACACGCCACCATCAGCGAGACATTAAAGTGAGCATGGCATACTCTCAGCCGCCAGGGCATATTCAAGTCAATGAAAGACGCACCCAGAGACTGGTCGCTTTATAGTAGGTACACAGTACTCACATATTATGTGCTAAGCAGTTATACAATATTAAGAGATTGAATTTATACAATGCAAAGATGCTTTTTTGCTGTTGTTGATCTTCCGCAGCTCCAACAGTTTTCAGTAGTCTAATAAATTAGTTGATGCGCCCTTGTGGAGCTGGACTAGCATTGACCCAAGCATTTTTATCAGCAATGTAATCTCCCAATTTATAATACGCTTGGCTGCATAGTGTGCGTTTTATACAAGTTTTAAATTTTGTTTCATTAAGTTCAAGAATGTGGGGAGGTATTTTATTGTAACATTTTAAACAGTACCCCATGAAAGATGAATCTACTTTAGCCAGCCTGAAACCTGGTTGAACTAATTGGTCCCTATTTCTAGTGAAATAGTTGTGTCTTTCACCTCTTTTACTAAAAAGATGCAGATTTTTCCGTGCGTACATGATGTTTTCATAGATATATTGACAAGGTACAGTCATGATGTTAATAACCTTAAACCGTTCCCTTAGAGAATCGCGCCTACGAAGATTATAAATGGCTCTGATAGCTCTTTTCTGCAGAATAAAAATAGACTCGATGTCTGCAGCTCGTCCCCAAAGTAAAATACCGTAAGACATAATACTATGAAAATAACTAAAATAGACTAGCCTCGCGGTATCTACATCAGTATACTGACGGATCTTTCTGACAGCATATGCTGCAGAACTTAGCCGTCCTGCAAGAGATGTTAAATGAGGACCCCATTGTAGCCTTGAGTCGAGCGTGATCCCCAGGAAAACAGTTTTATCGACAAATTCAAGTTTCTCTTGATTCAATACTATCTCACAATCACTACTTTTTACATTTGGTAAAGAAAATCTAATGCACTTCGTTTTTTTTCCATTTAATACTAAATTATTTGCAGTGAACCAATTTTGGACCTGCAGTAGGGCGTTATTTACGTCGTCAAAATTTTTTGCACGTCTATCTATCTTAAAAATTAAAGAAGTGTCATCAGCAAATAACACCATTTGTGGTTGATTTTTTAGTAAATGGAGAAGATCATTTATGTATACTAAAAAGAGGAAAGGACCCAATATAGAACCTTGTGGCACACCCATTTTTACTTTTAAACCGAGTGAATTGACACCTTTTATTTGAACTTGCTGTTGTCTATCGTTTAAATAAGATTTTACCAAACTAAGCGCAAGTTTTCCAAGTCCGTAATGCTCTAGCTTCAACAGCAAGGTTTCGTGATCAACGCAATCAAATGCCTTGGAGAGGTCACAAAAGATTCCGATGGCGTCTTGAGCCTCTTCCCACGCATTGAAAATGTGTTTTAATAAGGTCACACCAGCGTCAGTTGTACAACGTCCTTTGGTGAAACCATACTGTTGATCGTTAAGTAATTTATTCGTGTTAAAATGATTAAGCATTTGATTAAGCATTATCTTTTCAAAGATCTTGCTGAAAACCGGCAACACGGATACGGGTCTATAATTATTGGTGTCTTTACTGTCCCCGGATTTGAAAAGTGGTATTACCTTACTGTATTTCATTAAATCCGGGAAGATGCCTTGATCCACACATAAATTAAATATGAAGGCTAAATAAGGTGCTATCGTCTCAATGATCGAGGTACAGACTTTACTGGACATTCCCCAAAGATCTTCGGTCAATTTGATTTTAATTTGTTTAAAAGTTTTAAGTACTATTATGGGGTTAACATGCTTAAAGTTGAATTCAATTAGGCAGGCTGAAACGTTTGCCTTTAATAAATCAAAAGAGAGGGAAGGCGAGGAATTTAGAGTTTCAGTAGTTTTTAGGGGAATACTGGTAAAGAAATTTACAAATTCTTGAGCTACTTGTTTGCTATCACAAATGGAACCACATGACGTCTCCAGTACGTAATCAGAACTATGTCTTTTGCTCCTGTTCGTTTCGTTATTGATAATTTTCCAAACCGTCTTTATTTTATTTTCAGCTGATTTAACCTTGTTACTAATGTATTTGGCTTTAGCTGCTTTACAAGTGTTTTTAAAAATTCTTGAGTATGTAGAAACATACTTATTAAAAGATTCTGTGTTAATAAAAGGCTTAAGGCCATAAAGCTCGAAAAGTCTTTCCCTACTTTTCCTGAGTCCTTTAGTGGCCCAGTCACTAAATATAAATTTAGGGTTGATACTTTTAGTGGTCTTCTTGAAACAATTATTAAATTCGGTTTGCACTACCGTAAAGAATTCTTTATCCTACTACTATTATAAAGGCGAAAGTTTGTAAGTATGGATGTATGGATGTTTGTTACTCTTTCACGTAAAAACTACTGTATAGATTTGGATGAAATTTGACACAGAGATGGTTTATATCCTGGATTAACACATAGGATATTTTTTATCCCGGTAGAACATTCCTGTGGGATAATTTCCGACCTCCACGCGAGCGAAGCCGCGGGCAGAAGCTAGTATAAAATATTAATGTTTTTCAAAGAAAGTTCCTGATCGCATAACTTACAATTTAATGTGACATTAAATTTATTTAAATTAACAGATGTTATTGGTCTGGATTGTATTTCGATTTTTTGTATAGGTGTGTTGGACTGAAAAGTTACAGTTTGATGCAATAGGGAATCTATTTCCGGATTCTGTTCGTAGCACTAGGGACTATTTGAAACGGTCAAAAATAAAATATGAAATCACATAGACAAAATACCGCTCGCCTTAAAAACTTCCATCACCGTACAGAAATTAAATACCTATTATGCGAAAATATAATTGTAAAATTGCATTTAATGCTAATAAGTATGCCATTTGATTCTAAAAATCTGTGACGTTTTGACAGTTCATAAAAAGTAACGTTATGGACTACAATACCTAATTGGTGTCTCTACATGAGCCCTACATTTGTATTATCATATATAGATCCTAGATATGTAAAGTAGAGGATGTCTGCAAAAGGAAACCTAACATCATGCATGTTAACAAAAAAATGATTTTGGTGGCATTCGATCACTCAAACCACCAAACGAATTTAGTATCAGTTTCAAAATAAAATTGTAAGAGATGATTGCAGAATTATTATTATTTAAATCAGAATATTTTGAAATTAATTAAATTAGAAATTTGGACATTATATTTAAAACTTTTTGACATTGTATTGAAGACTGTTTGACATTTTAATTATTTGAAGTTGGTTGACATTGTACCTACTTGAATTTCACCTGGAATTTTAATCAATAATTCATAGTTCTTTGTATTTGTATGTTAATTGCATGTATATTCAAGACAATGTAAATTGTTTAGGAATAAATGAAATGAAATGAATAAAAGAGAAGGCGCGTAAAAGTTAACGCGTACTTTTAAAATAAATACTAATAGGCGGTATTGATTTTTATAAAAACAATAATAAATAAGTAGGTACTTCGATCAATAATAATTTGTACAGACGCGACGCCAGCACATCAAGCTATTCTAAACTGTCAAATTTTCCCAGTTGAAAATGAACCATATCGTTTTTGTAATATAGTTAAAAAATCAAATAAATATGAAATATCGGGATAACCTGATGTGCTGGTCTCAGTACCTACTGATCGAAGAAGAAAACTATTTCTTTTCAGCCGACAGAACCCAACTTTAACGTACCTACATAATGTATTGTTAACATATGTTGTGTTCTGCATTGCCAACACAAAATATGTTAACAATACATTATGCAAGCATTGCCGATAACTTATTTATCGGCAATGCTGTATTCATCCCAGTAAATATCAGGATTCATATGGGCTCTACGTGGGTTATGACAGCAATGGACTATGCCCATTTGTCTAGGCCAGACGCATAACTATTTAAAATCCTGATACATTCTAGCTTACTTATCTAAGTAGCTAATAATTTCATTCAATTTCTATTCTAATCTAATTAATAATTTATCTAATCTGGTAGACAGTATCTATCCGGAAAAAATGCTAAAATCCTACAAATATTCTTTCCCTGAGTCACTTTTATTAAATGATAAAGTATTTTCCTCGAATAAAGTTTAATATACGAAAAACATTAGATAAGCAGGTATATAGGAATGTATCAATGGAATATACAGCGTGTATAGAAAGATGGAATTATATATCGCACTGCTAACACAAGACTTTATCAAATCAAAATTAAGCTTTTTTCAGAAATTATGAAAAACTACTACTATTACTAACTATTGTAAAAAAGTGAACACTGTTTTAAAACTACTGATAAAATGATAGGGGTTTTATTGACGCGTAGAGAATTAAATATTACATATGAAAAATTAGTTATCTCGAATTTGTCTTTTTTTGAGTTGATACAGTCTTGTGTTAGCAGTGCGATATATTATGAGATACAGATCGTCAAACTGAACAACTTTCTCTATGGGACGAACACCGTCCCGTTGGGTCGAGCAGGTACAACGATCTATTAAAGTTTTAGGGACAGTGTTGGTCCCATGGTCGCTCAGTGCTACGGTCTCCACATCCTTATATATTATCACATGATGTATGCTAGTTACGTACTACATAACGGATGTATTATTATCAAATAGTTATCTGATAACTGATCATTGAGTCGCCATGTGTGACGACGTGATACGAAGAACTATCAGTTCGGGGCAGTGACACGGTAAATAATATTTAAGCTAATATATACTGTGGCAATGAACACCAATATTTTATTGCTTTTCATAATCTGATAATCTTTTTGCCAGTCAAACTGGGATTTCAAGCGGGCCTCTTCGTGTAGATAAGAGGAATTTTTGCACATTGAATCTATTGAACAAATAATATCAGTCTAAATCGGTGGCAGACATCTAAATAACAACATGTGGACGTCTTCCACTCTCAGATATGGCAGCAGATACCTATACAGCATAATCAGCCTAAAGTGACCTCCTCTCTGTGAGAGGCAGACCTTGACTCCTAAGTCACAGGAACACCTAGTTCAGGAGTTTGGGTTTGCCTTATGTGTATGATTTTCAGTTAACCAACTATTGTATCCTAGTCTTAAGCAATGGCAAAGGTGTTAGTAACAAAAAAGATTTTTATTATTCTCAGGATTCTAATTCTAGGTTTTATTAAAATCTTACGGGAGTATACCAGGGTGAAATTTTATGTTTGAGAACATAGATTATGTGTTTTGTACTGCACTGAAAATATTGTCTAAATCTAATTTTAGTATTATTATATCCTCCGCTGCAAATAAGTAGTCCTTGAAATATTTACCAAGCAATTACTCAATGTATATTTAAGCTGGACATTGACCTGTCTTTAAAGGATTCCAATAGAAAAGCAGCTAGATCAGTCCTTCAACTACCAAATATCTATCTACAACCAATTTTTATCAGTCATGGTTTGGGTTTTGATAGCTTATTTATTATTTTGTTTTTATTTAGATACAGCACCGTGTTGTCTGTAAATATGATTAATCATCTAGGTACAAAGGCCAGCTCATCAAGGTACAACAAACTGTCAAATTTCTTTGATGGATTTTCAACTTTATTACTTAAGAATAAGGTTCATGTTCTATTGGGAATATTTGACATTTTGGGTAGCTTGATGTGTTGGCGTCTGTTGATGTACAGAGGCCAGCACATCAAGTTACCACAATCTGTCAAATTTCTTTGATAGTATTTCAACTTTATTGCAAAGATATAAGGTTCATTTTTAATTTAGAAAATTTGACAGTTAGGGATAGCTTGATGTGCTGGCGTCTGTACATCCTGTTGAGGTCAGGCTCATTATTGAACTGTTTTTGGGGGTATTTCTAGGGATACAATTTTAATTGTGTTTTTCTTTTAATTGCACTACTCTCCATACTCCTTACTTGTATTCAACAAACGTTTATTTAAAAAAAGTTTTTTTTTATTAACTTACATTTCAAAGTGTGTCACAGATGGGGAGTTTTAGTTTGAATTTAGTGGGTTTTGAAATTGCTTTCAGGGAAAGTTTTCAAACAGTTGGCAACACTGGACTCAAACTCATTTCCGCATAAGAAACTACTTTGCCAAGCCATGTTGCGGTATGCCTTCTGGTGAGCTTTTAAGCATGGAGGGGATTAGGCGAATATCATCATATCTAGGATTTATTGATATGTAGGTAGGTAATAACAATAGTCACAATTGGCATTAATATTTTTTATTAAAATAAAAAGGTATTAACAAATACTTACCTACTTATTACGTAAATATTTCAACAAACTTGATTCATAAACAATAGGTACAAATTTAGCTAAAACTAATTTTAAGTTGGCAACTTAAGATGCGGAGCTAGCTTTTTAGCCAAAGACTAACAAGAAGAGAAAATTTTTTATTCTCTTCTGCCATTTTCATAATAGTATCTAAGCAGATACTTACACCCTTTTTATGCCTTTTATTATTTATTTAACCATTTACGCGGTCACCGTGTGTCCGACAAAAAATAGTTTTTCTATTGCGTCTGCTGCGTGGCAGTCAATGACTTAAAAACAGGCAAGAAGTAAGGAATAGAGACTACGTAGAGATAAACTACGATAACATGGCCCGCCCTTCCAAAATTTGAAACCTTTGAAAGTATTTGTGAAAGTAATTATAAAGCGCCACCAAGACTCACAACGCATGTTGCTGCCGGCCTGCTACTGAAGACTAATACTTACAACTACATACAAACTCTTTTGTCAAGATGTGATTACTAACATTGAAGCAGTCCTTTGGAGGGGGTAAGCGGGATTGTCCGAAAGGGTTACCGCTACCCCGGATCATAAAGGGCTAAGGAAGGAACATGGATGGGTTTTAGTCAGTAAAAGTCTGAATCTCACTTCCGCTCCACCCAGAGCGGGAGAAGTCATTGGATAATTTCCAAACCTCAAAAAAAAAAAGTCATTTGGAGGGGCGCGCCATGTTATCGGAGTTTATCTTTACAAAGGTGATGCTTATTTCTAAAGAACATACCTGCGATAGGAAAGTAGGTAAAAAGATATGTAGGCAGCATTGTTTTATAACTTTTTTATTTAGGTATGAATGTATTATATATGTATATATGTATTTCGATTTTAAAACAAAAGTTACCTACTGCAGTTATTTGTTTATAATCAAAATCAGTTTTTTTAATAATCAGTACCTAATACATTACGGTTATCGAATTTATCGTATATGTAACAAGCGCATTTAATCGAACGACTGATATAAGTCTCGCAGTATGTTAAGATATAAACACAATAGGTAGAAGAGATAATCCTTGGCGCCATTACAATCTCCAGTTAACTACTGATAAAAAAATATAAAAGTGAAAAACTTCCAGAATAATATAGATAAGTGCCTAGCCTTTTCCCAATTATGTTAGGGTCGGTATTTTCCATTGAGCGACTGCTATCTGACCTCCACAACCCAGTAACTGGGTAATACGATACCCCTTCGTAAGACGGGATTTCAGACTTTCGGTTTTTTGACGACCCGTAACGACTGTCAAAGTTCCACGAATGACAACCGGGACCAACGGCTTAACGAGCTTTCCGAGGCACGGAGGAGTCTCGTTATATAAAGATAATATTAGGTATTATTAATTATAATTTAAAAAATACCTGTAATTAGGTAAAATTATTTAATTCTCTTAACTTTTATGTCATAAATATAATAAATATATTATGTGGGGATTTAAATATTAATTTTGCCCGCGGTTTCACCTACGTGCGGGTCGCAAATTATACCACGTGAAAGACAACCGAGATAAAAAATATCCTAACGTAACCCATGAGCTAAATTTCATCCAGTTCAAATCGGATTTGAACGGATTTGAAGCGCGGATCCGTCGCGATTCCCTCGCTCGTGGAGAGGGAATCGCGACGGATCCGCGCTTCTATTGTCGGGTCGTCTCCACGAACGAGAGATTATTCCGCAAACGTATCGTCGCGACTGGTTGCGGAATCGCCAAGTGCCCGTGACGACTCGTAACGGATGGCCCCTTACAAACATACAAAACTTATTTTCGCATTTCTAATATTAGTAAAGTTTTCAGAACATGGAAATGAACACCCTCTGGAATTAACATATCGTATAGTAAACCCTGACGGCTAAAGTACAAAACTGATGAAAGTTATTATAGATAATGCCACTGTCACAAATCATTACTTGTAATGTCATAGCATACACACACGCACGTGCCCTCCACGCCAAGCTGCAAATTTATTTCTTCCTTTTATCATGAATTTCTCAATATCCATGGTGTCTTTTAATTTGGTTCATATCATTAAATACGTACAAGAGCTTCATTTTTAAGATATCTATATAAACACTCACAAAAGTAATGCTTTAATTGTTTATTTTGTGTTAGTGTTGTTGCCATTGTCACATATGTGTCGTTGGCGTACAGGGCATGCGCTTGCTTGTCACGTATATGTGACAATGGGGTTCAAAAGGTTAAAACTATATTTGCAGTTTCAGTTAAGAATTGACTAGAGCCCAATTTGTTCAGTAAGCTACAGTCTCATGACATTACGGTGTAAAAACGTTCGCAAAGGTAACACGTCAACTTACATTCAAGAATAAAGTTGCACTGACGTCATCAAACGGTAAATTACGGACGCTATTTGGCGGCGATACTAGTTTTAGAGAAATGAAATAAATCTACGGAATAATAACAATAAGGTCGATATGTATGATGTAATCAAAGGTAGTTTTTTTCTTTTAGAATTTCAGACTCGTAAAAGATTATTTTTATTTTATGTCATGTAAAAATAATAAAATATTTACTGGTTGATATATATTTTACTCTGTTATAGAGTATTGAGGTATTTTATTTAACTTTGGGCAATAATCATTTTAATATCCAAACGGAAAATTGGGAAATAAAGGTTTGACGAAGTACAATCCAATGATACAAAAATAATAATAAAATATATTTTCAACAAATAAAATGATAACTTGATTTAACATGGTATTTACATAGTTAGCTAAAACTTCATTGTACATTAAATATAATATCTTACAACAAATAAAAATAAGTACATTATGTTATTAAAAACATAAAAAAACACAGTTTCATGAATATATACGAATATAAATCTATTTAAAAAAACTTGATATTTAATAACATTTAATAAATTCTGTCTTTATTTTTATTTTCATTAATATTAAAAAGTGAAAGGTGTTTTTTACGAACTAAGTATAATTAAATGAGGCAGAATATTGTTACAAATTATTTGTAAATGGTAACTTTAAAGTTTAAAATGAAAACAAAAAGTAATTTTTTTACAGATTCTGACAGTATGCATAACATTATTTTATTTTCATCATTTATATACAATCAACTACATTTTGATGACACATTTCCTCATAAACGGCGTTTTCAATTTCAAAAATCTAACCGTCAAAACTTAGGTGAAGTGACCTGTCATTCCACCTAACGCTAGGGATTGACACTAATGACAGCTCACTTCACCGAAGTATACACGGTAACATTTTTACAGAATAGATCGACGAAATCATATAAATACATCCATACGTCAAGAATACTCTATACTACTTTATTTTATTATTTCCTATTACTTTACAACTGCAAAACATTCGCTTGCTCATAGCATTTTCAAGGCACTTATGAAATAAATGAAACAGAAATTGAGCATACACTAGGAATGCTAGTACTGATACAGGATGTTTATTTTCAGTCAAACTAGGTTTCACACCCTGTATATGCATCTGACACTTCTCGTGGCAGGAAAGTGGGAAGCTCATTATTTTAAATTAAAGCTAATTATTATGCAAGTCAACAGTCATTGGTCATTAGTGAAACCTTCGCCATCTTGGACCATGTTAGCTTAATTAAGACAGGTGCTAAATCTTTTGTTCACAAACTAAACTAAACTAAGTTAAATGAGAGAATTGATATCTCTAATTGATTCAGAAAAGGACGATGACAGATGAACTAAGTCAGTAAAAATTGACAGCGCTTATTTATGTCCATCGCTTTTTATTTTTATGACAGAGAAAATGATGGAAAAAGTCAAAATTAAGCTTAGCCTATTAGTCTGTGCACAACAGAATCAGCACCATACTTTAAAACATATTTAAATGTCTATATGGAATTTGTTTAAATAATGGGCCAATTTGGGCCTGGAAGTGGGGTATAAAGGATATGTTTTTATTTAAATAGAAAATAAATGTCATACAAAACAAGCGGCTGTTAACAAACAAAATATTTGTCAAAACACTGCTTATACATTTTATTTTCATGTTTCGTTCTTGACACAAAAGCGAAAATAAATGACGAATTTGTCAAGGATAAAAACTCAAACCAATTTATTTTCTTCTTGTTGATTTCGAAATTCGTGATTTGCCCTTAGGCAGGCGTTTGACAAACATTTTATCAATTAAAAAGACGCTTAACAAATCATCTTCACATTATAAAATAAATGAAAACGTCATGATTTCACATTGTCCATTAAAAAATCTCCTAATTAATATTTATAAACGTTGTATAAAATGACTTCTTTTTTTTTTTCACTTATTTATATTTTCACTATCACTTAAGTTTCATTTTGTGAGTCCGTTTATCACTAGAAACCTAGTGAAGACGACTCTGCCGGTATTGGGGGCGGTTGTCATTAGGTACCTAGTGAAGACAAGTATTAGAGACTTTCCACAAGAAGCCTAGACATGACAACTCTGCTGGTATTACGACCCGGTGTCACTAAAAGCGAAGTGATGATGATTCTACCGGAATTAGGGGCGGTTGTCACTAGGGGCCTAGTGAAGCCGACTCTACCGGTATTTGGAGCCGATGTCACTAAGACTAGTGAGGTTAACACTCTCGATTTAGGAGACACTAGGACTCAGATGGTGTCTCTTCTGCCGTTATTAAGGGCGTGTTGTCCGGCGATTTAAGTAGTCTCCTGATAAGTATTGCTATACCAGCTATTAGTAGACCTACGCCGATTACCTGGAAAGAACGGGACGTTTTAGATATTAACACTGTTACAGTCAATTATAAAGGGTTCACGGTTTGAACAGATACTATATTTCTGGTTGGATTGTAAGACGGGGTAATACGGGCAGGAGTACATTAATTGACCGCTGCTGTTAAAAATCCAATCAGTATAATTGAAAATGACCAACATACAGGTTGGATTTTTAACTACCCTCATTTTGAGAATTTATTCAGGAAGGTTTATGCGTACATTCATACAGGTGTAACCAAAAGGGTATTTACATACAAAACCATGTGCTACAGACCACCAAACTGAACAATATTTACTACAGGACCAACTCCGAAATCTTCAAAGTCAAAAAAAAAACTGCTGTTCTCTACATTTCGACGAGTCACGTGACCACGTGACGTGATGTATAGAATAGCAGTTTTTTTTGCGTTATGTTCTTAGCGCAAAAAATATACCCAATTTAACCAAGTTTTGTCAAGTTTTCAAACCCGTGCGGAGCAGGGCGACCGTATTGTGGTATAGTGTAAATGTATTCTTATTCATTTTTATCTATATAATTTTATCCTCATACAATCTAATTGAAATCTTATGTGTACGCTAGTTCTTAAATGCGTACATCTTATCTATTGTGTTTCTGGCAAATAGTACTGACATTAGCTTCACCAAGGCCAAGTCTAAAAGGAGGGTATTTTTTTTTTGTTGGGTATGTTTTTTTAATTTGGGTGATTGATTGATTGATTGAATTTTTTAGACATTTCTGGACTCAGGTAGAGTAATAAAGAGCTATATTTCATGGTGTCGGTTTATTTGAAAAGTTAGTTAACTCACAGTGAGCGCGTACAGGCCGTAGGGCACCCAGTAGCGCAGGCGCAGCGCGGAGCGGGCCAGCGCCGCGTAGTCCGGCGTGGTGGCCGTCTCCTGCTTGAAGCGGAACATGGGCACCATGGTGTCCGGGTCCGGCAGCACGTTGTTGATGCTGCGGGAGGACATATACATTCAGGCTGTAAAAATATCCTTGACGAAGCCGGCAGTCACTTGTTCTTCCCATTATCATGATATTTTTTTGTACTGGACCTGGGAACCTTCTGATTACAGAGATATTGATGGCCAAACTTCCAAAAAACTATTATAAATCTTGTAGGTACTGTGTTAAAGTGTAAATCTTGCAAAAATTATGGAAATAAATATCTTATATATATAACTCTTCTGTGCGTGTGTATGTCACTGAACTCCTCCTAAACGGCTGGACCGATTTTAATGAAATTTGTTGTGTGTGTTACAGTGGCTTTGAGGATGGTTTAGATTTAAAAAAATAAAAAAAAATTACAAGGCGGAACGAAGTTCGCAGGGACAGCTAGTATTTATGTATAAACATCAATTGCTGTTCGTTTGTCTCGCTAAAACTCAAGAACGACTGGACCGATTTAGCTGATTTTGGTTTTGAAATGTTGGTCGTAGTCTAGGGAAGGTTTAGAAGGTGAGAAGTTAGGTAGTTTGGTAGGATAGGTAGGTAGGGTAGGTAGGTAGAATAGGTTACATACCTACCCTACCTACCCTGGCAGAGTAAGTAGGGTGCGTACCTATGTAGAGTAGGGTATGTAGGGTAAGTGTCATAGTTAAGACAAGGCAACGTGTGTTGGGTCAGGTAGTAATCTATAAATATTGATGGTGTTAACTTACGGAATCCCCCGGATCCGTCTGACGAGCAGGTTGATCTGCAGCTGCGCCGCGACCGACAGCGGCATGCCCGTGTACATCTCCAGCGCTAGTCTGAAGTTCATGTCTCTGAGAAGAAAAAGTAAGTAAGTAAAGTAAAGTAAAATTCATTTATTTTGAACACTAATCAAAACACAATACAGTTATTATTAAATGGAGTGATCTGGAGCTTAAACTAGGGCAGCCCTGTATTTCAGGAATCCAGGTCTTCCTCCTGCGGCGAGTAAATTGGTATAATTTATTCATGAAGGAGTGTGTTTATGTGTGTGATGTGTGTATGTTTGGGTGAGTGTGTGATGAGTGAGAGTACAGGAAAGGAGGAAAGTAAACAAAAGGAAGAGGAGGTAATCAGTTTGTATATCAGTGCTCTACCGACCTGCACGGGGCCCGCGTGGTGACCCACTCCCGCGCACCCAGTGAAGGTCTGTCCCAGTAGGGAATAGGAGTATTATAGGCCGGCTATGTATGTATAACAGTATGTAAAGAAGGTTAAAAGAACCAACACTTGGACAAAAGATAGTTAAAACAAAATAGTAGACAGTTTGCCTAGTGAGCAAACAACTGATTTTAAGGTTAGAGTGTTTCTTTGAATCGAAAGTGGAGCGAAAAATTCTAGAGTAGAATTCCAAGCATAGCAAGGGGTTCTATGCGCTCAGAATTCAAAGTACGTCACTCGAGTTTAAAATAGTGTTGCTCCCGAGTTGGACACTACTCTTTAAGGCCCTCTATGAAAAAATAATTAAGTGCAACTTAGATACAATGTTCTCTGGAGTTAATATAACACTTTCTATACTAATATTATAAAGCTGAAGAGTTTGTTTGTTTGAACGCGCTAATCTCAGGCAGTACTGGTTGGAATTGAAAAAAATATTTTGTGTTGGATAGTCCATTTATCGAGGAAGGTTATAGGCTATATAACACTTGGAAACATGCTGGTCCTGCTCCACAGGGCAATCTAGTGTCTAGACAAAATCAAACTGGTTGCTAAGTAAATTAGGTAATAATTTATTATTTATAAAATACTATTTTAACATGTTGAAATAACTTCTCAAACATTGATTGATTTATTATATATTAACTTTTAGAATGTTTGTAAATATGTGAGCACCATGTACTTTTGACATACTTAAGTTACCTACCATTACTATATGTGTTTTTCTTCTCACCTTTTGTGGTGTAGTGTTTTTATTCTGGGTGCATCGTCTTCACATATAATGTTATAATTCATGTATACAAAACATTGTAAAACATTTTAAAAGAGTAACGGTGGAGTTTCTTGCCCATTCTTCTCCACACGAAACTACCTTTTGGAAGGGGCGACTAGAATCAATTCTATTTCTTGTTCATTTTGACGTTCAAAAGTGCCTTACTTGTGCCTATTTGAAATAAATGATTTGACTTTGACTAACATTACGCTACGACCAACAGGAACGGTGCATAAATGAAAAATGTTGTAAAAACGGGCAAAATTATACCTTTTTTGAAAGCTTCCGTTGCGTAAACGGTTTAAATTACGCAAATATCATGTATGAAGGAACTGTCCGTTAGACACTAACCACACGAAAGAAAGAGAATCCTACTTCTTCTTCTTCGTGTGGTTAGTGACTAACCTGGTGTCAGAGTTTTAATGCTGCCCATGGGCCTCTGACTTAGCATCACATGCTGTTGAGAAAATATCTCTCGGGCATGCCGGTTTCCTCACGATGTTTTCCTTCGCCGATATTAAAGCAAGTGATAATTATACAATACGCACATGAATCCGAAAAATCAGAGGTGCGTGTCTTGGGTTCGAACTTGAAACCTATGACTTGGCAGCCCGGCGGTCACCCCACTAGGCTATCACTGCTTAGAATCCTACTTATACCTTATTTTACCACTAATACTCACTCTGTTGCATTAAGGCCGTCTATTTTCCTGGCATAGCTGGGATCTGAGTGCAGGAAGTGCGGCAGAGACACGAAGGCGGGCGCGCCGAAGCGACAGTCCGACACGTTGAGCGCGCCCGACGGCACGCAGTCCGCGTCGCGCACGTTGTCGCAGTAGCACGCCTGGAACGATTACAATGAGACGTCAATTATTAGGACAGATGATAAAATAGAAAAGAGAGAGTAACTAATACTTTTTCTTCTTAGCGTGCCGATGGCAATAAGAAGGCGGTCCATAGTTTTGGTGACATCAGAAGTTTCTGTCCTGTGACTGGACACGCATTACACGATATTAAGTGACCCATCGTTTGTGGAACTAGATATGTACTCCAGTACCTAAGTACTCCGATTGCCTCGCGGAATCCTACTGTAGGCACCTGTAAGGGTACTTATTCCTATTAGGAATTTCATAGTAACAGCCCAGAATATGGAAGTTGGCGGTGTCATACGCCCGTGCTTCGGAGAGCACGTAAAGCTGTTGGTCCTGCGCCTGATTTCTTTCCGGTCGTGTCGGATGGCTGGAATATTATTTTGTCTAAGTCTAATAACCTAATGCCACCAAATGTGTCACTTACAAATTAATGCGTCTTAATTATTACGACAAAACATAGCGCACCCCCTATTTATGCTAACTCCTATGTTTCGCAAATAAATTGATTGATTGAGTGATTGATTAATTGATTGAGTGATGGATTGATTGATTGAATGATATAATATTATCTGAGGAGTCGAAGGCTGGTCTCCACTGAGATTGGTCGCATGTCCGAAACTCGGCCTGGTTGACTATTATTATAACAAACGTACCATATGCGCGTATTTATGTCCGTTGTCGAACACTGAGTCGTTGGCCGCGTACTGCACGCCGTCGATACCCTCCACTTGCACGTTGCGGTCTTTGCTTAGCGTCATGTACCTGAAAGTAAATGTATATGTATAGTTATCGTTTATATAAATGTATAGTTATCATTTATGTGAATGTATAGTTATCGTTTATGTAAATGTATAGTAATCGTTTATGTGAATGTATAGTTATCGTTTATGTAAGTTACAAGCCGTGTGCCCGATTGGATTTTCCATCGGCAACGTCTCTAGAACCTTAGAGATGGGTTTGCCAAAAACAATGATACCTTTATCTTTTAATAATAAACCGAAGTCGAAGTAGCAAATTCAAAAAACTTGATTCCCTATTTAAAATACTTTCTTATTGGTTACATCCGTTGTAATTGTAAATAACTCTTGTGCAAAGTTTTATGCTTCTAGACCAAGCAGTTCAACATGAATGTCAAGGTCAGCTCCATGTAAAATACTGGTATTCTATGGTTATAGATTGGAAGCCGACCCCAACACAGTTGGCAAAAAGCTAGTTAGATTAGCTTAGGTACCTACAACACACACTTAGTGACATCGTCTACACATTGTTTGTGTTTGTATGTACCTAAATCATAATTTCAAGTATCTACAGCTGTATGGGGTCAACAGCCGCGTGACGTTTTTAGATTATTTAGCATCGATAGGTCTGTTTATTCCGCCCGCTAATATATGACCACGTAGGTATACTTTCTGTTTACCCTAGTCTCGCATAAAAAAGAAACATTATTATTGATAAAACCAGTCGCATTTTAAGCATGCGTAACTAAAGGTCAGCGACCTTGTAATTTGGGACACGAATCGCTCGAACTTTTTTTTTTAATAAGTAGAACTTTTAACGGTATTATGCGATGTGTTGATAAACCGGACTTAACAGTTTTAACACAGTGAAGGTTTTGTTTTAACTGATCACATAATTTTTGTGACAAGGTCATATTTTTGATGTCAATCAAAATCTACCCAGCCTGTTTCCAACTATGTTGGGGTCGGCTTCCAGTTTAACTAAATGCAGCTGAATACCAGTATTTTATATGGAGCACTGCCTATCTGACCTCCACAACCCTAAAAAAGGGTTAGGCTGGCTGTCAGACTTTCGGGCTTCTGACTGACTACCCGTAACGACTGTCAAAGATCCACGAATGACAGCTGGGACCAACAGCTTAACATGCTTTCCGAGCCACGGAAAGGCAAAAGTCTCAATATGTATTGTATGGTCACCCATCCACGGACCGACCGCGGCTAGCGTAACTTAACGTTTGATCGGTCCATGCGGCTCAATACTCAATACTTTATTGCATTCCATAATGTGTACATATTAGTTGGGATGTATGTAATGTTTTAAAGGTTGAATCATTGGACCCTGTCGGGCAGAGCGAAGTTAATTTTCAAAAGGAGGGAGGACGAAGGCGCTTTTTTATGCAACTGTGATTATTAATAAAAGCCTTATGATAATCGTAGATATTTGTTTATAAACATCTAGAAGACAATGGCTTATCAGCCAATGTCTTGTAGATGAGAAATATCTTTTCATCAATATCTGATAATAAAGAGTCATCGTCCTATTCTCCTTCCTTTGTTAGGTAATTGACATTCAAATGGTATTTTAATTCAAATATTTTTTTAAGTGTCAACTCCCCTTAAATATTTGAGGGAAACTAGGTGAAGTGCTGATTTTCAGCCTAGTTTGAATAAATGACTTCTGATTTTATTTTGATTTTTTATACATCGTGATTCTATATTTAAAGGCGGTTAGCATTTAAAATATGTATAAAATATATTGTAAATTGAAATATCTGCTATTGCTATTGAAACTCTGCCGGTATGTCACCTTAACACGCCTACACCACTAAATGACTGAACGGAGTTCAATAAAATTTGTCAGATATAGATTGCATCCCGGGGCAGGACATAGGCTTTTCGTCTCAAAAATCTGTACAGGGGGGATATACGCAGGCGTAGGGGTATATGTTATTTTTATCCCGATATTAACTGCAATATAACAGAACGCCACGCGGGCGAAGTCACTGGCAAAAACTAGAATTGAATAAATAATCATTTCACCAGACTGATGTTGGGTAGTAGGTATGTGGAAGAAATAAGTTTGAAATGATACTGTCCAATAGTAAAGCCGGATTCATATTATTGTGATGCGTCGTGTCGTGACGCCTTCTGATACAATGTGCAAACTCATTGTGATTTGACGAAATTCTGAACAGTCGATCGATTCTGTTTAAACCTTATCGTGAAAACTTATATGAAGTGAGCGTGAAGCGAGTTGTCGTTCCATCGACGACACGGTTGGCGCAGTGGTTGAGCGATTGACTGCTGCGCACTATGTCGCGGGTTCGATTCCCGCACGGAACAAATATTTGTACGACCTGCAAGTATTTGTTACGAGTCTGGGTGTTTTTCTATCTATAATATGTATATACTTACAAAAAAAAATGTATATAAGTAGTATATCAGCCATCTCGTTACCATAACACAAGCATTAGGTTGCTTAGCTTGGGACGATATGGCGCTGTGTGAAATGTCCAAGGATATTATTATTAAATACTTTATTATTATTAAATACTTTAATACTGTTTTTAATCTAATGCTAGGGATTGACACTGTTGAGCTGTTGACAGCTCACTTTAAACTCACTTCACCTACGATTTCACGGTGAGATTTAAACAGAATAGCAGTACTGATTCGTTTGTTTGGTGTAACTCGCGTCACGACACAGTAATGTGCCGGTGGTCAAGTAACAGTATCGTCCCAGAAAAGTCGTCCTACACTAAGGCTGTTATACAGAACCTACACACAATTTCACTAAGTTATGTGTTGTGCTTTGGTAATGTTAATTACATTCCATTCTATTTATCGTATAGAATCAAGTTCTTCTATATAACAGAACAGGCAGCTGGACTGCTGGGGAGTTTGCCACGCCACTTCTGCCCAGATTAAGCATCAAGTGGTGAAGAGCGGGTGTTCTGGGGGACTGTCATAAATAAATTTGACGTTCAAGAAGAGCTGATTTTCAGCCTAGTTTGAATGAATGATTTTTGATTTCAAGACTCAAGCATTATGTTGAAACGAATTCCAACAGTAAAAAATCATCATTCATTCAATCATTTCCTTATAGATTAGCTGACTGTCTTTGAAACTCCATCTGAGCACTGCTACCCAAAAGTAAAATACTTCTACCAATGTAACGTATCATTACGCCTAAATTTCCCCAAAGGATAAGCAGAGCTGTACCAATTAGTAGACCCTCATTTTGCCATTTATGTTTAAGAGTGCTGTTCCACTAGAGATGTGTGACGTTGCGTAGCGGCGAATTTGCGTAAAACTAACCAATGACAATGCTAGCTTAGCTAAGAAAATGAAGTTATTCTATTGGTGGTTTTTTCCTCGCACACCGCTTAGCTACCTCGCCCATCTCTGGTGGAAAACCAACCTGAGTTCCATGTAATACGACAAGACATCTATAAGTAACTAATAAACAAAAGATCATCAACTCACGTGCAAATATCCGACGCGAACACATACAGCTCCGGCTGCCCGTCTTCCGGGGCCCACAGCTCCCCCGTGGACCCCTTCACCTCCCCGCATTCGTCCCGGTAGTCCGTCCTGTTGCGGTACCGCCATTCATGCACGTTGCCAAGCATCGAGAAGTCCGAGGCACCCGTGTTCATGTTGAAAGAGCCGTCGAAGTCTATGGAGCCGTTGCGCTGTGGAGAACGGCAGTGTTTAAAAAAAAAAAAGATATCATCACCCTGTTCTTCGAAGGGTGGACAGACATCAACATTCTGCCTGATAAGTTTTAGTCCGAGCCTTTTTTTTTTAAGGCTGGGAAATCATCCAATGACTTCTCCCGCTCTGGGTGGAGCGGAAGGGAGTCAGACTCTTACTGACTAAAACCCATCCATGTTCCTTCGTTAGCCCTTTATGTTCCGGGGTAGCGGGATTGTCCGAAAGGGTTACCCCTTTCGGACAATCCCGCTTATAGTCCGAGCCTTAAGCCATTAATACACTATTATCCAATTAAGGATCGCTATTGAGAAATTCATAATGGACAAGTTCAAAACCAATCCGATTTACAATGGTAATCGATCATAGGCCATCATGCTCGGTTGCAAACTGTGCAGAGTTTGTCTTAAAAGCTTAAGAAGCATGTGTCTTGTCAAATATTACGTGGGACCAACAAATTTTTGGTCCGTCTGCGTGTTTATGCATTAAAGATTTCGTATACAAACTGCCACACGATGTCCTAATACATCATTAAGATTAAAGTTGTCACTAAATTCATATCTACACGTATAGAAGATTAAGAATTGCACGTGTAGACTGTAATCGAACATGTCTAGAGACTAAACTAATTAAATAACTTATTCGATCATTATTCGAATTGAATAGGTAATCCAACAATGTTTTATCCAGCTCCATCCACATCCTATTAACCTAAAATTTAATTGTAAATATGTGAGCACCATGTACTTATGGCATAATTAAGTTTACCTGCCATTGCTATAATGTGTTTTTCTTTTATTTATCTTTTTATTACGGACGCGTTTAACGTTTTGCAATAATACTTAATCAATATTTTGTAATCATAATATTTCGATTTTAAATAGTGTCCGTGGAGTTTCTTGTCCGTTCTCCAGGTACCTACTACTTTTCGGCTTGACTATCTTCCTCTACGACCCCTTGACAATTCAGAAGTGTCTGTAATTGATTCATCTATACTTATATTATAAAGAGGAAAGATTTCATTTTGTGTTTGTTTGTTTGAAATGAATAGGCTCCGAAACTACTGGACCGATTTAAAAAATTCTTTCACCGTTGTAGAGCTTAGTTTTCTAGGAGTAACATAGGCTACTTTTTATCCAATAATAACGGGTCCCACGGGAAAGACTACGGGAGCTAAGCCGCGGGCAAAGTGCTATTTGAAATAAATGCTTTGAGTTTGAATTACATAAGTTAACATATTTTACGTCCACTTAAGTCTGACGTCATCTATAGCGCTAATGATAATGCTAAATATGAGTGCAACAGCGTGCAGCGCAGCATAGTATAATTTCTATGCTACGCTATTGCATTCATATCAAGAATCATCTAAAAATACCCATGCGTTACTTTAGTACCTACTTGTGACTGTCCACACAAATGATGAATTATTATTACTAACATTTGACTTATTTGATAAAGGATTAAAGAATAATAATCATCTAAGTACCCTCTGACATAATATTTTTAATTTTGGATTTATAGTTTAGTTTATGTTGAGAATGTATTTAATACTACAACAACATCAGTAATGAATTTTAATTATATTTCGATTTTAAAGTTATTGATAAATTATTAACACAAATTTAATGTTTGTATGTCACATGATTATGACTAAGTGTTATGGATCTGTATTATTGTTAAGACCTAAATTGTACCAACGCTTTAAATGACAAATAAATTGAATTTCATTTCATTTTTCAGCTTTTTATAGAGAAGAACAGGCAAGATTCATTGAGAAACTCCATGTACAAACCTTCCAAACGCTTCAAAATCTATGTAGGAACTCGTGTCTGGCCTATTTAAGGTTCCAGGCTTTCACCTATCCATCCTCAACCACAATCATTACACAATGTAGAAAGCAGCACGTGTACGATCCATGAAGTAATTCATCGATCGTAACCTGCTGTGATGCAATGCGCTCTATTAATGATCACTGTATGTATAGCGTGCGTTGTTTTGGAAGGGAGAAATTAATTTAAGGGGTAAGCGCATTAGCCCGCGAAATTAAAAACAGGACATTCAGGCTCCATACAAACATGGCTGTTGTCTCCACAGAACAGATAAATTAACTGTTCTGTGGTTGTCTCTTGTCTGAGAGCAATTGACTATTTGGAACGGCCAAAAATAAAATATGAAATCACATAGATAAAGACCGCTCGTCTTAAAAACTTCCATAACCGTACAGAAATTAAATATAATGCGAAATATAATTGTAAAATTGCATTTATTACGAATATGTATTCCATTGGATTGTACTAACAGACGCACAGGTCGATCCATCAGGTTAAGCTACGCTTGCCGTGGTTGGCCGTGGATGGGTGACCATCTTTACATACCGAGACTCCTCCGTGCCTCGGAAAGCACGTTAAGCCATTGGTCCCGACTGTCATTTGAGCATCTTTGACAGTCGTTACGGGTCGCCAGAAGCCCGAAAATCTGACGTCCAGTCTCACCAAGGGGTATCGTATTGTCCAGTTACTGGGTTGTGGAGGTCAGATAGGCAGTCGCTCCATGTAAAATACTGGTATTCAGCTGCATCCGGTTAGACTGGAAGCCGACGCCATCATAGTTGGGAAAAGGCTAGGCAGATGATAATGTATTCCATTTGACTCTAAAAATCTGTGACGTAACATTGTTATATTTGATACAAATCACGTACAAGTGCCGCGTTTTGGCAATTCAGAAACAGTAACTTTATTGACTACCCTTTCAAATAACCAATTCTGCAACTTTTGTGCCACATTAACTATTGCTCCGAATGACTAGTACTAACTACATGTACCATTTATTTTCATTGGCGCTTTCAGAAATGGTCAAAAAAATCATTCCCTTTTCATACGTTTGTTGTTTGCAGCTCAGTGTCAGATTGTATGTTGATCAAAATATGTTTACTTGCAAACAAGTAAGTATTAACAGAATTATAATCATTGCAAAATTGCACGCCAAAGTCATCATTTCATGAAATATTCATTCCATACCGAATTTTAAGCGAGATTGTCCGAAAGGGCTACCGCTACCCCGGCACATAAAGGGCTAAGGAAGGAACATGGATAGGTTGGACCTTGAGGAGTCATTTGATGAATTTCCACCCTCAAAAAAAACTTAGAGAATTGTATTGATGTTTGTAATGATTATTAGTTCCATAAATACGTACTTGCTACACCCGCGAATTTTGATCAACATAAAACTTAATACTGACCTGAAAATTTTTAAAAACGTAAGATGATTTGAATTTCCGCGCATTCACCTTAAGATAGATGTATTTTCAAGAAATGAAGTACAAAAGCTTGGCTAGAAGTGTAGAAAACAGCAAAGCGCGCAGATTAGTGGAAGTCTGTGGAAGTAGTGCGGGAATTATGTATAGAAATAAAGAAGTATAAAGGAAGAAAAATGTGTATGTAGGGGATACACATAAGTAAACATCATCATAACAACAAGCCTGAAATCCCCGAAGTGTCATGGAGAAGTCAAAGTCAAAGTCAAAACATTTATTTCAAATAGGCACAAGAAAGGCACTTTTGAACGTCAAAAATGAACAAGAAATAGAATTGATTCTAGTTGCCCCTTCCAAAAGGTAGTTTCGTGTGGAGAAGAATGGGCAAGAAACTCCACCGTTACTCTTTTAATATGTTTTACAATGTTTTGTATACATGTATTATAACAGAGAGAGAAGAGAGAGAGACCTAGAGGTGTACCTTTTCTACTCACACATTATCTCCAGTTTAAGTTTAACGTAATAGGGGGCGAGACTTTTGCCATACCTATATCGGGCACAAATCCGGACTCCGGACCGCTACTGAGAAATATCCGATGAAACTACCCAATAACATTTTGCCCGACCTGGGAATCCAACTCGGAACCTCATACTCAGCAGGACGAGCTCTTTGAAGAAATGGAAAGTCATTATCTGCCTATTTTACATGGAGCGACTGCCTATCTGACCTCCACAACCCAGTAATTGGGCCATACGATACCCCTTGGTAAGACTGGCTGTTGGATTTTCGGGCTTCTGACTACCCGTAACGACTGTCAAAGATGCACAAATGACAGCCGAGACCAACGGCTTAACGTGTTCCGAGGCACGGAGGAGTCTCGTTATGTAAAGATGGTCACCCATCCACAGCCAACCCCGGCAAGCGTAGCTTATCCTGATGGATCGACATGTGCGGCTGTTAGTACTTAGCCACGAGCTCCAAGTGTCTCATTTGAAATACATCTGTAAATTAAAACTAACTAGCTTCTGCCCGCGGCTTCGCCCGCGTGGATGAAGGCAATTGCATGTTTTCTTGGGTATAAGGTTCCTCTTGAATCACTCTATCTAATAAAAAAAACTGCATCAAAATCCGTTGTGTAGTTTTATAGATCTAAGCATACATACAGACATAAGGACAGACGCGGGAAGCGACTTTGCTTTATACTATGTAGATGTAAATTTTGTCAAATGAGCATTAGGTACCTACGTGTAAAATCGGCAAATGGCAGTATAATGTGTTCACTGTGCCGTGACATTGACAAGTCGGTCAGACGAACAGTTACGTAATATTCGCGCAATTGGTGTTATGAAACCTAGTTGAATGGCGCGCTAGTTGATGTTAGAACTAACTTTACTGTCCAGTTTTGCGTATGATTAGAGGGAGAGGACTATAGGCGATTTTCCAACTGTAGGACATAATATATAAGGTGTTAAAAATTTACTTTAAGAATTTCGTGGGAACTCTGAAATCGCGATAAAAATATGAGCTGTTCCATACATTTATGCACACGTAACTCAATAAAATGTATGGAACAGCTCATATTTTTTCGCGATTACAGGGTTCATCCCATAGTAAAAGTTGTTCGTAACGATGAGTACAATGATCCCACAAAATTCTTAGAGTTATTTTTTTAACACCTTACTTATCTGCCGGGGACTATAAATCCAAAGGGTTAAAGAATCCGCCAAATTAGCCCGCGAAACACATATTTTCTTACGTTTTTTGCAATTTTCAGGTCAGTATTAAGTTTTATATTGAATAAAATATGATTCGCGGCCGTAGCAAATGTGTATTTATAGAATTTATCAGTATTATTATTTATTTATTTTTTTTCGGTTTCGCCCGCATAATGTGTCAACAAATTATGCACACAAACCTTCCTCTTGAATCACAATATCTATTAAAAAAAACTGCATAAAATGCGTTTTGTAGTTTTAAAGATTTAAGCATACATAGGGATATAGGGACAGATCGAGCGACTTTGTTTTATATTATGTAGTGATTAACACAAGCCGCGAGCAGCACTAGAGCAGTGATGGCCCACTGGTAACTGGCCCGACTTACGAGTTGTAGCTCGTAGGTTCGAACCCAAGCAGGTGCTTTACTTTGTGTGAATAATTTCACCACCACTGCTCTTAAAACTATGAAGGAAAACATAGTTTGGAAACCGACATGTCCGAGAACCAAAAATTCGAAGACATATGACATCCACAAACCCGCACTGCACCCGCGTTTACGACCCAGTCCCTCTTGAAGAGTGGAGGCCTGCGTGCCAGCAGTGGGAACATTATAGGCTGATTATACAGAGTTGATATGACAGAGGGGCATTAAATTACACTACGTATACTATACGTGTTTAGTATTAACTCGGTACGGTATAAAAATAAAAAGCACCAAAAATTTGGTTTTTATTTTTTCAAACAAACTAAATAGCTTACAAATCAGAGTAAAACGCAACCACCCTTTGTAAATAAAAACTGACCTGGTAACGCAGCGGCACCGACGCGCGCGCACCGGAGCGCTGTTAGGAAAGATATGTAGGTACATCGTGTTCAAACAGAGCAAAAACTTAAAAAAACATTTGCAACTAAACTACTGCTCCTATTTAATTGATTTTTGGTACAGAGCTTGAAAATGGTCCCTAGTATAAGCTGTTTAAAGGAAAGCCCCCCTGTCGTATCAACTCTGTATACAAGCCGCGAGCACTTCCTGGGTCACTATAATGCATTACCAAGAAAACTGTTGCATTTAGAGAGAACAATACGCCATACTAAAATATCTCTTTTCGTAGATAACAAACAGGAAAAGGACGTTGTCATCTGCGCATATACATACCTACCTAGAGGACACATGTACATTGCATGCAGTTATTTTATTGTTTAAAGCTAACTCAAGGTACAGAGGCGTCAGCGGAGTTGTCTGAAAGGGTTACCACTACCCCGGAACATAAAGGGCTAAGGAAGGAACATGGATGGGTTTTAGTCAGTAAGACTCTGACGCTCCCTTCCGCTCCACTCAGGGCGGGAGGGGTCATTTGATGATGTCCCACCCTCAAAAAAAAAGGTACAGAGGCGGAGAGGCCAGCACATCAAGCTATGCCAAACTGACAAATATTTCCAATTGAAAATGAACCTTATTGTTTTTAGTTAAAGTTGAAAATCTATCAAAGAAATTTGACAGATTGGGGTAGCTTGATGTGCTGGCCTTTGTACATAAAAAACCCTATTGATTATTAAAATTCGCACACCAAATGAATTGTAACTGTAAGCAAACATGACCACGTCGTTCAAACACATCGATTGAACAGCAATAACGCCGTGTTTGACCTTCAAAATTGATGTCCTATCGTGTTATTTGGCAGCACGCGCCGACGCATCGATCAAGATAACAAAAAAACTCATTCAGACTACTAGTCCCAAAAAGGTTCTGTTCTGAGTTCGCTATTAAGTTTGTTTCCAAACATGTAAACAAAGGCGTGTTGTTGGAAAAATAAATTTGTTATCTAGACATGTTCAGTTTGTGCTTCAATTTCTTTTGTTTTTTGTTTTCGACGTTTTCAATACAGCACTATACTTAGTGTTTCTGTAACAATTTAAATTGCACTAGCATAAGGTTGATATTCGTTTAAAAAATAACAGCAACTGAAAAAAGTATTAAAAAATAGAATACCTAATTATGGCTTTGATTAAGTATACGATCGATTCGCTTTCGGAATTCTCCTCACTTCTCCTCGAAACCGAAACTCTTAGTATATTTTATATTTTTTATTCTGAAAATTAATAACTTAAATCCGACTTACCTACATACATAGATAAACTCACACCTTTTTACACGGGGGTAGGCAGAAACTTCAGAGCTTCTACAATCCTATCATACTCCTTTCGATTACTTTGATAAATCTAATTATCCGACATAATAAAATTAATTGCCTATTATGTATTTATAAACACAAAATTATTTTTTATGAGTGTGCTGGGGAACGTTGTAAATTTGTAATCAAACGCTTAAGTGACCTGACCAATACTGACGTATTTGTTGGTATCTCATCAACATCCTACTAGTTTTAAAATAATTGCATGCCTACAGAACAAACAAAACAGCTAGCAGCAGTCGTTTCAAGGATAACTTATTCTCAAAACTAAAAACTAGTTTCCATAAAGAACGCAAACAAAAAAATACATGTCCTAGCATTCGAGCAAATCGGTTGAGTAAACTGCGGGCTACAATATGATAAAAAACGATGTAAATATTTATAAACTAAACAAAAACAGTGTAACACAATATTTGATTAAAATTTACAATAATATAAGTATTCGTTATTTAAGAGACGAATACGTAAATAAGGAGAGAAACATTCAAATGCTGTCTTAAATCGAATAATCCTACTAATATTATAAACGTGAAAGTTTGTGAGGATATGCGCATGTTTGTTACTCGGATCTTTTACGCAAAAACGACTGAACGGACCTGAATGAAATCCGGCACAGAGAACCACGCTCTGATAACATTTGAGGACTTCATGATATAATAATAATTCATTGCAGTCTTGAAGATGCAAGATTCAGGCAAAATAACATTCTAGAGATGATTCATCCCGGAACAAGTTAAGACAGCAGAATCATCAAACGTGATGATACGAATTTATCACAGCGATTCGCGATCGCGACCGAACAGTTTAAAGTGCAAATGAATCACAACACGACAAATTAAAAATATCTTACTCATTAGCGTATAAATGTCGGCCGAACTTTACCCCTAGTTAGAGATAACTGATGGACGCTTTGTCGGGCATAAAGAATCAATGTTTTGTTTTAAAATTGCACGTTTCCTGGCCTAACTGTGTCAGTATAGATAAAAGAGGGTACAACGATGCGAAATATAAACATATACTTATATTTTTTGACAGTCGTTACGGGTCGTCAGAAGCCCGAAAATCTGACAGCCAGTCTTACCAAGGGGTATCGTATTGCCCAGTTACTGGGTTGTGGAGGTCAGATAAGCAGTAGCTCTATGTAAAATACTGGTATTCAGCTGCATCCGGTTAGACTGGAATCCGACCCCAACGTAGTTGGGAAAAGGCTAGGCAGATGATGAATGATGCGAAATATAAACGTTTACCTATTTTAACTTTTATTCACAAACATCACATCACGCCTTGTTTCCCCGCCGAAGGGTTAGGCAGAGAAGTACCTAAAGTAATACACTCACAAGTCACAACCGAATTCTTTTTCTGTCCTTGAAAAAGGAGTGAGTTTGTTTGTTGTATGTTTAAATAAATACAGGGTTATTTGTAAAACACCAGAAACCTCTTAAGAGGTCATTGTACTCATCATTATGAACAACTTTTAATCAGCTGTTCCTTACATTTTGACGAGTTATACGAACATTAATGTAGGGAACAGCTGATTTTTTTTTCGCGATTTCAGGTTTGGTCCCATAGTAAATGTTGTTCATAATGATGAGTACAATGACCTCTTAAGAGGTTTCTGGTGTTTTACAAATAACCCTGTATATCACTGATAAAAGCAGTGATAGCCTAGTGGTGTGACCGTCGGACTGCCAAGTCATAGGTCTCGAGTTCGAACCCAAGGCACGCACCTCTGATTTTTTGGATTCATGTGCATATAAAGGAAATTACGAACATTAGTGACATATTACATTATTTACTGACACTCATAAATTTTATTACCTAAGTACATAATTGGCATACAAACCACTACATAGTATAAAACAAAGTCGCTTTCTCTGTCCCTATATCCCTATGTATGCTTAAATCTTTAAAACTACGCAACGGATTTTGATGCGGTTTTTTTAATAGATACAGTGATTCAAGAGGAAGGTTTATATGTATAATTTGTCGACATATTATGCGGGCGAAGCCGCGGGCGGAAGCTAGTATTGTATAATTATCACTTGTTTAAAAATCTGTGAAGGAATACATCGTGAGGAAACATGTCTTTTTTTATTTTTTTAAGGCTGGTAAATCATCCAATGACTGCTCCCGCTCTGGGTGGAGCGGAAGGGAGTGTCAGACTGTTACCGACTAAAACCAATCCATGTTCCTTCCATAGCCCTTTATGTTCCGGGGTAGCGGTAACCCTTTCGGACAATCCCGCTTACCTGGCAGGCTTGGCCCTGAGGGGCCCCTTCCTATGATGACATCTCTTTGAGGCGCGCGTGGAACATATACGCGCCGTACGGCACGGGTCTGGTGCTGATCGGACGGTGAGTCACCTATTACTCACCGTCCGCTGGCCCGCGCCTACGGTGGCCGGGAGTCGTCACGTGGCTCCCGACGCCCGGGGCGTCTCCCGCGGCGGCTGAGACGGGAGGACCTTTCTCTCTCTCATCCCGCCACCTCCTTCGCGAGCATGACTTTTTCGGGGAAACATGCCTAAGAGATATTTCTCAATAGCATGTGAAGCTAAGTCAGAGGCCTATGGGCAGCATAATAACTCTGACATCAGGTTAGTTACTAACCACACGAAGAACAAGAAGAATATATCACTCACCTCATAAAACCAGCCGAACTTATCATACGGTATGGTAATAGGGAGCTCGGGCATCTGTGTCGCTATATCCAGCACTGGGTCCCTGATGCCGTCAAACATCCATGACGTCACGTTCGCAGTCAGGAACATGTTTCTGTGGTACAGGCGGAGGAATGCTTCCACTCCTAATCTGATCACGTAGTTTTCATTGCGCATCATGTAGGCTACTGTCTGTAAAATATTGATAATTTAATAATAGTGCGAAGCAGTGTGGAATAGTTTCAGAGATGGTACTGCTTAGTAATTTAAACGACCACTGCTTTGGGATCAAGTCTAAATTTTCCTACTAAAATACAATATATCTACACAATCAAAATGTACCTATGGCGCAAGGAGCTCGTGGCTCAGTACTAACAGCCGCTACGCTTGCCGGAATGGCCGTGGATGGGTGACCATGTTTACATAACGAGACTCTTCCGTGCCTCGGAAAGCACGCTTAACCGTTGGTCCCGGCTGTCATTTGTGCATCTTTGACATTTGTTACGGGTCTTCAGAAGCCCGAAAATCTGACAGCCAGTCTTACCAAGGGGTATCGTATTGCCCAGCTACTGGGTTGTGGAGGTCAGACAGGCAGTCACTCCATGTAAAATACTGGTATTTTAGACTGGAAGCCAACCCAAACATAGTTGGAAAAAGGCTAGGCAGATGATGAATCAAAATGTACCTATGATTAGTTGTCACAATAAAAACCGAATAAGAGTCAAGGGGGCCAACCACCAAGACCTGGGACTCGAACCCAGGCCCTCATGCTCAGCAGTAGCGCTTGAGACCAGCAGGTCAACGAGGCAGTCAAACTCAGTTTCATCAAAGTGGTTTAGCTTGCCAATAAGAAGAACTTACCGCAATAATCGGGTTGATGCTGGTGATGTTATCAGCAACAGATCCAACAGACATGTCCGGCTGGAAGTGCCACCAGCGCTGGTTGTAGAACGTCAGCGTGCTGTTGCTGTCGTTCCACGTCAGGTTCACCTGTTGAAGAACCATCAAAATCATCATTTCAGTCGAAAGTCGTCCACGACTGAACAAAGGCCACCCCCTAGCACCGCTACTTCAACCGGTTCTGTGCATCTCGAATCCAGCGGATTTCTGCAGCCCTATAAGGTCATCGGTCTACCTTGTGGAAGGCCTATGTTGAAGAGTACATAGATGTTAAAATGATGTTATAATTATGTTTAAAGGTTCTTCCTGCTGCCTTCCGTGTTCCCTACTATCAAAGTAAGGGGGAAAGCGCTTGCCCGAATAGACATAGACGAAAGACGTATAAAATTCAACCGGAAACTTTTGAATGCCGTGCCAGGTGCCTGAGTAACTATGTACAGGTGTTTTGCCTTTTTTTTTTGAAGTTGGGAAGTCATTAAATGACACCTCCCGCTCTTGGTGAATCGGAAGGGAGTATCAGACTCTTACTGACTAAAACCCATCCATGTTCCTTCCCTAGCCCTTTATGTTCCGGGGTAGCGGTAAGTAACCCTTTTGGACAATCCCACTGACCTGGCAGACAGGTCTTCAAATAAACATGTTGTTTATGACATGGGCTAATAGTTTTGTTCTACTATTTAACTGCATCAAAGTCAAAGTCAAAGTCAAAACATTTATTTCAAATAGGCACAAGAATGGCACTTTTGAACGTCAAAATGAACAAGAAATAGAACTGATTCTAGTCGCCCCTTCCAAAAAGTAGTTTCGTGTGGAGAAGAATGGGCAAGAAACTCCACCGTTACTCTTTTAAAATGTTTCACAATGTTTTGTATACATGTATTATAACATTATATGTGAAGACGATGTACCCAGAATAAAAACAATACATCACAAAAGGTGAAAAGAAAAACACATGTAGCAGTGGCAAGTAAACTTAATGGGTGTTTCCGTTTTCATCCCAAGTTTTCATCCCACGAATATTTTATTCCGTTTTCTACCCAAATCTTAGTCCGTGTTCTACCCACAATCATAATAATAGTTGTTTTTTCCGTATTCTACCTAAAATATATTCCGGTTTCTACCCACTGCAGTTTATAATTGTTTTTTTGTACAGACAGAAAAATAATCTTAAACTATTTAAACTTTGTATACTTATAATTTGATGAATAGGTACTTATTTACGACGTCACTTCCTTGGCACAGACGCGCATACACACACACACAGGCACAGACACTATGTCTATTTCATTCAGCCGGAGAGGGAGTGAAAGAGAAAGCAATATTTCTAAAGAATATTGCTAATCTGTTATACCCTTTGTTTCTCTTATCTGTTAGTTAGTCGTAAGTGATCGACAGGAGCATAGTTGCTGTGAAAGTGATATTAAAGCAGTTAAAATGCAAAATCCAGGTCCAAGTACCAGTAAAAACATTGATTCCGAAGTTTATTTTACCCTGTCAAAAAGAAACAAGCCAGTGTTAGTGTGTGGTGGTAGAGAATTCCATAAAAAAAGAGTGAATAAGGACAATTCCATAATATGGCGATGTGCGAAAGCGCCTTCTTGCTTTGGCATTATAAAAACAATGGACAGTGAAATTATTAATAGAAGTGGACACGCTAACGTTACTTACATAAGTTACTAAACAGTTATGTACTATGCCGTGGGTTGAAAACGGAGTCCATTTTTGTTGCGGGTTGAAAGCGGAATAATTATTATTATTTTTAACTCCTGGGATGAAAACGTGGGATGAAAACGGAAACACCCAACTTAATTATGTCATAAGTGCATGGTGCTCACATATTTACAAACATTCTAAAAGTTAATAATAATAAATTAATCAATGTGTGAGAAGTTATTCCAATATAATAAAATAATATGGTACAAATTATAAATTATTACCTGATTTACTTAGCAACCAGTTTGATTTTGTCTAGACACTAGATTGTCCTGTGGAGCAGGACCAGCATGTTTCCAAGCATCCTTATCTTTGATATCATCATATTTTATGCCCCATAACGTTTTTATGTAGGAAAACAAAAGCGAAAATAAATTGAATTCTTAGTTTAGTTGTTTATGTATTAAAATTGCATGAGATCAATCAAACAAGCCTTTGCAATTCGCCATCTACGTATTATATTATACGTAGCTCCGCTGCAATGGAATCTGCGATCATATAGTCATGCATTTAGTCATCATTATACTTTTCTCGACCGCACTTTCTCATCGTACAATTCGCTAAAAGAAAAGCGACGCGCGACGGCAGCCGAACTCACCCGGCTCACACGCAGCTCGCAGGGAATTAAATACCTAAACATTCTTCGTATAAAAATTTTAGTAGTCGTGAAAACAATCTGCAAACTAGAATACTTATTTGTTTTCTTTATTCTGTACGTTATTACATAACACAACATCACGCCACACCTATAGTACACCTATATTTCGCTAGTTAAGTTTAAGTGTATTGCCAAGGACCGGGCACAAGTCCAGAGTCCGGGCTGCTCCTGAGAAAATAATGCAAAATATATAGAAAATGATGGACTTAGTTTTAAAATTCATCCATCCATTCCATCCATGAAGTTTCTTGCCAGATTTTTGAAGATAATAACTTACTTATTTCTACAATAGGTACCTACTACAATCAAAAAAGTAAAATCACTATGAAATCATCATCGTGAAGAAACCTGGACTGATAATCCTAATTGTAACTAATAATATTAGCTCGTGCCTGCTCAAAAAGATGCCATTGCCCTGTCGTGGAACTTTAATAGGCTGGTATTATTAATACGTACATACAGACGCCACCAAATCAAGCTATCCCCAACTGTCAAATTTTCGCGATTGGAAATGATCTTTATGCTTTTGTAATAAAGTTGAAAAACTATCAAAGAATATTCATAGATTAGGGTAGGTAGCTTGATGATGTGGCTTCTGTACAAACGTCGACATTCGCAACTTCGTTTCCAAAACCTAGAAATACTTTTATACTTAATGCCATTAAAATGTGGTTAGTTATTAAAAGTCACGGTTGTCTTATTATTCGTTCTTATACAGTTGTGTTGGTTGAGGAAAATAACAAAACAAGTTTATCGAAGCAAAACGAATGCTGTACCTATTTGCAGAATGCATTAGTATGAGGTAATTTTAATATTCTGTATGTAAGCATATTCAATTGATGAATACATTTATCAATTTTTTTAAATATGCTGTCTTGTCGAATGCATTAAGTATACAGACGCCAGCACATCAAGCTATCCTTAACTGTCAAATTTTCTCAATTAAAAATGAACCTTATGCCTTTGCAATAAAGTTGAAATACTGTCAAAGAAATTTGACAGATTGTGGTAACTTGATGGGCCCAGTGCGGGTTCGCGGACGGTTCTAGGACATGCCGGTTTCCTCACGATGTTTTCCTTCACCGTTTTGAGAGCAGTGGTGATGAAATTTAATACACAAAGTAAAGCGCCTACTTGGGTTCGAAGTCACAACTCGTGAGTCGAGGCCGATACCAGTGGATGATTCTCCACACTCAAAAAAAAAGCATGGATGCGTGAATCAAATGCACGTGCTCACATCATTATCATAGTTACTACAAATAATCATAATAATCCTGTTAGCAAAGATACTATGATAACAATTGAAGACATGAATGGATGAAGGTTATCATCATCATCTGCCTAGCCTTTTCCCAACTATGTTGGGGTCGGCTTCCAGTCTAACCAATATTTAACATGGAGCGACTGCCTATCTGACCTCCACACTCCAGTAACAGGGCAATACAATACCCCTGGGTAAGACTGGCTGTCAGATTTTCGAGCTTCTGACGATCCGTAAGTAACGATTGCCATAGATGCACAAATGACAGCCGGGACCAACGGCTTAAGGTGCTCTCCGATTCACAAAGGAGTCTCGGTACGTAAAGATGGTCACCCATCCACGGCCAACCCCGGCAAGCGTAGCTTAATTTGATGGATCGGCCTGTGCGGCTGTTATTAATTAGCCACGAGCTCCTCAAAAAAATATAATCATATATCTTTAGTATTTTATTTTAAAAATAACTTACTTCCGAAAAAGTTATACACAGTAGATACTTAGGTATATTTGTTCGTATGCAGTCAAGTTAAGTTTAATCATATTGCTTTGACGAGAATTATCCGAAATCACCGAGTGCTATAAAGTCTCCTATCATGTAAATAAATAGGTACAACAATAAACATTCTTCAGGTAATCCGTTCGTATGAATGATTATGATACTTAGTAAGTAAGTACCTATTTATTAACATAAAATCATAATCTAATATATTAGTGATGCAATATGGCATGATCGATGACGTAATCGAAGACTCTTCAGTTGTTCACTTAGAAATTAAGATAAAAAAGTACCTAGGTATGTTCTTTAATCTAATATGGCAAAACTCGTGTAAACCTACTAATACCAACTTATGTATTACCCATAATTGTAAATAAATGCTATTCTATTCTATTCTATCATAGGCAGATCGTCAACCGACGTATTTTGCCAGTAGGTAATGGATTTAGTATCAGAATAAGAGTATTTATTTGTAAAACATACGTATTTACATAAAATGTTGCGTTTGCCGTGAAGGCGTAGAAATATTTAACAAAAAAATGTTACTAAAAACTAAATAGAACAAAAATAGACATAAATTATAAAATATATAAACATTATCATTTATAGAATCTGGAACAGTATAATAACATTCAGCTTTCTTAAAATTTGTTTACATACATATTTTTTTACATATTTTTTATACTATAGGGTGTTTTGTTATAAATTTTTAACCTTTTGAACGCCATTGTCACATGCAGGTTACAAGCAAGCGCATGCCCGTGTATCAACGACACAAATATGTGACAATGCGGGTACACTATAACGCGAAATAAACAATTAAATCATTACTTTTTGTGTGTGATTATATAGATTTCCAAAAAATTAAAAGACACCATGGATATTGGCAAAATTCATGATAACAAGAAGAACTGCTGGGGAGTTTGTTGCGCCACTTCTTCTTTCCAGCTAAAGCACTAGGAAGTGGTGAAGGGTCGGCGTTTTTGGGGGACTGTCGTCTGTAATCTTGACCTTCAAAAAGTGCTGTTTTTCAGCCTAGTTTGAATAAATTGATTTTGAAATAAATTTGCTTAGCTTGGCGTGGAGGGCACGCGCGCGCCTATATGCTCTGACGTTCAAAAGACATGATGATAAACATGCATGACTCATCATAGTCATAATTATCATTCCTCCTTTGCCCTTATTCCAATTAGTCTGCGGTCGGCGCAGCATATTACTACATAGTGTAAAACAAAGTCGCTTTCTATGTCCCTATATCCCTATGTATGGTTAAATCTTTAAAACTACGCAACGGATTTTGATGCGGTTTTTCTTAATAGATAGAGTGATTCAAGAGGCAGGTTTATATGTATAATTTGCCGACATATTTTGCAGGCGAAGCCGCGGGCGGAAGCTAGTATACTTCTAAACTTCAGTATTAGTCGTCATCTCAGTAGTCACCCTCTTTCTGGCCATATAATCTTTCCCACAACCTATTCATCGTTTCTTTGGTCTTCCCTACTCTTATTGCCATCCACATTCATGATTAAAAACTTTCCTCAACACATTTTACCGATATTTTCCTCATCCATCTGAAATTTTCCTCCCAAAACAGCACTATTTAACGGTTGTTCCTCATTTCTCTGCCTACCTACAGCCAGGATGTTGTCGCTTCTACCAATGCGAAATAAGAAGAATAATACAGTGCATTAATGTAAATGGCGAAGCCATAAACCAATATAATTATTTTCTTCCAACTCTATACATAGGAGTGATTATATTATGTAACCGAATTTAGTCCTACAGTATTTATGTTTATGCGATAGACGGAAACAAAAATGCGTAAAAATGCAAATAAATATTCTAATCTATTGCAAGTGCTGCAGAGTATGAAGTCCTGCACTGAGTTCGATTCTCGTATTGGGCTGTGTTACTGGGTTTTTCCATCTGGAATTCCTCATTAACAGCCCGGAGTCTGAATTTGCGCTCGTTAGATGGTAATAGGCTCCCCCTCTATTACATGGAACTTGTTACATATACATATACAACTCTATCTAATCCTCCGGGGAGTACACGAATAAACCACACGTGTATTCGGTAAGTTAACTAAATAACATACAATTTATAAAAGATATAAATTCATTCAAACACACATAACATACTGTCGGTAACGTATAACAATTAAAATTACACGAAATACATAACATAATGTTACTGCACTCGCTATTTTACGCTACTGTAGTTTTACGGAACAAAAACCAGGTTAATGAGTTTCATGAACACTCACATACATACAAATATGTAGCGGTCAATCACTTGCTTACTCCACTTTAGTTAATAAGAATAAACAAAGTATTGTGAGAATCATTTACAGGTACTTAAATAATTACATTTTGGAACTAGATTACTCGAAAAGGCGAAATTCTTGAATACATAGAGGATCCAATTTTCAAACCACTTTTGCTCGAATTCCTGTCAGCTCTTTGGAAGTGGAAGCATAGAGTACGTACAACGGGCCTGCTTACGGTGAGTAATGGGTGGCTCACCGTTCGATAAGGACCAGGCCCGTGCCGGTCAAGAGGCCTGTGCCCGTGGAGGGGCCAATTAGGACCGATGCCTGCCAGGTCGGTGGGAAGCGGGATTGTCTGAAAGGGTTACTGCTTCCCCGGAACACAAAGGGCTAAGGAAGGAACATGGATGGGTTTTAGTCAGTAAGAGTCTGACACTCCCTTCCAGTCCACCCAGAGCGGGAGGAGTTATTTCATGATTTCCCATTTCTAGCCATATTAGACACGGAATAACAGTCCATAGTATATACCTTAAGTAATTAAAAATGCCATTGATAATATCGTTTAATCCATTGCATCAGCAATTCGGATTCAACCAATACGAGCCCCGATTATAAATGATTCAGACGTTAATTTGTGCGGTACAAAGTTCTTCTGTAACATATTTCTTTGGTATGTTCTGTTCGGTTCTGTATCTTTCATTTAAATTATCATAACAAAAGACAACCGACTTACACAAAAACACGGTAGGTACAAAGTGAAAAATAACTTTGGTTTTGAAATCAATTTTTTTATTTTCGTTTATTTATTTATTTATTTATTTAAACTTTTCGCACACAATAAAGGTACAAAGGCGGACTTAATGCCTTAGGCATTCTCTACCAGTCAACCAAGGGTGGTGAAGAGATTAGATGGCAGGTGCTTTAAATAGTAGGAACATACAAAACATTGAGACTTGAATAAAATGGGTACATAAATAGGTTAAAACCATATATATACTAACAGTTTATACTATAATACATAACATACATAATTATTTACTATAATAGATAACTATAATATATATCATATATACATACATACATATATATATAGATACAAGGAAGACAGGTGGTGAGATAACTCTACGCTATTTGTTATGAAAATAACTCTGCAATTTCCGCTTAAATGCATACCGACTGGTAGCCGTCCTGATATCGAGAGGAAGCGCATTCCAAAGAAGAATGGACTGAATATGAAAGGAGGAATGTACAAAGTCAGAAGTATGAGAAGGACAGCGTAGGAGAAGGTTGTTAGAAGAACGCAGATTCTTAGCATGCGAAGAACAAAGATATTGGAAGTGAGAAATCAAATAAGAAGGAGGAGAGGGAGAGGTTAGGAGGGAGAAAAGAGTCGTCAATGCCCGTAAACTTCTTCTTTGGCGTATGGACATCCATTTGAGCTCAGATCTAAAGCTAGACACATGGTCATACTTACGGAGGTTGAATATGAACCGGATGCAATTGTTAAGCAATCTGTCGAGCTTGTCCAGGAAAACCGCATTCAAGTCAAAGTAGCACACGTCACCATAGTCGATGATAGGGAAAATCAAGGTCTGCACAAGCATAGTTTTCGTCTTAGCGGGCAAAAAGTTTCTCAGACGATACAACGATCGCAAAGTACCACTGACCCTTTGACTAACACTAGCGACCTGGCGTTGCCAGCTAAGTGTCGAGTCAAGATGCAAACCGAGATCTTTCACAGTAGGGGTGAAGGGTATGACGGTACCATTAAAAATAAGAGGTGGAAGAGAGCTAAGCGTCACCCTACCCATCATGCGCGAGCTACCAATTATAATGGCCTGACACTTCAAGGGGTTTACTGACACCCCAAAACTGTCAGACCACTTTTTGATAGCATCCAAGTCTCGGTTTACATCTGCTATAGCGTCTGATAAACCTTCTACCCGTGAAGCTGTATACAATTGAAGATCATCAGCATAAAGATGATACGAACACCGAAGACAATGAGTTATAAAATTAATGAAGATGGAGAATAACAATGGAGAAAGAATACCGCCTTGTGGAACACCAGCATGCAGATCACGCCAACTCGACGAGCTCTCATCAACGCGTACCGACTGCTGGCGTCCCTGAAGATAAGAAGAGAACCATTCCAGGGCCTCGGACGAAACCATAAGATGAGAGAGGATAGAAAGGAGAATATCATGGCTGACGGCGTTAAAGGCATTGGAGAAATCAATTAATACCAAAACGGTAACCTTAGTATCCTCCATTGCTTCTCTAACGTCGCCAGTCACTTTAAGGAGAGCGGACGCTGTGCTGTGCCCAGGCCTGAATCCAGACTGAAATGAGCTAACGAGGTTGTTGCGGTGAACAAACCCCGAAAACTGCTTGTGTACACAGGCCTCAAGCACTTTTGACAGGAACGGAAGAATGGAAATGGGGCGAAAGTGACTGGGTAGGGAGGGATTAGAAATTTTAGGGAGTGGGCGTACAAAGGCCATACGCCACTGGGATGGGAATTGTCCGGAATGAAGAGAAAAGTTGATGATGTGGGTAATCGGAGGGAGAAGGGTATCAAGGATCCAAACAATCATACTGCGACTGATGCCATCGCAGCCCACAGCCTTGGACTTTATGGACAGGATGATCTTTTTAATTTCATCCAAGGTGACCGGTGAGAAGTGAAATGGTTCTATAATGGGACTAGCTAGGCCATTGATTAAACCGACCGTCTGGGACAACATTTGGGAATCCAAATGACAAGTGGTTGTGAAGTGACGGTTGATATCATCAAGACCAATAGTGTTGGGAAAATCCACATGACGTGGTCTGCCGATACCAAGAGTGCCGAGGAACTTCCAGATATCAGCAGGTGAAGAAGAAGAAATGTTCTCAAGGATATGGCGGCGTTTGGCGTTGCGTATCATCTGATTACACCGATTTCTAGCAGCTTTGAAAAGGAACCGGTTTTCTTCACTGCGATCTTTTTTAAATTTACGAAAGGCTCGATCCCTGCGCCTCATCGCCATCCGAACCCCTGTCGTCATCCAAGGCGCAGGAGGACGTCGAAGTTTAATCTGCTTAACAGGAGCATGTTTGTCGTAGAGAGCAAGGACCGACCGATCGAAAATGCACAGTTTTTCGTCTACATTTGTCGCCGCTTCCAAGTGTTCCCAATTGAGGTCTGTCGCATCTTGACGAAGTTTCTCAACGTCCATGCGCGCAAAACAACGCATGTGCAGAACTTTTGGGACAGGTTTGGGCGGTTTTAGGACATAGGAGAGGAAAATGAGGTCATGATGGGAAAATCCAGGAGCAGGGCACTGACCGTGAGAGGAAACAAACGAGGGTGTGGATGTAAGGATTAAGTCAAGCCAGGTGTCGTCACCAGAAATATTGAAATGAGTAGGTTGCAGTGGAAGTATATGGAGACTAACGGACTCAAGGATATGGTGGAGTTTACTGGAGCGAGGGGTGGGGTGAGCAAGGTCAGTGTTGAAATCGCCCATGATGACGCAATGTGCATACTCTGACCCTACGGATTCCAGCGCCAATTCAAGATGAAAAAAATAATCAACGGCGGGTGGACAATAGACGACACCAAGAAGAGTCTTGACGCCTTTGACGTATACCTCCAAAAAAAGGTACTCAGCGGAAGCGTGGTATTGTGAGGGAGATGAGGCAATGATTTTGAAAGGGAAGTCGCTACGAAGATAGATAGCTACACCACCTCCTCCCTTCCCAATCCTATCATTGCGGATAAGAGTGTAACCTGGGAGAGAGTAGGTAGTGGAGAGGAGATGAGGTTTGAGCCAACTCTCAGAAACCAGGACGGCATGGGCATTGGAGTCGGTGAACGTGTCCGACAGATCACTGTAGTGACTTGGGACACTTTGCGCATTTACATGGCAGACATTAAATAAATGACCCTTCTGTTGGCTGAAGCTCCTACGCACAAATTCACCAATAGTGTCCGTCAAGGAGCTGAAACTTGCATTAGCGGATGAGCTAGAGGAATCAACGGCAGAGTAATAAGAATCATCATCAGATATCATAAAATACAAATAAAAATAATAATATAAATAACTGATAAATATGCAAATAAACTACAGAAAAATAAAATAAAATGCTTTCGCTATAGGAGCAAAACAACTATCTGTGCACCACCCACCAGCAGCACCAGTATTACATTATAATTATAATTAATAATACATGGATCTTTTGATTCAGGGCCAAAACCGGTACAAGGGCTTGTGTCTCAAAAAAATCGTAAAAAATAATCAAGCACCAAAAGATCCGTGTATTAATGCAGTAGCAAAGATACAAAGCAATAAACTTAATTAATTTACAAGAAGATCAGCATCACAAACACAAATCAAAATATGAGCAAGTTACGAACAACACGATGCTTGACATAGTTACTTGAGGAACACGGAACGCAATTTACGAGACAAGGTACGTTGAAAACAAATAACAGATTGACATTTGACAGATGACAGTGACAACTTCAGTAACACAAACAAAGTGAAGTGACAAACAAATGAAACAAATAATTTTGCAAATTACCTACCGAATGTGATATAATTGTAGTTTTAAGGTCGAAATATGAAGTTTTACGCAGGTAGACGTGTACAAGATCTAGAACTGAAATAAATGAAATGACGTCCCGAGCACCAAGAACGGATAAACACAAACACATATTGGTAGCAAACAGTTAGCTTTTACGCGCTACACTATCAGGCCTGCTACCAGACCCCGCAGATGATTCCCCGGTCTTCTTGGGGAATTTAATCAACAAGGGATTTAGTTCCTCTAACGAACAAATCTTGTGCCGTGCTCCATCGGGTGTTCGAACTATAATAACCCCGTCCTGAGTCCAGCATGCCGGCATCCCGAAGTGAAGGCGGGCTCTGCTGAACACTGTTTGCCTGGGCCTGGTTAGGAACTCCTTAATGGTGACTGTGCAGCCCTTCAATGAAGACTTCGCCTTCCAAACAGCGGATTTTAAGTCAACACTAGAGAATCTTACCAATATAGGTCTACTCGTGAGTGGACCCTTGCTGGTTGCTCCAAGCCTGTGACATGTTTTTATTGATGAAGCAGTGATGTCAGGCAGTGCCAGTTTATTCTTCAAAATGTCTAGCACAAGAGCCTTGCAATCCTCTTTATCCGCTTCGGCAAAACCAGTGAAGATCAGAGCTTTCCGACGAGATCTTGACTCCAATCCATCGACTACTCTAGAGCACTCCATGATCTGCTTCCTGAGAACTCCCAGCACACCGAACATAAGCTCACGAAACGACCGGAACTCCTCAGCAATCCTCGCCACGGTGTCTTTTGCGGGTCCGGCACATTGGATCTGTGCCTCAAGCTCACCCATCTTTTTAATAAAGCACTCCTCGAGGTTCTTCTGGGCTGATTGGATATCATCAAGTTGAGATGACATAGTGAACTGATTGAACTTGTAGTGACTGTAAAGTACTAGTGATAGGCTGGCAGGTGGTGTATTTTTATGTACTTATTATTGCATGGGATGTTTCACCAATGTAAGTACAGCTTATTTGGCAGTTTATGCAACAAATAGAGAACTTTTAAGCCAGTAATATACTAAATAATTATTTAAATTAAGATAGATTGATAAAGATGTGTGTTTACTTTTTCTACACCTACCCGCGAAAAAAAACTTTTTAATGCCAGACTTCCCAAATTAAAGTTAAGTTCCCTTTGTAGTGTTTTTTGTGGAAGTCAGTTATATTATTTTATTGTAAAGAAGTTTAATTTTTTTAATTTTCAGTCGTTGTGCCTACTACACATATATACCTGGTATGTAAATAACAGTGACAGAAAGTTATTATAACATCATCCAAATAAGTAGAAATATACGTAGCTAACTCAAAAAATACGTAGCTAACTCAAAAAATACGTAACTAACTCAAAAGATACGTAGCTAACTCACAAAATACGTAGCTAACTCAAAAGATACGTAGGAACTCAAAAGATACGTAGTAACTCAAAAGATACGTAGCTAACTCAAAAGATACGTAGCTAACTCAAAAGATACGTAGTAACTCAAAAGATACGTAGCTCACTCAAAAACAACTCATCAGAACTTGACTACATTTATATGGGACCAATCTGGAAGTATTTCCTTTCAAATTAATCGATCCATCAACCCAAATCGACTGATTACTGACGGAGTTCTGAGGTAAGGAACAAATACGAGCTCCTCCTTTTTTGAAGTCGGTTAAAAATAGCACATTCGAAAAGAACACAAACAATACTAATTTGAATACTCGTTTTGGAGACACTGTGACGCATTTGGCAATAATGATGATTCTGCGCATCTTGTTAAACAGACATCTTTTGTTTTTACCTTATGTCGTCATAGTACAGGAAACACTTACGTTATGTAATGTAGCCGTTATGTAATGTAACGAGAAAACATCATAACAACACAATCTAGCCTTCTAATGGCAGCTGTAATGCATTAGAATAAGTATTGCTAAATATGTAGATACAATTTTCGAAACGACATAATTCTTGTGCTGCATACCCCATTATAGGTTTTGCAATTACCTACATAAAAAACGAAAACCGAACATAGATTATTATCAGTCGTATAAACACGACTCGAAAACAAGTGTCGTGTTACGAAGATGAAAATTTACAAGATTTTCGGGATATTTACTAAAATGAGATTGTTATAATCTAGACGGAACTTCACGGGACTTGTAACAAAGATGTGTGTTTTAGGCTCCCTACGGATGAATTCATATTTTACTATCTAACATCATAAACTCCTATGCGGGAAGTGAAGACAGTCTTATCGTACTCCATCGCGATAAATTACTGATGAGATTAACGATTAAATGGAATCCTAATACAATGGAATGCGATAGGTCGCATTCCATTAATAAAAATATAAAATGTACTTATGCATAAACAGTAGGTACTTTTTTTTTTTTTTTGGGAAAAGCAAACAATTGAACAGTATGTTTCTATATATAATAACTATTGAGTAATTTGTTTACAACCAACGCAGTGAATTACCCTGCAATCGCCCATAACGACTTACTAACATGCATTTAGGTAGGTACTAAAAATTACGAAAATGTATTATATTATCTATGGTAAGCCGTTCTGTTTTACTATTCGCTTCGGTGCCGTGGAAAAAAAAATGATTCGATCATTTGATCCATATTCATCATCATCCTATGAAGTGTTTGTCTTAGGTCTCGGGTTCGAATCCAAGTCACGCACCTCTGATTTCTCGGATTCATATGCGATTATCACTTGCATAAAAATCGGTGAAGAAAAACATCCTGAGGAAACCAGCATACCTGAGAGAAATTACTCAACAGTGTGTGAAGCTAGGTCAGAGGCCCATGGGCAGCATAAAAACTCTGACACCAGGTTAATAACTAACCAAACAAAAAATAAAGAAAAAAGTAAAGACAATCTATCCATCGTTTCTTTGGTCTTTCTCTACTTGTATATCCACATTCATACTCCTTAGCTTCTTTCATAAATATAGGACTAACATATTTTGATGAAAGACAAACTCAAAATTACCATTTCAATTATGGTTTTCTTTAAGTATTATTTTTTAACTTCACTACATTCATCTTCTTAAGAACTTGTGTTGTGTAATTATTTATCTCATTTTATGCTGCACTGGTTGACGTCATCAAGTCAACGCCTCCTGTCGCAGATAACCAGCGCTATGCTGTCTCGCAGAGGACCACAACATTATGCATAGCAATGACGATATCGCGTGGACGTGACGCATATTTTCCCCTTTTTCTTTGTCTCATTTAACGGAAATAAAAGTATTGTCTTTCTTTCTCTTTCTACCAGGCATATCATAAAAGAACAACTCACCTTTGTATGTGACTCCTTGAACACGTAAGGGCCCATCTCCACGACACTCAGCTTCTCTGCTGTCCCGGCCAGTATCTCGTTAACATTACTGATGTTGAAAAAGTATATCTCCAGGTACATAGGAATCGGTGTCTCCCGCCATATGCTGAACGACATTGATTCCGTTGTTAAGACCATCATCTGGAAGAAAATAATAAGTGTTGAAGAAAGTAGAATGTCTCGTCTTTGGGATCAAGTTCTTTTAACTGAACAGACAGCTGTACTGCTGGGTAGTTTGTAGCGTCAGTTCTTCTTCCCAGCTTAAGTACTAGGAAGTGGTGAAGGGCGGGCGTACCGGGGGACTCTATAATGTAATTTTAACGTTCAAAAAGTGCTGATTTTCAGCGTAGTTAGAATAAATGACTTTTGATTTTGGTACGGGATGCGTTCACAACCATTCAATACGCTTCCTTGCCCGATAAAGCATCATTCAACTTTTCCAATAGTGCCCTTTAACGGCTGGATACTAAGCAGAACTCGAAAATATTGTCACTTTATATAAAATAGGCGATCGCCATTCTCCCGAAAGCTCTTTATCATCGTGGAAAAGAAGAATTAGTAATAGAAAATGTGTTATTTTCGATTCCACAGCCTGTCGAATGGTTGTTGATAGCTCTGCTGAACTATTATTCATCAATAGTGGACAATGGGTATTCGGATTTCTATATTTTTGATATGACACTAATTTTCATGGGACACCAGCATGTCATGTTATGAGTCATGTAAGCGGGATTGTCCGAAAGGGTAACCGCTACCCCGGCACATAAAGGGCTACGGAAGGAACTGACGTAGTAAGAGTCTGACACTCCCTTCCGCTCCACCCAGAGCGGGCATTGGATGATTTCTCAGCCTTAAAAAAAAATGTCACCCTGCATGGGCGAATGTGGGCCATTATAATTATTTTTATTATTACGTCAAAATAGCCAGGGAAAGGCCTATGTCCTATAAGTATGTTAATCGACTTCAAAAGACAAGATTTTCCTGCTATGGTCATTCCGGTATAGGAATGAATACAGTCTTTGTTTGTCAAAAACTAACAATAACCCGGAAAAGCTATACAACTATAATTAATCAATACAGATTAGTATTGGAAAACTACAGATCACTACGTTATCAGTAGCAACCTTATCAGAGCTCAAATATTATTCACTGTTGACTGGCATATCAATTATCATCATTCATCATACAAAAAAGTGTTTTTAGTAAAACCTATTTTTTTAGAAACGCTTCCGCTGCCCAAAAAGAAATAAATCTGCGTCTATCCTTTTCCCAACAATGTTGGGGTCGGCTTCCAGTCTAACCAGATGCAGCTGAATACTAATATATTACATGAAGCGACTGCCTATCTCACCTCCACAACCCAGTGAGTAATTGGGTAATACGATACCCCTGGGTAAGACTGGCTGTCACTTTCGGGCTTCTGACTACCCGTAACGACTGTCAAAGATCCACGAATGACAGCCGAGACCAACAGCTTAACGTGCTTTCCGAGCCACGGAGGAGTCGCGATATGTAAAAATCCACGGAACCCATCCACGGAACAACCCCGGAAAGCATAGCTTAACCTGATAGATCGATCGGTTTACTTGAAATAAATGATTAGGAACTTTTTTTAGGAGCTCGGAGCTAAGTAATAATTGCCGCACTTATTACTTAGCTACGAGCTCCTAATCATTTATTTCAAGTAAGCCAGTGATGAAGAAGAAGAATAAGGCTGGTTATGGAAAACAACGTGCAAGAAACTCCACAAAAATGTAGGTTTGCTTACCCTTCGTAACTGTGAAGTGAACAATGGTGGCCAGAATACCACCATCACAGCCCCGGAGACCACCAGGAACGAGCCAAAGCCCAAAAGGAGCCCGCTCTTCAGCCCCGTAGACACCATCTTTATTTCTTTAAATTACCTGCGAAAGAAATTAAAATAATATAAAATAAAGTCACTTTTCGTGTCGTATTCGTATATGATCTGTGATTCAAAACTAGACAATGGATTTTTATACGGGTTTTTTTTTACCATAATTCTGAGAATTTATTTCGGATGGTTATTGAATAATAATACGTCAAATAATATAATCGAAATAATCATAAATAATCTTAAATCTATACTAATATTATAAAAAGAAAACATTTTTTGTTTTTCTATACTAATATTATAAAGAGGAAAACTTTGTTTGTTTGTTTGTTTGGTTGTAATGAATAGGCTCAAAAACTTCTTGACCGATTTTAAAAATTCTTTCACCGTTGGAAAGCTTAGTTTTCTAGGAGTAACATAGGCTACTTTTTATCCCGGGAAAAATAACGGGTCCCACGGGAAAGACCACGGGAGCGAAGCCGCGGGCAAAGTGCTAGTATTAAATAAAATAAAGAACCCTCGATGCTCTGTCGAATCGTAAAAACTGGACGAAATTGGGACAATCCCGCTTTACATAGTTTCACTGGACATGCCTTCAGTCAGGAGTTAGGACAGGAATCACGCTGGTTGGTGACTGCAAAACCAGCTGACTAAGATTGCATCATGACATTGCTGCTTTTTACTAAGGTATTATTTTGTTAAATCAGATGAAATAATTTCTCATTGCATAAGGAATTTTATAAAAAACATCATAACCTGCCTAGGCTTTCCTTAAATACCAACGATAAATGTGTAGAATCAAGTTCTAACAACTAAACAGACAGCTGTGCTGCTGGGGAGTTTGTTGCGCCACTTATTCTTCCCAGCTAAAGCGGTGAAGGAAGGAAGTGGTGAAGGGTGGGCGTTTTTGGGGACTGTTTTATGTAACTTTAACCTTCAAAAAGTGCTGCTTTTCAGCCTAGTATGAATAATTAATGACTTTTGATTTTGAGTTGGGGATGGTGATGATGGTCGGCTGCCAGTTCAACTGGAGGCAGGGGAATACCATTTTATGACATGGAGCAATTCCCTATAATCTGTCCTCCACAACTCAGCTATCACGATAAGACTGGCTGCCAGAGATTCATGAAATCTCATTGAGTCTGTAAAAAGAGGTCAATGTTATTTAATCGATCAATCGTTGCGTGATGTAAGAAATATATTACAAGTATTATTTCCTAGCGTAGTTTCCTGATAGTGGTAACTTAACAGTACATAGATATTAAATCACATTGATATTTTCCGGTATCAGATTAGCGCATAACTAGCTATCTTTGATAAAAACTAATTCCGTGTTCATCGCGATTGCTTTGCACGCGTTGCAAAGCTGAAAAGCTTTGACCGTATTTTTCTTTGTTACTTTGCAATAAAGACTGATGCTAAAGAAGGGCTGTATAATATTAATATGATCTATGTAACCAATATTTTGTAATCATATTTTGTTCTCCATAGGTACCTACTGCTTTGGAATGGGCAACTAGCTTCATCTCTCTGACTGACCGACCCCTTGACAATTCAAAAGTGCCTGTAATTTTGTTTATTTGAAACTAGCTTCCGCCCGCGGATTCGCACGCATAACATGGCGACAAATTATACACATAAACCTTCCTCTTGAATCACTCTATCTATTAAAAAAAAACTGCATCAAAATCCGTTGCGTAGTTTTAAAGATTGAAACATACATAGGGATATAGGGACAGAGAAAGCGACTTTGTTTTATACTATGTAGTGATAAGTACTTTGAGTTTGAGGGCTCCAAAATTGAATGGATTGCAATTTCAGTGACATTGCAATAAGCGTAAAAAAGTATTTTACCTACATAAGAAGGTATTTGGGTACTATTTGTTGTTAATAATGGGGATGATGCCTAGGTAAAATATAGAAATTATATCAAGTCCGTTAATTAGATAATAAAAATATTAGACACGTTTTTTATTAGGATAAAACAATTAATAATAAAGCATCAGGTCACAGCAAGCTCACTTCACCAAAGTTTTAACAGTGAGATTTTTACAGAATAGACCGGTGGCAGGTCTACAGGTCGACAGGTCTATGTGACAATTAGATACTTTCAAACTTATTTGAGTTTTAATTTACTGGAAATTGTTAGCAAAAGTGCTAGCTATTACGAGACCCTTAGGATAAACTACTTTTTAATGTCTCTATTTAACAGACAGCTGTGCTGCTGGGAGAATGCATGACTATTTTATCTTTGAAAGGTGAGAACAATGAAGACACGTTGTTACCAGCTGTGTTCAGATACTATGCTTATCAGTTAATCTGCTAAGCTTATGATTATTTATCATTAAAATAGTTTAGGAAGAGATAGGGTCGAATAATTCAATATTTTAATTTGCTTAGTTTTACAAGAGATTAGGCAGTAATTAGGATTACCATGATTTTTATATGATTTACTAACTTAAACTATGCCATTCATTTAATTCTTTATAGTAATTAACTTACTTAAAATGGAGAATGTCTTTGTGTAATTATATGTACCATATATACGTTGGACTTACTATAATGAATCAGACTGTGTCTGCAAATGATTAATTGATGACCGCAAGAATTGTTATTAGCTCTAATGTTTTGTTTTAATTTATTAATAAAATAGATCTAAAGTCTCGATTAATTTCAAGGTTTATAATTATTCATCTATATCTATATCTATACATATAATAAAACAGTAAAAAAACTGTGTCTGTACATTGAATATATTAAAAAAAAAATAATTGAGGGGGGTTTAGAAACAGTAATAGAGCATGAATCCAAAAAAAAAAAAATTGTCTGTTTGTCTGTTTGTTTGTACACGCTAATCTTCGGAACTACTGGACGGATTGGAATGTTTTTTTTTTGTTGTATAGGTATTAAGTCTGGGCAACATATAGGCTATAATTTATCTTGGAAACTTGAACACCTGATGCAGAACCGCAACAGACCAGCTAAACTATAAGAGACACAAAAATGATACCTTAGCAAAAATTGTTCCACGTGATTAGCATTTTCTGCTGAGAGAATAAATTTGAAGATCTGGAACACCTGATGTGGAACTCCAAGAGCCCAGCTACACTGTAACATATATAGGAATGACGTCTTAGCAAAAGTTGTTCGGTCTGATGGGCATTTCCTGTTGACTTATAAAAATCGAAGATCTGGAACACCTGTTGTGGAACTCCAAGAGCCTAGCTACACTATAACATTATATAGGAATGACGTCTTAGCAAAAGTTGTTCGGTCTGATGGGCATTTCCTGTTGACTTATAAAAATCGAAGATCTGGAACACCTGTTGTGGAACTCCAAGAGCCTAGCTACACCATAACACATATAAGAATGACGTCTTAGCGAAAGTTGTTCAGCCTGATGAGCACTCTCTGTTGATGTATAAAAATTGAAGATCTGGAACACCTGTTGTGGAACTCCAAGAGCCTAGCTACACCATAACACATATAGGAATAACGTCTTAGCACAAGTTGTTCAATCTGATGAGCACTCTCTGTTGACTTATAAAAATCGAAGATCTGGAACACCTGTTGTGGAACTCCAAGTGCCTAGCTACAACATAACACATATAGGAATGACGTCTTTGACGTCTTTGTTGTTCAATATGATGGGCATTTCCTGTTGACTTATAAAAATCGATGATCAGAAACATCTGATGTGGAAATCAAAGCTATCACTAATTTTACTGTGTAATTATAAAATAACATAAACTGGGAGTACCTGCACGCGGTGAAGGCGGTAACAGTTTAGGACTGATTTCGATGACGATGGTATATCATTGAAAATTTGACTCTACTGGCCAAAACTCCTATTTATTTTTTATTTTATCGTATGAATATGCTTTCGGGCTTATGTTGTTTGAGTGTTTAATTTCCTTTTCCATTTATCTTCGTGACACTGTAGCCTACCCGGTAACGCAGGGGAGCAGTCATTTTAATTTAGATTTTTATTGATCAGGTATCTTCACAATAAAACTATGACCATGCCTAGAAAGAGGTCAAATCTTTCCCAATGTTCCAAGAGAGCTAAAAGATTGAGGATCATAAGATCCCAAGAATCTACCGAAGAGCGTAAGGAGAGACTTGATGTTGTTCGAGAACATTAGGCTGCAACTCGCTCCGTGGAAACCTCTTCGGGTCGCGAAGCACGCCTGCGTTCTCAGCGTATTCATTAGGTCTCTAGAGACCAGTGAAGAGTATGATGCACGACTGACCGCTAAACGTGAACGTCATGTATTGCCTCGCGAGTCAGAGACGTTCACGGAAAGAGAATTACGCTTGAGTTCCAAGCCATCGACTTCTAGGTCTCTAGAGGAGGAATATAATAATGCGGTTACCAAAATGAAAACGATGACAAATGGACTGTATGTTTTGGTGGTTGTTGGAATGAAATAAAACTAAAGCTCAGTGTGATAAAAGATTTTAATGGGAAAAAAACTTTTTTACAAAAAATAAAACCGACTTCCAAAAAAAACACTACAAAGTGAAAAATAATTTTGATTTCGGAAGTCGGTGTCTTCGGTTTTGTATTTTCATTTTTTGCCACCGACTTCCGAAATCAAAATTATTTTTCACTTTGTAGTGTTTTTTTTGGAAGTCGGTTTTATTTTTTGTAAAAAAGTTTTTATTTTTCACTTTTTAGTTGTGGTACCTACACAACCCCCCCCCCCCCCAAATTTTAATACCACTACCTGGTATGTAAATTACAGTGACAGGAACTTATTAGAACATCGTCCACATATATTAAGTAGAAATTTTTTAGATTTTTGTAAATTTTTCAAAAACCGCTTTTCCGATTTCGATAAAAATTTTATGGGACCATTTGGGAAGTATACCCTTTCCAACAAAAAAAGAATTTTTCAAATCGGTTGGCAAGTAACGGAGTTATGCGCGAACAAACATAAAAAAAAAATATAATATACAGTCGAATTGAGAACCTCCTCCTTTTTTAGAAGTCGGTTAAAAATGATAAAAATAACATAAATGGCGACCCCGTTGTCGCTGGCATAAGCAACAGGGTCCGCGTACGAAGTCGCGGGCAGAAGCTAGTTAATAATAAATTCAGCTCAATGCATTTCGTAAAATCATGAGATGTTTATCTCGACTGCTGGTTTAGTTATTAAACTTAATAATCTATACTTCACTACATAGTATAAAACAAAGTCGCTATTTTTGTCTGTTTGTTGGTCTGTATGCTTAAATCTTTAAAACTACGCAACGGATTTTGATGCGGTTTTTTTTAATAGATAGAGTGATTCAAGAGGAAGGTTTATATGTATAATTTGTCGACATATTTTGCGGGCGGAGCCGCGGGCGGAAGCTAGTCTATTATAAAGCTGAACAGTTTGTTTGTTTGAACGCGCTAATCTCTGGAACTACTGGTTCGAATTGAAAAAATATTTTGGTGTTGGATAGTTCATTTATCGAGGAAGGCTATAGACTATGTAACATCACGCTACGACTAAAAGGAGCCGAGCAGCGAGTGAAATCGCGCGGGACCAGCTAGTATACTATGTATAAGAACCTTCTTATTATAGCCCATGAGGATACTGGAGTTGTATTTAAATTAGATGCAACTCTATGCATCTTTATGAAGGTGCGTATTTTTAATTTTAATGTCATTATTGCAATCTATCAATCTTGCAGATTCAGCAATGTGTAAGATTTTATTTAATTAAAAGGCTAGCACGAATGCCGTCCAGTGACTGCTCCGTTTATTCATGGTATGTATGGGGCAAAGGAGGACTCCTCCGTGCCTCGGAAAGCATGTTAAGCCGTTGGTCCCGGCTGCCATCTGTGCATCTTTGACAGTCGTTACGGGTCGTCAGAAGCCCAGAAATCTGACAGCCAGTCTTACCAAGGAGTATCGTATTGCCCAGTTACTGGGTTGTGGAAGTCAGATAGGCAGCTCCATGTAAAATACTGGTATTCAGCTGCATCCGTTTAGACTGGAAGCCGACGACAACATAGTTGGGAAAAGGCTAGGATGATGATGCGTGGGGCAAAGGAGAATGGTCTTTAGATATCCAGGATGTCGAAAATCCGAATAAATAGAGAACCGACAGCGTCCGAATAAATAGAGAAATCGAGGCATAGAGATTAGTTTCTGCTTTTTTTATCACACAATATGGCCTTGACATCATTATTTGAAAATTGTTTTTTTTATATATTTGATATTCGAGATGAGTTCTTACATACTATTCGCAACTGCACAAGTAGGTCGGCGAGATAAAGAATTATTTGATGTCAATAACTAAATAACAAACATTTTTTTTTTATTTGGCGTAATTTTTAAACTTTTGTAGGAATTTACTTTATTTATTTTCATTACTGATATCATCGCATTATTTGGTAGGTTTGCTATTTACCAGGTAATTTAAATTCTTGAACTAATTGGCAAATAAACTTTCATAAATTAAATTGACTAAAAGTTCGAAAGACTAACTTTTTAGCGCCTCTAGAACGCGAATGTATGTAATTTAATTTAAACTACTTAGAGCGTATATACTGGAATGAAATCTAATTTGATTAGATAAGACTATTAGTTTACTTACGTTTCACAGCATTAATGTATCACGGTATTTAAACAAAACACTTGATCTTGCACGTTTTCCGTGTTGTATCTTTGGTATCGGCACATATATTTATTATAAAACACGTGAACCACTTCTCAACATCTTCGAATTGTACACTAAAACACACTAATTAAAAATAATAAACGTATCTAAATAAATAAACAAACTTTACGTGCAATTATCGTCAAGTGTTTCCGCGAATAACATTATTCCAATGAATGGTTAGATTTCTGTCAACAGTGTCAGTAACGTCAAAGTCAAAATTGATTTTAACGTTTAACGACTGTTGTATGGGGTTACTAGCGTTCTAATTTTTCTTCTACTGTAAGCACGGAAATTCTCGATCTGGATACTTAGCGAGCGAAGAATAAAGGGCTGCCCGCTAACCTTTTAATAATAATTATTATTATTGTTAGATGGCAGTTATCATCACTCCTTGATAAGTACTGCTTCTTATTCAGCTTTTTAATAAGAATAAATTAGAATCGTTCTCAAATGTCATTATTTCATGAAATAGTCATTCCGTAGTATTATTATGAACTTAGGAGGATTGTAAATACGTTAGGTTAAATGCTCTAAGTAAATACGTAGTTGCTATAGCTGCGAAACATAATAAAACCTAATACTGACATGCAAATTGCAAAAAACGTAATAAAATTTGAATTTCGCGGTCTACCAAAGCTAGAACATCCTCCATATGCAGCTAGCGTCATCCCATTGCCGCTTAAAGAAACTTTTTTTTAAATATTTGCTTTCAGAGGCTGACTACAAAGTATGCCTGTCGATACCCTCATAGGTACTCCCTAGCCCATACACTGCCATGAACACGTAGTGTTTTCTATTTTATCTCACAGTGCCCTGCACACACATACATGCTCAATACATTTTGATCCATTCTATGCCAATGCCTTCAACACAAATATATGTGTTTATTGTCCATACATTGCAATTCGTGTTGAAGGCGAAGGCGTTGAAGGAGATCGCAAGGGGTATCCTTGCGATCTCCATTTTAGGATATCCGAGTAGGGAATTTGGCGACACGTATGCGTGTTGAAGGGTGACTGAGCTTAGAATAGCACCTGACAAAAAAATGTGACAGTGTATGCGCTACCGAGAATTTTATTCTCTGAAAGGTCATCAAGCGGCTCCTTCGTGCCTCAGAAAGTACGTTAAGCCGTTGGTCCCGGCCGTCATTTTGTCTTTGACAGTCGTTACGGGTCGTCAGAAGCCCGAAAATCTGACAGCGTCTTACCAAGGACCATCGTATTGCCCAGTTACTGGGTTGTAGAAGTCAGATAGGCAGTCGCATGTCACTCATCCATGTAAAATACTGGTATTCAGCTGCATCCGGTTAGACTGGCAGCCGACCCCAACATGGGAAAAGGCTAGGCAGAACATGATGATGATATCTTGGTGTAAATAATAAAACAAAATTGCCTACATATTTCTTTATTATTGAATAAATTACAAAAAAATGCTATTCATGTAAATTCTATTCAGGCAGTATATCTGCATAAAGATATTCTTCAAATTAAGAGGTATGCTAAAATAAAACCTAAAACCGAAAAAAGTTCAAACTGCATAACTTACTGAAAAAGCATACTTTGGAATGGTCCACAAGCCTACAATTTGAGACAAGCATAACACACGTTAACTGAGTAAAAATCACAGTAAAAAAGCGATGACTCTTTTAAATACCTAATTAAGTTTCATTTAACGTTTGGTAGGCGAAAATCCTTTTCAAAACAGTAACTCGATCTCCATTTTAAAGTATCCGAGAAGGCGAGACTCTTAACTCGTACCTGAATCGATTACAAAAACTAATAGTTTCCTACTGCTGGGTATCATTCTTGTTAAATAAAAGGTTTTTCTATCAGCAAAACTTTCCGACTCGCGTTCTAACAAAATCACTGGAGAAATGTTGCCAGCAACGAAATAAATTCTACTATAATGATAGTTTTTATAATCGATTCGAATACTAATTGATATAACCCTAATCGTCCCTCGTCTACCGAGGCATTCGTAAACTAATGTATAGCAATAAGGCCAGATTCTAGAAGCTTCTGAATCTTGGCGGCGACGTCTGGGTTCTTGAGATGGTCCTGTAGAGCATGAGGATCTTGTTGCATCTGTTCGAGGATGCAGCGCATCGCGGGGTCGCGGAGGATTTGTTGCACTTCTGGGTCAGCCATCGCGCGTTTGCGGACCTGAATGAGAACAGAATGTCAGAATATTGGCAATAAAGAGACTTTTGTAGCCTTCTTAAAAAGTTTGTTTAAAAAAAAATGTATTTGTCGTAAGTTTTCGAAGAAAATATCCAAATAACACTTTTTCCGATCCAGTTATAAAACCCAGAACTCCACACAAAGCTGTAACGAAGTTTAATTTTTACTAGACTACTTACTTACGCCCGGTACCTATAACGAAAATATTATCGACACGTCGAAATTAATCACAAGTCAAGTGATGCGATTTATCATCATCATCATCATTTCAGCCGAAAGACATCACTGCTGGACATAGGCTTGCCCCTAGCCTATTCGACAGGATATGTGCTTCTCGCATCCGTTCCTGCAAGGCCTTCACAAGGTCATTGGTCCACCTTGTGGGAGGCCTTTGAACGCTACGTTTTACAATCCAATTCACACCTGGTGTAAGCACTTTGAAAATTTGTTGAGTTTATTTTCGTTCCACAAACCGAGAGTAAAAGAACCTACCTCCTCAGGATTAGAGTTAAGTTGCGTGGAGCATGCGCGGTAGCCCTCCAGCGCCTCTGCGTTGCTTGGGTCTAGCTCAAGAGCCTTCTGGTACGCGGTCAGGGCTTTAGAGTGTTGTTGCATACCCTGTAAGAAAAAAAAAGTTTAGTTATTTTTTGTATGTATGGTGTCTGGGAACAGACGCTGAGAAATGCTACCCGATTGATATATATGTGATGCTTGCAACACACTTCGTGTTTTTGTTCAAATATTAAAACCCACATAGGGCGATACAAAATGTACTCTACTAGTAATTGGAATAAAGTTGATTTTTTTTAGCCAATTAACGCGAACATATATATGTACGAATACGTAAAGCCAGCATACATTTACAATGTAACAATGGACCTATAGTCCTATGCAATAGGCAAAGCAGTAGTATAAGTTTGATATCATTCTGACTGAGGCCGAAAAAGTGATTACCAATTTAAAGTACGTACGACGTTTTGGGGTTGTGTTTTGTGACTTTTGATGTCAAAAGTGACGATTGTAGATTTGAAATAAACGACTTCTGTTTTTTTTAATTGAATCTAGCTTCATTATTTCACGGTAGCCCGTTTTCCTAATGGCGCTCACCAAAATTATGAGGCCTCTATGACACTGGCGTTTAGCAGACGTGCACGTGTCACCAGCGTGACTGCGCTTACGCAGCGTGTTCGCCTTGCGCGCGTCACGCTCACGCCGAATGGGGTTCGTTAACTAGAACGGAAACACTGGATGAGATGGAGATGTGCACGTCTTTAAAATGCCAGTGTGATCATGAACCTGAACCTTTGTAATGAAATGGTGATTAGACTACAGCGTTTAGGGATTTTAATAACGCAAGGATTGAGCTGGTTCTACGTTCTGTGAGGCGGTTGATGAAACAGAGACGACACCGGTGTAAGCTTTTTGGGGAACCAAAGTTTTATTTTTATTCTTTTTTCTTCGTGTGGTAAGTGACTAACCTGGTGTCAGAGTTTTTTATGCTGCCCATGGGCCTCTGACAAGGTCCGGTCTGACACATCAACAACTTTTGTCATCAGTACCATCCATTCCCAGAGACTATTTAAAAAATTTCCTGTGTTTGTAGTTACTCTGTCACCCACATACCCTCCAAGCTGCTTGGAGGCACAATGAGGAATGGTCGGTCTGAGGTAGTCAGTTGGTCAGATTGATTTGATGAATTATTTCTTAGGATGATATTTTGGTAATAGATTTTCCCACATAAGGCTCACTTGAACTACAGATGACTAGCTGCATTTAACGCTAAGGATATTTAAAATAATCATTCTGTCTCTGTCATCTCGTTTGTCGTGCAAGTATGCCTTAAAGCTTTAGGGTGAAAAAAAAACAAAAAACTATTGTCGTCTTTACTGAATAGTATAAGTTCCTACCTGAAGAATCTTTCCCTTCCGGATCCATCCCTTGATGAACTTGGGGTCAAGTTTGCAGCACTGGTCGCAATCTTTGAGTCCAAGGTCGAAAGCAGCCAGTTTAGTGTAGCAGGCGGCGCGGTTGGAGTACAGCTTCGGATCGTCTGGGTTGCGATGGATTGCTTCGGTGTAATGTTTCACTGCTAAGCTGTAGTCGCCTATAAATTAAAACAACACAAGCATGTTTCATTGTTTATGGCGATTTCCAAAGCGTCCGTTATACTTGTCTTTTTTTTTAAGCTCTACTGGACTCCTGTATCATAGACGCTTATACAATGTCACCCATCATGGGCATGTGACCGCCCATCATTTTCTGAATATTCATTAAAATTAGTCAATAATTAACTTTAAAAGGGGGGGTGTCTATCTTTAATATTTTTCATGTTATTCAATTTTATATTTTTGAATCGCGATTGAGAAATTGCTTTCCATTTTTTGCCATATCTCCGATGTTATTGACTCAATTTGGGTTCTGTTTATTATTACAAAAAGCCTTTGAGTTACTTTATCGGATTAAATAACATTTTTCATTCATATTTGTCGATTGTGAAAAAAAAAACGGGCGTGACGACATTTTTTTCAAAAAAAAAACAGTATTTATTTATAGTAGTATCGGGAGATTTTTTGGACTTACACATGTGTTTTATAAATAAACACTGTTTTTTTTCTTTTAAATGTCTGCAATGAAATACGAAATCACATAGAAAAAAGACCGCTCATTAAAAACTACCATTACCGCACAAAATTTAAATACATATTATGCGAAGATATAATTGCAATTAATGCTAATAAGTGTTTCATCAGATTCAAAAAATCTGTGACGGCACATTGTTATATTTCATACAAATGACATACAAATACCGCGTTTTGACAGTTCATAAAAAATATTATTTATTTATTTATATCATCACTTACAACTATTCTTACAGGTAAAACCCAATGCAATAATAATTAATGTTATTGACTACCCTTTCCAATACCCAATGACTATCACTCACCTTTCTTAAAGTAATCATTGCCAAGTTCCTTCTCCTGTTCTGCCTTCACAGGGTCCACGTAAGCCTTCTTCTCTTCCTCGGCTATCCGTCTCTCCACCTCACTGAGCAACGTCTTGATCTCCGGGGTACGGTGCTCAGACATTGACTTCTCAAAGTATGTTTTTGCTAACTTCCATTGTTCCATCTTTTTGTATGCATTACCTGGATTTTAACAAGTGTTAGTAGGACAAAAAATGTGGTTGTTGGTAAAAAATAAGTCAAAGTCAAATCATTTATTTCAAATAGCCAAGTAAGGCACTTTTGAACGTCAAAATGAACAAGAAATAGAAATCAACAACAATAGATTCTTGTCGCCTCTTCCTAAAGGTATTTTCGTGTGGAGAAGAATGGGCAAGAAACTCCACCGTTACTCTTTTAAAATGTTTTGTACACATGAATTGTAACATTACAACAATAGAAGAAGCCGTTTACGCAGACATAAGAAATAATATGTGAGCATGGAATAGGAAGGCATTGGCCACTTGCCTTGAATTCAACATACGCGATTATCCCATATTTTAAAGTTATTTCATGGAAACATTGTTGAAGCAATCTCCACTCTAATTCTAGTAGTGTAATCACTAGAAGTATAGTGAGGTTGCATAAAGGTTGACGACTTCCGACGTACAAACATCTATTGGGACAGTTATCTCACAAGCCTAAGCCTAAGTAGTATCGTATCTTAACTTCCTATTACCAATGACTATATCCCAATAAGTTATCTTGAAAAGAAACCGCAAAGAAAATAAATATGTCGTTCAGATTTATCAAGTAGTTTCCAAATGAACCCCATTCCATCATATGACGTCAGAGTTTTGTTTGTTTTGGCATCGCATTTCTTTATTTACGTTGAAACATTCATCAATAATCACACTAATATTATAAAGGCGAAAGTTTGTGAGTGAGTGTGTGTGTGTGTGTGTTTGTCCGTCCTTCACGCATAAACGGATCTGGATGAATCTTGGCTCAGAAGTAGTTTATGACCTAGATTAACACATAGGTATTTTCATCCCGGTAGTGCGTTCCCTTGGGATAATTTCCGACGAAGCCGCTGGTAGCAGCTAGTAATTTATATAGTAAAATCCTCTATCTTCTTCTTCTTAGCGTGTCGATGGCAAAAATAGTACTTAAATATAATTATTTATATTTTAAATGAATTTGGCCCAAAATTCAGCAACGCTAATACCGCTCACTGACGCAGCCATTAGATCCTCACGTGTGCATGTGACGGGGCATGCGGTGCATGATGGGAGGTGAGCCATTGTCTGTGGGGAGACGCCGCATACACATGAGAGATCTGAGCCATCTATGAACCCTCACTTGTGGAGGTTATCCTTACTGCGACCTACCTGGGCACGAAGTCTGTTTAAGGTTTTCCAAGTAGGCCACGGTAGCTTGTGCCCAGATGGGATGGGATCCTCTATCATTTTATCATATTATAACATACATAGCTATTTGGCTCAATGCTCGAAAACAATGAATGTCCATAAAAAAACAACTCAAACTCAAATAAATTAATTACGTGCACTTTTGAATTGTCAAGGGGTCGGTCAGTCAGAAAGATGAAGCTAGTTTAAGGTTAACCCTTAACTTGGCAGGAAGTAAAAACTTGAAAAAATGTACTTTATTGATATATTTGGCCTTAATTATGATTTGTCAAGGGGTCGGTCAGTCAGAAAGATCTTGTGTGCACGTAATGCTAATTAAAGATACTTATTTGATTACCCAATGCTTTTAAAGCTTATGATACCCTGGCCTGCTTAATTGCCTCTCCTGTATATTTTTATTGTAAGGTAATTATGTCCTTACAGTTCTAACAGAATCACGACTTAATTATAACCTAAGTATACATTTTTAATTAAATTTTATGGCCATAGTTTAAATTATCCTTATTTGTATAATTGTCGCGTGTTCGTTGAGTTAACATAGCGACAATACGTTTGTTTGTCGATTATCGATTTCAGTTTAAAAATGCATTCTGTAAACGGAAATAAGTTCGCTTAAAGACCTACTTACATAGGTCTGAACATAAACCAGTGGGGACAGACAACAACTGTATTGATTTGTGATCGTGAGGACATTGCACTTGTGCTACTTAAGATATCGAAGGACCAACACGCAGTAGGTTAAGTCATGGAACAGTGAGTCAAACGGATTTAAGTTCCAAAGCCCGTTGATAAGGTTAATTTTGGCATGTGAGCGCGTTATACTTTACTGTTGTCCTGGCGAGTGTGTTTGATTAAAGAATTTAAGTTCTTGAAGTCTAAACTAATAGGGTGATTTTGGCTTGTAGGTGCGATTTATTTTGCTGGTGTACTTCCGGGGGTTGCCAGCTATAATGTTTCAAGCACTTTGATGATTACAGTCCATGTGGGCTGAAGTGCATAACATCGCTTAATGATGAACCCCATTTCTGGTTAGCAATAGTCGTCAGCACACGTACGCAGGAGCGCTTTTTTAACGCGACGTTTTATCAAGCTTTTATTTAATGTTCACTGGATTTTAAACTCTCACCATTGTACCGAGTGTTGAGAGTTGAACAGTGCCACCCAAGCTAGTTAGAAAAGCGGACTATCAGACTTTAAACTGTCGGCGCTGAGCACACTGTTGAAAATGCAATGCACAGTTGAAAAACATCGGATTGTAAAAAACGCCCGTGCGGTTCAGTTTTCATATAATTATTTTGAGTCTGGCCACAATTCTCTGAGTTTGCGCCAAGCAAATCAAACTAGTTTTCATTACTTCTCCATGTAAGTCTGTCTCATACATTTTATTATATTCTGACAATCACTAATCTAGTGTGCATATTGGTGACCGCATCCAGAATACCAAACGCGTTATCTGTCTAACAACAATTGTTATCAGTAAAAGCTGATAAGCAAAAAACTGTCGGAACAAGTCGTTTCAATATAAGATTTATGGCTATTGTGTCAATTGTTTAAGTCTTTGGAACTAATAATGGGGTGAAGATCATTCGTCAGTCAAACAAGGTCATAGTTCATGAAGTTGACATCCTTCTACTAATCTAATTTCATAATAAGATATGAAATTCACATAACATAATTTATCTTGCCAATTTATAAAAAAAAATTGAAAGGGGTGTAAATCCACCCACACATCAGCTAGTCAGATAAATAGACTGTATAATAAATTATAGCACAACACGAGGAAACAGAAAGATTGTCTATGGAGTTCCCTGCCCATTGTACAACATGGGTACTTAAACTAGTTTCATCTTCCTGACTGACCAACTCTTAGAAAATTCAACAGCCTGTAATTGATTTATTTGATAAATATGCTTTGAGTTCAAGTAGGAATACGATAAAATTGCTGCCTTTGAAAAAACAAAAAGAAATTAACTCACCAATCCTAGTGAAAGCCTTGGCTATTAATTTGAAATCAGCTCTATTTTCTCTTCCAATTTCAATAGCTTTCTCACATTCCTTAATACATTTCTCATATTCTTTCTGTTCAAAATAAACTGCAGCCATGTTCGTGTAAAATGTTATGTCCGTAGCATCGTGTTCCACGGCTTTCTGGTAATGTGTCAGTGCATTTTCTAAATCTTTCTTTTTATAGAACTCATTCCCTTGATCTTTCTCTAGTAATGCAAGTCTTCGGTTCTCAGGGAGGTCATCGTATTTTGGTTTCTCTGGTTCTTCCTTCTTCGGTGGTTCTGCAGTCTTTTTATCAGAAGCAGGTGGGTCTACATCCATGGGCATGTCTAGGTATAACCCGAATATGATGCTAACTGTGGTGAGGAATCGCTTGTCTTCCATTTTCGCCCCAAGGCTTTGGACATCGAAGGGATTACGTGCTATTTTCTGTAGAGTATCGAGAATTTTGTTAGATTTTAATAAATATTTTTTGCAAAACAAAAACTACTACATATTTATTAAGTAAGTTTTTAAAAGCTTTAAGATTAAAATGAAAAAGTTATTTTAAACATAAAATTTAAAATAAAAATAACACTGACATCATGTTATACAGTATGTCTCAGTACTAATTTGAATTTTGAAATTGATTTGATTTTTTTTTATGTTTTGAGGTAGTACATTTACACATAAAACAAAATATTGGTTTAATCCACCCCACCCGTCATTGTTTTATTGGTATGAATGCTCTCTTTTGACGAAATTTTGCAGTAAGGACTGCAATTGTTACCAGGCTATGTCGACACATTTTATTGCCAAGAATATATAATGGAATGGACTTAAATGATATGTGGTTTTCAACAGAATGGCGCCACCTGTCACACTGCACGGGAAACAATGATGTTGGCAGACGACCTATGCAAATTAATTCCATTTAAAATTAAATAATTGAAATATTATGTTCTTACTGAGACTTACAGAAGACTTAGTCTCACAACATAGACTAATAATATGGAGGTTAAAGTCAGTGTCTCGTCCAGTAGGAACAAAGAATGGCCCCCGCCCAAAACCAGATGGCATATGATAGAACAAGAGGAATGTGCAAGTATGTTTAAGACTCAAGTGGTAGATAAAATGATTGAAATGAAGGATATGGAAGGGAAAACTGTGAACGAATGTTGGAAAGAGATGGCGGATTGTATAAGGAGAGTAGCAAAATATGTGTTTGGAGAATCGAAAGGGAAAGGTGTGATAGAAAAGGATACATGGTGGTGGATTGAAGACGTGCAAATCGTGCTAAAAGAAAAGAAAGTTGCGTTTAAAGAATGGCAGGGTGTAGAAATCGGGAATAATGATTTGAAAGAAGATAAGAAGCGTATTTATAAAGAATGGAAGAGAAAGGCAAGAAAGGCGGTAGCAGTTTCCAGGGCTAAGGCGCAGGAGGAGTTGTATAACTCACTGGACAGCCCAAGAGGCCAGAAGGAGCTATACCGGATTACAAAAGCAAGAGAAAGAAGAACGAGAGACATAGTTCAGATTAAGTGTATGAAAGACGATGCCGGTAAGGTTCTGTCCAAAGATGACGAAATAAAAGAACGATGGAAGTTGTATTTTGAAAAGCTAATGAACGAAGAGAATGAATGGAATGGAGTGCTCAATGAGGTACAGACGCCAGCACATCAAGCTATCCCTAACTGTCAAATTTTCTCAATTAAAAATGAAATTGAAATTGTTCATTGAAATTTGACAGATTGTGGTAACTTGATGTGCTGGCCTCTGTACAAGCAAATATGGGTTTGGTAAGGGAAATTAGCATGGATGAAGTAAGAAAGGCAGTTCAAAGTATGAAGAATGGAAAAACCTTGGGCCCAGATGATATACCAGTAGAAGTATGGAAGTGTTTAAAAGAAGACGGATGTACATACATCCGTCTTCTTTTAAAAATAAGTTGTTGCAAGAAGGAGTGATCCCACAAGAATGGTGCAATAGTTCGCTAGTGCCCATCTTCAAGAATAAAGGTGATGTACAGGACTGCAACAACAATCGAGGGATAAAGCTCATGTCCCATAGTATGAAGGTATGGGAGAAAATAATAGAGAAAAGATTGCGAGAGGAGAGTGAGATTACCCCAAACCAGTTTGGGTTTATACCCCAAACCAGTTTGGGTTTATACCCCAAACCAGTTTGGGTTTATGCCAGATCGAGTAACAGTGGACGCCACTTTTGCACTCCGCCAATTGTGCGAGAAGTACAGACGTGCACACAAAAACTTGCACATGGTGTTCATTGATCTAGAGAAAGCATATAGGGTACCTAGGGATGTCATGTGGTGGGCCTTGAAAGAGAAAGGTTTGCCCGGGAAGTATGTAGAGTTAATTCGTGCTATGTACAGCCTCTAACGGCGGACATACAGAAAGAGTCACCATGGTGCATGCTATTTGCCGATGACATCGTTCTTGTCGGTGAAGATGGACCTGAGATCCAGAGCAGACTGGAGAAATGGCAACGAAAACTGGAGATTGTTGGCCTGAAAATCAGCAGAACCAAAACTGAGTACATGTTCTGCGATTTCGGCGGTCTCTCCAGTTCTGGGGTCATAGCGCTTGATGGCGCGCTTCTCCCAGTTTGCTCCGACTTTCGGTATCTCGGTTCACTTGTGCAAAGCGATGGCGAAATAGATCGGACTGTTAAGCATAGAATTAACACTGGGTGGATGAAATGGCGGCAGGTCACGGGAACAATTTGTGACTCCCGCATTCCCCTTAAACTTAAGGGGAAGATTTATAAAAGCATGATTAGACCTGCCGTCTTGTATGGATCAGAGTGTTGGGCCACAAAAGGAATGAATGAAAGACAATTGCATGCAGCTGAGATGAGAATGCTAAGAGGGATTTGTGGTGTTACGCGAATGGATAGAATACATAATGAGTATATAAGAGGAAGTCTGAAAGTGACACTGGTGACCGAAAAGTTGTGTGGAAATCGGTTGTCATGGTATTGTTATGCGGAGGAATGAGGAAAATGTTGTCAGGAAAGTTGTGAGTATGAATGTGGATGGCTATACAAGTAGAGGGAGACCAAAGAAACGATGGATGGATTGTCTGAAAGATGATATGGCTAGAAAGGGAGTGACTATCGAGATGACGACTAATAGAGAAGTATGGAAGAAGAAGACATGTTGCGCCGACACCAAATAAATTGGGATAAGGGCAGGAGAATGAATGATGATGTTCTTACTGAGACAGCTTTAGCAGTAAGCACGAAAAGAGAAAATAATTTGATTACAAACATCAAGCAGCTTGGCAAAAAGCCTAGGTTTCATTCTATAAAACAATACTGCAAACATTAAAAAACAATTTGTTATCTTGCTGCCTATTAATTGCTCTTTCTGCATGGCTGCTGGTAGAACTATGAAAAATTTGTGCTACCCCCTTTTAGACACCTGTATCTTCTATTAAGTGTTGCTATGGTAATGACTTTTTAAATTGGAACAACTGAATATTCCAAAATATGGGCACAATGAAATGCTAATTTATACACAACACAAAAGAAAGCCAATAAACCTACAATGTTAATTAAAACATGAAGACTGTTAAAATAACAAATTCACAATGAAAATAAAGTGAGTCATGTTATAAAATTATAAATTACTAAATAATTGCAAGACAACCTTATGACCCAATATTTTAGTACAGATCTTTAAGAACATATCAATGAAGATTATATGAATGATGATCATATGGAAGAAATTGCATGATTCAAAAAGCCATCAGCACAAAATGGTTTTATACTCACTTCAACTAATTTGACATATTCCGGATCATTCATCCATTCCTTTGTCTGTGGGTTTGCTCTGAGCTTCTCAAACAGCTGTTCTGTCTTCAACTTCATTTCAACAGCTTGTTTCTTCACCTGGACCAAGTCTGCAGCGAGCTGTTCGTTGCCAGGCTCGAGCTCCAGACCCTTTTGATAAGCTTCAATCGCCTCATCATGACGGCCTAAGTATGCTAATGCTGAACCTTGGCGAGAGTACCCTTTGCTCCACGTAGGGTTCAGAGCGATGGTCTGGTTTGCATCCTCTAGAGCTGCGGCGAAGTTCTCACCTTTAGCATAAGCTGCCGACCGGTTGCTATACAGAACGTGGTTCTTTGGGTCCAAGGCAATAGCCTCCGTATAGTATTTGACGGCCTCATCGAATCTCCCCGATGATAACGCCGCGTTACCCTGCTCTTTTAACAGATTCACCTAAAAACGATACCCATGTTGGAATTTTGAATGAAGTAGTATATACTTCATTCAAAATTATAATCGTAAAGTCTCGGTATAACCTCTTACCTGAGCCATGATTGTTTTCTGCTAACTGATAAAACAAAAGATGCACTTGCATAAAATATTTACTTCCAAATACTATAACTTCAGGTTCAACAATTCTTTCTTTTCTAATTCACTAATTTGTTCATAGAGTTCAAACAAGCAACACGAAGTCTAGAAATAATGACACTTCAAATTCGAGAAAATTCTCGCCAAAATGCGATAAAGAATAGCGTTCCAGAATAACGTTGAAGTTTTAGCATAATGAAGTTGACAAGGTTCTATGCAACTCTTTTGTACTTGTTAGTTTCTGTATAACGCTATCTCTTTCGATTTTATTGTTGCTTCAACGTATTCAATGCAAAAGATGTAACAAGGAGTTTGTTCACGAACATTTTCTTTTAAAGATTTTTTGAATAACAGTCTTTTCAGCTTTTTTGGCCCTGACAGGTGATTTGCATCTGCCAGTTTCACACAGATGAATCATTAAAACCCGTCTGCTGTTTTTATGGTTCCTTCTGAGGCACTTCGATTGATCCTGTGCGAACCATTAAACAAAAATCATATTGTTCAAGCATCTATGAAGTGGCACCTTGCTCGATCAACAGCAAATCAAGATCAACTGAAAACGTTATTCGATGAGAGTGCTGTATTTTTTAACTGTTCAGAGCAACGCTGACCGCTGTTCCACTGAATGGTGATAATATTCTTTTTAATGATTGAAATTCCTTTAATGCTGACTTCATATGTCCATAATTGATAATTATTTATTATAATCCAGCTTAATCCAGTCTTAGAGCATTTAACCTAAATCCAGTAGGTTTGGGAAGCGCAAAAACGAAGTCCATTCGTTCCATAGTTGACAACCCCAAGACAATTTATTTTGAATATTTTTAATCTGTGCATTGAAAAATGTCTCCTGAGCTGTACTATGCAGCTTGACCAGTGTTTTATTTTATTTTTTCAAAGTTTTCTCTTGACAAAATCACACAAGATCAGTTTGATACCCACCGCAAGGCTGTGAATTTTGTGAATTTATAAATGGAGCCATGACAGTTGCGTAGTAGTGTCGTCGTAAATCATTTAGTGGGACCGACGCTTGTCACGCTAATCACTATTTTGTAGTGTTCGTAATTGGTTCCTAGGCGTTGTGGGGAATACCAAGTGGTATCTGGGATCGATGGCGGCTTGAGTGTTTTCCGCGGTGTGATAATTGGCGGGAGGCGGGCTTCCACAGTGCGGTGACTCATTCGCGGGCTGGTGCCATTTGGTAATAATGGATACCGATGATGGGGAATCCTCAAGCAGCGGTCCTATGTCCAGCCTAAACAGCTTGTTCTCATTCACTAGTCCTGCTGTCAAGAAATTATTGGGGTGGAAGCAGGTATGGTTACAAACCTTAACATAAAAGCTTCTTGTTACTTTTTCTATTTTGATAGATTCAACTTCTAATCAGGCAGTTCTTATGCCTTTGTTTGTTATGTCTAAGACAGAGAGTGTGAATTTGTCTGTAGTTAGGTTAGTCGGGCCTTTACTTTCCTCTAATAGTATGTGGATAGAACATACAAAAAGCCCATGTACTTAGAGCAAAAGAAATGTAGTATGTTGATGTTGAAACAAAGTTTCTGTAATTATAGTCAACTGTATGTATCCATAGCAAATATTATGTCGCAAAATCCTGCTTATGCAGGAGTCATGAGGAATAGTTGCCATTTACCAACACATGGTGCCATCTGCCAAGATCCACCTCTCTGTTTAGATAATTATGTTACCCAGCAAATGACACCATAATTACTATTAAGTATTTGCTTGCTACACACCACACACCACACCACTCCCACCACCGTACACCACTTTGACTAATAATATTCTTTATCACTGATGTGACAGCTGAACCTAACAATAAGTTATTGATCTATGTGATTGACTTTCCTTAAAATACCAGACAATCTGCATAGTCCCCTTTGAGCTGACTGACATAATTTTAGACTTAAAAAAAAAAAAAAATACTTTTTAAAAAGCTTGGGCGTGCATGGTGGTGGTGAATATTATCTTAAAAAGCACCCCACGCTTTTAAAAAAGTAAAATTTATTTTCTCTTTTTAGTTCGGTTTTCTATAAAAAGCGTGTTTTTTAGTTTTTTTAAACTATTTTTTATTTCCTACTTTTTAGTTCAAATTATTATTATTATTATTATTTATTTATTTCATGAACAATTTTTACACTGTATCGAAATGTCTTAAGTAATTATAAACTAACACAACACGACATATAAATTAACATAGGTAAAATAAAAAAATAAAAATGTCAAGAAAGAAAAGAAGATACACATAATGTCGTTCATTAAATTGTTGGGTCAACAGAACATTACATAAAAGTACAAAAATTCCATAGAATGTCAAAAAAAAAGTAATAAAACTTAAAAAAAATAATTAAAATGCAAGGAAAAATAAAAAATCTAACAATCATGACAGTTCCCAGACACAGTCCCTACACATCACTGAGAAACTCATCAAGTGTATAATAGCATTTTTCCATCAGAAATGACTTCAGCTGATTTTTAAATTTATTTATATTGTAAATGGACTTTAATTCTACAGGTAGTTTATTATACAATTTAATTGACTGATAGCTTGCAGCATGACTAACTACTTTCAAATGCGGTTGTATCCAAGATTGTAAATCCTTACGCCTTGTAGCTTCCCGTTTATTTCTTTCCTCTAGTGTTTCGAAATTGTGTAGTTTTTTCATGAGGTCTGTGAGTAAAACTAAAATATATAGGCAAGGTACCGTTAATATCTGCAGTTCTTTAAAGTGCTCCTTACACGATTCCCATTGTGGAATTCTCACCATGGTTCTTATGGCCCTTTTTTGTATGATAAAAGCAGTATTCATATTGTACGCATAACTACCTCCCCATAGAGCGATACTGTACCTAAGCTTTGACTCAACAAGTGAAAAATATACTATTTTTAACTGTTTAATAGAGATCTCATCTCGAAGGCTTCGAAGGGCATAGCAAGCTGAACTAATTGAACCTTCTATGGCTGTCAGTTCCTTTTTCCAGTTTAAGCTTTCGTCAATATAAATACCTAAAAATTTCACACTATCCACTAGAATTATTTTATTATTATTCAAAGTTATGTCAACTGAATCTTTGTTTCTCGACGTTGTTCTAAATAACATGGCATTCGTTTTACTTGTATTTAAATTAAGATTGTTGATGGTAAACCAAGAGTGAAAGAGAGCCAGAGCCTTATTAACCTTCATTCTTAAAGTTTCTATATTTTCTGCAGCTATAATAGCATTCGTATCATCAGCAAAAAGAACAAGTTCTGCATCAATATGTTTTAGCATGTAGTTAATTAGATCATTAATAAACAAAATGAAGAAGATTGGTCCTAATATTGATCCTTGTGGAACCCCTTGTTTAATTAGTTTTAGTCCCGATTTATATACTTTTTCACATTTTTCTTCCACTTTAATTTCCACATATTGCTGCCGATTTTCTAAGTAAGATTTAAATAGACTTAATAGTGGTCCTCTAACTCCATAATGTTCCATTTTTGCTAATAGTAGCTTATGATTAACTGTGTCAAATGCAGAGCTCAGATCCAGGAATAATCCTACGACTTTTAATTTCTCATTAACTCTATTAACTACCCCATCCATTAACGTATTTATTGCGTCATTTGTTCCCACATTTTTCTGATAACCGAATTGTCTAAAATTAAGAATTTTGTTGCGATTTAAATGTCTTAGAAGCCTTAATTTAAGTATATTCTCAAAAATTTTCGAAATTATAGGTAACAGAGAAATCGGCCTATAATTATTGGGATCTGATTTGCACCCTTTTTTATAAATTGGTAAGATTCTTGCTATCTTAAGCTGTTCCGGGAACACACTCATGTTTATGCACTTATTTATGAGATGCGCCAGAGGTTCTGCCAATAAGTCAATATTTTCTTTAATTATCCTAATTGGTATTTCATCATGGCCAGAAGATTTTTTGTTAGGCATCGCATTGACAATTTTGGTAATTTCACAAGCAGTTACTCTTTCGCAGGACATTTCTACATCCACTCTATTTACGCTATCTTGCAAAGTTTGTATGGCTTGTTCAAAATTATTTAAGTCGCCCACTATCTCGGCTTTGTCAAACGTGTTCGAGAAAATGTCAACTATCTCCTGGGGATTTGATATGATTTTATTATTTATTTTAAGAAGTATGTCCTTATGACTTTCACTTTTTGATTTTGTGTTCCTATGCTTATTTATAACCTGCCATATAGCTTTTGAAGATTCATTTGCTTTTTCAAGTTCTTTCCTAACCGTTATGCGTCTGGCTTTTTTTAAGACTAGTCTATATATTCTAATATATGTTTTTGTATACGTCCTTATTTCATCACCAAAAGTCACCTTATTTATGTTTGACAAAAATGAAAAAGCGTGCCCTCAGCACCAAGCTCCGAATTCATCCTTTAATTTTGCCACCCAGTCGCGACCGTGGCGTGCTGGGCACATTTTGGTTTGTCGACTAACTAACTTTTAAAGTACAGCAAAATAAAATTTCTAGCTATATTTTAGTTTAAATGAGTGGCTGTGGTGTTTCCTACTAGGCTTTGGAATCGATAACTAGCTTCATTTTTAGCTTCCGTCTGATTGATCGAATCAGAAGGGCCTAAAATTGGTTTATTTGAAATAAATGGTTTGGCTTTATTGTCTCGGGTCCCTAGGGTCTTGGACTTTTGGAAGTTATCTCGAAGAGCTAACTGGCAAGTGCGCATTTAACTTTTTTTTAAATTTCTCTTTGATTTTTAAAAGTGTTTTTTTATAAAATAAAATATCTTTAAGTCATTGACTGCCAGCGCAGCAGACACGATAGAAAAACTATTGTTCGTGGTCACTGGTGACCGCGTTGGCGCTCAATGTGTTAATCAATATAATTATCCAAGTAAATTACTAGTTTTGTAAACTTATTATACTTAGAACTTACATTAGATCTTCCAATAACACATTCCTACCTGTCTAGGATTTATCATTGTGAAAGGTTATCAACCTCAACTTAATGATTTGATTAGTACCCTATCTCTTTCTTATCACTTACTAGCTTCCGCCCGCGGCTTCGCCCGCATAATATGTCGACAAATTATACATATAAACCTTCCTCTTGAATCACTCTACCTATTACAAAAAACCGCATCAAAATCCGTTGCGTAATTTTAAAGATTTAAGCATACAGACAAACAGACAAAAATAGCGACTTTGTTTTATACTATGTAGTGATTGAAATAGTCAATGGAGAAAGTATTTCCGTAAATCATTATTGTTTATAATCTTTTTGGTATTTAAAAAAAAATAGTGCTAGTCTATCATTATATTCATAGGTTCCATAATTTTTTTGCTATGAAGTGGCAATACCGCTTTAGTGTAAAGTGGCGATAGTATTAGTAGGATGCAAGTCACATTCATGCTACATAAAGCATTTAAACTTAGTTTAAGAAGTTATTATTGGATTAAGAGCAAAATAAAAAACAGTGTTTATTTTTAGCTATGGTTACTCATATTCGCAAATATGCACAGTTAACATCAGTATGACAGTGTACTTTAAATGATGCAAGTTGTGTAAGAATTAATGGCTAAATGGTTTGTTACTTGCTATGTTAATAAATTAAAAATATTTTAACTATTGTAAATATAGTAAATTACCAGACAGCATCAAAAAGTGTTTAAGAGACTGTCAGTGTCTATGACATTGTCACAATACGGCATTGTGTCCTGTCTCTAATCTCCTGGAGTTCAGTCATCTCTTGTCAAATTTTCAAACAACACTTTTCTAAGATGTAAAAGTCTTTCTGAAGCGAATGCATGAGAATAAACAATAACTCTTAAATTGCTCTATTTTCCTCTATTCACAAACTTAATTTATTCACACTGTATAACACCTCAAATCTCATATCACAAAAGTCCTCATGACTCATACAAGCCACCCGGGAGTTCTATCACCCACATGGAGTGGGAAAAACCCAATATGAAACCGTTACAAAATAAACAGTAGTAGTTATTGATACTCAAATGAGTCGTACAACGATCAGTTGGTTCCTAGGAACTGTGAATCATATTGTTGTTGACTATTGTATGCTTGGTTTTCTTTTGCTCTGTATCTGTGATATTTTAAGGATAATATTTTTAATGTTTATCTACTGGTGACGAAATAGATTTTATAGAATTTTGTATGACACATTGACCTTGTATTTATTTATTGATGGTAAAAATGTAAATTGCATTTCGATAATATCTTGTAGCAAGACTGTTTTGTGAGTATAGGACACTGGGGCTCACAAAGACACAGCTCAATCACATGAAATTCTTATGGGATTGTGGCAACATCGAACAGAAAATATAATGTTCAAAAACTGGTCACCAATAATTTTGTTCATAATAACAAAATTTGCTTCAAAAAAATCATCTGTAGCTTGTCTTTAGCTCAATAATTGAACATTCTTACTAGCAAGGGTTAAGAAAACTATACCTTGCACCTAAAGCTCTTAGTTAGAGTTTAGTTTTAATTTGACTATTGTTTTACCAAGGCTCTACTCTCAAAACGGAGAAAGAAAACATTGTGATAAAGCTGGCAAGACCAAAAATTCACTCATGTGACATCTTTCAACCGGCACTGGGCCCGCGTGCTAGATTACAACCCACTTCCTCTCACCCAGAGGAGGCTTCTTCGAGGCTCACAGCAGTGGGAACATTAGGTATAGGCTGATTATGCTAGCAAGGCTTAAAAGCTGTTATAAAACAGAGTAATTCTAACATTTCAATGATGCACTTAGCATCAGTAGTGCATTCCTAATATGTCACTTCACATGTCTAGAATCAATGATTAATGTACCAGTTTACCTGGTTTCCTTCCTAACGCGAAACTTGAATTTAAATGTAAATTACATTCAGAGAGTAGCTTTTATATCGTTAATTTATTACAAACAACCTTAGTGCGAAGTAATACGGCTGGAAAAGAAGTGTGATGTTGACTTGCGTTTTCCATAATATCACTTTTCAAAAATAGTTGCTACTTTGGTATGAACTCGATGAGTGATTAAAGGCTCAGAACATTCACGTCGTTGTTTCCATACTTTAGCTCTCACGACTCTCATTCTGTCAATTTTCATCTCATCAATTTGGCCAAAAAAAGGCATTTTTGTATAACCTTTTTTTCTTCTTTCTTCAGGGTGATGAAGAAGAAAAATGGGCAGAGAAGGCAGTGGACAGTCTGGTGAAGAAGCTGAAGAAACGGAAGGGCGCCATCGAAGAGTTGGAGCGGGCGCTGTCGTGTCCCGGCACGCCTTCCAAATGTGTCACTATTCCTAGGTCGCTTGATGGAAGATTGCAGGTTAGTTTCAAGACAATTCAAAACTTTCGATGACACTGAACCACTGAACAGTGACCATTCCACGACTACGACAGGTTAACGGTAGAAGTCTGTCGAAATCTGGGTATGTGCTTTATATTGGTCACCTCTGCTTAACCGTTTGGGGAAAACAGGCAGGATGTTATGATATGTCTTCAAACTACTTAGCCCACTGATTGACAACTGTTGTTCAAGGAACATCTTCCTACAGATCCGCTGATAAGATAAAAACTAAAAATTTCAGGTGTCACACCGCAAAGGCCTCCCACACGTGATATACTGCCGTGTCTGGCGCTGGCCTGACCTGCAGAGCCACCACGAGCTTAAACCCCTGGAGATCTGCCAGTACCCCTTCAGCGCGAAACAAAAGGAGGTCTGCATCAACCCTTACCACTACAAGAGAGTCGAGAGCCCCGTGTTACCTCCAGTGTTAGTACCCAGACATTCTGAATTTGCTCCAGGACATTCATTACTCCCGTTTCAAAGGACTGCGGAACCGTCAATGCCTCACAACGTCTCCTACTCAGGGTCAGGATTTCCTCCGTCAGCTAGTTCGGAACTCCCCGATACGCCGCCTCCAGCTTATTCCCCACCTTCAGATGACTCTGAACCTCCTGGAGAAGTTGCCCCGGTTTCTTATCAGGAGCCATTATACTGGGCATCGGTAGCATATTACGAGTTGAACTGCCGTGTAGGTGAAGTTTTCCACTGTAATTCCCATTCAGTCGTGGTCGATGGCTTCACGGATCCCTCGAATAATAGCGACAGGTTCTGTTTAGGTCAACTCAGTAACGTAAACAGGAATTCGACGATTGAGAACACGAGACGTCACATAGGGAAAGGGGTACACCTGTACTATGTCGGTGGTGAAGTGTATGCGGAGTGTTTGTCGGATGCCGCCATTTTCGTCCAGAGTCGCAATTGTAATCATCACCACGGCTTCCATCCGTCTACCGTGTGTAAAATACCTCCGGGATGTTCTCTGAAGATCTTTAACAATAGGGAGTTCGCGCAATTACTGTCGCAAAGTGTCAATCATGGTTTCGAAGCGGTTTATGAGCTGACGAAGATGTGCACCATTCGCATGTCGTTCGTGAAGGGCTGGGGGGCGGAGTATCACCGCCAGGACGTGACGTCCACGCCCTGCTGGATAGAGATCCACCTGCACGGGCCGCTCCAGTGGCTGGACAAGGTCCTGACGCAGATGGGCTCCCCGCACAACGCCATCTCGTCGGTGTCCTAGCCGCGTCGCCCACACTCGACACCCCCCACCGTACTTTGGTATCCGGTATTAAAATTCTTTAATCTCAAAAATCATTTCAACCGTTGCATTTTGTATTTTATACGTGACAGAATATTTTTAATAGTTTTTTTTAATGTTTTGTGTTGTAATAAAGCCCCAATTGGCATTTTACAATTATGCAGCTCAAACCATGTGTCCAATTTATTGAATCGTATTTTGTAAGCGTATTATAATGAATAAAGACATTAAGGTCTACTATACTCGTCAATATAATTTATGACAAGGTAAAAAGATATTATTGGTGTAAATAAATAATGCTTAAAAACTTTTTTTTGGTAATGTCAAGCACAAAAGTCTAAGTTCGCCATAAATTCGTTCGATATTGATGATATTATATTTTAGTATATTATTATAAATATAAATATTATTATTAAGGTAAGACATGTATGTAAGTTTCATATACTTTATATTAGCTTAGAATTTAGTTTTAATGCAATTTTATTTTAACTAACATTTAAACATTATTCAGGTTTTGTGGCTCTTTTTGTAATTGAGTTCTGTTTTACGCAAAATCAAACTGCACAACTGTATATTAAAATCGGTTAATCTATTACGTAAAGAAGCGATTGTACAACATGCTTAATATAATGTAGCTGAGCTAAAAGCGCCCTTAACATTACCATATAGGGTAAAAAATAGAATATTATACAATTGAGCCACAAAACTTCACTTGATATAGCATAGTGACGATCATGTGTTCTATAAATTACAGTAATTGTATTTATAATTTGTATAAGTATGTCAAATTACTTTTTTCGGCTCGCAAATCGGCTATAGAGTACATTTTATGTAGATTAATTATAAATAATGTGAACGAGTGAGAGACAGGGTTTACGTGCATGCTAAAAAGAGAGAAAGATAGCGAACGTTAACAAAATGGTGGATATCCGAGTCGAAAAATATTAATTAGACAATAATTTTAAATCGTGCCATCATAAAAGTTGACAGAATTTAATTTGTCTTGTAAATTGTAAAATCTGAATGTTACAATTTCATTATAAATCGTTTTGTTCGTAGTTGTTTTTATATTATAAATGTTTTATTCAAAAATAAAATAATCTCGAAAATTTATTAAAGAACAAAAAAGTCGGAAAAATTCAAAGCAAAATTTTTAAACGTTGTAGTTATTAGGAGTGACAGTTTTATAAAAAAAGAGTTAAAACCAAATCAGGGGACATGTGCAGAAGTAAAGAAAAAATGTTATTGATCTCAAAATATTAATAAGAAAAGATTTAGTTCCTCCAAAAGAGTGGCTGTTGCGTGTCCCAGTTATAATAGAGATAGTACTTATATATTTTCTATTGAAATATTGCAGGGACTAACGTTTTCAATTGTAACTAATCACAAGCCAAGTAAAATCTTTATTTCATTAATCTGTCTTCTTTTAGCCCGTTGGGGTAAAGGGTAAATTAAATTAAATCGTTATATTGAAAACGAAAAAAATAGCTAAATATATGCATTGAGCCGAATATAGTTTTAATCTTTATTAGCACACCGTGAAACAGAAAATACCACATGTCTTTACCCGCGTATGCGAGGAAGCACCTTCAATCTTCATAGAATTTTATACAGCTGTTTATCAAATATAGCGTATCATGTTAAATGACATTAACATAGTATATTGATGAAATAATTATAAACATGTTAAACAAGGAGGTAACGTAGCTCAGTTTCTTAATAAAATACTAATGTGTGCTGTACAGTAACAGGCATAAATATATTTCAATAGACAGCTTGGCAATAATTCGTCATTCATCTATTGATATGTGTCAGCAAAAATATGTGATCACCTGTATGTACAGGTGTCTGCACAAATATTTGACATCGAAGGAACACCAATCCTATCTGACGAAACACGACACCAAAATATACATAGGTGCTGTAGTGGTGACACTTATTTATGCCCTTCACAAATAACTTCATGTACTGAACGTCATCTTGACAACAGTTATTAATGGATGAATCATAAAATCAGATCATTCTGCCTAGACTTTTCCCAACTATATTGGGGTCGGCTTCCAGTCTAACCGGATGCAGCTGAATACCAGTGTTTTCCATGACGCGACTGCCTATCGGACCTCCACAACCTAGTACCTGGGTAACACGATACCCCTTTGTAAGACTAAATAAAATCAGATATTGTTGCCTGCTGTTAATAGTAATATATTGATGCTCGTGACTGTTCAAGACCCATTAGCAATAAAATCTGCTTCTCCTATGGAATAGTAGCCAATTAAAGCCTTACATCGTGCGTGTGGCATTCGTTACTAATTAGAAAGAATGATTCAGTGAATATATATATACTTTAACTGAAGATTTAAATATTATATCGTTGACGGCTGCATTGAAATACTTAAATTTAAAAAATGTGAAGTAAAATGTAACATTTACAAACAATTTATGAATTCTTCCGTTCAATGGTGAAGTGATGATTCAAAACATTAATTAATCTGACGTATTAAAATAATTTCCAACTGGGTATGTAACTATGTATCCGATTGAATATTATTTTAATAAGCTAGTTTTCGTCCGTTACTTAACCAGTAAAAAAGTATTAAAAAAAAACAAGTCTACTGTTTTAAAAAAAAAAGCAGCGTCGACGAAATATAGTTTTCATATACAATCGAACGTGTTGTTACAAAACCTATGGCCTATAGAAATGTGCCTAAAAATGTAGCTTGTATGACCGTCCACTAGAATTGCTGATTTTTTGTATGGATTTAGTCTTCTTGTTATCACTATCCAGTAAGTCTGTCGTTGTATTCGCCTAAGAGATTTGACTGATTTTACCCTATATTTTGAATAGGGTAATTTCGGTTAATGTTGTTCATAGAAGCTGGTTTTATGCTCATTAGTGCAAGTGTACGATCAGCTTTATCTATAACAATGAATCTGTATTTACGCGGTGCGACTGTTCTTTAGAGCTTATAAGCTATTAGGTCCATGGAGAAAACACCCTATATTTTAGAAGAGGGTAAATTATGACGTGTCGATCAATCTATATTTACTTGCTGAATCCATACATAAAATCCGCTTCATTCGTATGAATTATCTAAATGGTATACATTCATATATTTTCTTTTACATAATGTTATTTCATATATAACACATTGGCTTGTTGTCATAAATACACGCGACTATATTTATATATTATTACATATATTGATATAATATTGATTTCATATATTATTATTATAGTGCCTTTACACTTTGACAAATGCCTTATTATTTTAATTATTACATGAGAATAGTATTCATATTATATTTGGAATTATCTACGATATTGCATTTTTGTTTTTATTTTTATTATAATTTGACCATGATTATAATAGTGCCTATTTTTATAAATTAGTATAAATACCATTTGTATGCCTTATTTTTTCGAATTCATATTTTTATTGGGAGAGTTGTGTAAGAAGTAATTGTGATCCCTTTAGATTATTTGATAAGAACAAACGAAAATAAATTCAGGAATGACTTGAAAGATAAAATTTATTACACTAATGAAATTTTTCTATTGGCTCATTCAAATTGTCTTGGAAAGTTATGAGATTGACCCAACTACTTTTAATGCTATTCCCTGTATGTGTCTGTTAAAAACGTAGAAGTCTGTAAACTTATTGCATATATTACATTGCATGTTTAATACTAATTTTGGATTGATTGTACCGAATTATATGTATAAATTACGCAATTTGAACTCAAAACACTTAACGGAATTTTTAATTACATATTGCAAGAGGATTGTGTAAATATGGTCACAAAATTTTAAAAATTATAGTTTTTACTAAACAATTCAGTAATTTTTAAGGTTTCATACCCAACTACTAAGACTCCGCCTTCTGTCGGTCACCAGGATGTATCCCATGGACCGCTCATACGATATATTTCTGTTGCTGCTATACCAAGAAATACTAAATAACAGAATAAAATAAATATTTAAGAAGGCTCCCATACAACAAACGTGTATAGTACTCAGGGAAATCAATAACTTTGTCCATGGGACCAACCCTGAAATATGAAAAAAAAAATCTGCTGTTCATACATTTTGACAAACTATGCGAACATAAATGTACTGAACTGTTTTTATTTCATGATTTCGGGTATAATTCCACAGTCAAAGTTGTTCATTATCATGAGTATATAATTATAAGTACCTCCTGAAAGTATGTCCCTCGTTTAACCTAACACACTGTATAGTGCTGGCTATAGCCTTCTTTTATTTGAACGCCTTGACTGATAGCGTCTACTGCCAGTCCCACTCTGTTGGTCAATTTAAAGAAGTTATAAGCTATCATAAAAATGATAATCAGCCATTATTAAGAATTAATTAACGAAGAATAAAGAGTTAAGCTACCAAACCTCTGTGCCGTCAATAAAATGTATGGTCTATATTTCGGTACAATTAAATCGAAGTACTAAAATACTAATAATGGTTAAATGTGCGTCTGAATCGTGTGATCTATGTGACGTCAGAGTGAAATGTAAACTTGTACATAATGTTTTAAGGAAGTCATTGTTATGTAGTTGATTTTAGAAATGGATTTGACAGCTTTTTTTTCATACTGAAATTATATTTTTGACGTTATGATGTGTACTGTGTTGCCATGTTTTGTCAATATAAATGTATATTTTTGTAGTTTTTTCATTTTAATATTTTTGTATAAATATTGTTTTGTTTGAAAAAAATATTAGTAATTAATTAATCATTTTCATTTAGAGACATCTCTATGTGAGGTAGCACACAATCTTGAATAAACTTTTTATTGTTTTAATTTTCTCTATTAATTAACTACAAGAATAAAACAAATATTTAATTGTCTAAATTACTTAACTGCGTATCTACTAAAGGTTTACAAAAGTTGTTAAATCCAAGGAGTCTCGTTTGTCTGTTGATTTTGCGAGGTTGCTATTTGTGTCCCGTTGTCGGATTTGTATGAAATGAGTTTATGTGGGTTTTAGGGCCCTGTCCACTGGGGCGTAACATGCTTATAAGATACGACGCACACGTTTTATAAGGTTAATGTAAATAAGCGCAAACAAAATAAAATAAATTACACACCGTAGGTATAATACGTTTTTTTTTGTAAAATATTTGAAGACAAGCTAAATCTCAGGTGTTTGTAAACACCATATTATTACTACAACTTATGAAATGTGTTGCAAGCTAATAGGTTGTCTTATTATTTCATGTCACGCCCCAGTGGACGAGGAGCTTTGTGTACAAAATTGTGAATGTTTCCTTTCGCTCTATAAACTAAGATAGGTGTAAACGCATACAAGCCATTGTTCATGTAATTTTTAGTATATTTTTTCTCTGTTTAGCAATTAATAAAGTTTCTTTTATTGATATAATTTGTGCTTTTTATTTCATAACATGAGTAGGTAAATCAGGGCCTACGCTAGGACTACCTTTTTTGGTTTTAAGGTTCCGTACCTCAAAAGAAAGAAACGGAACCCTTACAGGATCACTTATTGTCCGTCAAGATCCTCTATCTCGCGAACGCGTGGAGGTATCGTGCTGAAGTATAAACTGTATTATCAGGTTTACATTCTCTTGAAGCTGTGAAAAATCAAACTTCTTAGCTATCGTAAAAAAAAATTGGCCGTTTATTTTTGCGGACAATGAGCTGCAAAAAGAAGTAGGTTATGCATTTTATTAGATAATCCACCCTAGCTAGTTTTAGGTGTGCAGATGGCGTGCAACATGACAGGTGTCTAAATGCCATGGTCCCCAAACCTGACACCTGGATTTCCATGTTTAGAAACTTGCAAAGGAAACGATAAGAGCAGAATTACATCTACATTAAAAAAAAAAAACAAATACTGCTGTGGGTGGAGCAGAAGGAAGTAGCAGGCTCTTACTGCCTGAAACTCATCCATATTCCTTCCCTAGCTCTATGTGTAGCACCGGCGCAGCGGTACCTTTAGCAGTGATAACATAATGGTGTGACCGTCGGACCGCTAAGTCATAGGTCTCGAGTTCGAACCCAAACCATGCATCTCTGATTTTACAGATTCATGTGCGTATTGTATAATTATCACTTGTTTAGAAATTGATGAAGGAAAACATCGTGAGAAGACTAGCAGCATGTCAGAGAGTTATTTCTCAACAGCATGTGAAGCTAAATCAGAGGCCCATGGGCAAAAACTCTGACACCAGGTAAGTTATTAACCACACGAAAAAAAAAGCGGTAAACTTTTCGGACAATACTGCTGACAATATATTCCAGAATACAAGTTATTTCGTGTGTATTATAAGTTTTAACCAAAACCAAATAAATATGTTCACTGAAGCCGAGATTGTGGATAATCTATATATATAAAAGAAAGACGGGTTTGTTCCCTTCGTTATAACTCGAGATCTGCTGGACCAATTTTCATGGTTTTTGTTTCGTTGGATTTGTCTCCGCCCTGAATAGCAGAATACATTTTTCTTTTTTTTAATTTAGGGTAGGTAGGTAGGGTAGGTAGGTAGGTAGGGTAGGGTAGGTAGGTAGGTAGGGTGGGTAGGTAGGTAGGGTAGGTAGGTAGGGTAGGTAGCACAGAACAGATAACTGTTCTGTGGTAGGTAGGTAGGGTGGGTAGGTAGGGTAGCTTAGAGTAGGTAGGGTAGGTAGGCAGGTAGGTAGGGTAGGTATCACAGTTAAGACAGGACAACGTCTGTCGGGTCAGCTAGTTATTTATAAAAAAGAATATACCGTGTCACTTGGGACCGGAGCGAGAGGGAGTGGGAGGCACCGTCCGTAGGCGCGGGCTCCTTGAAATCGTAGTTTTGTGTACAGTTTATATTCACTAGATGGTGCTTTACATTTACGTCACGTTTCTGAATCGCGCTGTTAAGATTCTCCGCCGATGAATCACTTGGTTGTTAAAACTTTTTAATTACATTTACATTGGGGACACCGTTATCATGAAGGCGGTCCCCCAGCAGGGCGAGACCTATTCATTCTGTGAAATTTGTATGAAAGTTAGTGGTGGGTCGTTGTCGAATTTTAGACGGACGAAACGCAACCGTTTTCGCGACGACGAAAACGGTTGCGACGAAGTAGAAACTCATCCAAGTATCTCCTTCGTCGCCGACAACCGCATTTCGTTTTCGTCATGTAAAATAGTTGCAGTTTCTTGCAACTGGTTTGAAGGCGGCGACGAAGACGAAACTTAACTTATCCAACATGGAATAGAATTGCGTTTTCGTCGAGTGCGCTTGTCATTAATTTATGAAAATCACCGAAACCTAACTAGCAATCGCTAACAATAACATCAAAACATAACTAGCGTCAACCAGCCTGCTTACACCACACCAATATAATTTTGTCGCAACATTACTGTAGAAGGAACCTAAAAAAACTATGCCATTAAATCATACATAACACTATACGTGTAACAAGTGAAATAATATGCAATTATAGGTTACTGTTGCGTACATATCTGTGCGACGAATACAAATGACGCTGGTGTCATGGCCGCTGGTAGGTACACGCGCGTTGAAGCCGTAATGTGGTGAAAATTCGGCGCGTAGTCCTCCAATTTTCGTAGTGGAATCTATTGTTAATTTTATTTAATCGCCGTATAAGGACATGCTATGTTATGCTTGATTTAACAAGGTGTTTGTTTTAGAGAATTGCCTAATTAGTTTTCTGTTTCGAGGGATTTCCTAGCGACAGATTTCCGCTATTTACGCACAGAATGTTTCTCTCAGATGCATTTTTTTTTTGTCATCTCAGGTTAATGACTGCATGATGATGATCAATAATTAATTTGAATAATATGTACTTAACTTTATTTTATTTAATATTTGCATGCCGAAATTAAAGGCAGAATAAGAGATCAATTTTGTACATTTTACCATCCTTCTGTACCTTATTTATGCAAATAAATGATTTTCATTTTTTTTTTATAATTTGCTTGATCGGGATTTTCCGAAACGGTTACCACTACCTCGGAACATAAAGGGCTAAGGAAGGAACTTGTATGGGTTTTAGTCAGTAAGAGCCTGACACTACCTCCCGCACCACCCAGAGCAGGAAAAGTCATTTGATGATATCCCACCCTCAAAAAAAAAAATATATATCATTTGCTACCCCAAGCATCGCCACAGTGACCGGTCCTGCTATCCTAAGTTGATCGTCTCTTTCTGGACTGTGGTCAATTATTTATTTTTATTTACTTAGATGTATAATTTTAGATTTAAAGTAGAAACCAAATGTTTTGAAACGAGCGCTATTCCTGCCGACAAACTGTTACGCAGTTTGGCAGGTTTAAAAAAAGGTGTAAAGTGTTTGGTCCAAATAAATTATTTATTTATTTTTTTTTTTATCTCTGGCTTGCAGGTACCTAGGTCTCAAGAAAGAGATTATAATTGCAGTTACTTGTATCGATGTAATTAATACAGCCAAGCTGATAGAAATGGCACGTCATGCCTCCATTGGAACTACGCCAGATGAGCTACTATTTCATCAGCCTTTTACACGCCCTACAACATTAAAATCTGTCTTCATCTTTGGCAGAAGGTTTAACAAACAGAACTTAAATCTCTGCCTAGCTCTTTGACTACGTAAGAATAAGTAGGAAAAGAGGCTAATGCTCTAATGGTCCTTGTCGATGATAACAAATTATCACTTGGTCACTGTTGCAATCTTCTCACTGTTGCTACACTGCACTAGATACTCTAGTGAAGTCATAGTGGCACAATAACCATATGGCAGTACCAGACGATAAAATCGGTGTTACGCTTTGAGTCCTCGGGAGTTCGGTAGTTATGGCTATGGCTGTATAAACGGCACATGACAATTCGCCACTGACGCAGACGCAGGAGAAGAAAGCTCTCGAAGTTTAGTATAGAGGGTGTGACTGTCGCGTTGTAGCGTATCGGTCCAGACACTATACAGTCTTATACGACACGGTTGGCGCAGTGGTTGAGCGATTGACTGTTGCGCACTATGTCGCGGGTTCGATTCCCGCACGGAACAAATATTTGTACGACCTGCAAGTATTTGTTAAGAGTCTGGGTGTTTTTCTATCTATAATATGTATGTATTTACAAAAAAAAAATGTATATAAGTAGTTTATCAGCCATTTCTTTACCATAACACAAGCATGGCGTTATATGGCGTTGTGTGAAATGTCCAAGGATATTATTATTATTATTATTATATCTATCATGCTGTAGCTAGAGCTACCCGGGAGTTGTGAGAGTTGAAGACGGAAAGCCGGGTTGACAATCAGAAACTGATTTCACTGACTGAATTAGGGACAACGGACCGATATTTGTACTGAACCTTTTTTTTTAGAGGGTGGTATATCATCAAATGACCCCTCCCGGAATGGAGTTTCAGACACTTACTGACCCACACACCAAAACCCACCCATGTTCTTTCCTTTGCCTTTTGTATTAAGGGGCAGCGGTAACCCATTCGGACAACCGATGAATTTTGGACAATCCGGCAGACATTTGTGGTGATCCTTAGAGGGAACCAATCTTTACTTTAACATTCTTTAATCTATCAAAAAATAAGTATCTATTAGTTACCTAGGCGAACAGCTTGCTGAGGTAACTAGATACTTATTATTTGATTTATCGTGACGCATAACAATAATAATAATAATAATAATATCCTTGGACATTTCACACAACGCCATATCGTCCCAAGCTAAGCAACCTAATACTTGTGTTATGGTAACGAATAATCGTTGATCACTATGAGTCACCCAGAGCTTCGGTATTGGACACGGAAGTGCTCTCACCGTCCTTGTCGTGTCGTCACCGTCCACATGTAGACAACTCTTTTGTTTTACTTTTTTATTGTTAACTAGCTTCTGCCCGCGACTTCGTCTGCGGAAAATTGCGATGTACTGTAACTGTTTAGGCAGCGCATGCAAATAATTCTGTTTTCGGAGGTATTTCTTTCCGACTTGCTAGACGAAAATTGCGATAGCTCGGCTAATATGTATGATATAAATATAATTTATATCCTATAGCACTCAGGAATAATGTAGCTTTCTACCAGTGAAAAATTTTTTGAAATTGGATCGGTAGGTCCGGAGATTACCCCCTACATACAAACTTACAAATTTTACCTCTTTATAATATTAGTATAGACTAGCTTTTGCCAGCGGCTTCGCCCGCGAGTATGTAGGAACATATCCCACTGGAACTGGAACCGTACATTTTTCCGGGATAAAATGTAGCTTATATGCTCTTCCGGACTATAATCTATCTTTGTGCCTAGTTTCATCCAGATCCGTTAAGTAGTTTTTAACATACAAATCTTTCCTCTTTATAATATTAAGTATAGATAGACAGGATGAATTCGTATTAAGTTGTTTAACTTTTTTGTGAGCACGCTTCTAGTCCTGGGAATAAGAGTAAGTACCTACAGGTACTCAAAAGAGTCAAGTTAAGTAGTTTAGGTAGATGCCAATGGCCAAGGACATTTGTGGTAAATGTAAATATGCACTTCTAAATTGCTAAGATCCGGTATTTTTTCCAGTGCTTTGGTAAGTAGGACCTATAGTCAAGTCGATGGTATAACGTGACAGCCGTCTGACCTTTTGGTTTATCCGGTGGTCACCTAGAGGTAACTTCGTTAGTCACTCAATTTAATTATGTAGATAAACTATCCAACTTCCTGAGGAAAACTTCCTAAAGAGAAACTTGCAGTATAGGAGTCTTAAACCTTCGTCAGACACCAAAAGTCCATCACATTTCCAGTAGGCTTATGTTAGTTCCTGTCACACTCACATAGTCGTGTCGTCCGCGTGAGCTACAGGAAGGATTAAGTATAATACCAATATTCATACCTATGGCAGGTATATTATAATCAGACGTATCTTGCGATACGGAATTGAGGTCTTCATTACGCTTTGCGCTTTAAGGTGAAGGTACAAGGTAGGTCGAAGATAGAATACTCTTTAGAGCCTAGAAAATTTTACAAGAGGTGACACAATGGGCGGTCAGAAAAAACAAAACAGAATTATTTATTTTTTCATTTAGTAGAGGAAGCTTGGGCGGAAACTTTGGTGGTGCCCTTAAAGTTTTATAAACTTTACTTGGGTTGTTATTGAGTTACCTTCAATAATACATATAATGTATTTAATCTACTTTATCTTGATGATGTTTTAATATTTACTGTTAGAAGATGATAGCTTCCTGACACTATTGCTAAAATAGCCAGTCTTCTTCTTTTCGTGTGGTTAGTGGACCTGGTGTCAGAGTTTTTATGCTGCCCATGGGCCTCTGACTTAGCTTCACATGCTATTGAGAAATATCTCTCAGGCATGCTGGTTTCCTCGCAAGATAGCAAGTAATGATATAAGAATTGGGGACTGTGGGGTAGGTACCTAACTACCCACTAAACGGGAAAAATCTAACTTTCTTTACAAAAAAAAAAACAACTGCCTTCTTAAAAAACTTTGTAGTTTCTAGTAGAAGTCGGTTGTTATTTTTTTCTTTTTGTAAAAAAGTTTATTACGCACGCAGTTAATAAGTAAATAAACAAGTTTGTACATCTGTAGGTCATTCAGTTTGCCCGCGATGTAGAGCGAAACGGTGACACTACCTACTCGCAATAAGTAGGTAGATATGTCTAATTTATGACACTATATTTCTTACTTAATTATTCATTTTATAAGTATGTAAGTAGGTACCTAGTAAGTAATGTTATGTAAGGCTTTTAAATTAACTAATTGTTACTGAGTAATAATAGTTATTTGTTATGCAAGGCTTCAAAGTTGATTTTTGGCGCGAGTACTTGTATTGGTTTTAGACCGTCTCATGCATTTTCAGTATAGAAAATTATTAAATAGTAAGGTTCGAATTATAAAAACTCTTTCCACGCTAGCGAGCAAAATGCAATTTTGGGCTCAGATTTCGAATGACAAACAGACTCTTTCCGAGCCTGTGAGGTGAAATAGTTTCTCGTTATGCAAGGCTGCAAAGTTGATTTTTGGCGCGAGTACTTGTTTTGAAACCTGAGCGTAGCGAAGGTTTCAAAAGTACGAGACGCAGAAAAGCTTTACTGCTGAGCGCAACACACAATTTTCACCTCACTACAGCGAGGAAACTGCTAGGTGCAAGAAAACAGCTGTTATATGTTGAGTTTTATTTTGTTCAAACGTCTCAGATACATTGACTTATGTGAAGAAAATAACAGATACTTGGCAATGTATTTTATGAGATACATACAATATCTCCAAAATAAGATATCCTGTATTTTTTTTATATTAGTAATTATTTTATTTTAAAAAATAAACTTAAGTATATTACTACACAATTGGGTATTTGACAGGGTAGTATTTTTATCGTATATACAAATGTGACGTCACAGATTGTTTTAATCAAATGGAATACTTATTAACATTAATTCCAATTTTACAATTATATCCTCGCTAAAAATTTAATTTCTGTACTGTGATGGAAGTTTTTAATGTGAGCGGTATTATTTCTATGTGATTTAATATTTTATTTTAGACCGTGTCATGCATTTTCAGTGGACTGGCAGTATAGAAAAATATTAAATAGAAAGGTTCGAACGTTAAAAACTCTTTCCACGCTAGCGAGCAAAATGCAATTTTGGGCTCAGATTTCGAATGACAAACAGACTCTTTCCGAGCCTGTGAGGTGAAAATTTGTTTTACAGCATGAGCATCAGGCCCTCTCTGTAAGATAGTGGGACATATAATTCACCACGCGGGTTTGTAGATGTCACATCTCTTTGAATGTTTGGTTCTAGAACATGCCGGTTTCCTCACGATGCTTTCCATCACTGTTATGAGAGCAATGGTGTCGAAATACATTACACAAAGTAAATAGCCTGCTTGGGTTCGAACCCACGACACAACGTTTAAGTCGAGGCCGTTACCACTGGGCTACCAATGCTCATAAAGGACAATGCTCAAAAAAAACCCAGGCTTGGCGCAGACGGAATGGATCTCATTTTTTTTGTATAAATGTAAAATGAAATGTCACATAGGCGGCATCATTAAAATCGATGGCTAAATGTAAAAAAATGCTATTTGTTTAGTGGCAGGGATTATTTTTACTTAATTGTTTTTCTGTGTGAAACTACGTAAAACCACATGACTTTCTTTTATTATTGGTACGTATTCATCTTACGCATCACTACAGCGCTCCATAAGATGTCTAAGTAAGAGCGAGAGAGAGATAACACACTATTCACTGTGCGTGTGCGCAACGGCAACAGGAGGTTTCGCACGGCACTATAGACAACAATGGAAACATCTGCTATCTCCTTCATTCTTCAAAATTCTGAGTATTCTCTTTCTGTTTTTTACAATTTCGAATACCCTTTTTTTTTTTTTTTAAGGCTGGGAAATCATCCAATGATTTGTCCCGCTCTGGGTGGAGCGGAAGGGAGTGTCAGACTCTTACTGACTAAAACCCATCCATGTTCCTTCCGTAGCCCTTTATGTTCCGGGGTAGCGGTAACCCTTTCGGACAATCCCACTTACCCGGCAGGCTTGGCCCTGGGGGGCCCCTTCATATGCTGACATCTCTTTGAGGCGCGCGTGGAACATATACGCGCCATCCGGCACGGGTCTGGTGCTGATCGGACGGTGAGTCACCCATTACTCACCGCCCGCAGGCTCGCGCCTACGGTGGCCGGTACCCTGCGCTATCATTAGAAAACGTTGTAATAGACATAGAAAACCAATAAAAGATCTTTCGATTCTGTTTACATTATTTTTACTCTAAGTACTTTATCTAAGAACTTTATCGTTCCCTGTACATTATTTTTGATGGTGCCCATGAAGTCGACGAGTACTAAAAACTAGCCCAGTAAGTATGCCGGATGTAACTGTTTTTAGGTACCTTAAAGTTACCCCTGCCATAAAATAAATAGCATTTTTTTGCATTCAGTCGTCAGTTTAAATGTAAAGAGTTTGTTTTTGTTATCTAATATATGCTAATTGTAAATATTTCAATTACATTTTGAAATACCTGAACGTTAACCCTGCCACTAAACAAATAGCAATTTCTTACATTTAGCCACCTATTTCGATGATGCCACCTATGTGGCATTTTATTAAACAGTTATACTAAAAATCTGAGATACGTTTCATTTGCGCCAAGCCTGGGTTTGTTTTTCATACTTCGTGAGCATTCTCCTTTTTGTTTAGTTCTTGTTAAATATGGACATAAATGACTGTAAAAAATCTAATACTGGGCAGCTTTGTTTCGAAATACAAATAAATACGTGCGAATCGACTAATAAGCCAAAAAATATCTTCCATAGGCTAGCCGATAGCGTCCATACATATCCAATCATGAATTTTAATTTTACAGAAGACAATAGTTAATGACCTGCACATTATCAAAGCGCACAAAATAATAAATAAAAGCCTGTCTCTGGTATGCACAGGAGATGAAATCTGGGTCCTTTGTGCGCGTACGCATACATTACGAGCACTTGCGGCGATCTAAGACGCTTTAGTAGTCGGGGAGCTTTTGTTCATGTTAATTATACCGTTGGAATTATTTTAAAACGAAGAAAAATATATATAACATTTCTGCTGTATAAATATAAAATTGAAAGCCTCAAACTTAACTTCCTATTAGATATATTAAAGTTTTAACGATGTGTGTCTCATAGCGTTCTAGTTACCTCAACTCCTGAGGGCTTGTAAACCTCAGAAAAAAGCATATGTATAAGTAGAATAATTATTAATTTATAGATGCAGACAATTAGTTAATTTTCTCCCAAGAAACGTCTTCGACATGCATTCACACTTTATTTAGTATAAGAATTGACATTGTATAATGTGTTTGTTTGTTTGTAGATCAAGAGTTCGCTTAAACCCGATATTTTTAGGCGACCTATTTATATTTTATAAATGAATGGTATAGAAATAAAGTTGAAATTTCAATTTTCCTACCACAAAAAAATACCTTGCAATGCCGTCCCGCCAATGGGCGGCGGGCCTTACGTTCTTTGCAGAAAAGATAATTTCAAGCAGTTTCAATGTTAAATGAGCCGTTTCCAGTTAACGCTAGGTTCCTTCTGGTCTAGGGTGTATTGTATTCGTACAATGCCACATTGTGTTAGTTCTTACATCTGTCCAAACTATTACTGCATCGGAATAACACGATAATGACAATTTGATTGTAGCTTAACACGTAATATTCACATACCTATATGTTAAAATAACTGAAATAAAATGGCGGCAGGTCACGGGAACAATCTGTGACTCTCGATTTCTCTTAAAACTTCAACGATGATATAATTGTTTGACAGATGATATAGCTCCAGAGGGACTTCCGAAAAAGAACTCTATTAAATTGAAAAAGAACACAATTGAGTATTTGAAGGGTAGTCAATAACGTTACTTTTTATGAACTGTGAAAACGCGACATTTGTATGTGATTTGTATGAAATATAACAATGTGACGTCACAGATTTTAAGAACCAAATTGAATACTTATTAGCATTAAATGTTTTAAAATGTTATCTTCGTATAATATTTAATTTCTGTACGGTGATGGAAGTTTTTAAGACGAGTGGTCGTTTTTCTATGTGATTTCATATTTTATTTTTAACCGTGTCAATTAGTCAATTAATTCAGACAGATTATTCAGCTTCTTCCGGTTTGACTGTAAGCCGACGCCAACGTAGTTGGGAAAAGGCTAGACACATTGATTTTGATCTGGCTACATATGTATGGGGTATCTGGTTGTACTTGGCCTTGCTGAGCGCGTCTACAACTGGTCGCGGGGGCTCCAAGGGACTCAATTCAATTTGTATTATTATACTTACGATCTGTCAACGAGTCTTATAGACTTCCTAAGTATGTATATACGGCTTATCTGCCAAATAGCGTCGAAGACTTCCTAAATTGTAGCACCAGTTTAATTAATATTAATCGATAAATGTAATAGTGTCATAAATAATAATAAAGCGTTGTTTTGTTATGTAATTGGACCAGTATTTTGCACGTAAGGAAGTTTTAAGTAATGATTGATGGAACCTGTTTATTTGTTATTATTTTTGAAGATCATTAATTAAGGAATGTTAAAAGGATAATTAAATGCGTATTATAAATTTATAACACTTAAAATATCCCTGCAGGCTAGGATGACGTTTAGCATTCGATTCTAATGGTTCAAGGATGATTGGCTAATAATTACCCAAATCTTAGTTCCACGGAACCTTGGGACAATTGTTATGATAATAAAGTCTTGAAAAATGGGTTGGAACTTACCATAACATCACGCCATTAATCTCCAACGGGTGAGGCAGACATGTACCTATAGTACAGTCACAATTCTCCAGTTATGTTTAAGTCTCACCTAACAAAGGGGAGCCTATTGCAACCAATCTTGCACAAATCCAGCTTCTGAGCTGTTATTGAGAAATTCCTACTTAAAAAATTTGGCTGACCTGGGACTCGAACCCAGAACCTCTCGCTTACCCAACTCGAGGAGTGAAACCAAAATTTTGAAAGGATTTTATCACCTTAGTTTGTAAAACTAGTGTTGCGTGTTAAAACTAGAACAATACACGATTAAAATTAATCTAATATCTAGCTATTGAACTTTTGACTGTCCAGCTGCGAAAGGTGACTAGCAAAATTAGAATAACCTTTGCCTAATGGTGTATTACCTACTATGGGTCATTGAGTAATACACTACCAACTTTATAGAAGTGGAATTTCTTGGTTTTAAGTTAATTTAAGAATCCTTGAAGGTTTGATTCCTTGGATATAAGTAGCTGTTTGGTCCTCTGAAAATTTTCTAGAGACAGTTTTCCGCATCTAATATCTTACGCTCAAGCACGATTTCTGGAACGATTATCAAACACAATAAACACAAAAATTTACTAACAAATTGTAAGACTCATGTCAACTGACAGCAGTTGACATGAGTTTTACAATTTATTAGTAAATTTTTACTTACTTTTAATTACTTTTTACTTTTTTGGCTGTTGATAATTTAGTCACCCAGTCACAGGATTGAGTGACTAAATTATCAACAGCCAGTCGGATCACTTGAGGATTGAGGAGCTCGTGGCTAAGTAAATAAAGTAACAGCCGCACGGATCGATCCATCAGGTTAAGCTACAGTTGCCGGGGATGGTCCGTGGATGGGTGACCATGAAAGCACGTTAAGCAGTTGGACCCGACTGTCATTCGTGGATCTTTCGACACTTGTTACGGGTCGTCAGGAGCCCGAAACTCTGACAGCTTACCAAGGGGTATCGTATTACCCAGTTACTGGGTTGTGGAGGTCAGATATTCATTCGCTCCATGTAAAATACTGGTATTGAGCTTTATCCGGTTATACTGGAAGCCGACCCCAATATAGTTGGAAAAAGGCTAGGCAGATTGATTGAATCGGATCACTTGATGTGTTGACATGTTAATTTTTGAATTTTCGTTCCAGAAACTGCCAGTGTCGTTTAAGATGAGGAGTGCTTGGTTTGTTACTTTGAATAATTCAAACAAATAATGGTCGATAAGACATTAGGAATTGGACGTAAACGACCTTAAGGAGAAATGCGTGACTGCGGTACATAAACACACACGTTGAAAACAAAAGTCTTTAGCTTGACCCCATTTGAACATCAATGTACTTTGCTGTGTTACCGTGTAGCGCTTTTACAGGAAAAATGATATAAAAATATAAATGGAGTAAGGTCGAGGAAATCGGTATGCCAGACACGTTAAGAATTATTTCTACTACTTATGTTCCATTTCTTGTTTGGTCCTTAAACGTTTACGTATATTGACAAAGGATTGATTCGATTTTAAATCAGACTGTCTAGGTAGGTACTGATTTATTGAATAGCAAACCTCAATTATTTTCGACGTATATCCGCAAGTCGTGTCCAAATTATCATTTTTAGGGCAGCTATCTGCGACTTGCGGTTACTAACACTGTCCTGTCCAAAGAATTACTATGTGAAGCATTCCTCACTCAGCGATTCTTTGTAAGTTCAGTTACAAGGAAAAACCAGACATTAATGCAGCTTTCTATAAGATCATATAGGCTCCTTCAAAGACGCCTAATTTAACTCGCTTAACAACCCCTCCCAACGTCCTAGTCCGGGACCTAAGCCTGTTCCATCACCTGGATCAATTTGAAACAAAAACAGTTAGCATCATTTATTGTGATCATTTATTGTGTGTTACAAGATAGTGTCTTTTATTTGTCTCATTATGTCGCCTTATCAAGACTAAACCCAGCCTTATCGTTGCACAAAAAAAAACTAGATTAAATAACAAGCCCTATTTCCTCCATGAATCATTAGTAAATGTGTCAACAGAAACATAACTGACCAACGGGGGTGTTACGTTACCATAGGGCTCTGCGAAGAATAACAATATCAGACCAACCACTGTGGCAACTTAGCGACATTATAAATACAAGTGGCGGTGTGGCAAACGGCAGACGTGTGTAGTGATCGCTCGCCATAACGCGCGGGAAACGCGGGAATTTGACAAGCAGCCATGTTGGTTTTCAAGGTGAGTTTTTGGTTAGAAATTGTAGCGGGAAATTTTTTGACGTTTCTCTGTGGGCGGGAAATATTTTGTGTTTAGGCGGCCATGTTTTAAAACTTTTCTTTTTGGTTAAGATCTATGCAAAATACGGGATTTCAATCAAGCAGTGAATATTTAGTGCCGGCATTGATTTTTTAGTGTTTGTTATTGTTAGAATGTTCATGCAATAGTGCGCTAATGGTTATTATCACGGTGTGAACCAACGTTGAATAATCTTAAGTACTGGAATGTACTGTGACCTTATGGATACTATTGTCGTACATTGGTTGATATTGGGCATAGATCTTTAAGATAACTTTGCTCAATTGTAGCTTCTGTGTTCAGCAACCATTTTGTCTGTTCGAATTTTGATATTATTGGCAGCGTTTTATTTTCTTCAAGCCAATCAAGATTATTTATTTAATTAAGGTTCACCAACAGTTGTTACAGATAATAAACAGATAGGAACATTCAAGTAATTGTGTCTTAAATCTAACTGCACAACCAATTATGAAACAAAGTACTTCTTTGTCATAGTCATTTATAGTATTTCTTAGTAATACCAGATAGGAACTACAATTCTTCATTGGCATTTAGACATTCGTTCAATAGGAATTTTTTATAGGCTTGTTATAAACGAAATTCGTCTGTTTATTACAATGAAACTTCTTAAACTATAACAGAATAATGATTTGTCTCGAAACAAAACAGTGCCATGGAATAATTACAAATAATCATCTCAATTACACCATGGTTTCATTTATCTCATCTCTAACAAATTACCATAATACCTTAATTTAGCAACAATAATTAGAGCTTTGGAATTAATGTGAATTTCTCACGGGATTGTTGTAATGTTACACTTAGTGCTTATGTTCGTCCATTAGCGACCAATGTGCAATGTTCAACGCAATTGGCTCATATCTTAGAAAAGTGCTCTGTTCGTTAAGTGGGTTTTGTGTTCTTGAAGTAAATTACTAGAATTAATTGCCTATCTGTCTTAATTGTTGCTTTTATTTTTAAGTTTATTGCGTTAATTGTTTTTTTTTTGCTTTTGATAGTATCAATTGCAATTAAAGTGGATTAAAGTAGTTTTCTTAACGATTAGCAGTCTTGTAATTTTTTTTTTCGATTTGTTTTTCTACTCTCTTAGTGGATACGAACCTAGTAGGCATTCAGCCTAGCCCAGCTTTATTGAACGAAACGAATCCTAGTAGATATTACTCAGGAGCAACCGCAATTTGCACAATTTCTCAAGCACACTATTGCCTCCACATAGTTGTCATTTTGATGGAATATTACAATGCGTTCCAACAGGTTTACCTACCTAAGGCTTTGTTCAGATAGTCACTTTGCGATTGCGAAGTGATCCTGCACAAGTTATACAGATTATACAGGAGGACTTACACATGCTGTTCCATACATTTTTACTAGTCAGTTAATAAAAAAAAAAATAGTTTGACGAAAAATTTCAGAGCAGAGAGCTTCAGAATCATGCACTGGATCCATTGTAGCCAACTTCGCGTCAACGTCCTTCCCACTCTGTATACCTTAGTATCATAAATGCTTACTTTGATGTGCATTGTCCTTATGATCGATTGTCAAAATTGTCCAAAGTTATTAATTATAAAAATTCTATGGACTTCAATACACCGTAAATCAGGCATAGATTTTTATTTTATCGGGACATTAAAATATTAGCAATATTATTAAGCTACTATTGTCCATTTCGGAGTTAGTTAGTGTGATCGCTGACGTATTTACAATACCCGCAAATGTCTCGCGTCGCGCCAATATGTACGTACCCTAAAGGGAACTGAGAAGTAAACAAGTTTACGTAAATGTGTGAACAAGGCCAGAAAGTAAGTTGAAATTAAATTATTATTGAGGCTAAATGTTTTCCGCAATACCATTTCATTACCAATAAGGACATCTTGCGACATTAGGAGAGATAGAAACAGTCAACAGGGATGACGACAGGGTATATACCCTCAGAAATAGAAATTATATTCAGTCCCTCAGTAAAAATACTAGACACGATTCTTTTGCTTAATGATATTAATTAAAAATGAGTTAGATAAAACGCATAAAAGATGAGGAGTAGGGGCACGTCACAATTAGGTTAAAAATCCACCTAACCGTGACGTCATACCACAATTTAACACAATGTATCGGCGTAATCTTTTAATTACGTAAAAAAATAAAAAATACGTGTTCAACGTTTTTTAACAATATTTTGCTGGCGACTAAAAAAAAATTTTGTCGGCATCCAAAAAGATATAGGTACTGGGTGTAACCGAAAGGGTATATACATACAAAAGGATATGCTACGGACAGAAAAAAAATCAGCAGTTTCCTACATTTCGACGAGTCACGTGACCAAAAATGTATAGAACAGCTGATTTTTTTTTGCGATTTCTGAGTTGGTCCCATAGTAAAAGTTGTTCAGTTTGGTGGTCTGTAGCATATGCTTTTTTATATACCCTTTCGGTTGCACCCTGTGTATTATACCTTTGATAAATTTGTTATTAAATGGTTAATACTTATAACCATGGCTGTTATGGAAGGGTAATGTACTTAGGCCTGTTTCAGAAGAGATAGTTCTGCTTGAGCTATTTCTCGTTTAGTATGCTCACGAGAGGAGACGAAGAATTGTTTGTTTGATAACCTACATATGAAGAAGAACCATGTGTCCAACAACTCGAACGGTGATCATTGGCACAAAGTGTAGTCACTGGCAGTTTAAAAAAAAATGTTATAGTGCAGCCTAAGAAAAGGAAGAAAGGAAAAGTATTTATTGCGGTCCGCACAGAAAAATAAAAAACAAAAACCAATTCCATAGACCATAAGGACAAGACCATAAGGCTTCCATGTCAGCGGGATGCTAACAAAAAAAGTGTTTAGTGATAAATTATTTGGTAGAAGTGAAATTCCTTACTAGAACTTTTTGTGAGTCTTTGAAAGTACGATTGAAAGTTCTCAGGGGTAGCAGGTGTACGGACGGCAAGATCAGCACCAAAAATCTTGGTGTACTTACTTTCTTCACCTTTACATTTTATCAAACCAATTTGCCCAAACATTTAGCGGACAATCGGTAGAAATTCCAATAATATCCGACAAGTAATCTATTTCACAAGTTGTAAGTCGGAATGTAACACAAAAGTACGTGGGCGCGGTCGTTGCCACACTCCGATGATAGACTTCGAAGTTGCAGCTATCATAGCTTGAGCTAGGAGGTAGTCGATCGGTGGAACGGGGAGGTACGAGCGATATTAATGTTAATTGTACTTGATCCAATTGACTATTTGAAACGGTCAAAAATAAAATATGAAATCACTTAGAAAAAGGCCGCTCGTCTTAAAAACTACCATCACCGTACAAAAATTAAATATTATGCGAAGATATAATTGTAAAATTGTATTTAACGCTAAAAAGTATTCCGTTTCATTCTTAAAATCAGTGACGTCACATTGCTATATTTCATACAAATCACGTACAAATTCCGCGTTTTGACAGTTCATAAAAAGTAATGTTATTGACTACCCTTTCAAACACCCTATTCTGCAGGGTTGATGATATAATGTCTTTCGTTGGCATGTGTTTTCGTGATCAATAGGTATATTATCTTTCTCCTGTTCTGTATGTACTCGCAAGTATTTCTAAGTTAAACTACCGATTACTCTGCGAAGATGTAAGAATTAATCTTGAATGTGCGTTGGAAATTCTTTCTACACTACTTCGCTACACTACTAATTAATTCGTTTAAGAAAAACCCCAACGCAAAAAAGGTTTAAGTTAGTCAGACCCTTCATTTAACTATCTACGTATACGGTACCCCGCCGCGACATTATAACCGCTGCGAATTATTTTTGACTTTTTAAATGTCCGCTTTTGTTTTTGGCGTTGGGGGTTTTTGAATTGAGGCGATGTATCGCAGTATTTCCCAGATTGATGAGACAGTTTTTCCATGAAATCAGTTGTTACTGCTTTAAAATAAATAAAATGAATTTAGCAAAAACAAAATATGTAATAGTCTAAAACCTTGGCCAATAGAAAGCAAACGGCTAATGATCCTGACTCACTGACAAACTGAACTAGAGTTAGAATTAGTTTTATTTCTATTGGGAATCCAATAAACTAATGTTTAAGATAATTATAATTGTTACAGGTGAACATCAGATTATATATTATTATTATATCTTAAAATATCATAAATTTTGCCCTTAACTGTTTGTTCATGGTCAAATGCATCTTTACATACGGCATTTTTCTGAAATAAGGCAGATTTATATGAAAGAACGCATTTGTAATTGGAAAAACTCATCTCAGATTAATTCAGTAAAGAACTAGTTTTTCTTCTTGTTGTTCTCTGCCTACAAAAGACATAAACGCGCATACAATGTGAAGGTGCTCAATGGAGAATGGAATATTGGGGTCTGGTTATAATGAAAATTGAATAGATTTGGACACTTAATTAATCATTAGACGAGCTGTAAATGATCAAGGAATTAAAAATGCTCATGAAAGTCGATGCAGTTTAAATAACGATTAATTTCGTAGGTTCTCCTCATTTTTTTTGACAGTTCTCTTTTACATGACAATACTGGCTGTATAGGTTAGTGACAATGTCACTGTTCTGTGTTAAAAAAGAGTACAATGAGTTCAATGGCATGACGCCTTTTTAAAGTTGGAAGCTTGTTGTCTATGCGTTCTTTGTGAAATCAGTTTGTCTCGGTTGTGTTATTATATAATTGTAGTATTGTTTCGGTAATTATTGTCATTCGGCAATTTACTGAGAATACCAGTGAATAACGTAACGTTGTCTTTACTTACATTGATAAAAAGCTGTGAAAATTTGACATAAATTACTAGGAAAACAATTACATTTTTATTAACATTGCATCTCTTTTTCTAGTTTAAGCACATTTTCATACAAAATTATTACTGTTTCAAAATAAATGTGGCCTCTGAAAATATTGATAGATGACATTTACCTACTGAACATATAACTGAAATGTTTTAATGAAATGAAACCAGGGCCAACCTTTATAATAACACCTGTCACACGATCTCTTTTTTAGAAACTCAGGCTGTTAACAGGCAATGTTTTCGTAGCATTGGTCGATACAAGTTGTTTATCAATAAAACAATCTATTGATTACAATGTATTTTGTTGATTTGGATAAAACAAGTGAACGGCTTAGCGTGGGTTTCAGCACGGATATGACGAATTTAAGGACGTAGGTCTTGTAATTAATTGCACGAGTTTTGTTTTTGTTATTATTGGTCAATATAAGGATATATCGATATAAAATCGGTTAAGGAAAACATAGTGAGGAAACCGGCTTGCTTGAGAGATATTTCTCAACATTATGTAAAGCTAAGTCACAGGCCCATGGGCAGCATAGAAACTCTGACACCCCACCCGGTTGGTCACTAACCACATGAAAAAGAAAGCAAGAAAGGATATGTCGTCATTAGTTTCTTAATAAAAAGCAATGCAAGGTCCATAGCTGTAAATTAATGTATATCACTACATAGTATAAAACAAAGTCGCTTTCTCTGTCCCTATATCCCTAATTATGCTTAAATCTTTAAAACTACGCAACGGATTTTGATGTGGTTTTTTTTAATAGATAGAGTGATTGAAGAGGAAGGTTTATGTGTATAATTTGTCGACATATTATGCGGGCGAAGCCGTGGACGGAAGCTAGTAGTATAAAACAAAGTTGCTGCCCGCCGTCTATCTTTTAAACTACGCGACGATTTTTAATGCGGTTTTTATCAATAGATTCGAGTGGAAGGTTTGGACGTATAATCTGGGTTGATAGTTAAGCTCATTAATAATAAAACTCTTAAAACTTTTATCACTTATTGAGAACTATTTTATAAGTAAGTAAAACCCATCGGACCTCGATACCTCAATGGATTCTATGTATGTGTTATTACTTTGTACGTTTTTCTCGAATTGCGTTGCCTTAAATGAAAATGCAGGCAGTAAAACTGATTGTGTTTTTCACTGCAGTAATAATAAACATAATCCGCAGATATTTCCGATGGGTATAACTTTCGGTTCAATACCCAATTTTAATTTCCTTATAAGTATTTTAGTTGGTTATTATTTATTTTATAATCAATAAAATAAAACAATATATCATGTAGGCTTCATTCATCTTACAACTGTTTAAATGTATGTAACGATATTTTATACAGCTAAACGCATATTCTAATTTACTTTGAACGAGACATCACTATTAATAATGAAACTGAACTCATCGAATATAACTCATACAATATATTCCGGGGTAGCGGTAACCCTTTCGGACAATCCTGCTTAATAACATATAACCTTGGATTAATAAATAGAAAAAGTCCAAAAAAGTAATAAAAGGTACAGCTTAAAATACAATCAAATTACGACACTCTAATGCTCAATAATTATTGAAAGCCCATACGACAAGGTCTAATTATAAGTACCTACGAGTAACCGATCAAACGAAATTATGTAAAAAATGACCTTACACCTAATAGTTTTGAGTGCGCCAAAATTAGGCCGCGGACACACGGTACGTCGTATTCAAATTACGTGCGACAGACATGCCGCGATTAAATAGTGGGCTGTTGAAATGTTATGGTGGTGCATGTTTTAAACACGTTCGATTCGTTTCGTATTTAAACAGCTTGTTTGTTTGAATGCCTCGAAGAGGTATAGAGGCTGGAGGGGAGTTTAGAAATCATATTTCAAATATTTTTCCGCAGACTGAATCTTCGTCTGTAAAACAGACTTGATTAGGTAATTAGTATTTTTATGAAAACAGTAAAGGGATTTTTTTAATTTTACCGTTCTATGCACGAGCCAACATCAGCATCAAATACATGTGAAAGATTTTGTTAAAATTAAATAACAACATTTTTACAATCTTACTTTTCTACTCGGCTCTTTTTTTGCTTACGTCATTCGTTCCTATAAATTTACATACAACCTAAAAAAGGTACGATGCTGATCAAATTCACTGATTAAATGACTTGATGTAATATATCCAAATGTTCTCTGATACAAGCATGAAGCACAGCATGCAATCCGATCCAATAACATTTATCAGCACCAAATAACTACACATTACATATTCATTCAATCCAATCATATGTAAACGACATACCCAAACAACACGACAGAAATCAACATGCCAGATTACTGTCTAAGCGTCTGTACACACCCTTATACATCTCATTTAACGCGTACTAAACCACATTCTTAGACAGGTATGCAATGTGAAATAATTATATCAATATAAATGAATGGGCACTATTTCATATGGCTTGTTGTCACCTTGGTAAAGCCATCTGCAGTGGATTGGAAAACTTGGGTAATTTCCGTGTAGCATTTTCATGTTCTAATCTTCTTCTTTTCGTGCGGTTAGTGACTAACCTGGTGTCAGAGTTTTTAAACTGCCCATGGGTCTCTGACTTAGCTTCACATGCTGTTGAGAAATATCTCTCAGGTATGCTGGTTTCCTCACGTTGTTTTCCTTCACCGATTTTTAAGCAAGTGATAATTATACAATTCGTGCGTGCGTGCCTTGGGTTAGAACTCGAGACCTGTGACTTAGCAGTCCGACGGTCACACCACTTGGCTATCCCTGCTAATTCTATTTGTTCTCCTTCTTAACGTGTCGATTCGACACTCCAGGAATTGTTTCTTTCACGGACGAAGTCGCGGACAGAAGCTAGTTGTGAATACAGTACGAATTTATAAGTTTTATTCACCTGAAAATGAATACTAATAAGCTATTCAATTCCATTTTGTAGGAAGTGGTGGCTCAGCCTTATAAATGTCCTGATCCTTACATAACCACTTGATCTATCCAGTATCTAGACTAGTAGTACACATCTGTAATGGCTAGCGACTAGTTTGTCAAGATTTAATGGTTATTATACTTAATCAGTGGGTAATGGAATACTTGATCGATTTTCTCTTTGATTTTCCAAAGAAATTAATTACATGCAGGCATTTGTAGGTATGTGTTTTTTGTTATCATAAAGTGTGTAAGGTTAATCGAGGGACATACTTCCTGGGGGTATTGTACTCATGAAAATGAACAACTTTGACTATGTCATCAAAAAAAAAAATCTGCTGTTCCATACATTTTGACGAATTATGCGAACATAAATGTACTGAACAGCTGTTTTTTTATATTTCAGAGTTGGTTCTTTATCCCCTGAAAGTATGCCCCTCGTTTAACCTAACACACTGTATAATGTTTAATTATACCATTAGCAGGTGTTCATGTAATATTTAAAAGTCTACTCATCTATCCAGTTTCAGTTATAAGAGTTTACTGTTTCATGTTATCATTAAGAACGAATTTTCAACTTAAATAACACAAACAACACGACAAAAAGATTATTTGCGCTGGGATCAATTTCATACATGACGATTTTTTTATCTAGTCCACGAGGAAGTAAAAAAAGCTCAAAAAACTACCTGTAGATAAATCAAATAATTCCTACATAAGAACGCATATACCTACGTACTTATCAGATACCTGCTGTACGAAGATATTTATGCAATGTCATGACAGTGATCGAAAAAGGCAACACCATACATTTTTATCTTTTTTTTTGGATGTAATATTATGCCAGTTTTTGCAGGTAATTAAATCATTACCAGGAACTATTTTAATTGAATATTGATCTAGGTGGTTCATTTAAATCCATATTTTCAGCATAGTTCAGCCGGCACATCAAGTTACCCCAATCTGTCATATGTCTTTGATCCATTTTCACCTTTATTACAAAAGAATAAGGTTCGTGTTCCATTGGGAATATTTAAAAGTTTGGAATAGCTTAAGTACTAGCGTCTATACTTTACCTATTGAAATCAAGGATTTCCGTTTTATTGCTCTCAGTAAAGATATCTAATTTATGTTTTGTTAACAGGACAGGTAATCGAACTCAAGATTTCAAGGCTTACAGTCTCACAGTTTCCATTAGTGACATGACAAAAATAAATAATGTTACGAAATTAAATAAGACGGAGTTAGTTACAGGACGTATAGCTCCATCTCTTTCCCACTGGAAATAATGTTAATATAATACTGCTAAGATAAATTAATTTGTTCTCACGTATGTTGTACAATCTATAAGTATGACATGTCAATCCAACTAAAAAATATGTATACATTATCATGTACAAGTATATAAAACTATTAAATAACTAGACTACGGCGTCGAAAAATTCCTGATTCCGGCGTCAAGAAACTGGTACCATTGCCTCGTTGTATGCCTAGCCTCTGGCCAATATAACCGCTCAACTGTTGAAATATCAAATATGTATGATTCAAAACAATAGAAAAAGTAATTGGAACTCATTAGTCACTGTTGAGCGCGTAAATGCCAGGTTGTTGTAGGAGGATGTGGTTCGGGTCCTAATTCATCCAAATTGGCGTATAAAAATGCTCCGTAGCATGACAGACAAAAGCATAATGAAGGTGTCGACCGTTACAAATCTGTATAACAAACTTTAATCATCATCTGCCTAGCTTTTTCCCAACGATGTTGGGGTCGGCTGCCAGTCTAACCGGATGCAGCTAAATACCAGTATTCTACAAAGAGCGACTGCCTATCTGACCTCCACAACCCAGTAACTGGACAATACGATACCCCTAGGTAAGACTGGCTGTTAGATTTTCGGGATTTCGGGCTGGCGACCCGTAACGACTGTCAAAGATGTACAAATGACAGCCGGGACCAACGGTTTAACGTGCTTTACGAGGCATGGAGGAGTCTCGGTATGTAAAGATGGTCACCCATCCACGGCAAGCGTAGCTTAACCTGATGGATCGACCTCTGCGGCTATATAGGAGCTCCTCCAGTATAACAATCTACTAATTAACTTAATTACTAACACCTGTAAACTCTTTAATGGCAAACATAGTATATATTAAGTGGCTTTGACCATACCATACCATTACCAAATTCGCTATGTCGTGATGCAAACCATGCGTCAGGTCCTCACCACAACAACACCGCAAAAAATCTATCCTAATGCAAATAGGTAGGTACCGATCTTTAATCTTCATAAACTTTTACACGACGTAGCTCAGGCATTTCCATCATGTTTTAATCATAAGCCAATTTCCATTTACTATTAATTAATTTTATATATTTACAACAATATATAATAAGTATATAAACAAAGTATCGCATGTCCGCGTTGACCACAAGGCTAAGTTGCTCTGTTAGGACATTCTCTCTGGACACAGTATAAATATGTAATACAGTAAATCAATTTGGCTATTTTTTGACATTATTATCTATTTTCAACCGTATACATCATGACATGTATAACATCACACCTGTATTTACCGAAGAGGTAAGTAACGGAAAGGTATATTAAGAACTTAGATCTTTTTTATGTTTAAGTCCCATGCGAGCCAAATCTAGACTCAGGACTACTGAGAAATTTTGCATTTAAAAACTGAAAATTACATAGTTCAACCAGCGTATCAAACCCAAGAGGATCCCATGTTCTGCATCCGCGGTTGTAATCACAAGACCAACTAGCTATCTAAATATCCATTTGTAAAAGGTCATCATCATGTCGGCCAGTTTGCGCTTACGTGCTCACTCGAGAAGGAGCGACCAGGGCCCTACTTATTATAAACTCATAATGCGAATATTTCACGTTACGTGCTTTTTAATAAAGACGAAAATGTATAAAACAAACTTGTACAATTGACTATTTAAAACGGTCAAAAATAAAATACATACTTCCATCACCGTGCAGATATTAAAAATTATGCGAAGACAGAATTGTAGAATTGCATGTAATGCTATAAGCATTCCATTTGATTCCAAAAATACGTGATTTGTATGAAATATAACAATGTGATGTCACAGTCACATTGTTATATTTCATACAAATCACGTACAAATTCCACGTTTTGACAGTTTATAAAAAGAAACGTTATTGACTACCCTTTCAAATACCCAATCATCAAATTGTTGCCAGTGCGTCCGTGGGACAGAACGACCTTGTGATGTCATGTCAGCTGCAGTGGGAAGCGAGCTTAAGTTATAGCATAGCGTTGTGGGATGCTTGTTCGTAGTTGCCCTACTGCTTATTTTAATGTACTGCGCTGTGGGCGTCGACGACTCGACTAAGTTTCTTATGTTCATTACTTTACCAAGAATTTGTAGGAAAAAATGTATACGTAGCTATAGCAAATTGTTCGAGAATTTTGTCCACATAAAGTTTCGTTACGTTCGCTGAGGGAGTTTTTAATTGTAGCTACTTGGGGATATTATGATTATAAGCACGATTTTCTAATTGTAGTACTACTTGTTGAAGTATTGACTAGCGGCAATTAGTGGATGCATATTATATAATATCACAAATTTTAGTTTGGTTGAGTTAATGATAATTAATGAAATACCTGACTGTCAGATGACTGTCATCTCGACCGAAGTAATTCTCAATCTGTCGGATTCACTATAATAAAACTGAACCCCTCAAACCACTATAGAGACCAATTTATAGTGAAATAAAATCTCTGCTAAACATTGCACAACTCATTATTATAAGCTCAGTAGTGTTACGTACGACGTGGTAATAACATTTTAATTAATAACGAACACTCCCTTTAATACCCTCCTACAACACTAAGCAACAAACAACGATATAATTACTTTGTACCAAACCTCCAATTACACCGTAACGAGCACGTCACGCTTACGCAACGATTACGCAACGACAACGCAGCGACAAGATCAAGGGCGTTCACTTTTAACTGTTTGAAATAACTTAAAGGTATTCTTTTTCGTAATGTTGTGTAATTTTAACTGAGTTTTACGGTTCTTGGTTAGGTAGAGCAAAAGGTGGGTATATCTTGTTTTATAATAACTTCCGAAATTAGATGTTGTATAGATTGTTGTTCAAACGGTAGGAAAACTGTAATTATAGGGTAAATACACCTGGAGATCTTTTGCTTTAGTTAGGAAATAAATCTAGGACTAAAGTTTGTGACTTAACTAATCCCTACAAAAGAATAGATTGTTTTTAGATTGTGCTTAGTATTTCTGTTTTATCTACTCCATCTTCTTTTCATCTGACGATCATTATCAACATCGCTATTAAAGAAGATAGTTCCTTATCGTACGTTACACTCTGCACACTTGGCGAATGAGAGCTGGACTGAAAAAAGTGTAACATTTGGCGGTCACGACACTTTTGTCACGTAATAAAAGTGTCGAACGTGACAAAGCAAAAAGAACTCCGTTCCAACGAGGTGTCAAACGCAAACTCAAAGCATTTATTTCAAATAAACCAATTACAAGCACTTTTGAATTGTCAAGGGGTTGGTCAGTCCGAAAGATGAAGCTAGTTGCCCATTCCAAAGAAGTAGATATCTATGGAGAAGGCAAGAATCTCCATGGACACTCTTAAATCAAAATATGGTTACAAAATTTGGGTTACATCATTCATATACATGTGAGAACGATGCTGAACGTAACAAGCGTCCATAATAACAATATTTAAAACAATAAAAGAAAAACAATTTAAAATTAAATTAAATTTTAAAAGAGCCCTAGCAGTTCTTTAAGAGATGACCGTCACGCGCAAAGTGTCAGGCGCGGCGCCACCACTCGACTTTAAATATAAAATCAAATGTGGAACACCCAAAACAAACACAAGCACCCAAAAAGTGTCACTTTCCATTTCACTCAAACTGTTTTCTCTCTCTTTCCAGACTTTACTCCTCTGCACGGTGTGGCTAGCAGTCCACTGCCAGAACTACAACGGCCCCACCACGACGCCTGTCCCAATCCTGAAGCAGATCAACCGACAGAACGACGATGGTTCCTACAGTTACGGATACGAAGCTGCTGACGGGTCTTTCAAGATCGAAACTAAGTACCCGAACGGAGACGTAGCTGGGAAATACGGATATGTCGATGAGAACGGAAAGAACAGGGAGATCTCTTACGGAGCCAGCAGCCAAAGAGGCTTCGAGCCTGAAGGTAGGATCGTAATTGTGCTAGCTGTCTTATTTTTGCGGGGTCATAGGAATTTAGCTTAAATAATTTGCGTTGCGAGGAGTTCGAGGCTAAGTAATAACAGCCGCACGGATCTATCCATCAGGTTAAGCTACGCTTGTCGGAGTAGGTCCGTGGATGGGTGACCATCTTTACATATCGAGGCTTCTCCGTGGCTCGGGAAGCACGTTAAGCCGTTGGTCCCGGCTGTTATTTGTGGATCTTTGATTGTCGTTATGGGTAGAAGAAGCCTGACTGGGTTGTGGAGGTCAGATATACAGTAGCTCCATGTAAAATACTAGTATTCAGCTACATCCGGGTAGACTGGAAGCTGACCCCAATTTAGTTAGGAAAAAGGGTAGGCAGATTGTTTGAATTTGCTTTGTAACACTAACGCGTATCCCGGCATCACCGGGTATCCTAATAACATGCGATGGTAGCACGAATACCTGCGCTATCATTTGTTGCATTTACCGAACAAACGATCGCGACCAACATCTTGATAGGCAGTGACATGACTATGCGATTATGAGACCCATTACCCAAACGGATATTTAAACGGTTACATGGCTAAGCCACGAGGAGCTCGTGGCTAAGTAGTACTAACAGCCGCACAGGTCAATCCATCAGGTTAAGCTACGCTTGCCGGGGTTGGCCGTGGATGGGTGACCATCTTTACATACTCCTCCGTGCCTCGGAAAGCACGTTAAGCCGTTGGTCCCGGCTGTCCTTTGTGCATCTTTGACAGTCGTTACGGGTCGTCGAAGCCCGAAAAATCTGACAGCCAGTCTTACCAAGGGGTATGGTATTGCCCAGTTACTAGATTGTGTAGGTCAGATAGGCAGTCGCTCCATATAAAATACTGGTATTCAGCTGCATCCGGTTTGACTGGAAGCCGACCCCAACATAGTTGGGAAAAGGCTAGGCAGATGATGACATGGCTAAGCCTCAGATCATTGGCAAAACAACTAGTCCTATTGTTAATAAGCTTCAGATAATCGAACATTTGAAGCCCCGATGTCGAAATAGAAATTGCTCATCAATTATCAATTCCCTCAACAATTAGCTACTGTATCCGTGACACGCTCAACAGCTGGGCACAAACTGGAGCGGTTACACCACCGCTCTCTAATTCGCTTCGTGGGGCAATCGACACATCATGGTGTAATGTTATGGAAGGCGGTGATCATGGAGGACTGTGCGTCAGTAGCCAATGACTTCTCATTTTTATAGATCTGTGTGGAGCAATGGCTATGAGATATTTAGTCAAAGAAAGGATATAAACTGACATTTATATTCGCGTATGCATACATCATATAATACATACATCATTAAATACATCGCGTCTTTCTTATGTATGGTAACTTTTTCTCTTAATCTCTTCTAGTATTACTTTATATTATATTCTTCGTCTCATTAATCTGCAAAAAATCGTAATCGTTTCTTCAAAAAGTGCAGATTTTCAGCCCAGTTTTAATAAATGACTTTTGATTTATACTAAAAATCTGGTTGTTCGTATTTAAGTGTTGATTTCTAAAGTCAAGTGTAGTGAAAATTATGACTGAGTTGCTTAATAAAAGTAACCATGACATTACTTAGCATGATTTAGACTTTAAATCTCACGACTCATGTAGTGACACATCATAAACTCCTGTTACATAAAACAATGAAAGTTGATACTAAGGTGTGACTATCATACAAACAAATATATCAATTGATTTCATTGTTGCACATTTTGCATGATAAGCACAAACAATATCGACGTTGCACACGTTCAGGGATACAATGGACCTGACGAAAATGCAGATTGTTCGATACAATAAACTTATTGAGGATGAAACTGCTCAATTATTGATAAGGTGAGCTCGTGGTTAAGTAATAACAGTCGCATGGATTGATTCATCAGGTTAAGCTACACTTGCCGGGGTTGGTCCGTGGATGGATGACCATCTCAACATATCGAGACTCCTCCATGTCTCGGAAAGCACGTTAAGTCGTTGGTCCCGGCTGTCATTCGTGGATCTTTGACAGTCGTTACCTACGGGTGGTCAGAAACCTGAAAGTCTGACAGCCAGTTTTACCAAGGCGTATCGTAATACCCAGTTACTGACTAGGTTGTAGAGGTCCGATAGGCAGTCGCTCTATGTTAAATTCAAGTACTCAGCCGCATCCGGTTAGACTGGAAGCCCCAACATAGTTGGGAAAAGGTAGATTAATTGTATCGATTTCTGAATCTTCATGTTATTCTAAGTTTCTCAAACGAGCACGAGGCGGGTTACTTGTTATTTGTTATTATGTACACATAACAAATCATCACGCCTGTGGTCGCTGAAGGGTTAGGCAGAGATGGAGGAGGAGGTACCCATCGTACACCCACCACATCTCGCCTGTTATGTTAAGTCCCATGTAACAGGAGACGAGCCTATTGCCATTAACCGGCACAATTCCTGACTCCGGGCTGCTGGGCAGTGCTGGCTGGTTGTTGATATACATTGAAGAGAATTTTAGTGGAACGAAATCCTTATCGCGGGTTGCGAAAGGGGCTACACGGAAAAAAATAAGACCAAAAGTTGTAACGACACTTTTTTGGAGTAAAATATGATGTCTTTTTAATCAATATTTTTTGATTGGTTAATTTTAGGTCAGATTATTTTTTATTATTAAAAGAAATAAAATTGTATTACAATTCCTTTACTAATTAATGGAAAGAAACTTCGTTCCATCCGGGTGTCACTTGACACCTCTCAAGTTTTTTTTTTCCAAATCAATATGTCTATCTGGTGTGTTACGGTTTCATGCCCTAATGATGTACCGACTTTGATTAAAGGCACACAGGTAGACCCCGACCTGTGTTAGGACACAGGTAGACCCCGACCTGTGTTAGGACACAGGTAGACCCCGACCTGTGTTAGGACACAGGTAGACCCCGACCTGTGTTAGGACACAGGTAGACCCCGACCTGTGTTAGGACACAGGTAGACCCCGACCTGTGTTAGGACACAGGTAGACCCCGACCTGTGTTAGGACACAGGTAGACCCCGACCTGTGTTAGGACACAGGTAGACCCCGACCTGTGTTAGGACACAGGTAGACCCCGACCTGTGTTAGGACACAGGTAGACCCCGACCTGTGTTAGGACACAAGATACTTTATATCCCGGTAGTACGTTCCTATGGGATAATTACCGATCTTCACGCTGGTAAAACCTCGGACAAAAGCTAGTGGTTATGCTTTATGAAGAAAAATCAATGATAATGCTCGTAGTCTTTTAAAAACAACTAGTTGCCATTGCTTTTCTTTCACCTTTTCCTTAACGAAAATTAAAACAATAATCACATCTTTACCAAAATGGAATAATAAACTCTTGCACTAGAAAACTCATATGCCATATCATGCAATTACCCTACAAGTGGCATTCTGGCAGCAACCTTCACGCCCTGATAAACTATCTAACTACATAATTCCCGCTAACTAGAAGATTAGCTTACATAATACTTGCTAAGTTAAAGTAATTTATTATTGCAATAGTGTGGAATTTATTTAAACTTGATATGTCTTTAATTTGTTAAGGTTTCTTAATTCTATCATCATTATAATAATGATGATCAGCCGGTATATGGTCATTGTTATACAAAATTACTCAAAGATTTGACTAAAACAGACCCTTCGACACGGTCTTCTATTCCATAAAACTTTTATAAGCCTAATTAGTCACCTTCACGATTTCACCCAAAACGGAACACGTATCCATCATAAACACAGTTTCTAATACACATCGTCACCTTCCAGGTCCCGGCATCATGGTCCCCCCACCTACGTTGAACAATCAGCACTCCTCCAACGCCCTCACCGACGGCCAAGAAGACGATGGCCAGTACCGTGAGGATCCCAGCATCTACGAGGACCCCAAGTACAACAGCCGAGCTCAGCCGCGACCTGCCCCTGTCAGCCAGTTCCACCGGCCAGCTCAACCTGCACCTGCGAGGCAGTATCAACAAGCGGCTCCTGCACCCGTCCCTACTGCAGCACCAGCTCCTCAATACGAACAGCAGAGCCAGTTCCGATCAGCTCCTCTATACTCCCAACAGACCAGCCTCTTCAACCAAGGTCCTCAGCAATTTCCGTCTCAGAATCAATTTCAGTCCCAAAACCAGGAGTTTCGTCCCCAAAGCCAGGTGTATCACCAGCAGCCTCAGTTTTCATACCAGGCGTACACTCCTCAGCCATACCAGAATCAGGGTTTCCAGCAGAGCCAGAGCTTCCAGCCACAGTATCAACAGCAACAGCAGAACTACCAGGGCCAGAATCAGAATTTCAACCCATTCTTCGGCCACCCAGCCCAAAACTTTGACCCCAGCTCTGGGTCTTATTCTATTAACTTTACTGGTTAAGTTGTAATGGGCTGTTTGTTCATAAATTGTTGTTTAAGGATGTGCTAGCTGTCGGGTTAGTGGTGGGGTAGACGATTCATTTAGTAGATGTAAATTATTTCTGTGTGCGATGTAGGTGAAAAGTATCGAGGTTGTCATCAAAAAAGTCCTATCCTTTACTGAGTTACTTTTATATTATGCCTTTCATAGGCTTAAAGTAGTTCAACTTGTGCAGCACAACAAACAATACGCCAAAATACAGTTCAGGTCCCAACTACCGATATACAGCAATGATAAACCGTCTATGCCAGCTCCTAACTGGCCATACATACGAGCGGCATTCGTTAATTCGATTTCTTCTGCCGTTGTTGCGTGCCGCTCGCGTTTAAGAGCACTTCATAAATATTTTGTACAAAATATTGCATATATGTCAAGGGTCCCGAAGTGACGAACGACACCTTTTTTACGATTTTTGTATATTTTTAGTACTAGTCAATTATTTCGGCGTGTTTTGTAAAATTTCGAAGGAAGGCTTTAATTATATTGTGGCTAACAATATGAATTAAATTATTTATTGTATACTTCTGTCTATTATAAGGATTTATTTTTCTTTTATTTTAAAACATTACAAATCTCCTATTGGGATAGTTTATTTATCTACATGAAAAAATTAAGGATTTATTAATTAAAACATTTATTATTTAAATATTACGTGAGCACACTTACGATGTATATTTATGTATTTCTATTTATTTACCTAAGTATCTATTTGATTTATTTATCAGTATCTATGAATATTAAACCACCATCTCTTATCTACATAAAATATTGTATGTATGTACGTATTTTTCTACATTCTATTTATTTCTTTTGTTATTTACCAAATCTTATCGGTACATATTGTCTTTATTATGTTATTTTATAACGTAATTATGTTTTAACTTGTAGTTTATGATATTTTAAACATTCTTTCTACAATTAGCAACATTATTGTAATTATTTACTTAAAATATATAAGTACCGTATACCATAAGTATTATAATTTGTATAATGAATTTGGCAACACATAAAAATTAAAAAAACGGTTTTCTCCGAGCTAGTAAAATCACAGGTCTCTATGAAGCCATATTTCCACTTTGCTAGTCTTCAGTAGAGTGTGTTTTTAAGTACTTAGGTACAGGCAGGCATGTACCTAAAATCTTTGATTCCCGATAGGTATAACAATTACAGCCACTAAATCCTTTCGACCTTCTACCTATATAAGGTGTTAAAAAAATTACTCTAAGAACTTCGTGGGAGCATTGTACTCATCGTTACGAACAACTTTTACAATGGGATGAACCCGAAAATCTCAAAAAAATATATGCTGTGTCATACATTTATGCACAATAAAATGTATAGAACAGCTCATATTTTTTGCTCATATTTTCTCCCCCACGAAATTCTTAGCATAAATTTTTTAACACTTTATCTAATCGCACTCTACTAAAGACTAGAAACGTGTAAACGATAATTTAAGGCAAATAACGTACCTACTTAGCAGCCAGGATGTCACAGCTAGTCTGCGGCAGCCAATCTGTGGAACTGCAGGCACTTATTTATGGCAGTCTAGCTGCGGACTTCGGATTGGCTGATGTTACTTGCATGAAAGTCTTTGAGAGCCCTTTGTACGATAATTTATTAAATAATGAAAATTTATTTCCGTCAAAAGTTTTAGAAATTTGAAATGTTTAGCACTTAGCGGCCAAGTGTGTTATTTGCCTTGAGTTAAAAACTTAGCAATTTACTTCAGAGAGACTTGCTTTGGTACTTTTTTTTTAAGGCTGGGAAATTATCCAATGACTGCTCCCGCTCTGGGTGGAGCGGAGGGGAGTGTCAGACTCTTACTGACTAAAACCCATCCATGTTCCTTCCGTAGCCCTTTATGTTCCGGGGTAGCGGTAACCCTTTCGGACAATCCCGCTTAACAATTGCTTTGGTACTAAGACCGGTATTTAAAGTACCAGCCTAGTTGAGTTTCAGTTTTTAGTACCTGATTTCAATTTAAAAGTACCTGTGGTAGTTAAATCTGCAAAACTTTGTTAGAAATAGTGTTAATACAAAATGTAACCAAAATTGATATTGCGAATCCATCTTTTTGCAGCAATAAAATTATCATTTTATTATCAGTTAATGTGTTGCCAAACCATCCTTAAATAATATAATAAAAAGTTAATTGTATATAACAATGAAATAAACATTCAATAAACGAACGATTGATTACGCGCACGCGTAGATTTCGAAATGGTCGCTCGTGCGAAATACTACGTGTACCGATTGTAAATATATGATTAAATAAAGTGTTATGTAATATATTGTGTGTTTCCTTTTATTGTCGTGGAGAAAGTGCACTAGTTACAGGTCAAAGTATTTGTCATGCACATGCTCAATTGGGGAATAGGTGGCTGTCATTTAGAATGGGTAGGTACGCAGTATGGATGATATGTCTCGTGCATGAGGCAAGCGGAACCTCGATCCTGTCCTTCCTGTTAAATGTGATGGTAGCGTGTGGCTTACCTGATATAATTATAACATACCCTTGTAGAAGAAATAAAATCATGTTAGTATTTCCTTTAAAGGGTTATCCACCAAGACCATGAAGTTTAAAAGGTTCAAAAATGCCTTTCTTGTGCCTATTTGATATAAGTTATTTGACTTTGACATTAGGTACTTAGTTTATATAAAGTCAAAGTCTAGTACTTAGTTTATATACTGGATTATATTACAATTTTAAACTAAAAATAATATAATAACACGTGTGAATATAATATAATAATATAATACAGAGTGCAGATAATAACACTTAAAATACTGACAATACGAATACATAACAGTATTTTGAAACTATTAAACAAATCGTAGTTTGTTCAAATCAAATCAAATCATTTATTACTTTGCAAACATGGGTTGTAGCTACACAGATGTTTCAATAAAATAATGTTCTCCATATTTTGCCGTCAATGGGCATACAAATAAGACCATAATAATAGTTTTTAAATTAATTACAATTGAAATTAAAATACACTAACACAAGATCATTAAAAAAATACTAAAATAATACTAAGCAATGTCAATTTTAAATTACATGTCAAGTTAATTATCATCAAAGATCTACTAATTTCAATTTTTTCTTTTTCATTCCCAATGTCATATCTTAATAATCAATTTAAAAAAAATTTTAGTACTTAATGTCAAAAATAATGTCAGAACAATAAAAAAAATAAATAATAATATCAGCCAGTCAGTGAATTATCATTAAGAAAATCGTCAATACAGTAATAGCATTTAGTAATTAGTATTTCATACAATGCCTTTTTAAATTTGGTTCTAGTCATATTTTTGACATCATTTGGTATTTTATTATAAATTCGTGGGGCATTTCCAAATAGACTTTTTTGCATTAATGCTGTCTTACATTTAACTTGACATAATTTATTTACATATTGTGTACGTACTGGTTTTTTTTTATAATCAGAATATTTTTGGAATATATGTGGGTTACACTTTACGAACTTAGCTGTTACTAATATATATAAAGAAGGCAGTGTCAAATTTTTTTTTTTTTTTTTTTTTTTTTTGTTAGAAGACAACATTTCTTTAAGAATCAATCTTAACACGTTGAACGCCAACGCGGTCACTGTGTGTCCGACAAACAATGGTTTTTCTATTGTGTCTGCTGCGTGGCAGTCAATGACTTAAAGAAATGTAGTTTTCTAATTATATTTATAAACTATACAATAGTGATGGGCTATAGGCTTGGTCAGTCTTTGACTAGCTTTAGGTAGTGACTAAACTGTTGGATAAATATTTGATTGAATTTTCGTATGCAGACTGGGAACGCCATTAGATATACGAAGTTTAATTTATTGTCGTATTGTCATCCTTATAAGTAGAGAACGTCAAAAAATCTCAAGGAATCAAAAAATTCGTCTGCCACGCTGTCAACAGGCAATGTGCCCAAAACGCTGGCAGCATTGACACCTTCACTCTCGAGAAGCTGGGAACCTATCTTATGTTATCTTGACATTATTATTATGTCATCGAGTAGGTACTGAATTCATTTGCCGCTTATTTAAATCATCATCTGCCTAGCCTTTTCCCAACTATGTTGGGGTCGGTTTCCAATCTAACCGGATGCAGCTGAATACTAGTATTTTACATAGAGCGACTGCCTATCTGACCTCCACAACCCAGTAACTGGGCGATACGTTACCCCTTGGTAAGACTGGCTGTCAGATATTCGGGCTTCTGACGACCCGTAACGACTGTCAAAGATGCACAAATGCCAACCGGGATCAATGGCTTAACGTGCTTTCCGAGGCACGGAGGAGTCTCGTTATGTAAAGATGGTCACCCATCCACGGCCAACCCCGGCAAGCGTAGCTTCACCTGACGGATCGACCTGTGCGGCTGTTAGTACTTAGCCACGAGCTCCTCCTCCGCTTATTTAAATCAATTCCTATTTAATTACTTAACTATCATATTTTTTTTCCAAGAATGTTAAAGACAGCATATTATTGGCGATGATTATACTTAACATTATTATGGTTTTGCAGTATTTATCCGAGTAAAATGACCCATAGACCTTTACAATCAGGCGCCATTTTTGGAGAGTAGGTATGACAATAATTATAAGGGCGTTCACAAACTGGTAATTCAAGTATAGAGAGGAAATACCGTAGGCAGCATCTATATCCGGCTCGCGGGCAGGCGGCCTTAGTCACTCGCTCCAAATGCTGATGTTGAAGTGTTAAGGAATGATTGACATTTCGTTTTTAGTACAGAAGGTAGGATTTTTTCCACAAATCAGTGAACATGTTTTCCTTCAGTCCATTGCGCGACATGAATGCCTGTTTCATAGTGTTATTTGTTCCTTGTTGTTTCGTTGTCAGGTCACCATTGACGCGACTTGTATCTCTTTCCCTGGGTAGGTGCCACTCTGATGGACAATTAAGCCACTAAGAGAATTTCTCGTCCACTAGGGTGGTGACCTAACCCCCTTTTTTATTTTGAGGTTGGGAAATCATCCAATGACTTCACCCGCTCTGGTTGGAGCGGAAGGGAGTGTCAGACTTTTAGTGGCTAAAACCCATCCACGTTCCTTCCTTAGCCCTTTATGTTCCGAGGTAGCGGTAACCCTTTCGGACAATCCCGCTTAGACCTACACCCCTAGTGGACAAACAAATAAAAAAATAAACAGAAACAAAAATCAAACAAAAAAGCTCGTCTGGCGATTTACCTCAGTCTTGCTTTTTTGTGATCGTGTGAACATGACTATACGTAATTATAATAAAGAGCTTTAGCATTCCTCGCATACTTACCTTTTAATATTTTTAGATCAGTGCAAAAGTTTGAAATTTTGCTAGCAACCCCTGTGTGAGATCTTATACTGGCAACAAAAATATTATCTTACAGAAAACCAACTAAATAATCACCTCACTAATATTCACTATTAAAACTGGGACAAAATTTATCGCAATTAATTAACTGCTTGCGTTGTTGCATAATGTCGTCAAAATGTCAAGTGTGAATCGCAAGGTCGGATCAAGTTACGACCAACTAAGTGATATGATGTTGGTACAGTTGTTACTTTGTAGTCCAAGTTGCAATATTACATTTTAATATTTTGATACTTAGCATTTTTGGGAGCTGTGCTTACGCTAAAGACTTACTTGACATTTTATTGCAGTTTGTTTCAATCTCAATCTACAATCTGCCTAGTCTTTTCCCAACTACATGTTGATGTCGGCTTCCAGTCTAACCGCATGTAGCTGAATACCAGTATTTTACATGGAGCGACTGCCTATGTGACTTTCACAACCCAGTCAGTGGAAAATACGATACCCCTTGGTAAGACTGGCTGACAGACTTTCGGGCTTCTGACTACCCGTAACGACTGTCAAAGATGCACAAATGACAGCCGGGACCAACGGCTTAACGTGCTTTCCGAGGCCCGGAGGAGTCTCGATATCTAAAGATGGTCACCCATCTACGGACCAACTCCGGCAAGCGTAGCTTAACCTGATGGATCGATCTGTGCGGCTGTTATTACTTAGCCTAACTTAATATTTTAAGTAAGTAAGTGTTTTATGCTGAACCGTAACTGAAAGACAATGGAAAGGCGAAACCATGAAGGCCTTCTTCATCGCTCCGTTTTGATAGAGCGATGGAGGATGCTTAGAACTGTGTCCAATACGACGACACGGTTGGCGCAGTGGTTGAGCGATTGACTGCTGCGCACTATGTCGCGGGTTCGATTCCCGCACGGAACACATATTTGTACGACCTGCAAGTTTTTGTTACGAGTCTGGGTGTTTTCTATCTATAACATGTATGTATTTACAAAAAAAAATGTACTACTCTGTCAAGAAAGTACCGGGAAAAGATCAATAATACACAAAATGTCTGTTATTCATCCAAATTTATTTTATCACCTTCAAAGTATGCTCCTTTAGAAACGATACACTTGCGCCAACGAATAATCCATTCATCAAAACATTTTTTAAACGCTGCTTCCGGAATTGAGTTCAGTTCTCGCCGCGAATCGCCGGTTTTTTCGGTTTTGGTTCAGTTGGAAGGCGCCACTCTGAAACTTGTTGACTAGTTTGCATGTCAAACTCGTAAACCCACGTCTCGTCACTAGTAACAATGCGTTTCATGAATGTTGGGTCCGAACTGACTCGTTCTAGCATGTCCTCAGCGACTTTCATGCGATTGAGTTTTTGGAGAAAATTCAGATCTTTTGGGACTAGCCGAGCAGCAACATGTTTCATACCCAAATGATTAGTTAAAATGGTACGGATCGACTCGTGAGATACAGAAAGTTCGGCGGCTATCTCTCTCAGAGTTGAATGGGGATTTTCAGTCACTATTTTCTTCACTTTTGCGATGTTAACTTCAGTTGCAGACGTTGACGGCCTACCAGAGCGAGGCAAATCTTCCATCACATCTTGACCGCTTTTGAACGCTTTGAACCACTCATAAGCACGAGTTTTTGAAAGTCGATTCACCGTAAGCCTTCTGTAACATTTTCAGTGACTCCGAACACGAAATTCCATTGGCGATGCAAAATTTAAGACAAACTCTTTGTTCGAAATTTTTGTCCATTATGAAATTCGCAATACACACTATATATGATATTACTAAAACCAGCACTGTATTTAATATAAATAACAGATGCAACTCAAACTCCGCGCCAAAATGGAAAACAGTTGTGCCAATCTAACAACTACAAAAAAACAAAGATTTGAATTTGGAACCATAAACAAATCATCCATTCCCGATACTTTTTTGACTGAATGTATATAAGTAGTTTATCAGCCATCTCGTCACCATAACACAAGCATTAGGTTGCTTAGCTTGGGACGATATGGCGTTGTGTGAAATGTCCAAGGATATTATTATTATAATACCAGCGTGAGACGCGCAACGACTACAGTTGCGCGTCTCACAATCTCTCTGTATCTGGATGTGTTAGATAAATAACAGTCTGACGCATTCAATAACAGTCTGACGCATTCAATAACAGTCTGACGCATTCAATAACAGTCTGACGCATTCAATAACAGTCTGACGCATTCAATAACAGTCTGACGCATTCAATAACAGTCTGACGCATTCAATAACAGTCTGACGCATTCAATAACAGTCTGACGCATTCAATAACAGTCTGACGCATTCAATAACAGTCTGACGCATTCAATAACAGTCTGACGCATTCAATAACAGCCTCCAACAGTGAATTTTATTCAGTACTAGCTATTCCCGCGCGGTTTCACCCGCTGCTCAGCTCCTATTGTTCGTAGCGTGATGTTACATAGCCTAGAGGGCGTTCAAAAAAACAAACTTAATATTAGTATAGATGTAGGTATGTACCTGAAGGAAAATTAACTTCACATTAAATATCCAACCGTATAATAAGTAATTAGTGGGTAACCCGGCGCTGGTTGGACGCCTTCATGTAATAAGCCTCTGCAGAACAGCCCGTTTAAGCACCCGACAACACTCTAGGTTGACCTGCGATTTGACAAGAAACCTTATGGGAAACCAAACTTATGGGAATTCATGACGATACTTTTTCCAAGCTCACCTTGACAAATTATTTTAAGAATTAATAGTTCCATGCGAGCCATGACACTGTAATAAAATAATGTTATTAAAATGCCCACTTCGCCTTTTAAAACAATACAATAATTTAAAACTGGTCTAAAAAAAAATTACAGTAGCTATCACATGTTGTTTATTTTCGAGAAATAGTAAAGAGTAGTTTGACCCGAACTAGTTTGTACCGACTAGTTTCACCCGGACTAGTTTGTGCCGTCTAGTTAGACCCAAACTAGTTTGTGCCGACTAGTAAGACCCGAACTAGTTTGTGCCGACTAGTCAGACCCGAACTAGTTTGTGCCGACTAGTTTGACCCGACTAGTTAGACCCGTACTAGTTTTTGCCGAGTAGTTAGACCCGAACTAGATTGTGCCGAGTAGTTTGACCCAAACAAGTTTGACCCGAACTAGTTTGTGCCGACTAGTTTCACCCGAACTAAATTGTGCCGACTAGTTTGATCCGAAATAGTTTGTGCCGACTAGTCAGACCCGAACTAGATTGTGCCGAGTAGTTTAACCCGAACTAGTTTATGCCGACTAGTTAGACCCGTACTAGTTTGTGTCGAGTAGTTTGACCCGAACAAGTTTGACGTGAACTAGTTTGTACCGACTAGTTTCACCCGAACTAGTTTGTGCCGACTACTTTGACCCGAACTAGTTTGTGCCGACTAGTCGGACCCGAACTAGATTGTGCCGAATAGTCAGACCCGAACTAGATTGTGCCGACTAGTCAGACCCAAACTAGATTGTGCCGAGTAATTAGACCCAAACTAGATTGTGTCGAGTTGTTTGACCCGAACTAGTTTGACCCGAACTAGTTTGTACCGACTACTTTCACCCGAACTAGTTTGTGCCGACTAGTTGGACCCGAACTAGATTGTGCCGAGTAGTTTGACCGGAACTGGTTTGACCCGAAATAGTTTGTACCGACTAGTTTCACCCGAACTAGTTTATGCCGACTAGTTAGACCCGTACTAGTTTGTGTCGAGTAGTTTGACCCGAACAAGTTTGACGTGAACAAATTTGTACCGACTAGTTTCACCCGAACTAGTTTGTGCCGACTAGTCAGACCCGAACTAGATTGTACCGAGTAGTTTGACCCAAACTAGTTTGTGCCGACTAGTTAGACCCAACCTAGTTTGTGCCGACTAGTTTCACCCGAACTAGTTTGTGCCGACTAGTCAGACCCGAACTAGATTGTACCGAGTAGTTTGACCCAAACTAGTTTGTGCCGACTAGTTAGACCCAACCTAGTTTGTGCCGACTAGTCAGACCCGAACTAGTTTGTGCTTACTAGTCAGACCCGAACTAGATTGTGCCGAGTAGTCATACCCGAACTAGGTTGTGCCGAGTAGTTTGACCCGAACTAGTTTGTGCCGACTAGTTAGACCCAACCTAGTTTGTGCCGACTAGTCAGACCCGAACTAGTTTGTGCCGACTAGTTCTTGCCCACCTACCACCACTTACTACCATCACTTACTACCACTTACCACCACTACTTTCTACCACCACAACTTCCTACCAATATCTACCACTTCCTACCATTTTCTACCACTTCCTACCACTTACTACCACTTCCTACCATTTTCTACCATCACTTCCTACCACTTCCTACCACTTCCTACCATTTTCTACCATCACTTCCTACCACTTCCTACCACCACTTCCTACCATTTTCTACCATCACTTCCTACCAATATCTACCACTTCCTACCATTTTCTACCACTTCCTATCACTTACCACCACTTCCTACCATTTTCTACCGTCACTTCCTACCACTTCCTACCACTTCCAACCATTTTCTACCACTTCCTACCAATATCTACTACTTCCTACCACTTCCTACAATTTTCTACCACTTCCTACCACTTCCTACCATTTTCTACCACTTCCTACCACTTCCTACCAATTTCTACCACTTCCTACCATTTTCTACCATCACTTACTACCACTTCCTTCCACTTCCTACCATTTTCTACCACTTCCTACCATTTTCTACCACTTCCTACTATTTTCATCCACTTCCTACCAATTTCTACCATTTACTACCAATTTCTACCACTTCTCACCACTTTGACCCGTAATAGTTTGTGCCGACTAGTTTGATCCGAAATAGTTTGTGCCGACTAGTCAGACCCGAACTAGATTGTGCCGAGTAGTTTAACCCGAACTAGTTTATGCCGACTAGTTAGACCCGTACTAGTTTGTGTCAAGTAGTTTGACCCGAACAAGTTTGACGTGAACTAGTTTGTACCGACTAGTTTCACCCGAACTAGTTTGTGCCGACTACTTTGACCCGAACTAGTTTGTGCCGACTAGTCGGACCCGAACTAGATTGTGCCGACTAGTCAGACCCGAACTAGATTGTGCCGACTAGTCAGACCCAAACTAGATTGTGCCGAGTAATTAGACCCAAACTAGATTGTGTCGAGTTGTTTGACCCGAACTAGTTTGTACCGACTACTTTCACCCGAACTAGTTTGTGCCGACTAGTTTGACCCGAACTAGTTTGTGCCGACTAGTTGGACCCGAACTAGATTGTGCCGAGTAGTTTGACCGGAATTGGTTTGACCCGAAATAGTTTGTACCGACTAGTTTCACCCGAACTAGTTTATGCCGACTAGTTAGACCCGTACTAGTTTGTGTCGAGTAGTTTGACCCGAACAAGTTTGACGTGAACAAATTTGTACCGACTAGTTTCACCCGAACTAGTTTGTGCCGACTAGTCAGACCCGAACTAGATTGTACCGAGTAGTTTGACCCAAACTAGTTTGTGCCGACTAGTTAGACCCAACCTAGTTTGTGCCGACTAGTCAGACCCGAACTAGTTTGTGCCGACTAGTTCTTGCCCACCTACCACCACTTACTACCATCACTTACTACCACTTACCACCACTACTTTCTACCACCACAACTTCCTACCAATATCTACCACTTCCTACCATTTTCTACCACTTCCTACCACTTACTACCACTTCCTACCATTTTCTACCATCACTTCCTACCACTTCCTACCACTTCCTACCATTTTCTACCATCACTTCCTACCACTTCCTACCACCACTTCCTACCATTTTCAACCACTTCCTACCACTCCCTACCACTCCCTATCACTTCCTACCATTTTCTACCATCACTTCCTACCAATATCTACCACTTCCTACCATTTTCTACCACTTCCTACCACTTACCACCACTTCCTACCACTTACCACCACTTCCTACCATTTTCTACCGTCACTTCCTACCACTTCCTACCACTTCCAACCATTTTCTACCACTTCCTACCAATATCTACTACTTCCTACCAATTTCTACCCCTTACTACCACTTCCTACCATTTACTACCAATTTCTACCACTTCTCACCACTTTGACCCGTAATAGTTTGTGCCGACTAGTCAGACCCGAACTAGATTGTGCCGAGAAGTTTGACCCGAATAAGTTTATGCCGGCTTGTTAGACCCGTACTAGTTTATGCCAACTAGTTAGACCCGAACTAGTTTGTGCTTACTAGTCAGACCCGAACTAGATTGTGCCGAGTAGTCATACCCGAACTAGGTTGTGCCGAGTAGTTTGACCCGAACTAGTTTGTGCCGACTAGTTAGACCCAACCTAGTTTGTGCCGACTAGTTGGACCCGAACTAGATTGTGCCGAGTAGTTTGACCGGAACTGGTTTGACCCGAACTAGATTGTACCGAGTAGTTTGACCCAAACTAGTTTGTGCCGACTAGTTAGACCCAACCTAGTTTGTGCCGACTAGTCAGACCCGAACTAGTTTGTGCTTACTAGTCAGACCCGAACTAGATTGTGCCGAGTAGTCATACCCGAACTAGGTTGTGCCGAGTAGTTTGACCCGAACTAGTTTGTGCCGACTAGTTAGACCCAATCTAGTTTGTGCCGAGTAGTTTGACCCAAACTAGTTTGTGCCGACTAGTTAGACCCAACCTAGTTTGTGCCGACTAGTCAGACCCGAACTAGTTTGTGCCGACTAGTTCTTGCCCACCTACCACCACTTACTACCATCACTTACTACCACTTACCACCACTACTTTCTACCACCACAACTTCCTACCAATATCTACCACTTCCTACCATTTTCTACCACTTCCTACCACTTACTACCACTCCCTATCACTTCCTACCATTTTCTACCATCACTTCCTACCAATATCTACTACTTCCTACCACTTCCTACCACTTCCTACCACCACTTCCTACCATTTTCTACCATCACTTCCTACCAATATCTACCACTTCCTACCATTTTCTACCACTTCCTATCACTTACCACCACTTCCTACCATTTTCTACCGTCACTTCCTACCACTTCCTACCACTTCCAACCATTTTCTACCACTTCCTACCAATATCTACTACTTCCTACCACTTCCTACCATTTTCTACCACTTCCTACCACTTCCTACCAATTTCTACCACTTCCTACCATTTTCTACCATCACTTACTACCACTTCCTTCCACTTCCTACCATTTTCTACCACTTCCTACCATTTTCTACCACTTCCTACTATTTTCATCCACTTCCTACCAATTTCTACCACTTCCTACCACTTCCTACCATTTACTACCAATTTCTACCACTTCTCACCACTTTGACCCGTAATAGTTTGTGCCGACTAGTTTGATCCGAAATAGTTTGTGCCGACTAGTCAGACCCGAACTAGATTGTGCCGAGTAGTTTAACCCGAACTAGTTTATGCCGACTAGTTAGACCCGTACTAGTTTGTGTCAAGTAGTTTGACCCGAACAAGTTTGACGTGAACTAGTTTGTACCGACTAGTTTCACCCGAACTAGTTTGTGCCGACTACTTTGACCCGAACTAGTTTGTGCCGACTAGTCGGACCCGAACTAGATTGTGCCGACTAGTCAGACCCGAACTAGATTGTGCCGACTAGTCAGACCCAAACTAGATTGTGCCGAGTAATTAGACCCAAACTAGATTGTGTCGAGTTGTTTGACCCGAACTAGTTTGTACCGACTACTTTCACCCGAACTAGTTTGTGCCGACTAGTTTGACCCGAACTAGTTTGTGCCGACTAGTTAGACCCAACCTAGTTTGTGCCGACTAGTCAGACCCGAACTAGTTTGTGCTTACTAGTCAGACCCGAACTAGATTGTGCCGAGTAGTCATACCCGAACTAGGTTGTGCCGAGTAGTTTGACCCGAACTAGTTTGTGCCGACTAGTTAGACCCAATCTAGTTTGTGCCGAGTAGTTTGACCCAAACTAGTTTGTGCCGACTAGTTAGACCCAACCTAGTTTGTGCCGACTAGTCAGACCCGAACTAGTTTGTGCCGACTAGTTCTTGCCCACCTACCACCACTTACTACCATCACTCACTACCACTTACCACCACTACTTTCTACCACCACAACTTCCTACCAATATCTACCACTTCCTACCATTTTCTACCACTTCCTACCACTTACTACCACTCCCTATCACTTCCTACCATTTTCTACCATCACTTCCTACCAATATCTACTACTTCCTACCACTTCCTACCACTTCCTACCATTTTCTACCACTTCCTACCACTTCCTACCATTTTCTACCACTTCCTACTATTTTCATCCACTTCCTACCAATTTCTACCACTTCCTACCACTTCCTACCATTTACTACCAATTTCTACCACTTCTCACCACTTTGACCCGTAATAGTTTGTGCCGACTAGTTTGATCCGAAATAGTTTGTGCCGACTAGTCAGACCCGAACTAGATTGTGCCGAGTAGTTTAACCCGAACTAGTTTATGCCGACTAGTTAGACCCGTACTAGTTTGTGTCGAGTAGTTTGACCCGAACAAGTTTGACGTGAACTAGTTTGTACCGACTAGTTTCACCCGAACTAGTTTGTGCCGAGTATTTTGACCCGAATAAGTTTATGCCGGCTTGTTAGACCCGTACTAGTTTATGCCGACTAGTTTGACCCGAACTAGTTTGTGCTTACTAGTCAGACCCGAACTAGATTGTGCCGAGTAGTCATACCCGAACTAGGTTGTGCCGAGTAGTTTGACCCGAACTAGTTTGTGCCGAGTAGTTTGACCGGAACTGGTTTGACCCGAAATAGTTTGTACCGACTAGTTTGTGCCGAGTATTTTGACCCGAATAAGTTTATGCCGGCTTGTTAGACCCGTACTAGTTTATGCCGACTAGTTTGACCCGAACTAGTTTGTGCTTACTAGTCAGACCCGAACTAGATTGTGCCGAGTAGTCATACCCGAACTAGGTTGTGCCGAGTAGTTTGACCCGAACTAGTTTGTGCCGAGTAGTTTGACCGGAACTGGTTTGACCCGAAATAGTTTGTACCGACTAGTTTCACCCGAACTAGTTTATGCCGACTAGTTAGACCCGTACTAGTTTGTGTCGAGTAGTTTGACCCGAACAAGTTTGACGTGAACAAATTTGTACCGACTAGTTTCACCCGAACTAGTTTGTGCCGACTAGTCAGACCCGAACTAGATTGTACCGAGTAGTTTGACCCAAACTAGTTTGTGCCGACTAGTTAGACCCAACCTAGTTTGTGCCGACTAGTCAGACCCGAACTAGTTTGTGCTTACTAGTCAGACCCGAACTAGATTGTGCCGAGTAGTCATACCCGAACTAGGTTGTGCCGAGTAGTTTGACCCGAACTAGTTTGTGCTTACTAGTCAGACCCGAACTAGATTGTGCCGAGTAGTCATACCCGAACTAGGTTGTGCCGAGTAGTTTGACCCGAACTAGTTTGTGCCGAGTAGTTTGACCGGAACTGGTTTGACCCGAAATAGTTTGTACCGACTAGTTTCACCCGAACTAGTTTATGCCGACTAGTTAGACCCGTACTAGTTTGTGTCGAGTAGTTTGACCCGAACAAGTTTGACGTGAACAAATTTGTACCGACTAGTTTCACCCGAACTAGTTTGTGCCGACTAGTCAGACCCGAACTAGATTGTACCGAGTAGTTTGACCCAAACTAGGTTGTGCCGACTAGTTAGACCCAACCTCGTTTGTGCCGACTAGTCAGACCCGTACTAGTTTGTGTCGAGTAGTTTGACCCGAACAAGTTTGACGTGAACTAGTTTGTACCGACTAGTTTCACCCGAACTAGTTTGTGCCGAGTATTTTGACCCGAATAAGTTTATGCCGGCTTGTTAGACCCGTACTAGTTTATGCCGACTAGTTAGACCCGAACTAGTTTGTGCTTACTAGTCAGACCCGAACTAGATTGTGCCGAGTAGTCATACCCGAACTAGGTTGTGCCGAGTAGTTTGACCCGAACTAGTTTGTGCCGACTAGTTGGACCCGAACTAGATTGTGCCGAGTAGTTTGACCGGAACTGGTTTGACCCGAAATAGTTTGTACCGACTAGTTTCACCCGAACTAGTTTATGCCGACTAGTTAGACCCGTACTAGTTTGTGTCGAGTAGTTTGACCCGAACAAGTTTGACGTGAACAAATTTGTACCGACTAGTTTGTGCCGACTAGTCAGACCCGAACTAGATTGTACCGAGTAGTTTGACCCAAACTAGTTTGTGCCGACTAGTCAGACCCGAACTAGATTGTGCCGAGTAGTTTGACCCGAATAAGTTTATGCCGGCTTGTTAGACCCGTACTAGTTTATTCCGACTAGTTAGACCCGAACTAGTTTGTGCTTACTAGTCAGACCCGAACTAGATTGTGCCGAGTAGTCATACCCGAACTAGTAGTTTGACCCGAACTAGTTTGTGCCGACTAGTTAGACCCAACCTAGTTTGTGCCGACTAGTCAGACCCGAACTAGTTTGTGCCGACTAGTTCTTGCTCACCTACCACCACTTACTACCATCACTTACTACCACTTACCACCACTACTTTCTACCACCACAACTTCCTACCAATATCTACCACTTCCTACCATTTTCTACCACTTCCTACCACTTACTACCACTTCCTACCAATTTCTACCATCACTTCCTACCACTTCCTACCACTTCCTACCATTTTCTACCATCACTTCCTACCACTTCCTACCACCACTTCCTACCATTTTCAACCACTTCCTACCACTCCCTACCACTCCCTATCACTTCCTACCATTTTCTACCATCACTTCCTACCAATATCTACCACTTCCTACCATTTTCTACCACTTCCTACCACTTCCCACCACTTCCTACCATTTTCTACCGTCACTTCCTACCACTTCCAACCATTTTCTACCACTTCCTACCAATATCTACTACTTCCTACCACTTCCTACCACTTCCTACCACTTCCTACCATTTTCTACCACTTCCTACCATTTTCTACCACTTCCTACCAATTTTTACCACTTCCTACCATTTTCTACCATCACTTACTACCACTTCCTTCCACTTCCTACCATTTTCTACCACTTCCTACCATTTTCTACCACTTCCTACTATTTTCATCCACTTCCTACCAATTTCTACCACTTCCTACCACTTCCTACCATTTACTACCAATTTCTACCACTTCTCACCACTTTGACCCGTAATAGTTTGTGCCGACTAGTCAGACCCGAACTAGATTGTGCCGAGTAGTTTGACCCGAACTAGTTTGTGACGACTAGTCAGACCCGAACTAGTTTGTGACGACTAGTTTGACCCGAATAAGTTTATGCCGGCTTGTTAGACCCGTACTAGTTTATGCCGACTAGTTAGACCCGAACTAGTTTGTGCCGACTAGTTAGACCCGAAATAGTTTGTGCCGAGTAGTTTGACCCAAACTAGTTTGTGCCGACAAGTCAGACCCGAACTAGATTGTGCCGACTAGTTTGACCCGAACTAGTTTGTGCCGACTAGTTAGACCCGAAATAGTTTGTGCCGAGTAGTTCGACCCAAACTAGTTTGTGCCGACTAGTTTGACCCAAACTAGTTTGTGCCGACTAGTTTGACCCGAACTAGTTTGTGCCGACTAGTCAGACCCGAACTAGATTGTGCCGAGTAGTTTGACCCTAACTAGTTTGTGCCGACTAGTTAGACCCAACCTAGTTTGTGCTGACTAGTCAGACCCAAACTAGATTGTACCGAGTAGTTAGACCCAAACTAGATTGTGTCGAGTTGTTTGACCCGAACTAGTTTGACCCGAACTAGTTTGTACCGACTAGTTTCACCCGAACTAGTTTGTGCCGACTAGTTTGACCCGAACTAGTTTGTGCCGACTAGTCGGACCCGAACTAGATTGTGCCGAGTAGTTTGACCGGAACTGGTTTGACCCGTAATAGTTTGTACCGACTAGTTTCACCCGAACTAGTTTATGCCGACTAGTTAGACCCGTACTAGTTTGTGTCGAGTAGTTTGACCCGAACAAGTTTGACGTGAACAAATTTGTACCGACTAGTTTCACCCGAACTAGTTTGTGCCGACTAGTCAGACCCGAACTAGATTGTACCGAGTAGTTTGACCCAAACTAGTTTGTGCCGACTAGTTAGACCCAACCTAGTTTGTGCCGACTAGTCAGACCCGAACTAGTTTGTGCTTACTAGTCAGACCCGAACTAGATTGTGCCGAGTAGTCATACCCGAACTAGGTTTTGCCGAGTAGTTTGACCCGAACTAGTTTGTGCCGACTAGTTAGACCCAACCTAGTTTGTGCCGACTAGTCAGACCCGAACTACTTTGTGCCGACTAGTTCTTGCCCACCTACCACCACTTACTACCATCACTTACTACCACTTACCACCACTACTTTCTACCACCACCACTTCCTACCAATATCTACCACTTCCTACCATTTTCTACCACTTCCTACCACTTACAACCACTTCCTACCATCATTTCCTACCACTTTCTACCACTTCCTACCACTTCCTACCATTTTCTACCGTCACTTCCTACCACTTCCTACCACTTCCTACCACTCCCTACCACTCCCTACCACTTCCTACCATTTTCTACCACTTCCTACCACTCCCTACCACTTCCTACCATTTTCTACCACTTCCTACCATTTTCTACCATCACTTCCTACCACTTTCTACCACTTCCTACCACTTCCTACCATTTTCTACCGTCACTTCCTACCACTTCCTACCACTTCCAACCATTTTCTACCACTTCCTACCACTTCCTACCACTTCCTACCACTTCCTACCACTTCCAACCATTTTCTACCACTTCCTACCAATATCTACCACTTTGACCCGTAATAGTTTGTGCCGACTAGTCAGACCCGAACTAGATTGTGCCGAGTAGTATGACCCGAACTAGTTTGTGCCGACTAGTTTGACCCGAACTAGTTTGTGACGACTAGTCAGACCCGAACTAGTTTGTGCCGACTAGTTTGACCCGAATTAGTTTATGCCGACTAGTCAGACCCGAACTAGATTGTGCCGAGTTGTTTGTGCCGACTAGTTTGACCCGAACTAGTTTGTGCCGACTAGTTAGACCCAAAATAATTTGTGCCGAACTAGTTTGTCCCGAACTACATATTTTGAACCGAAATAGCTAACTAAACCAGTATAACCCAAACGAAATTATTTTGTGCCGAGAAGCCGCGACTTGTCGCGTAAGCAGACTGACCGCCTCTTTGACATTTCAAAAGTAGGCTGTAATTGGTTTTATTTAAAATGATTTGAGTGCGAGTTTAAATTTATCGTCGGTTACCAACGAATAATTTTGTCTAGAATCATGGGAAGAATTCATAGTCATATCACTTTAGACTTTGCGCATCGACGTCCCAGCTATCTGTTATCGACAGATCATTATACTAAATGTAAACACAAAACTTAATTACAATAAAATGCAACCTAATGTAATAACAACTTATACATACTTAAATTAAAAGACTATCTAACTAACTTGTATACAAATAAATCCAAAAAAAAGGCATGTAATGTCTTCAACTACCTACCTTCTGAGCCGATAGACAACAGTATTCCGCATTGGTTGGCCCCTATGGGCCATTCAATGCGGAATACTGTTGTCTATCGCCCTACAATGTAGCCCTTCTGCTCAAATTGTATTTTTACAGAACAATCTTATTCCGTATTTTAAAGAATACAAAATAGAAAGTTACATTTCTAGGAAGTTAGTTAACTTAGTAATTCTAGTTTTTTTTTTTTTAGTTCTGAAATTATTTACTATTTACCAACATCTTTACCTGTTAACTGAAATGAAAGAAAAACTTACATCTTATAGCTTTTTATGATGTTATAATTATTTCAATATAAATGATGCACCCAATCAATGTTTTGATTTTAAAAAAGTGTTCCTTATTCTCCACGGGTACTTTACCTTTCTGAATGACCTTAACTACTTTAAAATGCCTGAAATAGGTTTAATTGAAATTAATTATAAAAAATATACTTTCAGTTGAATTCATTGTTTTTCATTTGTTCGTACATCATAAATCAACTCAGAACCAAATAGCGTCACATCACATTCGCATGCAAACAATACATGTAGCATATTAAAAACGACCTCAGTAAAAGGTTTAGGCAATAAATAAATAGGCACCGAACTAGTCCGCTAACGGCTAAGGTTAGCGAGACCTCCAAACTCGAGCAATAACTTGAAATCAATTCGTCGCGTAATGTCGAACACACCCTGTGTGGCACAGAGTAATGTGGCGACAGAGACTTTTGGTGGTGAACGTCGTTAACTGCTACTTTGTATCTATGTTTAACTTGACAACAATCAAAATCAAAAGTCATTTATTCAAACTAGGCTGAAAATCAGCACTTTTTGAAGGTAAAAGGTACATAAGACAGTCCCCCAAAAACGCCCACCCTTCACCACTTCCTAGTGCTGCTTTAGCTGGGAAGAAGAAGTGGCGCAACAAATTCAGCAGCTGTCTGTTTAGTTGGAAGAACTTGATTCGAACGACGACTTCAATATTGGATAGGCAGCGGGTTATATTGAGAATTTAATTGGCTCTATTTTTCACTTTTGTTGTTGCTTCCTTCAGCGTAAGAAGAAATCATTTTCATTATCCACCGCCTGACATCACCCACGGCTGAGGACAGGCCTCTCTCTTCACGTACCAAACTCCACGCGCCAGCCTCATCCAGGTTCTACTGGCAATTGTACCAATGTCATCTGCCCATCTCGCTGCCGACCGACCCATCGCCTTCCAGTCCTTGGACGCCTCGGTCCCTGCTTTACTCCTTCTGTCATAATCTCAAATCTTGCCAGGTGGCCTGCCCAACTCCATTTAAGTTCCATAACTCGTTTTCCGATTCAGAAAAGAAAAAAAAAAACTAAGAAGAAGGATTAATTTTACCAGTACCGTTGTCATGAAAATGCGATCCAAGAGAGTCGTTCTACCTCTTATTAATCTAGTAGTTGGTTGTGGTCGCAAAGAAGCAGATCGGACCATTGTAAGTGCACAGGGCACAAGAAAAATAGTAAAGTAGTCACCACACAAAAGCGATGTTTTAAATATAGGCCGACGTACGCGTGTCAATCAGCCCCTTTCCCACTTTGCTGACTGAATTATCAATTAAAAGTACCACATAACTACATTCTACATTCGTTGTCAATAAACAGAACCTCTGCTTCACAGCTACTCTGGACACATGATTTAAATTAAGCTGTGCACTTACTAAATGCCACTTCCTCGTATGAACCAGTGTACTACATCAGCATACGGTCATGTACCATATTTGTGTCCTCAGTGATGTCCTCGCCAGTCCTAGGTGTATGAATACATCTTAGGCAATAAGCTTCTTAATGTCAATTACCCGGAGGCTATTGTTTTGATGGTTATTTTGTATGGGTGTGCCTACTGTAGAAGGTAGATGCAACCTTATGTTGTATGAAGCTGGTTAGAAAATAATGCTGGCTGCATTTGAGCTTTCAAAATAATTAGAATAATACATTTTTAATATGATTGTTTAGGATTTTGTTGAAAGCTACGCGCGTTTTATCAATGTTCAATGCTTTACATGTAAAATATATGTACCTAATGTAATCAATCTGGCTAGCCTTTTCCCAACTATATTGGGGTCTGCGTCCAGTCTAAACGGATGCAGCTGAATACCAGTATTTTACATGGAGCGACTGCCTATCTGACCTCTACAATCCAGTCACAAACTGGGTAATACGACTGGTAAGACTGGATGTCAGATTTTCGGGCTTCTGACTACCCGTAACGACTGTCAAGGATCCACGAATGACAGCCGGGACAAACGGCTACGTAAATATATGGTTTAAAGAATTTTTCTTATACATATGATAATCTTTAATCATATTGCGAGTACTCCTCGTGTACTCAAGAGTGAGGGTCCTGGGTTCTTACACTACTTTGGGCACTCTTCTACCTAACCCTTTGAGAAAACAAATGTGATGTCATGTTATTTTGTAGATACTTAACATACTTAGGTAATTTTTGTTAAAATTTCAGTAGTAATAAAGCACCTTTTTGCGACTTATATGGTTATAAGTTATTTAGAGTTCTTTAATTTCGGCTGCAGCATGGTTTTATTCTCGCTAGAGAAGTATACTATGGTGCTTCTAAAGCTTAAGTAGCAACATATCAGACCAAATGCAGTGTTTGAAACGCCAGCATCACACCAGCACATGAAAACTGAAATACCTTTTTCAGTTTCCTCACTTTGGCTTATTCTTTTTTTTCATTTTCTGAATACAGGACGTTCCGTGTTTCCTATCGAACCTTAGCTTATGTATTTATAACAATGATCCAGGATCTGTTGTAAATAATTAAAATTAAACTAAAAGTAATTGCTTTGGGTCACCTATTAAATTATTTAAATGTCAGCTAAATTCCAAACAGTATCAACTTCCGTGTCTTTATCCGTTTCCATATCAAAATAATAAAAAAGCTGCATAAACAATTAACTCACTAAACTACTTATTATTATACACGGTTAAATTTAAGTCGTTTTAATCCCCTTAAGGGGTTATTGTACTCATTATAACGAGCAACTTTTACTATGGGACCGAACCTGAAATCGCGAAAAAAAAATCAGCTGTTCAGTACATTTATGTTCGCCTAACTCGTCAAAATGTACTGAACAGCTGATTTTTTTTTCGCGATTTCAGGTTCGGTCCCATAGTAAAAGTTGCTCGTTATAATGAGTACAATAACCCCTTAAGGGGATTAAAACGACTTAAATTTAACCGTGTATATCTATTTACATTTGTAGAAAGGTAATGCTGCTGTGGTCTATAATATGTCGCTGTTGTAATAACTGAAATATTCATTAAAAATAACGGAGAATCGTTTGAAAAAGTATAAAATGTTAGATTTCGGTTCATCTGCCTAGCTTCTTCCCGACTTTGTTGAGGTAGGCTTTCAGTCTAACTGAAGCAATTTCATTTTTCACAAATTTTTCACAAATCACAAAGAAAAATACCGTCACCGTACAGAAATTAAATATTATGCGAAGATATAATTGTAAAATTACATTTAATAGTAGTAAGTATTCCATTTGATTCTAAAAATCTGTGACGTCACACTGTTATATTTCATACAAATGCCGCGTTTTGACCTAGTAAATTAAAATAGAGCATTCCAGCTGCAGCAGAGGACAATAACTTTAAAGTTATTTTATCGCTTGCTTCTGCCCGCGACTTCGATCGTGTGGAAATCATAGGATACACAATATACATATTTCCCCATTCAAATTTTTTACTCACGTTTAGATGATGGAAGCGTTTTTTTTTATGGTTGGAAATCATCAAATAATTCCTCTCTCTGGGTGGAGCGGAACGGAGTGTCAGATGTGTGTCCATGTTTCTTTCTTAGCCCTTTATGTTCCGGGGTAGCGGTAACCCTTTCGGACAATACCGCTGAATGATGGATGCCTACGTCATAATAAATATCTGTATGCAATTTCAGCCCAATCCGTTCAGCAGTTTAAGCTACATATGTGGATCAATCAGTTACGATTTATTTTTATAATTATGATTACTAGATAAAGGCAACCACGCTCCAAAAATAAATAACATTCAAAAATAATATAAGTATAATATATATTAATAATAATAATAATCGGCAATCAACATAATCAAATCAAATCATTTATAATCATCACTTAACAGTAATAACTTAAACTTACTGCATAACTTAGCCGTGACATACGTATGAAAGTGCCCACAAGGCCGTATGCACTTCCTGGCTATGTCACAGAGGTATTAAGTTCGTAACTTGTGCTCGAACTGGTTTACATTTAACTTGCAAGTTGTATGTAAGTTAATGCAAGTGAAATGACTTGTAACACCATCTAGTGGACGATGTCGGTCATCAGAGCCGGGCTATATGGTTGTTATATGGTTTATAAAAAGTTGTTTCGTGTTTTATTTCGTAAGAAATGTGTTTAGAAAATTGTAAAGTTTGAGTAGGTAGAAAATCCTTATATTTATTGTGAAAATAACAGTGATCGCCATCGTTGTCATACGTTTAAAAAGTTTCTGTAAATAAATATGGTAGAAAATTATCAATAACACTACGCATATACCTTGTTGGTCTAATTTATTTAATTTTATGTATTTTTTATTAATTAAAGAATAAAGAGGATTTTTTATTGTATTATTATAATAACACCATACATTGCTATTGGCACATATAGATAAGTGATAGAATATTAGCACAGAAAGAGAACAAGTATTAGTACAAACAACAAAATTAGGATTGCGATCCTGAACAATATCTAAGAGTTTTGAACAAAGCCTTTAAGACTTCTCTGGTATTATATCTTTTTATGTTGCTGAAATGAAATTGATTTTATTATTATTTGATGAAATTTTTATGGTTATGAAATTTGGCACACAGATAGCCTGGATCCTATGCTAACACATAAGACAATTATTATTCCGGTAGAACGTTCCTGTGAGATAATTTCCGACATCCTCGTAGGCAAAGCCGCGTGCAGAAGCTAGTTATATCCTAAGTTAAAGTAATTGAGACAGTTAAATGTAGTCTCGCCCTGATTGTTGACCTTTGCAGAAGAATGCAGAACTGTCGAGGTGGGCTGCTTTACTCTGCATGACGACATCTTGGATTTATTTTATTAACATCACTTGTTTGTACAGTTCAGGGAATTTTTTATTACACGTGCAATGCCCGGAAAATTACTGATAGGTATATTGAGAGAGAACGATAAGACAGTGTGAAATTGAATAAATGGGCATTATTTTAATGGGTCATTGTACTGATCATTATTAACAACTGTCACTATGGGACTATGGGAAAAAATAGGAAATCGTGAAAAAAAAATCAGCTGTTCCCTTACATTTTGACGAGTTACGAGGGCGGCACTGAAAATTTCGGGAATCAAGGAAGTGACACAACATTACTATTTAAAAATGTATTTATTGCTTTTCGAAGTATTCTCCGCGAAATTTGACACATTTTTCCATACGATGGAACCAATCATTGAAGCAACCATTCCATTCGGAAGTTGGGGTCTCCAAAATGGCCGTTTTGTAGGCGTCCACAGCTTCTTCAGGTGACGAAAATCTCTGACCACGCAATTTATTCTTTATTTTAGGGAAAGTATAGAAATCATTAGGGCTTAGGTCGGGGCTGTACGGCGGATGGTCTAATAATTCTATGTTTTGTTGCTCTAAAAACTCTTTTGTTCTGTGCGCGGTGTGAGAACTCGCATTGTCGTGATGGAGGATGATGCGGCGGTTGCAGTTCTCTTTACGGAGTTCAGAAACGATCTGTGGCAAACAAATGCTAGCATACCATTCTGCATTAATCGTTCTTTGTCCCTCAAGAGGAATAGTCGCAACATGGCCGGTTTTGGTGACAAACGTGGCCACCATTTTTTTTGCAACACTCCGTGAACGAACAATTTTTGTTGGCTTTAACTCATTTTCGAACACCCAAACTCGTGACTGGTTTTTTGTTTCGGGTTCGTACGCGTATATCCAGGATTCGTCACCTGATACGATGTTATATACAGCATTTGAGGATCCTGTGTGGAATCTTTCGAGAGTTCTGACGCACCAAGTAACGCGAGCCGCTTTTTGCTCTTCACAGAGCGAATGCGGTATCCATCGGCAAAACAACTTTTTTACACATAATTTGTTCATGCAAGATTATTTGTATTTGACTCATGCCAATGTCTAAAGTTGCCTGAATTTCGCGGTATGTCACATGTCGATCTTCCTCAATCAGCTTACGCACAGCATCAACGTTTTCTTGGGAGACTGCAGTTTTTGGACGACCTTGACGGGGATCATCACTGAGCTTGACACGTCCACGTTGAAATTCAGCAAACCAGCGATAAATTGTGGTTTTGGATGGGGCTTCATCACCAAAAGCAGAAATCATCCGGTCAATACACTGTTTTTGTGTTAAACCACTTCGAAAGTCATAATAAATCATCGCTCTTGAATTTTCTCGAGTCAATTCCATTTTCTCAACGACTAAACAAGTTTGACAAAACCTTGTGACAAGACCGAGAATCTTTTTTTAAATAAATAAATGGTATTCGATTTTTAAAACCAAGGAGTTTTCAATTAAAAAGATTTTAATATGCCAGGAACAATGGAAATATTCCATTCCCGATACTTTTAGTGCAGCCTATGTATGCGAACATAATGGACCAGATGATTTTTTTTTTCGCGATTTCAGATGTATTCCCGTAGTGAAAGTTGTTCATAATGATGAGTACCATGACCCCTTGAAATATTATGTCCATGAATTCAATTTCACCCTGAAAAATAAAACACACAATAGGTACACACAGTTACTCCTCTGCCTAACTCTTCCAGGATTATAGGCGTGATGATATGTCATATTTATATTAGTTGAAAAGATTTATCTCCATTTGTATCAGACGAGGGACCTTGACTAGATTTGATACGCCATTTCATTGGCACCTGTTTTCTTCAACCCCTGAAACCAGAAGAGATCGAAGATGATTGGTTTCAGAAATAGGTATGGTGGTGATAGTATCGTGTCCGAATTAATATATATTATAATTATTCAGTTTCATGCCTATTTCCCCTATGTATAGTATTTATTTATACTACCTATGTATAGTAGACACACATTGCGCCAGTTATGTTAAAGAGGCATGTTGCATGGGGGCGAGTGTATTGCCATCAAACGGGCACAAACCCAGAATCCTGGCTGCTATTGAAAAGTTTCAAAAAAAAGCTCGGACTGCCACCGAAAATGGCCGCAATATTTTGCATATTAATGTAGCCTGCCTACTTTTTCTAAAATATTTTTTTCATAAATAATGTTCTAACATACATTAAGGCTCTCATTTATGTACTTGAAATCAATTCGAACTTAATTGTGTAACAACCAATTACACTGGTATCTAAAATTTAATTCACGTGAACAATTTTCTGATGTCTGATAAGGAGGTTAATGTCTTTGTAATAAAGAGCCTTCGACCATAGACAACAGTACTGAGCTACAGACCATAGACAACGCGACTTAAGTAGTAAGATATTAATCATTCACGCTCGTCAAACAGACCGGCCATGTAGGTGTAGAATAGACTTGCGTCTGCTCGCTTGTGCTCAAGGATTGTGTCTGAGAATCGAGGAATATTGAATGAGATGGTCTTGCTTTTTGACCTTGGTTGACTTTCACGTCTGGTTGGAATGATTAAAATCATCACAAAGGTTTCTTCATCCCTGGTATCGTTACGGTTGAAGTTTACTTTATGCGAAGTCCGTCATCCGTTGTCAAAATGCTAAGGTGTCGTTTAAGCAGATCACAGAATCAGTTATTTGAAGCCAGGTCACGTTGAAAGCAATCCAAATTGTAGTCCGTTAAACAGAAACAAAATCAAAAACGCCAAAAGAAATCGCCAAATAGGTAGGTATTCACAACAACACAACACAGCCACAGGCACCGACTGACGTAGTGACGTAGAGATGCTCTCTTGAAGATCAATCATTGTATAGATATCGATTATCAATGACCACCAATTTATTCTGTGGTTTTAATTTAGTAGACCAAAATGACAGATCAATATGTCAAATGTAAATTAATTTGTTCCGTTTCAAACATAAACACGTTGTTAGTTTTTTTTAGTTAAACATTTAATTGGAGTAGAATCATATACTCCAATTAAATTAATGCTAAAATAAAATATTTTGTTCCCAACGAACAAAGTGTAACGTTTTAGTTTGCGACATTTAAAAATAGAATTTAAGTACTTAAAAAGTAAAAATATGGCTATTGAAGTCGTGAAATGGTTATGAGAACAATTCACTAGAGTTGCGTCGTAAATGACATTTCAATCGTTAAATGAGAGTTTCTGACAAGTGAAAAAACATAGTTCGATAGATGGCGTGGGTAAAAAATACGGCTTTGTTTTACTGGCTACCGATAACAAAAATAAGATCCGTAAATAAGAAAGCTTATTTGATGTCAAAAACCTGAGACAGTGATGTATTTTTTACCAACGCCTCTTTTGAACTAATATTTTCTCACTTGTGAGAAAATCCCTCATTCGACTAGTAAATACATACATTTTGTGAGTTTGTTTTGTTCATTATATTTTCATCATAATCGTGCTACGCCATATTCATCATAAGTTCCATTAAAATGTTCACGGAACTAATGACCATGAAAAAAATATGCATGAAAACCTTTTATGTTGCATATTTTTAATGTTTTGGAAGTGATAAATATCGAACATCCATTATTTATCACTAGATATTATGGACATCGTCGTCGATATCGATATTTATGTAATATGAGCGAGAGCGACACTGTCAAATCTTTTGTGACATTCACATTGACAATTCCTTGAAAGATGGCGAGTTCAGTTGGTAATAAAATCAATGAGGTCACTTTTAAAAACCTATTAAGAATTAAACAGTGTCCGCTTGAATTTATTATTTTTAAAAAGCATATTAAAATATAATTAAAATTAACGTACACGTTCAATGTTTGTTGGTTATAGGGCGGTCTAGAACAATCTCCTTTACACCCCGGTCCGCTAAGAGAAATGCCACATGGAAATGTTGAATTATATTTAAATCTTTATTAATTCCTCTCCTTAGTCAAAATGGAAGTAACGTTGACTGCTTTAGTGTCTACTCAGTTCGATACTCAAATCGTTCAAATGTTTTAATTGAGCTGACCAGACTCCGGATTATTACGAAACTGAAAAATTATTGGATGACGGTAATTGCATGTTATTATACATATAAATCTTCTTCTTGAATTACTCTATCTATTAAAAAAAAACTGCATCAAAATCCGATGTGTAGTTTGAAATATCTAAGCATACATACAGACATAAGGACAGACGCGGGAAGCGACTTTGCTTTATACTATGTAGTGATGTACTCCACAATTGGCAAAATATGGATGTATTCCTCTACCTACCCCCCGGGCGACTACGTGAGTGATTGAATGTTTGATTTTAACAAAGTTGCGGACAGCGTAAATTTATAAGAACACCGTTTGAACCGTCGCATTCCTTTCAGATAAGATTATACCAATTAGGAACAGACGAAGGTTAATGTTTTATGTGAGGTGAGACCTTATCTAACATCGGATGCTGTTAAAGGAATAATTAGCATTTTTGTGTTCAGATAACGAAATATATTTTGTGTGAATTCAACACCAAGGATTCTTAGTATTGTTCGTAGTAACTAAAGTTACTACCTTTATAAAAATAGAATTGGATAATATTAAACTTTTCCTTGAAGTATTGAATTTACGTACATTAGTTTAATTGTCAAAATTATATTAAAAAAAACAAAATATCATAATTTTTACGTTAAAAAGAAATAAAAGTATGGTACCACCATAAAACATATAAAAGAACTTTAAAACAAAATGAATACCTACTTTGTATTGTATACCTCCACTGGCTCTTTTCAGTTTGGTTGAGGATTGATAGACATTTTTTGTCAACAAAATCTTTGTTACAGATTGGAAATAAATATTCTTCAGTTTTTATCCGACTGTGATCTAGTCCAAAAGGAGGGTAATGAATTATACAACGAGACTTGTAGATTTCACATTTATTTTCACCACACATAGGTAATCCTCCAGCTTCCTTTATAAACTCCAGCATGAATCTTACAGGCTTGGAAATTAAAATAACTAATTCCGTGGCATCCATTTAAAACAGTATTTCTAAGCATGTACCTAACTATTTTCTCTGAACCTAAATTCTTACAAACCGTTTAGACTAATCGATCTTTAATTACTATATACGTGACCATTATGTCTCGAACGGGCCAGGTGCTAAAATAATTAAACAAATGTTTTTTTGCGCATGAATTCTATGCCAAATGCATGATTGGGTATTCAGGGCTCGGGTGAAGCCCTGACAAGGTGACTCAGGGCTGTCAACAAAAAGTTCCAAAGCGTTTGATCATAATCATCATCGTCTACGATATTTGTCGTCTTATATATAAAGCTGAAGAGTTTGCTTGTTTGAACGCGCTTATCTCAGGAACTATTGGTTGGAATTGGAAAAAAAAAATTGTGTTGGATAGTTCATTTATCGATGAAGGTTATAGACATATTTAACATCAGGAGCATCTAAACTACTCTGACTAACTAAACCGACGCAGACGAAGTTGCGCGGGTCAGCTAGTGGCTTAAATGTCTAGGGGAAACAGGATCCAGCCTTCGGGACTAAGACCGGAGAGTAGTGGGATGCTTACCTCACTAAAACTATCCAGGGAACCACGATCAGCACACGAATTGGTCTAGAAACCATTAGTTGACTAGGGCACATAACAACGTTTTAAAGTCTTTTATGGTATATTCCTGAGGAAATAAAGAAGAAGAGCTATCCACGATCCTTGCTCTCTCTTACTTAATGTTATTGCAATTTTATCCAGCCGTATGTTTAATTTGTCGTTGACAAATATTGCAGTCAGCCTGAAGCGGGATTGTCCGAAAGGGTTACCGTTACCCCGGAACATATAGGGCTAAGAAAAGAACATGCATGAGTTTTAGTCAGTAAGAGTCTTACACTCCCTTCCGCTCCACCCAGAGCGGGAGGAGTCATTTGGCGATTTACCACTCTAAAAAAAAAAAGCCTTCCTGCCATCATTAATCAATATATGATGTATTTTTAAATTTTCAATTCATTATTAAAATCGATAAGGAGACCTAGAGTATAATCGTGATGTTTAAGTCAAAAGAATTGTATTTACTTTCTCGGAAGATAAACAAAAAATGGTCCCATTGTTTCAGAACCCATGACCTTGAGCTCAGAAAGCGGACAGTGCACTGCTGTGCCACTTGGTGCGGATAAATTGGAGCTACCGGAGAAAATTTTGAGCCCAAGGTCAGATAGATTATGGAGGCATTCTGTTATTAGTAGCATGAAGGGAATATTGTCTTTGGTAAAATATAATTCTTTGAAACTCCGTAATCGGTTTTTCATAATTTCGAATGAGCATTGTAATTGCTTAAACGTCATATGGCTAAAAGCCTAACAATCAGTCCTATCATGGTAAGGTATCAAGGTATAATTTTTTCCAGTAACTAGGTTGTGGAGTTCGGATAGTCCGTTGCTCCATAAAAATACTACTACTCAGCGACATCTGGTTAGACTGGAAGTCGACCTGAACATAGTTGGTAAGAAGCAGGCAGATGATGATGATATTTCAAATGCTCTACTATCTACTCGATCAAATAGGGTAATTTAAAAACCAATCTCAATAAATACAATACATATTGTAACTAGAACAATACCTAACGTAATTTCAGAAAGTTCACTACACATGACACACTACAGCTGAATTTATGTTCAGATTACTTCAGATATCCGACCGAGTTTTAGAAATCAGGAAGTGGAAAATACAATCAAAAGATATCCGTACCAAAAAAAAACTTTTGTTCCGACACTAAATACCCAAAAACGCACGTAATGAACTCTAATCGACTACCCTACGTCACTGGCGCCGGCGCACTTAAATCGTGCAGATTTTAACCGAGACACGAATACGCGACCCGAACACTAATCGTGGTGAGTGATACTTGCGTAATAGGTATCATTTGCTTACTTTTGAGGTAAAAGCAGAAATATAGGTGCTGACTTTAATTTATCGCACCTTTAGAATGAAAGCGACGTAACTCAAAAAAGTGACTTTTAGGGAAATAGCAAAAGAAGTTTTTAAGTTCTTAACACTTCCGTACTATTTGGTCTATTATTTCGTGATTATTTACGTCAGTGACTATGTTAGTGCTGCAAATTATAAAAAAGTCTTTTCACTATTTTCGTTTTGAGTCATTTTATGACCATAACTCAATTTTTGATTTTTTTGAATTGTGTCGTTTTAATTCTAAAGGTGCGTTACGTGCGGGGTCACTACTACCTCGATCAGACCCGATGGAAAGCGATGGATGAGGTCTATGATGGAGCGAGCGATCCCAGAAGTAAGTGTATAGTTTAGGTTATTAGTTAAGGTCTTAAGTGTAGCATTAGGGTTAACCCAGTAGTATAGTAACCCAGTATGATAGTTTAAGTTATTTTAAATAAATAATAAGTTTAAATAATGTCTTGCACTGACATCCACGGCACGAATCAAAAAACGTAAAGATGCGGTCAAAACAATATCAGTGAGTAAATAACGCTCTTCAGTGGTTTTTTATCGACTTCAAAAATTCCCATTTTTGAAGTCTGAGTCATCTTTGAAGGGTGAGGTGGGCTACAAAAATGGTGTGGGCACTGTCGGATAGGTAGGTACAACTATAAAGGGAAAAATAAAAACTTTTTTGCAGATCGAAAAAACGAAAATTGAAAACCAAGACACCGACTTCCGAAAATAAAAAAATAAAAATTTTAAAGTCGGTTACATATATTTTTTTTTTGGAAAAAATATTTTATATAATAGTCCGGTTCGGGCACTCGTATGTCATCGAAAACACCTTGACAACGAAGGACAGTTTACTAGATTAATTACATCACACATTCCTGCATGCCCTGCATCGTTGGTTATTCATTAAGAGCAAAACCCAACCCGTGATTTTAAGCCCAAGTAAGATGAAAGTGCCCCTGCATACTAACCGATGTTACAGTCTGTCACCAATTATTAGTGCAGCCTTCGTTGAATGAATGATCAAGTACTGCACTGCATTTAGTCAGGAAATCAGTATCTTAGGCTTGTTAGTTGAAAGAAGTCAATGAGAAAAGTTGTGGTGGTCTCATAGAAATATAAGTAACAGAATAACTCGATCTGCCTAGCCTTTTCCCAACTAAGTTTTTTTTTTGAGGGTGTAAATCATCACATGACTCCTCTCGCTCTGGGAGGAGCAGAAGGCAGTGTAAAACTTTTACTGACTAAAACCCAACCATGTTCCTTCCTTGGCCCTTTATGTTCCGGGTAGCGGTAACCCTTTCGGACAATCTCGCTTAGTTCCCAACTATGTTGGAGTCGGCTTCTAGTCCAACCGGTTGCAGCTGATGAAGTATTTTGCATGGAGCTACTGCCTATCTGAGCTTCATAACCCAGTAATTTCCATCAAACGGTCAAAATCATCATCATCATTTCAGCTGAAAGACGTCCACTGCTGGAGATCCGCCTCCCCTAAGCCTCGCCATTGCAACCAGTTCTATCCTTCTCAAATCCAAATAATAACGGACAAAAGGCAGTAATTTAATTTCCAAGACTATTTATAATTGGATAGTCAACGCCTAATGTAGACTGGAAGCCATTCTCTACATTTCAGGCAGCTAGGCTATCAGTCTGGCTAGGCTAACCTCGACATTGATGTGTGAGGTGTGGCACGACTTTCTTCCGTTCGCCAGAAGGTTGTATGCCTCGTATTCACGTGCGAGTTAGATTTTATGAGAATTCACGAATTATTTGTAATTAATAATGTATTGCTGTTGTTCTCTTGCTGTCAAGATCAAAGTTTGGTTTTATTTTTTACACTTTATTATTAGTTGCCAGTGACTTGGGGCGAATTTAACCAATGAAACTGAACGCGATCAGCACATAAACCACGTTTATGGGCTTTTCTTTTTAAGGCTGGGAAATCATCCAATTACTTCTCCCGCTCTGGGTGGAGCGGAAGGGAGTGTCAGACTCTTACTGACCCACCCATCCATGTTCCTTCCTTAGCCCTTTATGTTCCGGGGCAGCGGTAACCCTTTCGGACAATCCCGCTTACCCGGCAGGCTTGGCCCTAACGGCCCTTCATATGCTGACATCTCTTTGAGGCGCGCTTGGAACATATACGCGCCGTCCGGCACGGGCCTGGTCCTGATCGGACGGTGGGTCACCCATTACTCAACGTCCGCAGGCCCGCGGTGGCCAGGAGTTGTCCGGGGCGTCTCCCGCGGCTGCTGAGACGAGATAACCTTTCTCTCTCCCATCCCGCCACCTTAAACGTGAGGGCTGTCAGCGTCATTATTTTATGTGCAATATTAACACTGAAAGGTCTTGAACGGTGTTTAGATGTGGTGGTCCAGTTTCATTGGTGGAGTTAGCAATTTAATTTGTTTTGTTATTCATCACTCTGGATGAAAGTAGCTATATCTTTTTCAGGTTCGGCATTCTGTCTTTTATAACGATTGGTTTAGGCGTGAAAAGTAATGTGACAGACAGACAGAAGTACTGCCCCATTTATAATAATATTAAGTATGGATTATTGTTTCCTTTAATCATTTCTTCTTTGCAGGTAGCTTTTACAAAATCGTTTTGAAACATTTTGTTCTATGTATCTGGTTTATAGGACATTTTTCAAACATATTTTGTCAATTTCATTCCTGTGCATTTCTTCGTCGTATTTACTTCTTGGATTGTTTTTTTTTATTTAAGAATTTTCAGAGCGACATTCTACCAATGCGTTCTATTAACACAATATGAGCACTATTTAGGTAAATTCATTCGTGAATTAATCACAATTGTTTTTGTACAACGTGTTACATCAGGTGAGTGCAGTCCCAAGCCTGCAGCCTGCTCTGATGTTTTTGTACAGTTGACCCGCTTCCCTCACGTGTCATCTATAACGTTACTACCGTATTACGTATATAAAGCATATGCTACAGACCACCAAACTCAACCACTTTTTCTATGGGCCAACTCCGAAATGGAAAAAAAATAAGCATAACCTTTGTACGTATTTTCTGTACCTTTCTTCTTGTCTGTTTTTATGTGTGTACATAAATGGTGAAATAATAAATAAATAACTTTACTACGTGTTGAGAAATATCGGAAAGGAACACAAAATGCGATAGCTCTATAAGAAAGACGGGAGCAGTCACATAGATACTGAGCCTTCTGTACAATAAAATTGTTCCATTCGTGTATTTAACTCCATCTAAACACCAAACTCAGGATGTCGCATGACTGCCTTTTTTTCTCGCTGTTGTTCGAGTGGAAGGGAGTGTCAGACTTTTACTGACTAGAATCCGTCCATGTTCCTTCCTTAGCCGTGTGTTCCGGGGCAGCTGTAACCCCTTCGTACAGTCTCGCTGTCATATAACACTCTGAGGGCCGAGTTACTTGAAATGGCTTTCAAAGCGTTCGTATTTCCACAAAGATTTTCCACAGGATTAACATAAGCTTTCCAGTAGCTCAAAACATTTTTGACTTTTCCATCTCCGTTATCAGTGGCAGAATATCACATTGGTTATTTTTTTTTTGAAATTGGCTTTGGAGTCCTTGATCTATCTCCTCATTTAGTCATTTCACAATATATATATAAATATTTTGTTTGATCAATTATTCACAGTTCACTTGGCCCTCTGCTGTTGTACCTGCTTGTACCTACTTACACAAATCCTTACTGCATGTATAATTTCATCCATCTAAAGCCCAGTTAAAGGACCAACAGCTGGACTGGTCAATAAAAATGAAATGAATAATTTACTTCCTGAAAATATAGGTTATTACCAGATGTAAAAATTGGTGGAATGCATATTTTGACTGTTTAGGGCTCAACATAGGAGAATCATTCTTTATTTCATTTCTCAAAGGTTGCCACTGAAATTGTATCAGCTACTCGCTTATCCAGCGCTGCTTTAACCAGTCCTGTAGGTTGCAACACAATACCTATAGGTACCTATTCTAAAATGTGGTCAGTACGCACTTTAGTCCACTATTGTAATCCGGAGACCGTACCTCAGTAATTTAATAGTGTCAAAGTATATATGCAAGAACTCAGTGATAACTAAATATAATATCCAAGGTTGTGGATCAAAATCAGCTTCTCAAATACTTCAATCAACGTAGAAGGTCAATAGTTACATAGTTTTTATTGTTAAAACACTAAAAATAGTTATTGCGGTGTTGATTTGTTATAATAAATTCGGGTTTATACAAGCAGAGGCGACGGCTGCGAGAACAAATCTAAATATTTTTTGTTATATTCAATCGGTGTACTTAAAATTATCTAAAATAGTAACGTTAAATAATAATGTGTATTTATATAGGTGGTGCAGTTTTAATATTAATACCCATCACCCCTGCAGTTCAAATATATAAAAATTGAGTGAAAGGTTTCGCCCCGTGGCTAATATAAAAGACAAGTGCGCCCGCGCCGCACCTCCGACTTGCCGACATGACACCGTTCACGCGATTGGTATGTTACTTGCTTACTTAAAACAATTTTTGAAAAAAGAAAACAATTGAACCTTTTTGGTAATATTTGCCATTTTTGACAGGGCAAATACTGGTTGATATGAAAAGAATTAAGAAAAATAAACTGTCATTGATACTGATAAAGTTTTGTTTATGGTTCTTGCAGTTATTATTAAAGTTATTATAATAAATTAAAGCTCTTATCTCTTTGTTTGATATGCAATGTGGTCTACTTAGAAAATAACCCCATTATTTATGTAATGTTTTCTCAAACGATTTCGTAATAATTACGCCATTGTTTTACTTAGCTATAACAACATTTTGTTTACTAATTGTTTTATTTCAGTAAGTGTTTATTAACTTGAAGTGAAAGTTAATAATGGAAAAGTGACGTTAAGTGGTGGTTCCTTTGTCATGCAGTTGTTAACAATTAAGTGATGTGTCTGATAAGAGTCGCGTGTGCTTGATAATGTTATTAGTGAAATGTTGATGACTATATAAACATAATAATTATGAATCTTTTGATTTTTAAACCGAAACGTTTCTATTGAAGGGGGAATGATCCATTGTATTTTCTGTAAATTCTAAAAATAGATCAAGGTCGTTATTTAAACATTGAAATCTTTAGTTATGAATGACTTATCACAATTATTAGTTGTTCGATCTTCGTTTATATTTATTTTCACTAGATGAAATATTTCTTATTTTAAAATTGTTTGTGGCTTTAAACAACACAACATCACGCCTCTAATACCCAAAGGGTTAGGCAGCAGTGTACCTATAGTACACCCTCTTCTCGCCAGTTTTGTTTAAGTCCAATTTTATAGGAGACGAGCCTATTACCATTAACCGAGCACAAATCCGGGCGGTTCCTGAGAAATTTCAGATGGAAAAACGCAGTTATACTTTGCCCGACTCTGGAATCGAACCCATCAGGAACTCATGCACTGCGATCACTAGAACATCGAAGCAGTAGTGGTTTTATACAAGTGTAGCGATAAATGCGGTTGTCCTAGAACTTCGAGCTAGTTTATGATAATACACATAAAGCTGTTTGAAACGTAGCCAGTTAAATGCGAAATGTTAACTTGTTGATAAGAGATAGCGCTAACTTAGCACTTGCTGCAATCTTTGTAGATTTCGATTTAGATTAATGGGCGATATTTTTCTTTATTCAAGATTTTTTTACAAACAAGTAAAGATAACCCTTTTTTAAGGTTCCGTATCCAAAAGGTTAAATGGAGCCCTTTCACTAAGAATTGTTACTAAGAACCCGCTATCGGTCCGTCCGTCCGTCCGTCTGTCACCAGGCTGTATATCATGAACCGTGATAGTTAGACAGTTGAAATTTTCACAGATGATGTGTTTCTGTTGCCGCTATAACAACAAATACTGAAAAAAAGGTTAAAATAAATATTGAAAGGGGCTCCCATACAACAAACGTGATTTTTTTGCCGTTTTTATAGATAATGGTACGGAAAACTACGTGCGCGAGTCCGACTCGCACCTGGCCGGTTTTTTGTTTAATTCCTATTTATGAAATACTCAATGATTCTTCATTATCTGAAATATAGCATAGCATCATGCCAATAATCCCAGAAGTGTATACCCATGCTCGCCCTCTATTACATAAGACTTAAATATTCATATAACTAGCGAAATGTAGGTATTACTAAAATAAATATTTCAATTGTGTGAATAATCTCATGATTGATAACGGAAGCAGGTTCCTACATAGTTGGTATTTTTAGTATGTCCTTATTGCCAAAAATAAATACCACGCCAAAGTCCATAGACCTCGAGTTATTATCAGTGCAATGCCAGTGGTCAGGATACTGGTGGCAATAAGCTGTTAATCAATCTGTGACATACCATACTACTGGGGACTTGCGCCGGCGCAGTGTCACAGTGTAAAATAGATGTGCAGTGGGACAACCGCGTCAATAAGCGGTGAAAAAAGTTTTTTTTAAGTACAGTGTCTTACCAACCAAGGAAGATATGTCCTGATCTATTGAATCACCAGAGTTTGTAACTCCCATAATAAAATTTTGAGCTCAGGGTCCATCAGTCATCATAATTCACTTGTGCTTTTTACAAAAAAAACTATTTTAACGTCCAAATCACTAAATAGACAGATGATGTAAGCCTCACCTAGTTATAACATAATATAGTAAACGAATGTAGGTATTACGTTAAAGGGATCTAAATGTGTAGAGAGTGTGTAAGTCACTAATTACTAATAAATTATGTGACCCAAGTAAGCACGAACAATGATAAACATTTATGGTTTTATTTTCATTACATCTTGTTACAGCTTTCATTACTTAAAATTTAGTGTTATGATTATAAAGTAAACCGTTCTAGAAAAATTAATTATCTTTGTCATACATGGCAAGATATGGGTATACTACAGGTATACCTCATTCATTTTCGTTTAACCATGACATTAATAAATGTTTTATCTTCACATGATCTGTACCAATAAACATAAAACAAAATGAATCTGAGACAACGTTCAGTACGACCTTGACTGTAAAACAAAACGTATCAACTTGTCTCAATACATGCATTATGCTTCCGCATACTTTCTTTGCAATAAATCCAATTAAACGCAACCGAATCCCAACCTTACACCTTTGCAATAGAATGCGAAACCGCACGGCACGTAAATGCGCTATTTAAAATCGGAAATGACAGCAAACTAGTCCCGATTTTCAATCCAAATGACTATAAACTTTGTACTAGTAAGATAAAGTTCAAAATTGAGTATCAATCTTTGCCAATCCAAGGGCGTGGTAGACTTGTTATACTGGATTTGTGGCTCTGTGTCCAGTGAACGGACCGTGGCCTCTAAGTACTACTTTCCTAGCCCCTTTGTGCCGTATTATAATTATTTATAATACATAATATACTGGTCCACCTTTAGGTATACTAGGAAATAAAAAAGCTTTATTGAAATTGGATCCTGTTGTGCGTACATTTGATACTGGCCGTACATAAATTGTCACGATTCCTCATACAGGAATAGTGCATGTCATTTTAAAGTTACGTTTAAAATTTTCAGGTTTTTTTGTGAATGAATCAATTGACTGGCGTGGCAAATGTAATCAACCGTGAATAGTAACGTGAAATTATGCATTTTGACTTAAATTAAATTAAGTTTTTAAGATTACCTATGTCGCTATATTGTTCAACTTTTTATTATTAGGGCGATTCCGCTATAGATGATTTCCGACATGGTTTTTTCAATCACGCTATTAGTTGTTTTCTTTGTTATAGTGCAAAGATGTCAAAGTCAAAGTCAAAGTCAAAACATTTATTTCAAATAGGCACAAGAAAGAAATAGAATTGATTCTAGTCGCCCCTTCCAAAAGGTAGTTTCGTGTGGAGAAGAATGGGCAAGAAACTCCACCGTTACTCTTTTAAAATGTTTCACAATGTTTTGTATACATGTATTATAATATGTGAAGACGATGCACCCAGAATAAAAACAATACACCAAAAAGGTGAAAAGAAAAACGCATGTAGCAGTGGAAAATAAACTTAATTATGTCATAAGTACATGGTGCTCACATATTTACAATCCTTCTAAAAGTTAACAATAATAAATTAATCAATGTGTGAGATGTTATTCCAATATAATAAAATAATATGGTACAAATTATAAATTATTACCTAATTTACTTAGCAACCAGTTTGATTTTGTCTAGACACTAGATTGTCCTGTGGAGCAGGACCAGCATGTTTCCAAGCATCCTTATCTTTGATATAATCCTCTAATTTGTAATAAGCTTGTTTACAAAGTGTACTTTTAATATGAGTTTTAAATTTTCTTTCATTTAATTGCAGTATGTCACAAGGTATTTTGTTGTAACATTTAACACAGAACCCCATAAAAGATGTATGTACTTTGGACAATCTGAAAAATGGTTGAACTATTTTATCTTTATTTCTAGTATTAAAGTTATGCCTATCACTTATTTTATTAAAAAGATGTCTATTTTTTCTTACATACATAATATTTTCATAAATGAATTGGCAAGGAACCGTCATAATATTAATCCTTTTAAATAGTTCCCTAAGCGATTCGCGACGACGAAGATTGTAAATGGCTCTGATCGCTCGCTTTTGCAAAATAAAAATGGATTCAATGTCAGCAGCCCGACCCCACAGTAAAATGCCATACGACATAATGCTGTGGAAGTAACTAAAATAGACCAAACGCGCGGTTTCTACGTCTGTCATCTGCCTTATCTTTCTAACAGCATAAGCGGCTGAACTAAGCCGTCCCGCAAGAGTTGTTATGTGGGGACCCCATTGCAACTTGTCGTCTAGCGTGATTCCCAGGAATATATACAGGATGAAATATATACATATGTAGGTACACCCTAAAGGTATGTGAAATACGTGTTAGTTGAATTTTTACCGATTATATTTATTAACGACATACCTTCAGAAACCATAAACAATATTCTATTCTGTTCCAAAAATAATGTGTACGCGTTGTTTTGTAACAAATATTTAATTTATAACAACAACAACAAATTGATTTTGCGCAACAAACACGTTGCGCTCTTATTTTTATCACGAATCGTTTATTGGCGTTCAACATAAAAATGTTTATGGTAAAAAAACTACGCATTGCATTGTTGTGTATAATATTACCTAATAGTAATTATGTTACAAGGCATGTTGCCAGTGGAAAACAAAGGGAATTGAATTATATTTTTATGATGAACTACTTACACAATAATTATATTAACATCACGTCTATAAATCTCAAGGTATACCTGCAGTATAACCACATTTCGCCAGTAATGTTTAAGTCCCATGTACCAGCCCCATCAATCGGTCACAAACATAGACTGGACTGCTACTGACCAATATGAACGCTTTGCTCAATCAGTGAATCAAATCTAGGACCTCATGCTCTGCAGGAAATCATCAAATGACTCCTCCCGCTCTGGGTGGAGTGGAAGGGCGTGTCAGACTTTTACTCTATAAACCCATCCATGTTCCAACCTCCCGAAACATCCATGTCCGGTGAGGACCTGCGTCAGGCGGTGGATGAGGGCGCCGTGACCTCTCTAGCCACTCCTCAAAGAGGGGTCTTACCGCCACTATCGTGGCGTGCCCTAGCAGTAGCACTTGCGACTACAATACCGACGAGGCAGTAATTATACATAACCGTAATCAAAACTAACTACAGACAACATTTTCGTCGATTGCTTTGTTTAAAATCCAATTATAACAAAGGCCACATTTACACGATGCTAGTCTGTGACATACAATCAAATTGAATCAACCTATGACTAGCATCAAGCTATCAAGTGTCACGGAGTGACACAGGCAATTAAATCTCATTGTATGCTTGGCTTGAATGTGGCCTCCAAATTCATCTGCCTAGCCTTTTCCCAACTATGTTGGGGTCGGCTTCCAGTCTAACCGGATGCAGCTGAATACCAGTATTTTGCATGGTGCGACTGCCTATCTGACCTCCACAACCTAGTAACTTGACAATACGATACCCCTTGGTAAGACTCGCTGTCAGATTTTCGGGCTTCTGACGACCCGTAACGACTGTCAAAGATGTACAAATGACAGCCGGGACCAACGGCTTAACGTGCTTTCCGAGGCACGGAGGAGTCTCGTTATGTAATGTGGCCTCCAGTAGCAGCCGCTTAATCCTCCAATCCATTTGAACCATTGAAAAAACTGCTTCACCGACCGTGAGTCAACGAAACATGTATTGACCATAATTCATCATAGAAACCACTTCATTGTGCAACACATGTAGCAAGGACTATAAGGTACAAATAGCTACTGTTGTGTGTTGCTACAGTTGTACCTAAGTCTAGATCAGTACGTTGTGACAGACTTTTGTATTTGACACGTTAAGCCATCTATGCGTGAACTTTCGTCATTGCGGTATGGTACAGCCAGAAGATCAGGCGTTTTATTCGTAAGAGTGTTCAGTAAGTCGGTGGTTATATTAGGCGTTATGTCGGTAACAATCATATTTCAATAGCTACCCAAGTTTTATCCTAATAAGCTAATAAAACGTCCTCATAAATTTTGAAGAAATGGCAAAGCCCGTTATGGCTGGCTTTTTCAGCAAAACCAGACTAACCCAAAGATTATTTATTTAACTCTGTGAGTACACAAATGTATTGACTTGCTTAGTGCAATGCATTAGCTTTTACTACCAGCCAACTTTTGGGTGATGCCAACAGTGAATAACGAAAATTGTGGAATTAATATTCCCACACAACCCGCACTCCACGACAACCTCAACAATGCTTGTGATTACTGAGACAACACCAAGTATTGAGAAGTTCTCCTCAATATTGCCTGAAATACTTCTGCAAACATCTTTCGTAATCAAACCACGCCACAAACATTTTTACCACTGCCGCACCAAAATCGCCGTCGCCTATAACTTCCGCTACACGCTCCGATTACCCCAACATGACACATTACACTTTAATATAACAAACGCGGGTGTCAAGGCCCGTTTGTTTCCCAACGAAGTAATTGTAACAAACTAGACATTTTAATTGATATCGTTTCAATCGTGGCTGCTATTTCGTTAGATAGTAAATCATGTTTTGACAGTAAAAGAAATTGGAATCAAAATGTTGCCATTTAATTTCGATATTATCTGTGTACATATTGTTGTGATATGTGTGCTCTACTTTTAAGTAATTCCAACTTATAATAGTGGCAATATACTTGTCTTTTTAGGGGAAAAATGTTTATTTTTGTGATTTTCTGCGCTTATACAGGATTTACCAATAAGAGGTGTTATTTTGATATTCAAAGAAAAATGCCATTTTTAATATAAATGATCGGATGTTTATTTCATTACAAAGAGGAAGGTATGCCGTAAATAGTGGATAATAACATCAGGTAAATGACCAGCACGACCACGCCATATCCTAGAGCTTAGAGATGCATTTGTGTTTGATATTTTATCAAACACAAATGTATCTCTAAAAAGCTCAAAACAAGCTTACTTTTCAAGCAGTCTGATGCAGTTGTCATCAAATCTGAAATTGAACTATATTTTTTTTACTACTTTTGTATGTATCATTATACTTAAACTCGAGGCACTCGTTGAATCATCAAAGTGTCTAAAGAATAATCTTTCATCAGTATTATAACTTTACCAATGAAACCTTTATTATTCTCTTCATATTTATTTATTTTCCTGATAAACTAACATTTTGCCGTTTTCCTACACAGGCGGTGCTGGCTCTAGTAGCGTGTGCGCACGCGCAGTACTCAGATGAGCGCGCGCCGCGGTACATCGCATCCGAGCCCAAGGCGACCGCCTCCACCCCCGTGGCGATCCTCAAGCAGATCAATAGGTAATGTCAGATATACACATTAGCCCTTATCAAGAGCTGACGTAGAAAGCAGTGATAATGGCTCGGACTTAAGGTCTGTTCCAAAAGTACCTATCTGGTGACATAACATCGCGCCTGGAAACCCCAGGGTTGGGCAGAGGTGCACCAAAACACTCAATTCGTTAGTGGCAGCAAAAATTGGATAACAAGTAATTTTTCTGATACATCATTAGATATTCTTGGAACAGACTATGGGTTCGAATCCACACATAGGAAGGTGTGAGACATCCACCAGGCCGCTCTGGGCCCGCGTAGTGGATTACAGTCCACTCGCACAGAGAGGTCTGTATCCGAGCAGTAGAAACGATACAGGCTAATTTTGTGTGTATGGTAAGAGCTACAGAAAATGTGGTGGATTATGTAAAATGTTGGAAAAATTTCCCAAAATCGGAGACGCAAATTTTGTGCTGAAAAGAAATTGTTACTTATTTCTCAACAAAAAACTAGGCTAGATGTCTCCGGCGCGGGAGACACCCCAGGCGTCGGGAGCCGCGTGACGACTCCTGGCCACCGTAGGCGCGGGCCTGCTCCTGATCGGACGGTGAGCAACCCATTACTCACCGTCCGCCAGGAACAGGCCCGTGCCGGACGGCGCATACGTTTTCCATGCGCGCCTCAAAGAGATCCGAAGCCTGCTGGATAAGCGGGATTGTCCGAAAGGGTTACCGGGTAAAGGAAGGAACATGGATAGGTCATTTGATGATTTCCCACCCTTAAAACAAATTGTAAAGAGGAAACCATTCGTTTTAAGTCCTATGGAACCTATAATAAAGACAAGAATTTTATTTTAAGGCTTCAAAATGAGCTGGAGTACAATATCACGACACCTGCTTACCCGATGCGATCATCGTTTTTCGACCATCTTGAAAAAATAAAGCATCTTTTTACTGAGGAAACCACTGACCCGTTGTTGTGGTATTTATTTTTATTTATTTTATGCAAGGCTTGCTCGCTCCACAAGACACTTGAAACGTTTAGCGCGAAACGAATTTAAAACTTCGATCTATTATTGTCAATCGTTCTAAAGATGGGAGACTCAAAATGATTTTACAAGGGAGATGCGCCAAGGTATCCCACCAAATAACATTTTTCTTACATTTTTTGCAATTTGCAGGTCAGTGTCAAGTTGTATGTGGATATAAAAGTGATTCGCGACCGTAGCCAGTACTTATTTACAGAATTATAACAAGAATCATCAATAGAATCCGTCAGTTAGAATTTCCCTCAAATATCAAGTTATGAATTGTTTTCCCTAATGAAATAAATAAATAAATGAATTAGTCATTTTGGAGGGTTACATGAAGTTAGAGGGTTGTATCGATGATTTTATTGATTACAATTCTGTTCGTACTTTCTACGGCCGCGAATCATATTTTGATCAACATAAAACCTAATAATAACTTACAAATTATAAAAAACGTAAGAAAAATTTAATTACACGGGCTACCTTTTACATTCATTCGTGATTTGTGACGCAAGCGGGCCTAAATACCTGTCCCTTCAATCTTTTATCTTAAACTTTACTATCCTCAAAAATGCTGGTGTTGTAATGTTCAAGTCACCTAGATCTTTTCTGTCGGCATTTACTGTGCAAGAACAGAATCATTTTCTTTTTTTTGTTTGACAGTGTGTTCTTGTAGTTATAATGTTCATGACCTATAAATAAGTCTAATTTTATGAAACAAATGTGGAATAAACAAAGTGTTTGCCTCCAGCCGGGTCTCACTAAATTGAGCTTAAACGAGCAATCGGCTAGTTTAAGAAAGGGGCTAAAACTTACATTCTATCAGTAATAAAGATAATGGGAAAGTCATAAATATATTGGATTGACGTAAGCTACCGAAAACCTTGGCGCCTTGACAAGTGTCAATCGCTCCGTGTCGATTCGATTTTGAAAATTGTTGATGAACAAAAATTGAACGCCCTTTGTCAACGCATATGATGGGAATATTGATCGAGTTTCGTTACACAATTTGACATTGTCTAGCCCTTAGCGATCAAAAACGATTGATCACGTGAAATTCCGAAAGCTTATGCCAATTCCATACATTTCAGAATTATTTAATTTCGTTACCGTTAATGAAAATGTGATGTGGTCTAGGCCCCCTTTTGTCAATCTTTATGAAGCTCGTTGTAGAACTAACAACGAAACGCTTTGAAAACGATTGTCACTTGTCTAAGCTCTAGCAGGCTCAAACTCTATATGAAATAGAATAACAGTAGATTATACAACAAGTGATAAAAAAGGGGAATTGAATTCAAGGGACTATTACTACAATAAATTGGATCCCGAGAGCAGCGAAGGATTCAGAACCGAATGCCGTTTTTGTTTAATGATAAAATAAATATCATATACTTAGTACTTAGTCTATAACCTATATTTCCCCCCAGTCTAGTCTGACGCCTACAACCTTGACTATTTGTTAATAAACCTAGGTACAGAGAATTGGGCAAGGCGTGGTTCTAAAATACCTAAACGTAAAGGACTGGTTTCAAGTCTCAGCAGTTATTTATTATAGAGAATTAAGTGCAGTCATTATACAATTTCATTGCAGTTTATCGTTGTTAGTGTTATAAGAAATATATTTATCGCAACATAGAATTGCAATAAGTAAAGGTTTGGAAGTAAAAAAATGTCTTTGCTAGGAAGATAAACTACGATAACATAGCGCGCCCCTCCATATTACTGTTTCAATGATTGTTTGTAGTTGTAGCATTCGTTTTCAGTAGCAGGCTGTGACATGCATTGTGAGTCTTGGCGGCGCTTTGTAATTACTTTCACAAATGCTTTCAAACGTTTTGAATTTTGGAGGGGCGGGCCATTTTATCGTAGTTTATCTTCTACAAAACAACTACCCGTAGCAACATAGCTCGAAGAATTAGGTTTCCCAAATAGTTGTAGATCTGGAAATATTTTAAGAACTATTACAAATTATAGCAGGGAGAATCAGTCAATCATAATAAATAGGTACCCACCGACCTAAATAAGTACCTATCCTGCTTTTTGGTAAGTTGAGTCACAGTTGAGTTCAACTATTATATTGATTTGGCGAATAAAGTTGTTTCTTTTTATGTTTATACATGTGTTTTAGTTAGTTTTCAGAGGTTGGCATCTTTAATCATCGGCATCTAAAGATGCCAACCACTTTTTTCTATTGTTTTATTACAAAATAACTGACCAATATCTAATTCTATGCTCCCTACATTACAGGCACAACGAGGATGGGTCGTACACCTACGGGTATGAGGCCGCCGATGGATCGTTCAAGATCGAGACCAAGTCCCCCGCCGGAGAAGTCAAGGGCAAATACGGATACAAAGATGACACTGGCAAGGTAAACACAGTCACATTCACACTTATACTAGCTTCTGCCGCGTTGCTGACGGAAATTATCCCACGGGAACATATTACCGAGATAAAAGTATCCTAGTTTTTAATCAAGGTTATTAACTATATTTGTGCCTAATTTCAGCCAGATTTGGATCTGGCTGAAATTCACAAAACTCCATACATCTTCTCAAACTTTCACATTTATAATATTAGCAGGAAGTAGGATGGTACCAACTACTAGCATTTTGGTAGATAGGATAAGGAATTACCACCCTAATATCACGTTTTCAATAACAGTCTGAAAGATCTTTATGAATTTTGTTCAATTATAAAGTGGACTAACTTCGAGATACATCCATTAAAAAAAAAGAATTACTTGCGCAGTTGCCGGAGTTTCTTGAAAGTCCTCAAAATGCATAAACGTACAGGTAATATTAACGATGGATGAAAGATGAATAAAAACGATGAATATACCTTAATTTCAGGTCCGGGTAATAGAATATGGAGCAAACAAGTTTGGTTTCCAGCCATCTGGCGAAGGTATCACTGTGGCGCCGCCCACGCTGGTAGACGAGACCCGCGAGGAGAGGCAGCGGCTAGAGAAGCAGCAGCCGCAGGTCAGAGACTAGGGTTTTAATAAAATGATGGCCTATTAAAGGTGGTAAGCGATATTGTCCGAAAGGGTTACTGCTACCCGGAACATAAAGGGCTAAGGAAGGAACATGGATGGGTTTTAGTCAGTAAAAGTCTGACACTCCCTTGCGCTCCACCCAGTGCGGGAGAAGTCATTGGATGATTTCCCACCCTAAAAAAAATAAATTGGCTATTAAAGGTATAGACTATTTATTGTGGTTCATCCGATCCAGTCTGTCGTTTGCTGTCCTCCCCCATTGAAGCCCTACGCCGAGGTCCGTACCCCATAGGGGGTGGTGTGCGGTCGCTAAGTTTTAAGTTTTTTGAAGCACAAGGCAAAGGCAAAGGCATGTCTATGTCTGGGTGGGCCGCCGTTATAGGGTGACCAGCACAATGCCTAGTACAGATTATTCTAGAAGAAGCCCATGCAAAATGAAGACATCTTCTATGATTCCATTTTATAAAGAATTTGATAAGCTAATGTTAATGTTTGGTTCAATCAAACATCACGCTCTTTTTGAAGACGTGCTTGGTCCCACGCTTTCCTAATATTTCTCAGGGAAGTTGAGTTTTCGTTCACAAGCGTCACTTACCTACGGCTCATAGTTTATAATACTGTCGAGAACTATTTATGAATAATTTATGCCATTGTTAAAATATTAGTTAGTTAGCAAGATGCATCAGAGGTATATCAAAGTGGCTTAATTCTTGCAGCAACTAAACACCACATCTAACCATAAACCTTCACCCCCACAGTCCCGCCGCAACCAATACCAGCCCGCACCAGCTCAGGCCATAGACTACGACTACGACATAGACAACAACGCAGCGGATCCACCACCACGCCCGCCCGCGCGGCCCCAGCAGCAGCAGTACAGGCCCCAGCAGGCCCCGCAGCAACAGCAACAGCAACAGGTTGGGCGACACGATGATGCCTGCATGCTGCAGCTGCAAAGGCTCTTTTTTTTACCAACATAACATCACGCCTGTACTCTTTTGAAAAGTTAGGATGAAGTGTACCATTGTATAGTTGACCCACATTTCGCCAGTTATAGGTTAAGGGTTGATGAATTAAGCGGGATTGTCCGAAAGGGTTACCGCTACCCCGATACATAAAGGGCTAACGAAGGAGCATGGATGGCCAGGCGCCACCCCGAGCGGGAGAAGTCATTGCATGATTTCCCACCCTCAAAAAAAAAGGGTTGATGAATACGCTTGCCCCTGTTACATAGGATAACAGGGGCAAGCCTATTTATCAACAAATCCAGACTCATATTTAGAGTTTAAAAGCCTCTCGCCATTTCTCCTCAGGCATAAGTGAGCTAGGAACAGCGCCATCTAGTTTTAAAACGTTGACTTAAAAAATGTACGTGTTAAAGTGTCATCTTCTTTTCGTGTGGTTAGTAACTAACCTGGTTTCAGAGTTTTTTATGTTGCCCATGGGCCTCTGACTTAGCTTCACATGCTGTTGAGAAATACCTCTTAGACATGCTAGTTTCCTCACAATGTTTTCCTTCACAGATTTTTAAGCCAAAATTTGATTTTGAGCCAAGATTGAGTTACAGAAATGCCCATTATTTCCTTCCAGTACCGTCCTCAGCTGGCCCCGCAACAGCAGTACCGCGCGCCGCAGCAGGCGAGGCAGCAGTTCGGCGTGCCACCACCCACGCAGGCGCCACAGTACAGGCCCTCGCCTCAGCAGCAGGGTCCTACTCCGCCAAAGGTATCCCAGCTGCTCATTGTAGTCCTTAGTAGCCACAGTAAAAGTCGTAATCTTCACACGACATTTTACTGTATAATGTTGGGATCACATAGTTTATATTGAATAAAAATAAAACTAACATTAAACCAACTACAATTTAATTTGAGTATGTTTAATTGGTAATATGTAGAAAAGTAATTAATTAACACAAAAAACAGAATAAAGTAAAAACTAGAGTTTTGAAATTAAAATATTACTAACTAGCTTAAGCCCGCAGCTTCGCCCGCATAATATGTCGACAAATTATACACATAAACCTTCCTCTTGAATCACTCTATCTATTAAAAAAAACTGCATCATAATCCGTAGTGTAATTTTAAAGATCAAAGCATACATACAGACATTACTACAGACGCGGGAAGTGGTTTTGCTTTATACTATGTTGTGAAGAGGGTCCTGTAAAGTAACGTATTAGAATCACCATAACATCAATTAATCACCATAGCTTCAGTTCAACCAGTCTTTTAGTAGCTACTAGGTATAATAAAAACCACAGCTGTAACAAATTTTAATGTAACGCCAGCCCCTTTGGGATGAGCAGATACCGAAATATAGATTCTAGACTTACATCAGCTATTGCAAAGTGATCAATAGATTTACGGAAAAATCTTAGTGCTTTCTTATTAATTTCAGAGCAACTAGTTCATCCAATAATCTTTTAATTCCTCTTCCAGCCGCAGTTCTTTTCCGGCGCAGCCCCAGTGCCCGCACAGGACAACTTCTTCAACCCTGAGCCAGCTCCTCAACGAAGGACCTTCCAGCAGAACAAGCAGCCAGCCTTCAGGCCTCCTCTCCAGTTCCCGGAATTCAGTAACTCAGCTGAGGGACCACCTTCCCAGAACCAGTACAAGCTGTCAGACTACATCCCTCAACCTCCTCAGAGGAAACAACCATACTCTATGTTAGACGAACTCCTGAAAGAATATGCCTTGCCGAAGAATGGAGCGGCTCCCCTACACGATATCACGTTTGGCTCCTACTAGGTTAAGAATAAATCTCACTGTCAATTTGTAAATATGTAGACTATACTTTTATTAATTAAAAACAAACTAGTTTTGTTTTTTTTATCAATTAATTTTGGTAAAAAAAAAATTGAATGTGTATGTTGGTTTGTTGTATAATAATAATAATAATAATAATTTATTTCATAAAAAGGAGATTGTAGTACATGAGGCATACACAGAGTTATACATACAGGTTTGTACCATGTCAATCACAATCTGGTGGGTGAAGTTCTGCTTTCCTAGCTAGGTTATAGAATAACCTGTATTAAGGATTAACAGTCCCTTTCCCTTACAAAAATTACAATAAACTAGTACAATATTATTTTTTATACTACATATAATTGAAAACGTGCAAGTGTGTATGTGTGTGTGTGATTGTATGAGTGTAAGTGGTATGTGCGTGTGTATGAGTGTGTATGTGATGGAGTAAAAGAGAGAGTATGTGTTCGTTTTGGTTGAAGTCGAGTGAGGTAATATTTGATCTGTCACTGTCACTGATATCTACTGAGATAATTTTCTGTTTCATTATAGCTTTTATTTTGAAGAAATGAACGTAGATTTTTTTTACACTTAAAGTTAGATAGCCCGTAGATCAAGCAGATTTTGTTAAATTTATTATACAGAGTCGGGCCTAAGCAGTAGGAAAATCTACGTGCAAATGATGTGCGTACTTGTGGAAGAGTGCAAATTAAATCTTTCCTACGCTTAGTAACTATTCTATAAGGGGTTTTACGGTGCTGTAGGAGAACTGTTTGAAGGATGAACTGTTGTCGAACGTTAAGAACATTACAACTATTATACAATAGATCAGTAGGGAACATGAAAGGTCTTGAAGTAGCTACTTTCAGTACCGCTCTGTGTGCAATCTCGAGTGGTTTTAGTATAGTTTTCGCAGCACCACCCCAGCAAGTGATACAGTATGTAACAATAGATAAACACAGGGAAAAATAAACTACACGTATAACATTTGGGTTCGCGACACTTCGGAGGGTTTTAAATATATAAATTAACTTGCGGATTCTACCGGTAAGTTGATTAATTAGGGATTTGAAATTAAGGTGTTTGTCTATATGTACTCCTATATATTTGATATGGTTTGTTGTATGGTGATGATACAGTTAAGTGGAAAATCCCGATTATTTAATTTAATAATAATTATGGTTATGAATACTATTAGAGTTTTAGGTAACAGGTAGTTACACTTTGTAGCTATCAGAAAGAAAGTTGAATTTCACTTAAGGGGAATGCCACGGTAGCCCGCGAAATTCAAATGTTCTTAATGTTTTTTACAATTTGCAGGTCAGTATTAGGTTTTATGTGGATCGAAATATGATTCCCCCAATAGCAAGTACCTACGTATTCACAGAATTTCATTAATAAAAATCATCAATACAACTCTCTTAGTTGGTAGGGCCCCTGCAAATTGCAAAAATATGTATAAGAAAATTTGAATTTCGCGGTGTACCCTGAAGCTTTCACCTTAACACCGTTTGTGTTCTAAATGCAAAATTAAATGTTATCATCCTTTCGAACCACTTTCGAAATTCAAAAGTAAAAAAGAAATGAAAGAAAATATGTAACTTGAGACGTAGTTCGTGACACGCACTCGACGCTGTTGTTGTTGCAAATATTGATTTCTAAAAACTTTTTTTAAGTCTTTGGATTGTTAAGTTTCATTGATCGTATTTGGGCAGGCGGTTCGTGGTCGTGGCCATCGCTTCGTGGTCGCACCAACCTAATTATGTAGACTTTCAAAGTGAGTGACACATAGTGAAGAAACGTCATGCTTTAGAAAAGGAGCAATCAAGATCTGGACAAGAACAACGTCTTGTGTAGGTACCCCCTGATTGCACAAGCACGTGGTTAGGTAAGTACGTATCACAAGTAAATATAAATAGTTTTATTAAAAAACAAGTTTTAACTTTAGTCAAAGCCCAAATGTTCACGCTAGTTATTGTATTCTGCTAAAAAAAAATCGGTGAAGGAAAACATCAAACCAGCATGTTTGTGAGATATTTCTCAACAGCATGTGAAGCTCAGTCAGAGGCCCATGGGCAGCATACCCACTGTGACACCAGGTAGTCACTAACCACACGAAAAGAAAAAAGATTATTTCAAGAAAGATTGTCTTTCTAAATATACAATCGTCTATCAAACCTAAACTTATACTCGTAACTAATTCTTACCACCAGAGTGAAACGGTACTTGGTGGCAATCCTTCTCCGGGTGAACTGTTTTACTAGGGGCTAAGACAGACTATAACTAACGCCTTTTATTTTATGTCGAAGTTTGTTTTAGAGCACGTACCAAACTTAAAAGTTGGTAGTTCAGCTAATCTAATAAAAAATTCAGACAAATTGTGTGATTTATATTTAGACAGAAAAAGGGTTAGACAGAACAAAACATTACTTAAACAACTAAGATCCTTATAGTAATCAGGCTCATTAGTAGATGCTTCATCTTGTCACTCCGGACACCCAATCTAAGACACGTCCTGCATCTCTGGTGTCAGCGCTCCTCGCCGCCAGACGCATCTATATATTATATAAAAGAAAGACGGGTTTGTTCCCTCCGTTATGACTCGAGATCTGCTGGACCAATTTTCATGGTTTTTTAACCGACTTCAAAAAAAGGAGGAGGTTCTCAATTCGGTTGTATTTTTTTTTTTTTTTTATGTTTGTTACCTCAGAACTCCGTTGTTTATGGATGGATTTGCAAATTTTTTTTTAATGCTTCCAGATTGGTCCCATTTTTTTCAAAATCCAGTTCTGATGATGGGATCCATGAGGAATCGAGGGAACTCCTCAAATATTATAGGCAACTATATAGTAATTTTAAAATTTTCATCGAGAAATCAAGAGTTTACAGTCAAAAAGTAACATTTGATGAAGTGGAACTGGTGAAGAAGATCAGATATGGCTAACGGAACTTGACACTCGCATAGATATCACAATCAAGATAGTTAAGCAACTATGACAATACAAATAAACATACAATCCTGAATAGTTACGTTGAAAATTTTATCATTGAACTTATCTGGTGATGATGTTGGAGCCGGAAGACAGGCACCGGAACTCCGTAATTAATCAATGTATTCTAGCCGTGTTTGGGCTTATTAGAATTGTCATGAAATGCACTTTGGCTATAAGGTACTATCGAACTGATCTGATGATGGAGCCGGAAGGTGCAAGGTTGGCATGAGAACTTCAAAATAAAACAATGTATCCTAGCAGTATTTGGGTTTATTAGAGCTGCCATAAGATACATTCTGAATGAAAGGTGCCATTGAAAATTTAGTTCTGATGTTATCATCAATGTGTCCACAAAACAACTTCTGAAATATTAAAGCCATTTTTACATACCAGGTAGTGGTATTAAAATTTGGGGGGGAGGGGTGGGGGGGGGGGGGTTGCATAGGTACCACAACTAAAAAGTGAAAAATAAAAACGTTTTTACAAAAAATAAAACCGACTTCCAAAAAAAACACTACAAAGTATGCTCTTGATCATCTTAACCTTTTGAACGCTATTGTCACATATACGTGACAAGCAAGCGCATGCCCTGTACGCCAACGACACAAATAAGTGACAATGCTAAAAACGCAATAACACAAAATTAAAAGAAAAAAGAGTGTGTTTATATATATATCTTAAATTGAAGCTCTCGTACGTATTTAATGACATGAAACAAATTAAAAGACACCGTGGATATTGAGAAATTCATGAGAACAAAAAGAAATAAATTTGTAGCGTGCTTTTTAGGGCTCCTACGCACTATGCGGTTAGCCGGAATGCGATCAGCCGTCCGGCTAACCGCAGGTCGCGGTTGCGCTTGCGGTTAGCCGGCACCCGGCTAACCGCAAGCGCAACCGGAACGTGCGGTTAGAAACCGTCGTGGTTTTGCGGTTGGATCGACTCATTTCCAAGATGGAAGTCGAAGAAGTCGCAGCTATTTATATTATTTACTCGCGGTATATAAAGAAAAAGAAACAGAAAAAAAGGTACTGGGTGCATCCTTATTTGCAAACTCGAGACGAGAGCAAGCATTTCGAATTGTTTTTCGAAGAGCTCAAAAAGTATGAAGACAAGTTTTTTGGATATACTAGACTATACGCGCTAGCGTCGGTGAACACGTTCACTGTCAATGGCGGGCAACCGCAAACTAGCACTATCCGCTTAGTATGTATAGCAACCGCCCGGCTGGCCGTCAGTCGGGCCGCAGCGCTCAGAACGACCGGAGCGGTTAGCCGGCAGCCGCATCGCAGTGTGAATAAAAACTCCTATCTCGTACAAATTTCCTATTGCGGTCAGCCGCACGGTTGGCCGCATTCCGGCTAACCGCATAGTGCGTAGGTAGCCTTAATCTCTGGCGTTGAAAACGTTGAAAAAAACAAAAGTTCAGTCATCTCGACTGACTTAGATGACTGAACTTTTGTTTTTGATTGAAAATTAATGACTGTTGTCCGCTAATAGGGTATCTACTGACGTGAGGACAGACCTATGTACGACGACTGTCCATTCAAAGTTCTTTCTAAGGCAAGTCGGGTTGTAGATTTGTTTGAAGACTTCTACCCAGCTGGCCTACCCAGACATATACTTTCTTTGCAATAGTTCACCGAATTGTTGACTTGCAGAAGTATAGTCGTGTTAAAAATGATAAACGATCTATTTTACTCCTCGACTGGTGCAGATAGAGCAGTTCATCTATTTTTTTTTATACTGACCTTGAAACCATAGGTGAGCTTGAAGTGAGCTGTCAAAACTGTCCATCAAGCAGAATGACAGCTCTCTAGAAACTGACTTCACATGAGTTTGCAAGGTGTGTTTCCAGATTAGACCGGCAGCAGTTATTCAGCCAGGAGCCTTCGACCTTGAGCCACAAAGTACACAACTTCCCCATCGATTGAAACTCCATAGACAATGACGAAACACATTACATTATTGAATGTATCTTTGTGTCATTTTTTAGTTGCCCGCATCTGGGACGTGGGACTTATACCCACCATTCTGTACGCATGGGAGTCTCGTGTGTATGTACGTATGTGTGGCACATTTCTCAAGAACATTGCGCAATTTACAAGAGTCGTTATGCATTACTTTAGAATGTTCTGTTGGTGTCTTTAAGTAGCTTTTTGATTGTATAGCGTTTTGTTTTTAGAGTTTATTACGTGTTTTAATGGTTGTAGATTTACCGCAAAAAGGTTTATTATTTTACTCTTGAGATACTCTGACTAGGCGGTATAGAATAGCCGTCTAATTCTCTTTGCTATCTTTTTGAGATAATTACCTCAAGGGCGTGAACAAATCATCATCAAGCAAGCGTACGTTAAACAATAAAAAAAAAACGAAACAGGTTGATTTTGGCAAATATTTTCTTTCAATAATTATTGGTGAGTATCTCATTAAATACTTAATAATATAGCAATATGCTGTTCAACACTCAAACACGTGAACATTTGACTATATATTTTAGTGTTTTATGCATACATACTACATAGGCAAACCTCACTTTAATTAAAATGATCTGAATTTTAGACATTATTAAAGTAGAAATTCGGGTAATCTAAAAATTTATCACGCGACTTTCAGTTTTTACGTGAAGCAAAAGTAATCGGACGTCCGCGTTCTTTGTGAAAGCATATTATTACTGTTTGATGGTATCAATGTAGGTAATATGTAGTTTTCAGTGGGTATTTAGGAATAGCTGATTAACTTAATACTGTAGTCCGGGCAGTGTATTAGGTAACGTTTGTAAGAGTTGTTTTTTTTTGTGATTGATCTTTTTATCGTAAACACTGTATTGCAGGCTATACACAGATTAAAACAATAAACGCTTTATTTTTTTAAATCCACTTTTTCAGGCTCATGAAAACATCAATGACGATTATTTTCAGGAAGATATTGTATCGACAATGTTTATCATTTGTTTTTATACCCGTTTGGTAATTATTACAGATTACTTTTGAATAAGTAGATATTATGTATTGAATATTTTAATGACTATTTGACACGGTTAAAAATAAAATATTAAATCACATAGATAAAAGACCGCTCGTCTTAAAAACTTCCACCACCGTACAGAAATTAAAGATTATGCGAAGATATAATTGTAAAATTGCATTGAATGCTAATAAGTATTCCATTTCATTCGAAAAATCTGTGACGTCAAAATTTCAATTTTCAAACGAATCACGTACAAATACCGCGGTTTGACAGTTCATAAAAGTATAACGTTATTGACTACCCTTTCAAATACCCAATTGTTGCGAGGTTCAATGAACTATTTGCGAGATAGATGTACAACAAACCTACATACAACACAAACATTAACTTGTAGGCAGGTAAAGATAGTGTCAGTGTTAAACTTCACGCGCGATTATATCTTCTCAAGTTAAGTCATCTCAAGGAAATGCGTTACTTAATAGGTTCTCATGATGTGCAGTTTGTTTGTGGATGATAATTATCTTTAAACAGAACTACATACGTCTTGCATGTTTTTATTCACTTTTAAGTTCAGTTACATGTTACACGTAATATAAAAGTGTTAGTTCAGCACGCCACGCTAGTCTTGAAAGTGAATCCGTTTTCTTGTTTACTGTCTGATGCCCCGTTTGAGTACTTAGATCGAGGCAACACCTACATGAATGTTTAAACAAAATAGCGTTATTGGATTTTCAACTTTCGGCCGAGCGTTACAAATCCAAAAGCACGCTTTTATGTAGCCACTTATTTATATGACGCCCAGTTTAATACGCCCTGTTTTTGACGAACTTGATATGTTACGCGTATTGATTTTGAAAAATTATGTATGAAAAAGAATGAGTTTCAAAATCTACAAGATAAAATAAAATACAACGTTTCAGCATTGCATAGTATTTTCACTTTTAAGTGAATGAGATGAAGTCCGAGGTGAATCATGATCATGGATAGGTTTTAGTGAGTAAGAGTCTGACACTCCCTTCTGTTCCACCCAGAGCAGAAGGGGTCATTTAATGGTTTCCCATCTACTAAATCGAATAAAAGTGTAGGTAGTGATTGAATAAGAGAATCATTTTACATATTTATCATCCAGCGTTCAACAGAGAATTATCAGCAAGAGGTAGTATACGCGCTGTAGTACTCCGCCACAGAGACACCTGGCTCCATGAAACCCACTCCCCAATCCATGGGAAAAAGTAAACAAACGGCTAATTACCATTCATTAATCTTACAGCGAAACAGTGTGTTGTATTTCAAGGTTTTTTCCCAAAATATTGCTTGCAAGTGTACAAACAATAGCCAACCTTCACGCCTGCGACTCTTGGCCAATAGGGGGTAGACAGGGGCTTGGAAATTGTCGCAATGTAGGTAAGATTTTAAGTAGATGTGTTAATAAGTCGTCTAGTGAAGTTATATCTGTGACGGTCGAATGCACCACGATAGTCTAATTGAGATTACAACAAAAAGAATGGCTAAATGAATTAAACAAGCAATAATTTTATTTAGAACAGACTATACAAAGTCATCATCATCTGCCTAGCCTTTTCCCAACTATGTTGGGGTCAGCTTCCAGTCTAACCGGATGCAGCTGAATACCAGTATTCAAAAAAACACAACAACAACAGTATTCAGTAGATGTGTTATACCTTATATGCTCAACTTTTCGACGACTAGAACAATTTCCTTTTTCATTCACTGTACTTGTCGGCAGGTCTATTTTGCAATACCTGGGTGTTATAATAATTCAATGACACTTTTCTGTTTGTGTAAGGGCTACGCTAGTGTGTTCCCTATGTCATTCTTCGTTTTTCCAACTATAGAACTTTATGGAAGCGCATCTAATATCGCGTATTAAGTAGATGCGTACAGAGGAAGTTGCGGTATTGTAATACGGTATGTTATATTGCACACTCGATTATAATGTTGGACAATTTTATAACTAGGTACTGTCTTTCATGTTTGGAGGACACGTCCCGTTGTTTAGAGAATAAGAATAATTACAACTGTGAAAGGCCGAATCTGTGCTTTGCACGACGAGGTAAGTAAATCAGAAGGTATAGAGGTTTTGATAGAAAGACTTGAAATCAAACATCAAATCTAAATTTTAAATCGTTTCATTACCATAAAGTTCACATAAAAAAGTACTATTTACATTACATGAGTATTTCTATTAAAACATTTTAAAATAAATATTTACCTCAGTGTCTCTGGCGCTTGTCATCCATGGAGCCTTCCTCGCCCAGGATCTGGATGTTCCTCACTTGTTTCCTGGGGGGGGCGGCCGTGGTCAGCTCTGTAGGGGGTGCCACCGTGGGCATGAAGTCCGGACTGATGGCCAGAATCAGCATCTTCAACAACAAAGCCTCTCTTATTTCTGGTGGGAGGAACTCCGGCATCTCCTCGATATGGTTGGAGGAGGAGCCAGCTGTATCATAAGGCCGAGGGTACAACCTCCTCCGGGGAACATACCGCTGGCTCTCATACTGGTTCTCGTAACCTTGGTTCTGATACTCCTGCCTGTACTGGTCGTATCGGTAGTCGTAGCGGTCGTCGTCCTGGTACCGCTGGTACCGGTACTCGTTCTCCGGGCGGTACAAGGACGGGCCAGGCATCATCTGGTCCATTAACACTTGCAACTTATTCTGCCGTAATATCAGAATGTGGAGCAAGCGGCGCAAATCTCTGGTACTCACAGGGGCGGCGATGGAGGACATCTCTTCCACGGGGTCGTATCTCGGCTGGAAGAGGGCTGGTCTCTGGTAGGGGTTCACAAAGCGGCCTTGGTAGCCCTGCAGAGGCACCCCTCTGTCGTCCACGGGAATTGGTATGATTCTCGTCACTGGTCTCACTTCATAAGGTTGTTGTGTCACTTCTGCGGTCGGTTGAGGTCTTTGAGGATGCTGTGAGGTCTCCTTCACGTACTGGGGCTCCAACACTTTGTTCTGGAATTCATATTGGATGAAGGGCCGCGTGTTCCCGATAGGCACCGGTGCGCCAGGGTTGTCTCTCAAGTATTCTCGTGTGCGGAAGTGGACGGCTGGTGGTGGACGTCTGTAAATTGGCTGCTGGTGGTCGTACTCTTGGTCATCGTGATGCCTTTGAGGTTGAATATGAACCACTGGCACTGCGTTTGTGGTCACTACATGGTCTTGATCAAAAACTCGTCCCGTACTGGCTTCGATAGTAGTTTCCTGCTCCTGGATAGGCACGTCTTGGTATTGTTGATGAATTTTCTGCCTGGCAGCTACTAAGGAATGTATGGGCACTAGTCTTGGTCGAGGAGTTGTAGTTGTGAACAATGGCCGAACAGTTCCCATAGATAGATGGCTACCATAAACATCAGTTGAATCATCCCCCACTGATTGCTGCAGGCTGATCATGCGAGGGTTGGGACTGGTTCCACTTAACTCGCGACGAATGGTATTAGCTTTGTTTGCATCACTTTCTTGATCTTTCTCAGTAACACGTTCGTACACTGGCTTCAGTGTCGCGGGAATCCTCGTAGTCGTTTGTCTTGTAATCAAGTCATCTTTCGCGGTCGTCGACATCGGTTTTAAGATCTGCGTCCGAGTTTTCATATCGTCGACTTTCGGTTTGTACAAACTTAAAATGTTTGTTGTTGTTTCTTCAACCTTTTGCGCGTCTGTTGTGGTGTCCACGTACGGAGACCTTGTTGAACTGGCATGCACTCGTCTCCTTGGTATAGCTTGAATCACTGTCCCTCGCGTGGTATACGACCCTCTTGTAGGGTAAACAACGGTAGGCAAAGGTCTTCTCGTGGTCGACGACACTGTCTTATTCACCCTCACTATCATAGTCGGAGTACTTGGCGTCGTACTAGTGCTTACCGGGACCGGTGTACTGTCACTGGAAGATGTATACGTCACTCGTTTGATCTCGCCATCCTGATCAATGTAGCCAAAAGTGCCCTTAACGTTACCAAGGACATCCTTATTCTCGATCTTGAAGGTGCCATCATCGGCTTCATAACCTATGGTGTATGAACCATCATCGTTCAGGCGCCGAATCTGTTTCACGATTTGGACCTTTTTCGGGTCAGCAGTTTCACTTGCTTTGAGGATCTCTTTGGTGGAATTGACCGGTGACTCTGTAGTGACATGTTCGGTGGAGTTGGTCGCAGCTGCTGTTGTGATGCACGCGATGATGATGAGGACGATCATCTCGTCAGGCGGGTTGTCGGCATGTCGACGGTACGGCGGCGCCGCGCCCGCGGCTCCCCTATATAAAAATATCGCCCCACTCTCAAAGCCACCGTGCGAATATTGCGCAAGCGCCACTATTGTTGTCATTTCATTATCTGAAACGGAAAATCTTTTTCTCTTTAGCTACACTTGTGCCGTAAGCTCCCAATTGTTTAATTGTCCAAATAGTTTTGTTAAATTACTTGTATGTGGACAGATTCAGTTTTTAGGGTGTTATAGATTTCGGTGCAAAGTGTTATTTTAATTGTTCGATTGTTTGTGCATGTGGTTTGGGTGGTTGGCAGCAGTCTGTTGTCTGTCTGCTCCCACGGTAGTCAAAGTCAAATTCGTAATAACCACTTGCGGTTTTTAGGTCATGCCAATGTTAATTACTACCATACCTGCGGAGTGTGTATATCAACATTCAAGAGTATCTAAGTGCAGTAATGGTTGTTCTTGCAAAAATGGATCTACTTTCAAGGTTTTCTTAACCAATTTCTTTCTATCAATGCATGCACTTTTCATCTTCTCCAACGATCCTATTTTTTGACTTGACCATTATCATCATTAGCATCATCGAATACCACAGCAGTAGCCATTGGCCTCTGGAATTCTGCTCTTAGGCGATTCAATTCATTCACCTTGCTGCTCAAACTGACAGGTGATCTATATCAATGTTCTCACGAGCAGTATAACCGTTTGTTCATTTGTCTTTGTTAGATATTACGAGTATAGCACCTCATTAGTGTAGTGGTTGTAAGTGCAGCCGTGGATTATGAACTTTTGGGTTCGATTTCCTGCCGTGCAAACGTATGGAGCTTTACCACCACTAGATATTGTATTTATTATTATTCATCCACGTCATTCATATGTAGGTTATTATGAGTAGGTCTAACTCTAACTTTTTTTAATTCAAATATTTATTGCTCTCATGTCGTCAAAGAAGTTGTTATAGTTTCAAGGGTCCCAGCACCTGACATGAACCTCGTAAGGCCACAGCAATTTTAACACTAATACATACTATATACATTAATATAAGTTTTAAATAAACATATATCTTTCTGGTGAATCGTGTTTTAATAAAAAAAAAGAAAATTAGGTTTACACAACGGTCGAATCAAATATTGCTGCAGAAATGATAACCAATTACATGTAAATCCGAGAAAGTATGCAAAATATCCGTTATTATAGCAAAATAAAGACTCTATAATGAAAACTAAACTTACAGATCATTATAAAAACATCAACAAGTTATTAAGCACATAATAAATCTCTGTGTATTACTATTAACAATGACGATTGTGGCTTACATGTGATTGTGCTCAAAAATGGGGTTCCCACGGAATGGTTGCAACTATACCTCCAGTGAAGGGTCTTTCAAATTAATTTGTTAATTTTATTTCTGCATATGGTGAAAACCGCGAGGGCATTGAAGTTTGGGTCCGTATGGAGCGAGGAGCCATGTGTCATATTTAAACGGGGATACTACCAATATTTAGTAGTAAATTGTCTGATTTTGTAGCCCCCATCCTGGAATTTATAGGAAGCCCATCAAAAGTTACAGGTCCTTTAGTATGGCTCCTTAATTCAGACGTGTAGGTTGAGGAGGCAACTTAGAACTCGAAAACTGACCAACGAGTAATTTTGAAAATATGGTAGTAATTATTAGAAAGAGCTCGTCGTCTTACCAAGGACTATCAATACTCAATACTCAATACTCAAATCTTTATTGCATTCCATATGTATTACATAGATGGTGTAATCAAAATAATAAACCAATATGGACCCTGTCGGGCACAGCAACATTAGGAGAGAGGAAGAGGGCTAAGTAGCAATTCAATAATATTATTATATGTTATTGTATCGTAATACCCAGTTACTGACTGGGTTGTAGAGATCAGATAGGCTGTCGCTCCATGAAAAATATTGGTATTCAGCTGCATCCGGTTAGACTGGAAGCCGACCCCAACATAGTTGGAAAAAAGGCTAGGCAGATTGATTTTTAGTAGTAATTATACGTAGTCTTTACAAAAAAAGAGTATTGAGTGGCTGAATTTCAAACAATGCTTTGTTTTTTCATGAAAAGCCACTTTTCACTGCGCTGATTCTCAGATATCTGCACTACAACACATAATATTATGTAGCTCCTCAATAGTGGTGGTCTATAGGAAACAAATGTAAACCAGAAACCATGTAACACTAAAGTGTCTTGATTATTATTAGTGGCCATTTACGCGGATACTGTGGTCGTGCGCACCTGCACTTGCACAAATGAGGATTTTGCACTCACTCACCTGAGTGAGTGCAAAATCCTAATTTTTAATGTTGTAGGTACGCAAAGATTCACCAATCAATATAGTAACAGCTTAACTATTTTAGAACGTGCTGGTAAAATAGCTTCTAGAGAAGCAAACTCATTGGTGAAAATTTTATGTGAATGTGAATTGTTTACTGAATAAATAAATAAAATTCAATTGTCTGTATGATGCAAACAGTATAGCAAATATTTTTAATTTTTTCTTCCGGAACTGCTTTAGTAGTCACAATTGGCTACATATGTACATACTTTTGAGGAACATAGACCAGAAAAGAAGATATCAAAGATATTTTAGAAGAAAGGAATTACTTAGTGGATACCTACTTCTATTTTGAATTACATAAAAGTGTATGTGGGGAGCTCGTTGGTAAGTAATAACAGCCGCACCGCGTTTAGCTACGCTTGCCAGGGTTGGTCTGTGGATGGGTTACCATCTTTAGATATCGAGATTCCTCCGTGTCTCGGAAAGCACGTTAAGCCATTGGTCCCGGCTGTCATACGTGGATCTTTGACAGTCGTTACGGGTAGGCCCAGAAAACCGAAAGTCTGACAGCCAGACTGGGTTGTGGAGGTCAGATAGGCTCGCTCCATGTAAAATACTGGTATTCAGCTGCATCCGATTAGACTGGAAGCCGACTATATTCGAATAGTTGGGAAAACGCTAGGCAGAACAAAGGGGACTTGAAGCAAAGCCTCCCCTCATTTTGGGCTGTTAACCTCGCTTCCAATTACATTTTGCCCATAATTTTTTTTTCAGTCAGATATTTTCCGTATTGCCCACGCAATGGAAGAAAGAAGTACGGGGTACATAGAGTTCTGCTCACCTATCAGAAAGATTGACTACATACATTGCCATCTGGTTTTAAACGTAGGAACTAATTGGAAAATTTGAAAGTTCTGCAACGACTAGCTTATGTACACAGTATGTTTTTTATTGAGCTTGCTACTTCGTTGAGTTTCTTGTATATAAAGCTAGAGGGCGCTTAGTTTATATAATATCTAAATGGGTGCAGTGGTGTAGCAGTTCAATTGTAAAGATGACGGGCCACAGTTTTAATTGTCGTTTCGCAACTTCGATTTGTATATCCCTCTTTTTTCATCAAATACAGTCTTTTCAGAGTTGTTTTAACTCTTCATTGCTGCTGCTGCTTTGCTTCGCTGTCAAAATGACAGTGATCTTTATTTTCGTAGCAATATGGTCGTTGGTAGATTGCTGCTTCTGTTGCGGCCAGAAGTAAAATAACTGAAAAAGGGTTGTAGTAAGCTTAGCGTAGAAGCCATTCCTATATTAAGTTTACATTCTATTTCTATATTGGGTCCATTTTGCCACTATTATCTCGGTTTGGTTTTTATTCATTCCAGATGATGACGATTCATTTATTTATTAAAAGTTTACTGCCGTCTTATCCTTTAACATCATGGGTCGTAGATTTAAGTATAAGATCGTCTTCACAGTTTTTTTTTGGTACAAACCACACAAAATAAAGTTACGTTTTTATAGTAGTGAGTAGATAGATGTTTCTGGAAAAGTTTTCGGTCGGTAAAATGACATGAATGGAGACATCTGAAATCCATACATCGGAAAAGTAAACTGGTTCACGAATATTCCATCGTCTCTGTATACATATATTTTAATTATTATTTCTTATCTGCTTACATATTTAATTACTTAATATTACTTAGTATTTGCATACTTGAGAGGGATATTATTTAACACAAACATAACTGGTGGTCAACAGGATTCTCCGAAAGGGTTACCGCTGCCACGGAACAGAAAGAGCTAAGAATGGAACATGGATGAGTTGTAGGCAGTAAGAGTTTGACACTCACATCTGCCCCCTATAGAGTGGGAGAAATGATTGGCCATCCTTAATAAATAATTGTGTAAGGACATCTCTGCTTACCCCTGTGAGGAATTCAATACATGCGTGAGGTTATGTTATGTGTCAACAATATTTCCTGCTAATAGACTAGACTTTTATGTATATGCCTCGTATGGAGTATTTATATCATACTTCTGCAATGCTGGTTGAAATAATAAACGTAACAGCTACGGGATAATAATTAAGTAGGTAAATAGAAAAGTGTTTCTAAGAAATATGAAAGTGGCAACTCATTTGACTGTTATCGGGTTTCTCCAATAAAAATGCGGAAGGTGCGCGGGCGCAGGCAACTAGTAAATTGTGAGCGAGTTAATTATTGACTTGTAAGTCTTCTGGTGTTGTAGGCACGGTAGTGATCTACTAAACTTATGTAAGGTGGGTAGGTAGGTAGGCAGTTCCATGGTAAGTTAAATGTAGATGCTGTAATTATTTCTCATGGCTTTCTGGCGATTGTAGAATCATTTATAACCCTGCGTACTCACCAAAAGCGATCACCGTGGAAGGGCGCGATTATTTGTATGAATAATGATGTACAAGCGCCAGCACATCAAGCTATACCAAACTGTCAAAGTTTCCCCATTAAAAATGAACCTTATGCTTTTGTAACAAAGTTGGAAAACTATCAAAGAAATTTTACAGATTGGAGTAACTTATTGTGCTGGCTTTTGTACAAACGTGACTTGATTGCTTGATTGATAACACGACTATGCCATGTTCATTTAAAAGAGAAGTGGTTTATAGATTATTAACTAAAAAAAACTGTACAATCACTGTACTGTACTTCGCGAACTGTAATGATACATTTCAGAGAACATTGGCAAATACTGAAAAAACTGTCTAGCACTGAGCACAGCTCATATTTTTAAGCTACCTACTAGGATCCATATTTAATGTCCAAAATTCTGTTACCTACTAAGTATCAATAGTTGTAACGGTTTCGTGCGTTTCGCACTTTTTTCTTGTTCACTCACGAAACCTTCACCTTCACTGCTCACTTGAGCGAACAAACTTATTGTTATGTTGTTACAACAACAACAGTAACATTAACATTGAAGCCAAACAACAATTAAACACACACAATGTTATAAAAAATATAATTTATTATTAAAACAAAAAATGTTACAAATGATCATTTGTAATTTTTACAATAACGCGCGTCGGGGACTGTCACGCACGAAAGTCATTCACGTTACAATATTTATTTTATACTTAAAACACTATTTTCTAGAATTACGTTAAGGTACTGATTAGACACAGCGTATTATGTACACGGAGACGACCACTGTCCGTCCATAAACACTAGATATAAAACATACACACTTTCGCACTCGATTATACTATTCGACCAATCGGAGACTTGTACATTGCTTATGGCCTTACCTGAGACTTGCTGACTGGTCGATAGCGATTAACTAGCTCAGCTAAGTTTAGCTCTGCGGCCTAAAACTGGATGCCGTGCCCTCTGAGGAAGGCGTCGATTTGTCCAGACGAGGCAGATTCTCCGCGAGGAGCCACATAGTAGAACTGCGGTGAGCCCTCCTGCGCCTGCGACGATACCTGCAGCCTCTGGGCCTGGGCCCTCGCTGCCGCGCGGTCTCTCTGCAGTTGACTCTGCTGCAGCTGTTGCTGTTGAGCAAACAATTGCTGCGAGTTCTGGAACTGGTTCTCAGCCTGCTGCCTCTGGTACACTTGTTGGGTGTTCTGCAGTTGGTGTCTGTACAAAGGCCCACTGGAGGCAGGAGATGAAGGCACTGACGGGAGCTGAGGAGATGGTACGAACGGCCTTGGCTGCTGCTGCTGAGTGGCGACGTAAGGCTGCAGTCTTTGGTTCAAGTTTAGCTCTCCCTTAGTCTGAGGCAAGCTCTGGTACAGTTGGGTGTTGTATGAGCCACTTGACGGGTCATAGACCAGCTCGGTGGAGTACAGAGGGTTGCCACTGGGAGAAGGCGCGGCCAGAGACGTGGCCTTGGTAGGGTTAGCGCCAGCAGAAGTCGTCGACTGCAGCTGTTGCTGCTGGTTATCACGGTGAAACTTGGCAAACTCAGCAGCAAAGTCGATCTGGCCTGGCCTGGACGGGCTAACGGTGGTGTGCAACGCCGGGGCGGGTGAGGGCGAGTAGTTCGGCTGAGGACTGTACTGAATTTGAGGCTTAGCGGTCACTTGGACGAGCTGTGGCCTAAACGTAGTCGCTGGGGGAAGAGTCCTGGGCGATGTCACTTGTAGGGGGCGGGGTGTGATCGCGATAGGCTGGGCTTGGTAAGCAGGTCTTCTGGATGGCTGCGGGCGTTGGACAACTCTCTGTCTGATATGTTGCAGAGGCTCCTCTTCTACTTCATCTTCATCAGCATCACGGAAGTCGTTCTGGAAGAAGGTCGTGGGGGGTCGTGGGGTCGTGGGGCGGGGAGCCGCTACTGGTCGCCTGGGGTAGTTGGGCTCGGGGTCGTCTCTCTCTGCGGAGTTGGGGGATGAGGGCTCATCATCCTCTTCTTCGTTGGGCTTGTTGGGGTCACAGGGGTTGCCGGACACGTAGGTGAACTCTCGTTTGTTGCCGTCGGGGTCGACGTAGCCGTACTTGCCGCGGACGACGCAGTCGGTGCCTCGCGTCTCCTCTTTGAAGGAACCGTCGGCTGCCTCGTAACCGAATGTGAAACTACCGTCGTCGTTGACCTGGAAAAGGAAATGTATTCTTATTTCAAAAGCAATAGGCACCAAAATATTGTTTTATAAAGATTATAAATCTTGCAACTAATTATTAACAGTTCTTTTGTTTTGGTAATTTTAAAACTTTTAAAACATAAATTAGTAAATATTATTATAACGCATTGCGATTTCCATTTTACTGGTAATCATTAATCAGCTGTACTGTACTGATCCTCTTTCTTCCATACCTTATTGTAGTTCCTGATAGTCTGCACGGGCGGCTGCTTGGGCCCCTCTTGGACCTGCTGCTGCTTCAGCCTGGGGGGCTGGCGCTGCAGGGCCCTAGGCTCATACTGCTCCTCATCCAGTCTGTCGGAGGCTCGGTACAAGCCGTCGTAAGAATCCGCTGCTACTAGCACCACCTGGAAGCATTTGGTTTGGCATTTAAAAAAAAATTTGAACGAGTTAGTTAATTAAGGTATTCAGGCTTTTCATGTCGGTACCAGACCAGTATTTCCTTCTACCTTTCCAGACATAAGATTATTTTGAGGGTTTATAGAGCAAAGGTTCTTTAAAAAAAAACTGAAAGAGGTTGTCTCACCTGATCGCCAGCGGCGCGGTCCTGCGCTTGCGGTTCATAGTCGTACTCATCCTGGATGGGTTGTTGTAGCCTCGGCCTTGGACGAGCGCCTGCTGCCAGGCCCACGCTCAGAAGTACACACAGCACCTGGAAAGAAGAGGGGCTGTTAGATGGATGACGAAACTAATTGGAAGACGAGTTGGTTGTCAATGGTAAGTTTCTTGTTTGTCAATGAAACCATCAGGGAGCGCCTTAATTTGTCTTTTCTGTAACTATCAGTAGTGACATGCCCCGCGCCCCTGTTTCACACTGTTTTTACGTCTATACAAATTATCGAGATGTCTTTATTATAATTATATACACATAAACATTCCAGACTAAATTCTCTAAATGATGGTGAAAACCGCTTCGAGGTCGTTGCGACTTTAAAATATCTGTGCGGTCACACAAGTATAACAGGAAAAAGGACTAAGTGGTAGATGATGATGTATAATGTTGAACAAAAGGTCTGTTTGTTCATAGAACAGAATGGGACATGTCAAATAGGTGTAGATGTTTTGAATAACAGCCAAAGAGCTTTACTTGATCTAAGTTCTGTTCTATGTTCAATCAAGGTAGCAAATATACAGGGTGAAATATAATTCATGTGCATTATTTTAAAGTACTCATCATTATGACCAACTTTCACTGTGGGAACAAATCTGAAATCGCGAAAAAAATGAGCTGTTCTCTAGATTTTGATTATGGAACAGCTGATATTTTTGTGATTTCAGATTTGTTCCCATAGCGAAAGTTGGTCATAATAATGAGTAAAATGATCCCTTAAAATAATTCCCATGAATTCAAATTCATTCACAGCTCATTATTGGGATTTTGCATTTATAGTATACAGGATACTATAAATGCAAAATCCCAATAATGAGCTAGTTTTATTAAGGGGATAAGCAGACATAATCAATAAAACCTTACACTTATAAACAATACATGATTTAGTTTTACCTACACAATAAAAAAGTTGCATAAAGTTATTTTATTCAGCTTCCTACAACATTACAAAACAGAGCAACGACATTTACACACAAGACCGATCTGGTACAATCCATCTCCACGTTTCGACACCAACTAAACTGAAAATTAAACTAATGTATGTCTGTTTCGTTCGAGACTGTACGGACAAGTGACTAATCGCTTTAGTGTAGTGCTCGGATTAATTAACATTGAGTCACTTTTTGATAGTTGCAAGTTTATTTATATATATTTGTATCTGATGCTAAGTTATGTCAATAGGACGAATATTTTTTTAATATTAATTTCATAAATCCGAAAGTGAGTTTGTTTGTTTATTACATTAAACCACGCAAAAACGAATGAAATAATTTGGATGAAATTTGCGACAAAGATAGTTTATAACCTGTATTAACGCATAGAATACTTGTTATCTCGGTAAAATATCACACAGATAAAATTGTAGACAGTAGCTTGTATTATAAATGCGAAAATGAGTTTGTATGTTTGGTACGTTTTCACGGTAAAACGGCTGAATGAATTTAGATAAAATTGGCGCATGGGTAGACCATAACCTGCATTAGGACATACAATACTTTTTATCCCGGTAGCACGTTCCCATGGGAAAATTTCCGATCTCCACGCGACTGAAACCGTGGACAAAAGCTAGTTAAAAATAATTAGAGAGAATACGACTAACGATAGTAATTCATTACTGAAACCTGCATAAAACTGAACCTATTTGTAAACATAATTTGGTCATGAAATATCATTTATTTATTTCTATGGTTTTCGGTGTCTCAAAATGAGTGTAGCATTATTTTATTATCCGTCAACTTTGTTAAGAGCGTTACAACTCAAATAACTTAAGTTTGAGTAATATAAACGTTGATTGTAACTTCCATTCAACCATAAATCCGTATTGCTGAAAAATACTTAAATATTTAGCAAGAATGCTCTTTTGAAACCAAATATTTCTGTTTTAAAAGAAGGCCGTTATTGGCGGAACAAATTATAATGATAACTAACTTTAGTTCAAGTGTGTATCTGATTTACGTGAAATATTTTGAAACGAAATATGTTAACGCTGAAATCTGTGTTATTGTAAAGTTTGCTTGATTTATATCAACTTATAGACTACTAAAGTTTGATATTATAATTACTGCGTGTCTAAATTAACGCGTATTACCGACAAAACTTTAATAAATAAAATAAAATATAATAATTGGTGACGTGGATATTTAATCTTTCCACTTTCATCGAAACTTTTATCAATAACCTAGCCATAAATTACCGAAGGCTGTCTTAATCTCTACTAATAATAATAATATTATGAAGACGGAAAGATTTCATTGTTTGTTATGCATTAAATAGGCTCCGAAACTACTGGGGTCCTACCATAAACTCTTATAGCAGGTCAATTTTAGACGAAAAATAACCTGCCGTGTTAGTTTGTACCATGAACTCGACAAGCAGCAGGCCAGTCAGCGATCACGTGGTCTAAACCGGTGAGTGACTACGTGACAGCATTTCAGCAGGCTGGCCTGCAACATACCCTTACCATGTAGGCTTTTTGACATTTAAACATTTAACAATTGAACTGCCCTGCCGTCATAATTTGCAGATTTGTGAAAGTAACAACTATTGACCTGTTTTAATTAAATTTAAATAGAAAAAGCTAATTTATCCTAAAAGTGTGTACACAATATAATTCTGTCGTTATTTCAAAGTATTGAAATACATAGAAAACCTCTATGAGCAATGTGTAAATACCATTTATTTTAGATGTGTGATGAAGATGAAATTTTCGAGTTTCTTGAGGTTGATAGTCGTGGCAACAGTGCTAAACAAATGGCTAAAATTCAAAGAAACATTTTGAGAAACTCGATCTAACCATTTGACATGCTGGACAACGCTTTTATTAAACGATATAGGCTCACGAAAGCGCTTGCACTGCGCTCTGTGAGCTACAATCTTTCATGCCACGCCCTACTAAATCAACAGATTTGTCGATTGAGGTCAAGGTTCTACACTTCTATTTATCCGTTTAATTATCATAATAATATAAGTTCTTGAATGTGTGCCTACTTTATTTCAGGTTTTAACAGCATAGCATTATCTTTTTGCGCGAATAGTTCTTATTAAAGACCAACGGATGACATCGCAGCTCATTCTATTGCGCAGCAAACAGTATTGAATTACATGCAGTAGCACAAGTAATAGAATGCTTAAATCTACTACATTTTCGCTGAAAAGAAATAAAATTCTCAGCTAGTCTAGTGAAATTCTTTTGATTTTAGTAATCAGGTATTTTATTCTATTCTGAATGTATAGATGTGACAGCACAACTGTCATTAACTTATTTCAGATTTTTGAAGAAGTTTGGTATACCTGAGGTTTTAGGCTGCATTCGTAGAACCTACGGCGGCGTCCCATACCCGTTATTCATGGATTTTGATAGTTTTAAGGGTCGTCTTCCACAACCCACACCTCCACCACCCAGTAACTGGATGATACTCCAAAGAATCTTTCTCCATGTAAAATACTGGTATTCAGCTGTATCCGGTTAGAATTAAAGCCAACCCCAACATAATTGAGAAAAGGCGGGGCAGATCGATATTTAAATAGTATTTATGGTTTAATTAATAATTAATATAATTAGGTCAGGCAGGCCTTGATCTTCTTCTTCGTGTGGTTAGTGACTAACCAGTGTCAGAGTTTTAGTGCTGCCCATGGGCCTCTGACTTAGCATCACATGCTGTTGAGAAATATTATATTACTTTGATAATTTTAATTAATTAAAAACTTACAGCTATCCAAGTTTTTCAATCTTTTTCAGCACACCTAACACAGAATTTAGATTTTCAGCCACCTCAATCCACATTTTTGAGTCATTTTCCGAGCTTTTATTATACCTAGCCTATTACAGTATCCCTGTTAATATACAAAACATCTTACATATTCCAATTGTTCGTAAGAAACTTGTCTTAAATCCAAAGTCACAAAAGCCACTCTTTGCCTACCACTCACAGACACGGCCACAAAACAAATATCTGTATTGATTTGAGTTAAAACTTTAAGGCTGAGTACCTTTTGTGGCGGGATGGGAAAGAGAAAGGTTTTCCCGTCCCAGCCGCCGCGGGAGACGCCCCGGGCGTCGGGAGCCACGTGACGACCCCCGGCCACCGTAGGCGCGGGCCTGCGGACGGTGAGTGACTCACCGTCCGATCAGCACCAGGCCCGTGCCGGACCGCGCGTATATGTTCCACGTGCGCCTCAAAGAGATGTCAGCATATGAAGGGGCCCCTCAGGGCCAAGCCTGCCGGGTAAGCGGGATTGTACGAAAGGGTTATCGCTACCCCGGAACATAAAGGGCTAAGGAAGGAACATGGATGGGTTTTAGTCAGTAAGAGTCTGACACTCCCTTCCGCTCCACCCAGAGCGGGAGAAGTCATTGGATGATTTCCCAGCCTTAAAAAAAAAAAGGCTAAGTACCTTTATGTTTAAAGTAGGTAAACAAAAACTAATCCACTTGAATTTCAAAATAAATTGAAAAATTGTACTTATTATATAATATACCCTTTGACATGTAGGCACTAAATTCGTTCGAAAATAAATGTGAAGTATTAACTTTTTACTTCAAGTTTTTGTGGCAAGAAGGGCGTTCGCTCTCATAATCAGTAATGATAAATTCTTTTTTTGCCATGGAACAAAGTTTCTATGACTACTCTCTTATTTTAAACTGTTATTATAAAAACTTATTTCATTTCTATTAAAACCGTAAAACCGGTAAAGTATTTTAGAACGTTTATTTATAATCCAGCACACTGACCAGAGACTATGTAGCAGGTCAAAAAGTTGACATGATGCAGGTCAGCGGGAAATATTCATGGTACAAACACAAAACCTGTCAGGTTAACATGCCTAGTTGAACTGCCCTGCACTTGGCAAATATTTTAAAAGTTTATGGTAGGCCCCCTGAACCGATTTGAAAAGTTCTTTCACTGTTCAAGAGCTACACTATCCCCGGGTGACATAAGCTGTATAATAGTTCCAAAAAAAAATAGCGATCTTTCTGAAACTCCAATAATGTAACAATTTCCGACATCAACGCGGGAGAAGCCGCGGGCAGCTGATTACCCGCATGCAACTCTATCTGACGATGAAACACATTATTTAATCCTAAGGTCAATGTAACTCCATCGCTATTTACTACACTATAATAATAACTAAGTACATTACGCGATGACCCGAGCCCTTCGTTAATGATAATGACCTACCGCAGAGGTCAGGCTCATCGCGGACGTTCAACTCTCTTATATAATGAGCACGCACAGATTATCGCTAACGAGTTTCTGTGAAGACTTAAGAAGAGATGATAATATATCTTGTTGAAATAGGCTTAAAATAGCCTTTTTTTCCAGAAAAAAAAACATGATATCTTGAGGAAAACTGCCTAAAAAGTGGGAACATTATAAGCAGAGTTTGCTACACAGAAGGCTAAAATGCACCTATAAACAAACATAGTACAGTATTACTTTTACAGTACACAGGAGCTCGTGGCTAAGTACTAACAGCCGCACAGGTCGGTCCATCCACCAGGTTAAGCTACGCTTGCTGGGGTTGGCCGTGGATGGATGACCATCTTTACATAACCAGACTCCTCCGTGCCTCGGAAAGCACGTTAAGCTGTTGGTCCCGGCTGTCATTTGTGCATCTTTGACAGTCGTTACGGGTCGTCAGAAGCCCGAAAATCAGACAGCCAGTCTTACCAAGGGGTATCGTATTGCCCAGTTACTGGGTTGTGGAGGTCAGATAAGCAGTCGCTCCATGTAAAATACTGGTATTCAGCTGCATCAGGTTAGACTGGAAGCCGACCCCAACATATTTGGGGAAAAGGCTAGGGAGATGATGACTACAGTACTACTTTTATAATCCATAGATTTTTATAATTATGCCTAATTCTAACAGATTGGAAGATTCGATGCAACAAAATCTACGTTTGTTTATTTTGTTTCCAAAATAAGTACGAAGAAAACTACTAAACAAATGGTCACAAAGTCAGGCAATAGGTACAGTAATCCAATATCACGTAATTGTAATGACATAATGCAATTGTTGTAACAGTGGTTAATTACAGAGCTGGCCGCATGCCGACCCACTTGCACGCCAAGGGAGACCATGACGCAAGGAAAAGTGAGACACGAACCATAAAAACTTTGTGCAGTTATTATTTTATTTCTGGAATGCAAAGATTATAATGTTGTATTGAATAATTATAAGGTTTTTTAGAGCTTCTATTATTATAATACAAATAGGGTGATGATTTGATGTCATCGGCGTGATCGGTGTGATCGGCGAAAATGACAAACTTCCTTGAAAACTTTCATCCTCTATTTAACCCATAGTGTTACAAAAGACATATTTGGTAAGTATTTTGTTACTAACACTATAAGTCTTGTAACTTGAATTAAATAAGTTAATAATAATAATAGGGGGCACAATTTAAAAAAAAAACCTTTCTTAGTACAACTCTTGTCCAAAAGTGGTCCAACAGTGGCTGTGCGTAGTCTGTCAGTTAATTTATGATTTTTATCAAGTATATTTGAAAAAGCAGTAATATATCTATCGAATAAAGTAGCCAAACATCTATCATCTTAAAAATAAATAGGCTCAAACATAAATAAGCTAGCTTGAGAACGTTAATTAATGAAACTGGTAAATTATTTCCATGGTATTCGAAGGCCCCAATCACTTGTCACTCACCACAGCTTAATTAAGACGAACTTTATTAGGAAAATGATAAACGTTTCTCACGAATTACCGAAAATACTGCGAATATTACTTCGGGACGAAAAAGGGTATGCTTAATTGAGCTACTTTGATGTTGTCCTAGTTTTTCATAAAGACGTGCTCACCACACTGCGTTTTGTACTCGTATACGGAGTAATTTTCACTTTAGATTTGCTCTAGTATTTAAATTGTGTATAGCAAAGAAGGTGTCTAGTATATTGTTCTAGGTTCGATTCCAAGGTAAAATAATAGTAAATTTTAATATTAATTACTCAAAGACACACAACAACAGCAATAACACCGCCAATATGAACTATCTGTCGCTGAATAAGAGATTGCAAACAGATACAATTTATAATATATGTGTTATAGTGCGCTATAAAGGGATATTTCATAAGTTTATTCAGTAAGAGCGTAAATTAATCGAAACACCGATATATTTAATGGAGCCTATTAGTGACGTTGTCAATTTTCCGACTTGCACCTCATATACAGGGTGTTTGGCGCATGGACCGGTATAGGTCATTTAACTCTTGGCCTTCAAAGACCGGAACTTATTCACAATACATGTCGTGTCCAAGAGGAATGCGTTCTGCTTCAGGCCCTTAATCCATTCAACGATTAATCCAATTTCCTTAACACACGCACCCACTGCGGTGAAAGCTAAAAATGTAACAATAAGAATAAGCAATTGTCATTATGACGTCACATTAAAACTGTAATTTTTCCTCTAAATGTGTTTTACAATGGCTATTACTGTGAAAGTGTCATTGTGTTCTTACAGCATCCGCTGTGAATATGTTAATGTGGGCATTCGTTTGAGATGTAATCTTAATAGGCAAATAATGGCGAGTGATGGGAACAGTTTATGTTTCTTCTGTTACTGCGTACTTGGGCCGGTGGTCGAACGTGTGACTGTTGAGCGTGGTGCCCCGCGGTTAGATTTTCATATTTTTTTAAATTTAAAGCCTTTTTTTTGAGGGTGGGAAATCATCAATTGACTCCTCCCGGTCTCTGGGTGGAGCGGAAGGGAGTGTCAGACTCTTACTGGCTACAACCCATCCATGTTCCTTCCTTAGCCCTTTATGTTCTGGGGTAGCCCTTTCGGAAATTCCACGTTTTATTGAAAGCCTGCAGTTTAGATTTGGTAAATAAAAGGGTCGCTTCCATACTCCTATATTTACGTGGAACTTAAAACATTCTAGCGACATACAGAGAAGGAGTATCATGTCTGTGGGTGGTATTCTTGAAACTGCTTAGTTAGTAATATTCTGTGAGAAGCTCTTAAAATACAATGTATGCAATCGAAAACATAAGCATTATAGATAATATTGAATAATGGCAAGAACTGTTAATAAACATAAAATAAATTGACATAATAATTTTCTGTTATAATTTAAATTCTTTGTTTATCTCCATTAAAAATATTAATGTTACAAAATGTAATCAAAGTTAATGATAAACATTTAATTAATTGACTTTTAATCGTTTAATTATGATAGTGTTAAAATTAAATCACAAATCAAACTAGCTATGTTGTAACTGACGTGTGTTTTATATGTGAAGGTGCTTGCCTACTTAATTATGAATATTCCTGATTACGATTAATTGGAACAAGCATTTCTATGATTTATGTAAAATACGTAAAATTGCCTTCGCCACATTTCGTTAGTTTTTTATAAGTCCCATACAATGGGGGGCTTAATTGCGAATAAATCCAGATTCCGGGCTAAAACTTTTATAATAACTCAATTATTTAAATGTAATCAGTATTCCGTTACGTTAGAGTCAGCTTCCAGTCTGACCGGACGCAGCTGAATACCAGTACTGTACATGGAGCGACTGCTTATCTGATCTCCACAATCCAGTTACTGGGTAACACAATAGATTTAATATAAATATTATGTTCGGTAGATACACACTCAATAATGACGGGTGCGAGAAATTATCACTATATTATTAAATGTAAATGTGCCCATGACTCACATAACACAACTTATAGATAACTAGCACTTTGCCCGCGACGTCGTCCGCAAAAATTGTGATAGCTCGGCTAATTTGCATGATATAAATATAATTTATTTATACCCACGTAATTCTCGTTCCCGTTAAAATACGGGGATAAAATATAGCTAATGTTATTTGCTGATAATGTGGCTTTCCATTAGTAAAAGAATTTTTGAAATCAGTCGAGTAGTTTTTGAATTATATCGTAATAAACAAACAAAATATCAAATCTTTCCTCTTTATAATATTACTTTCGATGTTACACCACAGTGCGTTCAGACCTTAAAGACGGCAGTTGCAAGGATAACTAGTGGAACTGGTTGAACCTACGATTTATGTGGGAATACATACTTACTTATATAAAATACATATATACTTAACGCCCCGACGTAATGCTCGCGACAAGGTTTGATCACCGGCCATGGAATAAGTATGAAGAATTCTATTGTTTTTTTTTATTATTTTGGTGGATACTTCCCTTCCTTCATGAGTACTAGTAGAGGCTAATTAATTACTACAGGTGCCTTTCCGGTTTAATGGAACGTACCACAATATTATTTAGCAAATATTTTAGTTTATGATGATGACAAAACTGATAGAATATGCATGAATTAAAATTCAAGATGACTTGGGACTTTGATTACCTGCCCGCAATTGGGTATTTGAAAGGGTATATAGTCCATAACGTTACTTTTTATGAACTTTCAAAACGCGGAATTTGTACGTGATATGTATGAAATATAAAAATGTGACAGATTTTTAGAATCAAATGGAATACTTATTAGCATTAAATGCAACTTTACAATTAAATTTTTAAGACGAGCGGTCTTTTGTCTATGTGATTTCATTCATTATTTTTGTCCGTTTCAAATAGTCAATTGTATTGTATTCTATATTCATTGAATAGAAATGAGTCAATTTTAAGGAGCCCAAGGCATTTCATAACACAACGTTACCCATAAACACATAACCTTCCATATTTGAAATCGGTTAAAAATTGACACACACACTGACACGTGTCCATTGTGGTTGCGCCTGCGCTTACCCCCCAGGGGACAATAAAACCTAGCCATGTTTAGAAAAGCGAACCACATTTGAATGTCGTACATACAGCATAGTTACTTAATGTAGCGAAAGTGTGTTACGCGGTAGTAATATTAAATAGAGCTGTGTTATGAATAGTTACGATTTTTAGTATAAAGTTGTGGATGGTTTTTATTTGATGAGAATGTAGCTGTTTAGATGAGGTGTAGGAGACGAGGACATAGCTCTGTAGAATATAACTCTTATTGGGTTACTGAAGCACTAACTTATTGCGCTGTCTTAGACTAGACCTAGTCTAGTAGTTGCGAAGCGTGTTAGGTAACTAATCATCGATTCCGGAATTTATTAAGTTATTATACTGGGTAACATAACTCATGTCCGACCCGATAAGGCGTTGTTCAGTGTAGTATACGAACACATAATATATTCATTGGGTTAATCTTAATAATGTTGATCCGTATACAATATGTAGCCCAAAACAATTCATCCGAATTTTAAAGTTTAGCCTGCCATTATGTATGCTCCACCTTGCGGTATAAATTTGGTGCTTTTCCACAAACGATGGGACACTTAATATCGTGTCCTGCCGTATGCACGTTACAGGAACTGATGAACGCTAGTGATGGCGCCAAACATGTAGCCGAATTCTGAGCTGAGTACATTTAGATTGCCATCGACACGCTAAGAAGAAGAAGAAGATATGTGTGCTTATAACGCCACTAAACTACCCGCTTTGGGCTCTAACATGAGTTTTGTTACACCCTGTAATAGGTTTTATTTTCAAAAGCAGGCAGGGGTAAAAGGTTTACCCTCGGCAGGTATAAGGGACACAAACCAGAACATTACATAATTGTATGTTTAACCGTTCTCCTGTCATGAATTCTTTTACAGCCACTAATCTCACATACACAAACGGACTCAAATTAATGATATGTAGACCATTCAAATACTTCTTACGTGCGAATCAAACTCGCGACCCCTAGCGTAGTAAACCAATTACCCAGCAACTTTACCAACAAGCTGTCTAGCCGGTTTTTTATTTGTTACCATCCAAGCACATCTAATGTATTGTACATTAGATGTACTTGGATGGTAACAAATAAAAAACGACATACAAGTTACCACAAATTGACAAATTTTCTCAATCGATTTTGAACTTTACTAATAACGTTTTAAGGTTTAAATCATATGGAATAATTTGACAGTTTGGTGGAACTTGATGCGTTGGCGACCGTTCGTAAACGTTCATAAATCACGATAACTGATCCATTACACATTAAGGGCACGTCATCGATGCGTCGCGCGCTCTTAGAAAGGAGTGTGTACATCGTCCTTAACAATGTTGTGCAATGTTGAACTAACGTTTCTTAACAATACCTCGTTAGCCTGTTACTTAAGTATGGTAATAGAGGGTAAGCAGGGCAATAGTTTTTTTTTTATAAAAAGTATTTTATCCATTCCTTCGTTTACGAAACCCTGACATTGACTCTCTAGAATCAAAATTAAACTGTTAATAATTCTCCTCTATTTGTTATATCTCTCGTAGTAATTCCTATAGGTCCAATACTTAGATACAAAGATGCCTGTGACTGCCAGACGGACAAACACAGTGTTGCCATAAGTGTTCCTTTTAGGGAATGAATAACAAAAAATGCAATTTCTGTAAATAAACTTTAACAATAAATCAATAAGGAGTGTGACTAATAACTTGATTATTTACATAAAATAGCCGCTGACCTCGACGGAAACAGGTTTTAAAATAAACAAATACTTTTCTTTATTTTTACCGTCTACAAACAAGTTTACAATGTTATGACGTCATTCTATCGATAGTCATAGTTTTATTAATAATCAACTAAAGGAGAGAAGAGAAAATATCTTATAAAACTTTAGTAGGTTAAAGAAATGGTCATGACGATGGGTAAGACAAAGACTGCCAAATTTACCTCTTTTCGAAAAATCTGAAAACGCTATATTAAGTTACGTTTTCTGGGATCGCATTCTCACTCAAATGGCTAAATGACAAACAAGCAAAATACAAGAATAATTCTTCATAAATAACATCACGCTTTGTTTGCCCGAAGCGTTGGGCAGAGGTATACCCACTCACATTTCGCCAGTTATGTTTATAAAAGTCCCATGTAATAGGGGGTTATCCTATTGCCACCAACCGGGTACTAATCCAGACTCCGGGCTGCTACTGAGAAATTCCAGATAGAAAAACTCATTAACAACTTTGCCCGACCTGGGAATCGAACCCAAGACCTCATGCTCAGCAGTAGCGCTTGCGACCATTTGACCAACGAGGTAATAATTCTTCGCGTGGGTAAAAATCAACCTCGGAGCATCGAGTCAAAGGTTTATACGCGAGTGGAGATAGATAGGACACTCTTATGTAAACCGTAAAAAAGATAAATCTAAAACATTTTATAATGGCTGCTAAACGCGATATTTTAAAGACATCCTTTGGATAGATTAGGAGAGAAAGGAAAGACTAACCTGCAGGTAGTCAATGGTACCATGAAGTACCGCGCAAAAGTGACATAACAATAAAGGTACACCAATCTATCACAAATTGCATAAACCAAGTGTGATATAATTCATATCTAAAGAGAGAAATCATAAAAATCATTAAAAACGCCTCCACAGTCACCACCAAAAAGGGCTATCACATAACAAGATCTGTAGACCGCTCCAATTTCATCACCTCACTTACAGTACTGCTTAGCCTCCTGGCGAAGTTCCACAAGTCGTGACCCGGGGTTACTTAACAAGTAATTATGTCTTGAGGTCTGGTACAGTCACACAACAAATCTGTGCCAATTTTTTTTGATAGATATTTAACTTTATTACATTTATTATACCACACTCACTCACAAACTTTTGCCGTTATAATATATGTATTATTTGTGTGATATATCTGTAGGTAATCTATAGGTATAGTGTTAGGTACATAATAAAAAAATATTCTATGTATTCGATAACTTTAAAGACTAGTATAAGGTCTGAAATGAAAGTCGTCTACAGTGGTTGACTGTACCGGTGGGTACCTGGGTACCTACATAAGTCGCGAGACTGTCGTGTCCCCACTGAGTCATTCATTCATACTGTTATCTTCTATCAAGATCTGATGCCCTGGTATTTTGAGTTAAGGGATCACAGTGGGTGTTTAGAAAGGTGCTAAAATGGTTTTGTTGAAAATCGCTACTCAAATCTATTATGAAGTCGTGGCTTAGTATTAACAGATACATGGTCCATTCATCAAGTTAAGCTTGCCGGCGTTGGACTGTGGATGGGTGACTCTCTTTACATGCCGAGACTCCTCCGTGCTACAGAAAGCACGTTTAGTCGTCTCGGCTTTCATCCGTGGAATTATGACAATCGTTACGGGTCGTCAGAAGCCCTGATACACAGTTACGGAGTTGTGAAGGTCAGATTAACAGTCACCCCATGTAAAATACTGGACTGCAGATGCAACAGGTTAAACTGGAAGCTGACCCCAACATAATTGGGAAACGGCTAAGTAGATTGATTGCAAATCAAACCAATTCTAGTAATTCAATAAGATTATTGACTAAAATACTAGAATTAGTAAGATAGTTATAAGTAATATTTCATAGTTAGTAGTTAGTTAGTTAGTAGATAGTTATAAGTAATTGTAAGTAATATTTCATGCAATATTTGGAATCCAGCATTAATATGCAAACTGTATCAAAATATTTTATAAACTAAAACTAAACGACAGTTAAAAATAGAAGACAGAAGACAAACAAACCGCAGGAAAAACCGCAGATATTTATATGGTTCCGTTTAGACATATATTTTAACTGGCCTTTTCCAACGTTTTTTCCCAGTCAGAAATAACGACAAGACAACAAAATAACTGTGTATTTTTTTTTTACAACACGCGTCATCCAGTACGATGGAAGAGTGGTACCTAAATGTTGTCCCAAAATAAATTACGGCTCACTGTCTCTCCAGTGTCCTACAGTGGGAACATTACTAGCTAAATATTAGCTTACGCTACTCCAATAAACAAAGGGCCCGTATTACAGAACCTCACTCAAGACCCAAGCATAACTTAAAACTAGTTATAACCAATCAAATAGCTTTAATCGAGACTCAAGCAATGAGCGAGTGAGGTTCTGTAATACGAGCATAAGTGTAAGAATTTAGATTTCAATGTCATAATTAGACCATATGCCTGGACCGCGTGGAATCCAACACGTATTATATGTTAACCAGAGCATGCAAGATATAAAACTGTTTATAATCTCCTAATTACTCTTAACTGCACACTAATCTTGAAGTTAAAACAACTGAATGTCGTAATTAGCGGTTTATGATGGCTTTTATGTCTCGCAATGTTGAGGAAATAGAAATTATGGCGTTTTATTTGGATTCACATAGGGGGAGCTCATGGCTAAGTAATAACTGCCGCGCGGGTTAAGCTACGCTTGCCGGGTGTGTTAATATTTCGCAGTGTCAACGTTTTTTTTTCATACAAACAGAATCTGCGACTAGTCTTGTCACGACGGTCATGTCATAACATGAAACACTATGTCATAATTTATTTGCATATAATTTGTTACAGCAAGAAAAACGAGCACGTTTAATAAACTGGGGCGAATAAATCATAACTATAATGTGATGTTACATGTAATGAGTGTAATTTCATGATGTAATCAAGTATTTATTAATGCTGAATGTAACTTCGGGGCTCATTTAATGGATGGGTGGCCATGGTTATAAGTTTTATTAATTTTTTTGGTCTGGAGGCTTGGTTAAACAGTTTGCGGTGGCGTATTGAGAAATATACGGTAACAGAAAGTAGGTTTAGCTTTTAAGTTATGAATAGTGCTAATGTTATGGCTCAATGCACTGAGTGACACTCCTAAAATTGATTAAATTATTTTGAGTTTCATGTGACGTAGAATGTAGGTACGTGACTTGTTTGACGCCTTTTCCCCGAAGGGTAAGGCAGAGCTGTCCTCGTAGTAGGTACATTGACACATGACATTTCACCACGCTCAAAAATAAAAGCGGGATTGTCCGAAAGGGTTACCGCTACCCCGGAACATAAAGAGCTAAGGAAGGAACATGGATGGGTTTTAGTCAGCAAAAGTCTGACACTCCCTTCGGCTCCACCCAGAGCGGGAGGAGTCATTCGATAATTTCCCACCCTCAAAAAAAAGGGCTCAAAAGTAAAGAAAAGAAAACTAGTTGAAAATTGAGTTAGATTTTATTGAAACCTTATGAAAAGCCTCTCCACCTTTGCCCAATTCCAGCCAGAATGATTAGCATTTAGAAACAAAATACGAATAAAAACTGCAATAAACCTAATCTTATCCAACCACATTAGGATATCCTGCATCGTTAGGTGTAACATTCCTCAACAGATGCAATAAAAGATAAGAAGAAACAAACTAAATGCATAATCTAGAGCAAAAAAATCTTCCTAACCAAAATATTTACCGGTCTAGTAATTACCTGACCAAGGTTGAGGTTTGAGGCTAGCTCTGCGGTTTGCTAGAATAATAATCTAGATTATTTTATGTCGGATAATTATGTCATTTTTGTTATTTAATGAAACTCTCAGCGTCATCTTCTTCTCTTTTTGTTTACATTTAAAAGTTATCCGTGACTGACTGACTGATCTACCAACACATCGCTCAAACCACTAAAAAGATTGTGTTATGTGTTTTTTAAGGATGGAAAATCATCAATTGACTGCCGCTGTGGGTGGAGCGGAAGGGAGTGTCAGACTCTTACTAACTATAACCCATCCATGTTCCTTCCTTAACCTTAACCTTTCGGACAATCGCGCTGACAAAGGATTGGGCTGAAATGCATACAGATATAAGGACGTAGGCATCCGCTCTTCTGCGCGAAAGAAGTCTAAGGTAGGATCTAGGAATTAAATAACCTTTTTAGCGGCTAGGACTATGCTAGTAAGTAGGAGAGTTATCAGAAAACTAGACAATTTAAGTCGACTGGCTAACTGATCAACTGTAAGCCGTTTCATTGAAATAAATGCTTAGAGCTTAGGTTTCTAGAGTTGATAGTCCATCATCACGTGTCCGAGGAAACATACCATCTTTATGTCTTTAGTAAAGTACCCTATATGGGATGTCATGACAATATTCATTCATATTTCAGCACATTGGCGCCACAGCCTAGGTAATTTGTGCAGTGTGTCGACAGGTGACCTATGCGCAAGCGCAACACATGAAAGGTACAAACGACATATAAATAGACGTAATCAAATGACAATTTCTGATACTTTCGACATCTCTCTGTTAGGCTGTTGCATGTGTTTGGTCATTAAAAGAATGGAAGGTGTAATTTTGACTTTTTTCCTCGTTGTGAATCATGTGACTATGTGATAGCTACATACATTTGCGTGCGTATGCACAGCCAACAACGGGATTACAATCCCGGATAGAAATATGTAACTTGATGGCCCAACTCACTTATGTTACCTAACAAGATATTCAAACAAGATTTCCTGATCGATCAAGACATAACACTTATTAGAACACTGCAAAAATCTTTCAGCAGCAACATAGATCTTCGGTCTTCTCTTATCTTAGATCGAATTTCGGCCATGGCAACCAATCTCTCTGAAATATGTGTGCAGACACAGCTAGGTGCACGAGACTTCCTTTCTTCCCTTACTATCATAGTCCGTTGGGCAATCCAACATGACCGGAGAGAGAGGACCAACAGCGTAACGTGCTTTTCACGGGGGTATTTACACCTCCAACTTTAAAATTCCAATTTCTTTTGGAAAAACCCAATCAAACTTTGCCCGACCTCGGAATCCAGCAGGCGCGCTCAGCAGTCGCACTGACCGCCACGAGACCCAGGGACCAATCAAAAGGCAATAAAATACAGAAAAAAATCACTAATGTGGACCCCTCCACACGAGCGATACATAGCTACATTACCGCCTGAGTAGGATATAATAAAAACATTTTCAAAACATAGGCAAGCAAGTTCGGAATTGTACAACTGCGAAAGGACAACAAAAGAGAATGGGTGCCCTAGCCACGGCCACGACTAAACCAAACCGTTCAAACACAAACATTCACAAACTACTTACAACCCCTAATTAGCGACAGACAACTGTCTAATTGCAATCGGAAATCGTTCAGCCCACTTACCTTAGTTCTGACAATTGCTAGACAAATGCTGGCTACACACGATCAAGCTATTACAGGCACGAATTACTCCGTTTGATTCATTGACAGTAAGTGCGCACGATTGTAGAAATTACACCATTTGAGGTAAAGTAGGTAGCGACTAGTGAAGATCGGATTTGATAGTGTGAAGTACCTATTTTGGGTAGTGTAAGGGATATGGTCCAGCTGTTGGTCGACTTTACGCGTGATCAGAATGCTAGTATTGCCATCAAACATGGCAACGCTGCCAGCCTTTTGGCCACATTTCCCACTTGCACCTATGAGGACGAATTTGTTGATACCCAATGAGCTTTTCCGCTTTTTTTCCCTTTATATACAGTGTGTTAGGTTAAACGAGGGACATACTTTCAGGTTGTATAATACTCATGGAAATCAACAACTTTGTCCATGGGACCAACTCTGAAATATGAGAAAAAATATCAGATGTTCCATACATTTTGACGAATTATGCGAACGTAAATAAACTGAATAGCTGATTTTTTCTCATGATGTCAAGTATAGTTCCATAATCAAAGTTGTTCATTTTCATGAGTAAAGTACCCCCTGAGGGACATCAACCTAACACACTGTACCTATACTTTTACATAATATACATTTTTACACAATATATTTTTTTAGATTTAGGTTGTACTTACATTGTATTTAAGATATTTGTTTTGTTTCAAACATGGATTTGAATCAAACATGATTGGATTCGAAGATGTAATTAACCCATCTACTCCACGCTATAACCACATTACCATTATACCCAGCCACTTTTTCACTAATCTAGTTTGAACGCACCAGATGACCACCAAGCATGTCATGCGCCCGCGCATAATAGCCGTAACTCATTGGTTATGTATGACACACCACATAATCGTGTGGTCGCCACTGTACTGGTGTTAACTAGACTCTTACATATTTAACGCTCTGTAATGTAGGTAGGTAGAATATTAATTTGGTAGAGGAATGTTGTTTATGGATAGTGACGATTCTTCTGAAACGAGTCCGGAAATGAGAATGCTTTGTTGTTAATTTGGGTTTGTTGCAGATATTACTTCAGAGTATCATGAAAAGAGGCAGTTTAGTAATTCCTTTTGATAAAGAAGAGTTAATGTTCACAGTAAGTGATAACGTTGCAATACGATGTTGACAAGATAATGTCTCGCTAATTGCGGAAGTTCAATTAGATACGTGTTTGTGCGAATGTTGTGAGTACAATTAAGTATTAAATAAGTAAATAAATTACCCTAATAAATTATAACTAAGCAAAAAATAAATAAAAAATACGTTTAAATCAGAATCGAATCTCAAACCACTACACATCACGTTAACCACTGCACTAGCATGGGTCCAAAAGTCAATAAGCTAGATCACTGTCGCTTTCACTATACGTCCGGCGCAGGAGTCGCTCGAATCGCGCATGCGCGCCGCGACTTAGAAAGCAAACGGTTTCACTGGCCGATGCCCGATGGACAACGATGGACAAATGGACCAGATCTTGACATTGATTGGGATTGATTATTTAACAGTTGTTAAATATGGATAAAAGCTGGTAAAGGCGTTGAATTAACGATTGGGAGCGTTAATTAAAGATTAGGTGTTTGTGAGAATGTTGTGAGTAGTGAGTTTTTTTGTATTGTATTCTGTAGGTTATTGATTTTTTAAATTATATTTTAATATCACTACAATATGTAGGTGTGGTGGCACCACGAAAAGAGACGAGTTCCTCGGAAGAGCTCGTTCACATAGAGGTCTACTACTCAAACTAAACAAATAAATTTTAATAATACAGATAATAGTATAAAGGACCGCCCAAACATATACATCAAGGTAGTATCGTAATTCACAACACAGCCCCGGGGTTACATTGTCTCAATGTTTTCTTTCAAAACATAAGTACAACATCTTACAATTGAAGAAATTGTTATTAATGAAGGAGCTTACATTTCACAAGCTAGCTATCGTAACTTTAATGGTATTATAGGACGGAATCGATTCTCGATAATAGGTATAAGAATCGATATTGTGAAATTGGTTAATAATAGTATTGAGTTGGTTAGCTGTCATGTCAGGTATAGTTAGTACGTTTTAGAGTTGTCGTGAATGTAATATTTTCTGCCGCGTTATTCAAATGTCATTTACATACAAATAAAACTGTAAGTAAATTAGCTAATTTGTTTACTTGAATCGAATTATTTACATGAATAGCACTTTTTAAGAATTTATCATAGATAATTTTTTTGTATAATGTAAATTGAGTATTTATCTTTTGAATGTAATTGTCATGAATTACTTAGATATTGTTTTAGTTATTAAATAAAAGTTTATGTAATAGATTAAGCATGATTTTTTATATACAACATAACATAGTGACATTTTTCATCTTACTGTAATAAGAAAGTAAATCAACTAATTCATTCAAACCTAGTATTAAAAACATCAAAAGCAATTTGCAAGAAGCCGAAATCAACACTTTGGAAAAATCTAGAATGATTGCTAAACAAATACAAACATAATCTTGTAATATTTACATACAATACTAACAACAAAGCCAGTTTTGGAGCCGTATCTAAAAAAATACATGAGTTTTGTATGATGTATGGGGCTTCCTTGTATGATAGCAATGATTTATGGGTCCATTTGCTGTTTGATAATGTCAAGAGTTTTGCAAGTCGAAAAAAATAAGTTGTATTTGCTAAAGTTAACAAAGAGGTAACGTTTTTGGTACAAATAGAAGTAAAGTAAATGACAACACACCATCATTATCGTCTGCCTAACCTTTTCCTCACTTTGTTGGGTCTGTTTGGAGTCAAAAGGGATGCAACTGAATAAGTATTTTCATGAATCGACTGCCTATAATTTTAATAAAATGTCTTATGAGAGTCATGACATAAATAATTCCCGCCGCAATTCCAAGAGAGAGAATGTAATAATTCATCCAATTTTAACATGTAATAAAAAATAAGGGGAAACCTAAAATAGGGGGTGTAAACGGGAAAAGTGCCCAGAAGCCTGGCAGCCAAATAGGCCAGCCCTCAAGCACCGTGTAGAGTAGACCACCCGCTTTGAGATGTCCTATTTCCCTTCCTTTTTTACATGTACAATGTTCATAATATTATTTTAAGGCTGTTAGCTTATAGTTATATCTTGTAGTACTTATCTCATAAAATAAAGACTTTAACAATTACACTCAACATAGTTTGTAAATGGTTAATTACCATAAAAAGATGAGCTAAATTAAGCTCAGATTCTTCATAATGCACCATGAAAGTTCCATTCAATTCACAAGGGCAATAAGCGTTTCAAATCAAACATGCAGGTCATCCACACAGCACAGCATACAATCGCACCAATTTCCGATTGTTTCCAATCGATTAACAACAAAATCGATAAACAAATGAATATTTATAACTAAAATCCTTGATCGGTATGTGTGAACCAAACCGAGCAAAACATTGAATAATAACGTTACGAAACAAAAACGTGTCGCAACGTTACGCACTATTGAAAAATATCGGTAACGCGTGCACTTAGAATCGATACTCCGACTCGTTTTGTGTTTATTCGATTCTTTGCCGCGAACGTGTGGAAAATTAGAGGGGTCTTTTTATTTTCAACACGTGCATTGTTAGCCAATTATTTTCGGATTTGGACATTCGGACCTTGTTCATTTAGTAATAATGGTATTTGCAATATATATTGGCAAATAGAATTGAAATAATCTCGAGAATAATCAACGAGAATAAATGCCTATTTTTTTTGTCCTTAAAACTGCCATTGAGATTCTTTGGGTATTTTCTTGTTTTTTTAAGTGTTAAAATAATTTAAATATAAAACTTGTCCAGTCCATACAAATAGAACTCATTTACTTGTTAACAAGACACAGTATATCCATCAAAACCACAGAATCAAGGGTAACTAATAGCAAAAATGATTATCTTCATACATTCGTAGCTGGCAACATCAATCAACGTGAACTTTTGATTGGCCGGCGAGGTTACTGCTCTATGGCCACCTTGTGGTTTATAAAATAAAGGTGTACATAATGTTCCTAGAAATCACTACACGAAGTTACCCAAAGAGGTAGGTACAAAGTTCATAATTGATTAGTTAAGTTTCTCAATTGCATCATGAGGATGAGTGCATGTCCTAAGTGTTAATTTGTAGTAAACTAATTTTTAATTAAAATTTATATAGGCCAGTACCAGACAAATTCTAGAACCCTGGTAGAGATTTTCAAGTCTGACTCAGCTAAACCTCATTGAATAACTAATAATGACAAAAAGTTTTTATTACGAAGGCTTTTATTAGTAGAACGCTAATGACTTCCTACGATAAATAAAAAAAAAAGTCCCACCAAACTACTCTATTTAATCTAAACGCATTATCGTCTAAGCAGGAACCTCGACCTTTAACCAAATCAATCAGCAGAACATTATCAATCTATATAATCTCGCCCATTCAATTTCCCGCCAAAACTTTCACTTGACAGCTGACCTTGACAGTTCTCGCAGCCATCTTGTAATTAACGTCACTTTTTTTTATTAATTGCATGGCTGATGTGAACGGCCTGCCCTTGCTAGGTTTACCCGGAGCCTGTTTGTTCATTCCATGATTTGTCGTGATAGTTGGTTTATAATTATCTGCGTTTCTATTTATATATATTAATTAAGTGAGTTCAAGGTGTCGTTTTTCGTGGAGTGTTTTTAGTTGTCTTCCAAAAAATATTTCTAAGTTCTTCTCTATTAGAACCTTGGTCAACAGAGGTGGACTAGGAAATAATACAACCATATTTAATTAAATAAAAACATTTATCAAATTTATTTCTTCAGTTGTCTTGACTGTACATCGTCTGTTTGTCAGTCAATCAGTCACGAAACAATTTCATAACTAAACAAGATTTACTAAGTATATTTTTTTGAAAGAAAGAAAATATTTTTGGTATTTTATTATTATTTTTACAAAAATTATTAATAACCAACACGACTCCATTCCTCTAGAGTCTAGTTGCATAGAGTTTAATGGCCAGCACCACATGACACTCGCGTGAGAACCAGTTCCGAGTCGCACGGGGTCAAGATCTAGCGAAAGTGGTCCCCGGCGCGATCGCTGCACTGATTGATAGTGGGAGAATCGTTTTTGTAGCATCCTCATGATTAATTATCAATTCATTAATCGTTATACTGCGTGGGAGGTCTGTTATAGGCCGATTTTGTTGTTGTTAAGTATTGTTTCAGGGAGTGGATTAAAAATAATTATGTTCACGTTTATCAGACCTGAAATCAATGTTGGCGAAAGTAATGCTCTGTTATAGACCTAATATTTTGGGTTAAGCAAGAGCTTCAGGTTAGGAAAAGTTGGCGATAGTAAGAGGGATAAGAAGTCTGTGTAATAACATGACATACATAAAAAGGCTGCTATTGACAACAACCGAATAACACTTTTTCTGACCTGAGGATTGAGCCCTCCTGGGCTCAATCCTCAGGTCATAAAAAAATAGTTAGTAATAAAAAAAACATTATCATACTAATATTGCATGTACAGACGCCAGCACATCAAGCTATCCCTAACTGTCAAATTTTCTCAATTAAAAATGAACCTTGTCTTTGCAATAAAGTTGAAATACTATCAAAGAAATTTGACAGATTGTGGTAACTTGATGTGCTGGCCTCTGTACTATAATTACTATCTAAGGAAAATGGGCTAGTACCTATACAAATAAAACTGGACGCGATAGTAAAATTTAAACCTAGTTCAAGATCTGTAGATAGAATCATGAATAATAGGTAATAATGACACTGACAGCTCTTCAGAGGCTTTTTTGTTCAAGTGGATCTTGATTATTAAACATCTAACATATTAATAGGCAGTTAAGCTAATAAGTAATTACCGTAACAGTATTTCCTCATCATTCACATAGAGAATAATGGGTTTCCCTCCAATCGGTAATTATAGCGATAACCATTAAAACTTTCACGTTACATGCCTTGATTATAAGATTTTTAATCTGTAATATAATCTATGTTACATAAAAAGACAAAAACTAGTTGTTTTTTAAAATAAAATAATTACTGAGTTCATGCATGGTTGGGTATTTGGGCATTTTCTTCGACAACGCCTAATTCTAAGAAAACATTAAGTAGCTAATGGCTAATATGACGAAACGAGCCTTAACGTAATTACAGTCATTTTTCTGTTACTGTGAACGTAGACAACTTTATTTATTTTTCTGTTGACAAAAGAAGATCAGATATTGCGGCACCCCTATCTAATACGCCATGTAATCACATCAAGTCATCCGCAACATAACATGCTTGCACACGGAACATATAACAAAACAGCTAGATCCACAACTCTTGTACAAACAAGCCACATCACCATCGTCGCGTGCTGTCAAGTCACGGCGCACGGCGGACAGGCAGGCAGACATCCGTGTAGCAACGCGCCGTCACGACACGTCACGGTGGCGTTGCGTAACCGTCACGGTACGTGTAAATGGGCCGTGACGGATGTGTGTGTGGGATAATGTTTGTGTTGATGGGGTGAATGAAGTGGTTATCAAGTGAATGTGAATAAGACGAAAATAGAAGGTGGAACAGTAGAGTATTGCAAATGGTGCTCAGACAAAGTCAATAAAAATACGGTACCTATTGGTTATACGTTAACGTCGCGGCATGCCTAAGAATACTGCGGAATCGTGGGCCGTTGCTGTCAGAATGTATTTGCATGTACTCAGCCGCACGGATCGATCCATCAGCTAAGCTACGTTTGCCGGGGTTGGTCTGTGGATGGGTGACCATCTTCAGATATCGAGACTCCTCCGTGCCTCGGAAAGCAGGTTAAGCTGTTGGTCCCAGCTGTCATTCGTGGATCTTTGACAGTCGTTACGGGTAGTCAGAAGCCCGAAAGTCTGACTGCCAGTTTTTCCAAGGGGTATCGTATTACGCAGTTAGTGACTGGATTGTGGAGGTCAGATAGGCAGTCACTCCATGTAAAATACTGGTATTCAGCTGCATCCGGTTAGACTGGAAACCGACCCCAATATAGTTGGGAAAATGCCGAAAGATCCCCAGCTGCCGTGTCGTGCCCCCAGTTGTCTCAGACCCTAAGTTACTTTGAATACTTTCAAAGGACTATTGATTAAACTATTTTTTTAGAGGCTCTTGTAAACAAGCAGTTAAAATGATTATGTCAATATTTGCCGCGTTTATGTACCTGTAGGTAAGTATTTCGGCTATACAAGAAGTAAAATATTAAGTTAATAAGCATCCCAGTATGTTTGATCGAGATTTTAAAGATGTGTCTATCAATAAATCATTCCAATAAGCCCATGAAACGTAGCGAGACTGTTCCACGTCATCGAACAACACCCTGAACCCAATTGATCCCTATCACTAAATCACGGTTAATTATGTAATTATAACACTGACCTTAATATTTATTGACTTAACTAAATGGGATCGACATTTAGATCAAATATCGATGTCGAAATGGAAGCGAAATGTCAACTGTAACTAAGGTCGTTATATTATTCGTTTTCGCCGGCGATCTATTGAAGTTAAACTCTGTATGTGATATGATTAACATAATTTATGTATTAGTGAACAGTGATCCGGTGGCACAGTGATAACAGCCGCGACTTACGAGTTATAGGTCGTAGGTTCAAACCCAGCCAGGCGCTTTACTTTGTGTAAATTGTTTCATCACCAATGTTCTCAAAAACGGTGAAGGAAAAACACCGTGAGGAAACCGGGCATGGCCAAGAACCGAAAAATCGAAGACATGTGACATCTACTAACTGGGTCTGCATGGTGGATTACGGGCCGCTCCGGGAGAACCTGTGTCCTAGCAGTGGGAACCTTATAGGCTGATTATGAAATGTATGGAATTATCCATACATTTCATAATCAGCCTATAAGGTTCATCAGCCGTTTGAAAACAAGCCTGAATATTGGTAGTCTGATAATAAGACAGAGGCGCATGGGCAACATCTTATAGGCTGATTATGAAATGTATGGAATTATCCATACATTTCATAATCAGCCTATAAGGTTCATCAGCCGTTTGAAAACAAGCCTGAATATTGGTAGTCTGATAATAAGACAGAGGCGCATGGGCAACATAAAAACTCTAACACCAGGTTAGTCACACACACACAACCACATGAAAATAAAAAGATAAAAGTCCAATTACGTGGGCCCAACTACCTACTAACTATAGGTAGGACTTAAGTTCATGTATTACTTTAGTTATCCTTATCGTAGTAAGTTGTAGCGTTCATAAGACAAGGTTTAAAAGTCTTCAACTAAATAATAGTATTGCGTTTCGATTTGTAACTTGCTTAACACCAAATTTAATAAGAAAGATAAGGATTTACCTTTAAAAATACATAGATTTTAATCAAAATTTGTTTAAAAAGTTTAAATCTTGAAGAACAATTCAGATATCCAACGACTTGTTAAAATTACTGCCGTATAGTTCCGTGAAATTCACTTCGTATCTCTCAATTACATGTAATTTTCAACGTGTTACATATTTCACGGCAACCATAAACCCAACCACACATTAACCTAAACAAATAACAGGTTAACAACCAACAGTTGTGCGGCGCGGGCGCAGGAATGGTATTAGAAAGGATCCCGACAAGGTCGGACCGTGTCCGCTACACTACGGCGAAGCGGCGCTACATATTGTATGTACTGTAGAGCCTTAGAGTAAAACCTTATGTTATACATGGCTGGTAAATATCTGACGGCATTCGAACCTTTCAAATGTATTAAGAATAGATTAGGATTTGATATATTCTAGACTTTACGTCTGGCAGCGCGCCTAGACAGATGGATTCGTTATAACAAAGTGAAAATATATTGATTCGTTGAATTTATTACGGGTTTCTCTTCGTAATACTAGAAGCCCCTCACACGTTACACGCTCTACCACTGAGCCCCCTTAGTAGAGGATCTTCCATCCTCTACATTTTGGTGGAGGACGCCAGAGTCTCCACAGAAGACGCGGTACGGTCCCGCTCGTTTGTTTGTTCTTATATTGGTGTGTGCAGAACCTTGTAATATCTGCACGAACAAGTAAATGATAGAAAAATACGAAATATAAAGGAAAACTATTTCTACGAGTTGCATCCTGTTGGTGGTGCACAAAATAATAAAAACGACGCTCTAGGCGTATATAGGAAGCAAAGCGATTAAAGCAGGCGAATGAAACAACGCCTGGATATTCAAAGCTAAGTGGTTTTTATAGTTTCGTAATAATGGTTACCATGGAGACCATGATTATTTATTCCGCCTACAACGGCGTATGCTTTGAGGATTTTTTAGCCGAATTTAATGAATTAGCGATACATAAGCAGTGGCCAAAGAGCAATTGGGCTCTGATTATGGGCGCATTTATGCAAGGTCCAGCCCGCATTTATTATTCCACGATATTATATAATGATCAAGAGATCAGTTTCGAGGCAATGTGTGACGCACTGAGGAAGGAGTTCCCGTGCAGAGTTCACAAAGGAGTGTGTGTTCCTGTTGTGCAGGACACTGTAATAAATGTTGTTGTGGAGGATGTTGTCCCACCTAGCGCAACACAAGAGCTGTCTGAGGAGTGCGGACAGGATAATTTTGTAAATATGTGTGTTGATGCTGTTGTAATTTCTAGCGCAACAGAAGAGAAGGTGCTAGATATGGAGCCAAGCTGCCTTGTGAGCAGTGATGATGATGATGTTGTTAGCAGCGTTGATGACGACGTTGATGATGTTGTTGGCGCTGACGCGCAAAGCTGCCTAGACAGCTGTGATGTGGATGAGGAGACCGAAGTGTTCGAGTCAGAACACGAGGAAGAACTGGACGAATCGGGTCGGTCCAGTCCTGTTATTAATGATGATTCTGTTTCAGAGCTTAATGATGAATTTTACCATGATCACGATATAGCATTTAATAAAAACGACATCGCTGTTGATCGTGTTGATGAAGATGGTCTCGTATCCATTTCATTGGATATAAGTGTCCAAGAGTTGGTTGTGGTTGACGCGGAGTCACCTGCATTGAGTGGTGAGATGGTGCAGATGAAGGAGAATGAGCCGTTCGTTATTCCTTCAACGTTAGAGTTTTCGGAGATAGAGGCGGAGGAGAGTGAGCACTTTGTTAGTTCTTCAGCGATGGTGGTGACAAACACTTATCGTAACTTGTTCATACAACGGCGCATGGTTAAAGCTAGAATTAAAACAATTTGTAATGCTAAAAAGAAAAATAAACATAGAAATAAAATTTTCTTGAACGGCTCTGTGACATATAAAAATAATGTCAATTTCAGATTTAGACGTTTTCAGAATATGACTTTGTATGTCAGAAAAATTAAAATGAAAAAGTTTGTCTCCAAAATTATGACCAAAAGAGGTCATAGGAAATCTCATAAACTTTTTATAAATAAATTTTCATTTTTGCATAACGGGTTTACAGAATCGAATAGAAAGAGGTTTCGAAACATTTTTAGTAGATGGAAATTTTTACTTTTTAGAATTATATAATTACGACTCCAAATAGTTTTCATATCATGTCGCTGCATAATTTTTGAGATAAGTAGTAGCGAACAAAAACTTTTTACAGCTAAATAGATTAAGGACTTTTCTTTTTTATGTTGATTATTAATTGTCAATTTTAGACATATTTGCCACTTGTTGACATGTCTGTCATGTCAAGCAGATGTTACAATAATGACCGGGGGGTACTAATGATTATGCGCAGCGACGTAGTCAGCATAATGCTCTAATCAATTGTGCTATAAATAACATAAAAAAGGCGCAAGTTAAGCAGAAAGCGGCTTACGATAAGAGAGCAAAGATAAAAAACTTTGTGCCAAATCAGTTGGTTATGGTTTATACGCCGAGGCGAGTAACTGATAAGAGCCTAAAATTATGTAGGTTATATAAGGGCCCTTATCAAATAGTACGGAGATTATCGAATGTAAATTATGTTATCAGATTGAATAGAAGGAGCAAAGACATTATACATGTAAATAGATTAAAACCTTTTTATGTTAGGATTTAATTGGCAATACTTAGATGTCATCTGTCGACATGTCAGTCATGACGATGTCATGTAGTTGTAAACATGTTGGATTCATTATTTTAGCTAAGTTGTAAGATATAGATTATTGATGCATGTTTCTTTGTATTTATTGCATATGGTGATCAAAAATGAATGAGATGCGGCTGGGTGAGCGTGTGGAATGTCACACCTCGCCGCGTCAAAGCGTCAGAGGGAGCGACACTTCGTCTTCTTATTTCTCTAGTGCCTTAGCAGATTAGCATGATCGTGCTCCAGAGCATTTCAACATATTTTATATTTTATTTGTCGTGAGAGAAGGGGTGACACCCGTCCTGAGTTGAGGCCTACTTTGCTAACGGGGCGTAGCCTTGCAAAGTGTGTCAGGTTGACACAATTGGTCTAACTGAGGATGGGGTACCCATATCTTGGTACCCGTATGGTAGTTTCACATCTGGAGTGTGGGCATGAAATGTTTTTATTGGTAACCTTTTCGTCTCAGTCTTTCCCTCTCTCTGACGCAATAGCGTTCGACGGAGTGTAGGATGCCGACGTCTAGTCTTCTTTGCAGTCAACCCCTTCAGGGTCGATATGAACTTTCATATCATTGTTTGTTTTAGTAGGCTGGCTGCACCCTTTGCCCCGGGTTTTGGTGCAGTGGGGTTCAAACTGGCCTAGCGTTAGATTGTGTGCACATTGGCACACATTAATGCATTCATGGACTCTTGTGATGTCGTAAGATTCGCTTTGCCAGAGTTGAGCCTGCCTTTGCAAAGGCCAGACCTTACATGTAGATTCTCCCGGGGTTAGGTAAAATCATGTTAGGCTAGGTAGGGATAGAAATAGATAGATTCGAATGCCAAGAGTAAAAGGGCTTAGTTATTTTAAAACTAAGTGTTCCCTTTTACTCAAGGGGGGCGTAGCTGATGTAGAGCCTTAGAGTAAAACCTTATGTTATACATGGCTGGTAAATATCTGACGGCATTCGAACCTTTCAAATGTATTAAGAATAGATTAGGATTTGATATATTCTAGACTTTACGTCTGGCAGCGCGCCTAGACAGATGGATTCGTTATAACAAAGTGAAAATATATTGATTCGTTGAATTTATTACGGGTTTCTCTTCGTAATACTAGAAGCCCCTCACACGTTACACGCTCTACCACTGAGCCCCCTTAGTAGAGGATCTTCCATCCTCTACAGTACTGTGTCATGGGTTGGCTTTATGGGGTTAATGGTGAGCTGAAATTGGTTTGTTAATGAAATAGACACCTGTCCCAAGGGTTAATTTTGAATCAATCACTCAATTATGCAACAATCATCATCATCTGCCTAGCCTTTTCCCAACAATGTTGGGGTCGGCTTCCAGTCTAAACGGATGCAGCTGAATACCAGTATTTTACATGGAGCGACTGCCTATCTGACCTCTACAATTCACTAACTGGGCAATACGATACCCCTTGGTAAGACTGGAAAATGAAACAATCGATCGACCAATCAGCCAGTCGAAATCATCATCAAGATTTGCATATCATACAGTTTTGAAAACTTTGATCAGCAATTGACACATCTGCTTTTGACGTAGTTTCGTTATCGAAAGATCATTTGGTTCCCACGGTGTAGTAACAAATCATTTTAGTAGCACTATCAAAATATACAAAAGTTAAGAAAAATTAAAAAACTGTGGAGTGATCAAGCCGTTCGATATATGAGATATCCTCACCGCCATTACCTATCAAACTCAATGTTGAAGTAGTGAAATTCAGCATAAACTTTACCTAGACCAGAGTTAACCCATTTTTCAGACATAGAGACCAACATACCTGTACAACATAAAGTCAAAGTCAAGTCAAAGTCACATAGCCACGTGACGACTCCCGGCCACCGTAGGCGCGGGCCTACGGACGGTGAGTAATGGGTGACTCACCGTCCGATCAGCACCAGACCCGTGCCGTACGGCGCGTATATGTTCCACGCGCGCCTCAAAGAGATGTCAGCATATGAAGGGGCCCCTCAGGGCCAAGCCTGCCGGGTAAGCGGGATTGTCCGAAAGGGTTACCGCTACCCCGGAACATAAAGGGCTACGGAAGGAACATGGATGGGTTTTAGTCAGTAAGAGTCTGACACTCCCTTCCGCTCCACCCAGAGCGGGAGCAGTCATTGGATGATTTCCCAGCCTTAAAAAAAAAAAAAAAAAAGTCAAAGTCACATCATTTATTTCAAATAGGCACAAGTAAGGCACTTTTGAACGTCAAAATGAACAAGAAATAGAATTGATTCTAGTCGCCCCTTCCAAAAGGTAGTTTCGTGTGGAGAAGAATGGGCAAGAAACTCCACCGTTAAACTTTAAAATGTTTTACAATGTTTTGTATACATGAATTATAACATTATATGTGAAGACGATGCACCCAGAATAAAAACACTACACCACAAAAGGTGTAGTCCACATACTCATAGGTACTAAGTTTCATTCTCAGTTCTAGCTGCGATTGTGTCGAATAGAATGTGCGTGCGGCTTGCAATGTACGAAAAGACAAATGAAGGCTTACGGTACATAGTTTCTGCATGTTTAATTCCTTTAAAGGTGTTGAGGCATTCTTCCTCCTGGTTTGGATACTTACCTGGAAAGATAAAAGAGTAATTATTAGTAAAACGAAATCATAAGTATTTTACAAACATTTAAATTGGAAAACACAATAAATTGGCTTGAAATAGACCCACTGTGAGGCAAAGGCATTGTCCTCTAAGTGGCACATTCACAACAGTAAAATTTTGGGTTTTAACCTGACTTCAATGTTTATTTGTCTAAACTAAACCAATATTACAATAACTTCTTTAAACATTGTGAACTATGCTTCACTAGTGGTGTCCTCAAAGTTCAACGCACAAGACTCGAACTTCCGATCCTCCGATAAGAATTATAAGCAGCCCTCGCTCTTAATAGGCCCATTTCCGGCCATTGACATTACCGATTACTTCATTTAAAAGTTAAAACATATTATAGGTTAATATGAAAAGACAAGGCCTGCTGAGTATATAAAGCAGATAAAATTTATTATGCGTACATAAAACGTACCAGTTTTTATGAGTTTGTTTGGTACTATATGCCCATAGGCCATGGAAGGTAACAATTTAGGTTAAGAACTTATTAATCCGGTATTTTGAAATACACATATTCTAACACTCCCGTCTCCGTCCCGTTGGCGTCTCTCTGTAGAAGTGAAGGTTTTAAATTGATTCAACCCTTTTGTAGGGAATTTGTGTTAATTACCCAAAAGTGAGTTTGTAGTCAAAAATGTGTCCACTTCGTGACTGCTTAGTTTAGGGGCCTGAGTTTCTTTGGGCGGGCCAAATGTGTTTCTGAATTGTTTTCCTTTTCCTAAAAGCAAAGGTCTACACTCAGGGCGAGTGTAGGTCTTTACCCAGGTGATAGCAATAGGTATAGGTAGGACTGTCCCCAGCCATGCGCTTTACTTTGCGTAAATAATTATATCAGTACCGCTCTCAAAACTATGAAGGCAAACGTCGTTAGGAAACCAGCATGTCCTAAAACTAAAAATTGGAAGATATGTGACATTCACCTGTGTCACAGCAGCGGGAACAGCATAGGCTGATAATGACGGTACCTTCCTTAAGTTTAGCTAGTCAGATTCCTTACCGACCCAATTTTATTATTATACTCATTCACTGATTAAAATCTCAGAATTAATGGCGATTACTATGAGAAGAGCAACGTGTAAAAGGTAATGTAGGCAGACTGGCTGTGACCTTTCACAGCGCTGTTTTATATGGACGCACTCGAAAACAGGTTCATAGCACTATTTACATGCAGGCTCGCATATTTACTTACTATTTGCTGGCAAAGGCTTGTTGACGGACTTTTGAACTAACCTAACCTTATATTTTTAGTTTCCAAAGGGCGAAATGTTAATGGAATGTCAGCGGATTGTCCGAAAGGGTTACCGCTACTCCAGAACATACAGGGCTAAGTAAGAAACATGGATGGGTTTTAGTCAGTAAGAGTCTGACACTTCCTTCCGCTCCACCCAGAGCGGGAAACTATCAAATGAATCTTCATTTGATGGTTTCCGAAAGTCAAAAAAAATAAATTGTTAATTATGTTTCGAAATACAACATCATATAGATACATCACTGTCTACCCTTTTTGGAGTTCGGGTATAATGATGTTTTCTTAACTATATTGTTGTTTACAGTATTCTAAGCATGATTTCTAGTCGTCTAGACTGTTTGTAGAGACCCATATGGTCTCTGTTGTGCCTTGTCACATGGGTTATCGTAACGGTGATCCACTGTGTATTTGTTGTATTATTCTTGTTTTTGTAGTGTATTGTAGGATATTTGTGTTACTAACATAGTAATAAGTTCTAATAACCATTTTTTTGAGTCCTGGATACTCAAATAAAGAGAAATTCTATAATATTCTATTGGACGATAAACTATTAAAATGCAGCACGGTTTCTAGCATACATAAAGACTTTAGTCCACATTTACGATAGCCACAGCAATTAAAATGATTAGGTTGTTTATTAACCCGATACCAGGCGACATAGCGACATTCTGCATCAGTAAAGAGTAGCAAGGCATTCCGCATTTCTGGCAAGTACCTAATTGATTTAATTTATATCTTATTTAGCTCTAAAATTCAGCAATCCCAGCAATTTCTTTTTTAGCTCTTTAATTAGATTAACATGGGAAATACATAGTTACTTAAACAGACGTTAAGTTAACTTAGTAATCAAGAAGTACCTACAAAATTTTCCTATAAATATACGTGAAACATATCTATTAATTAGACGAATTTTTTTTTGAGGGTGGGATATCGTCCAATGATTTCTCCCGCTCTGGGTGGTGCGGAAGGAAGTGGCAGACTCTTACTGACTAAAACCCATCCATGTTCCTTCCGTAGCCTTTATGTTCCGGGGTAGCGGTAACCCTTTCGGACAATCCCGCTTTAATTGGAACGAACCTTGACGAAACCTTATTGTACTATACGCTAAATAATATACCACTACCTTCCCTTTCGAAGAATGTTGTGATATTATGTTAGGTTTATCCCACATAAACTTTCGAATACTCATACAAAATCTTCGTAAAGAGCACCATACGAAGTCATGGGAAAACGAAAATATTTTAATACACCCCCGTAATAACGCTAAACCGCGTTAGACAACACTACCACACTAACGCAATAAACAAAACAAATGCGTGTGAACACTTGAACAGAACAGGCATAAACATAAAAATCATAAAAACGCCTTGTGAAATAACCAAAAACGTTGTTGACATTATTTTGTGAAATTCATACTTATACCATTGTTGTAATAACGTACTAAACTTTAATTAAGGAGGTAAAAATTGAGTGTGAAATTGCGAATTTTTAAGTTCCTATTGTTTTAATTTACGTCAGAAACTTGTGTGTTAGAGGGTTTGTTTCTCAATTTCGACCTCGAGTCATCTGTAATACGCAGTGAAATTTATGAGAAAACTGGAATGTTTTATGTTCTGAGAAACGAATTAATTGAGCACTTAAAATATTTATGACGTTTAAAAAACGTTTTGAAATGTGAAACTACTAGAAAGCCTCGGGAAAAGTTATTTTCAGAGGGCCACAATAGGTTGTGAATGTTCATTTAGGTACCTACGTCTAAATTATAGCCATTTTGAATTGGAAATGAAAGACTGAAGAAAAAAAAGGTTCAAAATTAAATTAAACTAGAACTTTCGAATAAGTCTTATCAGATACACAAAAACAAGTAACGATATCACTGTTAATTTATCATGAAAACGTATTAACTTGACAAAAAAGCAAATAATATAGCTTATTATCATTCTCCTGCACTTTTCTCAATTTAAGTGTAGTCGGCGCATAATGTCTTTTTCTTCCATACTTTTTTGGCCTGGCGTCCATTGGCCGCACGGCATGGCGAAGTATTTTTAGGGGAACATTGCTGTTTCCACTTTATTTCCATACTATTAAGTTATATTTTTATTCCCGTGCCGCCAATGGGTACTGGGCCTTAGTCGTTATCTCGGTAGTCCTTTCTAGCCATTTCATCTTTCAATATTAACTACTAGCTTCCGCCCGCGGCTTCGCCCGCAAAATATGTCGACAAATTATACACATAAACCTTCCTCTTGAATCACTCTATCTATTTAAAAAAACTGTATCAAAATCTGTTGTGTAGTTTTAAAGATCTAAGGATACATACAGACATTAGGACAGACGCGGGCAGCGACTTTGCTTTATACTATGTAGTGATTAGTTAATATAAACTATTAAAACAAATAACAGGATAACCAGACATCATCTTAAACTCACATCAACCGAAAGTTAAAAGCCGCAGTCTGCCGTAAGTCTATAATCAGTAAGTATTTCCAAGTAAACCCGAAACTACACGAAACAGTCGCCATTCGAAGGTCACGACACTACACTATAATGACGAAACAAGTCATTACAGTGACCAGATGATTTCTATTGCCCCATGTGATCTTGGCTTGAGATATAACATAAGACTTATGAGTGATATTAACTTGGGGCTATCATTACTTATTTGATCTTGAATTGTGGGATGTTTGTTTTAGTTTTGTAATATTGGGTATTTATTTTAAGTGGCAAGCGAGTTGTGGTATCTTCTCTTTGTTTGAGAGAACACTTTTTCTTTATAGTGACACGGTTATAAGTAAGATGAGGTACCCCGGGTTGTATATTCGTGTAGCGTCGAATGAAATGTCCCGTGCGGACGCATTTTTATGGCTAATGTCTGTTTTCCAAATCGCACTGTCTCACTCATATGCAACAGTGCACTTTTATTATATATCACGTTTAGGTGTCACGTAGTGTTTTTGAAAACGAGCATAATTGTGTCATAAAGAGTTTCTCAGTCATGACCTAAGAAGTTGGCAGAGTTTAGTGAAGATCTTAGTCCTAGTTTCTACCGCCTAGTTCAAGATTTAAACAAAGAAGACTAATATAAAGTGTATAAGGTTAAACAAGGGACATACTTTCAGGTTGTATAGTAGGTACTCATGGAAATTAACAACTTTGTCCATGGGACCAACTCTGAAATATGAAAAAAAAATATCAGCTGTTCCATACATTTTGACGAATTATGCGAATGTTAATGTATGGAACAGCTGTTTTTTTTGAGAGAGTTGTTCATTTTCATGATTTTTCCCCCTGAAAGTATGTCCCTTGTTTAACCTAAAACACTGTATGCCTACTAGCGAACATTAGACTACTACCGCAAATTCCTAATTAACATTCAGCCATTTTTTGAACGCAACATTACGCTTTGCATAACTACAATAATAAATTTGACATTTCCCTCGTAACTAGTCACAATAGAAAACCTAAGAAACTAACGTTTGTTTCTCATACGGAAGGTATGCTAATCAAATTATTGTTAACACGTTGCTTCGGTAAATGTTACGGGAATGTCAACCTTATCGAGTGGAGATAAGGGTCAGTAGTTGATGTTAATGTAGGTTTATGAATGAAAAGTGAATGTATGTTGTGTGTTTATCATTCGCTTTTTGAATGATGGTGTAAACAAAGGAGTATGTGCTATACTGTTAAGCAACTTTAAGGCTGTGTTCAGATATAATTTATTCAAATGCATTTAAAAATGGATGCCGCAGTGTTTTTTTTAGAAGAAAGCCACTCCTGGTCCTTTATTCTAGGAATAACATGAGCTGATGAATGTCCTACTAAGTCTATTCTCATATAAGAAGAAACGAGCAACATAAAGTTATACGTGATAACACCAGCTTCCACATTTTATTTTGTGGTATCTAAGTACAGTCAGTCAGCACATGAAGTTACCACAAACTGTCAAATTTTCTCAATCGATATTGAACTTAACAAAGAACGGTTTAAGGTCGAAAATCATTTGAAGAAATTTGACAGTTTGGTATAACATTGAAAAAACCCAGCTGGCAGTGTCAACTTCAAAAACCTGCAACCTACAATATAAAAACCAACACCCACAATCTACCGGCCACTATAATCTTCCAACAGCTTGAGTCAGCCACAATATCATTGCAATAGGTAATAGGTCAAACAAATAATGAGTGATGCCGACTGCTAGTGCATAATTTCTCGGTCTCAGTAGCTAATTGAATTACACAAATTACGCGTACCTATCATTTTTGTTGGTTCCGCAGTATAATTAATTTTCCTGTAGGTATACTGCAGTATGATAGATACGGAATATAGAAAGTAGTTCTTTAACTGAATGATGGTCAACAGACAAACTAAATGTAATGTAGAGGCATCAAGGTACCCCAATCTGTCAAATTTCTTTGATCGATTTACAACTTTATTACAAAAGAATAAGGCTCATTTTCAATTGGGAATATTTGACAGCTTGGGATAGCTTGATTTGCTGGTGTCTATACTAAGAAAAGTTTGAATAGTCAAAGATGCAGGCAATAGCTAATAATATATGCTGGACAGTGAATACAATGCGAATTTAGTAAACCTGGTATGTACATTAGATCATTATTAAGAAATAAACTTAACTGAACTGAGTTAATGGCGCTTGGCACTGCAGTGACAGCCAATAAACGCCACTTTAAAAGTTTTTTTCTCTAATTACTTGCCGTGATAATAAATCAATTATGCGTAATCCAGCTGATTATTCGATCACGTTCCATTTCCGAAAATTGCGTGACGATGCGCATGATTGCACGCACATAAACATTTGCACACATTATCACATCACACTCATATGCATACACATTACGAGGGTTAATTGATTTGTTATTTAATATATCATCATTTCTGTCCGTACATTTCTTAACTGGATCCTTTTTAAAAGGCCATTTTCATGTTTACTTGTGAACTTATTGCCATTGTCATTACTCTTGGAAAGTAGATCAACATGTCATGTAAATCCTTAAAAATACTCAAATTTTGTATGAGTACAATATATAACATCGTGAGGAAACCAGCATGTCTGAGAGATTTATCTCAACAACATGTGAAGCTAAGTCAGAGGCCTATTGGCAGCATAAAAACTCTGACACCAGGTTAGTCACTAACCACACGAAAAGAAGAAGAAGAAGTACAATATGGTCTCTGTGAAAGATCTGATCAGGATAAGAACTTCCTAATACCTATATATACCAGGAAACAATATAGGTATCTGTGAGCATCCAGCCAAGGTAGGACCTACCTGAGACGAAGATGATGCATCAGGGAAGTCTGAAACCTCAAGAAGGTTTAGCAGTGGGTCTAGTCAGCTGATACAATGATCACATGAAACATTACAACTTTTTCTCCAAGGACAGTTACTCATCATTGACTAAAGGTAATCTCGACGAGCCATCAGACCGTTTGCCAACATATCGTATAAAAAACCAACAAATTAAATGAATCTAGACAATTTACTTCACCCAACTACAATCACAGTAGATACTTTGAAAGTTTCAACAAAGAACGCAATGGTCGGCTTTATGTAACAGTGTGCCAGTCGGCGACCGTCCTGCGCTTGCGCATAAACCGGTCCTAAGGGCATTATATAGACCAATGTGCAGAGTGTGCAACTTTATACGCGAGGGAGAAGAAAGTTTGTGATTGTGGAACGTTTGTCCTTGGTATGTAAAAGGCCACCCGGCGCGGCGGCGCGGCGGCGCGGCAGCGGTCTGTTTAGTGTCTGAAAAGGCTACTCAGAATTTGTTTCTAGTCAACCAGTGTGTAAAATAATCTTTCTAAAAATTTGATTGTCCTCAAAAAAACACTGGATAAAAAATAAAAATACTAGAGCATAAGTTCAATTCGACGTATAAATATTATGACAATACATACATATGTATATAGAAGTTAATTCACTAAACGTTTATAGAAAGATGTACGCATTCATCGACAGAAAGCTAGAATAATACAAGGCATGAAATGTACAGCTGTAGAAGGTTTTAATCCAAAACAATGAACATCCGTCCTCCAGACACAAACAGCCTACATTTTCATGAAACCCCAAAAACAAGCCTACCCATTCTCTCTTTTGAAATCGCCGCTCTGTAAAGCCCGACCTTGCCCCTTAACTATACCACCCCAAAAGCCTACAATCACAAACCTTAACATAACTGCACATTACAAAACCGTTTCAGTGAAAGTAAACATTACATTACATTTGAACCTCACCCGAAATTCTTAACCTACTCTACATACACTACTATATAAAGATTGCTCTCACCGCTCTACATTTCGCCCTTAGGTAGTAGCGACCGGTTTGTGCGAACATGCGGTCAGAATTATGTAATAGGCTTTGTTTTAAGAAGGAATGAAAGGAAAAGTCTTATTTATTGCTGTTTGGCGGTTTAGGTGACATTGGGCGGCGCGCGTTACATGCAAACGACTCGAAAATTTACTACAAAATCGCGTTGAAATTTTAAGGCACAATATTTTACCCAGGTTTTTCCCCTGGGGCAGCCAGTGTTATTGGGTTTTTCCATTAGATACGCCACTACGAGGTGAGGTATATGAGGAAAAAATCGACTGAAAATCTGTATTTTTAAATAGATTTCTTATTGCATCACTCACTGTCGAGAGAAAGTGTATGATAGTTGAAATAGTTTGTAAGTGAGTATTATTGATCTAGGAAACGTTTCTCGATCACTTACACTACTTAGGTAACCGATGGCGCCCGCGCCGTCAACTTGAACTATTATTTGTTTTATTTAATAATATTACTTTTTCTTTTCGTTGCGGTCGTAACAAAATTAATGCCAAAATTGTTAATTTTACGTTGTTTTTGTACAGGCCTGTTTCACCGTCTCCAAAAGGATTATCTTCAGATAAATTGAAGAATTAAATAAATTTTGTTGTATTAATAACAAAAAGCTCTCAGTAAAAATTGTACCAATGAATTACGCATTGAAGAAGTGAAGATGCAACCGCGCGAACAAAAGACTTCAACGCAATCGCTTAAAAAGGTGCACCGCAGCTAGTCCGTTTATTTTTGTTGTATGTCTTTGTCTTATTACTTGAGGAATGTTAAGCATTTATGTATAACAACTAGAAGGCTGTGAGTAACATACTAAAAATGTATATGGCTGTAAGCCAGTACAAGCTCGCAGAAATTATGACTCCAACAATATCAGTAACGCAATAACACAAATATTATCTAGAAGACTAAGTGCGGATTTCAGCCGTAAAACTGAACGCGATCAGCTCGTCAAAAACGCGTTCAAGAGTCAATATTCGATAGAAAATCATGACACTGACAGCTCTTAAACGTGGTTTCATTGGAGAAAACTGCCCTTAAATCTGCCCTAAAAGCTTGCAGAAATCCTTTATCACACTACAGCTATTCGTTAACACAAAAACATAGCGTCCCACAACATTGTAACCGAGTAGGTGTGCCTACCTCACAGATGCGCCACGCTGATAACAACACAATGGCTGTTAACACTAGATATCAGACGGACGTGACCTCGACCTGTTTGCTGAGTTGCTGAAGTAGCTGAGTCATGACAGCAATTATTGTCCGATGGGGTCAAAAAAGTGTAACATATGTTACAAAATAAAAATAAGTTAGATTGAAAATAGTCTATTGCCATTGTAAGCGGGATTGTCCGAAAGGGTACCGCTACCCCGGAACATAAAGGGCTAAGGAAGTAACATGGATGGGTTTTAGTCAGTAACAGTCTGACACTCCCTTCCGCTCCACCCAGAACGGGAGAAGTCATTGGATGATTGCCCACCCTTAAAAAAGAGAGTCTATTGCCATTGTCAGACTCCGGGCTGCTACAGAGGAATTTCTAATGGAACAATCCAATAATATATTACCCGACCTGGGAATCGAACCCAGGACCTCATACTCAGCAGTAGCTCTGACGACCACCAACAAGGCAGTCAGATTCAATCAGATCAATTTCAAAACGGACTAACGTAACTTTGACTAATGATGGGGAAAACCATCATATTTTATTACCAAATACCAATTTAGGTAATGCAATGATAAAATAATAACAAAATCAAATAGACATTCTGGTTCATAAAACAAACTTTCTAAAACACATGAATACAGATGATTTATATCGATGTTTGTAAAACAATCGATTATTCGTGATCACATTAGATAATCGGATTGTTTAAAAAGCCCACCGCGGCTTATCTACATAGTTTATTATTCGATTGTGTAATTATTAAAGAGGATGTAACAAGTATGATATAGTGAGGTAGTTATCGCGAAAGGTTTTGATTTGTTTAATTAATCTTTTACTAGTCGATGAACGGTCAAGTTATACCAAATTACCATTTTTTCCAAATTATTTATAAAAACCTTAGAAAGTCGAGTTAAATTCAAAATCGATTTTGTAAATTTCTACAGTTTGGTATAAGTTGATGCGCTAGCGACAGTTCTACAAATTTCTTTTAAATTATATTGGTTCGGGTTGGCCACTATTTTCATATTATTATACACGTTAGCCTAGAGGCAATATTATCGGGAATTATTCCAAATTGTAGTCATTGGAAAACGCAGTCTAGTAAATAGCTCTATCTAAGCTGTATGACGAACAATATGAACGTTTAGACTGAAAATTGACTTATACGTGTACTATGGACCTTATAGCGATGGCGCAGCCCCTTATATCTTGCTGTCTAGAGAAGCAAAAACACCAGTCTTTTATCTAGTTATTACAAATATACGTCAGAAAGTAACCACAAGCTGCGACAAGCCTCATCTATGCCATCACTGTAATAATGTTTTCCGCGATATAAGTGGCGCTGGCCGCGGAAAGTGAACACCCTGTATTTTGCTGCCACGCCCATTCAGACTCAGCCGCGAAGTTGAACTGAATGGTTTACTTCCGTATTTTTAACGTGTTATACGGGTTTGGTAAAAGCAGATTTCAGATGTAAATGTGTTAGCCATACACTAACTGCAGTAATAAAGTACATATGTATTTTGCGGCATTCTAACACAAAGACAATTTCTAAATATTGTTAATGTGAGGACTATGTTGGTTATATATATATTCCTGTTTTCTTTCTAAGTAATTATTCATGACATCTTGGCAATTTGAGTACTTTTGTGTAAATGTCCTTTCTTTGGTTTTCTTCGTCAAATCATTGTGCTCTATACGATTTGAGTTGAGCTGAATAAAACGAAAAGAAACCTGAATAAGTTTTATTAAGAAATATATAAGCAAATACGATATGTAAAATGAGCTGAGGTGGCAAAATACATATATTTGTACTATCTCTCTGAGGGTCGGTGCGCGCTAAAATTACTTAATATTTTAATTTTAATATTTTTAGATTACCTAAGTTTTAGTTATAATAGATCGGCGGTCCGGATCGAGACCTTCATTTAGTAACTCTTGCTCTAATTGTGGAGTTGTAGTGTGATGTTCCACACTTAAAAAAAAAGCCATTCATTTCCAGGAAAGATAACAATCACGCAACAAATCATATTTTTTTCTAACAAAAGACCTAACTCTAATCAAAAGAAACTCTTTTAACATTTACACAAAACTGATATTTCATCAAACTTTCAAAATCGACCTTGTAGTATCCAAAATTATTGTAAAACTTGATTCATACGGCGGCGGCCATTGTGTAGCATGCACAATTGCATTCAAGCTATTATCTGCGTATCAACCTTGTCGTAAAAACGCGCTGTTTCTGAAGGCGAGGAATATTGTCTTCTGTGTGCTGGCCACCACGTGATGTTTATGTGCGAATGTAGTAACGTTCTAGAAACTATCTGTCCTTATGTAATGGTTGGTAATTGTTTCTGTTGGTTTTTTTAACTCGACCTTTATATTATGTCTTGGTATATACCAAGACATAATATAAAGGTCGAGTCAAACATGGGTCACAACTATATAGTTGTGACCCATGTTTTGGGTCCCTTTACACTTCTAAATTACGCATATAATGTTGATACTTTCCCATTGTTTAGTGTTTATTAAGGGTCGTTAACACATCTCTAGTGCTTAGAACTGTGAATATATTCATTACAAATATTTTTGTTTTTACAATCGTAAGAACTATTGCGTATGCGGATTCGACTTCACCAGAATTAGGTAAAACTATTGACCTGAAATTGGAAAATTTGAAATCGAGATTTCGAAATCAGTTAAGTATTACTTCTGATCGTTGAAACTGCTGAGTATTTCTAGGAATCATCAAGGAAAAACTCTGCGGTTCCAATTACTACATCTTATCTTCGTAATTGGTGACTATTTCTTACTATAATATACAACTGTAACAAAACTCGTGTCCGCCCCGAAAGGGGGTTGTTCAGTGTCGTATACGAACACAGATATTAGTTAGGTTAAACTTAAAAATAATTATTAAAAAAAAATAGCCCCCCCCTCCTACAAAATGTAGTCACTTAAGAGAACATTTTGTAAGGGGGTTATAAAAAACTCATCAGAATTTTAAGTTCAGCCTACTAATGTGTTCCTATAAAGCTGGTTTTGTGCTCCGTGCTATAAAGACACTGAACATCCTGCTTATTTAAGTTTTATTACACCCGCTATATATAGCCACATAATTAGATAGACTAGTTAACCTATTGTTAATCTTTTAACCGGTAAGTAATACAAACATAGTCACCAATAAATATTAATGTGGTAGAAGGTCAGGAACCGAAGTTTCACAAGAGATAGCGTGGACAAGGCGCCAGTGAATGAGTGAATGAACGAATATGAGCAAGTGACCTATGCCTCGGTCACGACTGACGTGCAGACAGACACACAATTCGTTGATGACTGTTATGATATTTCGGCCATTGTTATACAAATATATCAGTGTATTGTTGGCGATTGATTCGAACAAGTAGGAGTTAAAAACCTCAGCTTGAAGCTTTTATTAGCATTACTTATTAACCTTTAGAACGCCAGAGCATAAACGCACGCGCGTACCCCCCACGCCAAGCTACAAATTTATGTTCTTCTTGTAATCATGAATTGCCCAATATCCATGCTGTCTTTTAATTTCTGCTGTTTTTCATGTCATTAAATACGTACGAGAGCTTCAATTTTTACGATATCTATATAAATACTCACAAAAGTAATGTTTTTATTGCTTATTTCGTGTTATAGTGTTGTTGCCACTGTCACATATTGGTGTCGTTGGCGTTCAGGGCATGCGCTTGCTTGTCACGTATAGGTGACAATGGCGTTCAAAAGGTTAAAAGTTGTACGCACTCTCGGGTTAAGACTTTTTAAGAGAAGCGAAGAGTTTTTGACGTCTCCAGTAACTGACATAAGTTTTTAATGTGCAAAAAAAAATTGTGTTTATAAAAAATCTCAAACAATAAATGAGAAAATGCTATTATAATATAAGCGAATATAATAGTGAACGCTTAACTGTAAATATATAAAAACAACATTTAACTATAAATATAAAAAGAACAATCCGTAAGAACAATACCTATACAAAAAAAATATTATTTATTTATTTTAACTTACACCCACTATCCTTACAGGTCACCCTAATTCAATAGTGGGTGATTAAATAGATTTATTTCAGAAGGATGAAGAGCTAAGACTCCTCTCTGCTGCGCCCGAAAGGCTCCACAATGATCACACATCATTTTTAAGTTATCACCTAAGTGTACACTGTGGGTTGCTAATAAACTCTTGAGAATTGGGTTACAAATGTCACCTCACTTGTAAACATCTAAAGTACAATCTTACGCAAAGGCTGGGGTTTAGGAAAGACTGTTATTATTGGCACAGATTATAAACACTGCAATATTGGTGGGCAGTGGCGAAAGTTCTATATAATACGATCTTTTCCGGCTTCGGTTCGGGAGGTTCACATCAGTAAACCTATCGCTATTGAAAATGGCAGTCAGTAGGTGGTGTCTACTTTTGCCAAAAATAAAATTAAACTACGGGTATTTAATTCACCATAATATTAAAGAAACAAAAATACCTGTTTATTGTTTTGAATAACAAAAACAAAAAAAAACTTAAATAACCCTGCGCCAAAACATTATAAGAGTTTGATTTTTCAGACAGTCAATCCATACCTACTTACAGCAATGGGGATCAATTTTTTGACGCCCTATGACCTCTTTTCAATTTTTTTTCTTTTTTTTTTTGCTTCTTGTACATAACATATATATTTTTAGTTTTAGGTTGCAAAGTGTATTTAAGATTTGTGTTTAAATAAAATTATACTTATACATTTTTACTTTATTGTTAAGTATGTAAGTTACAACCGGCTTCCCTTCGGCTTAGGAGAGATCTCCTACAAAAATTGACACCTCGCCACTGCTAGCTAGGCAATTGGCGTAGCAGTTGTACTGCTCATTCATTAAGACGATCTTACATTATAGCTCAGAACATCATATCAACTTTTACTTCTAAACATTATTTGGCTCACAAATAATAAAATTGAAACGAATTCTTAAAATCCTTAATAAATTAACCAGTTAACTGTTAACCTCAAAGTTTAATTGCAGTTTATCGAAGATAAACTATTAACAGCACACGTTAACTTAACTTGGAGAAAGTTAATTTTATCTCTTTTATTATCTGAATGCAACATGTTATGGGTGGTCATTGGTTTCTCTGATATAAACTTGTAGAATTGCTTCATTAATTACGTTTAATAAATTGATGAGTAACTAACAAGCTTTAGAATTGTCTTAACAACATGACACTAAGAAGGATAATGTCATGCCCAGCAGTGGACTACAATATGGCTGATGAAGAAACAAATATTTTACGAACTAGCTGCTCGGCTCCTCTTGGTCTTAGCGTGATGTTACATAACCTATAGCCTTCCTAAATAAATGGACTATCCAACACAAAAAAAAATGAATTCGAACCAGTAGTTCCAGAGATTAGCGCGTTCAAATAAACAAACTCTTCAGCTTTATAATATTAGTATAGATGAGGAAAAATCACAAGTGGTACCCAACATAAGCTGCACTGATCGACGAAATAACTAAAAATGAAATTCTAAAACTCATATAAAACTTTTCTAGACTACCACACTAAATAAATTAAGAGAAGGCGACTATCTTCTCTCAAAATCCATCAAAATAAATTCCACCGATCAATAGCAATAATACTAAACATGATTTCCGTTCACAAATTGATTAAATGGCAATTGACGAGTAATTAACAAAAACGTGGAAGAGATTCGTGTTTTTTGTCACGAGAGGTCACTCGGGGTCAGTCAGGGTCAGTCAGGGTCACGGTGGAAACTCTTTGTTATGTGACCTTTGTCTTGTGATGCAATTAAACAGTTGAACATCACGATTATTTGTTATTTACATTGGTTGTAGATTCATATTTATTTTACTAAGTTATCTTTAGGCTACGATTCGCAGCTTAGCTTTAATAAACTTTTCATTTAACGAGCTGACTGGGAAGAGAGAGTCTTAGTTTAAAATCCAAATGTATTTATACAAGAAACTTTTTTAAATCAAAAAGGCTGCAGATAATAAAACTAAAGGAAGAAGATACTCAATATTTTGTTCAAGCATCGTTTAACTGACCGCAATTTCTAGTAATTTTGAGAATAAATTACAGAGGTTTCGATTAGAGGAACGTTCGTAAAACGGTCTTTATACCCTTATTCTTTTAATTTCGTGTATAATATAAACAAAATAAAAACAAATGAACTGAAATATTTATGGTTTTTGTTACAGTAATATTTGCTGAATTCGACATTATTATATTATGCTAAATACTGATGAAAAAAACACGCAAATATAAATTTATCGCTAAAAAACCAGTCACATAAAAATTTAAATAAAATCCAGATCGTTTAAAGAGATGTGCCAATACATTGCTAAATGTAGCTTTATATACATATAGTAAGTAATACATGCAACGAACCAGGTCGTGGGAAATACACTAGCTAGCCTTGCAGATGTCGCGTTACGAAAACTGATGCTCACCGGGCTTTAGCCAATGTTTCAGGTTTAAAATGTAAAGTTTAAGTGGTTTTGAAGATAAACCTGTGTTTTTGTTGAGTCTGTATTCAGGTATACCCTTAAATGCTGCTATGGCTTCTTCTGAAGACGAAAATAATATTGTTCTTTTGAGTTTTTATTGCCAAAAATAATCGTTTACGCAATTGGATGGAATAAAATGTCGGTTAAACACACATTTATCTTACAAGCCGATAGGACAAGCCGTCGGCAACTCTTCTTCGTCATAAACCTTAAAGGATAAGTTAACAAAACACGATCGTACAACTAACTCTAATCATAAAAATTAACGTAAATGCAAATTACCACGTTTTTAATTGAAATATCTATTAAGTATAAATTCTTCATAAACAAACTCTATTGAATAGTTGGGCCATTAATTTATAACTAAATACAGTTTCTTTGATTTATTTGAAGACATCAAAGAATCGATTTCAAATCGTTTCGAGTGATCACCGAGATAAATGGCTAACCTTTCAACTACACAACACTATCAAAGATATTCCGAGCCCAATCACAACAATAAAAACATTTTGTACAACATACTCAAATTAATTCCACATCATTACAAGTAATGAGTCAAATAATGTAACACTTTACACTTTACCAGCTGATTAATAGTGTTGTAAGTAAAACATGATGAATTGACATACATCTCTAGTGAATGTTGCCAGTAATATATCGAGCCAATCTATAAATTACACCTTTGGGACATCAGGTGCCAAATTGCCCCACATTCAGAAGTAAACTTTTAATTGGAGACATATTAATAATGCTGGTGGTACACGAATTGCCCCAAGCTAGATTGGGGAACTAAATTATAAGATAGAATCTCATTAGTCAATATTATTTATGCAATGATGTATCTTTAAGATAATGTTGTCATCACTTAGGACATTACATGACATATAAATATATAGTAAATGTCAAGACTTTAGATAAGTAAATACTTACTTAATTCAAATTCCTCACAGTTATGGCATTTTATTACGCTCAAGTAATATCAGTGCAATGTTTCGGTATCAAATACCTCGGTAATAACGTTTTAGAAACATTTTAGTGCATAATTTCACACGACTTAATAAAATTATCGTTACAAAAGATAATATTATTAACAAAGTCGATCATCGTATCGTTATTGTACAGTGTGTTAGGTAAAACCAGGGACATACTTTCAGGTTGTATAGTACTCATGGAATTCAACAACTTTGTCCATGGGACCAACTCTGAAATATGAAAAAAAAAACAGCTGACGAATTATGCAAACATAAATGTACTGAACAGCTCATTTCAGGTATAGCTCCATAGTCAAAGTTGTTAATTTTCGTGAGTATAGCACCCCCTGAAAGTATGTACCTCGTTTAACCTAAAACACTGTATTTATGAACAAAATCATGCTGGGAAAAGCATTGAAAATAGAACCTTCCTGATTAAAGTACCTTGAAATGTTGCCAGGTATATGGACAAAATGTGAACAAATATGACCCTACTGGCCGCACACAGTAAAATTTAGGCAACACGTTGTAAGTTATTCTCCGGTTTTACATAATACCTCTTTGTACCCAATAATATTAAGAGTAGCCATTCCATTACAGGCTTTCACAACGGAGATAAGTCGCCCGATTATTGTAATTATACAATAAAAGATAATTATGTGCTTTCGCAATCGATTATCGAATTACCACTTATCCAGTTCAATAGAATCGAGAATTTATTATATCTTTTTTTTTGTCGATTATTTCTATATATAGAATCTTCTTTTAATGCCCTTTTTATAGACTAGAAAGATTACTATTATTAATAAAGTAGCAACAAATTATAGGCCTAGAAGATACTTTCCTCATTCGAAATTAAAGATAACATAACATCACGCCTTGCTTCTGCGAAGGGTTAGGCAGAGGGTTAGGATAGTACACCCACCCATATTTCGTCTGTTATGTTTGAGTCCCATGTAATAGCGGATGAGCTGAGCAAATTGCTATCAACCGGGCACAAATCCACGTTACCCGACCAGAGAATCAAACCTCGCAATCATAACGACCTCATGCTCAAGTGAACCGTTGAAATAACAAAAGAATAACGTAGCTACAAATTCTTCTTCACACACATCACTTCATCACTTGCTTAAAAATCGGTGAAGGAAAACATCGTGAGGAAACCAGCATGTCTGAGAGATATTTCTCAACAGCATGTGAAGCTAAGTCAGAGGCCCATGGGCAGCATAAAAACTCTGACACCAGGTTAGTCCTAACCACACGAAAAGAAGAAATTAGCTACAAATTGAACACCCAACAGACAAATTCAAGATGTAAATAAGTAATTGAGAAACTTATTGTCAACCAAGTAAGGTTAAAAATTTTGGCAACAAAGTGTAGTTGTATTCATATCACGTCTGAATTGTTTTCGATACACTTTTGCAATATTTTCTATGTGTAATTTTCTCTTTGTGTCTTCCATTTTCTATTTACTATAACATTATTAACGGTCTGTGTGGCCAAGAATGTCCATTGTTTTCATACAAATAGTGTTTTGAAAGCCCTATTGCATTTGAGTGCTGTAGGAGTAATATGTGTATCTTTTCTGTTTACTCTCTCAACATCTTTTAATGTAGCATGAAGATACGGTTTAACATATTGAGTTTAATTTTTTGTAAGAACCTTTGGCACATTGATAATCTTGTCCTTGTACTGCAGAAGATTTGTATGTTCTAAATTGCATTTGTTTTAAAAGTGTGTTAATGTATCTGTTCTCTGATGTTTTACTAATATTTTTCGAGGATCTTCCACATCACAGTTGCAGCTCAACAAAGCAAAAAAGTCTTTATATCCAAAGTTTAAGGTCCTTGTCACCATAACTCTCTGTTTTCACCAAAAACATCCTTATCTCCGGTAGCCGTTTGAACCAAATTTGGAGCATTTTCGTCAGCGGGTTGTGTCAATATTTTGTCCTTTCTTTCCATGACCCGTGATACAGTTCATGAATCTTAGTGCGGAGTTCGTGATGTCTACATTGTGTTTTTGTCAAAGTTTCGCTTGCTAGAGCGTTCCCACGCGCATTGGCGTATCTTCTAAAAACGAGTACCTCTCTTGATAATATTCTGTGATAATTTTTGACTTTTTAGGGATCGTTAATTGCAGACACTGTTTGGTTTTCTAATTCTTGAAGCGTTTCTAAGGTGCAGAATTTGTTCTCAGTGTTCCTAATTGGTTAAAAATGTTGATTGATTGATGATTGTCATCCACATCAATCAATCAACATTTTAAACCCATTAGGAAAATTCGATTGACGTATTCTTGATTTAAATGGTTAAATGGTAAAATCAAGGTTTTTGTGCTTCTGGTCATTCAAAAGTAGCACACTACACTGCTCAAGTAGCAGATGTATACAGACATTAAATAAAACAGGTAAAGGGCAGGAATTTTGACAAATAAATCAGCATCACACATCGTCGTCGTCTTTACGTCGCCATACTTACCGAAAAAATAAATATGAATACTTAGCTTCACAGTTACGTATCTACATGTAAATGAACTCAACTCTTTCTTAAGCAAAACTTTGCCAAGTTTAATTTAGATAATAGAGCTCTAACTACACATCTAGTAAGTGAGAGCTTGTTGCTACCTTCTTGCGAGAATCAATCTAAGAGTTTGTCAACGTAGTTTTTGTACTAAATACTTACCCACCAAGCCTACCATCACTTTTTGTGAGCAATCCTGATCTTTATAGTTACACATTATTGCTACACTTTGTTCTAAGTGGAGATAGTGAAGTTAATATAATTGATTTGCACTTTATAAGCCCACTTGATTGAACTAAAACAAGTAGTAAAAAAAACAAAGTAGCTACACTTAACATATTCAATCTTAATATCGTTGAGCATATTATAATAAAATTGGAAGCAGAAATTCTCTTGAACATGTTTTCACAAGAAAGGTAGGTCGAAAAATAAAGAAGCAGAAGTTAAATATTTAAAAATAAACGAAGGAGAGACTCAATCGTCTGGATACAAAAAGCTTCGTTAAACCAACTCAATTGAAAAGATAATAATATCTGATGCAGCAACACACAACAATTGAGAAGAACAAACACTAGACGTAAACTATAGTAACTCCAATCAGATAACAAATACGAAACTAAGATAAGATACTATCGAGAGTAATAGCGAACCCATTGTGCACTAACCTCCTTATGATAATAACGCGTAAGATAAAAAGCTCAAATTATTACCTGCACCACATTCGAGGCTGAACAACCTAGATCCCACGAGAATAATGTCAAATATGATTGTTTGATTAACCGACGTTTAATGCTGTTAAACGAAGTTTGTGAATATTTGGGAGTTACAATTTAACCCTCTGTTGGAAATAGGCTCGTCTCAAGAGACACCACAACACTTGGATCTCAACTTTACGCAGCCTCCGTCTCGTATTTGCTGACTTCTTCAGTTCGTTCGTATTTTAATTTCTGGGTATTAAAACTTTTTACTTGAGTTTCGTCCGTGGCTTCAGAGGGCGGTAGCAGAATACCAGTGTTTGTTTTTTTTTATCGAGGCATTATGCTGAGATAGCCTTTTGATCCTGCCACGAGACTTTGTTTCCAGTTCTTTATTTTTTATTTTTTTTGTATTTACTATTCGTGTACTTTCTTTCTTCTTCGTCTTTTCTTTCTTCTTTGCTTTATTTAAAATCCTCGTGTCCTCGGAACCATCTAATAGTACTTCTAATAGAGTTCTGTGCGGCAAAGTAGGAATCGAATAATTCTTCATTTTGCATTCCTCTCTTCCTCCTTTAAATAATCATGTACAAATATCTCACACCATAGAATGTTGGTTTTCATCGCTATCAGATCTACATTTCGCAAGGACAATAGATCCCATCGATATTTCCGCGTCCTATCTGAGAACGGGGTCGGTTGCAATTACGCACGCGTTTCGATTCAAACTCTAGTACTTACCTTACCTAACCTAGTATCCTATAGATCTATAGGATACCAAACTCGATTTATAAGATATGCAATAGTAATTAGTAGTCATCTAAGAATGACGAATTATTTTCAGCAGTTATAAGACACGTCTTAAAAAAAATGTCATTTGGAAAGAACATACCTTTGTCTAGTCATTATTGTAAATTAGTAATCTGAACCTATAAACCGAATTATTTAATATGACCGAGTGCACTTCCGAGTCCTGGCTGGGAACTAGGACAATTGCGCCAGAGCATGCTGGTACCCCCTCCCCTTCCCTCCTGGCCCCGCGCCTGACCTACAAGCCTACCACGAAGGTGGTACATGCAGATTAGAATTGTTTTAGTTTATATTGTGCCTAGAAAGATATTACAGGCAAATACTTAAGTGTTATAATTAATTGAGAAGTGTCGATTTTCAGCTGAATAAATTGTGAATAAATGGAAATAGGATGTCGTGATCGATATTCGTTTCAGCAAGTAGGTTTTCATGTGTCAATTTATTTCATTTAGGCATGCTTGTATTCCACAAAGCCTTACCTAATATGTTCAATGTTTATTCAGATTTCCATTGAATGGGTGACAATGAAAGATAATGTGTTTATATACATCGCTTTCCTCAGCCCAAAAAATGAGAATAGGGTTTCCGTTGGAACACAATTGGCTGTATAAGCTACGCCTGCGGCACTATGTTCAGGAAAAAGAGGATGTGATGCGATTAACGTAAACACAACCGACTCTGATAACGTCAAAGCTCACCATCCGTTGAATGGTGATTATTTATTTATTTAATAACCAACTTATATTAACAGTGTGCACTAAACATACAAGTTATAGGTTAGATATTAGTAGATATGTATATATATATAGTATGACCTACTCCTTCAGAATACCTCCACCCAACTCCCGTGGCTGACAGCCTATATATCAATCGTATGAATCACGCTATAGTCGGTAACTGATCGCCATTAATATGATAATGTCATGTTCTGTTGCAATGGCCGCTCAACTTGAGGCATTGCCCACGCGCAGGGGCGGACCTAATCTAGATGTAAGGCGAATAGGTTAATAGAAATAATAAAATATTATTTAGTTACTGTAGAGGCGTGACTGATATTAATAGATCGGTGGCCTTGAAAATATTTCTGAAGTTTTTTAATGGAATAAGTATATATTAAGGTTATTTAGGTACTGTCGCCTATAGTAGGTATAAGTTAATGCTACTTGAATAAATAAATTATTAATAATAGTCATAAGTAATCACTAATCATCATCTGCCTGCCTTTTCCCAACTATGTTGAGATCGGCTTCCAGTGTAACCGGATGCAGCTGTATACCAGTTTTTACATGGAGCTATTGCCTGACTACCACAACTTTGTAACTGGCTAATACGATTCCCCTTTGGTAAGACTAGTGGTCAGACTTCAGACGACTCGTAACGACTGTCAAAGATCCACGAATGACAGTTGGGACCAACGGATTAATACTTTCCAAGACACGGAGAAGACTTGGTACGTAGTGATGGTCACCCGCCCACAAACCAACCGCGGCAAGTGTAGCTTAACCTGATCGATCGACCCGAGTGGCTGTTACTACTTAACTGCTAGTCCCACATAATAATCATAAGTTTACTTTCTCAATAGCAACTACAAAACAGCAGGAATAATATTTTTAATCACGGATTGGCAAATTAAACAGTTCTTCACAAACGAAAATACATTTTCGTAGAAAATACATTTTCGTTGAAAATATATTTTCATTTGTCCTTGTAAATAATCTTCAGTTTTTTTTTAAGCCCAATTAAGTACCTTGACCTTCGAGCCATCAGGAACACAATTTTCAGTTGAGTACAACTTTACAACGGAATTTTACGAAAACGTATTTTACAGTCTTAATCCATTAGTAATGTCACTCAGGTAAAATATGCTTAAAAGTTGCCATATAAATAAATATCGCAGCTATATCTGAACAACATACATATATAATGTACATCAGCTGTACTAGGTAGGTACTGTAGCGGTCGTCGTTCACTTCCCGCGATAAGTTTCACTTTCCGTACATCCAAGTAAACTTTCGTTGTTTTCTAGTTCAGTTTGGAGATATTTTTAGAATTATGTGTTGATGTGCTTCGTGATTTAGATAGTTATCGGAGTAGAAAGAGTACCACTCTTTATCGTAAGTTGAAACTTAGTTACTCGTTACGTTTTAGTTATATAGGTTTAGCAAGCTGATTTAAAGTGTGTCAAAAAGATAATAAGTTAAATGTTACCATCTTCTTTCTTTTTCGTGTGGTTGGTTAATGACTTACCTGGTGTGAGAGTTTTTATGCTGCCCATGGACTTCTGACTTAGCTTTACATGCCATTGAGAAAGATCTCTCAGGCATGACGATTTCCACACGATGCTTGATAATAATATGTTACCATAATATGTTTCAAATAAGTTTTGTAAATCTTTAAATATTTTACTAATATCGGAAGCATTTGATATTTAAATTTCCAAATATAAATTGGCATTGCTACTAATTTAAACGTATTACATGAATATTATGCATGATAAATAGTTCCACAATCTGATTTAAATAAATGACTAACTAATAAAAATATATCGCGAAATTGATCGCAATTTTTACTAACTATGCAATTTGTTTATATTAATTATGGATGTAATTAATTTGCATTTCAATAAAAACGTCTATCAGATTTTTGTTTAATTGTTCTTCCTTTGAGCACGTCAACCCTGCGAACGTGAAAGTGGTCTGTGAATATCACTAGACCTATAAAATATACAGAATGAGGTTATCGACCCGGACAACCAGTTGTCCTTTCCGAGAGCGACTGAATAGACCTAGGCATTAATCTTATTGCCTAAGATTTCTAGAATATATCACATTTGTTTAACTTTCATTTTATTTCGAGTCCTTGAATGCAAAATAAGTTCAGAGTTGAAATGCCCTATAAATGTTTATTGTTAAAGTGTAAGCGTAATTTAATAAATAATACGTAGTATAAACGCCTTAAACGAATTTAATTTGCATAACCTGTTTATTGTTTCAAAATATCACAGAGTTCAGTTAAAAATGAATCTATTCTTAAAAAGTTCAATTAAATAACTGACACAAAAAGTCATTGAAGTAAAATAAAAAAGCATTTACTTAACAAATTGTTACGCTTTTTATACAATAGCAAATAGAGCCGCAAAAAATCTCAACTCGAACTAAATAAAATATGCACAAGTAACGGTTACAAGCAAGTCTTAAAATTCACCAAATATCAAATCTGCAACATCAATTATTCACATGCAAAACAATAGACGCAGAAATGTGGCTTAGAACCACCTTACGATAGACATTCTCATTTGTTCCACAAAAAAAAAACCACTCATCACTCGAGCGCGAATCCAAAATCCAGAGGGTGCGTTCTAAAACCACAAATCTGCACTTAATTTTGACACTTACGTAAAATTTGGCCGCCATTTTGGGGTTAAACTGTCACTAATGTCACTCGCGAGGCATGCACATGCGCGAAGGGTACGCGCGCCGAATGGCCGCCGAGCGTTCGCACTCACTATATAACCTCCCCCCCAAACTATTATTATATTAATTACATTCAATGTTTTCACTGTACGGTGCTGAACGGATCGATCTGGATCATTTGCTTCCTACTGCGATAATCCCAAAATACGGAATTTAAATGGCCCGAGAAAATTTCCGACACACAGTGCATTACATTTGATTTACAACTTACAATTAGTTTTATAACAACTTATAAATCGTAATAATACATGTCTACCTTTTTTATTCAATGTACTCGTTTGCTTATTATGGAATGTCATTGTACGAGGTGTTTATTGAGGTTATCTAATTTAACTTTTTCTATGAGCTACTTCCGATTTAGTTCTAATAATCGAGAAATGCGTAGATCTACGTTCCGGCAGTCTAAAGGTATTACTAAGTATTTATTTATACACATAATATTTAAATGACTAAAAAGTCTTAAGGTATACTTATACCTTAAGACTTTTTAGTCAGTTGTTATTACTTAATAACAAGTATATGTATAAAACGAGAGAGGAAAAAAACAAAGGGAATCAAAAAGATAAATATCGAGTAATTAAATGTATCACTGACAGCTTCTTTCAGTGATACATATATATTAAAACTATTACAGATGTAAAACATTTTTAGGGCAAAGAAAGGTTTGTTTGTGTGCGTCAAGCATTAATAAACTCGTTACTAATATAGTTTTGGGGTATAATAAGACGTTGACAAGCCTAACACTAAAATTATATCCTAAATTTGCAAAGCGATGGAAATTCTTAGGATTTCTTAATAGATTATAGTTCAATTATTCTATTATTCATGCATTTGCTTGAAACTGAAAGTTAGGTCTGTTCCGAAATCAAGAAAATGATGTTTAATTCAATTTCAATTAATTTCCACCACTACGTCAATGTCACAATTTTAATCTGCGTAACCAATAACCTTCAATTGACATTAAGTTATCTAACGAAGCTTATTAATGTGACCGTAATATTATGCATATAGTATTTAGATTCATTGACCGTGTTGCATCAAGACCCAGACCTAGCCTTGGTCTAGATTTGGAATACACTGGCAGTCTTCGAAGTCTGGTGGAAGTTTTTATAGACAGATGAGTATTGTAGACTGTGCATCATAGAAAATAAAATACTCAATGAAGAGTGATACATTAACTGTACCTAATAGAGGGATGGTTAGCATGAGCAGATTAGTTGGAATAGCAGTGATAACCTAATGGTGTGACCGTTGGACTGCCAAGTCACAGTCCTAGTCACACCTCTGATTTAACGGATTCATGTGCGTATTGTAATATAAAGAAAACATCGAGAGGAAATCAGCATGTCTGAGAGATATTTCTCAACAGTATGTGAAGCTAAATCAGAGGCCCATGAGCAGCATAAAAACTCACTAACCTGCACACTAAAAGAGAAGAGAGACAATAATTGGAAAATAGAGGTGCCCACATTTGACGGAATTAATTTTCGTTGTCATCCCGTGGCGCAACGATGTCGTTATGATGCTAACGAGTCTGCGATGACCTTCAATATGCTAAAGAAACTTACCTTTTCATTTATTTCCTTAATATATTATTTCTAAAACCCAGCAATTCTAGTAAGCTCACGTGACGATCTCGTCCCGCCGCGCAGGCACATAGCCCGCGTCAACTAGCGTGTATACGAAGCGGCATTACCACCTAATTTACAAAATTACGCTACACTATTACCTACGAATAAATTACTAATTAAACAACTTACATAACGTATTACATCCAACTTGACTATGTGGGTTGCTTGCACATTTTAGGTGATACACTTTTAGAACCTATAAAAATGTTGATTTCTTTTTAGACCTACTTTTAAAATGATAAATGATCGAGGTTTTGCTGTAGAGTAACTTGTCAACTTGATATTTTTAAGGGCAAAATTGGACAAAGAAACTTCAATTTAAAATCAAAATATACTTTACTTAAATTTACGTAATGTTTTTCAGGCACGAGAATATTACAAAGGTTCTGTAGGTATTAAAGGTAAAATAAAATAATTATACATACGTAAGTAAGTTCTAAGGACGTAGACAAACATTGTGAAGGAACATCGGAATTTTCAGTGGCCCAGAAATTGGCAACACTAGCTCGTCTGGATTTATTTTGCCCTGCAAAGACACAAGTAGTAATTGGTACATAGTTACATGTTGAATAATTAATTAAAGGTCAAATGGGCTATTTATCAAATAATAAAATAGTTTCCTTAACGATTCCTTTACTAATTAAAAATAACTTATTTCCGTTTCGATAATTGAAAAAAAAAACAGGTTAATCATCTAATTATTATACTATAGCCCTCATATAAGGAAGTGTCACTTTATTATCCATTAAATGCAATAAATAATAAGTTTTTGTTCAGGTATTATTTATAGTTCATGCTTTAATTTTGGTTATGATTTAGGATGAAGAACGATCCTGTCATTTTTAATTTTAATGTTACCTACATCCTTAATTCTGATTGATATACGACCTTAATTGCTGATTATTTATAGGTTAGGTTTTACTTTGTTGTTGTTCAATACATTGAAGTTACAATTTTGTCCTATCGTACGCCTGCAAGCTTTAAATCAAATCTTTATTGCTGAAAACGGAACACATTGCGAGATACTGAGCGCATTTCACTGTGTTCTACTAATTAAGGCATGCAAAATTATAAACACTTCATAAATAATTAAGACAATATTGATTTAAAAAATCTTCAAAACACCTATAAAGACACTAAATGACATTTCTAAACCCCAAAAAACAATTTAAAAAAATTAAATACTAACTTCTGTCATTCATTTTATTGCTATTTGCCCCAAAACTACTTTTCGAGAGTAATTTATTACACTTGCGGCCGGTACAACTCAATTAGTAACGGGCACCACACGAGTGTTGACCGCAACAGTTGCGCCACTGGCTACCGACACTTGTGGTCAACAGGCATATCCGCGTGGAGATAACTAGCTGACACGTTTGGAAACTATGCGGATATTAGATACAGTTCAAGGTGATTATTAAGGATTTCATGGCAACTCTTAGAAAATGCAATTCCCCTATTGACTACTTCTATATCCACGGAGTTTTTAAACTCTTAACCGCCCTAGTCGGATTAACACGACAAATGTTTTCGTGTCCGTGCCGCCTGAGTCGTGTTTATACGACTGAGAATCTAATATCTATGTTCGAGTTTCGTTTTTTATGTGATTGCAAGACCATTCTTATAAAATAACGTTTTTTTTTATGAGTTGGGCACTGGGGGAAATGATATAAAACCAAGCGGTCAATAGGTTCATTTAACTCCACTCTAACATTTGGGGAGGGGGGATAATAATTTCTTAAAAACTTAATCACAAATGCATATGGTTCATTTTCAATTGGGACAATTTGACAGTTTGGGATAGCTTGATGATGGCGCTCTCTGGCACCCTCTTCCTAAACATCTACATTGTTAAATATCTAGATTCTTATGCCTCAAAATACTTGAAATTTTTGTGCTGAAATTACGCGATGTAAAGACTAATTGCTCATTAGGAAACTAACCGGAAAAAAGGCAATCTACATTTATTAACTCTTTGCGTTCGTTTTTAATAAAATTATATTTTTTCAGTTTATTAGGCGTCACAGTGCATTCCAAGAACAACACATAACACTCAATAATAATATATTTGCCACAGTTCACTTGATCGGAATCGAACCTGCTGTACTTTACGTAAGCGCGGGAAACAAGTTGGCTGGTAATTATTTCTAGTTATTATGCAGATTATAAATTCCAGGAAATTCTTGTGAAATATACATCAGAATTAAAGTGATAGATTGTAACTTTGTTGCTGGTTCAGACTGTAACTTAAAGAACTAGCGAAGTTATGAATGGTGCAAAACATTCTATACTTATCAAGCAATGTTTGGGGAATGATACCAGCTAATGTATTTTAGCTCGTTTATTGCTAAATGTACTCGATCTGTATTAATTTATATAGCTTCACATATTTTATATTTACCTATTGCCAAATAAAATAGAAATCTGTACTTACCTAATACACACGGAACGTGATCAGACGTCTAATCAGCTGATTAGTTATTGAAAATACGTTTATTTATTTTATTTAGTTACAACTAAATCACGGTACTAGTCCTTTCAGCTTTGTACAGACGCCAGCACATAAAGCTACCCCAATCTGTCAAATTTATTTGATAGATTTTCAACTTCATTACAAAAGGATAAGGTTCATGTTCAATTGGGAATATTTGTTTTTTTTAACCGACTTCAAAAAAAGGAGGAGGTTCTCAATTCGGTTGTATTTTTTTTTTTTATTTTTTTTTTATGTTTGTTACCTCAGAACTCCGTTGTTTATGGATGGATTTGCAATTTTTTTTTTAAACTTTAAAGGATATGCTTCCAGATTGGTCCCATTTTTTTCAAAATCCAGTTCTGATGATGGGATCCATGAGGAATCGAGGGAACTCCTCAAATATTATAGGCAACTACATAGTAATTTTAATATTTTCATCGAGAAATCAAGCGTTTACAGTCAAAAAGTAACATTTGATGAAGTGGAACTGGTGAAGAAGATCAGATATGGCTAACGGAACTTGACACTCGCATAGATATCACAATCAAGATAGTTAAGCAACTATGACAATACAAATAAACATACAATCCTGAATAGTTATGTTGAAAATTTTATCATTGAACTTATCTGCTGATGATGATGGAGCCGGAAGACAGGCACCGGAACTCCGTAATTAATCAATGTATTCTAGCCGTGTTTGGGCTTATTAGAATTGTCATGAAATGCACTTTGGCTATAAGGTACTATCGAACTGATCTGATGATGGAGCCGGAAGGTGCAAGGTTGGCATGAGAACTTCAAAATAAAACAATGTATGCTAGCAGTATTTGGGTTTATTAGAACTGTCATAAGATACATTCTAAATGAAAGGTGCCACTGAAAATTTAGTTCTGATGTTATCATCAATGTGTCCACAAAACAACTTCTGAAATATTAAAGGCATTTTTACATACCAGGTAGTGGTATTAAAGGGGTTTGGTTGGGGGGAGGGGGGGGGTTGCATAGGTACCACAACTAAAAAGTGAAAAATAAAAACTTTTTTACAAAAAATAAAACCGACTTCCAAAAAAACACTACAAAGTGAAAAATAATTTTGATTTCGGAAGTCGGTGGCAAAAAATGAAAATACAAAACCGAAGACACCGACTTCCGAAATAAAAATAATTTTTCACTTTGTAGTGTTTTTTTTGGAAGTCGGTTTTATTTTTTGTAAAAAAGTTTTTATTTTTGTTTGACATCCGAAAGTAATTCACCATCTCGGAAACTCCGACATCTCACTAACATAACCGTCACACACAAAAAGCTATTGTTATAAGAAGATACTTCCTTTACTGTCAAAATAGTACCTTCACTGAACAATGCGAGGAAGCCCCCAAATTACAAAACATTAGAAAAGGCCCTGACGATGATGGCGACACCTATCACTTGAGACGTGAACTACCGGTTGGTGGCAGTCACTTGCACTGAAATTCAAGGTTTACTGGCTTCCCTTTTACAGCTGTCTGCTTAACTTGCAAGGCTCTATGTTTTATGTTAGAGGGTTTGTTTCCAGACTTGGTTTTTCAGGTAGACCATTGTAAGTAGGCAATGGCGTCACCACTGCGAGGATCGCCCAGAGGACACGGTAGAGCACACGGTGCAAACCTGCCCAGCATGGGCAGAGCACCGCCGTGTCCTCGTAGAGGCGATCGGCGGCGGCGACCTCTCGCGCCCGGCCCTGGTGCAAGCCATGGTCCGGGGCGAGAGGGAGTGGGAGGCAGTCACCTCCTTCTGCGAAAAAGTCATGCTCGCGAAGGAGGTGGCGGGATGGGAGAGAGAAAGGTCCTCCCGTCCCAGCCGCCGCAGGAGGCGCCCCGGGCGTCGGGAGCCACGTGACGACTCCCGGCCACCGTAGGCGCGGGCCTGCGGACGGTGAGTAATGGGTGACTCACCGTCCGATCAGCACCAGACCCGTGCCGTACGGCGCGTATATGAAGGGGCCCCTCAGGGCCAAGCCTGCCGGGTAAGCGGGATTGTCCGAAAGGGTTACCGCTACCCCGGAACATAAAGGGCTACGGAAGGAACATGGATGGGTTTTAGTCAGTAAGAGTCTGACACTACCTTCCGCTCCACCCAGAGCGGGAGCAGTCACTGGATGATTTCCCAGCCTTAAAAAAAAAAAAAAAAAGTAGGCAATGGCGGCCATCGGTAGTTATTCCAAACAGCCTACCTCCCTAAGATGCTTATATTGCTAGGCTTTTTAGAGTAACTACAGACAATTTTATATGATCATTATTTTTATATTAAGGAAGGATCTGTATGAGACTCTTGTAAGAAGAAGCTTGTACTCAGCAGAGGGAGAATTAAGCTGCCGATTGTAGAATATAGTAGATTGTATAATTCGCTGTAAAATATAGTAGAATGTGCTGGCATTATTGAACGTAAGGTCCTGTACCACATTTCCTCAAGATCCTATGTAACATGCGATAACCTTTTTGAACATTGTGAGATTATTCAAATTAAAACCCCATGAACCTAAACAATATGACAATATAAATAAACACATACATCATTCAAGCATTTTCCTTTAAAGTGTAACATATTTCTATCTCAATCCGTGCCAAGACACCGGACACTTAGAAATAACAATACACCTAATAAATCTAATATAACCAACAATGTAATATCATCCGCGACCTTCACGCCTCAAAAGTAATGTGTCGTTATAAAAAATACAATATTTCATATCAAAGTTCGCCGAACGGAGAAGAAAAGAAGAACATTACATATCAGTTGCATTTGTAAATCATACTGACAAATATGTAGTGTTTGACCCTGGTCAAGTTGCCGAGGTTGTCTGGTCTTAACCCGATAGGAGAGGTAATTTTATTTTACTTAAATCCCGTGGGTGTCGAAAACGAATACAGCATTCCTGTGTCAACAACGTTTTTTAAGAAAAAAACATCTTATCTGCAAGATATATTACGTCGACCACAGTTGTTTATACTCTATGTTGCTCTCTACGTTATTTTCACGGTTTAAGGTGTAAACAATTAATTGGAGCATTGTTTAGTTTGTGTTTCATTTGAAAATAAGTTTTAACAATGAGAGTAATTCCGTTTAATTCTATTTGTTAACAACTTCCAAAAAGAAGGAAGTACTATGTTCGACTGTTTGTATTTTTATTTGTTAAATCGAGTATGGAGACCAAAACTGAAGTTGGACTTATCCATCTAATAGAAGTTTCCTGTTCAGGATTTGACGAACTTGGGTGTGCATGCATACAGAACCTTTTGTCCTGTCTAAGCGTAAACCGATTCATATGCAATTACTTAGTTGTATGCGAATGTCCAACCATGCGCTTCTCTTCAAACAAAGCCGCCATCAAGTTTTCATTTTATTTCACTTTCATTGCGCGCGCGCAGTCAAGGTCGGGCTGACTAATAAAAAGGTTTCATAATATAACATAACATCTCGCCTGTGTTCCTCACAGGATTAGACAGAGGTCTACCTACCTATACATAGAACACCCCCACATTTCACCAATTATGAAAAACTACCATGTAATAGGGAGCGAGCCTATGATTTAAATTGCTGATTTTAAGTTTTAATTAAACCCCAGTAACACTTTGCCCCACACTGGATTCGCACCCAAGATTTTTTGAGTGCGGGAAATCATCAAATGACTCCTGCAGCTCTGGGTGGAGCAGAAGGGAGTGTCAGACTCTTACTGCCTAAAACCCATCCATATTCCTTCCTTAGCCCTTTATGTTCCGGGGTAGCGGTAACCCAAGACCCTGCTCAATAATACTTGCGGCCACTGCACACTAGACGTACATGTCCTTTCACGGCAACAGGATATGCAGTCAGGCACATGTAATGCTGTTAAGTGAATGATATGCCTGTAACTGCCTTTTTGTAGTGTTAATTGAGGTCTATTTAAAGTAGTAATGTATTAATTAACTTTGATAAAGAACTTTTGCTAATGTACATTATTTTCTACTTTCAAGGATGTGGTTGTAGCTGAGTCAGTATTTAACCTGATTTCGTTTTCCGGACGTCAGCGCTGTGCTGTGGGGACCAGTGTAACACAGCATCATGATGAGAGGAAACGTTCTTGTAACAGTCATGAAGTGCAGCTGCAGACTGTTTCTGTCATGTGCTCGTGATTAAGCCCTCAAATGTCGTATAAACCCCATTTTCGTTCGTAAGAAAAATTCTCTCGAAGCGACAATAAATATAACCGTATAAATCGTTGAGCTCCTCTAAGCAAACGGCTTCCAATAGGCGAACATTTAATGGTTTGTTTTTTTTTCTGTTAATGTTCAATAAACCTGTTTTCTTTCTTTTCTTTCCTACGGATAAACCGCCAGGTTAAATTAGTCTATTCTGAACACAGCAAGGCTTTAGCGCTGGCATTTTTAATGTAGACAGCACAGTACGAAGAATAATTCCCTATGAAATATGCATGAAATTTTCTCGAGCGGCGTGTAACGTCCACGTGCATTGCAAAAAATATTCTACAGTTCACTCCAGTAACAAGCTTAAAAAAAGAAGTTAGTAAGAGTCTGACACTCCCTTCCGCTCCACCCAAAGCGGGAGGACTCAATTGATAATTTTCCACCCTCAAAAAAAAAGGGTACACCCACGACTCCCTGGGTATATAAGGTATCACATCTATCGGTTACTACCACACGTTATTAATGTAAAATTACTATTAGTGATTTATCAAATTGAATTACATCTATCAACGTATGTTATGTACGTACATAAGTGCGAATGATTCAGACTTTCCGGTAGGCGGAAGCGGAATTACTAATGTCTGCAGTAAGCAATCACGTTATTTTTATTATTTCTCATTTAGCACCTGCCATTTGCAAAATAAAATTAGCTAATTATTACTAGACGCGAACATTTTAAGTACCACTTATATATAGACTTTCTGAACATAGCTGGCTGTTGCATTTAAAAGTCATGTTTCCCAGTAACTGGGTGGCGGAGGTCAGATAAGCAAGCACTCCATATTAAATACTGGTATTTAGCTGCATCCGATTAGACTGGAAGCCCACCCAACATGGTTGGAGTTTAAGCAGCTGATGAATAACGATACTGAAGAAGGTAGGGGTACATCCAAAGACCCTGGACAGTCAGACCTTTTGCCAACCACCACGGTATAAGCTATTCTGGCTAAGAACATCTTGACACGAGATAAAAATGCCTTGAGGCACCTACTATACCTACTTCTCATGTCCAGAGGCTAATGACGTACTGAACCGGAGCCAGCCGGCCTTGTCACCGCGCCCTTTGTCAGGCTATCATAACTAGGCCACGTATGTGAATGCTCCCAACTAGAGCACTTGAATGAGCCGCGGTAACCGTTGTGGAGGTGTGGCAGTTATGTTGCTTAGCATTATAATAATAAATCTTCATTTTCAGGCCACAGCGAATCCATTCACATGAGTGTGAATGGATTCGCTGTATATGGATAGACTGAGGTCTATTCTGTAAAAAACTTCCCGTCAAAACTTAGGTGAAGTGAGCTTGAAGTGAGTTGGCATTCCACCCTAGACTGCATATCCTCAGCGGGATTGTCCAAAAGGGTTACAGCTACCCTGGTACATAAAGGGCAAAGGCAGTAACATGGATGGGTTTTATTCAGTAAAAGTCTGACATTCGCTTTCGCTCCACCCAGAGCGGGAGGGGTCATTTGATAATTTCCCACACTCAAAATAAAAGGCATCATATCCACCAGAAATGTCATGTTTGAAGTAGCTAGGCGGCGAGAAATCCACCAAAAGGATTACTTCATTTTCATTGACCTAAGCTAGTTTTCACTTCACTTAAGTTTTCACGGTGACATATAGATGGGCTAGTGTTAGTGTTAGTGCGTTATGTTAGGAAAAGAAACGTTTGACTAATTTTAGTATCCAAATAATAATCTTATACTAGATAAAGGCTAGAGACGAACTTCAAAATATCCACGTAGGAAGAAGTATCCATAAATTTTGTTAGGAAAACCTTAGTGCGTAGTATGTGTATTTATGAATAGTGTTTCAATCATAGGTAAAATTATAGGTCATATAGATAGATGAAGCATAAGCTCTAGCAAATAAATAGATGGAATAACAGTTCACTTCAAGCCCGAGGAGGGCTTAAAGTTTGCACGGTGAAATTTCTACAGAATAGATCAGCTAATCATATTTAATGTCAGCATTTTTTTAGCAACGACGAACTAACTAAAAGAAATATAAAGGAAATCATAACTTATCCTGAAAACATGAAGTAGAACTACAATTCTTAATTAAATACTTAAGATTCCTTGCAAAAAATTCTTTAGAAGGTCGACTAGGTCCGGTTTTCCATCAATGAGTCACTGTATGTGTACATAGTTGCATTTCTACTATAGTTAAGCAAATACTACTTACTTATTCATAACAGCTACTAATAGCGGCCAAGTGCAAGTCGGACACGAAGTCGGAGGATTCCGTACCCTCGTACAATACTTATTCAACATCCGGTAAAAACACGTTTCTTGTATTTATTTTTTAACTTTACGTTATTTATTGTTATAATGGCAATACAAATCCTACTTCCTACTAATATTATAAACGTGAAAGTTTGTGAGGATGGATGGATGTTTGTTACTCTTTCATGCAAAAACGGATCTGGATGAAATTTGGCACAGAGGTAGTTAATAACCTGGATTAACACATAGGAAACTTTTTCTCCCGGTAGTACAGAGGCCAGCACATCAATTTACCACAATTTGTCAAATTTCTTTGATAGTATTTCAACTTTATTACAAAGACATAAGGTTCATTTTTAATTGAGGAAATTTGACAGGGATAGCTTGATGTGCTGGCGTCTGTACGTTCCCGTGAGATAATTTCAGACAGAGCCGCTGGCAGAAGCTAGTATACACTATGTGAAAAATTTTAAGTGTCTATTTACGTTTCAATACAGCCCTGTGACATACAGCGGAGCAACATGGCCCCGTTGGCACCCTTCGGGTACGGAACTCTATTCAGCTTATATCTTTATGGGATTTCTAAACTAGATTCGACACATATGAATTTTACACATTCTTTAACATGTGAACAACCTAGCTTAAATAGTCTGAATTCGCAACTGCGATGAGTAATGTCGGTTGATTCTGTAAAAACCACACCGTGAGATATTGAGTGAAATGAGATGTTGTTCTACTTAATGCTAGTCTCATACTACTCGTAATCATACTACTGCTGTCATATACATGAAAAAAAAACAGCTGTTCCCTACATTTTGACGAGTTACGCAAGCATATTGTATGGAACAACTAATTTATTTTTCGCGATTTTAGACTTGTTCCCATAGTAAAAGTTGTTCATAATTATAAGTACAATGACTACTTCAAATATTGCCCATTAATTCAATTTCACCCTGTATATTAAGTCAATGGTGTGGTCGGCCAGCCATACCTAATAAGACTTCATTTCAGTACTATTATTTATTCTGTGCTGCATCGCATCTGAATCGCACTACTGCTCGTCCCTTCTTTGTACGAATATCCTTCTTCACCCAGCATAAACTGGTGTCGTAAGTAGAAGCTCAAAAACTCAGCAGTTAGAGGCTTTTGGTCTAGTCCCACGAATTAATTTCTGCTATAAACTTATCGTCCAATCCAAGGTCACAATTGTCCGGTTGTGTTTCCGTCTGTGCGTCACTTCAAAGTACTTATTTTGTCAATCTTTAACTTCGCAATGTCGTGATCTACAATCTGTTCCATTTAATATAATTATAATCTAATAATAGACAAGATTGGTTCTATTGATTATTTTCTCCTCAAATTATGGTGGATTATGACTAGTAATGGTGATTTTGTCGTGGTGGTCAAAAAGGTTATTGTCAAGCTTTTTTGTAGCTTTATTTATAAATTCTTAGATACTTTATCGGTAGACATTTTATGTTTTAATTTTAAGATGGTGACATACATTATCAGCCTATAATATTTCCACAGTTGAGAAACAAGCCTCCTCTCTTCGAGAGGAAGAGGGCTGTATCTACCACGTGGGTCCAGTGCGGGTTGGTAGATGTCATATCGCTTGGAATTATTAGTTCTGGGACATGCCAGTTTCCTCACGAGGCCCTCAGGTTGGCACAACACTTCCAATAACGAACAGCAGCGACCAATTAGATCTTAACTTTGATGGCTTGGGAAAGCTAAAAGCCACTTTTTATAAATGTCTGCCCGATTAGCCTCAGTTTCATATTCTGTAATAAGTTTTATAATAAGTTAGTATTAAGTGTTTTTCGATTTGATATTTTCCAAATTTTATGTACTTAATTTTGATTTAAGTATGTTTTAGTATTAAGTATTTTTAAACTAGCAATTTTTTTTTGTTTTTGTACAACTTCAAGCATGCGGAGTTTACCTATAAGAGATTGTTACACCACTTTTTTAATTTATCCAGCATGTGGTCTTAAGCGTAATTACTGTGTGTAAACAATTGTTGGTAAACCAAAATAAATAAATAAATAACAGAAAAACAATCTGAAATCGCTCTAAATGTTCAGTACCTACTGTAAGTAAGTTTATATTTATTGAGGATGAGAAATCATCAAATGACTCCTCTTGCTCGCGGTGGAGCGGAAGGGAGTGTCAGACTTTTACTGACTAAAACCCATCCATGTTCCTTTCTTAGCCCTTTATGTTCCGGGGTAGTGGTAACCCTTTCGGAAAATCCCGCTGACCCGGCAGGGCTGTAAGTAAGTCTAGCTTGACACTATTAGTTCATTGAGGAGTAGGTACGGTGTATTTAGTTCCCACGCCCCGTCACCTAAGTTTTTGTCGATAGCTTCGGCTAAATCGTGATCTATAGAGTCACATTCGTGCTGCCAGTTTTTGTTATAAAAATATTTGCCTTTTCATTTGTTTCCTTGTACAGGATAAACTAATGACTATGACTAGCTTTTTCTTATTTTTGACACTATCTGCTACTGGCACTCATCGTAAGTTTATCAAAAAGTCTTGATTTTGCACGGTTCATAGATACCTACTACTCTGCCTACACCTTCGGGGATTTCAAGAGTTACAGCATAATATGTTAAATAGAAAATAATGTGTACTCAGAGATTATTTAAAATGGCCAACTTTACTGAAAGATGCAATATTTTGTACAAATATTAAAACAAATCAGTCATTCCAGCAGCTCTACTTATAGCGATCATAAAGAAGGTAGTTATTTAATTGAGGAAGACGTCCATCAACATCCTTTTATGTCAATTATACGTCATAATTTCAGATAGGTAGGTAACCATAATGTAAAATCAGACTACCTTATTTATAAGTAATAATTGCCTGTAATTATTAATACAAAGATTTTTCTGCATTAAATACATGAATTTAATAACAGTTTCCGTATTGTCTGTAAATATTAAGGCCGCTGATGCGTTTAGGTATTAGTCACACAGTTAAAAAATTAGACACAATTAAACTGGTTCTCGCCAAACAAATAAGATAATAATGTATACCTGTGCATAAATGCAGCTTAGAAAAAACAACATAAATTGGCGCCAATGTTAGCGACAGCAATGACACATGTCAAGCAAAACAAACCAAGGCAACGGCCATTGGTTATTCAGCCAGTAAAATGTTACGATAACGTGCTGCGTTCCGAAACCGAATCGAATAACTTTGCCGCGGGCCGCATCGCAAATAAAACAGTACAAACTTACTATTACTCACACGAAACTAAAAAAGAAACCTTATAATGGCGTGATAAAGGTCGTTTTGCAGCAAAAAGAGAATGTTTATCAACACAGTTGCTTTACATGCAAGTTGCCTCAACGTATGACTTGTTCCAGATATGTCAAGGACTGTTGTTTTGTAAAAATACTTTCTTTCAATACTTATCTTTGCAAATACGCCGATAAAATCTCCAATGGAATTTGTTTTTTTCCACTGCATACTATGAAACGCTTTTGATACATCAGGCGAGATGGTAGGGGGATATATTATAGAATAAAGATTTCTTCAGTTTGTTCGATCCTCTGTTTAGTACCTAGGCTTTGTATGTTTGTATTTGATCTCCTCCTTCATCCTCATGGTTGATGATGATGCGCAGTGCACTATGGAGTAGTTTATGCTCGGAGTTTCTTTGAAGGATAAAATCAGAAATGAAATTATCGGGAAATGAACCTGAGTAACCGACATAGCATGTAGAGTTAGCAAACAAAAGTGGCCGTGGCCATCTTTGTCAAATCACCGTAGCCGGTGGAGTAAACGAGTCCTGGAGTGGGGACAGCGTATCGACAAGCGTAATTTGGGACACCCCTCTGCTAGATGGACTTCATGAATGTGGCTGGGACAGGCTGGTTGCAGAAGAGCACATAAGAACAAGCCAGCCTGTAAGAAGCCTAATAATGACCAGCAGTATGATGTGGTCAGTGATGACTTACGCTGTCTATTCATTCAATTTTTTAAAACCCAACTAGTTACCAAGAAATACAAATTCAATTACATGAAATAAAAGACACTCAAACGTTATCGATCTTAAAAAAAATAAACTAAAAGAACACACCATTTCATTCTCATGTTCCAACTAATGGAACATTAGGTGCACTTTACTACATATTTCCTAAAAATCTCCGATTGTTTCCACAATTACCTAACTTAATAAACGACTCAATGCATCTCTTGAACACTATCTGTAAGCAAACAGATGTGATGCGTGTGCGCATTGTTCACACAACGGATGTTGCGGTATAAAGAATAGGCGCACATTTGTATCGTTTCGCTTTGGTTTCTCCTTGAAACAGTAACAGTCATCATCATCTACGTCGTCTTTTCCCAATAAGAAAGAGTATTAGGATAAAAAACACAGACCTCAACCGTAAACGTAAATGTTTAAGTAATCGTACAAACCTACTTACAGAATTTTTTTTTTTTCCAACTTGTGGTCGGCTTCCAGTGTTACCGTATGCAGATGAATACCAATATTTTACATGGAGGGCGTGCCTATTTGGAACCCACAAGCCAGTAACTGGGTAACATAACATGACACCTATTGATAAGACCGGTTGCCTTCCCATTGATACTGATAATTGTTCGTTATGTTATAATGCTTTTTGTATGATGAGCAAAATTTAAAAACAACGTAGACTTTCGTCATGGTTTAAAGAAAAACACTATAAGTATCAGAGTAAGATAGGCAAGTGTTAACCTCATTCCGCTGAAGCACGTTCACTGCTGCATATGGACTTCTCCTGTACATCACCACAGCATGGTCCTTGGCTTATTGCATTCAGCATCTCTCTGCTATCTTCATCAGGCCATTGGTCCAGCTATCACGTAAACTTTTCGAATGAGACCATTTAGTGTAGCCAGTATTGTACCACCTTTCTATATTTCTTTATTTTAACTTTTCGCACACAATAAAGGTACAAAAGCAGATTTAATGCCTTAGGCATGGCAGGTGCTTTAAAGAACTGTTAAGCAATTTGTCGAGCTTGTCCAGGAAAACCGCATTCAAGTCGAAGTAGCACACGTCACCATAGTCGATGATAGGATTATCCCAAGGTCTGCACAAGCATAGTTTTTGTCTTAGCGGGCAAAAAGTTTCTTAGACGATACAGCGATCGCAAAGTACCATTGACCCTTTGACTAACACTAGCGACATGGCGTTGCCCGCTAAGTGTCGAGTCAAGATCCAAACCGAGGTTTTTCACAGTAGGGGTGGTGGGTATGGCGGTACCATTAAAAATAAGAATAATAATAATAATAATAATAATAATAAACTCACACTTATAGACCTGAAAGACTCTATTTACATAACACTCCAAAAAGCCGCAATTTTAAACACCTGCAGAATAGTAAGAAAGTTCATGCAAATTGAGGAAAATGAAATCAGTCACACTAACACACAGACAACTAATCATTAAAAACAAATCACAACACATACTCTACATTGACTTGGCTTGGGCCCGTTAATGTAGTTGAAACTAGCCAAAGAGCTAAGAAACAAAATTTGTTTACCGAAAATAATAATAATAATATCCTTGGACATTTCACACAACGCCATATCGTCCCAAGCTAAGCAACCGATAGATAATAAGAGGCGAAAGAGAGCTAAGCATCACGCTATCTATCATGCGCGAGCTACCAATCATAATGGCCTAACACTTCGAGGGGTTTACTGACACCCCAAAACTGTCAGACCACTTTTTGATAGCATCCAAGTCTCGGTTTACATCTGCTATAGCGTCTGATAAGCCTTCTACCCGTGCAGCTGTATACAATAGAAGAACATCAGCGTAAAGGTGATAAACGACAACAACAACAATGGGTTATAAAATTAATGAAGATGGAGAATAACAATGGAGAAAGAATACCGCCTTGTGGAACACCAGCATAGACGAGCTCTCATCAACGCGTTCCGACTGCTGGCGTCCCTGATGATAAGAAGAGAACCATTCCAGGGCCTCGAACGAAATCATAAGATGAGAAAGGATAGAAAGGAGAATATCATAATCTTACGAGTATATATAAAATTCTCGTGTCACAATGTTCGTTCCCGTACTCCTCCGAATCGGCTTGACCGATTTTTATGAAATTTCATATGCATATTCAGTAGGTCTGAGAATCGGCTACTATCTATTTTTCATACCCCTAGGTAGGTAGGGTAGGTAGGGTACGTCGTGTAGGTAGTGTAGGTAGGGTAGGTGGGGTAGGTAGGGTAGGTAGGGTGGGTAGGCTAGATAGGGTGGGTAGGGTAGATAGGGTAGGTAGGGTAGGTAGGTAAGGTAGGTGGGGTAGGTAGGAATGATAGGTAGGTATCATAGTTAAGGCAGGACGACGTCTGCCGGGTCAGCTAGTATGTATATAAATCTTAGATGGCATTATTTGCAACAATGACATAAAATATCTCTGGGAATAATGTATGCGTAGTTAGAATTAGAAAGATCAGTTTGTTTCTCTTCTCTGAGATTAATAAATTATCACAGTGTATTGTTATTTTAACAGAGCAGAAGGACGCTGCTCTTTCATTCCATCTGCGTAGTTTGTGCATATATAAACCTTCATTTACGCAACACAATGACATCGTTGGTCACAGTAACTCTATAAGCCTTAAGGTCATGAATAGCAATGCACTAAAACTGTTTCAAAGTCCATTGCTTCATTCATTGTACAAGGCATCCTTCAAATATTATTAGTAGTCAGTCAATGTATTAAGAAAAACCATTAACAAACATTGGCTGTAAGCCAATTACGTACAAGACTTAACTATTTATTTATCTTCACAAAGGGATTGAAAAAATGTTTTGTTACTAAGAGGAAATTGCAAAACGATTACTATAAAAATAAAAGTAAACAAAATAAGTTAAAATACACTACATATAGTAAAATATTAAGAAAATGCGTAGTAAGCACTCAAAGCACTAAAAATAAACAAATTATAGAAAAAGCTAAAAATAAGGGTAAAGCCACATGGAAAATTGTAAATGAACGCCTAAAACAAAACAATGCAACCAACGAAATCAAGAAAATTTCGGATGGGAGATGCATGCTAAAGAGTGGCGATGACATTGCAACACACCTCAATAATTTTTTTATAAACATCGCAAAACCGAAAACTGCTGAGAAGCCAAAAAAAAATTCGGTAATGGGAAGAAATTTAGCAAATTCCATCTACCTTGAACCAGTTGATAATATTGACGTTTATAAAATAACAATGGAGTTACGAAATACGAATTCCGCTGGGTATGATGGCATTACAACAAAATTGTTAAAGCAGAATATATTTGCTATACTAAGGCCGTTAACCTACCTCATAAATCTGTCTTTGGAAAACGGTATTTTCCCTGATGCGCTAAAATTCTCCGTCGTAAAACCATTACATAAAAAAGGTTTGAAAACTGAAGCGGGTAATTACAGACCAATCACTTTGGTACCGATTCTATCCAAGATACTTGAGAAAGTGATGTGTATAAGGCTTACGAAGTTTTTTGAGAAAAATGAAATAATAAGTAAACAACAAAACGGTTTTATGAAAAACAAATCCACTACCCTAGCATGTTTTAATTTGATTAAAGAAATAATCAGCTCAGTAGACAAAAAAAAAATTCCTATAGCTGTATTTCTTGACATGAGCAAAGCCTTTGACATGGTATGCCATGATAAATTACTAAATAAATTAGAACAATACGGTATTAGAGGCCCTGCCTACAACTGGTTTGAAAGCTACCTAAGAGGTCGAAAACAATGCACAGAGGTTGTAAAAATGTGCCCGGAGACTAACACTCAGGTAACCTATAGGTCTCCATATTTAATAAATCAATATGGCGTACCGCAAGGGACTGTGCTTGCCCCGATATTGTTTATAGCATACATTAATGAATTACCAGAATCAACGGACCAGTACATTGTATTATTTGCAGACGACACAACTGTTTTAACTAAAGAGGCCACTATTGAACAGGCAGTAAATGTCACCAATAAAGCTTTAAATGACATACATGACTGGCTTACTTTAAATAATTTAGAAATAAACACTGACAAAACGAAATTTATGAGATACTTGACATATAATAATAAAAGTAATAAAACGGACACAATAGATTTGCAAATAAAATATAATAATAATATTATTGATGAAGTAAATGACATAAAATTTCTAGGAATAAATATTGACAGTTTCTGTAATTGGAAATCTCATGTTGATATTGTTTGTAAAAAAGTTCACAAATTTGTATATGCACTTCGCAAAATAAAAAACATTACAAATACAGAAACAGCATTAATGGTATATCACAGTCATGTATGCTCAGTACTGAGATATGGGATAATCATTTGGGGAAATTCTACAGATGCCCAGAGAGCATTTATAGCCCAGAAAAAATGCATTAGGTCAATTTATGGTCTTAAATGGACCGATTCGTGCCGACCAATATTTTCAGACAAGCGTTTACTCACACTTCCATCCATATATGTTTCTGAAATGTGCAAATTTGTCAGAAACCACATATCGCTTTTTGAGCTGGACGATAAAGCTCCACTTAAAAGGAAAATAGTACAAAAACCTTTAATAATGCCTCGAAGTAGATTAAAGCTATGTAACAAAAATTGCTACATCATGGCGGTGAAAATTTATAATAAACTACCCGAAAAATTAAGAAATTTGAATAACTTAGAGTTTAGTAGAACACTATACAATTGGCTTTGTGACAGATGTTTTTATTCAATAGATGACTATTTAAACTTCAAATTGACATAACGACATAATTATTTAAAACGTAAATTTATTGACATTGTTTCTATAATATAATTGACTGTCTTGACTATAACAAATGTAACAAACTAATGTACTTTATATTTTAATTTAATGTAATTAATTTAATGAAACTAGCAAAGCATGTCTATAAAACAAAAATATTTGCACGGCTATTAAGTCGAATATAGTGAGACTTTATTTATTTTACCATGTATGTACCTATATTTTCGCAAATAAATAAATCATTCATTCATTCATTCAACGGTATCTTTATTTAAACGATATTGAATACAAATCTGTCGCTGCATAAAAACTTCTTTCAAGATATCATCTTGACATTACCAACTGACAGAGGGACCATTTAAAACGAAAACTCACTTGTCCAATATGCCATCAAACAAAGCGTGAACAAATTCTGACCAAATTTTAGTTTATTGAATCAAAGCCAGCCGACCGGCTTTCAAATGCTATAATGGCAGCCTAAGCTATCATAAAAATAGGAATAAAATTCCATTTTCTGTGCAGTAATGATGATACGGTGAATAAACCTAAACCTTATCATGGGTAAGAAATCAGGTGGATGGGACTTCTGCGGTGGTAGAAAACCCGACGGCTGTAAGAAGCACTTTAGGCAGATGGCGACGAAGCTTCTGCACGGGGACAGAAGGGACAAGTATGCGTTACAGCTGCCCACTGTGGTCGCTATGACCGGCGCTCTGGTCGTCATCGCTATTGTTTTTAGATCCCTATACTTGATGTTTATCAAATCGGAAACTAGATAAAGGCACGATTAATGGGTAACTTGAATTTATTAGAAATTGTGAATGTCAGAAGTTTGTGGTCGCGTATCGGCAAGCGTAGGGTGGGACGCCCCAGCTGGACGGATCAACGACCTTAAAAAGGTGGCTGGCACAGACTGGAAGCGGAAAGCGGTGGACAGAGTGTTATGGCGCAGCCTGAGAGCGGCCTAAGTCCAGTCGTGGACTGCGATAGGCTGGGTTGATAGTTGCTTTTTTATATATTCCAAGTGCAAGACTTTCCTACATCCTTTCCATGTCACTTTCAATTAATATATAATATATATCCTTTGTTTCAGAATGTTATTTAAGCTCTGGAAATATGAGCAATTTTACGAAGGTGATTAAATAATTACCGTTTTCCGAACAAAGCAGACACGCCTGTACAGGTTTAAAAAATCGATCCACATGGGAAACCATTGGCGCAGAGGAGGACAAAAAGGAGCCTTACAACAATATTACAACGACGTGACGAAGAACCAGCTGACAAGTGACGTCATTATTATTAGCGGGGTGGTTCTGTTCATCGTTATCATGGGCCTGCATAAGCTTTACCTTAAGTACAAGGCCCCAGTCACTCTTAGGGTTGCTCCGAGTGTTACTTAGTAGTCACTAATTACATACATTTTGGATTCATGTTTTGCGTTTAACTTCGCAGTTTATTTTACTCTAAAATCAAATCAAAATATTTTATTTAAATTGTCGCACTTATGGAACGTCAGAAGCTAGGTGCACGGTTCCAATTGGTTCAGCGGGATTGTCCGAAAGAAACATAAAGGGCTAAGGAAGGAACATAGAAGATGAGTTTTAGTCAAGAGTCTCACAATTCCTTCTGCTCCACCCAGAGCGGGATCATTTGATGATTTCCCACCCTCAAAAAAAGGGTTCCAATTGGTCGTTTCCTATGGAAAAGAGTTAGCAAGAAACTTCACGGTCACTCTTTAAATTGAAAGTAATTGAATTTTAAATTATTTCCATATGGATTGCTGGTTTGGATTGGGACGAGTCACTGTCTGACGATCTTTTAACAGATTCCAACATTTCTTATAATTTGTATGCGTGATCGGAATGTGTTTTATGAGTTGTGATGCTTCACCAGACAACTGAGATCTTAAATAATGTAAACGTTGCACATCATCAAGAGATTGATTACTATCAATTAGTGACAAAAACAAATCTCTAAACGTTGTCCATTCCTGATATTTGCCACTAAAACCAGGAATTGTTATTTTAGGCAATTTACCAATTGACATCATTTTCGGTTGGCTATGGTCTGGCGAGACACGTCATTACAGAAAGTTGGGGTTTTGGTAAAGCATTTTTAACTCCACTTAATAATTGATGAAAATGTCCATAATCTGTTCAAACACATCATTTTTGATGTAACTGGTTGCACTCAATTCACTATCTTGGAAGTTAACCAAAAGCTCTTCATGTTTTCTTGTAAAATCTTCAAACAGTTTATCCAATATTTCCAAACGTGCGTCCACATATTCCTGATTTATTTTCTCTTTTGGAGATTTTTTGAAGTTTACCAGCCCTTTCTGGATACGCCCTTTAATACCGTCCAACAGCCTCAACTTAGCCTCCATGATTCCAAATAGGGGTACTTCGTTAGCAAATAATTGGATAAGTTAAATTTCCTAAGTGCGTTTTTAGAATTCCCCAAGTGTCGGAATGTCCGAATTTTTCTAAGTGTTTGAACTGAGTTTTATTCTAGGTGAAATCGGGCATAGATTCGGGGTCACTTCACTTTTTGGCTAATTATTCCCAAGTCCCAAGTTTCTTCAAATTTTTCTAAGTGTTTGAAGAAAGTTTTACACTTGGAACTGTTAATTAAATAAATGTACTCACAGTTTTTATGTTGCACTTTGATCACTGAAACCACTTTCCTATAACGCTCCACTTGGCTCCGCCGACCTCGCCTTGGTCAACTTCGTGGCCGCCGCTCCGCTCAGCTCCTCACTTCCTAACTCTCATCTCCGACGCCAGAGGGCTTTTCTGGCTTTTTCTTAAAAGCCGATCCGGCTCGAAGGACCTTATGATCATAGAAGATCTATGTTGGCCTTTTTTGTCGGCGAGTATGTAGGGAGTTAATTTAAAACACGTACTCAGAACGAAGACATATAATAATTTTTTTTTTTTTTGATATGGCGTCTCGCAGATCAGCCTAGGGAGGCTGTTGACTGCTTAACCGGACAATCCTGTGGTGGCCAAAAATTACTTTAAGGCCCCCAGCCAGGGCTTACAAACTAAGGATGAAATTAAATGTACGCTCACTAAGGGCACCCCCTGTGGGGTTCGGGCCTAGGCTTAGTGCGTCATTGGGAGAGAGCAACAGGGGTTGGCTGGGTCGATATTATTTGGGGAATTTTAACGTTACATGCTCAGCGGCGCGGGCTGGCTTGTCGAGCAAGGGTCGGGCGGTATTTCTACTGGGGGTCGCGGAGGGCCTCGTCGGCGGGGCCGGGGACGATTATGCGGTTTGTATTTGTTTTTCCTGACTTTCCTAATTGTACTTGTGGCCCTACTACTTCTACTACTCAGCACGGAGTGGAGCCTTCCGAGGGCGAACGCGGCGCGTGAGCGTACCGTCGTTATATGCCCTCTGAAGGAAAGGCGTCTGTCTAGGGTGACACCCAGGTATTTGGCTTGCTTCTCCCAAGAGATTGGCTTGCCAAACGTGGTGATCGGTCTGGGGACATATATTTAAAATTTCGGAGGTCTCTTATACTTCGCGCGGTAACGAAACCATAGCGCGAATTTAAACCGGTCAACGCCATCTATCGAACCATGAGGTAAACTTACAATACAATATTATTATAAAGAGATATCTTCCATATGGCGTTAACAACAGTGTTAATCCGTATGGGTGGAGTAGGCGGTCTAGGCGTGTGTCAACAAGTAGCTAGTACCTCTTTCATTATGTGATTAAAGGCTCTTCACAGGCGTGACTTGCTACGACTTCATAACATAGCGCACAGTAGGTACAGTCGCCAGCACATCTAGTTACCACAATCTATTTTTTTTCTCAATCGATTTTGAACTTAAAAATCAACGTACTAAGGTTTAAAATCATTTGGATACATTTGACAGATTGGTATAATTTGATGCGCTGGCGAGCGTACATACAGGTGGCGGAAAAGTCCGAATGGGGTCGCAACTACTTTGTTTATAAAATGTATTGCTTTCAGATTTAATAAAATAAAACTCATTGAGATATTTTCGCGTTAGTTTCAAATATTAATTTCTTATTTTACTAATAAGGTTGGGCTGTAATCCTACACGCGGACCCAGTGCGGGTAGGTTAGAAGTCAATTATTGTCTTCAAATTTTTGGTCAAAGAACCCCATGCTTTTCTTCAACATTTTGAGAGCAATGGTGATGAGTTATCCATACTATATAATATTATAAATGCGAAAGTAACTCTGTCTGTCTGTCTGTTACCTTTTCACGCCTAAACCACCCAACCGATTTTGCTGAAATTTGGTATGTAGATAGTTTGCATTCATGAGAAGGACATAGGCATATTATTATTATTATTTTTTTATTTTTTTTATTGCACATTATAGGTAGGGTAGGTAGGGTAGGTAGGGTAGGTAGGGTAGGTAGGGTAGGTAGGGTAGGTAGGGTAGGTAGGGTAGGTAGGGTAGGTAGGGTAGGTAGGGTAGGTAGGGTAGGTAGGGTAGGTAGGGTAGGTAGGGTAGGTAGGGTAGGTAGGGTAGGTAGGGTAGGTAGGTAGGCAGAGTAGGTAGGTAGGTAGGTAGGGTAGGTAGGTAGGTAGGGTAGGTAGGGTGGGTAGGTAGGGTAGGTAGGTAGGGTGGGTAGGTAGGGTAGGTAGGTAGGGTGGGTAGGTAGGGTAGGTAGGGTAGGTAGGGTAGGTAGGGTAGGTAGGGTAGGTAGGGTAGGTAGGGTAGGTAGGGTAGGTAGGGTAGGTAGGGTAGGTAGGGTAGGTAGGGTAGGTAGGGTAGGTAGGGTAGGTAGGGTAGGTAGGGTAGGTAGGGTAGGTAGGGTAGGTAGGGTAGGTAGGGTAAGTAAGGTAGGTATCATAGTTAAGACAGGACAACGTCTGTCGGGTCAGCTAGTTAAATATAAACAAAGAAAATCGCCTGTCTCACGACTCGAACTCACGACCTATAACTCGTTATTCGTTACCACTGAGTCACCACCGCTCTCCAAGGAGCACTATGCTATTACACAACAAATAAAATGACAAAACTAATAGGACATCATGAATGACACGACTCTTCATACAACGCTGTCGTCAACAGTGTTTCGTTGGCGTACGGGTCATAAATAATGCGTTTTAATTAATGTACTTCGTAAGTGATGTGTCGACACGAACACTAGCATCTTCTAATTATGTACTTACTGCTGTTTCAACAGGCAGCGGTAAGGTTGGGAGTCGAGAAGCTACTCCATGATTAGAGTTCGGCAGGTTTTTGAATTGGTTCTTCTCATCTGACCTTAAGGGATCTTATTATTCCAGTAATAAGCGATGATGTAATTGTCAAAATAAATCGTTAAAAATTCAATGAAATCCAATGTGGTCCTTGCTTGAAAACTTGGTAAGTTCCAATAATTACTTTTTTTATTTCGACCAGGGAATCGCTAGGATGTTGGCCTAGGAAAAATATCACTTTACCCGGCGTATATAGTATAATCATAATCAGCCTATATCGTTTCCAATGCTGGGACTCAGGCTTCCTCTCGGCGAGAAGAAGCAGGCCGTTATCCACTACGTTGGCTCAGTGCTAGTGTCAGTGTAGGCTGGTAGATGCCACATGCCTTCAATTTTTTGGTTCTAGACCATGGCGGTTTCCCCACTATGTTTCCTTTACCATTTTTTAGAACAGTGATGATGAAACAACACCAAATTATAGGCTGTCTGGGTTCGAATCTTCGACCAATAACTTTGTTACCATTGGGCCACCAATGCTCAGAAGTAACTATTAATTTGTTGTTTGTACAGTCAACCGAACGACAGATGTTACACTTTGTCCTTGAACTAGCCTAGTAGCGTAGTACACTAGTTTTATCGAAATCGTGTCCAGCTTATACTGACTTTGTTCGGCCCACTGTACGTGTAGCAGAGAACATCAGACCTTCGTTTTCGAGTTGTTTATTTATTTTAACTTTTCGCACACAATAATGGTAGAAAGGCGGTCTTAATGCCTTAGGCATTCTACCAGTGAACCAGGAGTGGTGGAGAGATTAGATCGTAGGTGCTTTAAAGAGTAGGAACATACAAAACAAGTTGTTTTCAGTTTTAACCATATTTATTTGATTGATCATACACTTTTAAGTTTTCCTGATACGCCTTCTTTAGCGTAAAATTCTATAAAAACATCCATTAGTAATACATACCTGTTTATAAAACATTCCGCCTTATAAAGATTAGATCTCACGAAATCCTTGAACTTTAGTTAACTTCATACATCCTGAAATAAAAGCTAGTTTTAATCAGTAATTAAGCATTATATGCCGACGTGTAGGAGACTGAATGTTTTGTTACTTCCTAAATCATTTAAATTTTCGGACAGATGACGCTAAAAATTCAAAGGAATATGAGACTGATTTCGTAGAAGAATTTTGTAGGTAAGTGTATGACCGTTAAATTAATTCTTGAAGTAAAGTTGAACATGTATTATTACTAAAAAAACTCCTGAAACTTCAGGACCTGAACCTCCGCCTCGATTACAATATCATCTGCCTAGCTTTTTCCCAACTATGTTGGGGTCGGCTTCCAGTCTAACCGGATGCAGATGAATACCAGTATTTTACATGGAGCGACTGCCTATCTGACAATCACAACCCAGTAACTGATAAATACGATACCCCTTGGTAAAACTGGCTGTCAGATTTTCGGGCTTCTGACGACCCGTAACGACTGTCAAAGATGCACAAATACTTAACAGCCGAGACCAACGGCTCAACATGCTTTCCGAGGCACGGAGGAGTCTCGGTATGTAGAGATGGTCACCCATCCAAGGCCAACCCCAGCAAACGTAGCTTAACCTGACGGATCGACCTGTGCTGCTGTTAGTACTTAGCCACGAGCTCCTACATTACAATAATACTGCTATAAGAGCTGGTGACTGGTGGTCGGCCCGCAGCTGTATGATCACGTAGTCTTAGGTGTCCTACTCTTTGCATACCCTTCATAGAGGCTGTTATGAAGGATTTGAAACTAGCAAAAACAAGGAAATTCGGTGCAAGCAAAGCTAAAACAATAACATTTAGTGGCTAAACCTTTGCACACTAACCATTTACATCACAAAATTTTCTTTGATCCTTTGAATTATTAATAGATAGATACACAGCAGAATATCTGGCCCCAGCATTCGCTGCAATAGATGCCCAACAAACCAATGACAAACGCCACACCTCAACACACCATTTAAAATTGTTAATTACAAGCTACATTCGAATTCGTATCAACCACACAATTAGGCCAACAATCCTTCATAACATAATCTAACAATCTCGGTACAAATGGTCAACCTTTCGTCGAGTAGTAATTGTTTTAGCACGGAGCGAAAGGTCGCGGGTCAAGGTGCCCACCGATGGGCATTGTTCGATTAATCTGATCAGCTGAGGTCACTTCCCGATGACTTCAGTCGAAACTGATCGAATTGCTCGATAGGTAGGTGGTCTATATCACAGAACAGATAATTATCTTTTCTGTGGTCTAGGTATATACTGAAGTTGTGAAAGAATTTAGTGAGAGGCTTTTGAATTGGAGCGACAAGGGCGCAGTTGGGAAAGCTAAGTGACTAATTGGACTTTATTATTAGGCTCTTCAACAATGAGAAGACTGTAACAATTTGTACATCGCAAACTTAAGTCTAAGAGCCTTCTTAGTTATAAAAAGCACAGCATGCACTACAATATGCTCAGATTAACACGATATTCATTACGATCTAAGTTGAACATTACAATAAATTAAATAGATTAGATTAAATTTAAATTTTACCACTGAAAAAGAAACGCGATTATCGCATAAACTCAGTTTAAGGGCTGTCTTATTAATATGGCGTATTAATACGGCACCAGGCAATCTCAATTTATATCAGGCCATAACTCAGCTACGAGCATAATTGTTTCTCAGTACGAGTATGATATTGAAAACGTTTTAAGCGTCCATCGTCCTTAGTTCCACTAATATGCAGGTTGGTAGGTATTACAACTACCTAGTAGCACGCAGGACAGGGAGATAGTAGCCCATCGTTTGCGGATCTTGTGTTCCGCAACTGAGTACAAGAGTAACGGTGGAGTTTCTTGCCCATTCTTCTCCACACGAAACTACCTTTTGGAAGGGGTGACTAGAATCAATTCTATTACTTGTTTATTTTGACGTTCAAAAGTGCCTTACATGTGCCTATTTGAAATAAATAATTTGACTTTGACTTTATATCTGTATTCAAGTCATTGAAAAATACCTACTGCCTTTTCAAATCCACAAATCGCTTGAAAAGTTCTATAAGGAAAGTTTGAGCGAACTTGAATTTCGAGCAGGTATGATGAAGAAAGCTGTAGAGTTAAACAAGAAGTATGGTAATATTCTATCATGTTTACATGCATATTTATTCTCTAAACGACCTTCTGCCCGCGGCTTTGTCCGCGCCGTGGATGTCGGAAATCATCCCTAAGGAACGTTCTACCGGGATAAGTCATATGCGTTAATTCTGATCATAAACTACCTCTATATCAAATTTCATCCAGATCCGTTCAGCCGTTTGAGCGTGAAGGACGGACAAACATACAAACTCACACACACACTTTCGCCTTTATAATATTAGTGTGATAGAAATCCCCATCTAAACAAGATTCCCGGTAATAATACGCCGTAATATCTATAAAATAAACAATCAATCCATATTAAATTCTATAGAACCTGTGCTGATAATATCTTTAACCTTTACATTTATATGAACTTTACAATATAACGGACATTATGTCTTTATAATATGCATTATGACTACATGCTGCTTGAGTGTGTAGGTACAAAAATCTGACTTTTGCTGCTGCCTTTACAAGCTGAAAATCCTGCCCAGAGAATAGAAGAGAGCTGCCGAAGGAAGAGACGACTCCTCGCCACATCCATAATCATATATCATAAAAACAGCTAGTCTCCGTGAGACTAGCTGTTTTTATGATTAATTAACAATTATATGATAAATTAACAATTATAACTAAAAATGTCAGCCAGTCTTACCAAGGGGTATCGTAGCACCCAGTTACTGGGTTGTGGAGGCCAGATAGGTAGTCGCTCCTTGTAAAATACTGGTATTCAGCTGCATCCGGGTAGACTGGAAACCGACCCCAACATATTTGGGAAAAAGGCTAGGCAGATGATGAACGAAAAATGACAAAAAGGAACTCATGCAAAAAACTTTGGCACTTTTCACCAATCCTCCACCTCGATGAATAACCAGATAATATTACATTTCAAAGCAGTCGTGGAAACCTAAAGAACTGTCTGCTTGTCCAGTATTTCTCCAAATTAAATCATATCTCATCAAAGAATATAATCATGAATATCATCTTTCTGCAGCTCCAAGGAAATGATGAGAGTCACAATTAAATATCTCTATTTCAATAATAATAAAGATAATATTATTATCTCTACAAAATTCGACTCGAAGAGGAGAAGGCTAAGGACGGACGAGTTCTTCCAACTGAACAGACAGCCGTGCTGCTGGGGAGTTTGTTGCGCCACTTCTTCTTCCCCGCTAAAGTACTAGGAAGTGGTGAAGGGTGGGCGTTTTTGAGGGACTGTCTTGTGTAATTTTGACTTTCAAAAAGTGCTGATTTTCAGCCTAATTTGAATAAATGACTTTTGATTTTGATCGGGCAACAGTAGCTTGATTTGAAGAGTTAATCTTATATCTAGATGTCAGAAGTGTCTCGGGAACTTCTACACGGAAAATATTTAAAAGCACAACATAACGCGCATAGAGTTTAGGTACCATATCTTTTTGCATACCACAAACCAAGCCTGCCTTATAGACATAGCCCCAAAATCTATTACCATTGTGCCCAAACCGTAAATGCTTGTAAAACACGATCACAAGAACGCAACCAGTCCATTCATCTGGCTAAACCTCGTTAGGTCAAGGCTCCTAATATTAATAGCAGTCTTTTGTCCGGCCTCACCATTCGTCATGTTTTGACAACTCACACGCAGCCCGTCAAAGGTTAATATTTAATACTAACCGGTTAGTTACTAACTCTTTATTATGGTATTTGTATTGTTCTGAGAAATGCGGGGTTTTGCCTTGATATGTTTGGTATCTTTATGTTAACGTGATCTAGTTCGATTTGGCGTGTAGCTTAGATTGATTGAATGCGTGCTTTCTTATAGCAGTTCCGTTTGGTACCAACCTACCTATGGATGGTTACAAGCCACGGGCAAATAGCGAACGTTCTGTAGAGTTCTGAGAGAGAGAGAAGTTCTTCGGCTCATTTTCACGTTTTCGCCTCTACTTTACACTAGCTACGCGTCTTCGTGACCATTGTCTATCGTAAGCGGTTGTTCCCTGACGTTGTAAGTACCTATCGAAAGTCGTCTGTGTACAATGGCTTTTAATTAATAAATATCGCTAGCCTCAGTAATACAAAAGTCATAACTTGTAATATAATCTATATCTATAAGTCCAATTAGTCACTAAGCTTTACAAATTCGCCCTTGTCGCTCCAATCTCAAAGCGGCTCACCGAATCCTTTCACAACTAACGATTAATTTTTCATCCGATTTTGTAAAGCAAAGCACCTCTGTGAAGTTAAATAATTTAGATACTTGAAATGTCTTGCTATTTCGAAAATTGGGTGGGTATAATAAATACCCACCAACCATGCATGTTTGAGGAACTTATGGTCGCTAAACATTTTTAGTACCTATCTATGTTACTGAAAATTTTCTGAGCACGTAGCTAAGCTGTGGACTGAAATTAGCTTGCTGGTCATCCATAGGTTCAGCCGAGTTCAATAAAATAATCATTGGCAATCAAGAAAGTCTTTGGCATCATCAAGTTATTTTAAGACTTTCACCTTTTTAATTTACTTAATTTTTATTAAGTTACTCAACGCACCTGCATTCATAACTACTGCAACATTGATAACGAGTCAACCTTCACTTACATTGCACACTCACTCCATTTCCCATAATTATTTGCAACAGATCTTACTACTTGTAGATACTACAACTTTCGCAAAATTAAGGTAAAATGACATTATATTGAGTTGCTCAGTAACTGTATAGTGGTATGTGGAACAGTGTTTGTAAAGTTCACTCATCCTCCGTAGAAAATGAAAGGATCCTCCGACCAGACGGGGGTTGTGTCTGGTGGGCTACTGCCGGCTATTGTTTTTTTTTTCCTTTTGTAGGGCATCTCGCAGTTCAACTTTGGTGGTTATCACTACATAGTATCAGTGTGACGGGCAGCTTGCATTTGGCGAAGTCGACGCCGCCGCTACAACTGGTTACTTAGTAACCACTAATCTGCTAATCTTTCAGGATTAAAGTGCATTTGGAGAAAGTTGACAGTTTGGTATAACTTGATGTGCTGGCGACCGTACCTACCTGTCCAACAAGGGACATTATAAAACCCAGAATACCCAGATGCACTTTACAGGATTACCGTACCTACTTTATTTGTTCTAGATGGTGATATTATGCAAAGAAACCTATCAGTTGTATCATAACTAAATATAATATTATTATTATGATCTACGTGTCCATTTGAACGGCATGAGCGGGCCACTCTTGCACAAATAATTATATCATCATGAGTCCCTAAACGAATGTTGCCGTAAGAAAGAAAGTGATGTCCTTAACCGGAGCTACGCGCATGCGCTCTGAATGATAAGGTCGGTTGTGCCATGGATTGCCATGTGTAGTGATCGAAATTACCCTAATCTAAGTGAGTGATTGTTAATGAAATTGATAAGGAGATTGTAAAACTGTGACTGATAGTGTGAGGTTTCCTCAATTTAAAGCTTTTCAAAGATGTGGTAAGTCGTCTTTCGACTGCTGTCATCCAAAACAAATCGAGCCTTACGGGCTAACTTCATGCTAGGTATTAATAACTTAAGTAAATGCCCGTGATCCTCAAAATGGAAATCCGATTGCATTGCTGTAGTAGTAATATCTAACCTTAATCTGGATTATGAAGCTCTATAGTTTACTTACATAAAGAATTTATATCATCGTAGGGCCTTCCTCATCCTTCGTAGCAATGGCGATGACATAAGTACCTACTTAAGTCTTCGCCTATGTGACCATAACTTTATGCTTAACAGTAATGTGCCTACGTTTCACAATCCTACCACTGGTAAGTTTTAGGGGAGTGCATTAAAACTGGCAACACTGTCATTGCGTGCGCGCCGAAGGAATGCAAGGCGCACGTCTGAAATATTTGAATGTAGGTCAAAATTCGGATTAAGGTGACTAATGTAACTAATAACAATTTAATTCATAATTATTCAATACGTGTCTAGTAGATAATAAAGTTATCTAGTTAAGAATCAGGAGTAGAAAAAAAACGTTTACGGAAACAAATAACGATGTTATGTTGAAATGACCTAAACAATATGATTTTATTAGCTACTCGAGTAAATTGAAATAATGTATGAAGCTTGTATGTTTGTTACGAAAAATAAGTAAAAAATTGTTCAAAACAGCAGAGGAAATAAGTTGTCGAAGTCGCGGTGATCAATTCAGACTTTTGTACTAAATGAGCTCCCTAGATTAGCAAATATAATAAAAGCTGTCTAGCTATGTATGTACGTGTATATAATAAATTACCTAATGTATGAAAAATATTAAAATGCAGGTTATTCAAAATTAAAGTATATGAATGGATGAATGAAAATAATTTCTATAATATTAAGGATTTCTTTGAGCATAAATTATAATGTTTGTAAATTCAATTTGTATAATCGTGTAAGTATGCAAACTTACACGCTTGAATTTTAAGCAGAACATTAATGATCTTTATGTTCTGTAATACCACCATTTATACCACGTTTTACGAAAATAAATTATCTTCTTATCTTAATATTCTCTATTGCCATTTTTTGTCAAAAAATCAGTTCATACATGGCCGCAACAATACTATCACAATAATATTTTAAATTATGTTGCTGACTGCCCCTACTGTTTTAAATGTTTTGTAGTAGTTAAGTGGTTTCTGATTACTTTTCTGCAGGCGCCGATCATTCGTTTTGCCGTTCGCATTTTGATGTATTGTTAATGCACTTTTAATAAAAGTGACTTTCCTCATATCGATCCAAACATTAATTAAATAATTACTAACTTAACCTATCCAAAAAATCAAACGTCGACGACTGCAAATAAAGTTATTGAAAGAAATAAAGCTCTAGCACGGGATGGAAATAGGGTAAAAACATTTGTTAAGAAGTAATAAAATAGGTGGCGGGATGGGAGAGAGAAAGGTCCTCCCGTCCCAGCCGCCGCAGGAGACGCCCCGGGCGTCGGGAGCCACGTGACGACTCCCGGCCACCGTAGGCGCGGGCCTGCGGGCGGTGAGTAATGGGTGACTCACCGTCCGATCAGCACCAGACCCGTGCCGTACGGCGCGTATATGTTCCACGCGCGCCTCAAAGAGATGTCAGCATATGAAGGGGCCCCCCAGGGCCAAGCCTGCCGGGTAAGCGGGATTGTCCGAAAGGGTTACCGCTACCCCGGAACATAAAGGGCTACGGAAGGAGCATGGATGGGTTTTAGTCAGTAAGAGTCTGACACTCCCTTCCGCTCCACCCAGAGCGGGAGAAGTCATTGGATGATTTCCCAGCCTTAAAAAAAAAAAAAAAAAAAGAAGTAATAAAATCGAACACTAGCGTGAGTTAGTGTACGAACACGTAACTCCTAATTTATTGTATGTAATAAACATTATTTTATCCAGTCAGGCACGTGATACATAATATCCGGGAAACTAACGTTAACCGTACAAACATTATGATTCTTGAATTTTGCTGAAGAAATATAAAATAGAATTCATTGGATAATGTCAAGACATAAATTGTGATCATATTAAAGTTTTCTCTTAATTAACTTGTAGGTATACGCATTAAATTAAAAGTTATTATATTGTGCAGGTGCATTTTCCACATGAACGACATTTTCCACTGTACTGGATGTTTTTGTGGTAAATAATAGGTAGGTACTAAATTTTCAAATCAATTCATAGGTGACCAAACCTCAACCAATACCTTTGGTGAGTCTACTGCTTGAGCAGTTTCTAGTCCAACAGATTCGATTAGGGTATGGCGGTAGACGAGCTCTTTCATAAAGAGCTTTATTATGGCTATGCAATAAAGAAAACGATTGAGGTTCAAGTTATTAGCAGTGCCGGATTAAGCAAGCGTGGGACCCGTAGCAAATTATATCCAGGGGCCCTTGATCTGCTATGGGTTCTTATGTACAAAGTGCTAAAAAAGTAAGGTAAACTTAGGTAAGTGGTTCTGTTCTATGTATCGGTTCTCCACATAGAAGTGCCTTCGTAGCATCAGCACTGGCGGACCACCTTGTCTCCGACAACCTTTTCAAAATCTGATGTTTTTAAGTAAAAGCCCGTTCCGTAAGAAAACCCTGACGATGTGTAGCACCGGAAACAAAAAATGCATTTCTAAAACAGTCTGCAGCGCACTTAGCAACAAAATTGAATGAATGTGACATCAAGCAAATTCATTACACCTGTCGTACTATGGATAAATTTTTTGGAGTCACACTCCAAACAAATACTTTCAGATGGAGATTGGTTTGGTTATGCGGGGCCCCTTTTTTTGCGGGGCCCGTAGCAATTGCTACTCTCGCTATATGGTTAATCCGGCACTGGTTATTAGGTACAGAGGCCAGCACATCAAATTGCTCCAATCTGTCAGATTTCTTTGATAGTTGGTCAACTTTATCGCAAAAGGATAAGGTTCATTTTCAATTGTGAAGATTTAACAGTTTGGAATAACTTGATGTACCTACTGGCGTCTGCACATACGAGTCTCCCCTCACTTACCCCAGAAAAAACAAAACTATCGTAAATCAAAATTAAGGTTTTAAATCTGGATTCGATTCCAACCTTGGAGCATTTAGTCTAAATGCTCTAAGATTCCAACTTATTCGAGGCCAAATATTTTCTTCTCGCTCCACAAAAAGACGCCCATGGCAACACCATTTTTAAATCTTAATCAAAAATCAATGTCTACTTTTTATACATAGCAACATGAATCCTGATTGTCATCATTCACGTCAAAAGTGTAAAATTAAATTAATGGTTTCGTCCATTACACATGGAATTTAGTTTATAAATAAAGTTTTAAACTAGGCTTTGTCCTAAATAAACATTTATAACTTTCTGTGTTAATACGACACATGTGGTAAAACCCTATAGGTAGTGCTAATTTCAGTGCAGCACGAGGTTTGTTTTGCAACAATATTGTGTTCTGATTTCGCATTATTTTTTTGCGAATTAGTTGTTTATATCTTAATACTTACTGTAAAATCATAAATAAATATAATAATCAATATACTTTCTTACTAATTAGTAGTTTCATCGTCAGATACTGTAGTTAAATGTAACAAAATAGCTGATATTGTTTCCCAGGGTTGAAATTTAAGCAGTTAGGATGTCGATGCCACACAGTAGCTCAAGTACTACAAGTTCCAGCACAAAACGCAAGGAAATATACAAGTAAGTAGAAATTGACCTTAAATTGCAACAAACTTCATTGTAAACATGCTTCAGGAATCGGTATAATTATAGTTGAATGAGAAGTAAATCAAAACCACAACAGTTTGTATGATAGAAACTAACTAACAGCTTTCTGAAACTTTTTTTTGTTAATTACACTTTAAATTTTATACTAAACTCTTAAGTTAAGTACACAAATGCATACAAAGTAACATATTGTAACCTTTTCTAGCCAGGTTAGGTTCACAGTTTCAGACTTAAACTAATAAATACTTAGAAATAATCCCATAACCATTACCACTTTTACAATAAACTATAACTGGTGATATCAAGGAAGAATAACCTACTATTCTGATAATATCATAATAAATTGTTAGTATCCTACAGTTTTAGTAAAAAAAAATAATATCTACAGGTATCAGGCACCATGGCCACTGTACTCAATGAACTGGTCCGTGAGACCAGACAAACGGTTCCGCCTCGCACTTGGCAGCTTTGTTGAAGAGTACAATAACAAGGTGAGTAAGGTACTACTATATATACTTCATGGTATGAAGGCTATATTACTCATTATAACATTTGGCAAACACACTTTCAGTATTAATCCTTGTTATGACTTAAAAGAATTAATTGTATTGTAAACTAAAAAATACTAGAATTTTCATAATTGTAAATCATTCAAACTTACTTCGAGTTTTTAAAAGCAATTGAATATTTTGTCAAAACTAGATTTTATCAGAAACCTAATGTTGATCGGTAATCCTTGCTAGTCAAGTAATGTTAAAAGTCACAATAAAAATCATTCTAATAAAATTGTTTTTTAGACTGTGATATGATATTTAGCTCATTCAATCACAACTCATTATTAATTGTGCAATAAAGAGCTGCATTTTATCTACAGCAGATTCACTGATTCGTTGCTTGTAGGTACTGGCTTTCAAAAATTAGTTAATGTTTTATACACCATATTAATACGAAACTTTCCATCATCAGGTACAAATCATATCTCTAGATGAGGAGACCAGTGAGTTCAGTGCTAAGAGTACGTTCGACCACCCATACCCCACCACCAAGATAATGTGGATCCCAGACAGCAAAGGAGTGTACCCTGACTTGTTGGCCACTAGTGGTAAGTTGCATAGTGAACTTGTTTCATTCATCGTTTCTAACTGACAAAATTATTCTCAGTGCTTAATATTTCTAAAAGAACATACATTTTGATTGGGAGTTTTTTTTAACAACCAACAGCAATAGCTTATAATTATTTGTGATAGATGAAAAATGAAAAATTATAAACCTGATGGGTCAATTATTATGTATTGAATTAAATACATGTTAAAAGTTTTGTCTCAACGATGTCTTATTTTTATGAACTATCAAAACTGTTTGCATAGCTTATGCCCACGACTTCGTGTTTGTGAAAATTCTTGTCCTCTTTGTATTTTCCGTGATGTTAATTACTTATTTTCTCCTGCAGGCGACTACCTCCGCATTTGGCGCGCCGGTGAGCCCTACACACTCTTCGAGTGCGTTTTGAACAACAACAAGAACTCAGACTTTTGTGCCCCATTGACTTCGTTTGACTGGAACGAAGTGGACCCCAACCTCATCGGGACCAGCAGTATTGATACCACCTGCACCATATGGGGCCTGGAGACTGGGCAGGTCCTGGGGAGAGTGAATGAGGTGTCGGGACATGTGAAGACGCAGCTTATTGCTCATGATAAGGTAAATTAGCCAGTTATAAAGTAAAACTGATGTGGATACTTCCCTACAAAAATCACTTACTTCTTTGCAACACATAATATTTTGTCGTGAGGAAACCAGCATGTCTGAGAGATATTTCTCAACGGCATGTGAAGCTAAGTCAGAGGCTCATGGGCAGCATACAACTCTGACACCAGGTTAGTCACTAACCACACGAAAAGAAGAAAAAGAAATTTGAGTATCATTTAAGGCGCGTCATTTTACATCGCCGCGGTCGACAGAAACTAAAGAACACCTCATGCGTGCGTACTCTTCTTGCTTCACATGCACAGGTTCTTATCCTTTTATAGGTGAACATTATTTATTTATAAGCACTCCTTATAAATAAACGCGGTTCACGCGGGCGGGGGTAAGTTTTGTTCGTTTTCCTAGCAACCTCTGCCCCTTGTATTTTCTCCTATTTATATTCTCATCAATTTGTAAACCTTTTATTTTTGAGGGTGGGGAATCATCCAATGACTTCTCCCGCTCTGGATGGAACGGTGGGAGTGTCAGACTTTTACTGACTAAAGCCCATCCATGTTCCTTCCTCAGCCCTTTATGTTCCGGGTAGCAGTAACCCTTTCGTACAATCCCGCTTACCATCTCTTCGGACACTAAGTTGTTCTTTTGACCGTGTTGCTAAGAGAGCATTGGGCCTTTTGGTGGATCACAGCATTCACAGCCCACTACCTCTCTAAAAGAAGGATTGTGTCCCAATAGTAGGAACATAATATTATACTAATTACGCTTATGCTTATTACACAGGAGGTGTACGACATAGCGTTCAGCCGCGCGGGCGGCGGCCGCGACATGTTCGCGTCCGTGGGCGCGGACGGCTCCGTGCGGATGTTCGATCTGCGGCACCTGGAGCACTCCACTATCATTTATGAGGTAATGTTTGTCATCCGAAGTATTGGCTTAATAATATAGTGATTGGACATTAAGAGAAACCATGATCTCCGTGTTTGGTCTGGAATTTCTTCTCAAGGTTCACTTCAGTCAGCTAGACATGAACGACATTTTCAAATAGGAGCTGTGTCTGGAGATACACAAACTCATAATTACTATAATAGATGATAAAGACCTGAGGCCCTACTGAAAACAAAATGTTCCACACCACTAGGTCTCAATGAACAGGCTGTTGTAATAGTGCTGGCAAACCTCAGGAGATGACAAGGTCTAATGATGGTCCAGTCATTGGACTCGATTATTCACTGGAATAGGTCTATTCCAGTGCGGGTTCAACTTATTTCAGTAGTATTCCAGCGCTGGTTTAGATAGCTGGACAGGAATGATACTCGAATAATGGGAACCGGGCAATAATTTTTACTGAATTGCAATTAAATTAATCTATAATTCACTTTTATGCCCCCAGGATCCGCAACACACCCCACTCCTCCGCTTAGCCTGGAACAAACAGGACCCCAACTACTTAGCCACTGTCGCCATGGACGCCTGCGAGGTCATCATACTGGACGTGAGGGTGCCCTGCACTCCAGTAGCCAGGCTCAACAACCATCGCGCATGCGTCAACGGCATCGCCTGGGCCCCACACAGGTAGGAGATACAATAACAGTCATATCCGTAACTGGTATCTATCAACCTGGACTGAATGTACCGTGTGGTACATTACAGCCCATTCCCTCTCGAAGGGAGGAGGCCTGTATTCCCGCAGTGTATCAGTGTAAAGTACATAATAAGCTGATAATTCTTATGGTTATCATATAACTCAAAGAATTGTGAAATTTAAGAGGCAGGACACTAACCCACCGTATTCTAGGCGATGGTAGAGTCCATACATATAATTTTACAGTCCAGTAATTTCTGGGCGATGGTAGAGTCCATACATATAATTTTACAGTCCAGTAATTTCTGGGCGATTGTAGAGTCCATACATATAATTTTACAGTCCAGTAATTTCTGGGCGATGGTAGATTCCATACATATAATTTTACAGTCCAGTCATTTCTGGGCGATGGTAGAGTCCATACATATAATTTTACAGTCCAGTAATTTCTAGGCGATGGTAGTCCATACATATAATTTTACAGTCCAGTAATTTCTGGGCGATGGTAGAGTCCATACATATAATTTTATAATTCATCTATATCATATAATTTTATAAATATTTTAAATGAGTAACGGTGGAGTTTCTTGCCCATTCTTCTCCATACGAAACTACCTTTTAGAAGGGGCAGCTAGAATCAATTCTATGTCTTGTTCATTTTGACGTTCAAAAGTGACTTTACGCGAAATGCACTGAGAATAGTCAATGCGGCAATGCTTAGGGTAAAATTCGCCCCAATTAATCAAAATACCTGTTTTTTTTCTGACATCTGCCTGAAACATCTGCCTATTCAATCAGACTGTAATATTACTTACAACATTTTGTTACTTGACGTTGCATTAACCCCTCACACAGAATACAGGCCTATTTATATTGATTATCTTTCCGTCGTCCTCCCAGTTCGTGCCACATCTGCACGGCCGGCGACGACCACCAGGCCCTGATCTGGGACATCCAGCAGATGCCGCGCGCCATCGAGGACCCCATCCTGGCCTACACCGCGGCCGAGGGAGAGGTCAACCAGATACAGTGGGGGGCCACCCAGCCCGACTGGATCGCTATCTGCTACAACAGGCACACGGAGATCCTGCGTGTATAAGAATGAACTGATTGCGTAGTGGTTTCTGGGTGATAAGGGCAGGATGTGGAAGGAACTAGCTTTGAGGATTCTAGGCTTTTTTCTCTATCTCAGTGTTGCTAGCGAGAACGGTGCTTACTTTATGCTGCTCAACTTATAAGTTTGCATAACTTTTCGGCATGATTGTTGCTAATTCGTTCTATCACCTTCCCATTATTGAAATTGATTTCTTTTTCTTATATTTTCTTGCATTACTGGTTTCTTTTCGTAAATTAAATGTGTATAATAATATGCTTGACAAAAATATCATAGTAATAATTTTCTCGAAAACATTGATCTATCTAGTATAGAGATTGCATGTTGTGGTTGTTCAAGCTCCTAAAACTTGCTTTGGACGCCTAACACCCGATGCTGCCGCAAATAAAAACATGAAGCTAGTTTCACTCCATTGTACGTGTTCCTTATACCAGAAACCATTATGATCTGATTAACATGTAGTTACATCAGTTAGTACCAAGATGGTACCTTTACAATTCCTATTAGGGTGCGTACACATCTGCGTACGCACGACGAACGCGCACGTTGTAATGTTCGCGGACAATTTGAATATGTACGTTACGACTTGTACTTATACTAAGCTTAATATTTGACGCAGGTCCGTATGAAAATGGTATGCGTGTGGTATTAGCGAATTATAAAAGGCGATTAGATTCATATTATGCGAGTTCTTAACTAATTGCTCAAATTGGGAACGGTTCAGGGAATGGGCCTTTTTACACACTTCGGGTTCCGGGTATACGGTATCCGAGGTTATTGATACGCCGGGTGAAATGTGCAAAGAAGTGTGGAAGATCTCCTATTTATACTTCGCTACAGGACCCAAGTGCTGACTGCCTGGTAGCCGGCGCGTGTCTAATAGCTAAACGGTGCGTTCAGTGCGTGAGTAGATGTGAACATACCCTTATGAATCGGAATTTAAAAATAACGTAACAATGACTGGGTCACACAGTGGACCCTAAAAATTATGAACATTTTGAAGCCGCCCTTGTAGGTACTCAAAATTATGAATCGAATACCTAATCAGGTTTTCGTAAAACAAAAAGTGCAATACTTGCATTAATATTGGTTGAAGGACACTGAACGAGGCGGACGTTTTATTGTGATTACGTGTAGGGCGTTTATAGTGTCCCACAGTGATTACACCAACTTCTAAATTGGGAACGACAACCGTTTGTCAAAACGAATGTCAAATAAAAAGGTCGTGAAAAAAACTTAATTGAATGTTATCTGATTGATATCTTTTGATAAAGACTGATGGAAAAAGAAAAATTTCTAAATTCCGAAGTATCACTTAAATTTTTCCAGAGATTTTCTTGGGAAATTGGAATAAAAAATAGCTGTAAGATTTTATATCCGTGGGTCGTAGTTAGGAGACAAACCATCGAAAGATCTTGTACCATCGAAAGATCTTGGGCTGTTTCTGTGAAGTGTAGGTTTTAACACTTCCTTGGTCTTAAGCGAAAAAGGGATGGCGCTATTCGTCTTGTATAGCTCCATCTCTCTTTCGCTGCAGATGTAGTCTTAAAGTGGGATTCGCTCTGGTAGCCTACTAAATTCGTTCTTTTTTTTGCAATTTGAAGGACATGCAGCTTAATACTGACCGGCAAATTGCAAAATACGTAACAAGAATTGATTTAGTGATTTACCCTGGCGCATTCGCCTTAACACAGCAGCCTTCAGAAAAAGCTTGTGACCTACTTCTGCCGCCGCGATAACTTAACTCCTAGGTCAAGACCATTTTTATCTAGTTTTTACTTGATAATCATCAAGTAAAACTTAATAAAACGATACAAAAATAATTTTTCTATGTAGTTATAAATGTCCCGTGTCTATCTGTTACAATTGCAATTCCTAAGTTTTCTCTGTAGCTAAATAAAAATTGTAGGTAATCAGCGTATCTGAAAACGGGGGAACGCCATACGATCAGCGTATTTCCAACTACGCGTCTGACTTCTCTATAAAGACAATACGTGGATTAGTTAATATTAGATACCTACCATAGTGTAAACTTGCATTTAAAACGTGATTATTTCTGAAAAGTTGGCGTACTATTAAGCGATATTTAACCTTTATTCGTATAATTGGCACAAGCTTGTTCCTCCATACTTCACTATGTGAATGTATAAATCAAATAAATGAAAACAAATTATTTGATTAATTGACCAAGAGAAAATCATAGACAAAGCGTCACAAAGTATTGCTGGGTACAGATTGATGAATGAATGAGGAGTGAGTGAATGATAGCGTTGTTACTTTCAATAATTTGTACACTACAACCTAAAAGGTTAAAACGTTGGTCGTTAACAAGTTTCTAAAGTCAACCAAAATCTTCTTTAGCTACGCCAATTTTCAAAACTGACAAAAACTGTTTCGTTGTAAAATCCCGTGTGTGTAGGACTGTTTGTGTATTTATATATTCATTGTATTCAAACAACAACATTAAATAATATGATGCATCTGGAATAAATGTGCTTATAGGCTTCCAGCATCCAAATTACTGGTAATTATGGGTCGTCCATAGTATTTATTTATAAGACGTATTGAAAAGCAATTCACAAAACGTATAGATTGATAAATAACAATAATCTCACATTTGTTTCAAACTTTAGAAAAGAAATCTATGTTTTCTTTTCGTTAAACACCAGAAATTAGCAATTTTGTACTTGTATCTAAAGTCGAGGCATGTATTAATAAAATTGATGTGATTAAAAATAAGGACTAGATTTAATATTAATTTATATACAAATAGGTGTAAGAATTCTTATTAAATAAATAAATGATTTAGAAAGTAACGCACTTTTACTTATAACTACGCAAATGTTATAAAAATGCACACGTCACCGGTCACACTGAGCTGTTAATTCCCTGGTAGTAAATATGCTGGCCAGGGGTTTGCAAGCCTACAACACAAAGATTCGATAATCTATAATATATGTGTATAAATATGATAAATGCTATTTATTATTTTTGTAATTTATGCAGAACTGCCAAATTCAGTAAATTGCTGTTTTAAGTACTCTATGAGTAGCTATTCAGATATTGCGAAATGAAGCAGCCATATTCTCTGCTCTGTGCAGCTGACTATCCTGTAAATGCTGGTCGTCAGATGTACCCAATTATCCAGACTTCTGTCCTAAAGCAAATTCCTGGTACACCTTCAATAGAGACTCAGGTGTTCTCGGCTTAAAATCCTTTAGAACATGTTCAAAATGTTCCATAGTTACTTCTTTGCAGTCCAAGTCTTTCTCTAAAGCTCTTAACGCAGCTTCGTGGCAAAGAGCCTGCAGCTCAGCTCCTGAAAATCCTTCAGTCCTCGTTGCCAAGCTATGGGAATTCACATCATCAGCTATGCTCATTTTGCTTAGCTTCAACTCTATTATCTGCAACCTTGTTTCGAAATCTGGCAATGGGACATAGATCAGGCGATCTAAACGTCCCGGTCTTAGTAACGCCCTGTCCATTCTGTCCGGGCGGTTAGTCGCGGCTAGTATAGTTACCGAGTTTAATGGCACTACTCCATCTAATTCTGTTAGTAGCTGGGCCAAAACTCTCTCATGGACACCAGCCTCTCCCGCCCCCCGTTCCCCGCCTATCGCATCCATTTCATCAAAGAATATAACAGACGGCGCCACTTGTCGCGCTTTCGTGAACAAATCCCTAACAGCCCTCTCAGATTCGCCGACCCATTTCGAAAATAACTCCGGACCTTTTATGGAGAGGAAGTTGAGACCACTTTCGGTTGCTAGGGCTTTGGCTATCATGGTTTTGGAACAGCCTGGAGGTCCGTAGAGTAAAACGCCGCCCGGAGGACTGACTCCAAGTCTGCGGAAGCTCTCGGCGTGTTTCAAAGGCCATTCTACAGCTTGACGCAATTTCATCTTCAAGTCGTCCTGTCCTCCTATGTCCGTCCACCTTACATTTGGGATTTCTATCAGTAACTCCCTCATAGCACTTGGCCTGACTATGGTCAGTGCTGCTATAAGGTCGTCACGCTCAATACAGTCACTGGACCGTTTAATGCATTTCATCGTAGCTTGCGAGCAGAGGTTTACCAAATCCGCGGCGACGTAACCATGGGCCAAGTCTGAGATATGTTCAATGTCCTCTGAAGATATTTTATTTGGCAGGTTTTTGAGCAAACTATACACAATCTCTTTTCTTCTTATTCTATCTGGCACAGGAACTTCTATTTCCTTATCGAGCCTCCCAAAACGTCTCAGCATGGGATCTATGTTTTCTGGCTTCCTTGTGGTTGCTAATACAAAAACCCTGCTTTCTTCAGAGTGTAGACTGTCCAACATGTTCACAAATGCGGAAGTTATCCTTCTCTCTTGTTCTGTACTGCTAGAAGACCGTTTTGGGCAAATGGTTTCTATTTCATCAACCAGTATGATGCTTGGCTGGTTTTGGATGGCTTTTTCAAACAGACTTCTCATTGTCCCTTCAGTTTCACCAAAGTATTTGCTAAAGATGGCTGGGCCATTGATTTCTATGTGGTAACAGTTAAGATTTTCGATGAGATATTTGCAAATAGCAGTTTTTCCTATTCCAGAGTGGCCATAAATTAGCAAGCCCCTTGTAGGTTGAAAATTAGCAGTCAGGCCATCCTTGTTGAATGATATCTTGATAAATGTCTGTATTTCATCCAAAATATCATCAACACCACCCAGAATTTGTGGCTTTTTCTTTGGTTTTGCAACTGCTTCCTTTTCCATAGTCCAAATACTACTTTCACTTAAAGCATACCAACCTGTATAATCTAAATTCTCAGATTTGATATCAAGTACTTCAATTTCTAATTTCCTACCAAAGTAATAGTAAACTAGAATGCTACCAATACAAACAAAATTATTGTAAAAATGGTGTTTTAAAATATCACAAATATCTGATTTTGTTTTATGATTTTTGATTCTGATTTTGAGGCGAGTTGCCTTTGGTACTTCCTCTTTGATGACAGAGACCATCACCTTCTTACAGTCATTACTCCATTCACGGGACAGATCTGTAAATAAAAATAAAACTGTTTGAAAAGGTAAATTGTTTTGTTGGAAAACTATTAAACTGGAGAAAAGTTTGAATTGTTGTGTGTGAAATCGCTTTAAAGAAAGGGACAGACTTTTAGGCTTCCATTAATTGTCTTCTTATTTTTTTGTCTTATTTTCTTTTCAAATAAAATACTTTCTGAAGTAGTTTAATTTATATGATATTAGTAAGTTGAGAAGACTTATTTCTGGGAATTGATATATCTGTAGATCGCCAAATATTTTTTTGTTCATCTTCTCTATTCTCAGTACGTCAGTGCTGAGGATCGTGTCCCATCTTGATAATGCTTTCATTATACTGGCTTTGCGCCAAGTATGTTCTTCAAAGAACCATGTATAATTCTAAAAAGTGACTGTAGACACATTTACCAGCTGCAGGTAATATAACAGCAGCCGGCGCAGACGCTTTAGACGGCCACATGCGCTTCACCATCACAGGAGCGCCGTCTCTGCTCAACTGAAGGGGACATCCGAGCACTGCTCCTATTAGCGAACCAGCCGACGGGTGCACGAGTACAGCGTCCCGCGGAGCCCCTTCGGGTGGCGCCCCCACCCTCTGCAGCCAAGTAAACAGCTTCCCATCTTCAACATAAGGACATTTCAACTGATCCTTCGCGCAGCTCAATTCGATGTGAATATTTTTATCGTTTGAAGTTATACTGCAACCGCATCGCTCGCAGTCCACCCATAAAGTTTTCTTTTGTCCTTTAGGTGGCATGGTTTCATATAAAGATAAAAATAATGTTTGGTTGTTTTAAAAAAGATTATTTTCATCACACACCACGATAAAAGTGAGGTTATTTATACAATACACCCACTGACAGTACTGACAGTTTGTTGACATTAAAGCGAACAACGAACAAAACGCAGAGAGAACAATGAATTTGTGAATGTCAAAATTAATTAAGTTGAGAATTATTCTGAACTTAAATAATTCTTACATGTAAATTAAAATTATTAGGATTGTAACAATACCAGCTCAATCAATTTATAAACGGGAACTTTGAACGACTTTACGAGTCATCAAGAATGTCAAGTTGAACTGAACTAAACTAAACTGACAAAGTGACAAGTGACATGACATTCCACTGAGTTTGCTTTTGCTGTGATTCATGATTCATTTCGTTTATAAACCAAAACCTTTAATTTATTTGTCTCCAAATGCTCATTTATTTATGTTAAACATTTGACAGCATTAGGCAGCTGTTAGGTAGTGTAAGTTAGGTTTACTGTCCCTAATTTGTTAAAAATCGCGTAGGATGACTCTCGCAGAATTCTTCAGTTGTTCCCTCCTTGCCTTCGGGGCTCCGTTGGTCATGTTCGCGTTCACGGTGGCCAACGACCCTGTGCGCATCATCATCATGATAGCAGCAGCATTTGGATGGCTACTATCCTTTCTACTGTCATCTATAATGTGGTTTGCAGTGGTGCCGTTACAAACATATTTGGCGTTTGGGATGGTGTTTGCTATAATATTCCAGGTCAGTAACTGATATTATTTCCTTTATAATGTAAAACTTAGCCTTTCCTATTGCTAATTTGTTGCCAACTGAATTACTGTTTCAGTTTAGTCTAATTGCATTTAGAAGCTACCTAGTTATCTCATTGTGATGTCACTGAAGCCAGAATGCAATACTAACATGCATTATAAAGTAATTGTTGTTGATATAGCATAATGCTCAGCTCTAGATTTACCCAATTCAAGCAAGTTCTATCTACCAGATGAGCATCATATTTCATTTTTTAAATGCCTTGGTAACATGACCTTTTAAAATCTTTGAAATTAATACTGTTATACTGACTGTCCATTCACTACAAACATGTTTTTTTCACAAAACACATCAGGCTTTCATTTTATAATCTATTATCCTGCTCTATAGCTTAAATTTACAAAAAATATTGTAGTCATAACCATGCCTCATGCTTTTCATATATTTCTTGTGGAAATAACTAAAAAAGAATGCCAATTTCAATAATACCATTAATAGATTTTCTTTCACCGTTTCAGGAAGCATTCCGGTATGGCATGTATATCTTGCTACGGAAGACGGAAGCGGGGCTGAAAGAGATATCAGAGAACCACAACATAGGCAGCAATAAGCTGGAGTTGGCGTATGTGTCAGGACTAGGTTTCGGCACTATGAGTGGAGCCTTTGCCCTTATTAATGTTCTGGCTGATTCGGTATGTATTACATTGTCTTTAGTTCAAAATATCATTAAAAACTTTATACAAAATGATGAATGTAAGAAGATTGTCTTATCTATAATATAAAAATAAGTCGGGTTTTCCTTCCTGACGCTATAACTCCAGAAAGCATGAACCAATTTCCACGGTTTTGCATTTGTTGGAAAGGTCTCCGGCTCCGTGAGGTTTGTAGCGTAGGTAGGGTAGGTAGGTATCATAGTTAAGACAGGACAACGTCTGTCGGGTCAGCTAGTTGATTAAATAAATAAATAGATAGATAGACACAAATCTCTGAAACAATCTAATTTGTAATTAAATTTTGTGACTGTGTATGATGGGCTCCAGCTTCTTCTTCTTTCCGTGTGGTTCGTAACTAACCTGCTGTCAGAGTTTTTATGCTGCCCAGGGGCCTCTGACTTAGCTTCACATGCTGTTGAGAAATGTCTCTCACTCCAGCTTAAGAGATAGGATAGTTTTGGACACTATAGATGACACTGCTGTCGGGAGCACTCCTGCATAGCAGGGGCATAGTACCCTATACAGAATCCATAATCACTATATTTGTAATGATATTGGCAATGTGTAAAACAGCAGGAGTCCTGTTTTATAGATAAAACATTATAATTATAATAATTATTTTGAGTCTTATTAATGCAACATTGGCAGAGGAACTAGAACACTGATAATATTAATACTGATTAACTGTTTGAGCAATCCTGTAGTTATTATTTATGGTTACAGAAATAAAATTAGCTAGAAGGATAAATACACCATAGATACCACAGGAATAGGAGGAAACATAGGTCCTTTTAACAGTTTTTATGGTTTTCTAGATTCAGGCTTTTTAAAATAAAATAGAATATAAGTACAATAAGTGTTTATTTGTGTGGAATGCAGATATTTACAAAAAGAGGGGATCATGTCATTTATTCAATTGTTTAATATAACATGTACCATAATAATGGTTTATTATACATTTATGGATAACAAAGAGTAGACTAATTTATACCAGAGATATTTGTAATAACGAAGTCAATCCAGCCAACTCTCAATAATTAAATTAAGACTTGATAAAAAAAAAAACAATTCTAAAAATCACTCATTTTATAATACAAATAAAAATAAATAAATTAAGTAATACTAAATTTTAATAAAATCAATATAAATAATATACTAGTTTCGGGATCCTGCCGTTTTGCCGAAAAGATTTTGCCAAATTTTCATTACCCAAACAAATTTTAGCAACCTTTTTTTATGCCAATGTAATATTTGGAATAATTTTAGTACGCACATTTTCATTTGGTCAAATGTTTACTTGGCAGATTATTACCAAGGATAATGTCATTAAGGCATTTGGTCTTTAATCAAATGATTTATTACAGCAAACAATATTTAGACAATAAACGTTTATTCAAATGATTTGTTATGACAAAAAATATAAAGGCAAAATAAACATTTTACTTGTTTGTTAAATTTGATGTCATTTGCGTATTTCTTTGTAAGCTTATGTGCTTGAATTTGTCTGAAACAAGTCAAATTTATGGTTACTAGACATTAGGTTATTTATGGAACTAGTTACAGTAGGTTATTAATTTAAATAAAATGGTTAGGTTAGGTTAGGTTAAAACTGTGACCACCTACGCACGAGCCGAGCGAGCGAAGCGAGCGGTGCCGCGGCAGCGGCCGGCGAGTGCCAGAAACGACTAGATTATATAGAAAAAAATATGGAAAAAAGAGATTATTTTTAGGAGGCTATCGATAGAAATAATACAATTATAATAACATTATTATTACCTGTTTAGAATTTGTCCCAAATGGAAAAAGCACTCTTGTAATAAAACGTCTTCAACATTAGATCTTATTAAGTTTGAAATTGACGACACCAAATATTTGGCTTATTTAATTTTGCGTAAAATATATTATACCAACTGAAATATTTGACTAGATAAAAAATGGTAAAAGTACTAGTTGGTGAACAAGTTATTGTTCAAACGTTCACTTGCCAAACATAGGTTTTCGTAACAATTATTTGTAAAGAGATTTTTTGGTAAGTAATAATTTGGCAAATGAAATTATGCGAAAATTTGTTTGGGAAGTGATAATTTGGCAATTTCTTTTCGGTAAAACAAGGGAGACCCACTAGTTTCATACAAAGTTTATGTCAAGGACAACAATACAATACAATGTAATTAGCATGTTCAACATTATGTAATTCGATTTTTTACTATTGTCACAATACTGTAACATGCAGCAACATTGTTCACCAGTAGCATTTCAGTTGTTTCTTAAATAAGCTCACAGATGTATCAATTAACGTAATACTTGCAATAAAAATCTTATAATACTCGGTCTGAATGCACTTTAAGACATATATTTTTTTTTTAAGGCTGGTAATTCATCCAATGAATTCTCCCGCTCTGGGTGGAGCAGAGTGTCAGACTCTTACTGACTAAAACCCATCCATGTTCCTTCCTTACCCCTTTTTTTTCGGGGGTAGCGGTAACCCTTTGGGACAATCCCGCTTACCCGGCAGGCTTGGTCCTAAGGGGCCCCTTCATATGCTGACATCTCTATGAGCGCGCGTGGAACATATCCGCGCCGTCCGGCACGGGCCTGGCACTTTAAAACTGCAAAGAACATCATCAAAATATTTTTCTGTATTACAGGTCGGTCCAGGCACGTTAGGGCTCCATGCTGGCACAGAATACTTCTTCGTGACAAGCGCAGCCATGACCCTCTGCATGATATTACTCAACACATTCTGGACCGTCATATTCTTCAGTGGATTCGATGACAAAAACTACATAAAAGTTGGATGGGTCATAGTGTCACATTTCTTTGTTTCGGGACTCAGTTTATTAAATAAAAAAGAATTGTATGCAGCAACTATCTTGCCCTCATATATTGTATTAGCTATCACAGCTTATATTGCGTTCAGAACAGCCGGTGGTTCAACGAGGAGCTTAATTCAAAGTATATCTGCTAGGTCATAAAGTTAAGTTGTTGATTCGGAATAAATCTCTAAGAATTTATTAGATTTTGCGCTTTGACATTTTTAAATGCAACACAGGGTTTGTTTTCAATGACAAATGCATTTAGAATTATTCATTATTTGGCTTCATAAGCGCAAAAGCGACCACGACGTAAAATTTATAGGATAGTTGAGTTGTTGTTCCTACTCCAGTTCACTAGAATAGCATTGAAATTGTATAAAAATCCATTCTAGTTAGGTGAAATAATTTAACGATTTGCCAGTGTAGCTAGAAAATGTAAAATTAGTGATGTTTGTAAAAATAGCAAGTTATTATAAATAGCTCACATTTTTGTTTTTCTCGTAGAAATCGATTTATTACAAGTTATTTATGGGCGCATCCTTGACGTTCAATATTAAGTGCAGAATGTTAATAACACAAATAATATTCTAATTTTATTATTGTTGCAATAATTTAATTGTATGACGAGCCTGAAAAAATAAATTAAGTGGCTTTGTTTTTGAGAACTGCAATGTTTGTACTTTGGGTTTTGAAGAACCTTTCTACTTTTAAAATAATGAATAAGTTCATAATTAACTGGTAACACACAATTAGTATCTAGTACTAATAGATAACTAATAGGTAGTAATATAAAAGATGTTTGTAATCTGTGGACTGATATCTTAGCGAAACATCTTAACCTTTTGAACGCCATTATCACATATACGTGACAAGCAAGCGCGTGCCCTGTACGCCAACGACATCAATACGTGACAGTGGCAACAACACTATAACACGAAAAAAACAATCAAAACATTACTTTTGTGAGTGTTTATAATAGATATCTTAAACATTGAAGCTCTCGTACGTATTTAATGACATGAAACAAATTAAAAGACTAATAATGGGAAATTCATGATAACAAGAAGAAATTCAATTTGTAGCTTGGCGTTGAGGGTACGCGCGTGCGTTTATACTCTGGCGTTCAAAAGGGGGTACGATTCAGACCAACCGGCTCGCATCGGGCCGGACCGGGCGGCATTTTACAATGAGTTATAGACCATTGAAATGTATCAACAGTAATTACAGTTCATATTTGCATGCAACGACGATAGATCACAGGCCGATATACAAATGTATTGTTGAAACACGAAACCTAAATTTACTGGCATCGATATCTAGGATATCGAGTAAGCTCAATATTTTATCGATTTCAATAATTCAATATTAGTACCTACTACAATGTAAATAGTGTTATGTACTATTATTGTTATTAAAGCTCATAAAATAAATACCTAATTAACTAATAAAGAAATGGTTAAGTTAATGTTACCCCAGAATTGGTGAATAACTGAATTAAATGTTTAATACTTAACAACAATAATTATTTCATATTAGCACCTACTGTATAATATTTTATTATTATTAAGTCAGAACAATCATTCCATTTTTCTTTTAATAATTGGATGGACCATTTTGTTACAATAATTAATTGATAAAATAGCACAGTATTTAAATGTTTTTTTACAAATAATATTAATATGACTGAAGATTAAGGTTTTTTTTTACTTAGTATATTATACTGTATGATTCCCTTATTTAACTTTACCAAATCTTGAATAAACATTCTAATAAAAAAAAGGCTACACACATGTGACATCACCTCTCTTGAGTAGGCTTGGTCGTTATATTATATAGCAGGATAAAACAGCCGTTTAAAAATTATAGCATAAGCAACCTGTTATTTGTTTTTAATTCTTTATGCTTTAAGCGTTTTAGCGATTAACGCTATCAATTAGATTTTGTAGGCACTATAAGGGATTTTTCACAAAATCAATTTAAATGTCACTTGCCGTCACCGACGGGCGACGCGGTTCTAATGATTTTCTCAAAAAAAAACGTAAGATGTCGTCGTTGTCGCAGTAATATTTGCTATCAACTTACGATCATATTCATTCGAATATATTCATTCTGATGTTCAACGTTCATTCGTTATTTAGCTTAGTAGCTTTTTGCCGTTGCGTGCGTTTGCGTCGAATATATTATATTCAGATCAGTATTCGTTCAGCTGTTCGACAGTTTTCGAGTGATCGTCGCCATTAAAATTTTTGGTAAATGTTTTAACTGGCTGGATGCATGTTTGTGTTACTGTATTTTCTTAACGTGATTACGTGACTGTATATTATTATACTGTATATATATTTTAATACAATGTAATGCTTGTTTCAAGCTTGACGCGTTATTGAATACAACAGTATAACACTATAACGCAAACGCACGCAGCGCAGCGCATCACGTTGAACGTTAGGTGGTACTAAACTAATATATTAGCGCAGGATAAATATCATGTTATTTTTACTAAGCTGAACGTTGAAACGCGTTGTTGAATTAGAGCCGTTGTGCCCACGACTACTCTTGAGTAGGTAGTAGGTACTTGTATTCTGTGGACATCACTCATCATGAAACTGGCAACAGTGTTTGTTAGCTCTGGGTAGCATAAAAGAGGACTGTATTTTAGGGCGAATAGTTTATTGCCGTTCTTCAATTATAAACTTTCCCGGACAAACAATAAATTGACTTTTAAGGGAGGAGTATAGTCTTATCCAAACCAGCATATCCCTTGCTGCCCCCCTCCAGCGACGCCCTAAGCCGAGGTCCGTACCCCACAAGGGGTGAACTTTGGGTATAGTCGCTTAGTTTGTAAGTTTTAAAAGCCTTGGCTGAGCTGACGGCCTTAATTTATTAAAGCATCCACAGGCAAGCCCGGTTAAGCAGTAGACAAGGACCTAGGTTGAACTGAAAGTATCGTCTGTCGTAAAGCGGTGGTCGGGGCCGAGCCGTGGCCACAGAGTATGTATACTTCTTACCGAGGCCGTGTCGCCGCGCCTCGTACGGAATAACTAATAGTACCGAAGTTAATCATCGTGTGCAGACCGCGCGCAGTGTTGTAAGTTTTGATTGGAAACAGATTTTTCGTTTCATTTTCACTGTACTGACAGCAGACAATCAATACAAAAACTTATTGTTCGCGCCATTGAGTCTATTATATTATGTCTATGGTTCGCGCTCACACGGTGACCGCATTAGCGTGTAACGTGTTCAATCATTTATATTTTTCTTTCATTCCAAGTTAAGGTGTGTATCTGAGGTAGTTATTACCAAAATGACGAATTAGGTAATATTGGAACATTTTATTGTAAAATGTCATTGTGTGTGTATTTTGCACCAATCTCAGCAAATTGGAGAAAAATTGGATTGATGGTGGTCAATCTGGCGTATTCTCGTGGTAAGTGATACTCGTTTTTTTCTTTTGTTAATTTTCATTTTTTAAATGCAATCAAAACATTGACTTTATACGCTACGATATTTTGTAAGTGAACTGTTATCAAAGTACTTACTCAAAACTACCCTCTAAATTCATAAACCCTACGGAATAACTTTTTCATGGAATTCGAACTTGAGTGAGTGAGGATGAACGGATACACGTATTGATTATTCTAATTAATATAATTCTGTAAATACGTAGGTACTTGCTACGGCCGCAAATCATTGTTTGATTAACATAAAACCTAACACTGACCTGCAATTTAAAAAAAACTTTGAAAATTTGAATTTCGCGGGCTACCGTGGCCTACCAGACCTACTGATTTACGTTTAGTCTATTCTATGGGTGCTGTGGGCGTACAATCATTAGTTTCTGAGTAACAAGATTCTGCCAAACGTTACTCCAGCAGGAACATAATTAAGTATTTCTATAACGTTCCATAAGATGCACAAATATCTAAGCTATCCGCTAATGTAGGTACTTTTCTCACTCCGGTCATTCGTTAATATCCCTGCTGGAATAACGGTACTTACTCCATTCCAGCAGGATTTTTTTTTCCGAAACGACAGCACACAACTTTTTTTTTATTTGGCCCAAATTTACAACATGTTGAACATTGGTCAGTATTCTTTGAACTCAATTAATTATATCAGATTTTCTTGCTGGACTAACGGATACCTTTCTAGGTAGGTACACGTTGTACTTACTCTAATTACAATTTAATATTATGTAAAATCAGTACAATAGTGCTAGAGTGGAAGGAGAGAAATCGAAAAAATGAACGCCGCGCGCCGCTTGGTAACCTCATCGGCACTTGTTAGTGTATAAAATAGGGAAAAGAAAACTATTTGAGTTCATGATGACAGTATATACTTTTTAATCGTCTGGTAATTTATGACATTGAATACATAAGTTTTGACGAGGTAAACAGGGATTTTTCTAAAAAACTAAAAAATTCAGCATCAAATCGCTCCAAAAACTTAATCCCACTATCATCAACAATGGTAGTCCCTGAAAGTCTTACCAATGGTTGACTTGTTACTTGTTAGTCAACTGACCTAGACCATCAAACTGGGTAGCTGCTTAGTAATGCTTAACTAAGCAGTTGCTACATGTAAAGTAATGGTATTCAGCTGTATCTGGTTAGACTGCAAGCTAACCCTGACATTGGGATAGGCTGGCTAGGCAGATAATGCCTCCAAATAAACTAAACTTTGTTGCCATTCCACAGTTCACAACCTCCCGGTTTGAAATCTCATCACATTTCACTCAAATATCCTTCAAGTTCTATTACTGGCTCTCTTCAGCCAGTTCCTGTAGCAAAGAGTCCACAGTCCACACAGTGTCAGCAGAGTCCATTTCCTCCTGGGGTATGTAGGAGTTGAGTACTTCCAGCACTGCCTCAATGCTGTCCGCAGTGCCCGATAGGCCTCCCCCAACTTCTGAGAGGGCATTCACTGTTTCAGTGTTCTTGTGATCGGGGCTGAGAAAATAATTTAGGAACTGAATAAACAGATGTAACAAATAAAGCAGGCTAAAGAAAATATGGTTAGATCATGTTCTACAGCTAAGATTTTATATCTGAGGTATGTGTTGGTAGTAGAGAAAAATGGAACATTGCTGACTAACAGCTGATGAAGATAGAAGAAAAGACGTACTGTGACGATAGCACATAAATTGAGACAAGATCAGTAGGATGTCTTCGACATAACATTACCTAGGTGCATATTTTGGATCATAAATGATACAAACTAACAATAAGGGCATCAAAACTTGTGTACTGTTGAACGGGCTGAATTGGGACAAAACTTTAAAAGAGTTTGTGACCAACAGGGACCCTTATTGTTAATTATACAGTAAACACATTACAGGTCCTTTTTGGCCAGAAACTATATTATTTGAATGTTTAAATCCCTTCTGAAGCTTCATCTCGATTCACCCCTGGGTCCCTATTCACCCCATTTGACTTTGTATTACTGTAGACTTACGCTGGTGGCATAGATATTTCTTTCTCCAATATATCTTGTAGGTCGTCTAGATCTGGTATCGTTGGTATATCATCGCCAGAATCTGGTGACTTCTTGGGTATCACGAATTCCCTAAAAAAGGCTTTGTATGATAAAAAAACTAGTTTTTTTTCCGTTTGACTAGTGTCACAAATACTAGTGGTACAAATTTATTTGCGTAAGTACACCAAAATACATAATGTATCGGATATTACAACCAAAATATAGTTCAATAAGACACAAATGCAGGTTTCGCGACATAAATCGGAAAAAAATGCACTCACTTTGCTTCAATATGGGTGCCTTCAGCCCATACACCCACTTTCTTGGGCTCAGGCACACTTGCATTCATATCATTCATTTTCAAAAGGAGTTAATTTATTTAAAACATCGCATTTTATCGGCAAGCCAGGCGATTTGTTGTTGCGGTTTCGACTTTCGGTTTGATTGATTGTTACTTTTGTTTACATTTTTTGCAAACGTTCCATTCCCATATATTAAAATCAGTATATATTGAGCATTAGATATTGCAATAAACCTTTTGCTTTTCAATGTAATTTACTGTATCTTTCTAATTTGAAGTGCTGCAGCTGTTACGTACAAAAATATTTCGCACTGCTATGGTATGGTTGAGGAAGAACATGGCCCAAACAGAATTTGCCTTGTATGTACCTACCCTTAGAGCATTTATAGGTTATTAATGCTCTAAGGTACCTACCACACCTTGACTTGACTTAATTCGAAATTTCTGACAGCCGCAGTACTTTGTAAAGCCGGGTACTCACTAGCGAGCCGTAACTGTAACCGTTGCAAGTACTGTAACCAAAAAACATAGTGTGTACGTGGTTCGCAAACCTGCTGCGAGCGGTACGCGTGCGGCTTGCAGCGACCCGACGTTTACAACGTACTCATTTCTAAACCCGTAACGTTGCACGTAACTGTAACCGTTACTGTTACCAAAAACATAATGTGTACGTGGTTCGCGAGCCTGCGACGAACGCTACACGAGCGACTTGCAGCGAGCCGACGATTGTCGGATTGTCGGTCGGTCTGTTGGTTACAGTTACAGCTCGCAAAATGAGTACGCTCGGTGAAAGCGTTCCGGCGACGTCGTGAGCCGTAATTGTAAAACGCGTACACACTAGAACCTCGTTACTGTATCACATAAGTTACGGTTACGGCTCGCTAGTGAGTACCCGGCTTTACATACTCATGGAAGTAGTATGTACTATACTTTTATAGTACAAGTGTACTTATTTGCCCAGAGTAGACAGTGGACAGTCGCTTCTATGTCGAAAGCGATTTCAGCCGTCTGAATAGAATTTAAAGGCCAATTTCTTCATTGAACTGAACTGAATGCGATGAGAACATCTAAACCGCGTGTAGAGTTATCAGTCAGTGTGAATAACAATGTGACAGTGATAGTTCGTGAGCGCCATTTAGATGTCCTGATCGCATTCAATTTCAATGAGGCCCTACCCCTCAATCAGTTTGAATTACAAATTAAAAGTAGTTTTTGTTGTAGGTACTAACTCTAGGCTGTGTTTTTTTGAACAACCGAAGTTAGCGTGTTCTAGATAGCGGACTTTTATGACAAATAACAATCTCTCGTACCTAAAGTTAATTACTTGCCATATTATTGTTAGAATCTATTGAATTAAGTTCACATAATTGAACAGCACAGCTGTCTGCTGTGCCTTATGGTCAGCTGTCTGCTGTGCTGTGTTCTAAAGTAGTAGGAAGCATTGGTGAAGGGCGGGCGTTTTGGGGACTTTCTTCAGAGTAGGACTGGAAAGGAAGTTGATTATTGCCTAGGTACAGTTCTAGCAAGATTAGAAGATTGAAGAAGAATTTTCAGAAGTGTACGTGCTAAAAACGATGAGAGATGGCGCTGTAGCGTTAGTAAACATTAGCTCCGTGTACAAAAATTATTTTAAAATACTTAAACATATTTTCTATCAAGTCTATGTGAAGAATGTGATTCAGTGTTGCGTTAATTCCAATATATAATGTTTGTGATCAAAACTGTCTATTTTTAAAACCAGAAAGGACTAAAAATATCAAGTGAAATCTAACAGCAGAATTAGTGAAGTTTTCTACAGTATTATTACACCACAACATAATAAATACTCTAATAAAGAAATCTGCAAAGAAGGCCAAGGAAATAACATGAACAAGTGAGTGTATTTTTAAATATTGCTCCACAAAAATCCGTTGAACAAAATAAAACACGGATACATTTTGCTTGATTCAAAACTGACCTTTGGACCTCAAATAGATGACCAGCAAATTTCTCACCCAATGTTGAGCATTGTAATTGCTTATTTCGACTAATATCCTAATGTTCAGTTGGCGGCAGTGTCTACACATTCAACTTGAGCGACAAGAAGTGCCGGTTCGAATCTCAGTTGGCCCCATGAAGACTTTTTGTAGATGTTTCAAACATTTCTAACAACGATTTAATAATAAGAGAGACCCATTCGTTTCAAACATTCGATTGTACCAAATTCAATCAAAAACAAAAATAAATTACTGACATGGAAGAACTAAACAACGTTACGTTACGGAGACACCAAACTATTAAATCAAGGTCTATGGACTTCCTTGATCAAAGCAATACTAGCCCAATGTCCGGTGATGAATTGTTGGGTAGAAGTCTTGATTTATCCACCAACCTATGTTCAACTTATATGGCGGAAATGAAAGAAGAAATTAAACAATTAAAATCAAATTTAGAAAGTACACAGAGTGAGATGGAAAATATAATTTTAGAAAATTTAGATTTAAAAAAAACTATTGCAAACATGAATCAAGAACTGGGCATTCTCAAACAGATATGTAGAAGCCCACTGACGACTTTTAGGCAAAATATGTCAAGCAGCACTAAGAAAAGTGTACGACGTCGACTTACAGACAGTTTTCGGGTGTCTCCTCAAAAACTAAACGAAAGCCAACTATTGAATCAGAAATTGACTACAAGCCAATCTTCACAACGCACAAATCTTCGAGAAAATACGTGTGAGGAAAAAACTACTGCTTCGCAGACCGATACGGCAACTAAAACGACTAAAACTAAAACGACAAACAACACAGAAAACGTGAAACTTAATACTAAATATAAGTGTAACAAAAGAGCATTTATAATTGGAGGCAGTCAGTGCAGTGGACTATCATCACAATTGACAAAATCTAGGCTTGGTAATCCCTATAACACTTATCAGTTTAACTCTATAGTTAAAACGAATGCCTCTACACAGGAAATTTTAACAAGCGCAAAACTATTTGATATCAAAGCTGCCGATAAATTGATAATATCCATTGGACAAAACGATGACAATTCCTTAAAAATGACAACAGAGTTATGTTTGTTTTTAAAATCTGTGCCTTGTCCTGTAATTGTATTGGGTGTGAATAAAAACATCTTCTCCAAAGAGATAAAGTTGAATGGAATGTTAGATTTAATTTGTAGTCAAACTAAAGAATGTTATTTTCTCAAAAAATGTTATAATATGTCATCATTAAGTTATAAAATAAATTCTCTGTTAGATCAACTAGACTATAACAAACAATTTTTGTCTTTTTACGGAAGTTCTAACTATTATAGCAAAAAAACTGGATTAGACTTGAGTGCCAAAATTCTTAAAACTAAAAACCAAAGTACACAGACTGGTGATGATATATGGATAGATAATACGAATAAATCATCAGACGTTACTGAACTATCTCAGGGCAATAATTTGACCCAAGAAAATAAATCCTTTTTTCGTAGCTAAAAACCAAAATCATACGATTCTCCACCAAAACATTGCAGGCGCTATTAACAAAATAAATGAAATTGAAATTGCCCTTAATTTGCTTCAGGATCAAACATATTTTGTAAATTTCCTATGCCTAAGTGAGACGTTTATTAAATCCGGAGAAGAAGATAATATGACAGTTCATTCGTTTAAATTAGTCAGCAGCTATTCTAGGAAAGACCAAAGGCGAGGTGGAGTCTGTATACTAATGAAGCCAGATGTTGAATTTGAAAACATAGTGTGGTTGAATAGTATTGCGATGGAAAAGCATTTTGAAATATGCGGTATTAAGATAAAACAATATAAACTGAACTTATTCTGTCTTTATAGAACACCAGATTCTGATATACATATATTCTTTAGAAAATTACAAATATTATTAGACAAAACATGTAACAAAGACAAATATAAAAATATTCTGTGTGGTGACTTTAATATAGATATTCTAAGCGATAGTAAATATAAGAATACATTTATCGATATTCTACACAATTATGACTTAAAAATACACATAAGTAAACCAACTCGGCAAAATTCTTGCATTGACAATATTATAAGTGACATCAAAGAAGCAAAAGGTGAAACACATGAATTAGGACTATCAGATCACAATACCGGACAAACATTATCAATCAAATTAAAAACGGAAAATAATTTATTTCGAAAGCATTGGTTTGCATACAAAAGGGACCTGAGTAGAGAAAATGTAAAAAAATTTAATTACTATATTAGTAAGCTATCATTTTCAGAAGTATACCTGGAAACAGACGTAAATAAAGCCTTTTCATTATTTCACGACGAACTTTGTCTATTCTACGAATTGTGCTTCCCATTGATTAAAATTAAGATGAACTCTAACTCTCTCAACCCAAAATGGGTAACCAAAGGACTAAAAAAGTCATTTATAATAAAGAGGAAACTACAAGGTATCTATTATAAAAATAAAACTATCCACAATAAACAAAAATTTAGAAAATATAGCAAAAGACTAAAGCATTGTGTAAATACGATACAAAGGGATAATAATAAAAAATACATAGAGAAAGCTGACAATAAATGTAAAGCTACATGGAAAATAATAAATGACAAACTTAAACAGAATAATGCTAGTAATGAAATTAAAGAAATTTTGGATGGGGAAAACCTACTAAAAGAAGGTGACGATATAGCAACATACTTTAACAACTACTTTATCAACATTAGTAAAAAGGGAACTGCCCAAAATACAAAAAATAAAGATGTTAGCAATAAAACGGTCGTGAACTCAATTTATCTAGAGCCAGCAACTTGTACGGAAATATTTATGACAGCAATGAAATTACGAAATACGAGCTCAGTCGGATATGATAACATTAGTACTAATATGATCAAACAAAATGTTTTAACTTTAACAAAACCCTTGACTTACATAATTAATTTATCTTTGGAAAAGGGTATATTCCCCAACAGTTTAAAATGTTCTGTTGTAAAACCCCTTCACAAAAAAGGACCTAGATCTGAGGCAAATAACTATAGACCAATTACCTTGATTCCCATACTTTCAAAAATATTTGAAAAAGTAATGAGCAAAAGGCTTATAAATTTCTTAGAGAAACATGATTTATTATGTAGTCAACAGAACGGTTTCATTAAACAAAAATCTACAACTTTGACATGTTTTAAACTAGTTAAAGAAATTATGGATGCTATCAATAAAAAAGAAATCCCAGTAGCGGTATTTTTGGATATGAGCAAGGCGTTTGATATGGTTTGTCATGAAACCTTATTGCGTAAACTTGAGCAATATGGTATACGAGGCGTTGCTTATAGTTGGTTTGAAAGCTACTTAAGAGGCCGACAACAATGCACGGAGATTAAAAAAATGTGTCCCGCAACTAACACCCTGAAAACATTTAGGTCACCTTACTTAGAAAACTACTGTGGTATACCACAGGGAAGTGTCCTTGGCCCCTTATTGTTTATAATATACATAAACGAACTGCCTAACTCCACTAACCAATATACTATATTGTTTGCAGATGATACTACCGTATTGACAAAAGAGAAAACTCTAGATGACAGTCAAATAGCTACGAATAAAGCATTGACAGATTTAATAAATTGGCTAGATAGGAATAACTTAAAAATAAATACAAATAAAACTAAATTTATAACATTTTTGCCTTATAATAACCACAATAAATTAGAAAATGAAATGAAATTAAGTTTAAAATACAATAATAATGACATAGAAGGAGTTAATAATATCAATTTTTTAGGAGTAGTTATGGACAGACATTGCAATTGGAAAGCTCAAGTAGATAATGTATGTAAGAAAATAAATAAATTCGTATTTGCACTTAGGAGGATCAAAAATTTAACAGACATTCAAACAGCCTTATTGGTATACCACAGCCATGTTTGTTCCGTTTTAAGGTATGGAATAACTATATGGGGCAATTCTACAGATGCCCAGAGGGCATTCATAGCCCAAAAAAAGTGTGTAAGGTCAATTTACAATCTTAAGTGGACAGACTCTTGTAAGCCTGTATTCATTAAGCAAAAACTACTTACCCTCCCCTGTTTATATGTGTTTGAAACCTGCAAATTCGTAAGAAACAATTGGTCGCTTTTTGAAAAAGATGAAAAGGCTATGTCAAAGAGAAAAATAGTACAAAAGCCACTAGTAGTCCCGCGTAATAGACTCAAAGTTTGCGGCAAAAATTGTTATACAATGGCGGTAAAAATATATAACCACTTACCCAAAGAATTTATAAGTGCTTCAGGTATAGAATTTAATAGAAAACTATTTAACTGGTTGTGTGAGAGATGTTTTTATTCCATCAATGAATATTTTGATTACAAAATGTAAAATTGATTATTATTTCATTTATTTAATATTATAATAATTATTATGACATCTACATATTGACATTACTTGAATAATTTTGAAATATTTTTATCATTATGACTATATTTTATTGGCATGACATCATTATTATTGATTGCTATTTTAATTGTATTTAATTTTAACTTTATTAATTGCACTGTAATCAAAACTTTAATTATGAACCTATTTAATATAATATTATCCTAACTACTAAATATGTACTGCATGCTATATATTTAAAAATTAAATGTAAAATCGAAATATTTGCACGGCTGTAATGCCGAATATAGTGAAACCGATAGATATTAAGAACTGATGTAGCTACCTATATTCTTGCAAATAAATATAATATCATTCATTCAAGAGTTTTCCGTTAATGGTTATCACTGATTACCACATCTCATAGTGGCATACCTACGGACTATGCGTATCGCTGCTTAACCCACAGTTTTATGTCAGTAGGTACTTAAGACATACGAAAACAAGAAAACTTAAATAGTTAGTTACCTACTTAAAATTTATTTTTTCATAAAAACTTCAACCGAAAACAGAAATAAAATATCCATTTCATACAACATCGAGAAAAATGTATTTATATCATTAATGAGGTAGGTAGGTTGACGTAACGGTGGTTTTGAGTAGGTATATGACCTACTTTACAATACTGCATCCCTGACTTCACTGATGTAATGCCCGGATCGTTACATTACAGGCGAAGGCTCGCGGTGAGGGGCCACCTTAAGAGTTCAATTCTGTGTTGTCTGGTTTATACACGATAAGTTTAAAGTTTGATTTGACACAATATGAGCATTTGAAACTATAAATAAATTTAATAAATAAAAATGTAACAGTGCGGATTCTCCGCACTGTTACATTTTTAAATAGTTTGATTGTGTTAGAACATCACATGTTACATTATGTACTTAGGTATAGAACAGGAGACATAACAAACAATAAGGATCAAACGAAAGTGAAAAAATAATAATTTTTGATCACCCGTACACATAATTAAATCTGTCAAAACAGAAAATTACCTATTTAGACTTCGGTAACAAGTAGGTATACATATTATAAAAAAATACGTAGTTTTTTTACTACCTAGATAAACTCATATAAACTTAATTAACTACTTACATTTATCAATTAAATATCTACTTAGTAAGAAAAAGTGGCAGTGTTTACATTTTTTACAAAATCTACGTGTACATAGAATATTAATTTGTCAGGCATTAATTTTTCGGATACAATAATAATAATAATAATAATAAATGTTTATTTCAGAATCAAGTTCCATAGTTTCAATACAATGGTTGTGTCTTATAAACAGTCTAGGTAGGTACTCCTAATACCTAAGTACCTTAATTGTATGATTTTATGACTTACAAATAGGTACTTCGAGATAATCCGAATCATAATCATAATCATTTATTGCATTCATGTAGTTTATAAGTTGTTACATTTAAAGGTAGGTTTCATACATGAACCCTGCTAGGGCACAGCAATATACTTAATCTAGTTTAAAGTGCTACATTGTGACAATAATTTAGCAAACCACTGTACTTACACGAAAATACTTAAGTTAAAAAATTAAATTCAATCAAAATAATAGTAATCACAAAACAGGTACTTAGTCAAAATTTAAATCAAAATAATAATAATCACAAAAAAACGTAGTCAAATTTAATATAATATGTCGAAATTGTATTGTATGAATTTGAATGTCAAAATTTACTTATCGTCAAAGAATTCCTTTAGAGTGTAGTATGATTTTAGTATAAGGTGTTTTTGGAGACTGTTTTTAAATTTATTTTCATTTTCTATGTCTTTAATTGGATTTGGAAGCTTATTATATATTTTCACGCACATAGCTAAAGGTCCTGAATGGAACATAGTTAATTTACGTAATAAAACCAGTTAACTACAACATAATTAAATACATAATAACAAAACCACTCATGTAAAATGAATGAAAAAAAGCGATTTTATTGCTAAATGAATTATACTAAAATTATAATTATTTCTGGTTTTTGTATGAGGTTCAAAATTTTTACAAAAAAAAATACCTAGGTACTGTTATTGTAATATATTTCTAAAAATGTATCAGATTGTAACATATAGCTGCCAAAGCAGAGTCTTCGGTGGGAAATTCGCCATCTTTATCTAGATCTAGATCATTGGGACTAAAATTGCCTTCATCTTCAGTAACTGACATAGGCTGCGTGATAGAAGGCATAGACCCCATGCCGGGTGACATTCTTGTAGATGGATCTGTTTCCATTGGGCTCCACTCGGTCTGTTCTGGCAAAAGAGGGTTGTCGTTATTTAGCCATGACATGGGTGAGTTGACGAAACTCGGTGCTGGGACGGTTGATATAACGTGGTCCAGTTCTAACAAGGCTGCGTTGAAGGAGCTCGGTCCCGGCATGGCGGAGTTGTCACAACTCGGTGTTAGCACGGCCATGTGGTCGTAGTTCAACACTGACACTGCTGGATGGATGAAGCTCGGTCCTGGCATGACCGAGTTGACGTGGCTGGGCTGTGGTTGTTCCGAGTTCAGTAGATTCAGCCCTAGCGTATCAGGTTGGACGGAGTTCGGCCCTGGCACGGCTGGGTTGCCGTAGCTACTAGGTCTTGGCATGGCTGAGTTGTCGTGGTCCAACCTTGACACGGCTGGATTATTGAAGCTCGGTACTGGTACTGCTGGAATGTTGTGATTCAGTCCTGCTATTCCTGCGTTCATGGAGCTCGGTCCTAGCCCGGCTGGATTGCCGGAGCTTGGTCCTGGCATAAACGGGTTGTCATCGAACGGGCCCGGCATTTTTCGCCAATCCTGAAAAAAGTTACAAGTAGGTATTTTATTTTTATTTCAAAAGTACAAATCAATTTAAAAACTTGTGCATGTATGTAGGTACAGTGTGTTAGGTTAAACGAGGGAAAATGTATGGGACAGCTGATTTTTTTTTTTCATATTTCCACCTGAAAGTATGTCCCTAGATTAACCTAACACACCGTATAACTGCACGTTATGGTAGTAGGAGGGACGACAGTCGGTAGTTGGTACGTATATTTACCTGATCATACTGAGAATCATTGTCTGGCGGCAACGAAGCAGGTGGAGTCCAGTCTGTAACAAGCAATGCAATATTAGCAACGCAGGACTAAACGCACGTAAGCAGGATTGTCCAAAAGGGTTACCGTCACCCCGGAACATAAAGGGCTAAGGAAGGAACATAAATGGGTTTTAGTCAGTAAGAGTCTGACACTCCCTTCCGCTCCACCCAGAGCGGGAGGAGTCATTTAATGCTTCCCCACCCTCAAAAAAAAAGGACTAGGCACCGCCCTCGATATTATTGAGAACCAGTTCCATGACCTTGCCTCGTAGCATTCTTCGTCAGTTCCACAGGTCTAGTCTCCTAGGGTTTAGAATCGGAATGGTCCCTTAAGAATAAAATGATCAACTTACTTTTCTTCACGTAATCTTGAATTATATTATTGGTCTTACACCGTTTCCTCTTAAGAATAGCATCTGAAACAATAGAAATGATTAGATAGTTGACCAAACATTTTGATACAACTTGTATCTACTTATAACTACATAATATATGTAAAATGCCAATTAATGGCATAATACCTAAATTGTGGAAAGAGTTACAATGTAAAACAAACTAAGTGTGTAGATACCCAATGGTTTCAAAAATACTATTTGTTGGTTTTAAACGTTAAAAAACAAAAACATGGTTTTGAATCAAATAATATCTAGCTAATCAATAGAATGAATTGCAAACGAATAAATATTTAGGAATTGAAAAAGCTCAAATGAAATTTCAAAGATCAGATAGTTGATCATGTAGTCCGTCCGATCCTACGTGTACCTATGTCATTGTGTCACACATTATTTACCTACAATACCTACCTACTTTTGGGAACTTCGTTGCCGATAAAGTCCCGTTCTGTCGCATGTCGAAAAGTGGTAATTCCCCGCAATTATTTTGGGGACTTCCCATAATAAAATAAGCAGTAGTAATACCTATACTTTTAGTTAAGGTCCCATCTAAGAAAAAACATCGGAATTCGCAATTTGGATCGTGTATGGTTTCAGTAAGAATTTCACAGATTAGATAGTAGGTATATTCGTTAATAATTAATACATTAATATATTAATTCAATAATATTTTTATTTATTCGTAATACATTAATATATAAAAGGTTTATCAGTACTAACTGCAATAAACAGCCAGTAGTCTTCCTCCTCTCTCCTACCTTATCTATGTTGTGCCCGACAGGGTCCATAATTGTGACTAAATTTACTTTCCTTCCACCTTTATACATTATGGTACGCAATAAAGCATTGAGAATTGAGAATTGAGAATTGAATTACTAACTTTAACTAATGATGTTATTTTGATCGATTTTTGTGAATATTTCCACAGATTAATTTTAAAACAGCCTAGAAATGAATTACATACTTAATTATATTAGGCCTGATCGAATTGAGTTGATGATGAATTTGTTTGTCTATACATGAAAATTAATCTTACACAAAAGAAAGAAGTTTAAGCTAGCCCAGCTCGTCGTTCTATCGTTAAGTATGTACCACCCATAGATCTATGTTACACCAGACCGCGGATAATTATTGACCTGGCAACATATTATTCTATTGATGTCATAAATTAGAAAAATTAGATATTGTTATTTTACCGTGTAGGTTGCACCCTAACTGAGCACGTACCTGTATCAGGATAGTATGTGATCCGCATTGGCTGGCTACAAGTGCCGTCAGACGGTCTCCTCAACACGACCTGAAAACATAAATAGGCAGTATCCAGTTACAATGCAGTTCATATGGGTAAAGTACGAGTCGACACGTTACTTTCCATTCATTCATACGTTAATTCTAGTCCATAGTTTTACACTACTATGTTAAATTCTGCACAGATAAAAACCCAACTTAAAATTGTTGTGGTTAATTAAAAGTTGAACGTTTACAACTCAATCAAAAATAAGAATGATTATCAAAAAAAAGAGTAACATAAAGGTGCACTTCCGCCCACAGCGGCAACGCCGCCCGTTCCCAATCGCATTGACGCTTGCCGTTGCGGTTTGCGGTCTTGCGCGAAAGAATTTCAACACTGAGAAGGTTGCCTGATAATTTTAAGATTTCTCATCATATTTTATCCGTCGGTGAAATAGACAGAATATTGTCATCATTCATCATTCTCCTGCCCTTATCCCAATTTATTTGGGGTCGGCGCAACATGTCTTTTTCTTCCATACTTCTCTATGTGTCTGTATGTGTATATACAGACACATAGAGAAGTATGGAAGTCTCCCTTTCTAGCCATATCATCTTTCACACAATCCATTCATCGTTTCTTTGGTCTCCCTCTACTTGTATAGCCATCCACATTCATATTCACTTTCCTGACAACATTTTCCTCATTCCTCCGCATAACATGCCCATACCATGACAACCGATTTCCACAAAACTTTTCAGTCACCGGTCTCATTTTCAGACTTCTTCTTATATACTCATTCCGTATTCTATCCATTCGCGTAACACCACACATCCCTCTACGCATTCTCATCTCAGCTGCATGCAATTGTCTTTCATTCATTCCTTTTGTGGCCCAACACTCTGATCAGAATATCTCTTGTAGTGTGCAGCTCGCCTAACCTTATATATGTAACTGCACACACTAATTATTGACATTATTATACGAATCGTGGAACTAAACAGTTCTCTTTTATTTCGACAACATCATTATAATACATGGCGACCCTTAGCCAGCAATTAAAATTTTGCAATCTACGCGTTATGGAAGACTACGAACGAGTCAAATAAATTATAATGAAGATTATACCGATAGAAGTTGAAGTTTGTGAAGACGGAAATTAGAAAAAAGGAAGCAAAGAAGATTGTAAAAATTTATAGAAGAATCAGAATCCCAATAGAAGAATTTGTTTGAAGAGGTGAAATCATTAAATAAGAAGACAGAAAAGGAACGTTGCTGCCGGGTGCTGGGAGAATGCTCAAGCCTTATGATGAGAGGATATGCAGGGTGCCGGGAGTTGAAATGTACGGGTCCAATGTGGAGCAGCTGGGAGTCAGTTCCAGACCAGTGCTGAGGAGTTCATTCGTCCAAGCCACGTGAGACGTCGTGACCTACATAATCGTTGTCAGTAAAATAAGTAACTACTGCAATGTAAGTTTTGCAACTCTAGCATTTTTTTTATTATATTCTGCTATATTTAATGTTTTTGTAACTGGATCATGCATTTTTGTATATTTTGTTCTGGGGATTAGGAATGTCCCAACAATTACAAGATTTGCACGCTAGATTAAAATATCTAAGAGAATATTTAGTAAAACTAGGTCCAGATAGGCGTAGAAAAGATTTAGCTTTAAAGAAACTAGAAGAAGCAGAAAAAGAATATAGTAAATTGGATTGTATTTTGACTCAGTTGAACCAAGAAGTTATAGATCGCAAGTTAGATAAAGGTGCTTGTGAGGTTTTCCAATCATTAATTAATGAAATTCAGTCGAATTATCAGAAAATAAAAAGTTTACTTTCTTTAGTAGATAGTAGTTGTCAAACTAGTTATAAAGATTTTATAGAATACGAGTATATTGATTGTCTTACAAAAATGGCTGACGCATTTGATATTAAAACTGCAATTTCCCTGTTGCCAGTGTTGAATGGCCAGGAACAGGTGACAAATCAGCTTATAGATGGTATCTTACTTTATAGTTCGCTTATTAATGAAGCCAGTAAGAGTCAATTAATACAGTTTGTGTTAAAAACGCGTCTCTCGCCTAGTGCAAAATTGCGTCTTAAAACTAACTACACAGATATAGAAAGTTTGGTAGAAGATATTCGCGTATATTTGTTACCGAAGAAATCGTATGTGGCTTTACAAAGTCAATTGTTTACGGCGACTCAAGGCCGTAAGAGTATAGAAAAATTCGGTACGGAGATCGAAGAGTTATTTGTCAATCTCACGATTGCGCAGGCTGACGATAAGCGTGATGCATATGAGGTTTTGCGTCCACTCAATGAGAAGACTGCAATTAAACGGTTTAGTGATGGGTTGGCTGATAAGCGGCTCAGCACCATCATTGCCTCACGTCAGTTTGCATCATTGCCTGAAGCTATAACGGCTGCGGTAGATGAAGAAACCTTGTCAGTCCCGCCACAAGATCAGGTTCTGCAATTTAGGACTAACCAAAATTATAGAAGAGGTAGCTTTAGAGGCAATCGAGGCCGAGGAAATAGACAATTTTATAACAGAAATAAAACGTATAACCATAATTATGTTAAAAATAATGAAAATAGCACAGGTCAAAGAACTTTAAGCAGCGTTAATCGAGGTAAAAACTCAGGTGAACAACGTCAGCAGTTCCGCGGACGTCCGGTGCGTTGTCAGCGTGTTCAACATAACGCGCAACAGTCCAATGTCCAGGACAACTTGCGCAATGATCGCACAAGCCAAGCAAATGAAAGCCTAGAATTTTTTCGTACCTAAATCGTACACACATTCTATTTTTAGTTTTTGTAATTTTTGTATTATTAATTGTCAGTTAACAAATAGTGATGTTGATCTTAATTTACTGATAGATAGTGGAGCTAGCTTATGTGTGTTAAAGTATGAATGGTTGTCGCGACATAGGAATTTATTGAATTTAGTAAAACACGATAAAATAGTCATTAAAGGAATAAGTGGTAATTTAGAGTCTATGGGATACATTTATTTAGAAATTATAATTAATAATGTAACTTTTCAACAAAAGTTTTACATATTTGAACACTTATCTTGTGCTGCAGAAGGTATACTCGGGCAAGATTTTTTTGAGCGGTATAACGCTGTATTAAACTATAAAGATGGTACTCTGAGTTTGGAAACCCGAGACCAGTCAGTTAGTGTTCATGTAAATAGGAATTTATTTACAATTCCGCCTCGTTGTGAAGTAATTAAACACATCCCGACGTCACACAACAGTGATTGTGTCGTTTTGTCAAAGGAAATTTATGAAGGTGTGTTTACAGCAGGTGTAGTATCGAAGCCACATAATGGACTTATTCCTGTTAGGATATTAAATACAACTGATAGTTCAGTTGACATAAATACTTCAGATATAAGTATTAGTTGTTTAAATAATTTTTACGTTTGCAAGTTTGACGACGATAACATTTCTGTGGATAGAGTAAAAACTTTACTTACTACGTTACAACTAAATACCTATTTAAATAAAGAGGAACAAAGAGGTATTGAAAACGTATGTGCCAAATATGCCGATGTTTTCCATTTGCCAGGAGATACGCTCACAACAACTAATTTAATAGAGCACTCAATTAAACTAAAAGAAAATACTTCACCAGCATACGTTAAGCCTTATCGATTGCCTAAAGCATTGAAAGGCGAGGTACAAAGACAAATAGATGAAATGGTTAAAAATGATATTATTGAAGAGACTATTTCAGAATGGTCAAGTCCAGTTCTATTAGTACCAAAAAAGACAGATAGGTCAGGAGAAAGGAAATGGAGACTTGTAGTGGACTATCGCCAACTGAATAATAGAATACAGGATGATAAGTTTCCGTTACCTAATATCACTGAGATACTAGATTCGTTATCTAATAACATCTATTTTTCAAAATTAGATCTTAGTCAAGGTTACTATCAGCTATCCTTAGAAGAACAGTCTAGGAAGTACACTGCATTTACAACAGACAAGCAGTATCAAATGAAACGATGTCCAATGGGACTTAAAACATCGCCTAGTGCTTTTGCTCGTCTCATGACAATAGCAATGTCAGGATTAAATTATAAATCATGCTTTTTATATCAAGATGATTGCATTGTCGTAGGAAATTGTCTCGAAACGCATAACAAGAATCTTATAAAAATTGTAGAATGCCTAAGAAGAGTGAATCTAAAACTAAATCCGCTAAAGTGTGAATTTTTACGTAAAGAAATCGTTTATTTAGGACATAAAATAACCTCAGAAGGAATATTTCCCGATCCATCGAAGGTAGAATGCCTACAAAAATATCCAGTCCCGCAAAATGTAGACGACGTCAAGAGATTTGTAGCATTCGCAAATTATTATAGACGTTTTATTCCGAAGTTTGCTGAAATAGCCTATCATTTGAATGCGTTATGTAAAAAAGATGTAGCATTCGTATGGAGTGATGAATGCGAGCGAGCATTTTACAAGTTAAAACAGATTCTTATTAGTCCGACTATACTTGACTATCCAGACTTTAGCGACAACAACACTTTCACGTTACAAACTGACGCATCAAAACTAGGATTAGGCGCCGTACTGTCTAATAGCAATGGCAAGGTAGTCGCGTACGCAAGCCGTAACTTGAAACCAGCTGAGACGCGATACCCTGTGATTGAGTTAGAATTACTTGCGATTGTTTGGGCAGTTCGACATTTTAGACCTTATTTATATGGGAAAAAGTTTTACATAAAAACAGACCATAAGCCATTGATTTATTTATTTAATATGACCGATCCTTCAAGCCGGTTGACAAAGTTTAGATTATATCTTGAAGAATACGACTTCGAAATCAGCTATGTCCCAGGACGGCACAACGCAGCTGCAGATGCATTGAGCCGGATACCTATTACATCTAACAGTTTAAAGGATTTGAACAAACATGCAGTATCAGTCATGACAAGGGCACAGACTCGAAGGTTACGCACTGACTGTGACAACAACGACATGACTACTGAGGTATCCTCTACTCCAAGGCCTGATCAACCTAAGGTAGTGGAAATCCTCAAACGACCGACTGACAGCATTGAATTGATATTATTTAGTAATAAAAATACTATAAAGCAGATAGAAAAATCAAAACATTTCACTAGTGACAATGGTAACTGCAAATTCGTTCCTGAAAAATCAGCAATTTATGTGATTTCTCGATCGTTATCGACCGTAAGTGTGTTAGCGAGAGAATTACAACGTTTTTGCAAGCAAATCAAAATAAACGAGCTCATAATAATTAAAACGAAGCGCTATGAAATTTTTGTTAACAATTTAATAAAGGAAATGAGTCATTTGAATGACTTCCCTAAGCTACTTGTTATTAAAGATGTGACAAGAGTTTCTGACCAAGACACGAAAACAGTGATCTTGAATGACTTCCACTTATTACCCACCAGCGGCCACGCGGGTATAAACAGAATGTTAAATAATATTAGGAAGTACTATTATTGGCCAGGAATGACTAACGATGTAACAGAATTCGTAAAGAAATGTAGAAGTTGTCAGATTCAAAAGCATTCCAATAGACATACAAAGGAACCGATGGTTATAACATCAACAGCATCCAGTGCTTTTGAAAGAGTAAGTTTAGATTTAATGGGTCCTTTAGATGTAGATAATTTAAATTATAAGTACGTACTGACATTACAGTGCGATTTAACAAAATACGTTGAAGCTTATCCTTTAGAGAGGAAAGATACTATTTCTGTAGCTAGGTTATTTGTAAACAATTTTATTCTGAGATATGGTATACCTAAAGAAATAATAACAGATCAGGGAACAGAGTTTATGTCATCAGTTTTTACTGAAATTTGCAATTTGTTGCATATAAATAAACTGCATTCAACAGCCTATCATCATGAAACTCTGGGAGGATTGGAAAACACTCATAAGGTTCTAGGAGCTTATCTTAGGATTCAGTGTGATAATAATAAATCTGATTGGAGCAGTTGGCTTCCATTCTGGTGCTTTTCATTTAACACAGCAGTACACTCTGAGACAAAATACACTCCATTTGAGCTAGTATTTGGAAAGAATTGTAATTTACCATCCAATATAGCACAAAGTTCTTATGTTGATCCATTATATAATCCTGATTCTTACCCTTTGGAACTAAAATACAGACTACAAAGAGCACAAGCTGAAGCTAGAAATAATTTATTATTTAGTAAGGAATTAAGAAAATATAATTTTGATAAAAATGTAAACGGATTAAAATATAAGAGTGGAGATTTAGTTCTAATTAAAAATCAAGTAGGAAATAAGTTAGATAACATTTATTTAGGACCATATAGAGTGATTGAAGATGTATCACCAAATGTTAAAATTTTAAAAGGTGAAAAAGAATTTGTAATTCATAAAAACAATACAAAACTGTTTGTTACTTAATATACTTTGGTTTTGTTAAGATGTTATTTTTTTATATAATGTAATGGTAAAAAGTATAATTATGTATTTAAAAATATGTTGTATTTTTTTTTGTAAAAAAAAAATGTTTTATGTACTTAGATAATAAAGCCATTTTTTTTTTAAAAAAAGGGGAGGTGTAGTGTGCAGCTCGCCTAACCTTATATATGTAACTGCACACACTAATTATTGACATTATTATACGAATCGTGGAACTAAACAGTTCTCTTTTATTTCGACAACATCATTATAATACACTCTGTATACTCACATTTAACTCTTTATCACACTCGATAGTAGCGCGGGTGTAGGGCGGTGCTGCGCACACGATGCCCGACGTATCGGAGATGTCGAACTTCTTCACACAGCGCTCCCATTTGATTTCTCCATTTTCTTCCTCGTAAAAAACAACTTCCAGGTCTGTTGTGTTTAACTGAAAACATTACAGTTATTGATCATAAAGTACCTATCTTCTTACGTCAAGCCAAGTTCAATAGAAAACAAAATCAAACATAATTTATTCACAACTAGTTTTTGCCCGCGACTTCATAAGATAAGATAAGTTAAGATAGGATTTATTTGCCCGAAACATGTGTATACACACAATAATAATAAGTGCATGCAAGATGACATAAACAAAATTGATTCATAAATGTTTGCCACATACTATGGCGTGCAAATTTTTTGAATTATAATTGTGATTCTTAATATATCCTTCAATTCAAGAGATGGCAATTTAACAAAAAAATTAAATTTACAAAATAAAAAAAAAAGTTTAATCTATGACTACACAATCAGCAACTAAGTAATGAATGTCAAAAGTAAAAAAAATAAATATATAAATCGTAATTAAAAAAATAAAAAGGAATTAATAATACAATATGTCAAAGTGTATACAGTCATGTCAAAAGTATTAAATAAAATAAAATTTAATCTGTAATAATTATCTAATAATAAAACGTAGTTATGTCAAATTTAATCAGAATTTCTCATCTAAAAACTCGTTCAAATTATAATAAGCCTTATCCGCTAGAAAATTGATTACTGTCTTTTTGAAAGCCACATCATTTAACTGCTTCCAGTTTTTAGGAAGTTTATTATAAATTTTTGGAGCCATGCAAAAGACACTCTTGCGCATAAGTGCCGTTCTATATTGCTGTAGGCAGATTTGGGTACTGTCACGTCTATTACGAGGGAATCGATCTGCCATGCGAGAAAATAGGCTAGGATTGGATCTTACAAACATCGCATTTTCTAATATATATAGTGAAGGTAGGGTCAAGAGTGTGTATTTTTGAAAATAAGGCTTGCAACTCTGAGTGGTTTCAAGTTTGAACATAGACCTAATACAACGCTTTTGAGTTTTAAATATAAGTTCCCGGTCAGTCGAGTTGCCCCAAAAAATTACACCGTATCTTAAAATGGACTCCACCAAGCCATAGTATGCGGTGAGTAAAGCATCTTTACTAATTACTGCTGCTAGTTTGTGAAGAGTATATGCTGAGGTACTTATTTTCTTACTGATATTATCTATATGTGCCTTCCAATTTTATTTCTTGTCAATAATAAGTCCTAAGAATTTAGTTGTATCAACTTCGTCAATGTTATTATTATCAAATTTATATTTAGGGTATTAATTAATGTCAATGAGCGCTGATTGAAGTGCATGATTTTAGTTTTATTTCAATTTATTTTTAAATTATTATTATTTAACCATTCTATAATTGCAATTAGTGAGTTATCAATGTCAGATTTATATGTGTCTCGATTTTTACACGCGATTGTCACTACACTGTCATCGGCATAAAGACTCATAGGTTGTTCTGTGGACTTAGGTAAGTCATTTATGTATAATTTAAATAAAGGAGGTCCCAGAACACTTCCCTGTGGGACACCGTACGCAACTTCACGTTCTTGCGACCGATATGACTCTTCTCGTTTTGACGTAATGTTTACCCTACTGACTTCCGTTATTTGTTTTCTGTTTTGAAGATATGACTCAAATAGTTTTAATATATTACCCCTAATGCCATATGCTTCGAGTTTCTTAAGTAATATATTGTGTTGAACATAATCAAACGCCTGCGTCATATCGCAGAATATACTGCACACCGGTTTATGTTGATCCATATTCGTCATCACTGTATATAAAAAATCATAAATTGCCAAATTAATAGTCTTTTTTTCCCTAAAGCCTTTTTGTTCATTGCAGAGGATCTTATTGTGTTCTAAATATGAGTTGAGTTGTTTATAAATAAATTTTTCAAAAATTTTGGAAATTACTGGGATGAGCGATATAGGTCTATAATTAATCATCAACTCTTTATCGCCTTTCTTAAATTACGGCTTTACTATTGATGTCTTTAGTGCGATTGGGAATATTCCAGCACTGATACTCAAGTTAATTATGTAACTTAACGGCGGACTTACATTTTTATTATATATATAGACTAGCACTTTGCCCGCGGCTTCGCTCCCGTGGTCTTTCCCGTGGGACCCGTTATTTTTCCCGGGATAAAAAGTAGCCTATTTTACTCCTAGAAAACTAAGCTTTCCAACGGTGAAAGAATTTTTAAAATCGGTCCAGTAGTTTTTGAGCCTATTCATTACAACCAAACAAACAAACAAAGTTTTCCTCTTTATAATATTATAGTATAGATAGTATAGATTAGGTCGAGTACCTGTTAGAGCTTTTTGAACGTTAAATTTTGCAAAAAAACATCACCCAAACGCAGGAATATTTTTAGGACATATTTTACCTCTACTACTTATTTAGTCCACATACAAGAAGTTATTCATATTACCACTGATAATAAAATACATCTAGATATTACCATTGGCAAATAAGTACCTGCTGAGACAGCAAAATCACTTTTGCCTCACTTGTATTGGAAGAAAGACGACATCCGCACATTGGTATCACTTTATTTATCCGTAGGCAGCCTGAAGTGGAGTTCTTGGAGTGGTAGATGACGTCTGAGACCACCGGGTCCAACTTGTGTTCTTGTCCTAACTTCACTTGGAAACATAGTCGCACCGCATGAAGGTCCTCGCTTTTCGGGTCAAACTCATGACTAAACCCCTCTGTAAATGTGAAGAAAAATCAAACATCAGTGGCTTTTTTTAATGTTAGACACGTGACAGGCGACAATCAGTCAATTCGATTTAACAAGCTATTTTACGTTCGTACATTTTCGATTTGTCAATTTTGTAATTTTATGACAAATATATCCAATTGTGATTAAATTGGGCCCAGTTCAATCCATGTTATCGTGCTAATCTGACTACATTTGGTACTTAACGCAAACAATTAAGGGTAATTTGATTTTCTAAGTAGGTAATTGTTACAGAGGACATAATCGGTGGTATAAAGTATAGGCAACTCGGTCTCGACTCTACGTTAGCTGCAAAATGTTTTAGCCTACGTCGTTATAGCAAAAAATATATTTTTTTGTTTATTCTTTAACATAATTTTATTAACTCACGGCCAAACGGATCTACGTTCTGTTCCTCCCTGCGCCGCAACGCTGCTTCGATCTGATCAGGCTTCACCATGCGAATGCCGAGGTCGTCGAAATGTATCACGCAGTTGTTTCTTGAGACCTGAACTTGTTTGACGTATATGTAAGTGGGGTTGTCTTCTAACGACTTCTTCTTGCCCACTATGCCATTGGGGTGCACCCTGCGACATACAACACATGACATCGCCCCTATACACGGTTATACACCTAAAAAAAAAACAGCTGTTCAGTACATTTATGTTCGCCTAACTCGTCAAAATGTATTGCACAGCTGATTTTTTTTCCGCGATTCCAGGTTCGGTCCCATAGTAAAAGTTGCTCGTTATAATGAGTACAATGGCCCCTTAAGAGGATTTAAACGACTTAAATTTAGTATAGTCCCCGAATGGTTAGATATTGGCGTACCTACATACATTTGATTATAGTACACTCACAATTCGATAGTTATGTAAGTCACATCATGGAAGCAAGCCTCTTGCCATCAACCGGGCATAAATACAACCTCAGCTGGTACTGAGAAATTTCAGGTGGAAAAATTAAGTAAATAGTTATCACTACATGAACGGAAACAAAAATACTGGACACATAAATAATACTTAGACAAATATTAATATAGCGTTAACAGTGATCAAAATATACTGGGTGTAAACGAAAGGGAACATACAAATGGATAAATGCTATTAACCACCAAACTGAACAACTTTTACTATGGGACCAACTCATTTTCAGCTGATTTTTTCTTCACGATTTCAGAGTTGGTCCCAAATTAAAAATTGTAGCATATGCTTTTGTATGTATATACCCTTTCGGTTACAGCCTGTAGACTTTTGGGTCCACCGAGTTATGTATCTTACCTGTAAGGCTCATCTTTGCAGACCAATGAAACGGTGATCTCTGATGGTCCTACGTAGTCCGTGTGTATCTTGATCTTAGGATACGACTTTTCTTCCTTCGTACTGTGCACTCCTTGGATCGCACCCGCTGATTTGATCTCACTGTCGTAGCGAAATCTGGTAACCAAACTTAATAGTTAGGTACGTAATCAGAATCAATATGAACAGAGTATTCTGGAAGATATCCACTTCACCTATAATATTTATTTATTTATTAATATCATCTCTTCATCATTCCTTCCGCCCTGGGTGGATCGAAATGGAGTGTCAGACTTTTACTGACGAAAACCCATCCATGTTCCTTCCTTAGCCCCTTATGTTCCGAGGTCGCGGTAGCCCTTTCGGACAATCCCGCTTACCCGGCAGGCTTCGGCCCTTACGGGCGCCTTTAAATGCTAACATCTCTTTGAGGCGCGCGTGGAACACGTACGCGCCGCCCGGCCCGGGCCTGGTCCTGATCGGACGGCGACGCTTGGGGCCTACGTCCAGGAGTGGACATTTCTCGACTGAAATGATGATGACTGAGTCGCTACATGTGTAGTTCACAGTCATAAGTTTTGCTAGATACCTACTCAACTTTACAATCATACTTTGCTACGAGGCGTAGCGTCGTGCTACGCCGCGTAGCCAGTCTTGCGTAGTAAAGTTTAAACTTTGCCCGTCTTATTACGACATGATATCAGGTGAGATAGTGGTGAAGCACGAGCCTATTGATAATAATAATAAAAAAAACCACCAAGTGCGAGTCGAACTCGCGCACAAAGGGTTCCATACCATTATCTATAAAAACGAGCAAATTATCACGTTCGTTGTAGTACAAGTACCTATCTACAAGGAAGTGTTTTTTTTACTACCAATCATACCAATAAGTTCTATGTTGAGCTGTCTACGAAACTGAAAACTTTTGGTATCTAAAATGTTCGCACATATTCTTTGAACAGAAAATTGGAAATTGTTTTGATTCTTTCAAGCGCAATCAGATACAGATATTTGTTACCAAAACTGGATAACGAGATCGGAGCAAAGGTTATCTTATTTATTAATTATGAGCGTTGAGTAATTCGCAAGAGATCCCGTAACGACTAACTTCCGTTCGGACCACTGCGCAGTAACTTGTGCACCTGCACGCACTAAAATGTTGTTCAATGTTTTGGTATATTACACACACTAGTTGAATCTCATGAATTTAAAACGTCACATTACATGCGGGAGTGAAGATGTCACGCCGTTAGTACAACAACATTATTTTATAATTTGGGGAAGCCCCAGCGAAACAAACTTGAATTAAGGAAAATTTGTGAAGGATTACTCAATTTGTTGAACATATTGCAAAGTCAGAACATAAAGCAATCCTTCAACAATTTCATTATTTTTTACCAATTTTGTTCGTGCATTAAGTAAAAAATAACAATAACAGCAGGCTTTTAGTGATGTTACAATCTGTTTTCTTTTTTGGAATTGTATTACTAACATAGTTTTATTACAAGTATATTGTTACTAATACTATGAGTCTTGTTGCTTGAAAATAAAATGATTATGATTATTATTTTACATAGTCGACATCAATTCATGTACTTAAATACTTAGGTAAGCTCGTAAAATTTTCGAGAACTCTCCGAATTTTACAATTTTCTTGGCCCGGCAGGGCCACAAACTTGATAAATTAAATGATAGGAAAACTATGAAATCTTTAATTATTTACAAAAAATTGTAAACTAATTAATTCGTTGCTCGAAATGGGCTCCATTTTCTTGGATACACAAATGTGTTCTTCTAAATAAATACCTTTAATACCTGGATTGGTACAAACGGCACAATCAGATGGCCTGCGAGATCATCAGTTCTCACCCCTTTAGATTTTTTTTTTGTGGGGATATGTTAAAAACCAAATTTACATTAAATCTTATGCGAATGTAAACGAGTTGAGAGTTGAAGTTCAGAATACGATTTATAATATTCACCACAACACGTTATTAAAGGTTACAAGAAATGAATTTGTTAGAAGAATACATTTGTGTATCCAAGAAAATGGAGCCCATTTCGAGCAACTAATTAATTAGTTTACAATTTTTTGTAAATAATTAAAGATTTCATGGTTTTCCTATCATTTAATTTATCAAGTTTGTTCGAGAGATTTCATCCTTATAATTGATACTAACGATCGCGGCAATAAAAGTACAGTGTGTACTTTTTGCAGATTTTAGTCAGTTCGATTCCCGGGTGTGGCAAGCGATTTTTTGGAAATCTTTGAATGCAGTTTTCTTTCTATTCAAAAATAAAGGAATGTTTCCTTTGAGTAAAATGTTCTATCTACAGTATTAAGAGTACTTTCCCTCCAGGGGGCATTACAAAATTCCACCCTGTATAATATATACATTACACATACATACACTTACACACACACACACACACACACACTACACACACACTTACACTTTTTTTACATATATCTTCTTCTTTTCGTGTGGTTAGTGACTAACCTGGTTTCAGTTTTTATGCTGCCCATGCAGGCCCATATGGGCTTAGCTTCACATGATGTTGAAAAGAGAAAAGAAGTTAAAATATGATATATAAAATATTCTGAAACGACCATACGAACCCTTGTTCCTGACTTTTCATAGGTGTACATGTAGGTGAATGGGAAAACAAATATGGTTTAGTAAAACACCCCATCGGCAGCACCGCCTGAGGAATAATACTTATGCACGGTTAAAAAAAAAAACAGCTGTTCGGTACATTTATGTTCGCCTAACTCATCAAAATGTACTGCACAGCAGATTTTTTTATCGCGATTTCAGGTTCGGTCCCATAGTAAATGTTGCTCGTTATAATTAGTACAATGACCCCTTAAGGGGATTAAAACGACTTAAATTTAACCGTGTATGTAATAATTTAAATTACCTTCTGTTTCGCATAGGTTGTTCCACGATCTCCACAAAATGCCTATTGCTGTCTTGGCGCGACGCAATCGCGAAACCCACGCAGGGTCGGCACGAAGCCACTGGGGCGACCAGGGCGGCCGAGGCGACCGGAGCGACCGGAGGGACCACCTCACTGAAAGAAAGGTTTGCTGGTTAACTCTCTTCCTCAATAAGATATGTGCTTTAAATTTTTTATTTAATCGTGTCTTTTGTGTGCATAAATAATAAGAGAAGTTACATACTATTGAAGGGCAGTAACTACCACCAAAGCTAAGATCCAGTTCCGGCTACGGTTCTAGTTTTAAGGGTATAGAACGTACCGGTGTGATTAACTAATGTTTCAGCCAAACACCACTGACAAAATGTTTAGTTTACAACCAACGTTTCGTATACTCTTTATTTCAAAAACAACTTATTCCGCAAATGCTATATTTTATAACCACTCGCTTTACAAACATTTATTTGACAAATGCTTCTCTTTACATGTTTCGGGTGATATTTAATCATTTATACATTTTTCATCTCATATTTAGATTATTTTGCAAAAAAATCACGTTTATACTAAGTATTCTTATTTTATAAATTAGGTACATTGTTGCAATTCCATTTGGGTCAAATCATTTACAAGCAAGTACTGAATGAAATTCTTTAAGCATAATAAAGTATTTTTTCCTATATAAATGTTTAGGTTATTGGCAGTCGACTTGTGCGTAGGGGCCAGGGGGTCACAGTTTTAACCTAACGTAAACATTTTATTTTTAGTTATTAATCTAATCGAACTAGTTCGGTTCCTGGTAGACTACTAAAAATAATCTCTTTTTATCTATTAGCGCAAGTCGCTTGTGCTGTTGTATTTTTAGGAAATTGCGTAATGATGAAGAGAAGAAGAAGTCAATATGTAAAAGATTTTTATTCCAAACGTTGTTTTGCGAGATTAAATGAAAAAAAAAAGGAATTGTTTGTCACATAATACGTTACAAAACAAAAGTTAAAAATTATAATGTAACTAAGAAGCCGTGTCTCGTGAATCAAGTTCTCTTACTTAACAGACAACGAATAATTATTTTCTTAGGTGAATTATTTGACGTTGTTATAGAATGATGAAATGACAAATCATGTATTTGCTAATCGTTGCTTGTCAAGTAAAAATTAGTAAATAAAAGAACTGATAGTAACAGATAGTGTCACCGTGTAATTTCTATGGTTTGGGCTTAGTATAAGTGCATTTTCATTTTTAGCAGTGGCGTAACTATAGGGTGGCAGGACTGGCAAAATGCCACGGGCCCCCGGCCTAACGGGGCCCCCGGCCCGAGAGGCTGTGAGCTCAAAAGTGACCTAACATTTAAAAAAATAATTGTAAAAATATAAATTTAGGGCCCCATGCAATGGATTTGCCACGGACCTCAGATGGTATAGTTACGCCACTGATTCTTAGTTTATAAAGTATCGTAACATGACTCACCCGTCTCTGTCCGGTTGTTGATTGGTATCCGGCGAGGGTTGCATGAGCCAGACCGGCGGGGAGAGCTGAAGAGAAGAGCCTGAAGTCGCCGTACTATTGCTGTCCGATCGCTCCAGGTCGTAGCGTATATATTCATCTAAGTAGAAAAGAAATCATGATCAATCATAATCGATACCACAGACCGCTGCAAGTACTACAAGTATTTTTAAGTTCAGTCTTGGTACCAAATCAAAATCAAAACAAAGTCCATTTTACTCAAACTAGGCTGAGAATAGCACTTTTTGAGAGTCTAAATTACATGAGGCGGTCCCCCAAAATGACCGCTCTTAACCACTTTTCCTTTAACTGGGAAGAAGTGTTGCAACAAACTCCCCAGAAACGCAGTTGTCTGTTAAGTAAGAGAACTTAATTCTATGCAATAGGTACTATGCAGTGGTACCTATACACGGCTTCTTAGTTACATTTGTAGAACAACAAAGCTCATCATCAGATCTTAAGAGATCTGATGGGGAAATGAAGCTACTACTAAGAAATTTCTCTTAAGATACGCGGTAACTTAGTCGTTGGAATACATTCCATACTCAAAATCTAACTCAAACTCAAAGCATTTATTTCAAATAAACCAATTACAGGCACTTTTGAATTGTCAAGGGGTCGATTAGTCAGGAAGATGAAGCTAGTTGCCCATTCCAAAGCAGTAGGTACCTGTGGAGCAGGACGGGCAAGAAACTCCACGGACAATGTTTTATATTTATAAAACATGGGATACATCATTCATGTTGAAATTATACAAGTAACGATGCAAAACGTAAAAAGAGTCCATCATCATCATCATTCTCCTGCCCTTATCCCAATTTATTTGGGGTCGGCGCAACATGTCTCTTTCTTCCATACTTCTCTATTAGTCGTCATCTCGGTAGTTACTCCCTTCCTAGCCATATCATCTTTCACACAATCCATCCATCGTTTCTTTGGTCTCCCTCTACTTGTATAGCCATCCACATTCATGCTCACAACTTTCCTGACAACATTTTCCTCATTCCTCCGCATAACATGCCCATACCATGACAACCGTTTTCCACACAACTTTTCAGTCACCGGTGTCACTTTCAGACTTCCTCTTATATACTCACTAGCTGACCCGACAGACGTTGTCCTGTCTTAACTATGATACCTACCTTACCTACCTACTCTACCTACCAACTTACCTACCCTACCTACCCTACCTACCCTACCTACCCTACCTACCCCACCTACCCTACCTACCCCACCTACCCTACCTACCCCACCTACCCTACCTACCCCGCCTACCCTACCTACCCTACCCTACCTACCCTACCTACCCTACCTACCCTACCTACCCTACCTACCCTACCTACCCTACCTACCCTACCTACCCTACCTACCCTACCTACCCTACCTACCCTACCTACCCTACCTACCCTACCTACCCTACCTACCCTACCTACCCTACCTATGCAAAAATGTGCAATAAAAATATTTTTCTCATACAAACTTTGCCACCCCTTGTAACCCTTTTAGGGGTTGAATTTCCAACAAATAATATGCCTATGTCCTTCTCATGAATGCAAACTATCTACATACCAAATTTCAGCAAAATCGGTTGGGTGGTTTAGGCGTGAAAAGGTAACAGACAGACAGACAGACAGAAAGACAGAGTTACTTTCGCATTTATAATATTATTAAGTGTGGATTCCGTATTCTATCCATTCGGGTAACACCACACATCCCTCTTAGCATTCTCATCTCAGCTGCAGATAAAAGATTCAAAGAAGTAATTAAACAAAATTCAAAAATTAAATTAAATTTTAAAAGATTCGTGGCAGCTAAGATGTGACCCGTCCCTACTGAAAGATCATGACGCATGGATTAGAATCATTTAGCTCAGCCATTTTGAAGGGAGGTAAATGATCCAACACACGCGCCACCATTAGCGATACATTAGAGTGAGCATAACATGCTCTCAGCCGCCAGGGCACATACAAGACGAACTCAGTAAATGGTAGCTTTATAGTAGGTATGTATGTACATTGTACTTACAAACGTGCATACTAACGTATTACGTATACCTCTGTTTTCGAGGTTAATTAGGTTAATTGTACTAGAGCAAATATTTTTTCACCTCACAGGCTCGGAAAGAGTCTGTTTGTCATTCGAAATCAGAGCCCAAAATTGCATTTTGCTCGCTAGCGTGGAAAGACTTTTTTAAATTCGAACCTTTCTATTTAATAATTTTCTATACTGCCAGTCCACTGAAAATGCATGACACGGTCTAAAATAAAATATTAAATCACATAGAAATAATACCGCTCACCTTAAAAACTTCGATCACAGTACAGAAATTAAATATTTTGCGAGGATATCATTGTAAAATTGGAATTCATGTTAATAAGTATTCCATTTGATTAAAAAATCTGTGACGTCACATTTGAATATTCCATGAAAATACTACCCAGTGAAATACCCAATTGTGTAGTAATTAAAGTATATTTTTTTAAATAAAATAAAAATATATATGTATTAAATTAAATTACTTAGTTATTTGTTTTTTTGTTTTTTTCTTTCTTTCTCCTTAGAGGACAAGTAGGATATAGAAAAAAAATACAGGGTATTTAATTTTGGAGATGTTCTATGTATCTCATAATATACATTGCCAAGTATCTGTTATTTTCTTCACATGAGTCGAATGTATCTGAGACGCTCGAACAAAATAAAACTCAACATATAACACCTGTTTTCTTGCACCTAGCAGTTTCCTCGCTGTAGATGGAAAAACCTATACTAACGGTGAAGATAATATATTGAATCATATGTATGTTTGCTTACCCAGGGAGAAAACAGAGGAATATGTTTATATGAAATGAAGCTAAGTCAGAGGCCTACGGGCAGCATAATAACTCTGACACCAGGTTAATTACTAACCACACGTAAAAGAAGAATAAGAACGCCAATGATAACAAAAATCATAGTCTACTTACCGACATCGTCCATATCACACAATGATTGCGATGGCTGGATCGCGGGCGCATCGGCGGAACGCGCTGTAAAGATAGTAAAGATTCATAGTGAATCAAAATCAGAAGTCGTTTATTCAAATTTGGCTGGCAATCAGCACTTTCATCATCGTTCTTCACCGTCATCATTACTTATGACAGGCCCCGAAAACGCTTTCCTTCACCACTTCCTACTACTTTAGCTTGGAATAAGAAATAGCACAATTACTTAGCGATGATCTAAGATAACAAATTCCGAAAATCTTACAGCCAGTCTTAGCAAGGGGTATCGTATTGCCCAGTTACTGGGTTGTGGAGGTCAGATGGGCTGTCGCTCCAATAAAAATATGTACTGGTATTCAGCTGCATCCAGTAAGATTGAAAGCCGACCCCATGATGATGATCTACGTTAACAGATGCCTCTCAAAAATAAATTAACCACATTTTTGACCTCCTTTTTACAATATTATCGGGAAAACATTACACGATTTGTGTTATGTCAATACACAAATCGTGTAACCTCGTGTATAATCGTGACATTGATAAGAAATAGTGCATCAATGAATTATCATCTCCGTGAATTCGCCGGATGTAGTAAGTTTATAGCCGGAAGACTGTTCCTGTTTGGTATTAGATTATAAATCTAGTCTTTTGGGTACCTACCTGTACCTGCCAACAGGAAGGCGATGTTTTTTTTAATTTTTGTCCAATAAGCGTTGCCCATCGTTTATGTCCCGCGGGTATCGACACTAAAATAAGAGTTAACCATTGGTTACAACAAAATACTAGTAAGTACACACACACACACACACACACACACACACACACACACACACACACACACACACACACACACACACACACACACACACACACATACTGTTTTAGGGTAGCTATAGTAATAGATACTATAAATCACCATGTGTGTGTGTGTATGGACATTTAATTTATCTGTACTGTAGTCAGCCGACATGTAAAAAAGCGTTGCTTTTTATCTAATGTACGATAAAAAATTCAATTGTTATCTCCTGTTATGTTAGAAAAAACGTTTTCGTGGTTTTTTTTTTAGCAGAAATTAAAAAAAACAGCCCGAATGAGGCAATAATCAAGCTGTCCAACCCTTCCGGGTTACACAAGCGTGTTATATTACGTTATTGAAATTATGTCATTCATGAATGAAATTATATACAGGGTGGAATTTTGTAATGCCCCCTGGAGGGAAAGTACTCTTAATACTGTAGATAGAAAATTTTACTCAAAGGAAACATTCCTTTATTTTTGAATAGAAAGAAAACTGCATTCAAAGATTTCCAAAAAATCGCTTGCCACACCCGGGAATCGAACTGACTAAAATCTGCAAAAAGTACACACTGTACTTTTATTGCCGCGATCGTTAGTATCAATTATAAGGATGAAATCTCTCGAACAAACTTGATAAATTAAATGATAGGAAAACTATGAAATCTTTAATTATTGACAAAAAATTGTAAACTAATTAATTAGTTGCTCGAAATGGGCTCCATTTTCTTGGATACACAAATGTGTTCTTGTAAATAAATACCTTTAATACCTGGATTGGTACAAACGGCACAATCAGATGGCCTGCGAGATCACCAGTTCTCACCCCTTTAGATTTTTTTTTTATGGGGATATGTTAAAAACCAAATTTACATTAAATCTTATGCGAATGTAAACGAGTTGAGAGTTGAAGTTCAGAATACGATTTATAATATTCACCACAACACGTTATTAAAGGTTACAAGAAATGAATTTGTTAGAAAGAATACATTTGTGTATCCAAGAAAATGGAGCCCATTTCGAGCAACTAATTAATTAGTTTACAATTTTTTGTAAATAATTAAAGATTTCATGGTTTTCCTATCATTTAATTTATCAAGTTTGTTCGAGAGATTTCATCCTTATAATTGATACTAACGATCGCGGCAATAAAAGTACAGTGTCTGCTTTTTGCAGATTTTAGTCAGTTCGATTCCCGGGTGTGGCAAGCGATTTTTTGGAAATCTTTGAATGCAGTTTTCTTTCTATTCAAAAATAAAGGAATGTTTCCTTTGAGTAAAATTTTCTATCTACAGTATTAAGAGTACTTTCCCTCCAGGGGGCATTACAAAATTCCACCCTGTATATAAGGTGTTAAAAAATCAACTCTAAGAATTTCGTGGGAGCATTGTACTCATCGTTACGAACAACTTTTACTATGGGATGAACCCTGAAATCGCGAAAAAAATATGAGCTGTTCCATACATTTTATTGAGTTACGTGTGCATAAATGTATGGAACAGCTCATATTTTTTTCGCGATTTCAGGGTTCATCCCATAGTAAAAGTTGTTCGTAACGATGAGTACAATGCTCCCACGAAATTCTTAGAGTTGATTTTTTAACACCTTATATACACAGTATATGTCAGAGAAATAACTTTTCAAAATAAATAAAACCAAAGATCGTACGAACCTGAAAATTATGTTCCGTCTCGTCACTATAGAATTTTTCAGAAATAATAGGATATTTGTCACTGCTCTCCGCATTAAACTTGCGAACTCCAACGCTTTGAGATAAGCTGTCAGTTCACTGTCACACTAGATCTCATCACACACTTGTTACCGGGATACAGCCGAGCCCTGACTGGCAGACAATATGCCAAACTTTGTTTTATACCTTTTAAAAACGTCCCATGTGCCGAATGTTGACGATAAGAGCTAGTATCTTGTTTACTTGGAGCTACTAAAGTACGCGATGAGGGTCGTAGGTCGCCATTTTGTGTGATAACTAGCTATTTATTAGTATCTGTAAATTGTAAGCGTTTGTTGTTCTTTTTATTAGCCCGCCATCCCCCACTGCTGGGTAAGGGCATCCTTTTCCTTTTTCTAGACACGTCTGTTTTCTCTTATTGTGACCCAACCACACCTGCCCAGACCAATCTCACATAAGCAGCTCTCCGGGTAACATCCGTGATTTTAGTTTTGGTGCGCCCTGTTCTTCATACGGTCCGAAATTCGAACCTCCCGAAAACTGCGGTCCATGGCTCACTGGCAAACATCGAGCTTGGATCCATGCTGAAGTGTCAAATACCAGGTATGTGCACATTACGTCAGTATGTGTTGTGTTTGTATTTTCACACACGCACAGCACACACGTCTTTTTCGAAAGGTTAGGTAGAGGTTTACGGTTTACCTTCTCATTATAACCACATTTCGTTAGTTATGTTTAAGAAACATATAAAATAGGGTGACTCTATCGTCAACTGGGCACTTTTCTTGGTTTCTGCCTGACGCCAATTTTTTAATGGAAAAGCCCACCAACATTATCTATCTACACACACTCAAGTTTTATTAATAGTATTCTATTATTAAATTAAAACCGCTTATCAAACGGTGAAGATAAGACAGACTCAGTTAATTAGACATTCGTTTGAAAACTGATTTGACCTTTAGCTGCGAGACTTTATTATATCACGAACTTCGAAGAAACAGAGGATATAAAAACAATGATGTGTAGTATCCAGTGTTATTACACTATCAATTGTCGCGTTGCATTGCATACAGCTTATACGATGCGTCAGTAGACAAGCCATAGATATTAATTACTTACTTACTGTTTCTAAGTTTAACAATAAATAATTATGCATTTACTGCGCATGCACTGCCTACGAGCTACGAGCGTAGCTACGGCTACGAAAGGTAAACTTTGTGGCAAGCGCTACGAAGTCGACTACGTGCGTCGCGTAGGTAGCATGCTACGCGCTACACCACCACTTTTGATAAATGAATTCGAATGAAATTGTTTTCATAGAACAACGAAATGAAATCGTTGAATTAAATGAAATGTATAGTTGTATGTGTTGTATTGTTTAGGTTATTAGTTAAGGTCTCAAGTGTCGTATTAGGGTTAAGCCTGTAATGATAGTTTAGGTAAATAAATTGTTTAGTGTCCAGATAAACGCCGAACTTAGAAAATATACTTGGTAAAGTAATAAACATAAATAGTGGTACAATAAATACAATATTACACATTCACATTATATGCTTGGTAAAGATGAAGAGTATTCACTCATTTTAGTTAGGGAGGCTTGATTGTTTGTTACTAAACTTGTTTTTCTTTTTCATAAAATGAAGGCCATTCATATACTTCAAATAATAGGTTTGACATGTACTTAGATACTGTTTATCGCTTCAGGTGTTATTTGTTTGTGTAGGTGCTAAGAAAAAATAAACGGAAAACAGGAAGTTGCACTGAAGTGCTGATTATGCACTCAACGAGGAAAGTCAATATTTTCAAATCGTATATCAAAAGTAACTGATCAGCGCCGGCCACACAGTAGGCGCTACACTTAGCTAAGGTAAGTAATAAAAGGTAGTCAATATCTGTGAACGTCGTAGACTAGTCTAGTGCCACATCTATTTATTTATGTAATTTAATGTACAGAGATAGAGAGATGAAAGATGATAAGATGAAGAGATGATGATGAGATGATGTGTAGAGAGATGTAGTTATCACTTGCTTAAAATTGGTGAAGGAAAACATCGTGAGGAAACCGACATGTCCTAAAACCCAAAATAAGAAGACCACCACGAAATTCTTAGAGTTGATTTTTTAACACCTTATATACACAGTATATGTCAGAGAAATAACTTTTCAAAATAAATAAAACCAAAGATCGTACGAACCTGAAAATTATGTTCCGTCTCGTCACTATAGAATTTTTCAGAAATAATAGGATATTTGTCACTGCTCTCCGCATTAAACTTGCGAACTCCAACGCTTTGAGATAAGCTGTCAGTTCACTGTCACACTAGATCTCATCACACACTTGTTACCGGGATACAGCCGAGCCCTGACTGGCAGACAATATGCCAAACTTTGTTTTATACCTTTTAAAAACGTCCCATGTGCCGAATGTTGACGATAAGAGCTAGTATCTTGTTTACTTGGAGCTACTAAAGTACGCGATGAGGGTCGTAGGTCGCCATTTTGTGTGATAACTAGCTATTTATTAGTATCTGTAAATTGTAAGCGTTTGTTGTTCTTTTTATTAGCCCGCCATCCCCCACTGCTGGGTAAGGGCATCCTTTTCCTTTTTCTAGACACGTCTGTTTTCTCTTATTGTGACCCAACCACACCTGCCCAGACCAATCTCACATAAGCAGCTCTCCGGGTAACATCCGTGATTTTAGTTTTGGTGCGCCCTGTTCTTCATACGGTCCGAAATTCGAACCTCCCGAAAACTGCGGTCCATGGCTCACTGGCAAACATCGAGCTTGGATCCATGCTGAAGTGTCAAATACCAGGTATGTGCACATTACGTCAGTATGTGTTGTGTTTGTATTTTCACACACGCACAGCACACACGTCTTTTTCGAAAGGTTAGGTAGAGGTTTACGGTTTACCTTCTCATTATAACCACATTTCGTTAGTTATGTTTAAGAAACATATAAAATAGGGTGACTCTATCGTCAACTGGGCACTTTTCTTGGTTTCTGCCTGACGCCAATTTTTTAATGGAAAAGCCCACCAACATTATCTATCTACACACACTCAAGTTTTATTAATAGTATTCTATTATTAAATTAAAACCGCTTATCAAACGGTGAAGATAAGACAGACTCAGTTAATTAGACATTCGTTTGAAAACTGATTTGACCTTTAGCTGCGAGACTTTATTATATCACGAACTTCGAAGAAACAGAGGATATAAAAACAATGATGTGTAGTATCCAGTGTTATTACACTATCAATTGTCGCGTTGCATTGCATACAGCTTATACGATGCGTCAGTAGACAAGCCATAGATATTAATTACTTACTTACTGTTTCTAAGTTTAACAATAAATAATTATGCATTTACTGCGCATGCACTGCCTACGAGCTACGAGCGTAGCTACGGCTACGAAAGGTAAACTTTGTGGCAAGCGCTACGAAGTCGACTACGTGCGTCGCGTAGGTAGCATGCTACGCGCTACACCACCACTTTTGATAAATGAATTCGAATGAAATTGTTTTCATAGAACAACGAAATGAAATCGTTGAATTAAATGAAATGTATAGTTGTATGTGTTGTATTGTTTAGGTTATTAGTTAAGGTCTCAAGTGTCGTATTAGGGTTAAGCCTGTAATGATAGTTTAGGTAAATAAATTGTTTAGTGTCCAGATAAACGCCGAACTTAGAAAATATACTTGGTAAAGTAATAAACATAAATAGTGGTACAATAAATACAATATTACACATTCACATTATATGCTTGGTAAAGATGAAGAGTATTCACTCATTTTAGTTAGGGAGGCTTGATTGTTTGTTACTAAACTTGTTTTTCTTTTTCATAAAATGAAGGCCATTCATATACTTCAAATAATAGGTTTGACATGTACTTAGATACTGTTTATCGCTTCAGGTGTTATTTGTTTGTGTAGGTGCTAAGAAAAAATAAACGGAAAACAGGAAGTTGCACTGAAGTGCTGATTATGCACTCAACGAGGAAAGTCAATATTTTCAAATCGTATATCAAAAGTAACTGATCAGCGCCGGCCACACAGTAGGCGCTACACTTAGCTAAGGTAAGTAATAAAAGGTAGTCAATATCTGTGAACGTCGTAGACTAGTCTAGTGCCACATCTATTTATTTATGTAATTTAATGTACAGAGATAGAGAGATGAAAGATGATAAGATGAAGAGATGATGATGAGATGATGTGTAGAGAGATGTAGTTATCACTTGCTTAAAATTGGTGAAGGAAAACATCGTGAGGAAACCGGCATGTCTGAGAGATATGTCTCAACAGCATGTGATGCTAAGTCAGAGGCCCATGGGCAGCATTCAAACTCTGACACCAGGTTAGTCACTAACCACACGAAGAAGAAGAATGTACAGAGGCCAGCATATCAAGTTACCCAAATCTTTGATAGTTTTTCAACTTTATTACAAAAGTATAAGGCCCATTTTCAATCGGGAAAATTTAACAGTTAAGGATAGCTTAATGTGCTGCTACAGAATAACACCTATGTAGTATAATCAGCCTATTTATTTCCACTGATGGGATCAGTGCGGGTTAGTGGACGTCTTCTTATTTCCAGTGATGGGATCAGTGCGGGTTAGTGGACGTCTTCTTATTTCCACTGATGGGATCAGTGCGGGTTAGTGGACGTCTTCTTATTTCCACTGATGGGATCAGTGCGGGTTAGTGGACGTCTTCTTATTTCCACTGATGGGATCAGTGCGGGTTAGTGGACGTCTTCTTATTTTGGGTTTTAGGACATGTCGGTTTCCTCACGATGCTTTTTTTTTCACCGCTTTGAGAGCAGTGGTGATGAAATAATTTACAAAAGCGCCTATCCTACAACTCGTGGCTGGGCTACCCACTGGGCTACCTCAGCTTATCTACGATGTAAGTTCGGTTTGCTTTATGAGAATGGACACATAAATGCCAGCGCAAACTTGTCGCTGAGTCTAGACGCACGATGTATGAGCAGAAACCACGACTATCTGATGCAAAACTGTCCAGTTGCACTTGCTTTGGTAGCACGCGAAGGCGAAGCAAATCCGACTGTCGTCGTTTGTGTTCATGCACCGTGCGTGTAGTCGCTACCACAAGCAGCCCGTCATTGCTACTCTTCAAGTCGCCGCTAATAATAATAATCATTTATATCGGACAAAGTCCATAGGCAAGTGTTAGTAACAATTCTCTTAAAAACTATGTTAGTAGATACATAAAAAATAACAACCATTACAATCTTCCCGTCACAATTCCCACCCAGTGTGCCTGTATGGGACAATCATGACGAGAAGCAATCATTTGCAAAATGCTGTTGGTGCTACCGCGTAGTCGTTGAAATAGGGACGCCACTTGCTTACGCATTATAGCGTGGAACCCATCAACGCGTGCATTTTCGAACATCTGTGACGCACTACATTGGCGCGGCAACCCCAACAGCATTATGAAGGCATTATTATACTGAATACGTAGGACGTTGTAGGCTCGTTGCGTATACCAAACCCACAGGCCGCTCGAGTAAAAAGTTTGGCAATATGCCCTAAAAAGTGTTATTTTAACTTCTTTAGTACATCAAGTGAACCTACGGGCCAGCATATTGCTCCTCACCGCTAACGCCCTACGCTCTCTTTCTATATCTGGATCATCCTTCAAGTCTTCCGTGACCAGATGACCCATATACTTGAAATTCTGCACAATTTTCAAGGCCGTTCCATCGACCATGATTGGAGGCACAGTACGAGGTCCCTGCTTTCCAGCTCTCAAAATCAGTACCTCACTTATTGTGTGTTGTACCTGATACCATGATCGGATGCATAACGTTCACAAATTTCAACCAACGTCCTCAGGGCATTGACCGAGGGGGCCAGCAGAACCATATCATCCGCATAGCTTATGTTGTTGACACACGTTCCGTCAATGTAGCACCCGACATGTGTCCTGCTGGGCTCCTCGATCAATTGGTTCACATATAAGCTGAAGAGGCCGGTAGATGTGAGGCCGCCTTGCCTTACCCCGCACTCCAACCTATATTCATCAGACAGTGTATCTCCCCATCTCACCTGGTTAGTCTGGTTTTTATACCAGAATTTAAGGATACTCTTATATTCCGTTGGCATACCGGTTTTCTCTAGCTTCCGCCACAATATGTCGTAGGCAACTGTGTCAAAAGCTTTTGACAAATCGAGGAAACAGTCATATATCCGGCGTCTTTCTTTCCGTGTAATACCCGACAGTATGCTTAAGGCATAAAATAGCACGCTAAATGTACGGGAGCTTTAAACAAAATGTGTGAAAATTGTCGGCTGCTGCCTGTTGTTGCCGAGCTGTCGCAGTTGTCGCATAGTGTGCGCCATATGTAATGCGCTACCAATCCGCACAGGGCCCGCGTGGTGGGTGGCTGATTGAATTTTCGTATTCCGGCTGGGAACGGCATTAGATAAATTTAGCATGGCATTTTAATTTATTGTCGTCAATACTCAATATTTTTTTGCGTTCCTTATGTATTATATATGTAGATGGTTTTTAAAAGTTAAAGATCAATATGGACCCTAGATTCTACTGACATTTTAAATTTGATAATGAACTTACAGGATAAGATAGGTAAGAAAAAAACTGCAATTTTCAAATAATATACTTTTATTGTATTTTTTTTTCTCAAAAATATAACAAAACTGGCATTTTCAATGCTTTCATATCATTGCACATTCGATCATAACTGTAGAAGCTTGTGATGTCTGGTCTTACACTAAAACACCTAAAACGAGGAGGTTGTAATGATTATAGTAGAATACGTTCTAAAATTAGCTTGAAACAATGTTTGTTCATGTCACAACAGGGAAACTAAGTTCAGTTTAGTGTTGCCCTCACGCGGGCAATTATGTCATATCGATATAACACCGAGCAATTTGAAAGAATTCAAAGACTGTAGAGAATTACGCTATTCCAACAATTTATTTGCCCGCGTAAGCGCAATTCACAATAGTTTATTTCCATTATATAGTAGTTTTACGTAAAATGTGTTTACAAGCATTGTGAATTAAAAACTATTTCAAATTATGATTTTAACTTCCGTCAATTTAACAGTTTGAAGCGAGTTGCCCGCATTTTAAAATGGGTATCCGTAACACAAATTTTTATGTTTTATTTCTTTTAGAAAATATTTACAAACTATTTGGTAACAAATCATAACCAAAAAAAAAGAATTTCATAATACAAACTAAACCTTAAATGAGAAGAAATCATTAAATAAAACTAATTTCATTAAAATCAAGATTTATAAAATCTCATCATTACTTATGGGAAAATATAATAAAATTGTCTTCTACATATCCCGCGCTTTTCAGTGGCTAGAAAAAAAAGTGGAAGACGCTTGCAACATTCTAAATAGTTTAATAACAGACACTTTCCTTCATGAATACAACCATTTTGTTATCACGTCACTAATACTATGTATTTCTCGATCTCAATGCCTTTTCTAGCCCGACTGCTTAACTGAGACCGTTCCTGAGGTAGGTGCGCGGTGCTCGGGCAGTTGTCACAAGTTGACGAATCAGTGAGCTGAGCGTCGCGACACCACACGCCTCCTACCTCAAGAACGGTCTGTTAGGCAGTCGGATTTAGACATTTACTACCCCCTTTCGTATCACCTTCAATTACGATTACACATTTTTCGAATATACTTAACACAACATCACGCCTGCAGACCATATGGGAACATAAGGATTAGGCAGAGCTGCACCTATAGTACACCCATACTTCGCCTGTTGTGTTGTAATACTTTTGTTTTGTTTTCGAATAATCGAGGAATATTTCGATTTCCCTCGTCATTTCATTACATTGACTTACATCTTAAAATGGTATCTAAGACCATGTAAACAAGAAACTGCATGCATTATTTGGAATAAATCTGCTAATTTCAAGAAAGTCGATAAAAACATAATGTAGCTACAACAGCCAATTGAAACATTTCAAGAAATTGTTGTGCCGTTTCAGTTCACATGCTCTTAGATTTTCAAACTGATTCCCAAATAGTCATTTCTATCTAGTAGAAATGGTATTGGGTGAAATCAACATTAATATCAAAGTCCATATTAAAGTACAGAGGCCAGCACATCAAATTACCACAATCCGTTAAATTTCTTTGATAGAGTTTCAACTTTATTGCAAAGACATAAGGTTCATTTTTAATTGAGAAAATTTGACAGTTAGGGATAGCTTGATGTGCTGGCGTCTGTACATAATCTCTTAAATGTTAAAACATTTCATAATATTTAACGCAGAAAATAATGTAGATGCGATTTAAAAGTATTTTGACATTTATTTACATAATGTTTTGTTCTAATAGTTTACCTTATTGTTTGATGACTTCAATAAATTAGAATTATTTTTAACACTTTTCTATTATTTTCTGGTTCAATTATGAATGTGTAGAGACAATTTGTAGAGTAGCAGTTAGTAAAAGCACCAAGTAATAACATGCAATGTTAAACCGTTTTGGAGATCAACCGTATATAAAAATAAACAACAATATTCAGACATCTGGAAGACAATCAGTGATATTTGTAAAAATGCCATAAAAGCATTCAAGTAACTGTAAGAATGTGTGCGGTTAGTTATATTAGTAGTCATACCAAATGGTTTTGAACAAAAACTGTCGGCTATTAAATCTGTAAGACCTTAAGCTAGAGAATCAAACTGCGTCCAAAGATTGTAACAATTTTGACTCACACTTGTGAATTACTTACTATAAAATCCCAGATCGGTAAAAATATAACTATTTAACGTAATTAACAACTAAAGAAGAATTCATAGATTACACAAAAAGCTATCCCGCTATTTGATAACGGGTAAAAATCTCTTCCGTGATTCAGTCACTCTTGCGCAACTATGTAAGTCCGTGAATTAAATTCGTCAAATGTAGAGTGCGCCACTGTATCTTATCTCAGGAAACTTAATTATTAGGTACATTAAATTAATCTCCTATAGCGAAATGTAATGTCAAACATTTTCATAGCTAGAACTAGTTACTATTCTAAACTATGTACAGCACTTGGGCCTGGCTGGGCACATCGAGGGTTACAAAGGACTGCCACACGGAGGAGCCACAAAGACGATCTGCTCAGATGCAGTATTACAATTTGAAGCGTCTTAATCTCAAGTGTGTGATGTGATGTGCTGTGATGTTGGGCCTCGTTGCGACAGCGGGGCGGCTGCGTCAGTGTTGTTAATTGAGACACACGCAAGCTCATCTCGATTTCCAAAATGCTCTACGCAACTGTGCGACACCGCTGCGACGAATGTTAGAACTGCGTCGTACTAACCGCCTTTGTGGCCGGCTATGCGTCAAAATATTTGTGTTGTGTGGACTGGCACTGACAGCAGGGACCATTGTCTTAACTAGCATCCCAATTTACATAATTAATGGTCACTTCTCTACGAAGCTACCGCGGCAAGCGTAGCTTATTATTAGCCACGAGTCTCTCGCTGTACGTGTTATGGTTATTATGGAATATTGACATTGGCAGGTCTTGAACGCGACATGTGCAGCTGACGTAGCGCCACCAGCTGCGCTTCAGTAGTCGAGCGGCTGCGGCTCGTGCGCGCGCTCGCCCAGCAGCGCGGACAGGCCCGACAGCTCGCTGGAGTTGAGCAGCAGCGACGCGTCGCCGCGGTCCAGCAGCAGGTTGGTGAGCGACGCGGCGCTGTGGCCCTCAGTCTCCATTAAGTTCTGCTGAGCTTGTTGCTGCTGCGATGTAACAAATAATATTATAGTCAGGTCAGGAAAGAACGGCTTCTCGACAGCTCAAGTTTATTTAAATATTTGGCGCGAGGGCGAAATTGAAACCTCATTTTGGTTTTAGAATATGAGTAGAAGTCCAAGGAAGGTTTAAAAGGTGAGAAAAGGGAAATGGGTGGGAATCGTTAGGGTAGGCAGAGGCAACCCCCTGACGAAGAAGCCGCGCTGTATGAGGTGTACCGCGCGGCTAAGCAGGCTCTGTGGCTGGCCATCGGCGATGCGAGATCGCGGGCCAGGGAGGAGATGCTGGAGACTCTCGACGGAGATCCATGGGGGCGCCGCTATCGTGCGGTTCGAGGGGAACTAAGAGCCGCCGCGCCCTCACTCACCGAGAGCCTCCAGCCCGAGCTGTTGGAGGAGGTGGTTGCAGCCCTCTTCCCGGCGAGAGCGGAGCACACTCCGCCGCCGATGGCTATGTCCACAGCCATAGAGCCTCCGGAGGAGGAACACGCCATCGACGTCCCAGAGGTGACACAGGCAGAGATGAGGGCAGCCGTGATGCGGCTCCGGGCCAAGAATGTGGCTCCGGGGCCTGACGGCATCCACGGCATCGCGCTGGCCCTCGCTCTGAAGGAGCTAGAGCCCCAGGTGAGAGGACTCTTCACCGCGTGTCTTGAGCAGGGCCGGTTTCCAACATTTTGGAAGACCGGCCGTCTAGTCCTGCTCAAGAAAGCGGGGCGCCCTGCGGACTCACCGTCCGCGTACCGGCCCATAGTGCTGCTCGACGAGGTGGGCAAGATGTTTGAGCGTATCATCGCAGCCCGCCTCGTCAGCCACTTGTGCGAAGAAGGGCCGGACCTAGACGACTGCCAATTTGGTTTTAGGCAAGGGCGCTCCACCATCCACGCAATTTCGCGGGTGAGAGTCCTGGCGGAGGAAACGGTGTCTTGGGGTGGGGTGGTGATGGCGGTGTCGTTAGACATTTCCAACGCCTTCAACACCCTGCCCTGGAGTTGTATCAGAGAGGCACTGCTTTATCATCAAGTGCCTCTCTACCTCCGTCGCATCGTTGGGGCTTATCTGTCGGAGAGGTGTGTCACCTACGTGGACGTGATGGCGGTAACCAGCACCCCATGTCGTGCGGTGTTCCGCAGGGATCGGTAGTCGGACCGCTCCTGTGGAACATCGGCTACGACTGGGTGCTGAAGGGTGAGCTCCAGCCGGGCATGCAGCTGACGTGTTACGCTGACGACACGTTAGTCACGGCCCGGGGGAGCTCGCACAGGGAAGCAGCGTTGCTGGCGACGGCGGCGGTCTCACAAGTTGTGAGCCGCTTTCGGCGCCTCGGCCTGGAGGTGGCCCTCAACAAGTCGGAGGTCATGGTGTTCCATGGTCCCCGACGGGCGCCGCCGCCGGGATCACACATTGTGGTCGGGGGGGTCCAGATCGCTGTCGAGCCTACCATGAAGTACCTAGGATTGGTGCTCGACAGCCGGTGGGACTTTGGCCCCCACTTCCGGCGGCTTGCGCCCAAGTTGTTGGGCACGGCCGGGGCACTTTCAACGCTGCTTCCCAATCTGGGGGGCCCGAGCACCGCCTGTAGGCGGCTCTACGTGGGGATCGTGCGATCGATGGCCCTGTACGGGGCACCGATCTGGGCGGCTGACCTGACGGCCGGGAGCATCTCTGTCTTGCGTAAGCCACAGAGAGCTATGGCCGTCAGAGTCATAAGGGGGTATCGCACGATCTCCCACGAGGCGGCATGCGCACTGGCCGGATCCCCGCCCTGGGACCTGGAGGCGAAGGTGCTCGCGTCACTGTTCCGGTGGCGCGAGGAAATGCGGGCGCGGGGCGAACGACCGATGCAGCAACAACTGGAGCTGCATCGGTCACAGCTCCGCGAGGTCCTGGTGGCGGACTGGCGGGACAGGCTCTCACGCCCTACCGCCGGCCTCAACACCATCGAGGCGATCCGACCAGTGCTCAGCGAGTGGCTCGGTAGAAGGCACGGCTCTCTGACTTTTCGGGCGACACAGGTTCTCTCGGGGCATGGTTGCTTCGGGAAGTTCCTGTGTCGCATAACCAGGGAGCCAGACGCTCGATGTCACCACTGCGTCGACTGTCGGGAGGACACGGCACGGCATACGCTGGCAGAATGTGCCGCATGGCTGGAGCCACGCCGTGCCCTCAACTCTGAAGTAGGCAGTGACCTGTCGCTGCCGGCCGTAGTGAACGCCATGGTGAACAGGCCTGGGACGCGGTGGTATCCTTCTGCGAGGAAGTTATTTCGCAGAAGGAGGCTGCGGAGCGGGCGCGGGAGATCACCTCCCTCAACCCGGCCCGCAGCAGGCGCACCGGGCGTCGGAGGAGGGCAGACAATGCCCTCTTCCAGCCCCCCTAAATGGGTCCAGGGGCGACGGACGCGGGGCTAGTCCGTCGCCCCCCACAACAACATCTGGACCCGAGGCGGCGGCGCGTAGTGTTCCACGCGCGCCCCTCCAAGACGGTACGAGGGGAGTGTCGTACACCTCACTCCCGCTCGGCCGAGACGAGGCCCGCAGTGGCGGGCCGGCACCACGGGGGTAGCGGAAGTATTTTCAGTTCCCGCGACCCCCGGCGCAGGTGTGAGAGGGAACACCCGGGGTGGTTTTTAGTCAGTAAGAGTCTGACAGATCGGGGCGGGGGACATCCATGAGGATTTTCCCCCCGGTGAACAAAAAAAAAAAGGTAGAGTAGGTAGGTGGGTTACGTAAGGTAGGTAGGTGGGGTAGGTAGAGTAGGTAGGTGAGTTAGGTAGAGTAGGTAAGTGGGGTAAGTAGAGTAGGTAGTGGGGTAGGTAGAGTAGGTAGTGAGTTAGGTAGAGTAGGTAGGTGGGTTATTTAGAGTAGGTAGGTGGGGTAGGTAGAGTAGGTAGTGGGTTAGGTAGAGTAGGTAGGTGGGTTATTTAGAGTAGGTAGGTGGGGTAGGTAGAGTAGGTAGTGGGTTAGGTAGAGTAGGTAGGTAGGTTAGGTGGGTTAGGTAGAGTAGGTAGGTGGGTAATATAGAGTAGGTAGGTGGGGTAGGTAGAGTAGGTAGGTGGGGTAGGTAGAGTAGGTAGGTGGGGTAGGTAGAGTAGGTAGGTAGGTTAGGTAGGTAGAGTAGGTAGGTGGGTTAGGAAGAGTAGGTAGATGGGTTAGGTAGAGTAAGTAGGTGGGTTAGGTAGAGTAGGTAGGTGGGTTAGGTAGAGTAGGTAGGTGGGTTACGTTAGGTTAGGTAAGTGGGTTAGGTAGAGTAGGTAGTGGGGTAGGTAGAGTGGGTAGGTGGGGTAGGTAGAGTAGGTAGGTGGGTTAGGTAGAGTAGGTAGGTGGGTTACGTTAGGTTAGGTAAGTGGGTTAGGTAGAGTAGGAAGGTGGGGTAGGTAGAGTGGGTAGGTGGGGTAGGTAGAGTAGGTAGAGTGGGTAGGTGGGTAGGTAGAGTAGGTAGGTGGGTTAGGTAGAGTAGGTAGGTGGGTTAGGTAGAGTAGGTAGGTGGGTTAGGTAGAGTGGGTAGGTGGGGTAGGTAGAGTAGGTAGGTGGGTTAGGTAGAGTAGGTAGGTGGGGAAGTTAGAGTAGGTAGGTAAGGGTTGGTAGGGAGATACAGAGTTTGATACCCTTAATCATTGCTTTACAAAATTGTTCATTTGTTTGTTGTTTTAGAATTTTCTTACATACAAAAACAACAAACAAACTAAATTTTGTTTTGTTGAGAAAATGTATACGAATTCAAACTAACCTGTACATAGGTAGGTTGCTGGTGCTGCACCAGGTTGGGCGATGCGTGGCCCATGGCCTGCGGCATGTTGGGCGACACGCGGCCCAGCGCCGCGGCGTGCATGCCGGGCGACATGCTCTGCGCGTGCGGCGACAGCACGCCCATGTTGGGCGACATGCGCTCGGCCGCGTAGCCTTGCTGCATGTTGGGCGACAGGGGCTGCATGTTGGGCGACATGGGCTGCATGTTGGGCGACATGGCCTGCATGTTGGGCGACATGGCCTGCATGTTGGGCGACATGGCCTGCATATTCGGTTGGAGAACTTGCAGATTTTGCGTCATTGTAGTGGGCTGCAGGTGGCCGGGCGAGACCTGTCCATACTGCTGGTTCTGCCACATATCCTGCACGAAAGGGTTTCCGTGGCCAGCTATAGCTGGGTTGACGTGGCTCGGACCAGGGACTCCCATACCAGCTTGCATGTTCTCTAGGCCCCAGTTCTGGAACGAAAGGTTGTATACGTTAAAAAAGGAATACCTTGACATCAGTCTTTTTTTTAAGCTCATTCATTTTAAAGTTTTCAAGTGGGCGTGTATGGCCAAATCCGAAACTATGAAGTATATCGAAAAGTATTCAAAGGAGTCGCAGGCTCAATTTTGAAGGAAAACTAAAACCACATCATCGGATTTTTGAGAAATCTGTATTTCTAGCGAGAATAAACCCGTTAATTTTGAAAAAAAAAACGCTATTATTAAACCATTTGATAGTGTCGCTAGCAAGGATGGAATTCTAGTAAGGGCGAATTATAAATGCTTTGAGTTTATAACACTTTTTAAGGCATATTTGATTAAAGTACCTGGTCATACTGTGGGCCGTAGGCATGAAGCGGCGGACTGCTTATGTTATGATGAGGCGGAGTCCGGTCTGTAACGACACATATTGAATATTAGCACAATAAGCAACATTGTGTCTTTTTTTTATGAGGTGGATTATGTAAGGATCGTAGCAGGTGGCGTGGATAGGCGTGAGTTTCTGTATATGTGTGTGTGTGTGTGTGGTTGTGTGTGTGTGTGGGTGTGTTCGTGTAAATAACATAAAAGCAAGCACTTTATTTTGCCCTAACTTCAACAATGGTTGTGAAATGGAACATTTATTTGCGAGATAGGACATGGGGTACTTGTATCATAATAACGTATGCGAAGCCGCTGGTTAAAGCTAGTTTAACTTTACCTCCTTATTCCTAAACATGATCTAACTGTATCATTTTATGACTAAGGAAGTAAAGATATTGACTTGAAGTAAATAATGCTCACCTCTGGGCTCCGACTTGATTTGTTGCTGCTCTGGCGAGTAGATCCCTGAAAACGGGCCGGCACATTAGTTATGTATCCCCTTTGCTCATAATAAATTACTATGCTACTATTTAACAAATAACACCAACACAAAACATGCAGAATTAAGGCTAAACAACATTGTTATGGCTAATAGGATTGTCTATGATAGTCACACTCCAGTAGTAAATTAGAAGATTGTTAAAAGCTGGCGATTATTGACACTGACAGCTGTTTAAATATGCTGATTGCGTTCAGTTTTCATTCGTGAAATCCGATCTTAATTTTATTAGCCTTTCAGGGCGAATTTCACCAATGAAACTAAAAGCGACGTAAACCCCGTTTATTGACTGTGTAGTACTGTAGTGTCATTATTATGGAATATTGACACTGACAGGTCTTAAACGGGGTTTAAATGTGCTGATCGCGTTCAATTTAATTGTTGAAATCCGCCCTCAGTTAACAACCTAGCCATTTTTTTAAACGGCGCCGTTGAATTATCTACCTAAATTATATTCAGCTAATGCGTTTAGCATTAAACGATTTAGTGAACTGGCTGGCTGATCCTAGAGGCCATTTGTGCAATAGGATGACCATGTGACCAAAAAAAATATGGATCTTTGTTTAAATTGGTAATCATTTTACCGTTAACTGTTAGACACTGGAGAGGTTATGATCAGCTGAAAAAATAACGGGCAGACATTTTATATTTCAGCGGTTGGTAAATTAGTGTGACAGTAAAACATGACCAGTAATAAAAAGAAAATTGGGCGGTTATTTCATCCTATAATGTAATTTCAAAAAACAATCGAATAAGTGTAATAAATGAATGACCAGTATAAATGTTCTGTAAGGTCGGCACTAGGCAGCGGGCAGCCGGGAAGCGCTACGAACCAAGGTAGATTTCATACCGGCTGGTGTCCACACTTAACTGCCCGTAAAGCTGCAAAATATTTATTTACCAATCCATTTAAATCTTTGTATGACTCAGTTTTGTTTAGCTTACTGGTCAGTTTTTACTGCCGAACTTGTTAATATTTACATTTTGTATTTTTTTGTTTACCAAAACTACAAGAAACAAATACCGCCTATAAAAATTTTTAATACACCCTTGCAAACAAAATATAACATGCGTTTAAAATATGCCTATCTACGTAAAACTAACATGAATATGTGTGAAAATAAAGAATAAACAAAAAAACAAGCTTAAAAAAATAACGAAAAAGAAAACATCAAATCATGCCACATGAAAGTAAGTATTCGTACCTCTGACGTCATTTGGGGTTTAAGGTTCCGCGAACATTAAATAAAACCCACATTTTTTATTAGCATATTAATATAGAATTTCGCATCAATCAAGCTTCGCTATTCAACTCTTATCATTTACAAAAACGTTAAAAAAACTGATTTTATATAAATTGTTTTAAAATATTACAAATGCAAGTAAATCGAAAGTTACATATAGTATGGGGGCGCTGTGCCCAACAGCTTGGCTGCTCAAACGAAATTTAGGCCTTTGAACTAAAATAATCAATTTTGACAACGCTTTCGGCTGAGCCGCTCCTAACCAAAAGACACTGTTATTTGTAAATTCATCTAAAAGTTTATCTAATATCAGACATAAATCTTCATAGATATGTTTGAACCTTATATTACTCAAAGCATGTACCAAAAATTACGTATACAGGGTGTTTTCATCGTGTACTGAATCAAATTTAACGAAAAAATCTTTACATATGTAGTGATAAAAACACCCTGTAAAATTGCACAGTATTATAAAATACATAACCGATTTAACCAAAACAACAATCTAAAATAACCGATTTCCAACATTAAGTACACAAAAACTTTTCTTAAGTGACCACACAATTCAAAATCACACAAACATTTTGGTTCGAATGCCCTTCCTTCTGGACAACGGTTTTGGACAATATTTAGCTTGTTATTAATACTACTAGACTCCCTCACACACATATCCACATTAGCTCGCTGTTATGTGAAACTAAACTTTGTACTGACAGCACTTTGGTTGAAAGTTGCATGCTATTATAGCCATAGCTGCATTTTCATTTCCATAAAATAATATCTGCCCCTATAATTTCTTATTTTTGTCGGATAATTATTAGAAATAAGCCTATAGTAGCTATATTTATTTTCTAACGCCAGTCAACCTTGTAGATTTATAATTTTACTAAAAAACAAAAAACTTCTAACGAAAAAACAAAACGTCTAATAGATATTCGAAATATTAACAAAATAATAAATTAATAAAATATGAGTTAACAAAAACTTTAAATAAATAATACGACTAGAACCTCGTAATAACGCTTATTTTTAAATAATAGCGTTGCCTAGAAACCATCAACATTTTAGAAACACCATCATCATTCTGCTGTCCTTATCCTTACGTTTTATACATAAACATAGATCATGTATTGTTATCAAGTTAGTGATGAATATTTAATTATTTAAATTAAAATAAATACATATTAAAATTAATATTGTTATAATTCAAGGTCATAACGACCAGAAAGTGCATATAATATTAGTATTGTAGTTACTTATGTCATACATTGTTCATAAATAGATAACGTCGATGTTAATAATATCATTACTTTGACTACTTAATAACTAAATTTTTATTAGTAAAACCATTTTTTTTCATCAAAAACCACATCTAACCTACGGACATTATCAAAACATATACTTTTTCATTGTTAAACAATATTAACTTACTTAATCTGTGCCATAATGCATAGCTAAAATAAAAATAGACACGACAGACTATGGTCTAGCCAAAGAAAACAACGTGACACGTGACCTCATGTTCAAGTGGGGCACCATAAAAATGATTTACTCAATTTTGAAATATCGATTGACACCATGTTAAGACTTTTCCCATCACCAAACCATTTTTAAATCCTAAACAAAGAAGTATGCAGGGTGTATATCAAAACAAAAACAAGTTTAGAACCTCGATTTATGAAATAAATACAGTGCCTACTCTCGATGTATTTGACAGTCAAAATAATAAAAAGTCCAATATTTCCCGTAACTGTCAAATATATCGATGTAGCTGCTATAAAACAACTTCATGGTCAATGAAACGCTGGTAATATTCAAAATTAGGTTCAAATACATCCTGTATACTAACATTAGTAAAATAAACCGAAACTTACTTTCAAGTTCGTAGTTTCGTAACATGTCGCTTACGACCTTCCGCCGCTTAACACTCATATTATCTAGAACATTCAAGTTGATATTGTTATTACACATAAATTACATTATGACTAAACAACGGTACCATTGAAATATATTTGGTGAAAATCAACCAAATTTAAAAGAAAAATACAAGGTGATGCATAATTGCACGATCCCTTCAGGCCTTTCAGGCATATCTTTCAAGCGAGGTTGTTATGCTCTTAGTCAAACTTTATTTAGGAAAATTAAACATTTACAGTAAAAAATGTAAACACGTCGAAAACCTGTAAAAAATGAGTAAATTTGGCCTTATGGAAAAATAAAGCTTATAGAGACCGTCGCAGCATCTTTTAATGATACAGTACTTTAATACTCTTTCATGACATTAGAATATTCGTCATCAAAATAAGTAAAAATTATTTTCAGTACGAACGCAGTGTAAATTGCTACTGAATAAATTGAATTGAGTATAGGAAAAAAAATGTACCACTTTAAGGGTTTAAAAGCTTTAAATCTCAAAACCGCCTTCACAAACGCAGTGAACTACAAAATTGAATTTGAAAAAAATAATTCAAAAGCTAATCCCATTTATTGATTATTTTGGAACTTGCTGCCATCTATCGGCGAGTAATAGCAACTAGTTTCGTCAAATTCCGAAACTGTAGCGTGTGGTGCTACAGCCATGTACAACGCGTAATGTTCTGCGTCAGTAAGATCTAAATCGTCTTGTAACTTTTTAAATTGAATTGCGTCTAAAGCTAAAACGCTTTCAGCAACTAGTATAGTGCCGCCATCTGTCGGGGGCAGAGGAGCTAAGCTGGCGGGACGTCGCAGAGACGACTGAGAAGCTGTCTTATCATTCTCATCTCCATGGAGGGATATATGAGTGATACTGTCAGCATAACTCAAGCCTGTACCAGACGCGTTATCTTTAAGCGAAGTGTGGGATACTGATGATTTGAACTTCGAAGGGCGCATCCCTGAAATACTGCTCACGGATCGTCCGACAGGCTTGCTTTTCGCGTCTTTCCTGCCCTCGGATTTCACACTAGGGGCTGGGGATTTCTCCTTTCGTCTAAATAAACGGGAGAAGAACGACCGCTTCTTGACGGGTGGTAACGCTGGCTCGCTTCTAGCTACTGTCATTTCCGTGTTGATTTTCAAGAGATCCGGGTTACGGGTGACTGGGATCTGACGACCCGGTTTTAAGATACTGTCGACAGAAGTCTGACTGGTTTTAAAAGGTTCGGTGGATGTGGCTTTGCGAACGCGTTTGGGAGGTAAAGGAGGGGCGCGTTCATCGTCCGTGTCGCGTTTCAATGGACTGAATTCAATGATGGGACCGCGGTAAGTCTGAACCTGAACGTCTTCGTACGACATCGGGTCTGGTTCGGAAATCTCTACCGGGTTTTTAAAAGCAAGTTGCAAGCTAGTGTAGGTTCCCGCATCGTTAAAATCCTCAATTTCCTCACTATCGTTAGCTAGCGAGGTGGAAATATTTTCTAAACGCGTACGGTTCTCAGAGTAAATCTCATCTAATTCCGCAACCTGATCAAGGAGTTCATTTAAACTTTTTTCATTAGTATCGATGATTTCAACGTCAGTGACTTCGAGGTTACCGTTCACATCGGTAACGGTCGCGCAGTCAGATTCATCGGAAACGTTAACGCTGACGGAGTCGGTTGTGGAGCTGACGACTTCGGGCTTGTCTTGCTTGTTGTTGTTGGTGTCGGTACGTTTATCGAGGAGGAGGGAGAAGAGGGAGAGGTCGGGGAGGGGCTTGCGCGCGGTACCTGTGTACTCGGGGATGTACTCGAAGGGCAGGGAGTTGCTGCGCGCGTTGTCTGATAGCCTCTTCAATTGGAAGTGGACCTGGAATGTAGAGGAAATTGTTGGGTGATTTTATTTTAAAATGAGCGCACTAATTAAAAAATTAACATTTTGTAATTTGAGTTTGTATTTTTTACGATGATTAATTTAAATTATGTACTAAGCCTAACTTTTGGCAACATTTTATCTATTTACGCAGATTAGATTTTTTTTTTTAGTCTCAATGATACATTTGTTGCACGATCCATTTCTTCGTTAATATGTTTCTACTAGAACTAGGGAAACTATCAGTCTCTAGTCTCGAAAATACCAAAAAATCGTCGAGACTGAAAGCCTCAACTAGAACGCAAAAAATGCTTTGCAAATACAATATGGTTTGACGTATGTTACTCACATTGACATGTTCAGCGGTATGGGGGAACTTATATGCAGGTGTCTCGAAGGCGATGGCGACCTGCTTGTGCACGAGGATGCGGATGGCCGTCTCCTCCCACACCACCATGCCGTTCTCCTCCTGGTAGAACACTACTTCTATGTCTTCTCGGGTCACCTGGAATGAGGACATGAGCATTTTACCACTGGATCTTCAAGTTAATGACACAATACTAGCACATGCTGCAACCTATTGTTAATCAATGAAGTTCTAAAGGTTTTAGCTAACAGGATAAAAGAAAAGCTACAGGTAACAATGTACCAAAATAATCTACGTGAGTAAACCGGAACTTATCACAAACTCATTTATGACATAACACAGTCTCTCAAAACGCCCGTCCACTTATACCGGCCCTGTGTTATCGCCAACATGTAGTAAGTATGCGGAATTAAGAAAAATTGTTTAAAGTTAGATGGAAGGGAGACGTCCAATGTTTCTTACCTTCTCACACAGCAGAATAACTTGCGTCCCGCCCCTAGCGGTGCCAGAGCAGTGGCTGGAGCGCATGATGAGCAGGTCGCTCATAGCTTTCTTGTCGTAGATGACGTCGGACACCACCGGTGTCAGCGGGCGCCGCAGTCGGCCCGACTCGTCCGGGAGGAACACTTGGAAGCATAGCCGGACTGCGTTCAAGTCTATACTTTGGGGATGGTTCTTGTGGTCGAAGTTTTCTGAGGAAAGATGGAAATTTTTCTTTATAATTGGGGTAGACATTGAAAGCACCCCGAATAGTATAAACCCTGATCAGGGATGTGATAAAATTAATCAGATACATCTCAGTAGTTTGCGAGTTAATGAGCATCATAAAAGTGAGTGGCAGTCTAGTCTGACTTCGATTAATACGAAATGAATTTGTTTATTCCGTAAATACGATATCGGAATTATATTTAAAATAAAAAATGAGTAGAAATGATAAAACAAACTCAGGAATAACAAAAACACGCTTAAGGAAATGGCATTTTGAGGAAAAAACTAGAAACAGTTTATGTGTAAGATGGTACGGCAATCTATAAGAGTTCTCTAAGACGATATTTGCTTTCGTTCGGGTTGATCAGGCGTAATTGCAATGGCTTTTAGAGAGACCTAAACTATTTTAAAGTTATTGAGAATCACCGAGTCATGTGGTTATCCTTTAAGAATAAAATTATACCAGTGTTGATTATTTTTTTGTTCCTTTTCCTGGTACTGACTACTTAAGCTATTCCATAGAACATAATTACAGATAATAAATAAATATACACTACATTACAAAATCAGTTTATTTACCAGGACAATGTAGGAAGGAACTTTATAAGGATAAGGTAAAATAGATCGTACGCACTTATTCAGAATTCATCATTCTGCAATGTAGACGTAGAAATCGTCACATTTGTGGTCGACAAATGACGAACCACCGTGATCGTCTTAATCACAATTAGATACTGGCTACAGTGAGACGAATCCCGAGCGGGACGCGACTGCGAGCGTCGATTGTTTTAATGATCAGGAAGTCACGTGACTATTATTACTCCATACAAGTTAGTTAGTTGACATAATCGGCGCAAGCGAATTTTGTGTGTTAACCCGGACGGAATTTTTCTCCATCATCCCTTGTCTTCGTACTACAACTCACCTCTTAGTACTAATCTTCCAAAACATGAGAACCGTGCATGTAAAACTGACATCATTTCGAAGTAGGTATTGAAATACCAGTAATAATTCATATACAAGGAAACATGACATTCCAAAAGTTTTAGGCCCACAATATTAACCTACCGAGCTCGACAATCCTCTAGTGCGCGTCACAGCGCGTCTATTTGTTTATTTTATAACTGCGCGCCTGCGCAGGTGACTGTAGGTTAGTGTTAATTCATCGGTCATCGGAACTGTTATGGCGGCCAACGGTGCCGAGTGAAAGTGGCCTGGGATTCCCTGCTCTGACGTCAATGTAACGCTAATGGAGTTTTGATTAACGGCTTGATTTCAAAATTTATGTTTTAAAATCACCTTAGATATATGTAAGCTTTTTTTTTTTTTTAAGGCTGGGAAATCATCCAATGACTGACATCCCGCTCTGGGTGGAGCGGAAGGGAGTGTCAGACTCTTACTGACTAAAACCCATCCATGTTCCTTCCGTAGCCCTTTATGTTCCGGGGTAGCGGTAACCCTTTCGGACAATCCCGCTTAGGATATATGTATGTAAGCTGAGATGCAATATTTTCGTGAACGTTAAAATAATAATGGATTCGCAATAACTGGAAGTTCCAGGATTATTAAAGGTTACTTTCTAATTCCCATTTTAATTGCGGGTAGTATGAAGTGGGTATAACATTAATAACAGCTGGTTCAAGACATTAGCCGTATGTTAGTCTCACAGTCGCTTAAAATCGCCACGAATAATCTCATACAAGTATTATATTGCCGAATAAATATTTTGCGCCATATGCTAATATTTGTTCTGATGCGGAAATCCATGTCGCGATTACAAACACTACATCGCCAGACACCGCACGAGGTTATTTGGTACTTGAACACAAACAAATGAGGCGTAAATAGTGTAAAGCTATTGATTGCTCTTGACCGCCAATGCTGTAAACTTGTATTATAAAGATGTCCAATTTGTGCGTTTGTATGTAGGGGGTAAACCTTCGGCACTTCTCGTCTAAATCTCAATTCCAAGGTTGTGCCCTTGTCCAAGTGTCCTTTTTTATTTAAGGGTGTGAAATAATCAAAAGACTTCTTCCGCTCTGGGTGGAGCGGAAGGGAGTGTCAGACTCTTACTGACTAAAACCCATCCATGTTCCTTCCTTAGCCCTTTATGTTCCGGGGTAGCAGTAACCCTTTCGGACAATCCCGCTTATCCGGCAGGCTCGGCCCTGACGGGCCTCTGTGCCAAGTGTCCTAGGATATATTTAAATCACGCTTTTTTTTTATGACTAATTATTTAGTATTATTTCTAATTTACACCCTCTATTTGCAGATGAAACCAAAGGCAAACAGAGTAAACGAATTTTTGCTCAGATTTTATGCCCACTTCTTTTACAAGCTCAGAACTGCCTGAAATCAAAATATATTAATTTCCTTGATATTCGTTTGGTACCTATAGACTATGCGGTCCACACCCAGGTTTAAGTCTGGGCTAGAAAGTACTGCGTCTACTGTAAACTAGTTTTACACGCAGCTCTTAAGTCAACCTCTGTCATCTCTCTCTTATTCTTAGTGTTAGTAAGAGTTAGCAATACCCTTTTCTTTATCTTGTAGTATTGTTCGCCCATTGAAAAGCGCCATATCCTGCAGATTGCAAGACCGCTAACCCGAGACAATGAAAATTGTATTGTGTCTATGATAGCGGCGTGTGAGAGGAAAATGTTCGTGGTACAGCAGTCTGTTGGCAACAACTCTCTATCCTTCGTCTTCCGCATTTAGAATGTTAACCTAGCTACCTTCGTCAGGTCGTCGGTACATTTGGCGTTGCGCCCACCATTCTTATTTTTGTTTATATTTATTATCGAGCATTGATTCGCCATTCTGAGTAGACAATTAACCGTGATCAAGATAAATGTATGATAAACCTAATAAGATGTACCTAACACGTATCAGAATTTTTATATTATGAGTGAGAAGACGTATAGACTTAAATGAAAACCAAATCTTACTTTGTTTTTTTTTTAAACATTTAAGAATCTTTGAGCGATTTGCATTTCTAAGCAAAATTGATGATTAATTTAAAGATAGTTGTCTATTTTTGCGACCATCAAATTTTAATGTTAGGTACTTTGTAAAATTTGCTTTTAGGAGTGCAGGAAATATACGCTATAGTTTTGGCCTCGGCTAGCCTTGTCATATTTGCCACGAGACTACTTATTACTAATTAATGCCCATAAATAAAAGATTGCATCGAGAATGTTTGGCGTGGACAATAGTGTGTAGTGGCGCGCGATTCGTAAATCGTAACGAAACCGGTTCGGTAGCTTGCGCATGCGCCGAATCGTAAAGGACGCTTTCCCACTTAGTAAGTTTTACCGTATTTTGTTTAGAATTTTGTTGTTGTTGTTGTAAAAAATAATTCTTCATATGAAAACAGATTTATAGGTGTGTCTTATTAATGTAAATTTTAGTTTTTGTAGTTCCACTCGACCGAATTTGTTTGATTTTGTTTTTTTCTTCTTGTTGATTTTTTGTTAGCGTAAGATTGCGTCGATTCAATGTCAATGTGAGATGGGGTACAATTAACACGACAAAACACACAAAAACCCTCTTACCAAACAGCGTATTCCAATGAAAAATCTTGATACCATTCTGAATTTTTTTTTGTTTGATTTTGTTTTTTTCTTCTTGTTGATTTTTTGTTAGCGTAAGATTGCGTCGATTCAATGTCAATGTGAGATGGGGTACAATTAACACGACAAAACACACAAAAACCCTCTTACCAAACAGCGTATTCCAATGAAAAATCTTGATACCATTCTGAATTTTTTTCTTACACTCCGGACCAAACAAATACGCGATCCAAATTCTTCCGAACATTTCGTGTATCGAAAATAGCTTTTAACTTCCAAAAATGAGACAGTTTAAACTGGGATAGCAGTCAACAATAGTAAGTAAATGTTTAACGGGTTAATAGGTCGCTGAGAGAGGCCGGCCGCGGTTTATGGATATTTCTGGCAGCTCGGCTATTTCTGTGTCGACGGCTAATACAACATTTTACCGAGTTCCAACCTTACATCAAGGAGTTAAAGTCTAATTTGTATTGTGTGCAGCTGTTCCAGTCAATCGCATTATTTGATCCGATAGATGTGGTTCGCTCGCCACCTGAACGCGTTTTATTCTAGAAATCTTTCCGTAATGATCGCAGATGCAAGGAGTATCGTTAGGAATTTGTGAATCTATATGGGTTTCTTAAGTGTCAGAAGAAATAGCTAATAACACCTTCCATACAAGATTACAAGAAAAAAAAAACAATTATATTTTCAAATCACTGATCGTGATTATCAAACATATTACCCTGACCAAGAAAATTACCGGATAAATAAATAAATAAACAGAACAAGAAACAACAAAGAATATCGATGATCTCAAATATGTAAAAGACCTTTGCTGAAACCAGTGTTACATTTTATTTACATAATTTCAGTCGAAAATTCACACATCAATGGAAAATACAAAAAGTATTATAAAAACCAATACTGTCATGATTCACTTTCAGAAGATTACCGAATACTTAATGCATTTTTTATGACTCATGCGAGTTTCAGAGCTGTATAAACTACCTATGCTGTTTATGCAACATGTATCCTGGGTTAGTCGTCTACGCAGACTGGAATTCCGGACTGTTGCGTCAGTGGTTAATAAAAATGAAGAGTTTGACTTCGAATTATTCAGTAAATTCTTCAGGAAAATTCTTTGTAAGTAAAGCAAATTGACTCATTATCTACATAGTCTTTTTCCAACTATGTTAAGGTCGGCTTCCAGCTGAATAAACTCAAAACCAGTAGTTTACAAGGAGCTACTGCATAAGTCACCTCCACAGTCACAACCCTTTTGGGGTAATAAGATACTCCTTGACTTTCAGAGCTTGGCTTTCTTGACTTTCAGGCTTCTGACGACCCATAACAACTGTCAAAGATCTACAAATAACAGCCGGGACCAACGAATTAACGTGCTTCTCTCTTCGGTCTTGGTATGTTTAGATGGTCACCTATCCACGGAATAACCTCGGCAAGCATAGTTTGACCTGATCGGTCGACCCGTGCGGCTGTTATTAGATACTTAGTTACAAGCGACTGTACCGACCTACATAAAATACTATGTATTTTAGTCGCAGCAGAGCTGCGCCTAAGACAGATTGCCAGGGTAGTGCAACCCTAAACAAGATGCTGCTGAAAATAAATACTAGTCTGTTCCAGTTTGAAAGAGCTTATAAGAGTTTCTTTAAAATTAGAAATGCATTACAAAAACTCAAATGAAATCACTTAATATCAAACGGGCCATGGAACGAGCCGTTGCCAAACAACTATAAAACAATAAATCACGCCATTCTGTTGCGGGCAGAACTAACAATCTATAAACGCTATCCTTACACCTCGTTTGTAACTTTCTCGTTCATATTTACTACTTCACGCGCTGCGACTTTACATTAACAAATGTATGCACACAACGCATACGGTACACACACGCGTTCGCGAATTTTAAGGACCCGTATACCACGTTGATGCTTGTAGAATTCTAGGGAGGCTAGGTAGACATCTAAGCAAAAAAACGAGGCAAGTTCATTACTTTGGTTTATAGTCCAAATGTGGCGCATATTTGGGAGAGAAAAACGCGCTCTTGCACGATCAGCCGAATAATAAATGAGCGCAAAGAATTTTTTGCTTCGGCCAAAAATTACTGATTTTATAAGGACTCATCTACATTAACTGGAAAAACACTAAAAACAATTCTAGTATACAGGCTTCATGCTCTGAATCATCTTGAAACATTCCCATTGGCCAGATGTTGTGTGGTTTTGTGTAGTGACCCAAGTCACACAAAACCACAACTACCTTTTTTTTTGTTTTGAGGGTGGGAAATCAGCATATGACTCCTCCCACTCTGGGTCGAGCGGAAGGGAGTGTCAGACTTTTACTGACTAAAAACCCATCCATGTTCCTTCCTTAGCCCTTTATGTTCCGGGGTAGCGGTAATCCTTTCGGTCAATCTCGCCTACCAAAAACAACTACCTAAGTCCGTCTATTAATATATGGAACAGGTTACATAGCCGAACCTTTCCCACTTAAGAAAGCGGTTAGGTAAGATTTGTCGGTAACACAGTAAGTTCCGGCTCGCAGCCATATAGCAGGTCCAAACATGGGCGCAGTTTCCAACCAGACGGAGTGGATATCATTAGTTTAATTACTGAGCTATATACGGATGAATAGTGAAGGAGTTGGGGGGTCGGTTTGGTTGAGTAATGATGTGGCCTTATTGATGAATGAAAGATATATTTGTTTGCAAGAATATAGCTAGAATAAGTGATGAAAAGGGGTTATATAAAAGGGTAGTGTTTACATAAGTTACGAGCCCACGGTACGGAACTTATTAACTGTCCCTTGAAGCAGTTATGAAAAAGAAAAGGTTATGATTCGGTGGATCCTGCTTGCGGTATCACAGGATTCTCTGGGTCCCAAAGATATCTGATAGATGTCTGTATTAATATCGACGGAGAAATTCCAAATCACATTTTCCTACCAGCTTCATCTTTAATAAAAAAAAAATCATAAAGCAAGCAGTGCATTCCACAACACAGGCAAATAGTTCAGAATATTCTCTTCAATCTTGGTTATGAAACCAACCCGAACCCTATCAGAACATCGACGAATTCCGTTGCAATTAACATGGACATAACGTTTGACCTTCCCATACGATATGCCATTTAGAGCGGAGTACAGCTCAGTTAAAATCTCACTGTGAATCTTACGTGGAGTAAGATGACGTAATCTGTCATTCCGCCTGTAGCTTGGGACTGACACTATTGATTTTTGACAGAACAGATCAGTGCAGATCTCTAAGTCTGCACTCAACCACGAGAAGTAAATAAATCTAGTTTTACATTGTTTTTGGTCGTAAAGCTGAGACGAGGAACACACGCTTTATATTTATTAGTGTAGCTAACGATCGATATTAAATAATGTGCTACTAATAGATTTAATTACTAGAAGCTTGAACCGAACATGTAGTATGTACAATTGTACATAATGTATGTTTGAGAATGGTCTGAAGCATTATCTAACCGTTTTTATAAGGGCGAATTTCACCAATGATATTGAAGAGCGGTTGTCCGTGTCTATATTCCACAACAATGGTGATACTCTCAGCCCTTGAACGCCGTTTAGGTGTGCTGATCAGTTTCCTGTTATAAATGTAGAGTCATAGACCGATCGTAATCGTGACATCATTTCATAATCTTATTATCATTATCCCAAATATTTTCTGATTCATGGTTACTAGAATTATTCCCACGCTATGTTATCAGATCACTTATTTGTTATCAGCGCGTAGTGGGGAAAGCCCAAGTAAACAATGCTGAAGATAGGCCTTCCCCATAAAACTAAGACAATGCCCGAATTAGGCCCAAAGTGATATCTAATACTTATAAAAGGATTATATTTTAATTAGCAGTCTCGTCATCAATGAAGGTAATGTCAATGCTCGTGATAATGCCGCTATCGTACCGGCGGCGATAGTGCTGACGTGATAAGCTGTCTCCTCAAATGATAATTACGAAAATTATGGATCAACACAATTTGTTTATTGAGTGTTGTTTCCAGTTTTTCGCGTCATCACACGTAACTATGTACAGAAATGACATTACTTTATCATGTTATAAGTGAGGCAGTTTTTTGTGTTTACCTCAAAGTTGACAAATAAACACTCATTACATTAGAATTCATGGTTACTTAACGTAGATTTCGGCGTCCGCTAGTTAGCATTAGGTCGTTGCCTAACTACGAATACTTTAGTTACACCGTTTTCCTCAATCAACTTTCGACCACGCAAACGATATCAGCTCTATTCACAACAAGTATTTGAAACATTTCAACGTTACATCTAGGCATTACTGTTTGGCAGTCAAGTGAGTGCGCAAGAGCAACTGCCTTCCTGGTGAAGCTTAATAGCTAGAGCTCGGAAACAATCCGTTGAGAGCGGAGAGAAGAATTAGTGGAGCGCCTGAGGCGTGAAAATTTTAAAAATATAAAAACCTCGGATTTCCGTTACAGTGAATGAAATTTTATAATTAAAAGTGAAATGTTTACCTTTTTACAAAAAAAAATTGGGTACACTTTATAGTATAAAAAAGAAACCATTTCAATTCATTCACTGTAACAAAAGTCTGAGGTCAAAACCCCAGACACTCCACTAAATATTCTCTGAACAATATTCTAGAGTAGATTGAAATCGCAAACACTGAATGGCATGATCAGCTACGTTCCCATCGCTGGGACACAGGTATCCTCTCTCTGGCTTAACCGCTGAAAGCTCGGAAACTTCACCAGCTCCATACACCTCAAAGGGAAACACTTCAACTCTGATCGACTTCCAAACGTCACGTCTTGACTTACATAAAAAAGAACCTAAGATCAAGGCGACAGCTCTCTTCAACAAAACAAAGAAACTAGCACACGCTTAGCAGACACGTCAATAGTAAAGGTCTGAGACAAAGGAGGGTCGTCGACCGACCTTGACGACTGGCTTAACGGGTAATTATGCGACATTTGAGCTCAATACCATGTTGTGATGGATGGTAGGCTGCGACGGCTGGCGATATCAAGATCAAGAGATGCAAAGTAGGTTTGGCGAGTCTACGAAGAGGGAAAAAGTTATTAGGAGCTGATGTTCGGAAGATAGCATTTGTCGAAAAACATATTTTTATCGGGACTATGCTCATCTCCAGGCTTCAAGGCAGTCTCATTTAACATTCCTTGCAGTACATGCGGTAAGAAATATCCGTCAATTTACTGATGTAGATTAGCATCTACATCAATGCGCCAACGCTATGACTATGTAGCGTTGGTCATACTTCACAAGGGCGCATAAAATATTGTTGAAGCTACCGAAGGTTTTAAAAACTATCTAAATTCAAGCTCCTACCTATATGAGTAAGTCTGTGTATTATACTGGTTACGTCTTTTATTTACTACAATGGGGCACATTTAATCCATGCGTCATGTTCGTGAATCTCTAACGTGACTGGCCATCTCTTAGTTATTACTGACTTATTTTCATGAAATAAAAAAAAAAAGTTTTTTTTTATATAAATCTTTTAAAAGCATCCCTAATTCGGATGCTTTAATTGTATCTTCGAAAGATTACTGGTTTACTGATTATCAGTATTGGATTGAAGAGCGTGGCCGAGGATCGAATTCAAAAGTGGTAACTTTTTAGTGCCAAAGATCTAACCAGTGCACTAGTGTGGTCTTTTAGGGACTCTTTATTTCATTGATTTTGGCATATTACCAAAGCTTGCCATTCTATAGATGTGTGAAACGTTAATTGCAATACTCAACTGTGATATTTTAATGGTCCCTTTTACAAGATATTTTAATGCAATTTCAGTGGAAGTAAGTTTTATTGGTGTCCGTATGACGTCAACTCGCTCGGATGTCGAAAACGATCACGTCATGTGCGCATGCCATTCAAATGAAACGACTGTCTTATCCCCTTTTTTTTCGGCTGGGAAATCATCCAATGACTTCTCCCGCTCTGGGTGGAGCGGAAGGGAGTGTCAGACTCTTACCGACTAAAACCCATCAATGTTCGTTCCTTAGCCCTTTGTGTTCCGGGGTAGCGGTAACCCTTTCGGACAATCCCGCTTACCCGGCAGGCTTGGCCCTAAGGGGCCCCTTCATATGCTGACATCTCTTTGAGGCACGCGTGGAACATATACGCGCCGTCCGGCTTTTTTATCCCCTGAGATGCAATTATAACTAGACATTGGGTCATCTGAATTAATAAGAAAGATTTTTACTTAGATTCGTACTTATTATATTCAGCCAACAACGTTTCCACTGCTGGGACACAGACCTTTCTATTAGAGGGACTAGGCCGTAATCTACTACGCCGTGTACATTGTGTTTTGTTCTAGGACTTCATGACGTTTTCCTTCACTATTTTAAAACAATTGTCCCGGCTGTTTTTCGTGCATCTTTGACAGTCGTTGCGGGTCGTCAGAAGCCCGAAAATCTGACAGCCAGTCTCACCAAGGGGTATCGTATTGCCCAGTTACTGGGTTGTGGAGGTCTGATAGGCAGTCGTCCATGTAAAATACTGGTATTCAGCTGCATCAGGTTAGACTGGAAGCCAACCCTAACATAGTTGGGAAAAGGCTAGGCAGATGCAGATGATGAGTGATGTAATATACATCTTGTAATGTGCCTGCTTAAGTTCGATCCCAAGACCTGCGACTCATTAACACAGGGCCCCTACTGCTCACTCGTACTCCTGATGTTTCTTTCACAGGCGTATGGAGCATTTTGAACACGTTCCTTTTCTATATTAAGAGTTGCATTGTCTCCGACCGCACGTGTGCGTATTCATATTGTGTGCTTGTGGATTAGCATGTCACGTAGTTGAATGGACAGAACAACCGATTAACTTAACGAGGTACTTAAAATGGTATTCAATTCAAGTATGATGGAAACGGTGGAACAATTTGAATCAATTGGGGTTCAAATTCAAGGGTTAAGATTACGCTGATCAAAGCAGACGTTCGTGCTTATATTGAAAACTTTAACTTTATCAGGCTTTAAGAATCAGGACCTGAGTGAATGACTAGATTTAGGCCCCGGGTAAATTGGTAGCTATTAACTAGTAGGTAATCAATCCCTTCTTAATCAAAAATTTACGAAGGGCTAAAGTAATATAATATAATAATATATAATTCGGTCAACGAGGTCAGTAGTTGGTTTGTTTCATCTTCTACAGATCCATAACGTCTAGCGTTACTATATTCCAATATAAATGAGTATGACCGCCATTCGCTAATAGTTTACTAGCACACCATCAACCACTGAGTAATAAAAAACGGAGCCAAACAATGAAAATCTATTCTTCAATTTCATCATCATCCACAACCTGACTTCACCAAACACTGAGCAGTGGTCTACCTGTTCACGTGCCAATCCCCACCTTTCCTGGCAGTTTCATCCAGGGTCTACCTTTCATTTGTTTGGCTGTTGCTTTATCCTACAACCGATCACAACAGCTAAGAAAACACTCAACAGCAATCTTAACCTACTCCACTTACTTCTAAAGGGGTCGACCCTCAGCTTCTCCCTCACGGTGAGGGCATCAGCGATGTCCCGCCGCTTGACGCACTGTATGCCGAGGTTCTTGAACTGGTACTCGCACGTCTCCTCCGTGACGCGCAGGGGGATGGTGCACACGCCCCTCTCGCAGCGCTCCCGGCCCACCAGGTTGTGGGGATGAGCTCTGGGGGTAGAGATGGTTATTGTAGTGATTATATTCATTTTCTAAGTGGCTTCCTATGTTATACGGAGATCACGTACGGGTGGCGAGTTATTTAAACTTGTAAAAAAAACTTTATGTGTGTAATGTTATGCGTAATTCTTTATTTGTGTATGTAAATGTAAATGCGTCGGATTTGGTGATCAATTAATATGAACCATTGTATGTTTCCCATTTATTTTATTTCTCAAATATTAATACACTCTGTAATTCGTAGTCGAATGCGACTGTAGATTAATTTATTTAAAACTTAAAATCCATGTAGACGATAGCATTCTCATCGGCAAAAATGATGAACTTCCATTGAAATTTCGGAAATGTGTTAATCCAGGTTTTAAACTATATGTGTGCCAAGATTCAGATTGGTTCAGCCGTTGCGGCGTGATTGGAGTAACAAACATCCATTCATCCAAATTTTCGCATTTTTATTAGAAGTCTGACTGTACAGACAGCCAAAAACTTATTAGTTGATTTTATCATGAAATCAAGTTACGACTCAACGAATATACATTCCCCACAAGCAGTACACAGTACATTTTACCCGCGTTTAAATAATATGATTACGTAAAACAAGTCAAACGATGTCTGTACAATGTCTGCGGTACAGTTTTATGTCGGAGACCGCTGAATCAACACTGTTGGTTCCATAAAAAGTTGATCATGAATAAGCATACGAGGTAATTAATAATAAATTAGGTATGTAGCAGATGCCCTATTAACATGACTAACAGTACCATCTGTTGAAGTAACTCCTGGATCTTTGTTAATTAAATTGTCTCACAAGATTTTTACTGTCTTGGGTGCGTATGCTAGTGGAAAATTCAGTATTCTCAGTAGCATCTCCGGAGTCTGGATATTGTGCTCGGTTGAGGCCAAAAGACTCCCGCCCCCTATTACATGGGACGGACTCAATCATAAAACTGGCGAAATTCGGGTGTATTACAATACACATACTGCCCAACCCTTCGGGAATACAAGGCGCAATGTTATATGTACAACAGTTCATAAAGGAGCTCATAATATTGGCGCTGGTAATGCAATACTCGACTTGGAACCAAGAACAGTGGACACGCACGAAATGATCATGTAATTCTTACCTGTAAGGATCATCTTTTGTGACACACGACACGACGATGACCACCTGTCCCGTGTAGCCGCATATCTTAATAGTAGGGTAAGTCTTGTTGTCTGAAGTGCTGTTCACGCCGGGAATCGAACCGGCTGACCGGCCTTCACACTCGTAGCGAAATCTGTGGACGACAATAAGTAAGAGTTCAATATGTTCCAAGGATGCAATAAAGGCGTAGCCAATTACTGCAGGTGTTTGGACACCGACATTCAATTCCTGACTACAATTAGATTTCATATAGATTCGTATTCTACACATTGTATGCATTGAAAACAGAATTGCGCCTTCTAAAAATAATCTCCCAAGTGTAGCGACCTATTTTACAATGCATTCTGGGCAGCAATCGACCGTTAATTTGTAGCCGCCTGCGCATTCCCAAGCGGAACCGACTGCTCCAGTGTAAACATACTAAATTAACTTACTTTATGAAGCTATTAGTTCGCAGTTTTAGTTTAAAAGACTGTTACGTTGCTTCCTGTATGTGAAAAGCCATCTGTATACCAATACATACAGTCAATCTTTTGTATTACTAAGACTAAATTAATAAAAACAGACGAAAAGGGAAGTTATAAGTACCCAGGAAGCTGTTAAGAGTGATGTGTGCATGTGAAGTTTGCTTTAGTGTTGTTGGTGTTAATTGGCTTGGCTTTTGAATTCGTTAAGTAAAATAACTGAATTTTGATCACTTGTTAAATCGTTGAGCTGTGTCTGGGGCACCTTGCTTTTATAAGTAGACAACACGGATTAATATGTTCAAGAAAGGCTTTGGGCCTAATCGTAGGATGTTATTTTGCATACTAGAACATCATAGATAATTTAAAGGCTGATCCAACCAGCCCAGAACTTTGTGTTAAAAGTGTAAACAAACCCCGTTCAAATTCAATTCATACGCAGTCACTCATTATATGGAATTCATCATATCAACTTTATATCTCACCTCTATTTCCAAAAATAATTGTTACATTAGTTAACTGAAAAATTGTTGACGAAAACGATGAGGTCCCGTTTTCTAACCCATTTGTTTACATTTTCATCAAATACTTTTGGAACAAAGTATACGATATAAGAATAATCTAAGACACAATAACTCTAATAAGAACTTTATCATTGTATTATGTTTCAATTAGCAGTAATAATGATTTTCCGCGAGCATTGCTTCTGCTCACGTGCGTGGCCACGATGCCTCTGACATAACAACGTAACGTGGGCTGTGCATACTAAGACCTAACGACCTGGCACTGGAACCGTTTAGAGTCTAACAGCTTAGATAGGTATGTGTGTGGAACGCTAAGCAGTCGGTGGGACTGTACTCGCATGTCAGGCGCCTCGGCTACAGAGCAATGTAGTTACATAACTGCCGTGATTCATCTATAAAGACATGAAGACGGTAATTTATGGGTACCACTGGATGGGACTGACTAATTATAGCCAGTCAGTCAAATGTATATTAATACATTTGGGGCAAGAACAAACAAACAATCAATGGATTGTGTATGCGTGAAGACTATAATGGCTAGAAAGGGGGTAAACATGACACTGAGATTATAGCTGATAAATAAAACATGCTGCGCCACAGCCGGTTTTAGAACCGGCTGTGGCGCAGCATGTTTTATACTCTCCCGGCACGGAAACTTGGCTACATCCGAATTTGCCGTTTAATTGCAATCTATCTATATATTTATATAAAAATGAAATATATTTATACAAAAATGAAACCCGTTTTCCTTGGTCACGGCATCACGCGTGAATGGCTGGACCGATTTCACTAATTCTTTTTTTGTTGTTTTTGTTATTATTAGGAGAAGGTTCTTACGGAAAAAAATATTAAGAAAATCTCTCAGAAATATTGAAAAATATACATTTAATTTTGCATATTTAAAAAAACGCGCGTAACCAATGTCATTGTCATTCACAGCCATAGACTATATTGAACTTTATTAATTTTTTTTTTTATTTATTTTTAGGTAGGGTAGCTAGGTAGATAGGGTAGGGTAGGGTAGGTAGGTAGGTAGGGTAGGGTAGGGTAGGGTGGGTAGGTAGGGTAGGTAGCTAGGTAGGTAGGGTAGGTAGGCAGGTAGGTAGGTAGGTAGGGTAGGTATCACAGTTAAGACAGGACAACGTCTGTCGGGTCAGCTAGTTTAATATATTTTTGAAAATAAATTAATTTTAGAACCTACAAATTAAAAGATCACTATACCAACAGTTAAGTTTAGAAAATAACGTACTTTCATAGAAAAAAGATTATCACACTATCAATACACTACAAAATGAAAAGTAAGGTAACTTTATTGACTCTACGTTTTAGTATCAGGTGTTTTCTTCTCTAGCCCTGACAGCCATCTGCAGTCGAGCTGCCACGCTTTGGATGACGTTTATGACGTCAGCTTGCAGTATGCTGTCCCTAGCGGCTAGTGCTGAACTTCGTAGCTGGTGAAGAGTTTTAGGCGAGGTGGAAGTGGATATTGTCCTTCTTTGGAGCAAGTCCCTGATATGCTCTATTGGATTTAAGTCCAGGCTACAGGCTGATCACTGTAATTTTGGTATACCGACTACTTGTAGGTATTCTTTTACGCAATGTGCGACGTGTGCGCGTGCGTTACCGTACATTTAGAGGAATTGTTCATGTTTTTGAACCTTTTTCCCCAAAGTTTTGTAATAAGGTAATATTATGACTCCTGCATTAGAAACTTCGGTTAATTACAAATACATATTGATACTATAGTATGAGCATGGGTTTTTTGTTACTATCAGTCGAATGTGTATGAGTGTTCAATGGGATATCCTAAAGCTATTTGTAGACGTCTACGTTTATTTACCTCATAAGTTGGGAATTTGACATTGTGGTCAGTTGTGGGATGTATTTGTAGAAACTACAATTAGTAATCAATTTAGTAGTATTTTGTAACATTCTTGATTATTTTTGAAAGATTTTTAAACTTTTCTTCCCCTAATTACACAAAACTCTCCACGAGTAGACCGACTCCATCTTCGATTTGAGTCTCTATCATTTAAGAGTCTCGTCGTGTGGTTCTAATTTTATTATAATAGCTAGCAGAAGTCAAAATAATAAGCCTAGAAACCATTACAGATTGCATTTTGCATTCACACGAGGTTATCTGCATAATCAATTACATTTTGCGGTTTTGAAATGTGTCACATTATTATGTGGATTTCGTTGAACCTCGCGGGACTTTTATATTATAATAGTATCGCCATGACGAATTTTTAATGGTCTTACAGGTACTGATTTGGCAATAATCATTAAGTAAGTATACCAGGTGTAAGACTCATCATATAGCCGTTATCTAAGTACATATTATGTATATCAAAATTAGTAACATAGAGCAAACTTTTTTGTTGGGAAACTAATTTTATTCTTGGTGTGAAAACCGTACATACATTGTGCTTATGGGCGTATGCAACGGTAAAAGAATTGAGGAGGTATTTATTTAAAGTTAAGGTAACAACATTTAAAACATGTTTACAAACAGTTGCCACTTCGACCTGCAACATAAAATCCAGACAGCGAAACCATAGGTGAAATGAACTGTCTTGCCACGTAACGCTAGGGATTGACACTATTAATAATAATAATAATAATAATAATAATCGTTTAATTCAGAATCAAGTTCCGTAGTTTGTTAGTAACAGTATAAACTATTGAAAGCTGACTTTAAACTCACTTCACATACGGTTTCACGGTGAAATCATTACAGCATAGCACTACTGAACGTAACTGTGGAGTTTCTTGCCCATTCTTCTCCATACGAAACTACCTTTTTGAAGGAGCGACTACAATCAATTCTATTTCTTGTTAATTTTGACGTTCAAAGTGCCTTTCTTGTGCCTCTTTCAAATAAATTATTTGACTTTGACTTTGAACTTCCCAGGTATGGTCCAGAACAAAAAAAAAGCCTAATAAACCCTTCATTAGGCTTTTATTTAATATAATGTGACTCTAGGCTCCGCTAAGCGTCTTTATACACCAGATATTTGAAAAACGTCTTTACTAATTCTTTTTACGTGATTTGAGTCTTTCGACCTGAATGTCATAGTTTAACTTCAGTTAATATCTGACAGACATAACTGGAAGTGCCACCACATACCAACAACAAACTATGTGTAACAATAATACGTTAGATAACATCATGCACATAATTATCTTATAGAGTATTTAATTGTAATGCAGTCTGCCACTACAGGAAAACAGGGAAGTAAATATGTATCGAAAAAATGCCATAGGTTCTCCGTACTAGGTACTAATAGGTAGGTGCAATTATTGTTGAATTGAAATTGTTTGTAGGCACGTTAGTACGCACGTCAGTAGTAACACTGAAACTACGAAAACAGTCTTTATGAGTACGAAAATAAAGACTCTGATAAAGTCAAAATGTGAATATGGACATTCGGTTGACTGTACTGCTTTGTGCAGTCATTGTTTTCCTGTGGTGATTTGTGACCAAAAGACACGGCATTGGATCGATTGATAATGCTGAATTTAGATAGTAGACTGCGATATTATAAAAAACTTTATTACCCATACACTGCCATGAACACATATGTGTGTTGAAGGCACAGAGCTTGGAATAGCACAAAAATTGTGGCAGTGTTTGTGCCAGCATCGCAGTCCTCAATTTCCAAAAAGCACGAAGACGAAAGAATGTTTTTATTTTCACTCTTTAGTTGTGTACTTGTGTTACCTACCCCACACAACATCGTAAACCACTACTTGCTATGTAAAATGTGAGAGGAAGTTGTTATAACATCGACAACACAATAAAAATGAAAAAATAAAAGGTATGATTCAAGCAACTCAAAAACCACTCATCAGAATTCGACCCGTTCAAACAAAAAGTTATTAAAATCAAAAAAGGTTAAATGACGGTTCTGAGGAAAAACATTAAAAATACAAGCGATTTTTTTTTGGGTCGGTTAAAAAGTAAACTGATTTTTTATAAATGCCACTGAGTCTTCGAAATTACGTTGCATTCGGAAAATGAGTCGGCTCTCAATTGGCTCATTTTGAGCAACCCAAACTACCTTCAAAGAAGTTTGTACTAAAGCTCAAGTTGACCGTTATGAATAAACCGTTTTCAACGATGTTCTAATTTTAAATAATAGATGATCTAATGTCGTCTACGCAAAACACATTGTAACATAGTCTGGCATAGACTAAAAATAGTCGCGTGTTCGCGCCCTCGGACTAACAGCTTTAAAAAATAAACATTGTTTTAAATTAAAAATAAGGCGGTGGTCAAGGACTTTATACGCGAAGGTTAGATTGTATTCTGTTGTTTATCGAAGTCTGAATAAAAACAACAACTTGCAACTAGTAACTTGTCCTTACCATCATTCTCCTGCCCTTATCCTAATTTATCTGTGGTCGGCGCAACATGTCGTCATCTCGGTATAGTCACTCCCTTTCTAGCCATATAATCTTTCAAACAATCCATCCGTCGTTTCTTTGGTCTACCCCTACTAAACTGGTATTCCACATTCATAGTCAAAACTTTCCTGGCAATATTTTGCTCATAAGGAATTTGCTCATTCCTTCGCACAACATACCATGACAACCGATTTCCACACAACTTTTCAGTCACTGTTTTCACTATCAACGTTTTTAGACCATAGCTAAATTATATTCTCTGCAAATCGATAAGGAAACAAGAAAATAACAGGTTTTCCTGTTGTTTCCTTGTTTCTATATTAATTTTATATTGTAGATTGTAGGTAGACTTTCTTGACAAAGTGCGAATACTAAGGAAAACTTTTATGTAACCACGCCTCACAGTTTACGCAACTGATGTAGGTAATGCTCAGACCACAATATTGGTCGTACGTCTATGGCACAAAGTAATTACGGAAACACTCCTTTAATAACCTTACTGTTAAAATTTAGGTGAAGTAGCTCACAAATGAGCTGCCAATAGTGTCACATATAAAATATTATTTCCATACAATCCCTATCACGTGGAAGGACAGTTCACTTCACCTAAGTTTGCATGGAAAGACTATTCAAAAGAGGTCGGCAGACAGTCAAGTCAACTTTAATGGTACTAATAATGATATCCCTCCAACATAATTCTAATAATCCTCTTGATTACATAGAGAGAATTATCTTAGAGATTATCTTGAAATAAAAGTAAAAAACAAAATCCCGTTTTTATTATTTAAATCACTCAAAATACAAACGAGTAAGAGGTACCATCAGCACAAACACAAACGTAAGATCATTAGCATAGTCATCGTGTGATACATGATGACTCATATAGTTTTTGCCGCCAATATGAACTCTTGCTATATGTTCTGTACGGTCTCTTGCCCTATAGATCCTTTGCTATCCTTGTGCATCCAAGTATAAATGTATCCCAGGGGTTCAGCAGGACATCCCCTGGATACATCTGGACCCTTTGTAGGGAGCGTTATATGGAATCAAGCGTCAATCTTGCTTCTACTCTTATTTCATAGAGATCAACTCCCAACATCCAAAGACTTTTTTATTACAACACCTGAAATTTTTTATTTCCGACAACTGCAAAGAAAACTGTAATAAAAAATAGTAACAATACAAGCGTGGGCGCCGGAATGCGTCACAGTTCTCATTTTCGGTATCACCTTCAAGGATGTTATTGTACCCAAGTTCAGTAGGTAAATCCCCGCCGCATTTTACCTACTTGTTAATTACGCTACTTCCTCTTATGTTGCTGTGCTGATTTTAGAAGCAAAAAAATGTTTTCGGAATTTTTCGCGAATGTTGAAATGAAATGGCTCATTACAAGACTTCATCCATAAATTGAACCCCGAAATAGAACCCAATGTATGCACCAAATTTAAAGCAAGGTATTTTGTAAGACTGAAACATCTTGAAACATCCTCATCTTCTTTTTTCATAATATCATTTCCACACTAGATAAACTTTTTACTACCAAACCAACTCAACCGTTCAATATTACAACATATCAGAACAGCATCCAACGTGCCCAGCACTTGAACCCTGAAATAGCTCACCGCGTCACCATCAGAATTAGCGGCCGTGTAACGGAACAAAAGCCGAACGGTTTTGTATTGTAATGGCCAATCATCAGTCCCAATATGTGACGTGACGTAGCTAGAGCAAATAAACTGAGGTAATGTGCCGATGGACCGTGATTTGACGAAGGTTAAATTTGGAAGCTTGCATGTGATTCCTCACATGCAAGCTTCCAAATTGAGGAGGAGAAAGAAGTGAATTTTCCACACACATTTTGTTCACAGCATCTAAAGCTTAAGGAGCATTGCTTGATAAGAACGAATCTAGCTAAGATGAAAAGGAAGGACACGATCGTTAGGTTTGAATGACAACAGGTTTTTTTAAATAGAGAACATCATTTGGAGGTTGTTTGTTCAAGTACTCTGCGCTTTTTAAACTGCTCTTATATAATCTAATAGGTTTCCCAAATGTTAATTTTTAAATCAGTCATATTCAATTTCCAATTGCACTGTGCACATTACACTATCCATGTATAACATGGCAATTGTCCAAATTGGTTCAACTGTTTATTGTAAACTGACCCAGTACACAAACATGAATTTAACTAATCAATAAATATATTGCTCAATGCATCATATTGTTAGTTTGATGTGGAAGGTCACTCGCAGTATGTAGTTAAAATAAATTATGTTTGTCTTGAAAGATACATCAACACATAGCTAACTAACAAATTCAATTCATTCATTCTAATTTATTCATTCTATAAAATCTAATCGTATCTTTCAATATATAGTGACAACAATATATTGATTACTAGCTGCCGCCCGCGGCTTCGCCCGCAAAATATGTCGACAAATTATACATAAAAACCTTCCTCTTGAATCACTCTATCTATTAAAAAAAACCGCATCAAAATCCGTTGCGTAGTTTTAAAGATTTAAGCATACAGACAAACAGACAAAAATAGCGACTTTGTTTTATACTATGTAGTGATAGCCATCCTACACAAACAGTAACAGTAGTTGGAACAAAGAAACATTCAATGGGTGGATTGTGTAAAAACGGGATGTGAATGATAATACAGACGTATGTACGAAGGAGAAATGCTACGACGACCACAATTACATATTTTGGGATAGAGGCAGAAAGACTATAATGATTCTGTCCAAATGGTACTTGATATATGTAGAAACATATGGGAAAGACTTGAGTAGAGCTGTTTTGATGATCCTAATGCTCATAATCCTGTAAATACGTACTGGCTACATCCGCGAATCACATATTGATCCACATGCAAACTCGCACTGACAAAAACCGATGAAAATTTGAATTTCGCGGGCTACCCAGGTGCATTCTTCAGTTCAGATAACAGAGATAGTGTTCAGAGATTTTTAGCAACAATTTGAAACAAGTCTCAGCGATTCCTTAGAAACAAACTTCAAGAACTTGTAACTTATTTGCATTTACCACAACTAGCTAGCTGTTGTTTCCATCTGTGGCAATAAGTACTGGCAATAACTTCAAAGAATTTCTATGTTTACATAACTTCTAGGCGATGTTGTATGTAAATATTACATGTCGGCGAGTGATTCATGTCTTGTTTACACTCGAATGTTTCTGATATGATTCTACTGTTTCTATCTTGGTCTAAATAGGTAGTTATCGTCTTATCGTTCGTTTGTTATTAATTTTTGCTAGGTGAAGGAACTTCCTTTTAGAGATCGTCACTTTATTCATTTGACCTTTCGGGTATCATCACGATTAAAGTTGAGGATATTAATATTACTCATCTGACTTAGATTAGACGAAACATGTTTTCTTTCTTCTTTTATAAACTAAGAAAAAAATCCTCCTGTTCTAATTAAGACAATTAATTGTGATCAGCCCACCATATCCTTATCTTCCATACGTCTTTATTAAGTTGACTTCTCTCGTTTGGTTGGCCTAATTTCTATTGAATCCGTAGACTTGCGACCAAAAACATGAAGTGTCGTTTAGTTCAATTACTTATGGAATTTTGCACTTAATGAGCGTCTAAGCAATAAATCAATGCAGTTGGTACTACAGTACTAACGATTTTGGCAGTGAAAATATCGCTTGTTCAGCGTGGGTTTATCCTCGTCCTATTAGGGAATAGTGGACTGATAACGTTAACATTTAATCCACGTGCAGTGCAGACTCTGACGTAAACGGATACACGTAGGAGATTGGGAAGTAGCCGAAATAGAAGAAAGCGACATGAAAACGTAGTACAGGAGTTATTTTGATAATGCATCAAATTGGGTAAAATTAAAAAGAAACTGGCACACAAACTCAAACTCAAAGTATTTATTTCAAATAAACCAATTACAGGCACTTTTGAATTGTCAAGGGGTCGGTCAGTCAGAAAGATGAAGCTAGTTGCCCATTCCAAAGCAGTTGGTACCTATGGAGAAGAACGGGCAAGAAACTCCATGGACACTCTTTTAATGGATACAAAATATAGGTTTGGTAACAACATATACATAGGTAGCCTTTTCGATGGCCAGTCCATGTTTCTGTTAGTTAGTAAATGGATAAGCAGTCAAGCTGCGGCTCTGAGCGAACTTGTGCTGGCTGCTTCTGTCTTCATACAGCCGACAGATTTTCTACCGTTATTTCTTTACGCCGGTCTTGCGCCAATATTGATTCGATATCCACGCGTGCGTAAATATAAAAATTCCAGTGATTCATCAGTTTACTATAAATAGATGAATGAACTTGTAAGTAATATCGTTTTCCTTTACTCGACATAGTAACAAGTTGAATTGTATTTGCTTGGCATAAGAACTCAGTAAACTCATTGTTCTATGTAGAGACAACAACCGACCGCAGATTTTGAATGTAATCATGTGTGGATTGTGGTTTTTGAATAGGAATTGTTTTATCAAGTATTGAATTAAAAACAATACAGACAAAATGTGGTACATAGCACGAAAATATGCAGGTACCTACTCAGAGATGAAGATGAACAAATGAACCAGTCATTATCATACAGGGTCTCTGAGAAAGATGTAGCGAACATTAAGCGTGTGGTACAGACCATAAAACGAAACAACTTTTTCCCGGGACCAACGTGATTGAAAAAAAATAAGTCGTCCCATACAAAACTTCAATACCTACTTGGCAAAATATATGGGAAGATTTTTTTTTTTTCAATTACGATATTGTTCCCCGGGAAAAAGCTGTTTCGTTTGATGGTCTGTACCACACGCTTACTTTTCACTACACCTTTCTCAGACAAATTGTATAATTATGACTATCAGATTCACAGGCTTTGTCATCGAATTATCAAAGGGATACATGCTGTCACATTATCTTATCTAAATGATGATCAAATCTTATCTGAAATACACAGCACTATGTAAAATTGTGCAGCCGGATGTTATAACAAACTTAACACCGCGCAATACATAATATGAAAAAAAAATGGCAAAAATAGTTTAGTTAATTACGAGAACACAGACCGAATCTGCCGTAAGGCGAATCTGCCCTAGGGCGAACCTGTCCTAAAGCGAACAATGGAAATGACCGTACACTTTAAAGACGAAGAAGAGAGGGAAGAAATAGGTCGCCAGAGACAATTTTGTAAAGAGGAGACTGAGGACAGCAGGCACCCTATCAATTACTATGCAAATATGTTTGTCAATTCCACAATATTAATTGCGTTTCTTACACATAAGAAATAAAATGGATTATTAAATTTCCTTCAGGGCTGCAACCTCTAACACGAAACTTTAGTTACTTGAGGCAATCTTTGTTAACTATAGTTTTATCAGATTGGTGAAGGTATTTACAAAAATATAAATATGGTGAACCGGGCTCTATAGTATATCTACATATATAGGCGAGGTGGATGACCCAATAAAACTCGCACAGAATCCATCGCTGGCGAGAGAACGCCCCCGACTTACACGCTGCCAACTTGTTTTAGTTGCTAACTGGCATATCGAGATATCTTTTTAATACAAAATACTATTATGTGTGAAGTACGCATAACATTATCAGTCAAAAGCTTTCAAAACGGCATCGTATCGTTTACAGTTTTAATATGAATAATAGGATTATCCTTAGGAGGAGCTCGTGGCCAAGTACTAACAGCCGCACAGGTCGATCCATCAGGTTAAGTCACGCTTACCGGGGTTGGCCGTGGATGGGTGACCATCTTTACATACCGAGACTCCTCCGTGTCTCGGAAAGCACGTTAAGCCGTTGGTCCCGGCTGTCATTTGCGCATCTTTGACAGTCGTTACGGGTCGTCAGAAGCCCGAAAATCTGACAGCCAGGCTTACCAAGGGGTATCGTTTTGCCCAGTTACTGGGTTGTGGAGGTAAGATAGGCAGTTGCTCCATGTAAAATACTGGTATTCAGCTGCATCCGGTTAGACTGAAAGCCGACCCCAACATAGTTGGAAAAAGGCTAGGCAGATGAATAGGATTATCCTTGTGTATTGCGTAGCTGATCCATTCTGTTTTTATCAATTTTTACAAATGTACCTACATCGATGAGAGTTTATGTTGTCTAGGAAATTGATGTGTATGATGTATTTTTAGTTAGTTAATAGGTAGGTTTCCGATGTGATTTGTCTGTCAAATTTTACATTGATGTTATTATGACATTAAATGACATTTTTTTATCGAGACATCGCCAAGCAATTGGTCGACTCTTCACGTGACCATAGGGCTGGCCTATTTTTCGGTCAAATAATTAGCATTTGTTCACCATGGAGAAAACTGTCTTACGTCACGAGCGCTTCTTTCTAGATTCTAGAACCAAAACTAAGCGGTGCGAGGGAGTTAGGCGAAGACATCTTTATCCCCGAGGGGCATACTTCACATTTGACACCTTTTGCGTGATAATAAAAAGCAATTCGATTATGGAATCATTTTTTTAAATTGAGGTTCCAAATTCAAGTCACTTTCTGGAGCGGGTTATAATGATATCCAGTACAATATTATATCTGGGCAGACCCTAGAGCTATAATGGCTTACTTTAGGTTTGCATGTCATAGAGTTATAGGGGGGACCCCTGTTTGAAACAGACTTTAGTTGGGTATTGACATAATAAGGCAGAAGGACTAAGCACATAAGTATACCTCATTACACGTAGGCTTTTAAAGTGGTACACCAACGAGACTTAATTATGTTGATTACAAATAGGTGAAAGCTAATGAAACCTCAAAACCACATCCCTTTTACATATTCCGATAACTCCTCAAAAATTCGAGTCAGGGAAATTATGAAATTATTACCTATTTGTTTTTAATTAAAAACAACCGAACTACAGTGACGTTATTCACAGTAATAATAATCAAATGAACTCCACGAGAACTTCTAACAGTCACACATTCCGAGTGAAAATGACGAAATGTTATTTGTTTGCCCGAGGACGGCTTAAGGAAACTAATATTGAAATGAACATTCGATCTGTGGTCAACCAATATCAGTTGAACTACATTTTAACAAACACAGTCGTCTGTATAATAAAATGCAGTATTTTACGTATGAATGAATTTTCGAAGTAAAGCCTATGAAAATTGTTTCCACATACAGGTTTTTGAATATTGCACTAACAGTAGGTAGTGTCTGATTTCATATCACTACTTAAATCAGTGCACACGACACGTGGTTAACCCGCATGCGATGGACACCCTGTATACTTTACTAAATGAGGAAAAGCATTCGCATTGTGTACACGACGCGTACTTTTTACTATGATTCAATTTAATTTTTTATTATTCTTCGTAAGTACAGTTGGCAAAGAAAGTTGTTTAAGAAGTATTTTAAGATATTTAAATAAAAGACAAATTAAAATAACTCGTACTCTCGGCTACTAGGTGAACAGCTGAAATGCCGAAAAAGGGTTTTTTTATGGAAAAGTAACATTGTTCTCTCTCTGTTGAGTCTTCTAGCTCCTGTTTAGATAAATGACGTGAGCCTTTACCAACACAAGTAGGATTCAGGTTTTTTCTTAAATTAAATGATGAATGAATCTACGGCAATAAGCTATAACTCGAATCAATCTCGAAAAATATGAAAATTTATTCCAAAACGTAACGTCAAAGGTAATCCTATGTAGGTACTTTCACGTCTTCTAAGTGTGTAACCAGATGTTTCGGCTTTTTGTATTCCAACACCTGCTGTCTTAAAAAATCCGGACCCTTCCACCATATAGCAGTGGATTCAAGTTCAGCAGGAGAAAAGAGTGTCAGCAGAGTTAAGTTGCCAGAAATAAAAATTCCCTCATTTTCGTGTTCCAACTTTCGTTACCGACATATGTTCCGAATGAATGAAAATGTCTACAAATGGTTCAGAATCATAGATTTTAACCTGAATGGGATTAAAATCTAGGCACAACACGTTGACTGAAGAAATAATATCCGGTAACGTTACTAACCTGAGTGCCTTACTGGCCGGCTGCTCGATGATCTCCACGTAGGGCTGGTCGCGGCGCGCCATGTTCTCGTCTACGGCGCCTGCGCCCACGCCGAACGACGGGTCCGCCAAAGTGATCGCCTCAACTGGAGACGGAGATGAGAAAAAATCAATTATCCTCATTCGTGAGATTAAACATTAATAATGCAATCGTAAATTTGTTCTACATGCAAAAGACATGCTAAAATATAATAAGCAAACAGGACAATATGACAGTCACAAAAAGACCCAAGAGAAACAAAGTTCTTGGAAAACTGGGGGTCTACTCTCTTTCTCCGAAACGAAACTTCGCAAACGAACGAAATTTAAACGAAGTTTCGTTAGTGATCCTACTCTATTTCATATTCGGACGCGCACAAGAAGTTCGTAACCATAGACAATTTTTGTGAACGAATGGAATCTATAATATTGACTGGGTCTTTTTTGATGTCATTTAAAGTAAATTACGGTTTTTACTTTAACTTAAAATTAATAAGCTATTTTACTATATGTCTACATTTTGACACTAAACATGTGATTTATTAAATATTTCTTGTTATATTCATGCAGAAAATATAAATATATATGGATAAAAATTCTATTTTCGACGAAATTCACAGCGACACTATAAAACACCCTTTCACTGTCATTGTGAACCGACCAATTTGAAGAGTACTATTTCATGCCAACAATGGGTAGTTACATAAGACAACCAAAAATATCGGTATATTCACAATCTAATCATAACATGTCAACTTACGATTTTTTGTTTGAATACTTTGAAAAGTTTTCTAAAGTGTGTTTCTTAGTGTTGTGTTAAATAAATCATGTTCCCAAGTGCCTTTTTACATACTTCGCAATCGCGGTACTTACATACCGTAGAAGCTGGGTACTTTAGCTGTTTTTTTCAAATAATTTACCAATTTGATCTGTTGTTTGTATCGGTATTGTCTTTTTAGTATTCTTATAAGTTATAAAGAAGCTCAAGGATATAATCAACAAGATGTGAAGTGTGTTTTAGAAATATGATAAGCGTAACTTATTTTTTTTTAAATTAAAGTTTGGGCCAAAGTTGTTCTTAGGAAAGGGTTACTTTAACCCCATAAACTTTATCGGTGAAAAATCTCACTTGCAGCTATCAGTGGCCAAAAAAGCCATCAAGGGCGGTAAGATTGAATATCCATGATAGGTTTAATGTAAGAAAAAAGTTCGAAATAAATTAAAACACGAGGTAAAATCAACATTATATATTTCAAAAAGATTTACACTAAGAAAATATCTCTAAAAATGTAAGGTAGGTATAAAACTTTCAAAAATTACAATAATATTATCATAAACGGTTATAACGTGACGATCTTAAAACCGTCGGGAATTTGACTAATATTTAGTTGATTGCGGCGGCGCCGCGCCAGTTCCTTCTACGCTCTACACGTTCTTCACGTAATGCAGCGTCGATAAAAAGCACTCTTGTTGTCATCGCTAATAATTTTCTCACAATATTCACAAAATAATAAGGAAAACGAAACTCAAACGGTAACACTTTTGGTTTCGTCAAATTTGAGGTTAAAATTCCGAATAATCGTCTGTCAAATTCAAATATTCGTTCGCAATATTTCGAATTAGAGTAGGTTTAGACGTCAAAGAATTTTCGTTCGTACGAAATTTCGGAACGAAATGGAACCGTGGTAGGAAACATGCGAAATTTCGACCGAAATTTCGTTTTTCGTTGAATAAGAGTAGACCTCCTGATTACTTAATATACAATGAATTTAAAACTGCATTCGTAATAGGCCGACTCCGAAACAACAACAACTCCGAAATCGTGTAAAAAAAATCAGTTGTTCCCTACATTTCGACGAGTCACGTGACAAAAATGTATAGAACAGCTGATTTCTTTTTCACGATTTTGGAGATGGTCCCATAGTAAAAGTTGTTCAGTTTGGTGGTCTGTAGCATATGCTTTTGTATGTATATACCCTTTCAGTTACAACCTGTAGTTTGCCACACCTCGATGTACAGGTGATGGAAACGTGCATTACAGCATCAATCATCATCATACTACAGATTAAAGAAGTCAGGTGCAATTTATAGTTTTCCTTAGTCGCGTGGTGTGGCGCCAACGCCAACGAGCAACACTGTTTGTTAATGTGTCTGCAGCCTTATATTATGTGTCATTAGTCACGCAAAACATGGATGTAGAAATGTGGAACTATTCCTAAGATTTAATTCCCCTTTTACTATGAACTTTTAATGACAAATGGCGAAATATGAGCGCACTTAGATCACCTTTGCCTAACCCTTCACGGGAAACAAACAACGTGGTGTTATGTTTAATTAATAAATGAATAATATTAACATTTTCTAAATCACTTGTTTTTTTTTTCCGGGCTTTAAACGCACACTCGTGTTTATTTATTGGATTTACAATTATCTTTTAAAATAATAAAAACTAGTATTGCTAAGCTTTATTATTTTATAATGCACACACAGGGAATCACAGCTGACTATGTTTTAATAGTTTTGTCTCTGTTACCCAACAGTTTCATATGCTACAAACATTTAAAGCTTTTCTTAAAGACCAGTTTACACCTCAATACCACACTAATGGCCGATTTCGGACCATTATTGGTTACAATTATGACTCTTGCATCTTTAGTAATAACGAAGCAGAGCTCATAGTTTTGCATAGTAAACCTCCCTTATTTTAGTAGCAATCACAGGTAAAAATTATCTTGCGAATCTATGTATATGGTCAGTTTGGCAATAAAACTTGCTACCATTGGTAAGCAAAGCGATTCGTTTTTGTTTATAGGTACCGAGCATAAATGACATTCATGTTTATAAGGAAATAATTTAAATATGGAAAGTCAATAACCAATTTCATTTATATGGTAAAAGTCACCATATAAAGCAGGTTTTAGGGAGATACCCGCAAACAATAATTGATTTACATAAAACACGCGTTAAAAACAAAACATTCATTTGCGAAGGTCGCATCTGAGACGGATTCATTTAGCATAATTACTAAATTATTAATATATTTATTGCAGAAACGGTGTAACATTAAAATAAACTAGTTTTTGGGGGAGTTTATATAGTGGATCAAAGACTACGTAAGATATAAAGAAAGGATTTATAAACTCGATTGAATAATTACTTTTTTAATATATTTAAAAAAATGTGTATACACGTTATATTATTATTATAAAGAGGTTAAATATGTGAGTTTGCCATTCCTTTGCATCAGTGTATTCTATTGTTGGTAAGCCAAATTAATAAAACAAGATATCACGCGGATGAAGTCGCAGACAGAAGCTAGATTACCATATTGTGTAACAAAGTACTGCCGCCATGTGGTGTGATTAGACCTTAGTAAGGTTAATGAACTAAGCGTACAACCTTACATTTTAATTTATAGTCATCATTCGTAGTATGGTCATTAGAAATAATTTACTTCAGTGTCAGTGTGTACGCACCTTCAACTTAACACTTTAGCATAGAACTATAGCTTCTGCACGCGACGTGGTCCGCAATCGTTAGACAACTACGATAACAGACACATTTTTATAAAATGTTTGTAGTTTTGGTCTTTTGACTCTTGGTCTCAGCAGCCAAAAATAGTCATTAATACATATTGTTTTGGTACTTACAAACATCACTAATATTCAGCTGTTCGTCATTGTGGGGACCGCCTATACATATGGCACTTTCTGTAAATAACAAGAAAATTATACATATTAAAAAAAATCCGATGTAGCAAAATAATGCAATTAAATACTTAAACTTCAATTATACATAGTGAACACATTTAGAAGAAAAAAAAAAGAATTGTCAGATTATACATTTAAAACCAATAATTTTAAAAGACCCTTAAAGACTACTTGAAAAATGTTTATTTACTAGGCACAACCACAGATAGCACAACATTAAAAGAACGTGGGTACTAACACAAGTACGTATGATTAGGTACAGTCAGCGACAAAAGCCGATTATCACTTCAGTTTTTTTAAATATTTAATTAATATCGAAACAGAAGTAAAATTAAAAGGCTAATTCGTAGCTAGTATTAAAATGTGAATACAATGTACTCATCGAATATTTTTTTGTAATTTAACATAATGTAAAAATGTTACTTAATTCATTTTTCTCGCTAACTGTACATGATACATTAAAATAAAGTGGTTATAGTATTTATTATACAAATACAATACGTATTCCAATAATGATAATGATTTAATACATTAATGGAAACAGGTATCTACAGTGTAATTAAAAGACTGAATGTCAAGTCTTAAAAATAGAGAAGTTCGAGTGGTCAAATACCAAACATATTGTATACCTAACCTATTAACACGTGTCCTGGAGACAAAGATACGCGAATACGAAAACGCCGCGTTGATATGTTACTCATTTGTTCGAAACACGTGAAGACCTCTATACGCGACCACGCGTTCAGGTTCGCCGAATAACGCGACACGCGGCTATGCGATCGTCGCGTTGCTATTAATGAACTTGTTTTAATTATGTATTAACAGACCGACTGAAATTATGGACCTTAAATCATTACAAATTATGTAAGTAAATAAATAGTATTTAGAATACGTAGGTAAGTAACAATAAGTTGCATACACTACAAACAAAGAATAATTAAATTATTGTATTTGCAAGTACCGGTTGTTACCTTTAGTATATAAATGTTGTGTGTTCAAAGTTCTCTTAAATGAGTAATTCCATAACAATTGAACCGGAACAGGGTTTGTTTACATTTTAATTAGATACTTTTGGAACAGACTATACGCGTACTCCACCAAAGAGATAATTATGCAGACAGCTAAGTACTTATTGAAATTGAGCTTATGCTCAGCCGGCGTATATTTAATGCACTCAGTTCTCAATTCTTGTTTGAAAAGTATGAAAAATATATAATGAAATAGTATGCCTGGCTATATGCATAATGTGCATACCAAACCCTTTTGCTTACTGTACCTGTACTTAGAACTTAAAATATGTAGTTTTATTTCTTAAGAAGTCATTGCATTATTTAATTTCAGATTTATGACGCGTTAATTGTGGTTTATTTTAAACATGTTTACATGTACAAAGAAGACACGCATTAATCAAACAACAGTAAACAAGCAAAGCCATACCTACGTGCAATTGCAAGTGCCCACAGTAGTTCAGTCGCAACCATAAATACCTACCTTCCACTAACGTCAGATTCAAAAGCGATTTTCTCCTAAAGTATTTAAATCCTTTTTTTTCTCAAAGTAGTAGGTTTTATTCTAAGAGAAACACGCTTTTGACGCAACTATAAGGTACGGTACGTAAGATTGTCAGTAAGACCAAGACGTCTTGTCGATACCAATACCACCTTAAGGTATTTATAATCGTGACTGTACATATAAAAATAATAGAAACTCCACCATTGTATAGCAATAAAAGGTATTAAGTGCGCAGAAAATATGTTATTATAGTCATTAACACGACCCATAATTGAGGTAAATCGCTACCAAGTGCATACAAATGAAATATGTGGGTGGAACAGAGCATATACAATATTTGATCACTATGATGGTAAATCATTCAAAGCCAGTCTTTTCCTAATGACTATTTACATACAGAACGAGGGGGAGTCGCGGCTTATAAAGCCACACGGGTCCATCTTTAAGGTAAAGCAACGCTGGCCGAGGTCGGTCCGTGGATATGTACCATCCATTACATACTAAGAGCCCTTCGTGACTCGGAAAGCATGTTAAGCCGTTAGTGTCAGCTGTCGTTTATATATCTTTTACAGTCGTTACGGGTAGTCAGAAGCCCGAAAGTCTGACAACCAGTCTTGCCAAGGGGTATCGTGTTAATCAATAATATAGTCGCTCCATGTACAAAACTGGTATTCAGCTGCATCCGGCTAGACTGGAAGCTGTAGTCGGGCAAAAGTTAGGCCAATGATTATATTTAATTTTGTATGTAAATTCCTCGTAAAATTAGAAAAGGCAAGACATTAAAAAGAAATAAAGACTAAGAAGATAGATATAGATAGACTAAGAAGTTTTAGAGAAACTTTACTCGTACCGCGTCCTACGTCACACGCACTATAAAATGTACAACAATAAATATAACAGTCAACTGCTCGCATTATCTATGTAAAATGGAAAGCATATAACGACGAACACTAAAGATATCATTTGCAGACGCTCCACTTTAACCCAACGAAGAGCTAACAACGCACCATACGCTGCGAGACACAAGACATACTGATGCATCGTTTTTGCACGCCATAAATGTGTCAGGAAAAAGTTTGCCAAGCGAAACAAAGTGTGAATTATAAGGGTATAAGCTGATCTTAAAATGTGAGCTAACTCTGAATGTTTATAAGGGTAATCAGAAAGGAATACTGCTAAAATTATGTAAGACAGGATCATCTATCAGGCCAAAAAGCAGTTCAGAACCTGAATGGTAACTGAGACAGTACAGCAAGATTTATAGCTACGACTGCAATGTTACAAAAGGGAATTTATAACCAAAGAGTCCTGTGGCTTTAGATGATCAAACCATAGACAATGTTAATTAAGTACAGCTTCACAAACTTGATAGTGCAGACCCTGGGTCTCCCTTGTTTTTACCAAAAAGAAATTGCCAAATTATCACTTCCCAAACAAATTTTCGCATAATTTCATTTGCCAAATTATTACTTACCAAAAAATCTCTTTACAAATAATTGTTACGAAAACCTATGTTTGGCAAGTGAACGTTTGAACAATAACTTGTTCACCAACTAGTACTTTTACCATTTTTTATCTAGTCAAATATTTCAGTTGGTATAACATATTTTACGCAAAATTAAATAAGCCAAATATTTGGTGTCGTCAATTTTAAACTTAATAAGATCTAACGTTGAAGACGTTTTTTTACAAGCTTTTTCCACTTGGGACAAATTCTAAACAGGTAATAATAATGTTATTATAATTATATTATTTCTCTCGATAGCCTCCTAAAAATAATCTCTTTTTTCCATATAATCTAATCGTTTCTGGCACTCGCCGGCCGCTGCCGCGGCACCGCTCGCTTCGCTCGCTCGGCTCGTGCGTAGGTGGTCACAGTTTTAACCTAACCTAACCTAACCATTTTTTTAAAATTTATAACCTACTGTAACTAGTTCCATAAATAACCTAATGTCTAGTAACCATAAATTTGACTTGTTTCAGACAAATTCAAGCACATAAGCTTACAAAGAAATACGCAAATGACATCAAATTTAACAAACAAGTAAAATGTTTATTTTTGCCTTTACATTTTTTGTCATAACAAATCATTTGACTAAACGTTTATTGTATAAATATTGTTTGCTGTAATAAATCATTTGATTAATGACCAAAAGCCTTAATGACATTATCCTTGGTAATAATCTGCCAAGTAAACATTTGACCAAATGAAAATGTGCGTACTAAAATTATTCCAAATATTACATTGGCATAACAAAAGGCTGCTAAAATTTGTTTGGGTAATGAAAATTTGGCAAAATCTTTTCGGCAAAACGGCAGGATCCCGCAGACCCTACTTATTGGTCTCACTACAAGTTCTAATTTTGCTCTCAGCTTAAACCTTCCAGACGCCCGTTAGGGCCGAGCCTGCCGGTTAAGCGGGATTGTCCGAAAGGGTTACCGCTACCCCGGAACATAAAGGGCTACGGAAGGAACATGGATGGGTTTTAGTAGTCTGACACTCCCTTCCGCTCCACCCAGAGCGGGAGAAGTCATTGGATGATTTCCCACCCTCAAAAAAAAAACCTTCCAGACAGTTTTTGTATTTAGAACTTTAATGTTGTTGGAATGAAAGTCATGTTTTGTAATAAGGTCGTATGAGTATGTTTCTAATCGTGTGGCTTTTCTGTAGTCATCGTTGCATCACTAGTTTAACATATCACCAGCCCACGCGCCGCGTCACGATCAGACACAGTCTAGGCGACGACGCGTGCGTGTGCGCATATCTCATTAGCTATTCATATTTTTAGTAGCTACTTCACTAATTGGGTGGCACTGTTGTCGAGTGATTCGTTTCTGGTAAATATATATGAAGCACTAGCTTATGCCTGCGGTGAGGTCGGAAATTACCCCACGAGAACGCGGAGAGCATATGGCGTAATATGTACCAGAGAGATAGAGTTAGTTTCGCGTGTGTAATATTAATATGTATTTTCCCAGGAACGTGTCAGAATGAGATAAACATAAAATAATTTCAACACAATACTTAATTAGTCTGGTCGATTGATTGAGATTGATTTTTGATTGGATCTTAATTAAACGGACCTCCATTACATAATATTATCTAATAGTTACTTAATGACTTTCCGATACTAATTACTTTTTTCATAATCGTTATCAAGGAGTTAATGGAAATAAAAATTATCATCGAATCAGGAGTACGAAGATCATGTGAGGAAATGCTGTTTGAGCAAAAATTACGAATTTTCTTTCTGTTTTTTTTAAAGGCCCTTATCGCGTCTTTAGGGGAAGAAATCCTTCGTAATACTTATAAGGAACTCTCGTGCAATATTTCATTCTTCTAGACCTAGGTCTAGAAGAATGAAATATTGCACGAGAGTTAAGGTAAGACCTTAAGCCTTAAGGTAAGAGTTAAGGTAAGGTAAGACTTAAGGTAAGATTACGCTAGCGTAATCTTACCTTAAGGCTGGGCGTTGTCTAGATATTAGACGAATATAGTTATTTATGTATCTACTTCTTGGGATCGACTGATCCGATCAGAGATTCTGATTTTTTTTCCCTCTAGTATAATGGGCAGGTACGGTATTTTCGAGTACCATAGGATATTGAAAGTTAAAAAAAAACAGTCTAATTGAGAACCGCCTCCTTTTTTGAAGTCGGTTTGAAGAACGTACGGAAAATGGGAAAAAAGAGGTGGTGCGTCGCCTAGGAACAATTATTTCTTCATCTTGTTAATCACCAGAAAACTATAAAATATTCTAATTATTCATCAATTATTCTATGGAGAATCTGGGACGATTTTTGTAATTCAAAGAAAATTTTATAGGCATTATTTTTGTACCGTTAAAAATTTTTTTTTTCATTCATAATTACTTAAGTCGACAAATTTTTCATAGTAAAAGCAAACGGAATTTATCAAAATTCAAACCATTTAATCAACTCTAGTCGCGGAAATGAATTATAATTAATTAATTATAATTGTAACAACGATTACCCCTGAACGATAAAAAATGATATTAGAAAGTGACTTATTTTTTCTTAATTTAATAGTTTGTGAGATACCTATGGGAAGTTTTCGTTTACAAACGCAGGAAACGTTGTTTTTCACAATTTCTTTAAAATTTATTACGAATCACACTAATTATTTTTTTGGCGCCATAGTATGGTTCTAGTTTTAGAGCAACTCTTTACAAATTATTTTTTAAAACCGCTGAACGAATGTAGACTTCAACGCGGACGAATCCGTGGGCGTGAGCTACTAAAAAAATACTATCTTTTAATGATGTTTTTACATAGGGACGTCTAGTTAAACGTATGGAAATCATGAATATCGCTGCTAGTAGCGATTACGTAACACATCAGGAAATAAAGAAAACTTGACATTGTGTAAATAATTCTTAAAAAAACTAAAATTATAATGCTAAACCCAGTACACCGTTCGTAGTTGTGGTCGTCAGTATGGTAGGCTTTAACGTACGCATATTGTGATAACTTCGAGATAAGTAATGACCTAGCGCAATATGTTTGTTATTTTACCACATAACGTACACATAAGACTAAAAAAGTATGTAATATAGATTAATAGTGTAGGTAGGCCGTTTTCAAGTAAGGTTGTGTTAGGAACTTGTTAATATCTGACAGGGCAAGCCTTAGCTGCGCGAGTTTTAAAAAGAAACTTAATCTATGTAATATAAAAGAAAGTAGGGTTTGTTCCCTCCATTATAACTCGAGATTTGTGGTCCAATTTTCATGGTTTTTGTTTCGTTGGATTTGTCTCCGTCCTGAATAGCAGAATACATTTTTATTTTATTTTTATTTTTTTTCGATCAGCTGCTGATTTTCCTCCTATAGGGTAGGTAGGGTAGGGTCGGTAGGTAGGGTAGGTAGGTAGGGTAGGTAGGTAGGGTAGGTAGGTAGGGTAGGTAGGTAGGGTAGGTAGGTAAGGTAGGTAGGTAGGGTACGTAGGTAGGGTACGTAGGTAGGGTAGGTAGGTAGGGTAGGTAGGTAGGGTAGGTAGGTAGGGTAGGTAGGTAGGGTAGGTAGGTAGGGTAGGTAGGTAGGGTAGGTAGGTAGGGTAGGTAGGTAGGGTAGGTAGGTAGGGTAGTTAGGGTGGTTAGGTAGGGTAGGTAGCTAGGTAGGTAGGGTAGGTAGGCAGGTAGGTAGGTAGGTAGGGTAGGTATCACAGTTAAGACAGGACAACGTCTGTCGGGTCAGCTAGTCATTAATAAAAGAAAATCATACACCCGGTTTGACACCCCGGAGGACAGGCTAGAGGGGACTATTATTGGGAATAATCGTCTTGTTTACACCAATGTTTACACCAATGTTTACACCAATGTTTAGCGATGCAAAGAATACATTAGGGAAATATTTTCAATTTCATCTCAGTGCTAAAAGTCTCCGAGTAAAATCGCTGAGTCATCCGGACCGACAGACAACAAAAAATCCAACACATTACTTCAAAACTTTTTACTGATAATATTCTATACTTATTTAAAAAATACGACAAGTCCGACCAGGATGTGGAGGAAAACTGAAGAAATTTTGCGGACGGAAATAGGTGGCCTGATTCTACAGATTACAGTACCTACTTTTCAGGTCATTCTTGCCCCTCAAAAATTGACGGCACGTGTAGTGCAAAGGTGAAGAACCTGCAAAATTCTACAGTTTAAGGTACTTAATGACTTAGGCCAGTGTTGCCGCGCAAAAACTTGACGGCACGTGTAGTGCGAAGGTCAAGAACCTGATATGTGAGTTACGTTACATAAACAAGTCTACAACTTTGTCTGTTTGTTTGGGCTACCAATCTTAAGAAGTTGAGCGAGTGTATGGTCGTTGTGAGCGAGTCATCGTGTAAACTCAAATATGTAAAGGTAAAAATGAATTTTGTCAAACGCAGTGAGTTTGCGTTTAGATCCTGCCTTCCTAATTCCTAAATCATTACAATTCCGAGTCTCAAGGACTTGGGCAGCGGCCACCCACCATAACTCAATCAACGATACCTTAAACTGTACTGATATGGAAGATAATTATTACGATCCCAAAAAACGAATCACATCAATCGAAGAAATAACGAAAAAAATTTAGAAAATTCTGCAGATTTGAAAGAATGTCAACGTGATATTATCGCTTTGAAACGTAAACACAAATACAAACTTACGCACAGGGACACAGTATTGAAATTAAAACAGTATTAACCATAATACCACCTCTTAGCTAGTGACAGTTCACAAAGAATGCATTGATTGTAACAGGTTCATTAGTAATAATAAATATGTATAAGTTAAGACACTGACCAGAACACTATCGCAATAGGTTACCCTGTAATGTTAGATGTAAGTTACAATGACGATACGGAAGGAAAAACCAAAGAAATCGGAACTTAGAGACTAGTGCAATATTATGACGGTAACTTCCTTTTACGTTTAAGATCAACAGAAAAACATTTCATGTCGGCTTTTGCACAGCCTGATAAAAGCAGAAACCCAATAGATGATGATATTATTAAACTAGATGTAAGTATTAACAGTGTTAAGATTCTGAGTACCGAATGCATTGTGCAGGTATCTGCGAATACAAATTAAGTATTAAACATGCACAGATGTCGATACAAAACTTGTCCTAAACGTGAATAACTACTTTGGCAGTAGACTACAAAAGTTGGATCTCTTATCAGAAATACATGTTTCAAATCGATAACATTAAAAAGAGCTATGGACGAAAACACATCACGGGTCCCAAACAACAAGAAAATTATAGAAGAAAGAGATGGCGGATGAACTGGACTTATCTATACCATTAGACCCAGAAGGCAATATACAGAATCAAAAGGAAATAGGGAAATAAGAGCTTTGCCCTGCAGTGGGAATAATGGGATGCTAAGTAGGTGATAATAAAACCTAGTACATAGACGTTAAAGAATCAATGGTCATCTGACTCATCAGTCATCAACTCATCACATCATCATTCTCCTGCCCTTATCCCAATTTATTTGGGGTCGGCGCAACATGTCTTCTTCTTCCATACTTCTATTAGTCGTCATCTCGATAGTCACTCCCTTTCTAGCCATATCATCTTTCACACAATCCATCCATCGTTTCTTTGGTCTCTCTCTACTTGTATAGCCATCCACATTCATACGCACAACTTTCCTGACAACATTTTCCTCATTCCTCCGCATAACATGCCCATACCATGACAACCGATTTCCACACAACTTTTCGGTCACCGGTGTCACTTTCAGACTTCCTCTTATATACTCATTACGTATTCTATCCATTCGCGTAACACCACACATTCCTCTTAGCATTCTCATCTCAGCTGCATGCTGTCTTTCATTCATTCCTTTTGTGGCCCAACACTCTGATCCATACAAGACGGCAGGTCTAATCATGCTTTTATAAATCTTCCCCTTAAGTTTAAGGGGAATGCTTCATCAACTCATCACAATGATTGATAAAGTATGCAGGTCCATTTCTAGCGTTAGTCACTTTAGTCAGCTACTTGAACCAGATAAAACTAAATCTCAAAACAAATAAACAAATCAATCAAAAGACCAGAAGTTCAAGTATTAATCAAAAAGATGAATCACGCATTCACAGGAACAGGTTAACATATCTTTACCGACAAGGAACATAGACAAGGAAATAGAAGATCATAGTGCAAGAAAAATAACGGGCTCATGAAAAGCTTTGTGGTTGGTGATGTTAAATTATTCGATAAATTATATTAATTGATGCTTGAGGAAAAGCGCAATAAGTCATTTCTGGAAAATAAACCCCGACATAACAAAGTCAATAAGAACATATACAAGGAAATAAGAATATAACTTACGCCAAGCTAGAATTATTGTCATGTCCGCAGGATTTTGTCTCTTTTTAAATCAAGATATTAATGTTGATTTCAATCGTTTAATTTAATTAAGGTTTGAGTTTGAGTTTATTGATCTCTCATTCATTGCAAAATAAAACTCACTCTCCATCTTATTTCTCATATCAAAGCTTAAATGCTATCTTAATATTGCTGTCAACATCATCGTAAATATGTCGTTCACGATATCACCAGTTTGGTAGTCAGTTTGAAACTTGGCGAAGTATCTATGACTGGCTAACGGGATGCGTGCATTTTCCTCATATACGCAACAAGGATAAGTTATAGTTACTTCGAACTTGTTTCAAGTATTAAGGTTCATTTATGTTATTGATATTTTGATTAAGAACGCGAAGTTAAGTACTGTAAATGAAAACATTGTCATATAGGCTGGGGAAATAAGCACTAACACAAATTTTGATTACCAGCTTCGGGCTGAAAAGGATTGATGAAGAATTGGAATCTATTCGTCATTTGAAAAAAGTTGGCTCTGCATGTTGGGGCCAATGCGCGCCAATATCAATAGTCCGTATGCGGTCAGTGTAGTTGCACCGAGTTGCACTGAGAACGTAATGTGCAAGGGAATTGTGATAACTATAGCAGACCTTTTCAGGCGATATAAATAAAAGATACCGTTATCTTTTGTATTCAAATAACTCACAACAACTATATTGTATTTCGTATAATTTTTACATGATATTGTATGGTTATGTTTTCGATCGTACTTGGTATGATGACCGAAGACCTGGTCAAGGTTGCGGGAATCCGTTGGATGTGAGAAACCCCAATGAACGTCAAGCAACGGACGCCTTTTGGCTCAATGATGATGATTGTGAAAAGGAGCAATCATAAAATGTTGGCGACGCCAAAATGAGGTAGATACAAGCTCATTACAAGAAAAAGGAGCCTCGCTTGTTATCACAGCATTAAAATTAGCAGACTACGTGATAGTGCAATTATACCTTTCAGTTTATCTTTTAATCCCATTAAACGTGTCAAATAAAAAATCGATCATAATCAATTTTGAATCACCAGCAAGGCTAGGGACCTACCTACTCAACAGAATATTACGCAAGTAATATATAAGTCAATATTCCCGTCATTGATTATAATTGCTTTATTTGATAATTAGGTAGTATCATTATATTCTGCATACTGCAAATCGATGCGACTGCGTCTAGCTAGTCAATAACGCTAGCGTGTACAAAAATCAAAAACCTATTCAAATTAAACGGAGAATCAGCACTTTTTGAATATGAAAAGATAGCCCAAAGGTCACCTTTCACCAAGCCATGATGATAAAGCAACGATAATAATATTAATAACCCACACGACATAAATATCGGATCTACTAAGATCTTGCATGGAATGGCTATAGGAATCCAACATGTGGAAGAATAGAAATCTATTCATATTATTTTTTTGTGTCTATCTGTATCACCGCGTTGCTGTTCTAAACAACTCAACGAATTTTGAAGTGGATTTCACTCTCATTTAGAAAATTTATTGCGAATGGTTTATGTTTAACATAATATTAACCAAGAACCCAACTAATATTCAATGCACGTTTATGACGAGGTCATAAACCTAAATGAAGAGCAAAGTAAAGCGAAGCAGTGAGTAACAAGAAATCCTGCAGTGCGAAACTGCGAATACCTTGATTGATGTAAATTGGCCTCTGAATAACACGTCTAGTGCGCAGTGGATTGGATATCTGAGAAGCACAACCAGCAAACATACAATCAAAGATGGGCAAGACATCGATACGATGGAACATGTATAGAAAGACGTTAATGATGAGCAGTTGCAAAATCAAGTTTTGGTTCATGCAACATATCGTCTGCGTAGTCTTTTCCCAACTATGTTGGGGTCGGCTTCCAGTCTAACCGGATGCAGCTGAATACCAGTATTTTACATGGAGCGACTGCCTATCTGACCTCCACAACCCAGTAACTGGGCAATACGATACCCCTTGGCAAGACTGGCTGTCAGTTTTTTCGGGCTTCTGACGACCCGTAACGACTGTCAAAGATACACAAATGACAGCCGGGACCAACAGCTTAAACTGCTTTCCGAGGAGGAGTCTTGTTAAGTAAAGATGGTCACCCATCCACGGCCAACCCCGGCAAGCGTAGCTTAACCTGATGGATCGACCTGTGCGGCTGTTAGTACTCAGCCACGAGCTAAGGATATATTAAAATAGCGTAAAGGAAATGCACAAATAGGCGTAACCAATGTTATTAATTCAGTATTTCATTAATTGCACGAAGAATCTGTCAATGATGTTCAATGATTCAATTCAATATAGATTGAAGACACTCTCTGGCCATTTTATGGTAGATTCAATTACTTGTTAAGTCTCAGACACGGCAATCTGTCGCAATTTATGCGATGTTGACCTTTACACTGCGCTTATCTATACAATGTAGACATAACTCCTGATGATAATTATGGTTTCATTTGTAAACAATAAATGACGTAATAATTTTTAACGATTCTTTCACGGCAACCAGCAGGTGGTCAAAAGACTTGCAACGAAAGTGATAATCCTACGTCTTCTATGTACGTCGATCGGTAGGTTTACTTAGTGCTGAAAGTAGTCTTTTCACTTGTATAATCTTTTGAGCATGGACCTTAACAACTTCCATATAACGCTTAGCATCTCATCAGCATCAGAGATTACCATCCCAGTAGGACTAGATCCTGCCGGGTAAGCGGGATTGTCCGAAAGGGCTACCGCTACCCCGGAACATAAGGAAGAAACATGGATGGGTTTTAGTCAGTAAGAGTCTGACACTCCCTTCCGCTCCACCCAGAGCGGGAGAAGTCATTGGATAATTTCCGAGCATAGACTAGATCAGCAGATTAAGTTTAGTAGAATATCAATGAAATGTTTGCACTAAATGACAAATTACTGAATAAAGAATCTTTGCTAAAGATGCCAAAGATACGTCAACGAGTAAAAAAGAGGGGAATAAAGACGCCTACGATCGTCTACGGAGTGACGTCAGCCAATAGAGACGGACCCGTCTGGATGTACGTCATACATCTCCCGATGACGTCAATGGCGCTCGTTTAAGATTCCAACCCTTATTGATCCGAGATTACGAAGTTCGGAATGTCTATAATTAAATTACAGTAGAACCTATAAATGGTATTTGTTAAGGTGGCTAAAAATAATTACGGAAAAATAAATGCTGATTGAAATCGTCAGAGAACTTTGGCGCCATATTGAATTTTGTTTTTAATGCTGCGATGTTATTTATATCCAAGATTCTATTTTGCTCAACCGAGTAGCAAACATAATTGGTTCAAAATCGGAGATAGGTTACATGTCCTCTAATAGCTTAAGACGCATTGATTGAACATTTCAAGAAAGCTTACAAAAAACTGAACAATAAATAAATTAAGGTCAATTTATAACTCGGACATTCAACCAATCTATAAGCATACGAATTAATGACAAGGAAACACTCGCTTACTTCGCGGCGTACGGCTTAGGCTTAGCGCCTGATTAAATCGTTTTATCGGTTTTTTGTTGACAACAATACAGTTTCCTCAATGACCATGGCTTTGGGTGTTTAATCACATATTCCGCTGCGATAGTACATTATCTATACTATTATAATAAATGCGAAAGTTTCGATGGATATTTATTACTCAATCACGCCAGAACGCCTGGATCTGGATGAAATTTGGCATAGAGATAGTTTATAGTCTGGAATAGCACATAGGTTACTTTTTAGCCCGGAAAAATGCACGGTACCCGTGTGATAATTTCCTACATACACGCGGTCAAAGCAACTAGAAAAAGCTGATTTACATATTACTTAAAAGGTCTAAAACAAAATTGCCATTGGAAGATATGATATGATTTTTGTAATTGATATTATTAGCAAGTATTTCGAAGAACATAGTAATAAACTGATATTTTTTTTACCTTTAGGTATCCCTCTTAACGCAAGGCTGGAAGAGGGTTTCATGGGTACACGACTACACATATTTATAAAGCAACCTATGCATCATCCAATCAAAAGACATACACATCGAGAACCAACCAACCCAGAGATAGATTCTTGAAATTTTAATAGACGAGTAGAAAATTTCGTGTGGAACGAAAGAGCACTCAAAAACAGTACAAGTAGCACGAAAGATAAAAAATCAAAATGTCATGGGTCAAATTCGTGAACAATTAATAAAAACTCCATAATAAACTCATCCACCTGATTGCAGACTTATTTATTGACGTTTCTTGAAACTTCAAAACCGGTTACAATACAAGTCTGCTTGAATTCAAAATAAGTTGACGAATAAAAATAAAGTTCAGTTATTAATAGGAAAATGCAAAGGTCTCATAATCCAACCTCAAGTTGTTGAGCTTTAGCAACGAGTTCCAACATGCTGATTACACATCCATCCAGTACTAATGCGAACATGTCATTACACATCCATCCAGTACTAATGCGAACATGTCATTACACATCCATCCAGTACTAATGCGAACAAGTCATTTTTGCTTTTTTGCTTTCCTCATTTTTTTTTCTCTATTTATACTGTACAACGCCTTGGGGTTTGTTCTGTAATGTTGTGCATGTAAATTTAAATAAATAAATGTCTGTCCGTCTGTTACCTTTTTGCGCCTTTACGACAACGTATTTGAATGAAATTATGCACACAGAGCAATCATGGTTTGAACTTATGAGTTTCGGACATAGGATTCTTTTTCTCGGTAGTACGTCCCCCTGGGTTTTTTTTCCAACCAGCACGCAGGCGAAGCGGCGAGAAAAAGCTAGCATTTAACAAAAAGTTAAAGAAAGGATGAGTATCTGAAATCGATGACTCTTATTTTGGAAGGAAGATTTGTGAAAGTTGAAGTAAGTAAAAAAGATGGGCTAGCGCTTTGGCACCTTTACTTCCGGTTAAACCAAAGAATACCAATATTCTCTAGATTTTAGTATTATGGTCGCAATTAATTTAAATTCATGTTTTGTGCTTCTATGGTATTTATTTCTGTTTCGAATGTAGTTTCAATGTTTTTGCTAACTGACATAATAATAAGGCAAATAATTTAATTTAATGTTTGTTGTTTCGTAATGTTAATTACTTTCAATTGAATAGGATCGGGTTTTTCTAACTGATCAGCTTTGCTACTGCGGCGTTTGTTGCGGTACTTCCTTTGCCTTGAAGCACTAGAGGTAAATGGGATTTGGGGGACTGTCTTAAGTAATGTTGAAAGTGCTAATTCTCCGTCTAGTTTGAATAATGACTTCGTTTGGTCTTCAACTGGTTCGAGGAATCTGGTATACAATATTGGACGCCGGCCAGTCGCTATATTGTCAACACGAGTTTGCGTGGAAGAAAAGCTAACGAGATTGATCAAATTTTGGTTATGTGTAAGCACTGTTACCTTTAAGTTCTGTTTGCGTAATAGGCTTTGCAACCTAATTATTTGAACTGTAAGGAAATGTGTATTGGCTGATTATGGTTGCTAACTCACTGAGTGATATTAAAACCACTTATGAAGGAAAATGCAGAAATATTTTTAGGTAGTTTAAAAAAATGTGTGCGTGCGTAACAATCCCTCATGTTGACGCAAAAAAGGGCTATTCTCATTGCGCCGGGGTTATATTTTAAATGCTAGTTAAAACCGAAACGATAATAACATTACTAAAACAATTCTTCTTCGTCTTGTAGATGGCAGGACAGTGAATTACGTCTTGCATGCACGCGAAACTTCTATAGGACACGACCAAATAGAACCGTGCACCTTCTTCCGAAGTTTCATAAGTGCCTATGAAGGTATTATGTGGGATAAAATTGTTTTGAATTTGATGTCACAATGCCATTTCCACCCCTTTTGACGATCCACGCGCGCCTCAAGGAGATGTCAGCGTTAATGTAGGCACCCGTTAGGGCCAAAGCCTGCCGGGTCAGCGAGATAATCCGAAAAGGTTAAATCTACCCTGGAACATAAAGGGCTTAGGAAGGTAAATGGATGGGTTTTAGTCAGTAAGAGTCTGACACTCCGTTTCGCTCCACCCAGAGCGGGAGGGGTCATTTGATAATATCCCACCCTAAAAAAAACCCTTTCGCCGAAGTGAAATCGAATGAGAATGAATTAGAAATGTTAGGTTAGGTTATGACTAAGGTAGGTAACAGATATTGCAATAGCCTGAACACAGATACCGGTGGTTTATGAAATAAGGAAAATTATACCAATATTTATTTTTGTAAAAGACATTGAAAACCCTCCAAAAAATTAGAAACAAGTGTTATTCGAAGCGTCTGGTAGGTTAGATTATATGTCAACTATTGCCACATTCTTCATATAATAACGTATTCTACTTCTTCATATAATACGTATTGTAATGAAGAATACTTTAATGCTGTTCATCTATGAGCAGTTCCACGTACTTTTCTTCACAAATCAAGATCAGTTGAATAAAAATGGGTTGGAGGAATTGACTCATTCATTAAATTAAATACTGTTGCTGGGCAGTTGGTTGCATGCGCCCCGTCTCAGCTTACCTTAACACTAGGGTCACCCCCTAGCGCCTTTAGTGTTTATGTAGAGAAGGGCGTTTTCGGGACTGTAAGTTTATAACTTTTGACTTTCAACAAGTGCTGACTCCCAGTCAAATTCGAAACATGGAGGAATGACTCGAACGTCGAAATTACAATAGCGACATATTATCCGGTTCCCTTAAGAAGTGACAATAAAAGATAGCAGTACTGAACAAGTGATTGAGCTAGAAAATAGCCCTTATTACAATGCACACTGGATGCCAAACTACACCCGTACTGCATACAAATGACCCCTTATTAGTTTTATTCACAATTCTGAATTTATAAGCGAGCACATTGTATGCGTGTATGATGAGTTATAATTTAAGCTTACCCGCTATACTTTGTTGTATGCAACGACGATTTACGGCAAGATAAACTTGCCAACGACATTTATTTATGTGAAGTTTGTAGCACATTGATAAGAAGCAATAGGGAAGGGATATTTTGAAGTGGTAGGTTCGCGCGAAGAGTTTACCATACTGCGCTATGGTAGTTTGGTAAGGCCTTTGCACTGTCTCACTGCACCTGGCTGTGGATCGTTGGTACAGTATGTTTGACCTTTTTTTAGTTCCTGGGTGGAAGATTTTCGATGGATGATCTCCGCCCTATGGGGGAAGGGGGGGGGGGGGTTAAGAGAAGTTACTAAAAACCACCCCTATGCTCCATCTCTCACCTACGCGTCGCGAGAACGCACGATCCTTCCGCAACCAAAACATTTGACCTGAGTCAACCGCAATGATGACTAATTTCATCTGTTACCAAACATGTGTCGTTCGCATATGCCACTCCACAGACATTCAATAAAGTAAGACGATTATTTTTGTTGTGAAAGGCAACTATCTCCAGAACTAGACGACAAGGAAATGGAAGTCGAATTAAGGATATGAATCACCTCAAGACGTATTCTATTCCCCTGGCAACGACCCGAGATTACTGACAAAGACTTATAGACTTATATGTATGAGGAAAATATATGAATTACTCACATAAGTAACATAAAGGTGATAGAGTAAATAACCATTTACAGGTAAAATAAACAACTAAGCTAACAGTTACAAATATGAACTACAAACAAAATTTGATGAACAATTTATTTTAAGCAAAGCACAGACAGATATCTACTGGTAACAAGGCACAGGTAGACTGCTAGTGCAATCACAAATATTTAGCCAATAGGACCATTTTAGGTGTCGCTCAGTGTTAGTGGAAACGGCAATTGCGGTGTAATAAATAAGTACCTACATTAGGGTTCGAACGAAACGTAGGGTGGCTCCCTTTGCATAATTTAAAATGTCTTTTGATTATTTTTTATCCTGGTGTGGTAAATATCCTTTCGCATGTTCTGGCTAATAAAAATAAATGAGTTTTAGTGCCAGGGTTTGTAACTCTTTTCTTGGAAACAGAAAGGGTGCTGTCTAAAATTAGAAAACATTTTAAATAAGCATATTTTTCTGACATAAATTGAGTAAGGAAGCAATATAAATGATGGAGTGAAGTAAGTTCAGTAGGTAGCTAATTTGTGCAGTTTGCAGTAGGTACCTGGTTACTTATTTATTTATTTAACTTTGTATACAAAGTGAAGAATTCAATTTAAAAAAAATAATGAATATGTTGTCTGTGTCCAATAGTGTGACTGACTCATGTTATAAGTAGTATTAGGAAACAGAAATCATAAAAACAAAAATTAAACATAATAGCCAGTCATTTATTACAATAAGTTTAATGTCACATATATAATACCTATATATTTTTTATTTACTATAGATGATTTACTGATTCTTTAGCAAATAGAATCTTTTGAATAAATATGATGTCAACAGATTTTTCCATTGCTTAAAGTTCATAATATTTTAAAAAATAATTTAATTTTTGTTTGAAATCATGTTGCATATAAAACGTAAAAGAGAAGAAACCTATTTCATTAGTGCCATTTTTGTAAACATGGTATGAAAGCGTAAGGCTGTAGGTGTTTAAAAATCTTTTTTTTTCTTTTCTAACACAAAGATAACTAGCAATAATAATTTCTTATTCTCTATCACAACGGGGTTAAATGTGTCAATAGAGCACCAGTGGTCAAATGATTGATAAAGTTCAAATAAAAACATACCTAAAAACTGGATGAAGTTTTTTATCATCTCCTCGAAATTGTTCAAAACCATATTTGGGAATATGATTGGTGACTTTGTTTATCACGTTATGACTGAATATCAATCAGGCTACCACTCGATGTTCGCGGGGTTGAGGCCGGAGACTAACTGACACAGCATCACCCAACAAATAATTAGGTGAGATGACTGATCATAACACAAGAGATAACAAGTATTCAAAATAAAAAATGGGGAAATCTTAAATTGCAGTAAACAAAAATTGATGTGTGAGTTTTTTATCAGACATTGATTGGTGTAGGCTTTTCACCAGTCCCCTTTCTGTGCATGTGTTTGTGTGCTGAGCGTCAGATTGAAAGTTTTTTTTTTATTATGCCTTAGGTATTTATTAACAATTGTTATGAAATATTACACAACAATAAATATGTAAACAAAAAACATTTTCATATGATTAGTTTTAAAAACTTATCAAACTTTTCATACGAGAAACAATTATTTATTGTGACCTGAAGTTGAGTGTTATAAACCAACGAACGGTATGTCTTGTGACCGGTGCTGCCAAGCGGTCATCCACAAAACAATCTAATGTTAACATTACATTTTCTTCCAAGTTAAACCATATTCTTAAATTGAGAGATCACTATAGGATTGAAAACTGAACGGATTGAGAATTTAGATTCATCAATCAACATGATGGCAATCTAAATGGACTCTGGCTACGAAGAAGATGAAGAACTTCAAATGTAAAAAGTATTGTTCTATAGTATTTAAATAGAGCACTAGCATGAAAAAATTATGTTATTAAATAAGAAAATAATAATAATGAATTTAAAGTCACTTGTTACTTTTGTGTGCGAGTGTTTAGTAGTATGTCATACATACTAAAAACTCGGAAAAACAATAAGTTAATGATACCTAATTAAGTTCTGATATCTAGACAACCATATCTGGCTTATTAGTAGGAAACAATCAAATAGCTATTTATGCATATTATAGCAATGAGTTATTTAACTTTTCAGCCTGATAGGATTGCTTATTAAAGTTTGTTTAAAAAATCAAATGTAATTTGATTTTCACCCTACATGCCAAAAAACATAAAAATATTTTCAAACATTCTGCTTAGTCAATTACGTTATTATGCTGGTACATAATCACAACTGTACTTGCTTGCTCAATTATTAATTATATTAACCTTACATACCAAGATTATTTAATTTACTATTGTATAATATGTCCGATTTTATACTCTGATTGTGTAATGTCACACATCACAATCGTGCAGTGAACAAATAACAAGTAAATGTCCTTACTACATATTGCCACCCACGCTGAGTGACTTAAATAGCCCAAGATATTTATTAACACATTGACGGTTTACCAACAAGGTAGCTTTTAAATATTTCATAGATTCAAGGAACTTGTAATAAATTGCAGACATAGTGCTTACTTACCATTTTAAAATAAATATTAAGTACAGAATAGAAAATATAGCTATATAAGAAGATAATAAAATAAAAAAAAACATTAACATTTGCATGTCACATAACCTTAACTCGGTTTCCAATTATTGCCAGTTTTCTCAATTTAATAGAAAAAGTTCAAGATTAGCTATGGATAGTTCCAAAATAAAATTGTCAAAAAAGTGACTCACAGCCTCTTTCAAATCTTAGACTGTTCTGTGACCAAACAGGGCTCTGTTTGGTAGCCAGCAGTACCCAAAGGTCATTAAAAGGAAAAGCAGAATCAACTACCAACGAAGATGGGTTACAGGTTTCATGCAACTACATAAATTTCAACAAAAATATTAAACAAATTTGTAAAATTATGCATGAAATGCAATGAGGGTACATCATTTCCGATAAATGAGGTCATACCGCTGTTGTGATAACATTGCTCTCACATTTTTAAGCAGGACATTCTATATTTGCAAATCAATGAGTTTTTTCCAGAATTAAATTCATTGCATTGAAGTTAATTTTCTTAAACAGAATTTATGACAGCAGCCAGAACTTGAAAACGACAATAGTTGTCTTTAAATTAACAGCTTCAGCAACTTTGCGGAAACAGTTATTTGGACATATGTCTAACATTGTAAGGAATTACAAAGAACAAATCAAGAGGATAATAATTTTACGGTAAAAAGTTTATATATTCAGAATATCATAAGTGTAACGCAATTAAATGTTCAGTGAACCATCAATAAAAAAAGTTATTTATGCCATATTATGTAATCCTGTTACGGGATGTGCTGAGGTAGCCCACGAAATTCAATTTTTTAAAGGTTTTTTTTAATTTAGTTAGTATAATTCAAAGTATAGGTCAGTGTTAGATTGTATGCTAATCTATATACAATTTGTAGCCATGAAAAATGTGTTTTTAAGTGTGTTAAATTCATCAATTCCATATTGATTAAATACAATAAGGTATAAATGGAATTATACTCATTGAACTCTTTAACTAAGATTTGTCACAATTTAATAAAATAGTCATTCAATACAGCAATCTGTTCTGAGAGAGTTGTTTTTTATGATTTGAATGGTCAGCCTTCTATTAACTCTGAAAATTGATATTTATTCAAAGTCAAATCATTTATTTCAAATAGACACAAGAAAGGCACTTTTGAACGTCAATTATTACAGCCGCAACTTATATTGAGCACCATACAACTTCACACTGACCTGCAAATTGCATACAACATAAAAAAACGGAATTTTGCTGGCGACCCCGTAGCTTTCGCATAGTTTAAATATGTATAAATAGTTATGTTACTACGAGTACTTAAATTACATCTAATGTGATTCGAGTCGAAAACATCCTCCACTCCTTACCCTAATTGGAAATATCCATTTGTTTTATTTCAATTATTATAATTGCACTGTGTAACAAAGCTACCAAAAAATCTAAAATCCACAGTCACATAAATGCCACTAAACGAATTTGTGAAACAAAAAACTTTTTCAAGCCATGCATAATCAACTTAGTAATTGAAAGGAGGGTAGATCTAGAAGAATAAAATGAGATTGATTAGCACAGAATAGGAATTTTATCTGTCAAATTTCGAACTGCTCAAACCTGTAAAATTTTGACATTCTTTGGTGAATAAAATTCACACCATGATAAAATTGATGCTAATGTTAATTATTATTTTAAAAATATTATGTAATTTGACTTCTGTTTAAGAACAGAACACGAACACATTCGCAACAGAAATTACTTCTGATAGATAGAGTGAGTTGATATCACGTAGGTATTCAGTGTTTAGATTCCGTTTCCGAGATATGACCACAGATAATAGAAATGTAAATAAATACGTGCACAGTGAGTGAGTAAAGGTATGTTTGAACGAGTCAACGAAACTGGAAGCTAAAAATAGACCAAGGAACAGAACCAGTAATAACAAAAGATTAAAAGGCAGTGTGAAGAGGCAAATAAGAGATTATTATGCGTATAATGAATGAATTAAAACTACAACATGGAAATAACTAAACGTACATCGAAAGCAGATTTTACATATTTCCACAGTGTGCGGCCAGCTTTTAGGATATAAATAGAACATTACACCCAACCACCCAGCTAACTAGAACATTGAGAAGCTACACAAGTACAGGCTGAAAATGCACCAAAATTGACCAGACTAGGCTGAATGATCCGTTTCCTTTGCTTTTAAAACTTAAGTGCAATCAACTAAGTGCAATGACGGATGCGGATCGCCAGAAACAAAAATGTATGGCATATTACATGCATGTCGTACAGTTTACCTCCGCCGATGTCCATGGCACGGTACGAATAGGCCGCGGGCCGCGGACACCTCACAGCGGTCCTTCCGCACGCGACAATATCAAAACGCACATTTATATTAACTTCGTCATAACTCGTTTCGTTTTAAAACAGAACACTTCCCACTTTCAGAGTGTACTTTCATGAACTTTGAACGCACTAAACCTCACTTTTTAACTGAATACCGATCAACTGATTTGCAAACACGCACGATGTACTTCACAAATTGTAAACTAAAGACGTACCTCCAGCATGAATGATCCTATAATAATAACTGTGAACTGTTTCTTCGCTCTCGCTCGGCCAAGGAACTAGTTATCAAGGTCTCTCGTCTCGACGCTGAGTACTTCCAAGAATTGTCACAGATTAAGTCGCGAACTCTAACACTGTATTGTTAACGCGCGGCACTAATTTTGAAAACTACGGTTAATTAAATAAGTAAAAACTATTCAGGTAACGAACGTATCGTAGTGAAGTAACACTACTCCGGTTAGTGAACGTCAAAAACTCTAATGATAAATCTTTGGTGTGTGCGTGATGATCCGACATCACACTAGCAACGACTGCCAGCGATTGGCCGCGAACTGTCACATGGCGGCCGTGTGACGTACGCGGACATGGCGCATGCGTATGGTGAATTATAAACTTTATTTCGCGAGTGCGAGCGAGAAAGAGATAGCGGTCGTTTTATTCACTCGCCACTGACAAGAGTGACACTTGACAGACTTTATGATTTCCCGCTAAAGTTAAAATAATAATATTTAAACAAATATTGCTAAAATTAATAACTGATTACGGAAAAAGATGATTAATTTATCAATCGATCAGTTTTATAAGGCTACATCAGTTAGAAATAGAACGAAATAAACCAAGAGAGGTAAATGGCAGAATCATCACGCCGGTAATGTTCTCCCAATGTTCCTTTTATTTATTATAGTAGGTATATTATGTAATCAATTTATTTACGTATAATAAGATATATATTTCTTTATTATTATATTTTTAGTTTGTATATGTGTAAGTATTCGTAATTATATAAATATAACACAAACTGTGTATATAGTATGTATTTAGCTTGTAGGTTTGCTTGTTTAGGTACTGCCTTGTGGGATAGGCAGAGATAGCTGTATTGGCGACGTTATTGATTGAGCTGGTCTGCACGATTAGGGCAATGTGGTGGTAAGTAGGTATGTATTTGCTTCTTATTAAACCTTTGAAAATCCAACTAATGCGACACAAATCAGGAATCATTATATGGCATTAACATTTTTTAATAAGTTACCACAATGAAGGACTGTGCAACAGAAATTCGAACATCTGAGAGCCTTCTGTTAGTTTATCACTGATATCAGTAATTTTTCGGAAACAGAAATCGAAAAGTGAATAATGAGCGAATTTGCACGATGCCAAAAACTGAAAGAAAGATGAGTCAGTCAATTAAATGTACCTAATAATACTACGAGTCCAATTTTGTTTAGAGTACAAGTTTAGTATGAGTCACCGAAGGTCTGAATAATACCGCGGGGGTGGGGGGCATGCGTCTCAATTTCAGGATGTTTCAGTACGCTCAACCGATGACTCACCTAGCGTTACGCATTCTATAGCAGAATAACGATATTTTGGGAATGGGAACGGCAAGTCGAAAATGCTGAATGAAATTGTTTTATTCAAGGGGTTTTGTGGTAACATACACAATCTTAAAACCTTGGAAATACACGGTTTGCAATAAACACGCACATATTGGTTTGCTGTTTCTTATTTTGTTAAACTTAAATCTGGTTGAAATAATAGGTCACTATTTCTAGAACTATACTTTTGTCTTTCACCTCTTTTATTAAAAAGTTTCTGTCTGAAAGTAACGTATCTAATAAATAGATAGATACAGTTTAAGAAGAACGATTTCTCACTCGCTACACGAGAAGTGTCTTTTTTAGACAAACAAACTTGTGTTTAACCCTATCAAACCTTTGTTGACTCAACTAGTCAACAAAGACATACCCACAACATAAAATAAATAAGTATTTCGGAATAATTGAGGAAACGCAATAATACTAGACAATTTACTTGTCGGAAACAAATTGATACACTGTCAGAAGTTGGTCCCTCGTCTAATATCATATCAAATGTTATTATTTAATCAAAACCAGATGGCGGCTTTCAGATGTAAGTTGCATAGACTAAAGCTTCGCGCCTACGTGATCGTAGCGCCGCTACGGCGTAGCTCTCAGAATTGCGGGCGACGCGCGTTGCCATATATTGTTCAACCCTCTGATAACATTGATAAGATAGGACATGCTTCTTAATATAAGTAGGAGGATTACGCAGGGAAACTGACTGGTAATGGACCAAAACCTGAAACAAAAGCTCTAAAAAACAAAAGTTTTAAAATTCGCCCATTATAGGAGTTTTCCAGCTGCTCACCCAAGCTTAATTTCCCACACAAATTACAAAACACCCACACGCATTCTATTTTCGTCCTGCCGATGCCGCCTGCGGCCTACCCCAACCCTCAATAACCACCTAGAGAAGAAAAGTTATTCAAAAACATTTAGTTATGAGTCAGCGGCCGGCGGCGGCGGACTGACGCGCCTGGCTGCGTTGCGTGAGGCGCCTCGCACTGCCTGTGTCGCCGCCGCTCAGCCTTCAAGCCAAATTAGACCGACCCTCCCTATGTGCCCCCTGTAACTTGTATTATTTAATATTTACGCAATTTTATTTGATGACGTGGCCGCATAAAGGCTGTTTTTGTTGCACGATGCATTAGCGTGTTACAATATTACAATGAGCGGGTCAACCATGAAAATATTTGTTACACGCAGCTGTAGCAAATCAAGAAATTGATTGGGATGTCTTTAACTGAATTTAACTGTAAGATACGCTTAAAAAAATTAAACGTGAAGCAAATAACTATACGAGTACAATCATTATAATAAAGATCACACGTGAGGACCTAATGGGCTAAATTTTGGGCCTAACAACAATAATTATAAGTACATATAAGTATTATTTTTGCCATCGACTCGCTAAGGAGAAGATATAAAGACCCATCAATCAAGTTGTTACCACACTTCCGACGGTCCATCTGAAATATTTACAACTAGATTTAATGATAGGTACAGAGTAGAATTTTTTTTTTATTTCTCAACCTCCGCCATTTATCTAATTTGCGGTCAGAACTGGCGACTGGCTTTCTTCCTTTTTTTCAAACGCACTCTCATTAATTTAAGCTTACAGTAATGAGCTACCTGATATTCTACAAGAAGGAGTCGTAAAACCGATAGCACCTGTAGTTCCGAGCCTTGCCCTATGCGTCACGCAGCAGGCGACACGTGGGCTGGCGCCGCGCCGCGCCATACCGCGCCGCGCCGTGCGACGCCACGCCGATAGCGGCGGACTGGCGGATCGACGCCACACGCTATCATAGCCAAGGAGTACAGTCAAGGGCAAAAATATTTACGTAACCACATAATCAAATTTAAAAACGAATATTTCTGAAAAAAAAAACAGACTTCCAAAATCTACAAAGTGGAAAGTAACGTAAGTACATATATATACATAATATGGTGGCAAAAACAGAAAATGAACCAAGGACACCGACTTCCGAAACTAAAAAAAACTCTCTGTATCGTGCTGTTTCTTGAAAATCGGTTGTTTTTCATTTTTTAGATGTGGTACCCAATGTTGGGCGCGATTTTCAGTCTAACCGCATGCAGCTGAAAGAAACTAGTACCTGACATAGAGCGACTGCCTATCTGACCTCGACAACCCAGTTACTGGGTAATATTGGTTTTCATACTTTCACGCTTCTGACGAGCCGTGAGGATTGATAGGACTAGTTGAGGTACCTATCTCACACCAATCCGTGTAAAGCACAGTGATTTATGTCATTTTCAACATTAACCAAGTGCATAAAATGCGTAATTATTCAATAGCAAACTCAAAAAAGCCAAGCAAAGTCACCCAAGTAAAACTAATAAAATGTATATCGGACCACTGCGCGAGTTTCCTCTGGCAAATGAAAATCAGGTACCACAATAAATTGATGATAATAATTAAGGTCAAGTGCGTGTAGGATCGCTTTTTCTTTCATAAATTTACATTTATGAAGGAAGGCTAAAAGTGGCACCGATGACCGAAAAGCTGTGCGGATATCGGTAGTCATGATATGGGCTTGTGATGCGGAGGAATGATGAAACTGCGGAAGACCAAAGAAAAGAAACGTGGAGCGTGAGATATACGATAACGTGGCTAGAATAGGGTGAACTACTGTGATGACGGCAAATAGAGATGCATAAAAAATGCTGCACCGACCCACAAATAACTCCGAAATACTTTGGAGCGGATGATGGCATACGCACCTTAAACTACACACTCGGTGACATATTAAACTATGAATTTCTAAAGTGCTTAAAAATGCAACTATTGAGGCACACATGATTTTCAAATTAAACCAACTCACGAGTTAGGTTTTGCTAATTTAATAACTTTTGGCTCGACTGTACACTAGGGGGCATTTGTATGTACTCCATAATTTTGCCTTTTTAATAACCTTGTAGAAGCTTTGTTAGTCGACAAGCTCCATTACAATAGTAATTGAGTAAAAAACGTATGGTTGGAAATGAGTGTGGGAAGCTATGTCCATAGATCAACTGCTGGTAATTGGAAAATTATAGCTTGCCGTTGCAACTGAATATACCTAAATAATATGTCATACTTTGTTTCTACGTGCGATACATACGCAAAAGACTAGCATAAATTACGAAGCGACTAACGAGTTTTCAACTGCAATGGCAGGGTAGGAATGAATCGGTTTCATGCTACGTTTGGAACCGTACGTAACTATATGAAAAGCTATTACCGTAAATGCTAAAATTCTTGGAATTGGTACAAGTTTTAAAAACAAAAATTGTGTAGCCACGTAGCAGCGGCGTAGCGGAAAAGTAATTTAAACTTCGTAGAAGTATGGTAGCGCGTCGTAGCACGTCTCGCGATGCAAAGCGTTTTAATATTAACTTACCTTTTTTCAAACCCAACCTCGGCCATAAACTCAAAAAACAAAAAAAAATATTCAAAAATATTTTCAAATCTATGTCACCGAACTATCATTACAATCAGAATCGCTTTTCAACCTTACATTGCTATACAAAAAAGTGCCAACATATATTATTAAATATAATAAAAGGGAATATTATCAAGTGCGAAATGCCGGAACAACCAATTCAACCACTCAAGGTGCCTCGCAGCGTGTCACCGGTGGCCCGGGCCGGCGCCGGAGACATATCGGAACGGGAATTGTCCCGGGAGCGACATACTTTGCAGACCACGCCGCCAGCGTAAGTCTTTGCTAATAGCACTATGTTCGCTACCTACTAGGAGTATGGAGTAGGTCTTTAGCAAGAAGTGAGTCTTCAGAAAGAGTGGCTATGGTGACGTCAATGACGTCACTATCATCGGTTAAGGTAGAGAGTTCAGCAGAGAAATTTAACTACTTTTCTGTGGACATTGGTTCAATTGATTGGTTAAACTTTCCTTTACTGGACTGGCATTTATGGGGTGGGAGGGGGAGGGGGAGAAAGGGGGGGTGGAGGGCTACCCCCCTGTACCATCCCCACACCGCGAAACCCCATGGTTATGGAGATATCCATGGTTAAAGTTTTTGAGGTTAGAAAAACAAAATCCATAAATTTCCATCGATTTATGGTGCGGGGATGTCCGGGGCCCCCCTTGTACCTGTGGGGGGTGCCCCCCTCCACTCTGGCACCACTCCCATGATAAGGTAACTCACCATTTCCGAGAAAAATGACTTTTCCTAACTTAACCTCAAAACACTCAAAAGTTGCTCAAAAAGCGTAGTCTGAGCCCCGCTTCGCGGGGCTCAATGGTTTAAAAAAAAATAACCCCGAAGGGGATGGCGGGGTCTTTCAGACCCCGCCATCCCCTTCTAACCTAACCTGTCCGAGTCGGGGTAGGGCAAGGCGGTTTTGGATATTTTTCGGATATTCACAACACTTGCACTTCACTACACTCTTCAGACACAGAAGCATAGGGATTCGGAGACGCCATGGTAGTCAAACGTAAGGCTTACAGGAGTACGTAAAACGATCTCAACTGCAAGTGCAACAAACGATGACTGACACTGACAGCAACACAAAAAAACGCGGTAAACAAGAGGCAACTTTGCGTTCCGTTCCAAGTGTAAACAAAAATTCGTTATTTTTTGTGTAAAAAAGTCTATGTAATTGCATAATATTATTTAAAAAAAAAGACATTTGGTCAAATAAAATACACCTTTACTGTAAACGGAACGTGAAATGACTAATTGACGTCTACCATCGTAATTTATCTAACCTAAAAATTGAATTTGTATGGAAACTTTGAATAATTATATCTCGTAAACCGTGAATTTTCGCATAAAAAAAAACTGTGTGCTTGCTTTTTATTTGTGAGTATTATCTACAAACAACATAAGGAACTTTCAAATCCCAGTCCAGTAATGGAAAGTTTAGCCAATTGATTGGTTAATTATGCTACATATGTATATAACTAACTTGCGACTGAACAGCTTCTATTACCCATATTATGATCATTAGCTAATATACGTTACAACAAAAGTGAAGGCTTCCGTAGCAGCCTCTGCTACAACAGCAGGCTACGCGGCTGCTACGAGCTGCGGCTACGCGGGCAGGTAACTTTTTTATTGTTATGTTGGTATGGCACGTGCTTCTTAGGTACTATGTAGTTATTATGCAAACAAAATTAAAGAGATGGACACATGAATGATAGATCTTTAAAAAGAATTAGAAGTTGGAATCGAGCGTTACTTAACTTAAATTTTAAGTGAAAATATTTAGTATTAAAATTATACATAACATTTTACGAGTACCCATTTTTTTGTAATGCTTTCACAATTCGTTAAAACAACGTTAAACTCAATCAAAGTTCTTCTGACCTACAGACGACATAGAAAAATTATTTACAAACAAAACGTTCAAACTATACGTTCGACCCATCACTGATTGTGATGCCTACGTGATGTCAATACCCGTCAGATAAACGAGCGCCACGCAGTCTGCTCGATATATTAGCTCATGAGTCAACTCGATGCTAGACAAACTTCCCTAGCTTCCGCACTGTTGGGTAAAGCCCATTCATAAATTGGTTCATATCTTTCCAGTTCGAATATATCAGTGTTATTTGACCCTATAGGTAGTTTATCTGTTTGTTTTTTTAATGTGTTTGGTGGATTTTATTGCCGGCTGATTTGTAATACTACTATACTACTACCTACTATCATAAAACTATGATGATGATGAGAAAGTTAGCAAATTAAGTAGCCATTCCTGTTAGTGTTGTATGAAAGCTTGTTGACACCGTATAACGTAAAGAAACTGGCGTGTAATTTCGAGGAGGCGTAGATGCAGAGGCCAATTTCTTGCATATTAAAGGATAACCTCTTTTTTTTTTTTTTAAGCCGGGGAAATCATCCAATTACTGCTCCCGCTCTGGGTGGAGCGGAAGGGAGTGTCAGACTTTTACTGACTAAAACCCATCCATGTTCCTTCCGTAGCCCTTTATGTTCCGGGGTAGCGGTAACCCTTTCGGACAATCCCGCTTACCCGGCAGGCTTGGCCCTGAGGGGCCTTCATATGCTGACATCTCTTTGAGGCGCGCGTGGAACATATACGCGCCGTACGGCACGGGTCTGGTGCTGATCGGATGGTGAGTCACCCATTACTCACCGTCCGCAGGCCCGCGCCTACGGTGGCCGGGAGTCGTCACGTGAAAGGATACCCCTGAGGATCCAAATCAAAACCGCGGTCGCTTCAAAACTAGAAAAGTTCTAGCAAGGAACTTTTATTCATGCAGGCCACTTACGGCTCAGAAGAACACAGACCTACAAGCGTAACCCTGTGTAGGTATACATTGCGAGGAATTTCCGTTTTCGTGTCTCATGTGGCTACTTTTGAGTTTCATTTGAGTTTATGCCATTGACTCCTTTGAGAGACCGCACATGACGCGACCATTTTGAAACCGGTTTAAAACGCATTGCAAATCAGTTGCATTGGAACCAGCGCGGCGTTCAGAAAACTCGTATTTGCGTTTCATCGGGTATGGCGCATTGTTATAAGCGATTGAAACTGGTTTCAAACTAATAATTTCGAAAGGGGTTAGTTGCAGTTGCGTTGCGCCGTATGTGCTGGGCCTTACTGTAATTTTGAATGAAACCTTATACTTAACAAGCTATGCGACCCAATTAACGCAAGTTCTTAAAAAATTGCATTCACGTGGCAGCAGTCGTTAAATAAGAACGCGGCTGTAGATAATAATTATGTAATAGTATGGCTGCCGCACAGTCTGCTCTCGTTTTGGGTAAAACCCATTTCAATTCCCGATTCTTAGAAAATGTTGTGTGTGTATTGTTTGGCTCTCGATATCAGTCCGTTAACACGTTAGCTGCGGCACCAATTTTTGCAAACTTTCCGTTCCTGCGGCACGAGGTTTTATCGGCCCGCACCGTGACCAGACGTTAGGGCGATACGCGGTCTATTAGACCCCACCTCCTTTAACAGACTAAAAACCATTTTCTGGCGCGAAATCAAAGAAAATTGAAAAATTTGGTCCTTATCGATATAGACAGTGAATTGATGAACCCTAATCTACCGTCGCCCCGGGATCTGATAACTAGTTTAGGAATTATTGGCAAAACAAAATATGGGATCTTATACACCTCGTAACGCACTGAAATAGGGTAAATTTTCGCTAAGATTAGTGATGGGAAAAATAATATCGACGCAACGACGTTTATCTATTTTTGTGTGAAAATCTTAATGCGGTTCACAGAATAGAAAAAAAAGAAAACCAGAAGTAGAAAAGAAACTATCATATGTATTCTGCCTCGGGCTTTAAAAATTAACATACAATAACAATATTAGAACTAGAATTAACATAAAAAAATCAGTAACAATATAGTAATCAGTAGCACTCATAAACTTTTTTAATAAAAATATATCTTTTTATTAAAAAAGTGAAAATCGCAATATATATTTTGTACTCAATTTATGAGTGTTTTTCATTGAAACAGGGTAGACAATAAGATTTTTTGCACTGAGAGCACTGTGTCAAAATCTTTTTGGATTTTTTGTCAGCTTCACGAGATGGTAAAAATGTGCGTAGTTTCTGGTAACAACCAACACATCTTCTTCTTTTTTTTTCACGTGCTCTCCTATCGACGTGATGCACAACACTAGTCGCGGGAAGCTCGCGTTGGGTGCGGTACGAGGTCCGGGTGGATATGGGACGTTTAAGCCTCGTCCCGCACTGCATTAAAATTATATTAATTCAGTGCGGTACGAGGCCTAAAACATCCGGTACCAAGGTAGGTATACCACCGAGTCCGGGACCATTAGCACGTCTCAAATATACATTTATCTCTTTTCTATACTGGACCAAACTAAAGCTATGCCCTTCGCACGACAGAGATGTTCACGTTTTTCCTTGCCGCACCACAAGGAAGTTGCATGCGGGGTGATTTAGGCCTCGTTTCGCACTTAACGTGTTAAACAACTATGTAATTAAATACATTTTATATACCTACTTAGTAGTGATTTATCTGAAACCTATGTGTATATGTTGCTTCTCTGATTGGAGCATAGGTATCAAAGGAGGATGGGCAGAAATATATGGACATCAAAAAGTTCAAAATAAAATAGCTAGCGAAACTGCGCAGATGTCATGGGACTCTATTTCAAGCATGTACGAGCAAAAATATGTACAGTACTCCCAAATTAATAATGCACATGCAGATCTTCGCTAATTGTCGTATTCCCGGAAACACCCGAATCATTGAATCGTTCGAGTCCCTTGCATTTTGCACCTTGTTCGAAAGAAATAGGAGTCAATATCATATGTACACAATCGAAAACAATTCGGGCGGTCGCCGGTCGGCGGTCAGTCAAAGGTCCGTCAGTCGTCTTGTTATATTGGTGGTGACTGCACGTGTTCTCTTTGTCTGGAATTATATAGAGCTGCTATTACACACCCTTCTTGGTTTTGTTTTCAAAGGTGAATTTAATTTCAACTTTAATTATCTTATTCAAATTTAAATAGTTAATTTTGTAAAATATATAAATATAAGTACTAACATTTTTCACGTTTTTTCAATATTAAAAAAATAAAAATACCTACGTAAAATACATATTAGTACTAGAAAAAAACATATTAAAAATCAGGCTTATATGAATTATAGCTCGCTATTTACTTACATGGAATTATTGAATCAAATTTCGTTACTGTTTTATCTCTTTTAGGACAAAACACATAATCTTACTAAATGATGCATGAAGAAAATGCACTTAACCACTCTATATACATATCGTCTTCCGACGCTCGGGAAATACGACCGTTGCCGAACAGTGGCGAAGATTTCTATGCGCATTATCACTTTTGAAGACCTGTATACACTTAGTTAATTCCAAAAGCTGTTTTCTCCTTAGTTATTGAATGAAATTCAATCACACACATTGCATTTTGAATCCATTGGTTTACCGTACATGTCGTATCTTAAAGTTGAAATAGTTATTTTACGAGAAAACCGCTATTTCTGGGTTTATATATTAGTGCTCGTATGTAGTCTGAATCCTCATAATTTCCTTTACAAACTACACTAGACTCTTAGAGAGGAAATAATTTAAACAGAAGGATGGGGACTTTATCTTACAATAACATTGGAGGAAGGCGGTTTCTGTGGTTTACTAGGATTTCTAGTTTTTGCTTTATTCGTTATTATATAACGATTTCCTATTACACACGGTGACGGCATTTTGTTTGCTTTACATCACAACTGCGCTACTGAAAGTGGGAAAATACGCTACGTTATAGAAAATGTAAATAATAGACACGTTTTCCTTTAAATAGTTATGTTAGTCATTTTGGAAAACTACGAAACAATATGACGCGAAGTGACGCGCGAAAAGGACCAAGACATGGACGTTTGTATGACGTTTCCGGATACTGGTTTTGCGCCTGTCCTCTGTTTTTTTCAATAGTTTTGTGAAGATCGCTCCTTAACCATTTACTTTGGTAACCAGCTAAAAAAAGTAGACACTCCATTGAGGAGTACTCATTCTATTATTTCGAAATTCACGTAGATCCACTAAAAGAAGCGAAATACCCTTAATTTAATTATAGGGATCTTACCTATACCTTACATATACCTGGATCGTGAGATTTGGAGTAATAAAAAAAAAACTGATTAAAACTATCTCCACCCACAGTCGCGTCCAGCCAGTTCATCCAAAGAAGCAGCTGTTCTCAGCCCCCCCGGTAAACAAGTTCACCGCCAAGTTGTGCACCCCCAGCCCCAACCTGGCCAGGATCCGGTCCTGTCTGGATGCGTTCACCAACCAGGAGACCCCCATCAGCAGACCTGTTGCTAAAACCAAGGCAGCTTCTATGGAGGACCTGACGCCAACTAAACGGATTAGAATTGACAGGTTTGTCGTAAGATTCAAAGCTTTAGCAAAAATATGAGATATTTGCGACGGTTACGGGTAGTACGTTCGTAGATTAAAAGTATGCATGTATTAATCCGCATCTAAAATCTGGAATTTCCTTAGGAAGAATGGTCTCCCAATGTTGGAGTCTCCTGGGCCGCACAGTTCTGCCGAGGAGTTAGCAGCCGGCAAGATTTGCCGGTTCATGGTCATAGCCGCCTGGAGGAGGCGCCGCGAGGACGTCCGCTGTCTCCGCAAGACTTTGGAAACTCAGGTAATTCATCAGTAACAGATTTATTGTTTCTCACCAGGCAGCAAAATTAAAAGTACCATTCAACAAAATTTCTGTTTCACTTTAATTATTCGGAATCGAAAAAGCCATAAGGTTGGATTTATGTTAATTCTAACAGTTTGACAGCAACTTGAAAGGTGTTGAAACCGGATTATCATCATAAAACTTTGATCTCCTTCAGGTGTCGTACTCGGAACGCCTGCGCATCCAGATATCTGCCCTGAAGTCTCTGTTGGACTCCGACAACTCCAAGGTTCGCATGGCGATGAGGGAATTGGAGCGGTTGAAGCAGCTGCTCAAAGACAAGGAGGTGGAGAAGGCAGTGCTGGAACGAGTAAGTTCCACTTAGAATGAATTTCACCAATGAAAACGATCAGCAGATCTAAACCTGCTCTTCAACGCGGTGTGAACGTGCTGATCGCTTATTTTACAGTGCAAAGTACACTACATGGTCCGTTCGTTGTAATCCTTTCAGATCTTAACACCAGTCTCCCTTGGTCACAAACACTCATAGAGGCCATCATAGACTACGCAGGGGCCTATTTAGATGCCACCGAGGAGCTTATAGATGAACTAGAGAGTTTGCAAAATATCTATATTTGTTTTGATTTTAACCTTGGCTAGAATTGCACTCAATTTTTTTTCAAAATTCCGTCGGGTTAATATTTGCTCGTGGGTTGTATCGGTGATTTTCATTAAACGATTGTTTCAACAAGATAACGCCTGCCCACGAGTCCAGTTCGAGAAGCTGGCTTGAAATACTTGAGTATCCTCCATATTCACCAGACCTTGTCCCTATCGATTGCTATCAATTTCCGAGAGGACAGAAATTTGAAGATGATGAAGCAGTAGGAAAAGTTTTTTAGGAAAGTGATTTTATAAGTTTAATAAAAAGGTATTGCAGGTGTATTATACTAAAAGGTGATGTCGAATAATAAAAACTAAAAAGTTAGGCTGTAACATACTCATTCTGACCTTTTATTGAACAGCTTATTACTACTTAATATCCATATCCTTTGCATTGTCGGTTGATTTTATTAAAACTTGTGATTGACTAAAATAATTTAGAGGCAAGGGAATAACGAGGTACCAATTTAAAAGACTCGCTCTTTTACATAACAAATAATGGTTCTTTTTTCTTTAGGAGAAACTGGCGCTAGAAGATGATGTCTGTACTGCCGAAGACCGTGCTTCGGAGATGAGCATTGGTGAGTGAATTTGTTTTTCCAGATCAATATAAGCTCTTCACCTCACCTTGAGACTATAATTTTCGGTTGTCTCGTAGAAATCTGAACATTTCAGATTTCTAGGAGACAACCGAAAATTGCCACCTTACAAATCCCGACTTGCTTTTCGATCCACGCGCCACATACCCGCCTCGTAAAATCGTCACGAGCCTTGTTGAATTTCGAAATAAAATGTTTGTGCTGCTGCTGACGGGTTGTAACGTTCTTAAATCAACAATGGTTGGTTGAGGCGAGTCGCTGCGCAGAAACAAATTGTTGGAGCAGCGGGGGTGAGCTTGAGGGTACTGCACAGCGAGTAGCACACACAGAGCCGCCACTAAGTTTGACGTGTACTATACCGATTTAACGAGTCGAGCCTGTGTGCCCTGCGCAGGCTGGCGCAACTGCCGCAACGAGCTGGACGGCGTGCGCGCGGCCGCCTCCGTGAGCGAGCACGCGCTGGCACTGGAGCGGGCCGCGCATCACGAGACCTGCGTCTCGAGGGACGATGCCTTTACCCGGGTGAGTGCACAAGCGTTTACCTTAAAGGTCGACCCGTGTGGCTGATATTTAAAAAAAACCCCAAAACGGCCACCCTTCTTCACTTTCTAGCATTTAAAGTGGAAGCTGAGGAATTAAGTTGTACTTGTAAGGCGTGTTGAAGAATGTTTAGTATTCATAGTTTGTGGACAACAGGCAAAAATATTTTTTATTGTAAGTTTTTTCGTTCAAATTAAACCTTCAACCAGACCTCTTCTTTCATTACGTTAAATAATATCTATTTTGCTTATTGTTACATTTTTATCTTAATTTACTGGGAGTGGTTCTCAAAAGAGGTAAAGCAATCGATAGACGTCGACTATTCAACCATTCACCTATCTTAATCTAGTAAGTCTTCCGTAACGAATAAAATAACGGTAAGAAAATGTGATTATACCTTCGAAGAGTGCCAGAAGGCTCAAGTTATCTGTATTAAAACACGTAAGATACCCATCAAATTTCAAAGTCTTCTATCCAGCTGGCGATGCTAGAAGAAGACCTAGCCCAGCACGAGGAACTGCTGTCGTCTGCGGAGGCCGAAGTGGCGACACTGCGGCGCGAGACGGATGAGAAGCAAAGGTTGCTGGAGATCACCAGCGAACGGCTCAGTCAGGAGGAGGAGTGAGTAGAGTAGATTTAATTTGATTAAAAGGTCTTCAATAGCATCACAAACTCGCACTAGGTTCTGTGTAGTGTTCCCGCCATATTGTATGCTGATAATGCTTATGCTTCAACAGCATAACTGTAAGCATTCATTGCTTGATTGGGGACTTCATCACATTCACTTTGGTCAAAAAAACTTTTGGTAAAATCACCACATTTATCAGGCGATTGGATTTTGTTATTATAGCTACCGCTCGTCTATTCAAAATCAGTAGAAAGCCTTTAAAACATAACGTATGGTGAAGATGAGATATGATTCATTACATTCCTTCACTTGGTTTTCCAAGACTTCACTAGCTGAGTGACCCAAGAACGGACTGGGCCCCCGAATCTTTCCACGCCGATGAAATCATTGAAGCTGCTGCTTATCTTATTATTCTGGGGGATTATTCGGCAGCGAGGGGGTCGCAACGATGTTTATTTTTTATTTTGTTCACTGTAAAAGTAAGCTCAAATTCCACCAGAGAGACAAGAAATCTTGAAACATAGCTAACTATCCTGATCGCCAGGGCTCGCTCCCGCTGTTCGCGCGAGTGCTGCGCCCTGAACAGCCGCGTGTCGGCCGCCGCCGGCGAGACCAGCGCGCTGCGGCAGGAGCTGGGCGACATGCGCGAGCAGCTGGCGCGCATGCAGCTCCAACTGAAGCTCACCACGGAACAGCTGGACTGGTGGCCGCGGCCACTCACCAAGTAAGTTGCCAATGGACTTCATAACACTATGCAGTTCGAGTGGTAGCAGGTAGAGGTTCAGAGCCATCCACAGTAGTACAGGTTCCACCAGACCTTGGTCATTAGCAGTGCAGGGCAAGTAAAATTCAGTTACCGTTGGTGCACAATGTGCATGGTGTAAAACAACTTAACACTTTTTTAACTTTTAGTCTAATATTTAAATTCTGAATTTCTGGTAACGTCTTTGGTCAGGCCAGGCCGTCCATACTGTCTGGTCACACAATCTAGTAGGCACTAATAAATTATTTTTTAAGTTTTAAAATCAGTTCAGGAAAAATTTACCCAGAAAAAACCTAACGTGAATAATACGAAAACAAAACTACCCACAAATTATGCAAATTCAATATGGCGACGCTGCTTGTTAAGGGAAGACGTCAAAAACCTGTCCAAGTTTTAACTTTTTGCTTGTCTAGTTTGTTACGCCCCATATTTGTGACGTATTTTAAACCTTTCGTTTTTGATGACAGGATGCTGGGTGCAGCGCGAACATGGCTCCGTAGCCCGAAGGCAGTTCCCGAAGCAATCCTATGGACCCTCATACCAGCTAGACACGGCATTCCATAGAGACGAGGAAATACAGACGTTCTAGAAAATATTTTGAATTTCAAATCTACTCTAGTGTAACTATTTGCTCAAACAGTATAGATGTTGCCAACAACAAAAATACAATATTTTTTAAGAAAGGTTAAAGCTATTGTTTAGTATCAACGTTTACAAGGTAAGTTTGGTAAGTATTTTATTTTTATAAGAATGCCAATATTCTAGATATTATTTAATTATAATGTACCAATTGATCCCTGAATTTATTGTTAAGTGATTATTATTATTTAGTTTTATTTAATAAACTTATAACAAAAATATTTTCTTCAAATTATTATTGCGTATCATAGATTGCTGATCATCATTCCTTTTCTTTAGATTTTAAAACAAAATTTCGTTTTGCCAAAGCTGGGGCAGTGTTTTTGTTGAAACTTCTCATTATTCAAGTAAGTTATCCACTAAAACGTCCAAGCGCGGAGCTGTCATACAAACAGTATTTTCTAATGGTGGGTGGTGACGCCATCTAGTCGTCCCTTTTGTAAATTCTATCACTCATTAACTGATTATTTCAAATGACGTTGATTAGAAGAATTAGAACAGGCGACGAGATATATCCTTCCTTTTTCCCTCCTACCTTTGTGCTCACGTCAAGTCACGTCGCAAGTTGACGAGGGCAAATCACTCCATCTCAGGACATGCTTGTGTCCGCACGGCTTCCAAACTCGAAAACGCGGCCTCGCTGCGTAAATGCAGCTAGCAGGCCAAACCGCTTCCGCCGGAATCTACCTGAACAAGTGGCCCCGGGGTCCATCCGCGATTCGCGTCCTTAGTGCACCAGACCAATAACTCATGTCCAGTGCTTCAAGCGGACGACGGCTGCGCCAGCGGAATAAGCCACGCGGCCCAGGAACAAAGGTACGTGAGCACAATTCCTCATCCTTATCGTCGTTTTGTTCTTAATCAGATAGATTCCCCGAGACGATTATCAGAACCTCAAATACAGTCCACTAATAATATAATAAAATAAATTTTCAAAATCGTCTCATAAATTGGTGAATTTACCCACCAGTGGGTATACATCCGTTGAAACTCAATATGCGTCAAAATATATGAGCATGTGTTAAATGCAACATTCGTTGAAACAAATTCATTATTCACCTAGTTTGTTACTTTTCATGTTGCATTGCAATTTTGGCAGTCATGTTCGTTTGAACGTATGTATGACGCACATGAATCCGAAAAGTCAGAGGTTCGTGTCTTGGGTTCGACCTCGAGACCTAAGACTTGTCAGTCCGGCGATCACACCACTAAGCTATCATTGCTAAGAAGGCTGTTCTGATGATGTAGGTACACACTGTGGTACACACCATAATGAAACTACAATTCGACGTCATCAATTTATTTCAGTCTTACGTTTCTAATCAACAATGGTTCAACTACAAAATATCAACATTTGGAATGGTTCCTATCACTGGGGGGCAAGCTACGCACTTACATAGTTGGTTACCGCTACGATTGACGACATCCTTACATAAAACATCGAAAATATTTAATAAGAATTACAGGGATGGACAACACAAACAACACATTTAATTAATTATCTTACATAAACAGTACAACAAGAAATGGGTAATACTAAACAATACTGTATATTTACTTGTGCTATTGCAAATAATTGGGATTTAAACAACTCAAATGTGGACATAACGTAGGTACGTCTGCCTACCTTTCGGGGAGTGCAGGCGTGATATTATGTTTATGTACACAACTTAAGTATTATTAAAAACACTAAAATCGTTATGAGTAACGCTAGTCGTGTCGACAGCTACCATAGAACTATTCTGATTAGGCCTACAGCTCAGCTCACCCCCTTACTACGTAAACATTAAGATGAAGACGTTTGAGCCAGTGGCACGGAGATAAGTAGCTGATCTATAAAATGTTAAGTGTTGTGATCCATCCTTGAGACAGTACCTCCCTAAGAAAAACATGACGTCCACTACTATCATATCCCACGTGGCCATGCCAGATTTTGTCAAGAGCAATAATTACCACTCTTTATATTTTTAACCAACTTCAAAAACGGAGGTTCTGTGTTCAAGTTTCTTCTTCAAGTTCTGTGTTTTATGTTCGCGATTCTCCTAAAGAACTTATGAGTCAATTTATAATGTATTTTTTCTTTCTGTTTAGTTTCTCATGCTACGTATCTCCTTTTCACTAGCCCAAACCTTAAATTCTGAAATAGATATTTACAAGATGTCGCTAGTTATAATTTACATAAATAAGTATGATTTGAATTACTCTTCCATATAGTTAGAAATAAGATTAAGTAAACGTCATATTTGCTACAATATAACACAACAAGGAAGTTTTTTGACCGGCATGCACTTTATTTGTGTAATTTATTTCGTCACCGCTGCTCTGAACGGTTCAAGAAAACATCGTGAGGAAACTGGGTGTCCTAGGACTACCTAATCAATTCGCAGACATGTAACATCCACCAAGTAATGCGCCCGCGCGGTGGTTTATGGCCCGCCCTATCTCAGGGAGGAGATCTGTGTCCCAGCAGTGGGAACGTTGTACGCTGATTATACCTGTGACTTACAAGTTTGAGTTTGAACAATAACTGAATTACTAGTATTTAACTGTGAGTACAAAATAGTCACTCTACTTGATTAGCCGGATTCGTAATAAACAAATTAAAAGTAGCAATTATGGCGTTAATAATAAAATATACTAATTAAATAATAAATAGCTAATTTCTAGCTTGAAATCTGTGCGGATGTTTGGAGAGCAGACACTTGAACAAAAATATTGGTACGGAATAGTAAAACATATAATATTTTCCGAAGTGAACAACAATTATATTCGGGGTTATCTTTAATTATAAATTATACTAAAGGTATAAAGATGAAGAAGGTAAATATTTTGTGCACACAAATTCCACATAAAATACTTTTTTGTTATTCTTACTACGTAGGTACAGGCTCAACCTGATTGGGAATAGCCCAGGGGCAAATTATTAGCTAGTCAGCAAGGTGGTAACGAAGTGGACTGTCCACAGTGCGCCAGGCGTTACTTTCTAAGATATCACCATTGCTTTCGATAAGGCTAAATAAATATGCAGTGTCTTCTCTCCAACACAATAAAATGCAATCATATTGCGAACCCTAAGAGCTCTAAATATTATGACTAGAACCATAATAAACGTGTTAAAACCTAAGTCGGACTAAATTATAATGTAATTATAATAATTAATTAATAACTGATTGAACACTAACATCATTGCTTTATCCTAAGTTAAGAACAGTTATTTTACGATAAAAGGTATAAGTAGCGTAATTTAGTAAGTGTCTCAAAACCCTACTTTAAGCCTCAACCCGCAGTCGAGGAAAAATAAGTATCTCTTTTGAAACGTAAACATAATCACAATACTCCCGAATTCGGTCATTCAGAGTTCCTTTGGAGTGAGGCTATATCCGTATATCGGCTATGCACTTATGTCACGAGTAACTGTTGTATCTGAATGCATGCCTTCGCCTCGAGCCTCATGTTTATGTAGCTGTCAAAGCGTGAACAATGCTCACAAACTGGATCAATGTAGGTATTTCAGCATCGCGGATGTATGATCTATCTACTGTTGAAAACCGGTCCGTTTCTAAAAAGATAATTTCGGAGGCAGTATTGCCTTTGTTAAGGATTTGACTCTTTATCATGACCAAGCTACCATTCCCCAAATGACGCTACTCACAACTTTTACCGTAACACATTTGTACATTCATAGACGATCTCACACAAAAGTATATATTCACTGAAATTAGTACTATAACATACATTATTAATTATTATTATTATTTAGTATTACTCGTAATTATTAATATTAAATGCAACTTTGGAGTTTAGTTTGGAGTCATAGAACAGTTAGGCCAAATTATACTTTGTAAGTACTAAAAATGAACACTGCATTATTATTGTATATATTTCTGGTTTTACATACGTTGGATTATATTTTTTTTTTTAAATAATCATAGAAAAGACAAAGAAAATATTGTTAAAATTATTTAACGCACTTACTATGTGTCAAAGTTTATTTTATTTTGTTATATGATATAATATTAAAAACCTATTTTAATCTTCTTACATTTATAGACAGGTTTTATAAATACTGTAGATCACCTTAAACAAAATAAATAATAATAAATGAAAATGGTTTTAATAATACTTAAGAACAATACCGCAAAATACTTGAAATACTTGTTTTGATAAATAATATTGATAATTGCTGGTTTCGTCGAAAAAAACTACTTTTTATTCTACAATTACATTTTTAATTTCAATCATGAAAAATCGCTCAGATCTAAATGAAACTACTCTTTAGGAATTATTTATAAGGTAGGACTGCCTCAGTGTGAGCAAAAGGTTACTGAAATAGTTTGTCCCGTGCACAGATAACAAAAGGGGTAGGAAAACTGCTCAAGTCTTGTCTGATCTTATACCACGTTCTTCTGACTTAGCAGTGCAAATCTGCTAATTTCTTGTCTGGTAACGGATCTCTTTTGTCGGCTGTACATTTCAAAGCCAATGTGTCAAAATTTAACATCTAATTATTTGGCTTTTATCGTAAACTTAGCCTCAGTAAGAGCCTTTAACATTCTAGGCTAAATCTAGTACAATTGTTATCTTTGGTTGAGGCAAGGACATGAACGTAAATTTTCAGCCCCCTTTTAGGGTGATACTTTTGCGCATTTTCTACTCAAAACGAGGTATAGTTTTAAAGCGGGTATACCTAATGAAACGTTTCTATTCCTCAATTATTAAATTATCTAATAAAGTATAAAGTGCAGGCGTATTTGTATCAACTTATCAAGTAATTATTATATTGAATAAGTGACTAAAAGCAAAATGCTAACAATACGCGTTGTAACTAACTTTCTGTTAGTTTATTTTACAATGTACAGAGGCCAGCACATCAAGTTACCACAATCTGTCAAATTTCTTTGATAGTATTTCAACTTTATTGCACAGACATAAGGTTCATTTTTAATTGAGAAAATTTGACAGTTAGGGATAGCTTGATGTGCTGGCGTCTGTACAATATTATTAGTTATTCTTACCAAAGCAAAGTTTTTGCTTTAAATTCAAGTTCAGATTTAAATTTTATAAATAAATGATCTTTTTCTATATAATTATGTATTCTCATTCTGCCCAGAAATGTCAAACTATTAATATTTTTATCAATTTTAACCGTTTCATTAATTTAGCTTGCCTGTGTAAGCGGTTGACTTACTCTCTTAATAGTAACATTGACAATAAACATAGATGTTTACTTAATTCCTTATTGTCATACGTTTATCAACTCCATGTAGATGGACTTCGTCTTTGGCAGGATTCCGTTAAAATCTAAGGGCTCATCGACCCACGTTAGTTCTTACGTACAAAATATTTATTATGAGTATACTTTGGAAGAGTCAGAAACTCAGAACACATGTTAAACAAACGATTTATGCAAGAAAAATCAACATAAAAATTGGCTCACCGATTGGTAGTCCTGTTCACTGCTGTGATGACTGAAGTAGCCTTCATAGCTAATTAACGGTTGATTACCCTTTCAGAAAGCGAATGTTCATGTTTCAAAAAGGTATGGTCAGGCCAAGATGTATAGGGCTAGAAACCATTTTAACAATTTTTTTTTATCGTACAGGTGCAAAACGTAGTATAAAATCTATTTTAGCAGACAAAGTTAACGTTTTGTCACAAAACATCTTTTCCTTCATGATATAGGCACTGTTTTGTAACGGTGGATACAATGTTATGGAATAAAGTTGTTGAACAAAATGGTTCCTATTCCGTGTATAAATATTTTTGGGGTTCACTGTACAAGAAGGCAGCCATTTTGCTGTTGTCTGTCTCTTTATATAATGGGTGTGTGTGGGCCAACATGGGCCAGTGTGAGCCGTAAAGAAACGACACGTGCGTATAACAATCTGACGTAGAGTTATGACTAGTTTCAGACTGATCCGCTCGCTTACTTTAATTTATATTCCAATTGCTCTGTTTCGATCCCACGATTACAATATGCTATATTATCATACAATTTTGGAGTATGCCTTTGTCCAGTGGGATTAAGGCTTTCAATAAATTATAAGGGAACAGTTTCTCTGTCCCTGACATTGATACAATTGTAACTTAAATAGTTTTAGTAACATTTGAAACAATAAAACATGTCAACATCTTGACCCGGACATAAAGTTCAAATGGTGCTGAAATGATGGTCGCTACAACGTGAACCAATTTCAAAGTACATGAATAGATTTGCTCGATTTCGTTGACCATGCATTATTCTGGTGTATGATGTCTGGATAAAACAGCATTACCCGATACTATAGAGTTGTTTCATACTTTTTCTAGTAAACGACATTGTTTACATTCAAATGAATGTATGTTACTACGATATAATACCAAAATTAAAATCAATTCCTGTTATTAAGCCTCCACTCCCGGGCCGCTAGATCATGCCGAAGCCCTCGCCGCCCTCGTTGATGGCCCACAGCAGCGCGCGCACCAGCAGCTCGTAGCTGTCGTAGTGCGGCAGGCACAGCTGGTTGAAGCACGTGTGGGCCGTGGGCAGCGCGCCGTAGTTGGGCGCCGCCGTGATCTGGAAGCGAGGGTTCAGCTCCTGGGACGCAGTGAGTTACTTCTGAGAGACTTAATGAATGGATTTTTAAGGAATTAGAAAAACTTTTACTACATAAAGTACCTGTAGAATAGGGTGAAAATACTCAGGTGGTTTTTAATAACAATTACTTACATGAAATGAAAGAAGTAGCTGTGTACGGTGCGTTAACTTGCAAAGTTTTTGTTAGGTTAAAGTGCATAGAGAAAAGATCACTTGGTTCACACTAAATTGATTACATATAACTTACAAGTAGAAGTGTTGACGATTCCTTTCTCTAAAGTTAGTCACCGCGTTGCAGTAAATTGCACTCATTAAATCTAATGAATGTGATATTATAGTAACAAAATGACGCACGTCTAGTGCAGAGCACCGCGTCAGAAAAAAAGGTGTACAGTGTAAGACTACAAGCTGATACTAACCTTATTTTCAACAACAAGCACAATAACCCCTTTTGTCAACATATTCCCAACATAACCTGTCTCAGTACCCGTACCTGAAAGCCTCCAGAAGGGAGCTGAGAACAGCCCGTAGTGAACTGCAGCAGCCTGGCTCTCTCCTCGGTGCTGAAGTTAGTCAGGGCCGCCCAGAACCAGCTCAGCAGGCGCTCCCAGTCACGGCCGGAGCCCGACACTAGTGCGTGAGCGCGCCAGTCTGCTACGGAGACTTCGCCCGTGCCGCAAACTAGCAGCTGGAAAGGAAACAAGATTGATATCGACTGAAGGCAAATGTCTATTAATAATGTCAATTGCTCGACTGAAATGCCGACTTCCCACTACCACGCTACAAGGTCTTTTAGCGCGTGACGGAAATGGACCTAACGTCGCCATCCTGTGTTGTCAATACAATTTCGCCAACAAAATCCCCTATCAATGTCTGTCAGGCGACATTTTGTAACAATTTTAAGGCTGTCACTATCCCGCCACGCCCCAGTCCGTACCTCCAGCTCGCTCTCGTCGAAGATGGCGAGCAGGTTGTCGGGCACGAGCAGCGTGAGGCCGCGCAGGAAGGCTTCGGTCTCGGTGCGCACGCGCGGCCAGGTACGTACCTCCAGCTCGTTCTCGTCGAAGATGGCGAGCAGGTTGTCGGGCACGAGCAGCGTGAGGCCGCGCAGGAAGGCTTCGGTCTCGGTGCGCACGCGCGGCCAGGTACGTACCTCCAGCTCGTTCTCGTCGAAGATGGCGAGCAGGTTGTCGGGCACGAGCAGCGTGAGGCCGCGCAGGAAGGCTTCGGTCTCGGTGCGCACGCGCGGCCAGGTACGTACCTCCAGCTCGTTCTCGTCGAAGATGGCGAGCAGGTTGTCGGGCACGAGCAGCGTGAGGCCGCGCAGGAAGGCTTCGGTCTCGGTGCGCACGCGCGGCCAGGTACGTACCTCCAGCTCGTTCTCGTCGAAGATGGCGAGCAGGTTGTCGGGCACGAGCAGCGTGAGGCCGCGCAGGAAGGCTTCGGTCTCGGTGCGCACGCGCGGCCAGGTACGTACCTCCAGCTCGTTCTCGTCGAAGATGGCGAGCAGGTTGTCGGGCACGAGCAGCGTGAGGCCGCGCAGGAAGGCTTCGGTCTCGGTGCGCACGCGCGGCCAGGTACGTACCTCCAGCTCGTTCTCGTCGAAGATGGCGAGCAGGTTGTCGGGCACGAGCAGCGTGAGGCCGCGCAGGAAGGCTTCGGTCTCGGTGCGCACGCGCGGCCAGGTACGTACCTCCAGCTCGTTCTCGTCGAAGATGGCGAGCAGGTTGTCGGGCACGAGCAGCGTGAGGCCGCGCAGGAAGGCTTCGGTCTCGGTGCGCACGCGCGGCCAGGTACGTACCTCCAGCTCGTTCTCGTCGAAGATGGCGAGCAGGTTGTCGGGCACGAGCAGCGTGAGGCCGCGCAGGAAGGCTTCGGTCTCGGTGCGCACGCGCGCGGCCAGGCGCCACTGCGCCAGCGCGTCCAGGTACGCCACCTTGCTGCTGTTGCGCACCTGCCCAGGACACAACGTACTAACTTATTTGAAACGCAAAACCCAACCAAAACCTGCTGGTAGAAATTGTTTTTTTTTTTCATTCGATAGCCAATTTTTGAGGAAGGTGAGGCCGAGCTAGACTGGTGAAACCGCAAATATGTGTTGAGGATATGAATTAAATCTGTCAAAGTCAAAGTCAAAACATTTATTTCAAATAGGCACAAGAATGGCACTTTTGAACGTCAAAATGAACAATAAATAGAACTGATTCTAGTCGCCCCTTCCAAAAAGTAGTTTCGTGTGGAGAAGAATGGGCAAGAAACTCCACCGTTACTCTTTTAAAATGTTTCACAATGTTTTGTATACATGTATTATAACATTATATGTGAAGACGATGTACCTAGAATAAAAACAATACATCACAAAAGGTGAAAAGAAAAACACATGTAGCAGTGGCAAGTAAACTTAATTATGTCATAAGTGCATGGTGCTCACATATTTACAAACATTCTAAAAGTTAATAATAATAAATTAATCAATGTGTGAGAAGTTATTCCAATACAATAAAATAATATGGTACGTATTACCTAATTTACTTAGCAACCAGTTTGATTTTGTCTAGACACTAGATTGTCCTGTGGAGCAGGACCAGCATGTTTCCAAGCATCCTTATCTTTGATATAATCTTCTAATTTGTAATAAGCTTGTTTACAAAGTGTACTTTTAATATGAGTTTTAAATTTTCTTTCATTTAATTGCAGTATGTCACAAGGTATTTTGTTGTAACATTTAACACAGAACCCCATAAAAGATGTATGTACTTTTGACAATCGAAAAAATGGTTGAATTATTTTATCTTTATTTCTAGTATTAAAATTATGCCTATCACTTATTTTGTTAAAAAGATGTCTATTTTTTCTTACATACATAATATTTTCATAAATGAATTGGCAAGGTACTGTCATAATATTAATCCTTTTAAATAGTTCCCTAAGCGATTCGCGACGACGAAGATTGTAAATAGCCCTGATCGCTCGCTTTTGCAAAATAAAAATGGATTCAATGTCAGCAGCCCGACCCCACAGTAAAATGCCATGGCATAATGCTGTGGAAGTAACTAAAATAGACCAAACGCGCGGTTTCTACGTCTGTTGACTGCCTTATCTTTCTAACAGCATAAGCGGCCGAGCTTAGCCGTCCCGCAAGAGTTGTTATGTGGGGACCCCATTGCAACTTGTCGTCTAGCGTGATTCCCAGGAAAACCGTCTGCTTAATAAATTCCAGCTTTTCTCCGTTCAATATGATGTCACAATCGCTACTTTTAACATTAGGTAATGTAAATCTAATGCATTTGGTTTTTTTTTCATTTAGTACCAAATTATTTACCGTAAACCAATCTTGGACCTGAAGAATAGAGTTATTCACGTCGTCAAGATTTTGTGAGCGTCGATTAATTTTAAAGATTAATGAAGTGTCATCTGCAAATAACACCATCTTCGGTTGATTTTGAAGTAATTGGGGTAAATCGTTAATATAAACTAAAAAGAGAAATAGACCCAATATCGAACCTTGAGGAACGCCCATTGTCATTTCCGACCCCAGCGAGTTCACACCGTTCTATCTCCCTTGGAATTTATTTCCAATTCGCTAAAATACTTTAACTTAAAATCGATCACACGGTACGTCCGTTGATGACCGTATCTGCCGGCCAGTAGCGGCCGCGGCCGGCGGCTCGCCCAGCTGTGCGGCCGCCCGCGTCGCCGCTGGTACGCGCGTATGATGCGGGAATAATATGTATAGAATTCAAATACTAAATGAAGAATGGCCCGCCAAGGGCTTCTCAGAACACTCACGTAAATCCAGAGATCAATTAAAGTTTACAAGCTTTTAATACTTTGAGAGAAATTCTCACTTGACTTGAGACTTTTTTATTTTTCTCTTCGTGGGACTTATTTTTGTGTAAAAAAAAACTCTGGAATTAGGATTCTAAAATTATGCTTTGGACCTTATTTCACGGGCCACCTTGTAGATGCTTTAAGGTTAATTATTTATCTCGCCTAACAACGCCTATAAATGAGCACATCGAGTTATAATGAAGACTCAGGAAGAGCATGTAAGCTAATGGATCAGAAAAAGTGCCCGTGTATGCTAATTTCACTTTTAATTCGCTTGGATTGAATTATTTGAATACTTAAACCAGAAATTCTAATTCTAAATCACTTTAGGGATGTTATTCATTTGACAACAACCTCAATTTTTGTTGATAATTTTTCAATAACAGTTTAATAATGTTAGTCAAACACTAATTGAAAAAGTGGTGAAACGTATTGAAGCTAGAACAGATGAATGTGATACTTCACTACATAGTATAAAGCAAAGTCGCTTCCCGCGTCTGTCCTAATGTCTATATGTATGTATGCTTAGATCTTTGAAACTACACAACGGATTTTGATGCAGTTTATTTAAATGGATAGTGATTCAAGAGGAAGGTTTATATGTATAACTAGCTGACCCGACAGACGTTGTCCTGTCTACCTACCTACCTGCCTACCTACCCTAGCTACCCTACCTACCTACCCTACCTACCTACCCTACCTACCCTACCTACCCAACCTACCTACCTACCCTACCTACCTACCTACCTACCCTACCTACCTACCCTACCTACCTACCTACCCTACCTACCTACCCTACCCTACCTACCTACCCTACCCTACCTACCTACCCTACCCTACCTACCTACCCTACCCTACCTACCTACCTACCCTACCTAAAAATAAAAAAATAAAAATGTATTCTGCTATTCAGGGCGGAGATAAATCCAACGAAACAAAAACCATGAAAATTGGTCCAGTAGATCTCGAGTTATAACGAAGGGAACAAACCCGTCTTTCTTTTATATATAACAAGCAATTTCCGTCAGCCACGCGGGCACAGACATACATACCCGTATGGTGGAGCCGTTGGGCAGCAGGTCGTGCGTCTCCACGAGGCGGCCCTGCGAGTCGTACACGTCGTCCGCGAAGTACAGCTCGGGCACCGCCTCGCCCGCGTCCAGGTCCGTCTCCAGCACGTACTTGATCTTGGACAGGTACAGCTCCGGGTCGTCCTGCTCGAAGTACTGCGGACCAACAGGTTTGTAAGTGACATTCGTGACTATCAGTCTGTCATAAGAGGAACTAATGATTTTTAACTTATTAAAAACTAGCTGACCCGACAGACGTTGTCCTGTCTTAACTATGATACCTACCTTACCTACCCTACCTACCTACCCTACCTACCCTACCTACCCTACCTACCTACCTATGCAAAAATGTGCAATAAAAATATTTTTCTCATACAAACTTTGCCACCCCTTGTAACCCTTTTAGGGGTTGAATTTCCAAAAAATAATATGCCTATGTCCTTCTCATGAATGCAAACTATCTACATACCAAATTTCAGCAAAATCGGGTGGGTGGTTTAGGCGTGAAAAGGTAACAGACAGACAGACAGAGAACGGATCAGGATGAAACTTAGCACAGAGATAGATTATAGTCTGGAATAGCATTTAAGCTACTTTTTATCCCGGAAAAATGTACGGTTCCCGTGGAATAATTTCCTATATACACGCGGGCGAAGCCGCTGGCAAAAGTTAGTTAACAATAATTATAGTAGTTGGCCCGTTTACATCCCGCGTTAAACATTTTTAAAACAGCGTTGTTTCCGTCATCTTCAAATGATAGACAACAACAGAAAGCTGTTTTAGATTCGATTATCGTTAAATTGGTTGCCGAGAGTCAATTGTTCTTCCCTACAATTGACTCTCGGCGCCGTGAAGCGTCGTTCTACACCAGTATATCTTCAAAAGATTTGTATTTGTTGTTACCTTGTAATGCACTCTAAGTCCGATGATCTGCGCGAGGAAGGATCTCGTGAGGCGCGCTCGTACCAGCTGTCGGTACGAACCTCCCAGTGCACTCTCGTATAAACACTTGCCCACCAGCTTGCCGGCTAGCTCGAAGTGTTTTAGCTGTAAGAGGAAGTATATTATATATAGTTGAAGAGGATTCGATAACATCGAAAAAACATTTTAAACAATGTTTACTGAGACTTACATTATTTCAAACAATTCAATTTTGATTAAAGACAAATATTAGATGCTAGTGTAAAATTTTCATGCTTATTTCTGAACTGGGCAATCACCTTGATTTCTGGAATTTTTAGCATGGTGATAGTGCGAAAATCTAATTATACTAAATAGACTAAAGTAGGATGTACGTCATTGGTCCATTTTGTCCTAGTTAACATAGTTTTGTATTTCACTAGGTTCCATCTCAAGTTGACCCTGCATATGAAAGATGTAAGAATAACCTTGAGATGCGGCGGTCTATCCGGGTTGGGATGTACCAGGCCAGTAGGAGAGTCGTGGAAGGACACGAAGAGCCCGAACTTGGAGTCGAACAGCTGACCGCACAGCAGCGAGAACCACTCGCGCCGCACACCGCCCCAGTCCACGCCTGTAACACGAACATTGTCAAAAGGTATAAGGTGTACACTACGCGGTAATTTTTAACCGACTTCAAAAAGGAGGAGGTTCTCAATTCGGATGTTTGTATTTTTTTTTATGTTTGTTCGCGCATAACTCCGTTGCTTGCCAACCGATTTGAAAAATTCTTTTTTTGTTGGAAAGGGTACACTTCCCAAATGGTCCCATAAAAATTTTATCGAAATCGAATAAGCGGTTTTTGAAAAATCAACAAAAATTAAAAAAAAATCCTACTTAATATATGTGGACGATGTTCTAATAAGTTCCTGTCACTGTAATTTACATACCAGGTAGTGGAATTAAAATTTTGGGGGGAGGGGGGGGGGTTGTGTAGAAAACAGTGAAAAATAAAAACTTTTTTACAAAAAATAAAACCGACTTCCAAAACAAACACTACAAAGTGACAAATAATTTTGATTTCGGAAGTCGGTGTCTTCGGTTCTGTATTTTAATTTTTTGCCACCGACCTGCAATTTCAATAAGTACCTATTTAGATGTAAACCAGAAAAATTGAAAATACATTAAAATTGTTTATATTTTACTAGCTTTTGCCCGCGGCTTCGCACGCGTTAAATTCGTAGTTAAACAATTCCCTTTTCCCTATCACAATATAGGGAAAGGGTAAAACGATAGCAACAACAACAAAACGAACGAACGATAGCAACACTGTGTTTATTTACGACTTCGCATTAGATATCTTGAAATTATCAGTGATTCTCTAATATATTGAGCATTTTATTATACATATAAACCTTCTTCTTGAACCACTTGATCTATTAAAGAAACTGCATCAAAATTCGTTGTGTATTTTAAAGATCTAAGCATACAGACATTAGGACAGACGCGGGAAGCGACTTTGCTTTATACTATGTAGTGATTTATATATATCACGCGCATTTTTGGTTAAGAGGAGCACCTCTTGAACGTTTACGAAGCGGCGGCCGCCCGTCGCGCGCCTGCGGCTCGCCCCCGCCCTATTGTTTATTATGTTATGAAAGTAGTGCTCATACGTATTCATTATAGTTTACGAGTTGCTATTAAACTGAACTATTTATACATACGTTCGACTTCTACTGACTATTGACCCACGCCAAGTGAAACATATTATTTAAGAAGAGCTCATAGCTTAGTAACAGACGCACCATTGCCGCACTATTGGCTGTAGATGGGTAACCGTCTTACATACCGAGACTCCTCCGTGCACGGAAAAGCACATTAAGCCGTTGGGCTCCCGTGTATTATAAACCAGTTATAAAGTTGTGAAGGAGATAAGCAGTCCGGTTAGACTGAAAGCCGACCCCAACAATTGGTAAAAGGCTAGGCTGATTTAACAACATTATGTAGTTGAATAAACAATGGTATACGGAGAAGCTAAGTTGCCCCATGGCACTTTTATAACAACTTAATAAATTATATTAATTATTCAGTATATACATTTATTAACCTGTTGCAAAAGCTGATGCAGAAATGTTCACTACTCCAGATTAGCGGCAGTGATAGCCTAGTGGTGTGACCGTCGGACAGCGAAGTAATAGGTCTCGAGTTCGAACCCAAGGCCCGCACCTCTGATTTTACGGATTCATATGCGTATTGTATAATTATCACTTCCTTAAAATCGGTGAAGGAAAACATCGTGAGGAAACCACGACAGGCATACTGAGAGATATTTCTCAACAGCATGTAAAGCTAAGTCAAAGGCCCTTGGGTTATTATGATGAACTCTGACACCAGGTTAGTCACTAACCATACGAAAAGAAAGAAGAGAGAGACAGAGCTTTCCTGCTGCACGTCGCGAGACCAAGTCTTATGGTTGACTGTCTTGTGACAAAGACACATACCCTGCTCGCCCTGGAAGGTGATGTCGAAGTTCTTGCACCAGTCCTGCACGGTGAAGTGCCTTGTGGCCTTGAGGCTGGTCTTCAGCAGTTCGGACCTCAGCACTCGGATAGCCAGCTTCTCGTGCGGGTGGCGCGAGTGAGCTTTGCGGATCTCGCTGTAGAAGAAGTCTTGTTTGTTCTGAGAAAAAGATATAGGAAATACAGGTTCAGAACTTTAACTAACTCAGTATGCCGAAACTTGTTAGTGTCTCAGTATGGTCGCACCCTCTCTGCCTACCTTGAAGCTGTCCTCCCCGCCGCAGTTGGCGATGAGCAGCTGCGTGAAGGTGGCGGCGATGAGGTCCCGCTCGGCCGACACCAGCTCCAGCTGCGGCTGCACGCCGTCCTCCAGCGTGAACTGGCCGCCCGGGCCCGAGCCCAGCGGGGACGGCTTCAGGATGAGCTGGAGGTTGTGAGACCAAATATTGGATGTGGAAATTAACGTTGTATGTAAGTATGTGACCAGTAATTTACATTTTAAAAATTTAGGACATAAAGACACCAGAATTGTATTTTATTACACCGTGTTGTAGTAAAAACTATCGAACGATGGTAACTCTACCATACAATGAATGTCGTCACTCGTGTACACGATAGGATTTCCCATCTGCAAGAATGACGAAGTTCCATACAAACTTTAAATTAACCCCTTCAGGGAATGGATTTTCGAAAATCATTTTTTACTGCTCTTTTGTTTAAGAAACTGTTGTGAAAAATTTCATGCTTCTAGAGTTAGCGGTTCAGGCCGACCGGTGTATGTCAGAGTATTTCAGAATTTTATAAAGTAGATGATTATATTGACGGATGAGAACATTTCGGTAAAGTCTATAATCCTGGTCTCACCTTGGTGGAAGGACAGAGGCGGAAGCTAGTGATCCTCTTCGGAATGAATTTAAGGATGTAGTCTTTGACGGTGAGCTGCTTGGGCGAGATGCAGCACAGCACGCGGCGGGCCTTGCCCGTCAGCAGGCGCGCCTCGTAGCTGATGTTGTGGCGCTTGGACGAGATGTTGCGCTGGACCGTGGCCGTGTCGCTGGCTGCAACGGGAGCGGGCTTGTTGGGACAGGTGCTAGGCAGGTCATGCGGACTTCGGAGGCATCGAATGGTCAATACAGACCAGTCCTTATGATTGAAATTAGTCATACGTTCAATCTACCTAGCCTTTTCCCAACTATGTTGGGGTCGATTTCCAGTCTGACAGGATGCAGCTGAATGCCAGTATTTTACATGGAGCGACTGCCTATCTGACCTCCACAACCCAATCAGTAACTGGGTAATACGATACTTCATGGTAAGACTGGTTGTCAGTCTTCCAGGCTTCTGACGACCCGTAACGACTGTCAAAGATGCACAAATGACAGCCGGGCCAACGGCTTAGAGTGCTTTCCGAGGCACGGAAGAGTCTCGATATGTAAAGATGGTCACCCATCCGCGGACCAACCCCTGCAAGCGTAGCTTAACCTGACGGTTCGATCAGTGCGGCTGTCATTACTTGCCACGAGCTCCTCCAGAAATTGGTCCTACGTTCTGTTACAAAATTATCTGATGATTTTTAAATAAATGGATCAGAAGGTGCCACTTACAAATTGAATGGTTGGGTTTGATTACTTGAACACTTAAATCCGAAAAACCCTGGAGCCCAGCGCCACGTCCACTCACCAGTGAGCACGATGCAGTCGAACTCCCCGTTGTGCAGCAGCACGCCCTCGTACAGGACCTGCGCGCGGTACACGCCGGCGCGCTCGAAGCACAGCCCCACGCTCACGCGCTGGTTAACGGCGTCGTAGACAAAGGTCGCTGACGATGACAGCTCCTCGTCTATTTCACCGCCGAGAGGGTTGATTTTTATGGAGAAGCCCTGGGAAGGGTTTGAGGCTGTTAGTTGTGAATTTAATGCATTTAGCATGGGCCTTAAAGTTACTAAGAACCATTAGGTCGCTGTCATGACATCATTTCTGTCTTCCCCGAAGGATTGGGAGTAATTTTTTATTTTATTTTTATTTATTAGGTTATTTTATTAGGTGAGTTACACACACAGAACAGATAAAGAGGTTAGAATGGAAGTAGTTCCTGATTTGTATTAGAACGCGTGTCGCCGCATGTCTCCCACTCTTGTCTCTCCACTACAAGCAAGAGATAATACGTACGCGCATTACGCACACAAATAAACCACACGCACTTACATCGCGTCTTTACTATTGGTTGTCACACTAACGCAAATACTGCTCTGGACGTACACTCACACACGTGTAAAAGCAATTTATTTCTCATATATGTTACGGCCACCAAAAGGTCGATTAATCATATCGATAAAATTACTGTAGTTTAGTTAATTAAAGTTTTGCATTTTTTCAAGTTGCGGATACGGTACGAATAACTTCCTAATTACATATAAATAAACTTAAATCAAAGACAAATTAAGGGGGAACATCCGATACTGCCGGGAAATTTAAATTTTCTTTAGTTTTATGCTAGTTGCAGCTCTGTTTAACGGCATAATAATAGAAAGAAAGAAAAATAGCATTTTTAATAACATAAAACGTAAAACAATGCTACAATATGCAAAAAAACTATAAAGAAATTTTCAAATTTCACGTCCATATCGAATGCTAAGTCGAATTAACATAATATAATCTAATTAATTTATTGTGAACTACTCCGTGAAAAAGTATTTATTAATTTTATCATGTTAATTTATGAATAATATCTGTGCCCGCCGGTTTCACCCGCGTTACATAATCATTTTCTGCAAAATGTTGCGATCATAAATTTTGCTACATTTAGTACCTATCCATTCAATTCTACCAGTTGCTTCAAACCACAGTTTTCTAGTAACAGGATCTTATGGACAATTAAAAAAAAAGTGTTTGCATCGTAAATTAGATTTTAGACGAAAAACCAACTAAGAAACTAAATTAATAATCCACATTATACAATAATTGGTGTTTATATAAACAAAGTTATTTTCATTGTTATATTACTGGCAATAATCATTCGTATACACATCTTAATATCGACATTGTTTACAATTTGGTACAACACTATCGACGCGCATAGATTTCCCAGAATTGAAGCTTTGGATCGACGCACGCGACGTTCGCAGGGAACGCAATACATTGCGCGACCGCACACGTCGTGCAAGATCGTACCAATGTAATGCAAGCAATGTATAATTTTGCATCTGAATGCGATTTTATCGTTTTTGTCTACAAACTACATAATACTGTTGTAATAATTACAAATATCACTCGTATTTTAAGGTTTTTGGAGTTACCGGTGAAAAGAAATCCCTCCTCGGGCCACATTACACTCATGACTTCTTTTCCGACACGTTATAATTGGGCAAGACGGCATAATTATTTTTTTCCGCGGAGAATTGAACGCTTTCACAATAAGAGCGTGACTGTTGACCGGTGATTCTAATTTCGGTTGGGTTTGGAGCGCCCGCGCAAATGTGTGGCGCGCCTGTCCCGCCCACAAGGCCCTTCTAACCTCTTTAACTGTTCTGTGGTTACACCTACAGTACATCCACATTTTTGTTATGTTTATGTCGTGTTTGTGAGGTGTAGCACATTTTTTGTTAGTTTTTATTATAAAAAAATATTTCAAATTAGTGGTTTTATTGATAGATCGTTTTCTAAGTAATGAAATCTATAATATAAAAATAAGTCGGGTTTTCCTTCCTGACGCTATAACTCCAGAACGCACGAACCGATTTCACTAATTCTTTTTTTTTTGTATTTGTTATTGTCAGGAGAAGGTTTTTACATTTAAAAAAAGTAGGTAGGGAAGGTAGGTAGGTAGGTAGGTAGGTTAGGTAGGGTAGGTAGGGTAGGTAGGGTAGGTACGGTAGGTAGGGTAGGTAGGGTAGGTACGGTAGGTAGGGTAGGTACGGTAGGTAGGGTAGGTAGGGTAGGTACGGTAGGTAGGGTAGGTACGGTGGGTAGGGTAGGTAGGGTAGGTAGGGTAGGTAGGGTAGGTAGGGTAGGTACGGTAGGTAGGATAGGTAGGGTATGTACGGTAGGTAGGGTTGGTAGGGTAGGTACGGTAGTTAGGGTAGGTACGGTAGGTAGGGTAGGTACGGTGGGTAGGGTAGGTAGGGTAGGTAGGGCAGGTAGGGTAGGTAAGGTAGGTAGGGTAGGTAGGGTAGGTAGGGTAGGTACGGTAGGTAGGATAGGTAGGGTATGTACGGTAGGTAGGGTTGGTAGGGTAGGTACGGTAGGTAGGGTAGGTACGGTGGGTAGGGTAGGTAGGGTTGGTAGGGTAGGTACGGTAGTTAGGGTAGGTACGGTAGGTAGGGTAGGTACGGTGGGTAGGGTAGGTAGGGTAGGTACGGTAGGTAGGGTAGGTAGGGTAGGTAGGGTAGGGAGGGTAGGTAGGGTAGGTAGGGTAGGTACGGTAAGTACGGTAGGTAGGGTAGGTAGGGTAGATAGGGTAGGTACGGTGGGTAGGGTAGGTAGGGTAGGTACGGTAGGTAGGGTAGGTACGGTAGGTAGAGTAGGTACGGTGGGTAGGGTAGGTAGGGTAGGTAGGGTAGGTAGAGCAAGTAGGGTAGGTAGAGCAAGTAGGGTAGGTCAGGTAGGTATCATAGTGAAGACAGGACAACGTCTGTCGGGTCAGCTAGTATTTTATGAAAATAGAACTACAAAGTTTCTACAATAAAGACTTTTGGTGTACCCTTCTATTAGTACGGCATCATTATTTTATCTAGTAATGTGTAAATATACCTTGTGTATAATGTCGATAAATGAATATGACGTGATAAAATTCAATGACCAAAATAAATTTCAACGAGACAAAACATATGTTAGTTGTTGATGAACGTAAAGTATGGAGATGAACAAGTAAGAGCACTCACGACGGGCGGCTCGTGGTCGGGCAGCGGCGCGGGGTTGTCGTACTGGTCGCGCGGGTGCACGTGCAGCAGGCGCGCGTGGCCCGCCGCCCACACCTGCGCCGGTTGTTGATGAACGTAAAGTATGGAGATGAACAAGTAAGAGCACTCACGACGGGCGGCTCGTGGTCGGGCAGCGGCGCGGGGTTGTCGTACTGGTCGCGCGGGTGCACGTGCAGCAGGCGCGCGTGGCCCGCCGCCCACACCTGCGCCGGTTGTTGATGAACGTAAAGTATGGAGATGAACAAGTAAGAGCACTCACGACGGGCGGCTCGTGGTCGGGCAGCGGCGCGGGGTTGTCGTACTGGTCGCGCGGGTGCACGTGCAGCAGGCGCGCGTGGCCCGCCGCCCACACCTGCGCCGGTTGTTGATGAACGTAAAGTATGGAGATGAACAAGTAAGAGCACTCACGACGGGCGGCTCGTGGTCGGGCAGCGGCGCGGGGTTGTCGTACTGGTCGCGCGGGTGCACGTGCAGCAGGCGCGCGTGGCCCGCCGCCCACACCTGCGCCGGTTGTTGATGAACGTAAAGTATGGAGATGAACAAGTAAGAGCACTCACGACGGGCGGCTCGTGGTCGGGCAGCGGCGCGGGGTTGTCGTACTGGTCGCGCGGGTGCACGTGCAGCAGGCGCGCGTGGCCCGCCGCCCACACCTGCGCCGGTTGTTGATGAACGTAAAGTATGGAGATGAACAAGTAAGAGCACTCACGACGGGCGGCTCGTGGTCGGGCAGCGGCGCGGGGTTGTCGTACTGGTCGCGCGGGTGCACGTGCAGCAGGCGCGCGTGGCCCGCCGCCCACACCTGCGCCGGTTGTTGATGAACGTAAAGTATGGAGATGAACAAGTAAGAGCACTCACGACGGGCGGCTCGTGGTCGGGCAGCGGCGCGGGGTTGTCGTACTGGTCGCGCGGGTGCACGTGCAGCAGGCGCGCGTGGCCCGCCGCCCACACCTGCGCCGGTTGTTGATGAACGTAAAGTATGGAGATGAACAAGTAAGAGCACTCACGACGGGCGGCTCGTGGTCGGGCAGCGGCGCGGGGTTGTCGTACTGGTCGCGCGGGTGCACGTGCAGCAGGCGCGCGTGGCCCGCCGCCCACACCTGCGCCGGTTGTTGATGAACGTAAAGTATGGAGATGAACAAGTAAGAGCACTCACGACGGGCGGCTCGTGGTCGGGCAGCGGCGCGGGGTTGTCGTACTGGTCGCGCGGGTGCACGTGCAGCAGGCGCGCGTGGCCCGCCGCCCACACCTGCGCCGGTTGTTGATGAACGTAAAGTATGGAGATGAACAAGTAAGAGCACTCACGACGGGCGGCTCGTGGTCGGGCAGCGGCGCGGGGTTGTCGTACTGGTCGCGCGGGTGCACGTGCAGCAGGCGCGCGTGGCCCGCCGCCCACACCTGCGCCGGTTGTTGATGAACGTAAAGTATGGAGATGAACAAGTAAGAGCACTCACGACGGGCGGCTCGTGGTCGGGCAGCGGCGCGGGGTTGTCGTACTGGTCGCGCGGGTGCACGTGCAGCAGGCGCGCGTGGCCCGCCGCCCACACCTGCGCCGGTTGTTGATGAACGTAAAGTATGGAGATGAACAAGTAAGAGCACTCACGACGGGCGGCTCGTGGTCGGGCAGCGGCGCGGGGTTGTCGTACTGGTCGCGCGGGTGCACGTGCAGCAGGCGCGCGTGGCCCGCCGCCCACACCTGCGCCGGTTGTTGATGAACGTAAAGTATGGAGATGAACAAGTAAGAGCACTCACGACGGGCGGCTCGTGGTCGGGCAGCGGCGCGGGGTTGTCGTACTGGTCGCGCGGGTGCACGTGCAGCAGGCGCGCGTGGCCCGCCGCCCACACCTGCGCCGGCTGCGCGCGCGCCACGTGCGAGCGGCGCGCGGCCGGCCGGCCCGCCTGGAACCACTTGCGGAACGGGGACCCGCTCACTGGGGACGCGCCTGGGCCACACAGAATGCGGGTCAATGAAACACATACGCAGAATCTTACATTTCATTCACGACTCACACATATGGATACATGTGAGTCGTCAATGAAATGTAAGATCCCGAAATCTCCCGGCAGAAACATTTAGCATCGAAAATCGAAACAACAGAAATAATTGCCTTATTAGATAGCTCACCAATAACAATGGACACGATGTACACGCCGGCGGTGCGCACGGTGAACTTGACGCGCGCCGTGTTGGCCTGCGCGGGGTCGCCCGAGCCCAGCTCTATAACAGCCGTCACCTGCAGTAGAAGTCATAACACGAAGCTCTCACGTCTGTCTTTATTTATACTGTGATGTAGTACGTATGCAACCTCTATTTCAATGTGTGTAACCAATATATAAGTCATAGTATCAACATAATAAAGGCAGTCTTACACCACATTTTGGGATGTTTTATTATATCTGACACCCGACCATACATGGCGACCCTGCCACTAAACAGGGCTTGAATCATGTACGCGATTAGTATCGGTATTACTCAGTGTGGCAACTGTTTAAGTGAAAAATATATTAAAAGTGACTTTGAAAAATGTGCAACTCAAAAGTAACTAATGAGGAGGTTTTTCTCAATCAAAATAGCGCCGCTAAAAACACAGCGACGGTAGAGGAATTTAAATTTCATTTATCGGCCATAAGTATCGTGTTAACAATAATTTGCACGATATTATTCATCGGTGCACTATACTCCATCTTTAAAATTTACAAAAGATGTCATGAGTCCTGGGCGCGAGAGCAGATAACGAGACACATCTTAAGGCGTTCTGTGGATCGATCCAGAAGGTGTCGCGACGGTGCTTGTAACGTGTCTGCAGGCGAGGAACGTCGGGTCCACGCTTCCAACAAGAATCCCTGACAACACAGAGGCGTGTAACAAATCATACAATTCGGCTAGTGTTCTTGTGAGTTCCGTGTTCTAATGAATGTGAAAGTGTGGTAATTCTAACATGGGCAGTGTATGCGTGCAACAGTGGAATCATAGTCGCGATATGAACTTGCATTTGGTATATGAACTATAAAATTATGGACAGTTATGTATGACGAATTGTTACAGATATACAATGACCTTGGTAAGATAAGAATATATTTAATAAAAATAGGACCAAGTAGACGAAAGGGTGAAATTGTTTTGAAAAAACTAAAAGAGGCCGATAAATTGCTGAGTAATTTCAATGAGAGCTTAGACCATTTAAGGCTACTTAAAACCGGATTAAAAGACGAGGAATTATGTAAAATTAATAAATTAAACAAAGATTTTGTTAACCTGTATGACAATATTTTAGATTTGTGTAATAATTCATCGACTGAAGAGTCAATTATTGAACAAAATATGGCGAAATTCGATTTAAAAATCGCCTTGAGCTTATTACCAGTTCTAAATGACGACGGCACAAATACGAAACAGCTCATTGATGGCGTAGAATACTATGAAACGGAACTTGACGTAGACGGACAAATTAAATTGATAAATTTTGTTTTAAAAAGTCGACTTTCGCAGTCTGCTAAACTTAAACTTAATGCAAAGTATGACAGTGTTAATGAGTTAGTAAAGGCTATGAAAACATGTCTGTTACCAAAAAAATCAGCAACAGCTCTACAACACAAATTGTACAATTTGAAACAAAATGATCTTACTATAGATGACTACGGTAAGAAAATAACTGATTTGTTTGTTGACTTGACGATTTCCCAATCAGAAGGCAATGAGTCTAGCTTCGATATATTGAAGCCTATTAACGAAAAATCAGCCATTAAAAGTTTTGCCGACGGATTAAGAAATCGTCGACTAAGCACAATAATAGCAGCACGACAGTTTACATCTTTAAGTGATGCCATACAAGCAGCCATCGATGAGGAAGTTTCAACACCGTCCACGTCAGGTGACATTTTATTTATGCGTCGTAATAACAATTACTACCAATATAGGAATTCCAGAGGCCAGGGGATGTCACGAGGACGAGGACAATCAACGCCACCGGCGGAACGGAGGGATGATCGAATATCGCAAACAGGTCGCGGTGGATGGAGATCTCGTGGCCGCGGCACATTTAACCGTGGAGCTAAAGGTAGGATTTTTTTTAACCAAGCTACTATTCACCAGGAACAGCAACAAAATACGCATATTTTGACAGATTCAAATCCGCGAGAAAATCAATCTGAAAATAACAATGATAATAATAATTCAGAAGAGTTTTTTCGTGAATAAAAGCGTTATGATGTCATGTAGTAGCATATATCATATTTCATTACACTCTAAGCATAACAATCTTACATATACGTGGCTAATCGACACCGGTGCATCCATATCGGCCATAAAATATAAACACATTGCTGAGTTGAATGTACCCATACAAAAAGGAAAACTTGTTGTAAATGGTATTGGTGGAAAAATTGAAGCGATCGGTTTTGTTTATCTTGAATTAAGAGCAGGTGAACAAATTCTAAGCCATAAATTCTACGTATTTGAATCCTTACCCTGTAAGGCAAGTGGCATTTTAGGCCAAGACTTTTTGAGCAAATATCATTCGATTATTAACTTCAAAAATTACTCCTTAGTTATGTATAATAACAATAAAGAAATTTGTGTGCCTATTACCAAACATAACGAGACGCTAACTATACCCGCTAGGTCCGAAAGCACACATTACATTACGACCGATATAACAGAAGATTGTGTAGTTTGCGCAGAGCAGATGGGAAACGGAATATTTTTAGCAAGTACAATAGCAAGCCCCGCGGACGGAAAGCTAACAATAAGAATTTTGAACACAACAGAAAACGATTTTTATGTACATAGCATTAATCCTAAAATACATAAAGCAAGAGATTATAACATCTGTATATTTGACAAGCCAAAGAAACATGCAGAACGAGTCAAAAAACTGCTTCCCTTATTAAAATTAGATCATCTAAATAAGGAGGAAAAAATCAGCATTAGGAACATATGCGCAAAGTATAACGATATCTTTTATCTCGAAGGAGACCAACTCACTACGACATCTATATATAAACATTCAATAACAATACAACCCGGTACTAGACCAAGTTACAGCAAACCTTACAGGCTCCCACATTCACAAAAAGGGGAAATACAGAATCAAATTAACCGCATGCTCGAACAAGGTATAATAGAACCCTGTAATAGCGAATGGTCTAGTCCCGTTCTATTAGTACCAAAGAAATCAAACGGAGAGAAGAAATGGCGTCTAGTCATTGATTACCGAAAGTTAAATAACTGTGTTCAAAATGATAAATTCCCACTGCCAAATATTCATGAGATATTAGACTCGCTATCTGGTTGCATTTATTTTACGCACTTAGACTTAAGCCAAGGGTTTTATAACGTGGAACTTGAACCAGATAGTAGGAAATTTACAGCTTTCCATTCAGGTCAATATCAAATGACTAGAATGCCAATGGGTCTTAAGACAAGCCCGAACTCATTTGCCCGAATGATGACAATGGCAATGGCGGGCCTTAATTATGAAAAATGTTTATGTTATCAGGACGATTTAATTATAATGGGACGGGACTTATCAAATCATAACAAAAATTTAATCGAAGTACTAGAAAGATTACGCAGTGTCAATTTAAAATTAAATCCGATGAAATGCGACTTTCTTAAAAAGGAAATGCTCTATTTAGGCCACGTCGTAACAGATAACGGTGTACTACCCGATCCAGAAAAGATTAGTGCTATACAAAACTATCCAATTCCCCAAAACACAAATGAAGTAAAGCGTTTTGTAGCCATAGCGAATTATTATCGCAAATTTATTCCAAATTTTGCTGAAATTGCAAACAGTTTAAATATTTTGTGTAGAAAAAATGTAGAATTCATTTGGAATAGCGACGCACAAAAGGCATTTCAGACACTTAAAGAATGTATGTCTACACCACCAGTTCTCCAATATCCGGATTTATCAGATAAAAATCAGTTTATTGTACAAACTGATGCGTCAGGGTACGCGATAGGAGCGGTTTTATCCAACGGCAATGGTCGGCCAGTCGCTTACGCCAGTAGGAGTTTAAACAAAGCTGAACGTAATTACCCGACTATTGAAAAAGAACTCCTGGCTATAGTATGGGCCGTAAAACATTATAGACCCTATTTGTATGGTCGTCCATTCAAAATAGTAACTGACCACAAACCACTGGTATATTTATTTAGTTTAAAGGAGCCATCAAGTAGACTGCTCAAATTTAGATTATGTTTAGAAGAATATGACTATTTAATAGAATATGTCAAAGGTCAACAAAATGCAGCCGCCGCGCCGATGCTTTATCTCGAATTCCAATATCATCGAAAGATTTAAAGAACATGCACGAAAGTTTATTTGTAATGACACGAGCACAGACAAAACGATTAGAACAAACTTCTCATATTCCGGAAGATACCGCAAACAACTGTGTCCCGGATCAAGAAGATCAAGCAAGGATTGTGGGAACAATTAACAAGCCTAGTAATGCAGTAGAGCTGCAATTCATTGATAAAACAAGTCTAAACAGGCTACAAAAAACGAATAGAATATATAAGGGAAATAATATATTTTCATATGATCAAGCAAAAATGATGTTGTATATAAATCCATCTGCTCGATCACAACTGACGCCAGCCGCATTTGTGAGAGCGATGTGCGATTTCTGTAAAGTTAATGATATACATGAAATATGTTTCGTGAAAAATAAATCCCATAACTTATTCTTAGGAAAAATAACTAATGAGGTTAAAAGATATACTAAATGGGAAGGACCGCGATTGTGTATTTTAAATAATATAGAAAAAGTAGATAATTTAGAAGATCGGAGAGTCATTTTAAATGACTTTCACTTATTACCCACAAGTGGCCACACAGGCACAAAAAGAATGTTTAACAACATTAAAAAATATTATTTCTGGCCGGGTCTCGAAAAGGATATAAATAACTATGTTAAAAAATGCCCTATATGTCAAAAACAAAAGTATACGGTTATGGTAAAAGAACCCATGGTAATAACCACAACGGCACAATCATCATTTGAGAAGATATTTTTAGACATAGTAGGGCCTCTTGATAGAGATTACTATAACTACACGTATATTTTAACACTTCAATGTGAACTATCAAAATATGTATGCGCTTTTCCACTAGTGAATAGAACAGCAGCTGAAGTCGCTCGTGTGTTCGTCAACAACTTCATCCTCGTGCACGGTGTGCCTCGGGAAATCGGTACTGACAGAGGAACGGAGTTTATGTCAGAGACATTCAAAGCGGTATGTACAATTCTTAATATTTCCAAACTGAACTCAACAGCCTATTATCACCAGAGCATTGGTGCACTGGAGAATTCTCACAAAACCCTAGGGGCCTTTTTAAGAATGCACATCAATCAAAGACCAGACTCATGGAGTTCATGGTTACCTTTTTGGGCCTTTGCATACAACACCACAGTACATTCATCGACAAAATTTACTCCCTTCGAACTTGTGTATGGAAAGAAATGTAACTTACCAAGTAACCTTTTAAGAACAGTAGAACCACTATACAATTATGACAGTTATCCCCTTGAGCTTAAATATAGATTACAGATTTCACAAACAGAAGCACGGGAAAACTTGATTAACTCGAAATTAGAAAGGAAAAACAGATATGATAAATATGTAAGACCTGTAGAATATAAACCAAATGATAAAATATTGATTAAAAATGAAACTGGTAATAAGCTCTCAAACCTTTATACTGGTCCCTACACTGTTATTAGAGATTTGTCGCCAAATGTAGAGGTAAACATTAATGGAAAAATTGATGTTATTCATAAAAACAGAACGAAGTTGTATTACTCATAAAGTCATAATATATTGTATACTTAGCAACAATACCTAGGTTACTGACCTTCGTTGCGATCGTGGCTGTAAAATGATATGCACTCGTGATGCCCTGAATGAATGGTGCCAACAAAAAGTACTTACATGTTTTATTTGTAAACACAGAACTCAACTGTAATCTTAGGTATAAGTTTGAAAAAAAAAAAAAAAAAAAAAGGAATTCGCTTGTTTGTAAACACAAGCGATACAACAACTGTAATCTTAGTTATAAGTTGTTTATTAATATACTTATATATAAAAAAAAAAAAAAAACCTGCGAGTAACTCAAACGCATAACCATTACTCATAGATAATAAACAGTAATTTTACATTAAATTTGTAACCACATTACGTAGTTTTATATATATAAACAAAAAAAAAATATCCATGCAAAGGAATATTTTTTTTTTTTTATTGCCTTGGGAGGTGTGATGTAGTACGTATGCAACCTCTATTTCAATGTGTGTAACCAATATATAAGTCATAGTATCAACATAATAAAGGCAGTCTTACACCACATTTTGGGATGTTTTATTATATCTGACACCCGACCATACAATACAATGGTAGTAACAAAAACAGCTTTCTGACTAATTACCTACGTAAAATGTAGAAACATTCTAAAATACACGCCTGAATTCCCAAAAAGAGGTGTACAATATTCATAAATTTCGTCACCAATAGTAAGTCTCATATAAAAAATAAGTAAGCCGAACGCCACTCAACGGACATAAATTCAGAATCCAAAAGTCCGGACTGCTACTGAAGAATTCCCGATGATAAACCCTACAACACTTTGGCTGACCTGTCAAGTCAAGGACCTCAAGCTTAACAGTCACACTTACAGCCACTAGTCTAATGAGGCAGACGATCAAACTCATGCCAGCCAATCACAGCAGTGAACATGAATGACAATCAGCTGTTTTTACATAAAATACTTTTAAAAAATATCCTCGTCGTTTAAAATCCGGGTATTAAAAAGCAGCATTAATATCCAACTCTTCCAACCTTCCTAGTACCGTGGCAGATGTTCACGGTAAGCTCGTCGGTGTCGCAGATGGGGTACGGGTGGCCGTTGCGCTGGTAGCAGTGCACTGTGAAGCACATTGTCTCGCCCACGGCTTGGGGTTCTGTCCAACCCCATTCCACCTAGAGATGGATAGGTTTGGTGTAAGGTATCTATATTATCGAGCGATCGTACTGACGAGCGTGATGCTGCCAGTTATTATGTATGAATTATTTATGTCCGTAAGGATTGAGGAGCCACATCAGTTTTTTAAAATCTGATCTCACCATTATTTAGCAGCAATGTAGCTTATTTTGCAGCACGAATGCTAGATTTAGCAGCAAAATATATCACTAGTTATTTTAATGCAAAAGTGGCTCCTCAATCTAAACGTCTGAATTGAGGAGCCACCTGGAACTCGCTACGTAACAGATGAATATTTATGAAAATTTTGTATCATTTAGTAGCAATTTTGCATATTACCGTCTAAAAAAATGGCTTCTGTAGTGCTAAAATGAAAGAAAATACAATACTTTTAATATGGCTCCTCAATCTAAACTCAACAGGTGAATTTCTATTGAATGTGAGCGATCAATTAATATATTCGACATATCGATCATTTAGCAGGTGTTGTGTTTGTTTTTGCAGTATATGAGTAAAATAGTAAAACAGAGTAAATTTTGTATATGAACGCATTTTCTTTGGCTCCTCAATCCTGACGTTCTAATTATATATGTTTGACTGTAGCCACCTGAGATCTCAACGGAATCTAAAGCCAGGGATACTCACATTTAGCAGAAATGTCTGCTAAATATATCTGCACAGTTCAGCAATGTATATATTTTGGATTCTGAAAAAACAATACTTAACTATTTTCTTGTAAATTCAGTGTGTAGGGTGACCACATTTTGGGGGTACCTACAAATTAATATTTCACTTACGTACTTAAACCGGCGTATATTGCTTTAGTGCAATTTTTACAAAAAAAAATTACTTATGATTCGTGCCATTTTATCCCAGTATCCAGGCAGATCGCATTTTTGCCTTTGAATTTGAACATAACTTCTGTTTTTGGCATCCAAGGTTTAGAAGATGCAACTTTAATCGCTAAAGAAAAAACCGACTGTACGTTTTGTAACAACCAAACTGTGTGTAAATATACTCTATCAAACATAGTTTCATATGAACTGAATGGTTGTGAAAAGTTTAGAGTGAGAGAAATACCAGAATTTGTAATGTTGTTGTAAAAACAGAAGTTATGTTCAAATTCAAAGGCAAAAATGCGATCTGCCTGGATACTGGGATAAAATGGCACGAATCATAAGTAATTTTTTTTTGTAAAAATTGCACTAAAGCAATATACGCCGGTTTAAGTACGTAAGTGAAATATTAATTTGTAGGTACCCCCAAAATGTGGTCACCCTACACACTGAATTTACAAGAAAATAGTTAAGTATTGTTTTTTCAGAATCCAAAATATATACATTGCTGAACTGTGCAGATATATTTAGCAGACATTTCTGCTAAATGTTAGTATCCCTGGCTTTAGATTCCGTTGAGATCTCAGGTGGCTACAGTCAAACATATATAATTAGAACGTCAGGATTGAGGAGCCAAAGAAAATGCGTTCATATACAAAATTTACTCTGTTTTACTATTTTACTCATATACTGCAAAAACAAACAACACCTGCTAAATGATCGATATGTCGAATATATTAATTGATCGCTCACATTCAATAGAAATTCACCTCTTGAGTTTAGATTGAGGAGCCATATTAAAAGTATTGTATTTTCTTTCATTTTAGCACTACAGAAGCCATTTTTTTAGACGGTAATATGCAAAATTGCTACTAAATGATACAAAATTTTCATAAATATTCATCTGTTACGTAGCGAGTTCCAGGTGGCTCCTCAATTCAGACGTTTAGATTGAGGAGCCACTTTTGCATTAAAATAACTAGTGATATATTTTGCTGCTAAATCTAGCATTCGTGCTGCAAAATAAGCTACATTGCTGCTAAATAATGGTGAGATCAGATTTTAAAAAACTGATGTGGCTCCTCAATCCTTACGGACATGAATTATTTTAGCATCACATCATAAAAATCTTACTGACAACGCACAGCCTAAATCAAAGGGTCCAAAGGTATGAAATATTGCACGAGAGTTCTAAGAAAGTATTTTTTTATTCACCTCCTAAAGGGGTGGAACCGTGAAATGTTAATTATTATTGCCGATGGGAAGTCCCATGGGGCACACGGAATGTACAGAGGCCAGCACATCAAGTTACCACAATCTGTCAAATTTCTTTGATAGTATTTCAACTTTATTGCAAAGACATAAGGTTTATTTTTAATTGAGAAATAAAACGAACGTGCTGCACATTTCATAATAAATTCTTAATATTTGGTAACAAGTATACAAGCTTCGCCCTCATATTAGCCAAGTCCTAAAGGAACTGCTATCGAAAAGTTTATTAAATAATAAATGACTCCCCTAAGACGCCCACACACACACTTGGCTTATATGAAAACGTGCCACGTATCTGAAAGGGCATCTATTTTTAAAGGGTAAGTAAAAAAATATTTAAAATGTCGAAATTCTGTCAGATCATAAAATATCACTGCCAACGTGTTATCGTTAAAACGTGTGGGTGCTCCATGTCGTCCACTTTATTTCATTCTTTGCTACCTATTGGATTATCCACTTGACTACATACTCAGTTTTAGTAAACAAATCCTTTTGGTCACCATTTTTCTAAACCATGACTAATCTACGTCCAGACAGTTACAGTTCATTCCGGGCTCCGTGCCGTCTGGAATCAATGTTCATATTATACCTCAAATCATACTCCGAAGAAGGGGAACATAAAATATCTATGTATGCACTTTGAATCACTTCCCTAAGGAACTCTGATCCAGGAATACCTGAAGTACCCATGAACCCAGATATGACCCTTTAAACCGAAATCATGCGTTTTTAGTACTAAACTAGGATATAAAGTAGTCGTTACCTTTGTCCTAACCCAGGTTATGGTTTATCTGTGTCTTTCATGCAACCTTTACGGCGTAAAAGGGTAACTGACAGACAGAGCATTTATAATATTAGTATGGAAGTATGGATTACCTTACAACTAGGCGGATGCAGATATTTCCCGGTGACATACTGCAGCAGGGAGTGCTTCGCCTCGGGCGCGAGGGAGGGCTGTGTCATGGCCGCCAGCGTCACCAGCCCGCACACAGACACCGATACCACCAGCATGCCACCTGGGTTATGTCATGGAGCTACGATATTACTGCTTCACGTGTTATTAACACTTGAAGACAGGCTTCAAATGTACCACCGACCACTCCGTCATGCATACAAGTCGGGTGTACCTGAATCCTCTTAAAGTTGGTAGATATATACTAAAAGACTCCATGCAGTTTCATCCAGTACCAATGTAGTTTTAAAAGTATTTTTGTCACGGAAATAAACTTATTAAGTACGTAACTCCCTATAGTCTGTTAAAAATATACTGATGAAAGTGTAAACAGATTCTGTTCAGTTAAAATTCTTAAGAAATCACTCAGTTTTATTTACTGTTTCGTCAGATACTTTTGCAACAGACTATATGCAGTCGCCATGCAGATACAAGTTCGTTATTTTTGCGAGAGCATGCGTTTAGAGATTGCGATATTAAATGTACCAACTGTTAATCCCAGAAGATGATGGGTAATTATCGGACACGCACTTGTAGAAACTAAAGATAGGTATAGACCCTTACCCCAGGTCCAAGCGTCCTGATGCTTGCTGTTCTTGACCACAGTGCTCCAAAGGTCTGATTTCAGGGTCTGCAGCGCCTCCTTGCCGGTGGGTAGACTCTGCCGCGCAGCGGACCAAGCGCCGAAGTCCTTGGGGTCCAGGACGTGTCGCGCCGTGCTGTCCTCCAGCCAGTACACGTCCTCCAGCGAGGATACATCGAGGCTGAGAAGTCTGGGCACAAAGAAATTGAGTGGGTTGTGACGCGTGATGCAGTGTGAAGTACTTACTAAAGTGCATTATAAGGCCCTTCTACCGTATCTATACATTATTACAAATTAAAGTGACTTTTTGTGTCTGTCTATAATAAATGACTTTATTTCTGCAAGTAGGTTAGTTCAAACTGTTACACGACTATCACGTTATGAAAAATCGAGACGTGGTCGGCCGCGTTGTTCTTTAGTGTCCCCGAATGATTAATATTGCAAGTGTCAATTTTTTTTTGTATTTATCATCAAAAGTTTAAATAGCATTTGGTTCATGATCAATGATCATGCGCATCAATGTGTAACACCATCATCATCCTCCTGACCTTGTCCCAATTTATTTGGAATCCGCGCAACATGTCTTTTTCTTCCATACTCTATAAGTCATCATCTCAGTAGAGCATTAACAATAATGTGTTTCATTCAATCACAATCAGCATTAATGTGGTTTTCACCATCATTTAGAGAATTAATTCTATATAAAAGGTTTATGTATTTATTACATTAACATTAAACTGACAGATAACACCGAAATCTTGATGTTTTGTAAATGTTTATTGTTGTTATGATGGTTTTATAAATGCATAACCGTGTTAGAAACTGTATCGTGCAAAACTTAGTATTGTTGGTGGTCTAGAGAAGATTTACAAACGAGGTAAGCAAACACACATATTGTCAGGTATGTCATTACATGACGCATTACGTAGATAGTTACGTATATAGTATTTTATCTAGGAGTAAAGCGCATATCTAAGATCTTGTTAAGGCGTTTTCCCCACTTACGGACACGTGTATACATTCATTCGCGCGTGGAAGGCTAAATGCTAGACACACTTGCACCACCAATCGCAAAACACATTCAACGGTAAACGAATTTAAAACAAGCTTCCGTTCTAAAGATGTCATTAATTTTAATAATGTCATCTCATATATTCGTAATTGTGATTGGTGGTGCTAACGCATCTAAAGTGCGCCGTAGGAATTGACCTACAACCAAACATCTGGCGTCGACATCAGAAATATTGACCTGTAAACCGAGCATAAACCGAACTACGCATTTCCTAAACCCACATTATCCCCGCCTAAACTTTCGGAAAATTGCAATAAATCTTCGGAAGACGATTTTCATTCCAACGGTACATTACCCTTAGGCCCTGAGGCCTATGGACGTACATAGGGTGTGTCTGATCATGTTAGATTGGCCCCGGCCCCAGGGGTCAGGGACCTGATGTGTGTGATAAATAGTGTTGCCCAAAATTGGTCTTGGTCTTGCAGTCTTGGTCTTGTTCTTGCATTTTCGCAAGACCAAGACCAAGACCAAGACCGCCTTATTGTAGCGAGACCAAGACCAAGACTGAACCCTGCAAGACTTGAGCAAGACAAGACTTAAGCCTGCAAGACTCTTGCGTCTTGCAGTTAAGACAAACTGAGATTTGGGCGTTATTAAGTAGGTATTTGGTTTCAATCCCGATTTTGATAGACGTTGCCCAGTATCAAAACCGTAGGTATCGTCATAACACTAAACTAAGGGCTGCAGATGTATCTGCAGTTGGCAACGTGCCGCTCGTCTGAAAGAACCCTAAAAGGTATTGTATTGATTAGGTAGGTACTTATTATATTTCAACTATTTATTAAGTAGGTAGCGTGTTAATACTCACAAATCTATTCCCATCATCCCATGTGATAAAATGTACCTAGAATAACTTTCTACCAAAGTTCATACCTTGTAGGTATCTAATAATAATATATTATGCTTGTTTATGTCTAATGTGCAGATCTAACGTTGGTAGGTTGGTATGTGCTTAAAATTATAGCCAACAAAATTATACAAACATTATGTAGGTACCTACTTATGTTTCAAAGTTTATATTATTCTTCTATTCAGCAAAATTTAAAACTAACAGCGAGTCGAGTAGGTCTAGTAACAGTTTCTACGGCAGCCAATGTTATGGTACAGACGCCAGCACATCAAGCTACTACAATCTGCCAAATTTCAACTTTATCGCTAAAGAATTTAGGTCGAGGTTGATTGGGAAAATGTGACGTGCCGCGAATAAACTGTTCGTCGGTCGGTGTATTATATACCTACATATTTGGTAATTTACCGACAAAGGCGCCACGGTTTGCAACAAGTGTATCACAGCATTTGACACTGTTTGAGCGCCGCATTCGCCGACAAAGAGTACGGACAGAGACACATAAAATTATTACCTATTTTGGTAGGGTTGGTAGGTACAGGAGGATAAAATTAAATGACCTTGAAGATGTCTCAGCAGTAGGTTGGTATAAATTGAATGCTTTGAGTTTTTTTATGAACTTGGAGGGTTGTATTGATGATTTTAATGATTATAATTCTGTAACTACATACGTCTTACAGCGCGAATCATAATCTATACTAATGTGTTCAATAAATAGCAATAGGCTAATAGGTATTTGCAAGACTTGCAAGACTTGCGAGACTCTTGCTGCAAGACCAAGACCAAGACCAAGACTGAGAGCGCAATACCAAGACCAAGACCAAGACCAGGTGTATTGACGCAAGACCAAGACCAAGACTGGCCTAAGTCTCGTCTTGGTCTTGCATTTGGGCAACACTAGTGATAAACTACCCGACAACGGTCAGATAAAGGGTTACTGACGCGATTAAATGTGTTGTAGTGTTGTTGAAAGAATTACTTATGTTTTGTTTTGATATCTATGTTTTTGTTAGATTGTTTGAGGATTTTGGTCGTTCGTATTTATCTGGGGTAAGTCGATTTGGAAGAAATAATATAATGAAATATTACTCTTGAGATAAAGTTAAATCTGGTTGTTTTCACTGTCAAAAAGTAAGCAGAGGACTGTCCCTGTGCTTTTTTGAGGGTAGAAAATCATCAAATGACCCCTCCCGCTCTGGGTGGAGCGCGGAAGAAAGGGTCAAGCTCTTATTGACTAAAACCCATCCATGTTCCTTCTTTAGCCCTTTATGTTCCGGTGCAGCGGTATCTTATCTTATTAAATCAATCAGCCAAATCCTACGATGCCTGTTGTGTTCGCGAGACCAAAATAACATGAACAAAACATAATTGGAAATCGTCAACAGACATGATTGAATAGGCTTTCAGAAAGCTCCTCCATGCCAACACATGCGCCAATTTTAGATCGCCGTTCACCAACATACTCAGCTTAAACCAATCCCTTAATCGTGACAAAAATATCCCGAGTTCAAATCCGTCAAGTGTCGCAACATGAACACGCCATCACGCGACAGGTGATCACATTAGCGGATTATCGTACTGTGGGTAGGGAGCTTTAATTCAACCACGTCACTCCAGAGGCCAGGTCCACAGAGCATGGAATATCTGTGACGCCAGCGTCTATGGACAACCGTACTAATAATATTCGAGGCGCCGAAAGAGCGAAAACTTCTATCAGGGACCGCAATTCAGAACTGTCAATTTCTATACGTCATTCGTGTCGTGGAGTGTGGAGTACTTACCCTTCAGAGGTATCGTCTCGCCTGAGTACTTAACCTTCAGAGGTATCGTCTCGCCTCTTTCCTAACCATCATGCACAACCACTTGCATCAGGATTGAATCGAAGCCAATGATAGAGCATAGAGCTGTCCAGGTTCACATTCTAGTCAGACATTCGCCTGTCCCTATGAAAAATGTCGGATATGCAATCAAGAAAATTGCATATCCGACATTTGTCATGTGAGGAAGGTTCGTGTCGCAGTGCGAGAAAAGAAAGAAAGATAGCCTTATAATTTCCTATCCAATGCTATCAAAGTTAAAACCGTGGAATATTGACTTGGTCGATTTTACCAATTCCACAACGATTTGTATGTTTATGGGATTTCGTCGTTTTGTTTATGGTGTGCCTGTGAAGGATTTATTCGAGCTCAAATCAAAAGTGTAAACAATGAGTTATTTCGTAAATCGAATGATGGATTCGTGTTGCTCTTATAAATACAGTGAAATGGTGGAAGCGTTTTTCGATTCGGGTTAAATTGTTGATGGTTCTTATGTTTTTATTGGATGTGAGCATTTTCCACAGATCTGATCGTCGAGTCGAAATTTGGAACTATTACTTCAATGATATTAGAACATAGTAAATTTGAACCGATACTGCAGCATCACCTGGAATTTGCAAGATACTCAACACCCTCACCAACCTACAGCGAAGAATCGTGTTTGGACTAATTGGAATGGTTTCAATAAATAGGTTAGAGTTAATCTTAAACAGGTAGCTAGATTGTGATCTAGGAAAATTGAGTAACTAAGTATCTTCAAATATTGCCTACAACTTATATTAAACCTATAGGGCCAGTAAGTAAGTATGTATTGTTTTTTTTACTTCTTTATTTCATTACCTACATTAAAAACAGTTATTGTAAAATACCATCCAAAACAGAAGCAAAATCAAAAAATGCTTAATAATAATAATAATAATATCTTTATTTGTATAGAATGCAGGTATTACAATTATGGTGTTCATTTCGATATAGTCCCAGTACATTCTGCCTGTTGGCATACAAAAAATATGTGGTTTACTTACAGATAATTTACTTACTTAATTTACTTAACTAAATTCAAAATGAGATCATGACTAAGTCCAAAATTATTTACATAATAAATTAGATAAAGTGAAGCATTATATCACAAATCATCATTGATAAAATCGGTAACAGAGTAATAACATTTCTCTATCAGCAATGACGACAGGAGTTTCTTAAATTTTATTAAGGGCTGATCCTTAATGTAATTTGGCAATTTGTTAAATACAGGGTTACTGGTAACTCGACGTATTCCTTGCAGGACGTCATAGTAGGGTTAAAATGCAACAAATTAAGCCACCAAATGTTCTACCGAAATTCAGTAGTTTTTGAGTTAGTTCGATTTTTAGAGTTCTTATGAATAATCCCAGATTAAATCATTTGAAACCAATTTAAAAATTATTTACGGCGCGACAGTACAGAAATTTTAAGTTATTATCGTAGTTGATGCCGTAGCAGATCTTTGTTAATAATTAAAAGTTCAAAAATGCCTTAAACCTTGGCAAATATCACTAATCAAACATTTTTTTTTTTGTAATTTTTGTTATTACTCCATACAAATTGTTGTCTAGTGCAAAAATAAAATACTACGCCTGATGTACAAATTACTAGGAAAATATCCTTATCTTATCAGCTATCCAAAAAGGTATGAATGTTAATACAAAGTCATGGACTACATTATGAAAATCGTTTTTGATTTAGTACAGGAAGACGTGCGTCTCACAAAAAGGTGATTATTCGGAAAATCAAATAAAACAATTTCGTGAATGTTATTATTATTTTTAATAAATTTCAATTTAATAACTTTTATGACATACATTTCACACGTCTTGTTCGATGTGCTGCCCTCGGTTTCGAATACATGTTCTTATTCGCTTCCTCATTTCAGTTTTTGTGATTCTTGATGTGATTGTTGCCCTCATCTGGTCCGCCGCATCTGTTATTCTCTCCCTTAGTTCTTCAATTGAATTTACTGGGGTCACATAAACTAGGTCTTTCATATGACCCCAGACGTAAAAGTCTAGGGGCGTCAGATCAGGGCTTCGCGCAGGCCACGGAATCGGCCCACCGCGCCCTATCCATCGGTTTGGATAGTTTTCATCCAGCAATTGTCGAATTGTGATTCGGAAGTGGGCTGGACATCCGTCATGTTGATAAATCATGTTTGCTCTTCTTTCTTCCGGTACATCCGCGAGCAGTGGTGTTAAATGATTTCTAAGGAAATCTTCATAAAGTTCCCCATTTAGTGTTCGGGGTAAAAAATGTGGGCCGATTAATTTGTCGTCGATAATACCCATCCAAACATTAAGCGAGAACCTACGCTGGGATGCGGTTGGTTTCAGTTTTTTAGGGTTTGCTTCTGCTTTCGGTGCCCAGTAATGTAAGTTGTGGTAGTTTGTGATACCATCACGGTCAAAACATGACTCATCGGTCCACAGAATGTTTTTTAAAAAGTTTTCGCCTTCGGCGTCGGCACTCAGCATGAAACGACAAAATTCAAGCCGTCTCGGCGGATCTCCCTCTTCTAATGACTGGACTGGTTGGTAGTGATATGGATGTCGGCCTGACAAGTGAACTACAGACCAGACTTTCCACTGTGACATACCAAGCTCACGCGCTACGATGTTTGTCGATATGTTGGGGTCGTCAATAAAACGTTGAAGAATCAGCTCTTCGTCGTCAGCCGTGTATCTCCGGGAACGACCAGTGTCAATTTGCCTGGTTCTTTGGACGCTGCCAGTTTCAGATATTCTCCGATAAGTCGATCCGAAGACACTAACGTGTGGGAGTCGGCGGTTGGGAAAGCGAAGTCCATATTCTCTCCGCGCTTCAGCAGCGTTACCGTCACAAAGTCCGTAACAGTAAATTATGTCAGCGTATTCTGGATTAGAATATGCAGCCATAGTCAGCACTTATGAAGGCACAGCACAGCACGAGAGCAAGATACGCGATAGGGATAGCCAGATAACAAAACACGAGCTTACGCGACGTAGAGTTGAGACTGACTAACGCTGACGACCAGAAAATCGCACCCCGAGTCATGCCGAGAGAACAATAGTAACCAATCACAAAGCTTACCGTGTGTTTGGAGTTCAAGCTCAGGTAAAACTACGAATACTACGAATAACAAACAAAATGTTGATTGTCTTACAATTTTACCTGCTCCCCATAAAACTCTTCTCTACCCTGTCATACATGCAAAAGTATTGACAATCATACCTTTCTGAATAGCTGATAAGACAAGGATATTTTCCTAGTAATTTGTACATCAGGCGTAGTATTTTATTTTTGCACTAGACAACAATTTGTATGGAGTAATAACAAAAATTACAAAAAAAAAAATGTTTGATTAGTGATATTTGCCAAGGTTTAAGGCATTTTTGAACTTTTAATTATTAACAAAGATCTGCTACGGCATCAACTACGATAATAACTTAAAATTTCTGTACTGTCGCGCCGTAAATAATTTTTAAATTGGTTTCAAATGATTTAATCTGGGATTATTCATAAAAACTCTAAAAATCGAACTAACTCAAAAACTACTGAATTTCGGTAGAACATTTGGTGGCTTAATTTGTTGCATTTTAACCCTACTATGACGTCCTGCAAGGAATACGTCGAGTTACCAGTAACCCTGTATAATAGGTGCCATGCCATTGATGTTTTTTCTAAGCAAAGCAGTCTTATATCTACCAGTACACAATAGACTCTGATATTTTGATCTCATGGCAGCAGTTCGCATCCTCGTATCATTCAGTGAAGGAAATAGATGCTTATTAGTTTTAACAAATATAGCTACTTCGAGAATGTATAAACTAGGAAAGGTTAGTATTTTGTGTTTCTTGAAAAAAGGAATGCAACTATCTGTAACCTTGAGACCAAAAATGGATCTTACGCACCGTTTTTGAGCTTTAAATATAGACTCCCTTTCGGAACAATTACCCCAGAATACTACACCAAACCTTAAAACAGAGCAGCTTGTAAGACTTCTTATTGTATATAAGTACATATTTCGAGCAACTCGAATCCATCATGCGATTTTCGAAATTAGCAAACTCTATGGCCGACCGTTTCTATGGAGTCGATCCCCTGTGCGGCTCCATGCTCTGTGGTCAGGTCCAATTGAGAACACTCCATACTACTTCGTTACCTTATATAAACGAACCCACGTTTCTAAAAAAAGATCACGTTTTTGATGGAGCTTTTTGTGTGCCAATTTAAGATATAATTTGTTTTGCCAGTTTTTCCAGAGACGGGAAGCTGTTAAAGGAACGGCTTGCGAGAGTCGTTAAGAAATGAGTGTAACGAGGAAAGAAATAAAGAATATGTAACAAAATGACAGCTGTTGTCTCTAAGAAAGATGATTTAAGGTTTCGTATTGACTTAGTTCACAAATTGAGGCCACTTATGAACTCACTTAATAGGAGGAAATGAAGACTATAAACTCTTTACCTATAAGTATCGCATAAAGAGCTTTGTAAAAAAAAAAAATAAGCTTCGCTAGCACACAGTATACTTGTGTGGATACAATATTCATTATGCATAATTAGACGTTGCTGAGCAACGGAGAACCTAACATTGTAAAATGTTTGCCGGTTTCAGGGTTGCTAGGTTCTGCTATGACGTCAAAGACTTTTATGTTCTAGTTTATCGTAGGAATAGTTTAACTCATGTCAAGGAATATCGTTGACTTGGTCCTGCCCTTCTTGCTGGCAAGGCAACAAATACTCATCAAAAATCAATCAATCAATCAATTCTATTTCTTGTTCATTTTGACGTTCAAAAGTGCCTTACTTGTGCCTATTTGAAATAAATGATTTGACTTTGACTTTGAGTTACTGCTGATATCCAATTCATATACATATTCAATTAATTCCATTGCATTTATCATAGATCATATAGCTCAAATTGTCAAGCAAAATCTTTAGAATTATAATCCGCTGTGCATTTGGATTATGCTGGATGCAGATCCCAGAAATTAAAATTAGCAGTTGCGTAGTCTAGGGGTTTATGCTTATATCCTGCATAATGGACCCTAAAGTTTACACCGAGACCAAATTATAATGTAAATCTGGAGAAAACAGTCATGTAAAGCTCATTATCCCGAAGCAAATGTAAGCGGTGCGGAGATAATCAAGTACCTAACTACAAATTAAAATAAACCTTCACAACTACAGGGCACACGATAGAAGTTAATCTATTTCACAATCAGACATGCAATCAGCTGGCCTACAGGAAACCCAGCTAGTATAACATGGTAACATGGAACAGTCCACCTCAAATTTAACTAACACTTGAGCTACGAAAACCGCTCTTATTCCTAAGAACTGAAGCATGAATTCACTGTCATAGTTAAAATGTTACCACGTACGAGTAAGTGCGGTTGAGAGAGCCTCAGTGGTTCGTTAGCGTGATATCACCGAATTCCACGCTGTTAGCCAGATTACCTCATTATTCATGCTGGTTCACGGGTTCCGGACACGCTGGGCTTGTGGGGTAGTGGTGGAGCGGAGGGGGGTCTGGCTATGACCGCATGGATGCGCCGAAAGCGGGTTGTAGATCTATGAAAGTACGTAGCTAAATGTTGAGGGGAAAATATGCTAATATTATTTGAAGATTAGTAGCAAAGACTACAAAATTAAGTGTCCTCATTATTCTCCTCCGCTTATCCTAACTTATTTGGTGTCGGCGCAGCATATCTTTTTCTTCCACACGTCTCTATTAGTCGTGATCTCGGGAGTCACTCCCATTCTACTACTGACGATTTATTATTTGTCAGAGTTTTCAGTTATTTGCGAGTGTTAATGCTCGTTTATTTTAATTACGCATTTTTTAGGGCACCAAGGGACCGAAAACGTACGTTGTTTTTATAATAATTTCAAATTGATACCACGCTGGTGCCTGACATACGGAGTTTTTACAAACTGGCGGACAGACAGATTAATCATAATAAAATAAAATAAATGGCATCATTAAAACAGGAACCAACAAACGAAAGCGTGAATATAAAATGAATACCATTAGTCTTTGTTACTCAATCAAACATCAGTGAGCTTGCAATTTCCCGCGCGAGAAAATACGTCGTAAATCATAAGTCGTTTCCTCCCCTCCGGCCTAGCGTGAAATGCAACCTAACCTGAGATTGCATAAATATTATCGGCTTAAGCGCGATTTAGCTACACTTGTAAAATCTTGGAAAAATCACACTTTAAAAATCCCTCTGTATTTTAATTAGCAGGCCCAAAAGTGAATTTGGCGGGATGGACAAGACTTATGTATGCTTATAGATGCAGCCTATCTATTTCGTAAAAATCTTGCAGTGATAAAACTTAGGTGAAGACTGAAAAGAACTGTCAATAGTGCCAATAATCATCAGGTTGAATGACAGCATACTTTACGTAAGTTTTGTGATGTTACGTGACTTTCACAAAATAGACCCGGCAGGTATAACGGCCTAGCGTCAGGTAGCAGTCATAGACAAGTGGGAAGTGGGCAGAAAGGTCTTCTTTCGCTGCAATGGTACGACATAGACTATAAATGTATCTAAGTAGGTATCTGTAACTTAAGCCGCTGTATTGTGTGGTGGTCTAATCCTAGCAATAATTATATTAGATTACAATTTATTTACTTCCTCATTTTTTCGATCCTAAATTTTTATTCGATGTATTTATTCGTTGGATATCAAACCATAATCCAAAGGGTTTTATGTTTGTCCATATATCAATATTGGATTTACGAAGGGTCTCCGTGATATGACAAGAGTTAAGCAGCCATAAAACGAGGAATGCCAGATATGACATAAGTTTATGGTTTATTAAGGTTGAGGATTCTCCAGTTCTCCTCCAAATTATTTATTTAAGGCACATATACCACATAACAGATTTAAATAATCCAAGGCGTTCTACAGTAATTGTATATTATACCAATGTTAGTGTTTCTATAGCCTATTGCAGAAAGGACCTATCAAATCTGCTAATGAATTCAACTGCTTAATTGTTTATTGCCACCACGGTATCCCAATTCTGACTGTAAGTACTAGGAACCGCCAGAAATTAAGGATGTCACTGATAGCGGTCATTATTCGAGAGCTCATCAAAACTGCAGGACTTACAGACAGCCTCTATCACTGCTAAGCAAAAACCACATCACATAAATGGCGTACAATATAATGCAACTTGAGTACGTAGTACGTAATAATAAAAGTGAGCAGGCCCTCGGCACGAGTTACGAGGCTCGTTTACGAGCGAATGTTAAGGGATGTCATGTCATTCAGATTGTACGCCATCGTTATTTATTTATAGGTACGTTTCAGAAGTGCGGTGATAGATTTTAGGAGCATCCCTGCAAAATCGAGTCGACGTGTTTTCAATACGTACCTTCAACGCTTAACATTTTCGTTAAATGTCAGACGTCCCTCTCCCTTGCCCTGGTTTTTTTTTTTGAGGGTGGGAAATCATCAAGTGACTCCTTCCGCTCCGGGTAGACCGGAAGGGAGTGTCAGACTCTTACTGACTAAAACGTGTTCATTCTTTAGCCCTTCATGTTCCGGGGTAGCGGTAACCCTTTCGGACAATCCCGCTTTTCCCTTGCCCTGCTCTTCAATATCAGAGTGATAACATAAATAAGTAATATTAAACTCTTCATCTAATATAAATTATAAACTAGAGTCACTTATCGTGTCTGTTAGTGTGGCCGCGTTGTTTTCATAAACTACGCAACGGATTTCAATGCGTATCTCACCATCCGTCTGTATTCTCTTACATCGCAATTGGGTATTTGGGTAGTCAATAACGTTACTTTTTATGAACTGTCAAAACGCGAAATTTTTGCGTGATTTGTATGAAATATAATAATGTGACGTCACCACAGATATATATCTGTGGACTTCACAGATTTTTAGAATGAACTGGAATACTTATTAGCATTAAATGCAATTTTACAATTGTATATTCGCATAATATTCAATTTCTGTAAGGTGATGCAACTTCTTAAGACGAGCGTTTTTTTTTTCTATGTGATTTCATATTTTATTTTTGACCGTTTAAAATAGTCAATTGTTTATCATCAGATAGACGCTGTGCTAAGTGTAACCGTAGCTAGAGCAAGAACATGTAAATATAGCCTGTCCGGCTACCCCGAATGGCAAGCCCGTCAGATACACGAATAATTAATCACGTGGCTGTCACGGTGTTGGAGCTGACCCTAACTTCGGGAGTTGAAGCATTAATCCGATGTTAGGGATCGTGTTATTGTTTTAGAAACAATACTGGGTATAAATGCTGTGTCGAGGATAACGTTTCCATAATGGTAAACCGTTATTTGGTTTTTTTAACCGACTTAAAGTTCTATGTTCGTCGGTGTGTATTTTTAATGTATGATGAGTATATTGTTCTTTGTGGATCGAATTTGAACATTCTCTTTTATTTGGAAGGGGAAGCTTGCGCGGTGTCTTGTGTTAACTGTGCCTTTATAGTTTTTCCCTGTGACCTTCACAGTACCTACCTACTTAGAATTTTAGACTTTATCATAAGTGCACATTTATTACGAAATACCTAAATGTCACTAGTAGCTGTAAAGAATGTCAAAGGCTTATGATTGACAGCCGTCCAAGGGCTTAACCTGGTCTCGGAGGCACAGACGCGTCTCGATATGTATTGCATGGTCATCCATTCACGAACCAACCGCAGTAAGTTCAGCTTAACCTCCGATCGTACCTTGCGGCCATCCGCAAGATCTACTTAGATGTAGATCTATAAAGTTACATAACGTAATTAACAACACAACCCACTACAGACGTCCTTAATTTCCAATTCCGAGTTATCTCCAAATCGCGAACTCTCCAATCTCCTCCATCCTTTGAAATTGAAACGATATAACACAATCCGTATTAGAATTCCCTAGAGAGCCATAAACAAGGGTTCTAAACAAGCAGGCAACAGGACGAAACAAACACAACTGACAATAACTTACAGTTGAACATTTGAATCTTGGGACAGAGTTCGTGTGAGAAACTAGGTGCTTCAATCAATATCAATACATAGTATATACAATGAAATGACTTTTCATGGCTGTATTTGTGACTGCTTAGTTCGTCTTTACCACATTAACATTTCACTAGGTTTAGCAAATAAATCTCAATAACATGTCACCACTTCGGTACTTGACAGGGGCTCGCCATTTTCTACAATAATCGTGATCTTGAAACCTTCGATATTTCGCCGGTGATTTGGGCTCAAATTACTGGTATCAGCTGCGTATATTTCCGTGAGTTAAAATACATATCTCCAAATTGAGTCAATTTGGAGATATGTATTTTTTTATAGCCAGTAGAACCATGCATACAAAATATCAGGTGTTTTGGCACTACTGCGAGCCATGAAGGGATGCCAAATTTTGTAGATGTAGAAAGAAATCAGTCTGTTATGTAACCTTCGCAATGTCTCTGTATTTTGTACCATTAAAACACTATATTTGTATAATAAAAGCAAGGGTTAGTTCAACTTCATTACACATAAATCCTGTAATTAACGGGTTTCGTGATGGGTCACAGTCACACCATTCAAGGCAAGAACCCTAATTATACATTATAGTGGTATTGATTTACGGACATGTTGTATCGCTCATGAATGTAAATCATGGCCGTAAGTGGTTTTATAATGTCCCAGGGCATCCGTTAAATCGAACTTCATGTGCTCCGGGTAGGAAAATTGTCGTTACAGTGGTTAGTGTTAGTGGACATAGTTCGAACTGCGGACACATTTGAGCTCATTATCTCTTGGTTTATGTTAAACATTTTACAATGTAATATATTTTTTAAGACATTTTTTTTTAAGGCTGGAAAATCATCCAATGACTTCTCCCGCTCTGGGTGGAGCAGAAGGGAGTGTCAGACTCTTAAACCCATCCATGTTCCTTCCTTAGCCCTTTATGTTCCGGGGTAGCGGTAACCCTTTCGGACAATCACTTGGCGTTGTTTTTTAGCATTTGCGGATAACACTGCAGTAGTTGTTCCACCAACCGTCTGCTGTTACTGATTTAGGAACCTGTGTAAGCGCCAACTAAGTGTTTATCGACAGTTCGTACCTACATAAACTTTGCATACAACATGCAATACTTTAGAATTCAAAAACAATATCTTGGAACCAAAAAGCCCGCGGGGTCGCGCTAAAAATGTCATAGGTGGACCAGAAAATATCCCCGGTCCTCTGAGTGAATCAAAATACTTCATACATGAAAACCGTCTTTTGCAGTTGCCAGGAATTCAATGGAGCGTGAAAGATTGTCATACATCAAGCAAGGGACGTGAGCCGATAGGATCCCGGCCTAAGTGAAAATGAGGATAAATCTTGGACCTTTTTTCATAATACCCTCATGATATCGGGGTGACTTGAGGATTTATTTGGCCTTGGCCTTTAGGGTTTGATTTGGGGTTAATGTTTAATCTTCACGCTTGTTTCCACGCAATAATATAATTTTGAGCCATTTTGAAACGTCAGGTTTCTCTCTGTACACAGCTGACTCTTCCTAAAGCAACTCTCCGTGTTTTCTAACATTGAATTAATCCATGCCTGACTGTCTGACGTGCTGATGATTGCAGTACATGCAGATAGAAACAGTTTCCAATCTCCGCTGTCACAGAATATTTAATTTCATTTAATTCTCTACCTGTTATGCAAGTTGCCCGAAATTAGAAGTAGTGGATGCTAGTGAATGCAATATATTCTCTACTGATCCCAAATTGGAATGTTTTACGACTTTGACGGAGAAAAAAGAGGTTTGTTTATGTTTTTGAAAGTAATATCCAGTAGTTGGAAAACATTGTGGAAAACCATTCTCTACCATATGGATGTGCATAAAATTAATAACATGAACTAAGTATAAAACTTAAGATTATTTAAAGTTGTACCCTCGGCAAAGCCGAATTACTGCTAATAATTCACAAAGTAACAATTTGAAGCACATTATAAATAGGTACACGTTGTTGGGAAACCTCCCATTTCTCATTACTTTTCACAATCTCAGTTCCTCGGCGATATTCTAATTTTGTAAAAACTTCGTGCAAAGCGCCAAAATTAACTTTGTAAGAACTGAAAACTGCAAAGAGGCAAATTCATCTCGACGGTAACGTAAACGAGCCCCATTCATAAACGGAGGGATTACTGTGGCATTATAAAAGATAAGAAATACTAAACAATATTGAGGATACTTGTTAGTGTGTACAGTACAGACTATAAGTGGGTTTATAAAGGTACGTGGCTGTTGACCTACCTGCAGCGAACAATGCTCGGCCAGAGACAGGTGGGAATTTATTGATAGTTGCCATCGCGTTCAATTTGCTCGCGTGGAGCTCTGAAGCCTAACATCCAATCACAAAAAGAATTCAGTTAGTTTGTGCACAATCCAACTATTTTCCTCACAAACACAAAAGAGCTAAGTTCGCTGAGAGAATTTAAGAATTTCCCTCCAATATTAAGTGACTGGATCCCGAAGATAAAAATTTCAATACCCTTTTGTAGTCGGAGAGAGGACGGCGCGAGCAATGAATATGAAAACGCGTTGGATCGTTATAGAGCATCGCGTCCAGATTGTGTTTGTACTGTACAGTTTGTACATTTTAAATGTAATAATCCGAAGCGCCAATCAGATGTTGGATGAATGCCCTTTTTTAATTTTCATGAAAACGTCCCTTTTCTTGGTTCTCTCTAACGGCATCATCCCGGGTTCTAATAAAGCAGTCATGATCCGTGACTCAGTGACGCGCATTTTATAGGTGTACTGTAATCAAGGAGGGTCCCAAACTCAATTTCGCAAAGGTCAAACAAAACACAACAGGAATTCAGTATTCTGCGATTCCTTTGTTCGAAGTTTGAAGTAGAACTTTAAAGCGGATTGCAGCATTTCCCCCAGGGTACGTACTCCCACTCGTACGATGCACCACACATGTTGTAGACATATGGAGAACATGGACCGGAGTTTCCGTAAAATGCAAGCTAAGAACTGAATACGAAATGTTTTCTAATCTTTGAAATATTTTAAGCTGCAGTAAAATATGGGAAAAGCTGCGGCTAAACCGGCTCGGATTTGGTGCCGGGTTATGCGTAAGTGCCTCTTATTATAATTTTTTATAGCTTTTTGATTGTGTTGTTAAGCCGAAATCGTGGCTTTGCTATGGTTTATATTATAGCAGCCGGGAGAATTTGATATTTGTGGAGAAACAAACAATTTTCCCGCAGAAGCTCTGCTCTTTTCCTTTGATTTTTACCGTTTCTATATCGAGTCTCTAAACCTTCTATGTGCTTATATTGTATGTATTCTTTTTATGTGCACCCCAATCCACTTCACACATACCAGCACCAAAGATAAAAATAACTTTTCGAAACATCAATCTACAGTTTCCAAAGTGCCTCTGTCCCCGTGGAAACTTGTCTGAATCAGTCGACGAAGGTATTGTCACCGCCGTCGACAGCTCCGAACAAAGGGCAGCGCTTGTATCAAAATTGACACACTTTTAACAAAAGGTGGGCTGACGGGCCGTCGCCTCTGAATTGAGATATACAAGCTGTTAGTTTGAATATTCACTATGCAGATAATGTTGGGGTTTATTGAATTTTCTATCTGACCTGGATGCGATAAATCCGGCGCATAGCGAACACTTTAAAGTTCTAGGTTTAACACTTACATGAAAAGAAAGTGCTTTAAACTACTCGAAATACTGGAGAGGAAGAACTTAAATTCTTGTGATAAGTACTCTTAAAATACATACAAAATATCAAATAGTAGTTCCGCAAACCGCGCGCGCATGTCTTTGTTCGAACTCGCCGCTTTTTTCTTAACACGTCAAGAGGAAATGTCAAGGTCACAAGTATCCACTGGGCTAAGATTGTTGGCACAACTCCGACACGTGCTGTATTATAGATTTATTGTTGGAAAGATTAGTTCAAATAATCCAAATAGTTTCTAGCTTTACTGCGAATAACGCAGCTTTTTTGCTAAATAAAGCTGGAGAAAAGCACTTTTATGCAGGTCACGGTAGTTAATCTTGCCTATCCTGAGCTAGTGCCACTATTATCCCACCGTATCTAGTTTCCTGCTCCAACCACTTCCATCTTTAATTTGACACCTATTTACCCTCGTTGTTCATTACCTAACACGTGTAAGATATTTTAATATCGAAACACTATGCTTAAGAAGTTTTTTGGCCTCACACAGGTTTTTGTTTCAATTTTTATTTTCAATGTGAATTTTAAGCGCTTCTTTTTTACTATTTGAATGTCGTGTGCGTGTCCCAAAATTAAATATTTTTCTTTCCTTAGCTAACGACCGGGAAGTTCTGTTTATTGCTTTTAGAACTATTATAAGGAATAATTAAGGTTATTCCTAGCTTTGCTAAATTTTCAGATGTTCTAACATTTTATACCGTTAATTTAAATTCGCAGATATAAAGCGCAATTCTCTATTTCGAATACTTGGCTTATAGTGTTCTAAATGGCTGAAAATATTTATGATATTCTAGGATTTTACGCCGCACCCTGTTAAGAGCCAATTTCCTAAATGTTCTACTGAAGGTGTGACTAGTTGGAAAGTTAATTACCTTTGGAATATAACTTTCCTAATAGAATTCTTGAAACTATGAAGTTTAAACTGTTAGATATTAAATAACGTGCTTTTCTTTCGCTGTCTTATTTGCCGCTATCTGTGGAATTGTTATTTAATTATATTGTTTTTTTTCTTTTTTGTTAATACAATAGTTTTGTAGCGTTCATTTTATCTCTCAGTTACTAAAGTCCTGATCAAAATGTTTGTGAACTCAACATTTTTTTTAAATAGGTTCTTTTTGCTTGGGTTTGCAATAGCCATGTAAGAATTTTAGCACACGCCGGCGAACACTTAGTATACCGTAAAGTTGACCTGCAACAAGGAACCTACAATCTAAAGCTGGTAGAAATATGATTCTGGTTCCATTTGATCTCTCAAGCGAATTTGGCATCAGTTTAATAATTTAATACGCAGCGTTTGTTTTTATAAAACAACAGTTATATTAAAGGCGCGTCCCATCCCAGTCTCAGCAGCACCACTAGCGCAGTCACCTCCGTCTGAGAATCAGTTTTGCTAGCGAAGGAGGTTGCGGGATGATTGAGGGACAGCGCCTTACGTCCCGCCGCCGCGGGAGACGCTCCAAGCGTCGGGAGCCGCGTGACGACTCTCGGCCACCTTAGGCGTGGGCCTGCGGACCGTGAGTAATGGGTAGCTCACCGTCCAATCAGGACCAGGCCCTTGCTGGACGGCGCGTTGGTGTTCCACGCGCGCCTCAAAGAGATGGCAGCAGTAAGGATTGTCAGAAAGGGTTACCGTACTTACCGTTACCACGGAACATAAAGGGCTAAGGAAGGAACATGGATGGGTTTTAGTCAGTAAAATCCGATACTCACTACCGCTTTGCCCAGAGCGGGAGGAGTAATTTGATGATTTCCCACTCACCAAAAAAAGCGCGTTAAAGTAAGAACGTCCTCTAGAAATAAATTAATTTAGCGCGAACGCCCTGAAGTTTCGGTTCTGTACGTGCACGCGCATAACACCTACAGTTCCGTCATTCGTGGACACTCCTTTATTACAATCTAAAAATAGGCTACAATATAGTTACATACTTGGTATATGTATGCTGCAGCCTATGCATTGCCAGCCACTGGCGCAATACGAGCCTCTGCTGCAGCACCTGCGCAGCACGACGCAGCCTCTTTTCCTCCGCCGCCGGCAGCTCGGGCAGGCGGTCGAGCTGGTCGGGAGACCCGCATCCCGACAGCGTGGAGATCCCTAAAAAAGAGGAATGTTTGTGTTTAATTATAGGCTTTTTTTTAGAGCTGTATTGAGGACCAGCAATATAATCCTTAACAATATGATTACACCTCTTTATTTCAATTTCATAAACATAATACAGGACATAACAGGAAGTAAACAAAATAACCATTCATAAAATTCGAACATGTAACATTCTAAATCAGCGCAGAAAAGTTGAGTAATTAATTAAGATATATCAAAAAAATTACGGTGTAAAGGTTTAATGGCGCCCACCGTGGGACTATTAACACCTTCGTTTTATCATGTAAAATCTCACTTTTCACGGTGCTGATTAGTTGATTACACTAATAACAACCATTTGCTATTATTTACACAAAAAAGCTCCGATTGCAAAGGTTCTGATATCAACATTCAAAAAACCGATTACGTAAGCTTAATGGCGCTCATTGGGACATCTAACAATACCCCTCACTCATAGATATTTAAACGTTACAGCAACATAAAATTATTACAGCTAATAACATTTTAATGCAAAATCCATGTTTAACAACCATTAATAATATTAAATTACAGTGAGAAAAGCTTTGTTGTCAGTACGTTGCCTGGAAACGGCGCGACCTTGACCTTGGGACTAATGGTAGCCTGTGTTACGACAAGAAAGTTGGTGCTACCTATTATGTCCAAAAGTATGTTTGTGCTGTAATTTTGTGACATAATACTCGTTAACAACTTACGTAATTGCAGATGTGCGTCGGATTGTCTGCGAGATGAATTGATAATTTCCAATTAAACAATATACGCTTGGCTGTCCACTATAACTGAATAGATATCCGCAGTGTGATAGACAGATGCCACTTAAATATTTATTCATAACTAGCTGACCGTGACAGACATTGTCCTGTCTTAACTATGATACCTCGCTACCTACCATACCTACCTACCTTACCTACCTACCTACCATACCTACCTACCATACCTACCTACACTTACTACTCTACCTACCCTAACTACTTTACCTACCCACCTACCTAACTTTTCTCACCTACCTTTTAAACCTTCCCTGGACAACGACAAACATTACAAAACCAAAATCAGCTGAATCGGCCCAGCCGTCCTCGAGTTTTAGCGAGACAAACGAACAGCAATTGATTTTTATATAATTTGTACATTAGGCTTACCCGTTATTACGCGGTATAATTTTGTAATTTCACTAACTTATTATTCTTTGTTAAGTCTATATTCCTTAACTAAAGGAAGCAATAATGTATACAGATAGATTCATATTCTAACTATTCCTTCCTTAGAGCGTCGTTGCGGGATAATATTTAAGACATCAGAAATTAACCCAATAAAAACCCACATTACTTAATGATAACTAGCGAAAAGTGAGTGTAGTATGGGCACATCTCAGCCTTCCCCTTCGAGAACGAAGGCGGGTACGTTATGTTGCACTTATTCGTCTCTATTTTAGTTCAAAAGATTGGTAATGATTTTTTGACAGTATTCTAATGATTTTTAGAGCCGCATTAGACATAAAATAAATTTTCCAGAAAAGAATATAATTTATAGCATTTCTCGTATACTTTCGACAAGCTCTAATAATATTTAGATTTAGACAGATAAAACGAAGAATATTGGTATAGTTTCGACCATGACCTTCAAAGCGTGAGTCACGCTAACATTTCCATGGAAAGAAGACAAACACGACATGGTAACCGTATACTGTTAACTACTGAAAAACTTTTCGATATCTATTGGATTAGGTCAATGAAAGAACAACTAGAATTAACTGATAAATAACCCAGGGAAACAAAATCCGTACCACCTAGCTAGGACGCCAGAGACGCTTTTTGTATTATCTTGTAAATTGCCAACCTATCTCTTGTAACTGTAGACTGTACCACACTTTTTTAATTACATAAATTATTACTATATTTCGAACTTCCAAAAAATTTTAACAATTTCATTATTTTGGCATTTTTAAATAGTTCTTTTTAACTGTAGTAAGTATTCAATTAACCAACCCGCGCTGGGCTCGCGTCGTGAATTACGGCTTACTCCCTCTCCCACAGAGGAGGCCTGCGTTTCAGCAGAGTGTAGATTACAGGCTGATTATACTATTCAATTCAAAAGTGTGGTGTTATGTTTTGTTGTAGAACTGTATTTTTCTTGTCCACAGCAGTGCCCGCGAAGTTTTTGAAGCTCTATGACACTGTCCTCTCCTAATTTTTATATACATGTACAGACGCCAGCACATCATGAGAAGGATCATTTAGGAAGTATCGGTGAATTGACAATATTACAAACAGCGAACAATTAATCTGAAAAAACCGGTTTAAAAAAACGGTCTGCTCAGCTTTATAACAAATGTAATAGGGAAACTTACGTATGTATACAATAAAAAACTAAATGAATGTAAAACAAATTTAGCTCAATCGAAAAAACGGCTTAATTATGAGGAAACAGAGGCATTATTGTTATAAATATAATATGCTAACGGTATCCTAAGGCTCAATCTCATACGCTCATAATGTAGGTACTCCCACCCACACACATAATGAAATAACACACACATTCAAACACAACACTGAATACAACAACCCAATCACAATTACATACAATCACAGTATTACACACAAATACACTTTTACAAACAATTTGAACTCTGAAAGCACTTATTAGCCAAACTTATAAATTATCCATAGTTTTCGTAGATTAGATTCTTTTATTATATACTAGCTGACCCGACAGACGTTGTCCTGTCTTAACTGACCTACCCTACCTACCTACCGACCCTACCTACCCTACCTACCCTACCTACCCTACCTACCCTACCTACCCTACCTACCCTACCTACCCTACCTACCCTACCTACCCTACCTACCCTACCTACCCTACCTACCCTACCTACCCTACCTACCCTACCTACCCTACCTACCCTACCTACCCTACCTACCCTACCTACCCTACCTACCCTACCTACCCTACCTACCCTACCTACCCTACCTACCCTACCTACCCTACCTACCCTACCTACCCTACCTACCCTACCTACCCTACCTACCCTACCTACCCTACCTACCCTACCTACCCTACCTACCCTACCTACCCTACCTACCCTACCTACCCTACCTACCCTACCTACCCTACCTACCCTACCTACCCTACCTACCCTACCTACCCTACCTACCCTACCTACCCACCCTACCTACACCAGCTACCTACCCTACCTACCTACCTACCCTACCCATCTACCCTACCTACCTACCCTACCTACCTACCCTACCTACCCACCCTTCCTACCCTACCTACCCTACCTACCTACCCTACCTACCCACCCTACCTACCCTACCTACCTACCTACCCTACCTACCCTACCCTACCTACCTACCTACCTACCTACCTACCCTACCTACCTACCCTACCTACCTACCCTACCTACCTACCCTACCTACCTACCTACCCTACCCTACCTACCATATAGGAGGAAAATAAGCAGCTGATCGAAAAAAATAAAATAAAAATAAAATGTATTCTGCGATTCAGGGCGGAGACAAATCCAACGAAACAAAAACCATGAAAATTGGTCCAGCAGATCTCGAGTTATAACGAAGGGAACAAACCCGTCTTTCTTTTATATATATAGATTTTTTTATTATCGTTTTAATTAAACAAGTTTATAGTTAATACCAACAATGTATGGAAGAGTGGAGTCTCCTAATACAGGCTTTATTAGCTTAAAAGGAGGCTCCAATCACTACCTAGTAATGTAAGAAAACTTTTTAAAACTAATAAACATTTTTTCATTTTCATTTCATTTTTCATTTCAAACCACCTAAAATTTTCACCTTAAACGCTGAGTAATGCACCCTTATAATAAAACATCGTTAAACTCAGCTGATGCTGAACGCCTCTTCCACACAAAACTTCGTCAACAATGAACCCCAAGACTAGAACTCTTCCCCAGCCATAAATTCTATTTTCCGACAAAGAACGCAACACGCCATTCAAAAACTTGATATAAGGGTGGGAAACTATAAAGTGCCAGCTTACATGTGGCACGCGAGGTTTTAATCTAAGTTGTAAAGCAGAGACTAGCCTAGATAGTAACTGGAGATTAAACATGAAAAGCAGCTAACACGCTATGCTGACGTTGTTTCGCGATAAGAAAAATCGTTGCTAGTAGGTAAGTACTTCACTTCTTACAAATTACTCAGGTATGTAACAAAAAGTACAGCAGTAGTACCCTGCTGCTACGTAAGCTTGTCTTCGGCCATTTACGATCGACATTGTGCATTTACGCTACTCAAAACGGATCTAGCTCTTAGTCAGACTAAAGAGCTGACTGAGGAGCTCGTGGCTAAGGAATAACAGCCGCACAGGTCGATCTATCAGGTTAAGCTACGTTTGCCGTAGTTGGCCGTTGATAGTTGACCATCTTTACATACCGAAACTCCTCTGTGTCTCGGAAAGCATGTTTAGCTGTTGGTCCCGGCTGTCATTTGTGCATCTTCGACAGAAAGGTCGTCAGAAGCTCGAAAATCTGACAGCCAGTCTTACCAAGGGGTATCGGACCACCCAGTTACTGGGTTGTGGAGGTCAGATAAGCAGTCGTTCCATGTCAAATACTAGTATTCAGCTGCATCCGGTTAGACTGGAAGCCAACTCCAACATAGTTGGGAAAACGTTCGGCAGATTGAGTCAGACTGAAGAGCTACAACCGACAAGACCCAATTTCCATCGGTTGTCAGATTATCGTTAGTATTCGATGACCTCAGGCACATTAGTATTTATTGTAAATGTCAAGCAGAAACATTGCTGAAGACGTGCTGCAGCATCAATGAACGCAATCAAAACGCTCATAGATCGGTGGAATTTTTCGGCACTGTACAAGTAGTTCCGTACGTGCGCTAGAGAAGGTCTAGCGCATTAAAAAAAGCCTCGCCTAAAACAGACTTGGGCTCTTGTAGATACAAATTATAATAAGGTATGTCTTTGAAGTCTATAAAGTAAATAGCTATTGAGGACCATCTTTCGAACAAAGCCTTCGAATATTTCCCTCAAAATAATCAGAACTTTGTGTACACAAAGAACAGCAAACAACTTATAAATTGTTTGTTACGTAAGTACGTTGCGTGTTACTAAGTGGCGTAAATCAAGACGGAAATTGATTAGAATGTACGCACAGTTTTCTCACTCACCTCGTTAATAAAGGTAAAAATGATTTAATACTTTGTCTTATACGTAATCTAATAAGAAGGAAGGAGACTCCATTTTTCGAAGAGAATTGAGTAAAAAAACACAAAACGCGCTACCGTAAAAGTGGCTCTTGTTTCTTTTTCAAAAAAATACACAAATTACCAAAAACAAACAAATACAAAATACATTCAAATCGAATACCAACAATGAATAATTCAAAGTCCAAATAAGAAGTGAGATCAGTCCTAACTTTCAAATATTCAGCACGAAACAGTTCAGTAAGAAACAAACAAGAACGAAGTATCTTTGCGATTTCTTCGCTCCAAAGTCCAAACCAATTACAAAATAATTGTAAGTGCTTTTGGTAAGTTGTACTTGGAGTGAACCTTAAAATGATCTTAGGTTACACGTGAATTTGACTGTACTGTACCAGGCTTTGTAGTAAGCTCTTCAATTCAATCATACCCTTGAACCTTGCCCCTGCTTTCTTTAATACCGTACAAAGGTATCGTGACTCGAATTGGACCATTGGGAAAGGTTTCTTTTTAATAATTCTAAAGGTACTAAAGGCTGTTCCTATCAACTCTGTGGTTATAAGCTATGTTTTTAAAGTAATAAGTAAGTTATATAAACTTTATGAAAACCAATTTCATGGTTAGCAGCGAGATGTCTTCGTATATCTTTGAAGATTTGTTACTATATCGGATTTCAGTCTCTACATATAGTGCTTTTAAATGCAAAAAAGAAGCCGCAAATAAAATTCAGTATCTAGTCCAAAAATAACTCGCAAAAGAAAACTATTTGGGCGTTCAAAAATTATGCAAATAGCCTTCAACTTACCCTAAACCTTAAGCCTTAAGCCCCCCATCCAAAAACTGAGTCACGAACTTGACTTACAATAAAATCGACGTCCTTTTAATATACGATGACAAAGTTTTTTACGACTACCGCACTTTTATTGCCACTTTCTGAACACGAGGCGACTAAGGTCACAAGAATTATTTTTGTGCGAAGAAAACAACTGATACGATTTTATTTTGCAGAAGGAAATTCATGTTTTGGCCGCACAGGTTTATGTTGGCAAAAACGTCGTTGTTAGCCAAGCATCATACATAAGAACATGTGCCAGCATCCAATGTTAAAGTTTCAATATACATTATTGCCATTAAGTGAATATCTCTGTCCTATAGATCTGACAAACTGGTAAGTAATAACAGCTTCAACAGATTTATGAACCATTTATGGCTGTCATTGGTGGCAATCATTTAGCCTTTTCTTTTCACAAATATCAAAGGGTTTGAGAACAAAATTATAATTATCTCACAATACGTCATTCTACATAATTTTATAAATTGAATTTCAAGAATGTATTAAAAAAGACTAGCAACAAGCTAACAAAGGGACAAAATGGCAAAACCCTAAACCAGATAATTTCACACCAAGTTTATTTCCAGCAAATATCAAACGCGGCAAATCTACCAATCTCGTTGAACAAATATTGGTTCCCGTCCGTAGCCCTTTAAATTGTTTCAGGGTCCGCCATCGGCCTGCGCGCATCCTATTCACTAAGTAGGGTAGTCCTTTATAGCCTTCGATATCATGGAGTTAAAAGCTTTAACCTTGACTTTTGGGCCATCAATAACTTTTGCTGACTCAGGTGTCGATTAGTTAATGTAGTCGAGGTAATGGTACAGCGACTGAAATTGCTGAAATGTAAAAGCTATTTATTTTAAAAGGCAGTAGCGGTAAATGTATAGGCGCTGGGTACATACTGTTACTAAACGATTCGCGCAACGCTTCGAAGAATCGATAAAAGCCTAAACATCTATTTGTGTTGCTCAGCAGTACGTTAACGTGAAAATTTTCTATAAAACAAAGTATAACTATATCAATTCTGAATACTAATTTATGTTAATAAAGCCTTGAAAGTGGCGTTATTTTCAGCACATTATTCAAGAATGATAGATTATCTCGCAGCGACAGCCCTAATTATGTTAAATAAATAGGGCACAATAATTCACGAAAAACGGTCTTCTGTCATAATCTCCTTTCAAAAGATTATTCCGTAGACTGCATGACCCATGTCACACTTTGTGAAACAAAAAGCAAGATTCACAAAGGCATAAAACATACGGTTTTTTGTATACATAATTTTCAGTCTGTTTGAATTGAATTAAAAAAAAATATCAGAATAATCTTTAAATCTAATAAAGAAACCCATTATCTACAAACACTCTAATAAAGATTTTTATGCACTGCTGTAGTATAAACTATAAACCAATTACTAATTACCACCTCGACCACAGAAGCGCAAACAAACCCATATCATCTAAGACGAATCAATTCAATATTCAGTGTCTTAATCAGAACGCATTGATTAAGGGCCATCAACGTCTGAAACAACAACATCATCTAAGTACGCCATTCGACATTACATAATGACACATCACTTGTTGCGCAACCAGGCTGCGAGGAAGTAGGGCGCGGAACTGGGCCGGTGACCCCCGACCCGGCCATCCCGGGCTACAGGTGGACCTGTAAATACAGATGCATCCCAAAAGGGCATTGCACTCTATCTGGTGAAACGTTTGGGTGTGGTCATTGTGCGTTGACGATATTTTGATAACTTGAAGTAAATCAAGGAATAAACAAACAAGAATATGTGTGTTAAAACTTCTTCGTTTTATCTATTTATCAAGTACAAAGGTACTGAATACCTTTAAATAAAATACTATACTACTAACTAAATACCAGACTCATCTTAGGCATATAACTTTGATATAAACTTATTTTCTTGAAAGTTACTTAATAGTATGTTATCAACTAAGTATTTTCGGTCTAACCAGCTGCGGCTAAATATCAATATTGTACAATACCAAATGGCACTAGCTTTCAAAACTTTAATATGTTTTGACTGTTGAATCAGAATATTTTCGTGCGACTCCCAAACCAACTCAAAGGCGCGCTTTAGTCATTACCATAATGCAATAACATTACTCGAGAGATACTAAACGAGCTCATCTAATAATCGAAACAGATTCAGCCGTAGGCAGGGAAAAGTACAAATCGATTCAGGACCTATGATGAGAAGTCAATTTGCGCCAGGTCAGTGTTCCGTTCGATATAATGACGCAAAATCCACTTTCACGCGATTTTGCGTTGAAAAGATTTTCAATTGTATTTGAAATTTATTACATATTGCTGAACGACAGGATGCGTTTGGCGTAAGTCCAACGCGCTATTGCAGATGGACGTTTTAAGTGAACTTGCACACACGGCCTGCCACAATAATTAGATCCCGCGAGTGTTTCCCGCTGAATAATCACATCTTTATGTAGTGAATCAACTTTAATACTAAATTAATGCCTCTATTCTTAGTACAGCTGTATCAGGCTTGGGTAGATTACCGAACATCAGCGGACTTAGCTCAGATGTCAAGTTAATATCAAGTTTATACCAGACTTCATTAAAAATTCGAAATATTATAAAGCAAGGATTAACTTCGTTGTTCAAGAGAATACGTAGATGAAATGAAGGTGGATTATAAAAGAATATTTTGTAAAAAGGAAATCTTAAATCATTGAGAAATAATTACATTGTGGGATGTTCAAAGTAAAATACTTGGAGAACATCGCACTCGTTTCTTGATAAAAATGTTCTTTCTTTAATACTCTTAAATACCACTTTCATGAAAGCTTATGGAACTTCAGTAGAAACTTAAATATTAGATTAAGAATTTCACAAAGAGATTTTTACTCAAACCAAGTATTAACTTAAGGGATCAGCAATACTTTTTTTTAAATTTTATTTTTCGCTTTTTAGTTGTTGTTGTCAGAAAATCTAAATATCACTACTTGCTAGGAAAATAACAGAGACAGGAAGTTATTACAACATCATCCACATAGACTAAGTGGGAAAAATACGTATTATTGAAGGTAACTCAAAAGCTACCCAAAATAAAATAAAATAAAATATTTATGAGACCACCGCGCCAAATAATTTTCAAAATTGGTCTACATTTGACTAAAATATCGAAGAACATTTATAAAAAATACAAACAAAAATAGAACGTCCTTTTTAGTAGCTGGTTCAAAAATTGAATCAAAACCTGCTGCCGGCCTACATACATAATGCATTCAATACAATACTTTTGATCCGCCCAGAACAACAGCGGAATACTAAACAATTTGTGAGCAGAAAATATTGCTCGTAAAACATATTGCAGAGTTTATTTCTTAGCAGTTTTGAACTTGCTAGTTCATCCATATTCTAGCACATCTTGGGTATCTTTTGCATCAAAGAAGCTTTTAAACTTCAGTTGAGGTCAGTGAAGCACACTTGACAATCAAGTGTGCGTCACTGAGTACACATTAGGTTAAAAGATTTTCCCGCTTAATCCGAACTCCTCTCTGTTGATGATATGTTTTGTTTCGATTGTTCTATAAAGTGGACTGCAAAAGTGTCCATGATTCTTAGTCCAGGTGATATCATTCTCATCTATCCTTCTCCGCTCTTCTTCGTCTGACGAGTATTGGTGGCCCACAGATATCGGCCCCGACTAATAAGTTGTGGATCGTGAGTTCGAACCCAACCGGGTACTTTCATTTGTGTATTTAATTTCATCACCACTGCTCTCAAAACGGTGAAGGAAAACGTAGTGTGGAAACCGGCATGTTCTAGGCCCAAAAATTCGAAGACATGTGACATCCATCAAACCGCAGTAGGCCGCGTGGTGGAGTACGGCCCAGTCCCCGTAACAGAGAGGTGCCATAACAGTGGGAACTTTATAGTTTGATTATGTTTATGCTGTCTATCCTTTAGTTTATTCATCCTTTTATCTCAAATACAAGTGATGGGCGGCGTCGATCCTTTTACAGAAAAGGTAAGTAACACAGTTAGAAAACGCTGTTGAAAAGACTTCTTTACAGGCTTTCTCGAAATTTTACAGTTTACAAGATTTTTTTAGAACTAATGACATTACTGCATCTAATTGAAACCCTACATGGACTTTTTAATTGCATTCGTTAATCTAGCGAAATAGCCTTTATATCGGTTCATAAAACGATTTACGTATCGGATATTATGCATAAATTTTATTTACATGTACGTCGCTGCTGGTATTAAAAACCAACTGGGAAATGTGGGTCACTGCAGCGCACGCTCTTCGTGAACACACGTTTTTGTGCAGCAGGCCATTGTTGTACAGACGCCAGCACGTCAAGCTATCCCTAACTGTCAATTTTTCTCAATTAAAAATGAACCTTATGTCTTTGTAATAAAGTTGAAATACTATCAAAGAAATTTGACAGATTGTGGTAACTCCTCTGTACTTTTCAGTTTTTATGTTACGTCATGACTGTTTTCTGTTGTGAAAGAAAAATATTGACTCTGTTCTGTGAACTTGATTGATCATTTTGCTTCAGTCTTCCTGTAACTCGGATGTGGTTTTTGGATTGTTAACGTTAAGGAATGAAAATGTCTCATGCTGTGCTCTTGGTCAAACATCTTCTATTCAAGACACTTTTGCTATGAGTTCGGGACAGTGCCAATATTGCAACTGCATCTTTATCTCACTGCCACTAAATACATCTCGATAAAGGTTATGGTTAGGAACTCTACGCGAAAGCTTGGCACTTGGCAAGCCGCTAGCACTAAAGTACAATACTATTATCCACCCATCGGGGCTCTATGATCTTGTATCCACTGCACAAATCGAGCTTCCCCAAACAAAACGCGCGCCAAACCAGGCAAGGTTAACATAAGTGGAGGTCCGGTGAGCGGTGGCCTTTTTGAATAAGTTCCAAGTGGCGCTCGCTGTGAGTGCTGCATTGAAGCGGTGCAGGTGATAAGCAGAGCGACATTACTTGTTTAAACATTCTTCATCAGTGTCAGTTCCATTCCGTCGTGTACAACTCTAATATTTCCTGAATTATGTCTGTTACTAATATGTGTGTCAAATTAAAGTGGAGACAGAGACAAGATCTCCGTCTTGGTAAGGTGGTCTTGGTTAAGAATTGGTTTCACCAATATTTAATTAGCTGTGTCTGGATATTTTATATCCTGCCCACAATTCTGGCCTTCTTCCGTCTTGAGGTCGGAGGAACAGCTTTTCATTAATTCCTCACACAATCCATCCATTTTTTCTTCGGTCTTCCTCTCCATTTTTATCCAGCGACATTCACAATCATCACTAATTTTGATGTAACAAAATTATAACAACGTACAAACGATCCTCTTCCAAGTTTTATGTCACTGGTGCCAATATCAAAGTTTCTCTATTTATCTAATTACTTATATTATTCGCGAGTGTTTTGTGCCTTTCGACAGCGCGCACTTAATAAAGTAATTAAGTACAAACTTTTTATCAAAAAGAATTGAGAAATTCAAAACTTCATACCTACTTATTTCTAAAGTTACTAGGTTTTGCAAACTAAGTACCTAGATACTTCTAGCTACATCAGCGATGTAGTGAACAACGGAGCGCCGTTGTTTGCTTGAAATAAAACACAAAAAGAAATTTAAAAAAAATACTTTAAACAATCTAATATTTAAGAACTTCTCCGACAGAAATAAAACTCGCTTCGCTCTTGCATCCTAGATTTCCTCTTTTTTACTTTTTGATTAAAAGATAACCTTGAATCCTTTCTTATTTAGCTAAGTTATAGTAATTGAAGGGAACGTTTCAATTATTGTTTTATGTAATAAAATACTGTATTATGGTTTGATCGACTTCTCAACGAGATTGCAACGTTTCTACTCGTAATTTGTAAAATGCGAGGACAAAAAATTGTGGAGAACTAGTAGGATTTTTAGAACAAATAGGATGAAAACCCTATCTCACGTCAGCAGCTTTCACAAGGCATTGAGACCCTATTGTTCGCCTGCCCCAGTACCGCATACTGTCCAGCGAGCTTCCGACCAAAGTACTAAACTCTAAACAACTCGTCGGGTCGTAAACTTCAGTTCTACTAGAAAGTTTGTAATCTAATTAAAAACACGATGATTATACGACACTGGCTAACGAACCACGTTATTTTTAATTGCGGTCGAGCCCTATTTACTACAAAGTAGCGTTATGTTTTTTTTTGTTCAAGAGCAGGACTAGGTAGGTTTTTTGAAAATGAACACAGCTGACTATGACAGAAAAGTGCTGATCTACACAATCCGCGCGCGATGAACGGACATCATAAAAGTTAGGAAGTAAGAATAATAAAGAATTTCAATTAGAGCTGGGGAATACGAATAAAAAGCAACTAGCTTCGCTAAAGACGAGGCGATTTGTGAACCAGACCAAACAGCGCCCTGATATTGGTGATCGACATCATAAGTGACAAAGATTTTGTGTACATGCTTCTCATCCCATACCCTCCCAGCTAAAGCAAACTCATCATGAAAACTATGAAACTTTTCGATCGCGGTGGCGTCTTTTTGATTGCCTCATCTATCAAAACTCCTATTTAGAAGTCCATCTATCTAGCTCATCTCAACTATGCTGGGGTCCAGTCTAAATGGACGCAGCTCAATAAATACCACAATTTCACTTATTTACAATTAAATTACTCAACTGAATTAAGAAGTCCAGATATTACGAAATTAAACGTCCCCCCATAACTTGGACCATCCATTACGGTTGCTTTTACACGACGAGTGCAGTTGGCAATTAGTTACAGTGTCTGGCTATGTAGCCAGACACTGTAACTAATTGCCAACTAAAGCAAACACACACAAAACAGACAACAACAACACGCTACATGCTAAAGTATGTACTTTAGCATGTATTTTTAATATTCGCGCAATAAAAACATTGTGCCTACAAAAATGTGATTACTTCCAGCAGTTACAGCACAGTTTTATTGCCCTTTGTACAACACGAAACTGCCATGGCAGAAGTTGCTTGACCATTTTGAAATGTTTAATTAAATGATATCGTCTCTGTAGGGTGTACAGTCACTGTTGTATTTTAGAAACAAGTTCATCTCTAGATTAATATCCTGAATAATAATAATAATAATAATAAAATAGTTTATTTGTTAATCTTAGACATACAACAAATTTGAGATTGGAGCCTCCTTTTAAGCAAAAGATGCCTGTATTAGGAGACTCCTGAATAAGTTTAACATGTTTAGTACGCGGACGGTCTTGACGAAAACGGGCACGTTTGGAATTAAATTCTTATTTCTGGTTACGTAGTCATTTTATATGATACTTCTTAAAAAAAATTCAAGCTATTTTGATCTAGATATGTATGAAATTAGCCGATCATAAATTCCAGGATAGATCAAAACTAACCTAAAAATAATCTCAACGTTATTAAGTCTGCATGCGACAGTTTAGACGGCCCTCAAGAGACCTCTTTGAACCGGCTCAATACAATATTTCAACTAAATATCCAATTTAAGGTATCATAAATGTTTGTAAGCACTAATTAAGGGGTGTACAGACGGTTTAAGCGTCCAATTACGCGTGCACGAGCAAACGCAAACATACGATTACAGGTGTATTAAGAGCTGAATTTCCAATTAAATGATTTTCAGTTATTTCTTCAATCGGTTTTCACACCGAAACAATTTTGAAACTAAGCATTCTTTTTGTGCTCGAAAAGTTCTAAAAGCACAGTGCTTTCATTCTAGCTCATTAAAGTCCACAGCTTAAAGTAGGCACCAGTTAATGGACACTAAAATGATTGTCCGTAACTAAGACATACACATAGTGCGAAACCGGATTCTGTTAGTTTTCCTCTTGTATTAAGCTCTTCATCACCTTTACACCCCTGGGGAGTAATCGAGTGGAAAACATATTCGTAGTCATATTTTACCAGACGGACGGCTTTTTAAATATCATAAAGTAGATACTTTGGTTAAATTAACGACGGTCACTTGTTTACGGCCGACTACGGCCATCTGACAACCAAAGGATCGCCAGTGCAACCGAAGACCGTAGTGCAAAAGGTTAGTGCACTAAAAACAATTTACTTCAGCCCACATTAACATTTGAACCTATGAAATAACAAGGAGCCGATAACATCTACCTTTTTCATTTCATTCTCAAATCCACGCAAAAGTAAATGGGTATACGTGCTCTGAATCCAAATCCTCCACAGTAGATAACGCAATGCACGATACAATCCAGCGCTGAAACGCTGAAGGGATTAGCCAGACAATGCTACTGCGAAACCTTCTTACACGTAACTTGCCAGGCTAATGTGGACTTTATGCCAACAGAGTTAAGGTACCATATATTATCATAACAAGATCGTTTGTTTGTCACAGGCTATTAATGTTACTGTTGGGAACCCGGAGTTATTACTGTTGTTGTGAAGACTGTCGCCAAATGACTGATTACAATTTATTTTAATGACCGCAATTATTTGCTTTGTTGAGTAATTTAATGCATTTTAGAGACTCCGTTTAGTCACATTCAGGAGAAAATGCTGTTTAATTAAAGATATAAACAAGTCCTAAATATAATCCAAAAATAATTCGGGTTGAATCAACGCGTTGTCGTGTACTAACGGGAAAGTTTCAGCCTGCAAAGGAACATCAGCACACTTGCAAAACCTACCTGAGAACTGGGAAACTCCAGACAGCATAGACAGCCCCGAGTGCCGGCTGTGGGAAGGATGGATCATCCCTATGGAATATATCTCCGAATCCTCGAATTGCCACATGATGTACTTTAGAGTTCAATTGACATTAATTATCGAAACCGAATTAACCGCCTTCTCTACAGACACTCTTTGAACAAAGGAAAATCACTACGACTCGAAATTAAATCGAGGTTAAAAAGATTGATAGATAAATATATTTTAATTGATACCGAATGTGTTTTTTATCACAATTTTAATTAAAACGATCATATTAAGCTGATGTGTGGTGATATGCATGGGTACAGCGACGTCCGCACGGCACGATGGGTGCGTCGCGACTGAACCAGCGAGCGGTCTTTGTATTTGTTTGCCGGCGGGGTGGGGGTGGCAGGGTGGCCAATGGGGTGGCGGGTGGCTACGTCACAGCCGCCCCACACGCCCGCGGGATCTCTACAGATACTGCTATAATTTTTCTATCGCGGCGTTCTCGCTTTCATCACCCTAATAGGAATATGATTATAATTTTACCATACAAAGGATAAATGTAATTTTTGTAACAAGAATTTTTGATTGCCAGTAAACGAATTTAGATAAAAGGTTTGTTGAACTTCAACAGAGTTATGAATGTAGTTAGCATATAAGAAGCATTAATTTCAGTTAATGCCTTTGATAATAGAAATTCAGAAACTATTATTACTTGTAATCTCTGAATGGGTTATATTCGGTTCTTAAACCTTATTCCTAATAATTAATATTAGGTAGGTACTGTCTACTGTCGTTTGTTGCCATTTTAGTACATTTGTTTTGCCAATGTAACGGGAAGCTTAAATCTGTCAGTCTAGGGAATGAACAAATAATGAAAACATTTTTATTCTGTTTTATGCCCTACCTTATAAGTATTTTTGTTTAACTAAAAATACTATATTACAATTATTTCTTGTAGTTTTTCTCAGAATTTACAAAACACCCAACAATATGAATCCAAGAGATCTTGGTAGAGAGGTAAGTTGTAGGGTGTTTCTTCCGAAACAGGCTGAATTCAAGGCACATACTTTTCGCTTCGTAATGAATAAACAGGACATAGAGATACAAAAAAAGGTCATCAGCCAGACTTTATATAACCATATAGAATGAGGAGAGGTTTCTGGAAAAATACATTTTTAGAAAGGTTGTGTATCAGCCACAGTACCTTAAAATAAATTCTATAGTATCTCTGATATATTTCTGAGTCTGAGACACTGTCTATGAGGGTGAAACAGTACCCTCCTACAAAGACCTGGATGCAGTACACTATACTGTTGTAAAATAATTATTATGACTACAAAGAGGTGATATGCCTACTACAGTTAACAGCATAATCATAGGAAAACATTTACAAATATGTTCAGTGAACTACTCATGCATAGCATGTCCACTACACACAGCTCTCAAGAAGGACACTAGGGGGATTGAATATCTTAAGTTAGAGAAATCATGTTAACTCTGATCTCTTAACTGCTGCTAATTTTTTATTTGTATTAAAACATGGCACAATAAACATCTCGCCATGGACTGGCATACACATATTTTAAAGAAACCAAGTTACCTATACAGTAAAATTAATATTACATTGCTGTTTCTGATATTTTTATAAAAGCAACTGCCTTGGTTCGTTTTGCCTGGGCATTAAAGCTATCATGAAATTACAGAAGAATCAGCCTGCAAAATCGGTGCAATGAATGAAAATATAAGCGAGTCCTGAAACGCGCACACCACTATTTTCATAACATTTCTACAATTATGATGACACAATTAGAGATATTACAAAGCAGTTCTTACCATATTCTCTGAAGAGCTTCTTAAAATCACTAAGATCGTTTTGATCCAGCCATTCGTCGACCAATGCACTTTCATCGTCAAAAATCTCGGTAAATACAACTCTAACTAAATAGATAAGCGAACACATAAACAATATTGTGCCGCAATAATGTACCCTTTTATACATGTTTATAGTTCTTGGTCATAATGTCATTTTAAGTTATATTTAATTATAAAAATAAACATTACTAAAAATGAGGACGGCCCCACACTTTTGTTTTGATTGTCAACGTCAGTTTTTGAGTTTGACGTTAATCGGATTTATGTTCCGTTCCAAATACAGTAGTTAGTATTTTGAGAATGACATAATTTACGAATAATGGTTAGATGCCTACGTATTACATTCAAAAAGTTAACATTAAATCAAGACAGGAGGTAATTTGATGAAAACATTAGCGAAGTGAATTTGATTCAAATTGAAATAAAACTGTTTTTTACAAGTAAAAGAAAAAAAATTTACTTTGTTACTATGTTATTGTAGTCTTTGCTCAGCTTAGAGCATTTAACCTATGGAGATGGCATAGCTAAGCGTACCCCTCTGCCATGACCGATTGGTCATACGGCCATACATGTTCTATAAAACTAGTTCATTCGCCAACCGCCGCCATTATGTATCGTATTGTGTCGCAAGGAAGTCCTCCTAAGAAATGGTTAATTGGGCAGTATCCTCGTGCAAAAAGCGATCTGCCACTTCAAATTTTCAAAACCATGGTGTTTATTATCACTTGTAAATATAAATTATACATTAAAATATTTTTAATTACGTACAATGTCGAAGTAATCGTTATTGACGTACCGATAGAAAAAATACATTGGTACGTAGGTAGCGCTAAAGTAGTACAGGGGTAGGATTTGCATAGTGCTGGGACAACGCGAATGAATGATTTGCCAATTAAATGATTTTTCAGTCAATAGGTTCAGTAACCAGTTTTTTGTGTATGTATCTGGACAAGTCAGCTTGAAAAAAAAAAAATAACTATAAAATTTTTTTGGAAGTCGATTTAAATTATTTTCATTGTATGTTTAGGATAATAAAAGAATAATAGTTTGTTCGTTTCGTAGTGAGTTTTTGTAGCTCATGCAATTTGAAAAAGAAACAATAATTATAATAGATAGCTAAATATGACGTCGAAATCTAATAATCTACCGCGGACCGCGTAGGTACGCTGTTAAAAAAACGTAGTACAATCGCCAGCACTGCCTCAAATATTCGGAATGTAATATGTACATACGCGGACGATCTCAAATTCTCTAGAGTTTCCAGTCTTGTGACGATACTGAACTTCTTCAAAACGATATCGATGCGTTAAGTAGATGGTGTAACGATCACAAAATGGTACTGAATATCAACAAATGTTACTACGTGAAGTACACACGGAAAAACAAAATAACAGAATTGTATTGCAATTAAATGGCAGAAAATTTTAAACTCATATTAAAAGTATAGGTACTTTGTAAACAAGCTTATAACAAATTAGAGGATTATATAAAGGATAAGGATGCTTGGAAACATACTGGTCCTGCTCCACAGGACAATCTAGTGTCCAGACAAAATCAAACTGGTTGCTTAGTAAATTAGGTAATAAATAATTTATAATGTTGTACCATACTACATATTTTAACATTTTGGAATAACTTTACCTCTCACATTGATTGATTTATTATTATCAACTTTTAGAATGTTTGTAAATATGTGAGCACGTTCAAAAGTGCCTTTCTTGTGCCTATTTGACATAAATGATGTGACTTTAACTTTGACATCATTTAGCTTTGCAACACCGGACTGCAAAACAATAAAACCGACGTGTAAAACTGTCATTCATAACAAAATAATAAAAGTACATCTGATTGATTGTCTTATTCTATTATTTACTAGCTTCCGCCCGTGGCTTCGCCCACAAAATATGCCGACAAATTATACACATAAACCTTCCTCTTGAATCACTCTATCTATTACAAAAACCCGCATCAAAATCCGTTGCGTAGTTTTAAAGATTTAGGCATACATAGGGATATAGGGACAGAGAAAGCGATTTTGTTTTATACTATGTATTGATATTGTCTCCTTTCTAGATTTTTGACACGTGTATATAAATGAAAGCCCGTTTTAAATAATGGGGTATGAATTCCAAATTGCCGACCCTAAATGCAGAATGATATGCAATCAATATAATAATATTGAGAAATAAGAAAAAAAATTTGACTATAAAAATAAATACAATCGTTCTTTTTCTATAGCACTATAAATTGTTTTGTGATTACTGGCGGTAGCCGCCAGTAATCACAAAACATAGTTTCACAGGCACTAATCATTAAACGTATTTTTTCCAAGAAAAGAAAACAGAACTTTTTATTCGTTCATTCATGAAATTAAATACCACTCATTCCTTGTGCCTCAACACTAGTAGTTTGTGTTTGTTGTCGTAGGACAATTGTATAGATACGCAGAAATTTGTCAATGTGTATGTGTTTTTTCACTGTGTGTCTATAATTTCTTTGTGAGCGTTTGTAGCAATAGGAAGCATGTCTCTGTGTGTGGTTGTCAAATTTAAGAAGTGTGCTGTATGTGTTTTCCTCGCCCCCCGCAAAAAGTGGCAGAAAAAGTTGTTCGATGATTCGCCGCTTGCCATCTCCATAGGTTAAATGCTCTAAGTTGCTCAGGGATGAACACGACTGTTTCCAAGGTTTCTTATCTGTGATATTTACTTTACACGGTAGAACCTTAGAGCATTTAACCTATGGAGATGGCAAGCCAGTAATCACAAAACATTTTAAAGGTGCTAAAAAAAAAGAACGATTGTATTTATTTTTATAGTCATTTTTTTTTCTTATTTCTAAATAATATTATATTGATTGCGTATCATTCTGCATTTAGGGTCGGCAATTCGGAATTCATACCCCATTCTTTAAAACGGGCTTTCAATTTATATACACGTGTCAAAAAGTAAGAAAGGGGACAATATCACTACATAGTATTAAACAAGGTCGCTTTCTCTGTCCCTATATCCCTATGTATGCTTAAATCTTTAAAACTACGCAACGGATTTTGATGCGGTTTTTTTATTAGATAGAGTGATTCAAGAGAAAGGTTTATGTGTATAATCATATTTTGCGGGCGAAGCCGCGGGCGGAAGCTAGTAAATAATAGAATAAGACAATCAATCAGATGTACTTTTATTATTTTGTTATGAATGACAGTTTTACACGTCCGTTTTATTGTTTTGCAGTCCGGTGTTGCAAACTTGCAAAGCTGAATGATGTCAAAGTTAAAGTCACATCATTTATGTCAAATAGGCACAAGAAAGGCACTTTTGAATATGCTCACATATTTACAAACATTCTAAAAATTAATAATAATAAATCAATCAATGTGAGAGGTAAAGTTATTCCAAAATGTTAAAATATGTAGTATGGTACAACATTATACATTATTTATTACCTAATTTACTAAGCAACCAGTTTGATTTTGTCTGGACACTAGATTGTCCTGTGGAGCAGGACCAGTATGTTTCCAAGCATCCTTATCCTATAAATAATCTTCTAATTTGTTATAAGCTTGTTTACAAAGTATACTTTTAATATGAGTTTAAAATTTTCTGTCATTTAATTGCAATACAATTCTGTTATTTTGTTTTTCCGTGTGTACTTCACGTAGTAACATTTGTTGATATTTAATACCATTTTGTTATCGTTATAACTCGAAACTCTAGAGAATTTGAGATCGTCCGCGTATGTACATATTACATTCCGAATATTTGAGGCAGTGCTGGCGATTGTACTACGTTTTTTAACAGCGTACCTACACGGTCCGCGGTGGATTATTAGATTTCGACGTCATATTTAGCTATCTATTATAATTATTGATTGTTTTTCAAATTGCATGAGCTACAAAAACTCACTACGAAACGAACAAACAATTATTCTTTTATTATCCTAAACATACAATGAAAATAATTTAAATCGACTTCCAAAGAACTTTTACAGTTATTTTTTTTTAATTTCAAGCTGAACTGGTCAAACATACATACACAAAAAACTGGTTACTGAGCCTATTGACTGAAAAATCATTTAATTGGCAAATCATTCATTCGCGTTGTCCCAGCACTATGCAAATCCTACCCCTGTACTACTTTAGCGCTACCTACGTACCAATGTATTTTTTCTATCGTTACGTCAATAACGATTACTTCGACATTGTACGTAATTAAAAATATTTTAATGTATAATTTATATTTACAAGTGATAGGAAACACCATGGTTTCGAAAATTTGAAGTGGCAGATCGCTTTTTGCACGAGGATACTGCACAATTAACCATTTCTTAGGAGGACTTCCTTGCGACACAATACGATACATAATGGCGGCGGTTGGCGAATGAACTAGTTTTATAGAACGTGTATGGCCGTATGACCAATCGGTCATGGCAGAGGGGTACGCTTAGCTATGCCATCTCCATAGGTTAAATGCTCTAAGGGTAGAACCCATAGGTACATACAACTAGCGCTATAGGTACCTAATACAACAGCAGAGCTTATCATAGGTGCACTTTTTTTTTTTGAGTGCGGGATATCTACAATTGACTCCTCTCCCGCTCTAGGTGGACCGGGAGTGTCAGAATCTTACCAACTAAAACCCATCGATGTTCCTTCCTCAGCCCTGTATGTTCCGGGGTAGCAGTACCTAACCCTTTCGGAAAAACCCGTTGTACATAGGAATATATTAGAGGGCCCTATCTTATTTATTGGGCTTAAGTATGTAGAATCCCTTAACGTATAGGTACTTGGGCAACATATTATGAACGTGAACGAAGCAAAAGGTGTAGGTACCTACGCAAGAGTAACATCAGGTGGCATTATGTGTTTTTGCCTACCCCTACGGGAGAAAAGCGTGAGTTTATGTAGGTAGAAATGATTGGCTGCAAGAGCTTCAGCCTCATTTATCGTGGGGACCGGCAAAGCTTTTATCTATCAGAGTCCTGCTGAGGGTTTAAGTAGGTATGAAGCTATCTAATGGAAATGATAGATAACAGCTTTGCCGGTCGTCTGGTATTTTTTTTTCATACAAAAACTTTTATAAGCGTTTCTGTTTATCACCCTGTAGCTTACCTTAATATCGTTCAGCAAGTGCACTAGCCCCCGTGATATTCTTATGGAAGTTGGGTCCTTTTAGAGAAATCATCTCGTCATCTGCTTAGTATTTCACCAACTTACCAGTATTTTACATAGAGCGACTGCTCATGGCCAGGGTAGTATCACCACCCGCATATTCTCAAGACTGAACGTCCATGCTGGACGACGAATATGGATCCAAGGACACAGTGGTTCACTAGACAACGACCTAAGATCATCGTGCCACTGCTCTTGGGTACCTACGCACTCTAGTAAGGAAACGCACCAAGGACCAACATCACAAACTATGGCCGCATAAAGCTGGGTTCAAGCAAGCACTCCCAAAAATTGATGGCCGCCTCACGAAACAGGTTCGCCGAGTAACTAAACAGCAGCAGCTCTAACTAGCCACGGGTATTTTAATAAACACCTCTTTGTCTTAGGAGTCGCACAGTTCGCTATGCAGGGCCTGCATGAAGGACAAGACAGCAGCTCATACGCTTCTAACCTGTCCGGTGGTTGCCCCATACAGGACTAAGTAGTTCGGTAACCCAGGTAGGTACCTACCCTCCATGAGATTTTCAGGAACACCAGGGCGTTGCTGGCTTTGTGTGCGTTCGCGCAGCGGAATGTTGTTGAATTTAAAGATTTTAATTATGCAGATATTTAGTGTATGACGTCGTATAATTGTGTATGGTAAAAAAAAAATTGTGCATGCAGCCATTGTGGAGAAATTCACCAAAAACTGATTCCGCTGGGCGAACGTTGTCCTGGCGGAACTTTTTTTAATCCATAGACTTTAGAAGAAAAGAGATGTGTCCAAAAATTAGTGTGTATTTGTGTGTAATTGTGTATGTATGAATAAAATTAGTGCATGCATAAACTTCGGAGAAATTCAAGTTTCCGCTACGCGAACGTTTGGCCATTAGCTAGTTTTCATATAAAGCGCTTACATAGAGAGCTGTAGATTTTTACATACGTTGCTTTGAATTTGTTTATATTTGTTTAAAAAACAGATTTAGAAAAAATCGTAGGGCTTAAAAGATAAAAATATAAACGTAAAATACGCTTATTAGGTCTTAGTTCTTAAAGTATGCACTTTGGGGTCTAGATTTTCACGTTTATACAAACCTTGTAAGTGTCTGCAACATGTTGCCAAGTATCAATGATGTTCCGTTAGTAATTAAAGAGTTATAGGACAATTTACCATGAATAGATCACTGTTTACAAAGCAGTCAAATATCACGACGTTCTAAAGGAATTGCATGGTAAAATGTATGCCAATAATTAGTGTATTCATTCAACTATTCACATGCAAAATTTCATGTCATTAAATTCAGTAATTAAAGAAAAACAATTATAATACTGACGAAGCATCGAAAACCTACATAACTCGACCAAGTTCGGATGGCTACAAAAAAGCGGCCGTGCCATATATCTAAGAAACGTTCTTAACCTTCCAATATAGTATTAATTATTAATATGGTACAGTTGCGTACACAAGCGTTAGGAAAAAGTAAAACAATTGCAATTCTTGAATGAAAAATATCAATATTTTTATTATCAATTAAAAAATCGATTCAAGAAGTAGTTTTTTTTTAAGTTATTAGATTGTTTGATCCACTAAAGTTGCAAAGGGGAACGCTCGTGCATGCCTAGTCCATTGGTTAAAATTTAAGCTTATTACACTATTTAACCGTTAAATAGTGTAATAATCTACAATATGATAAATATTTACCTAAACAGTAGTAGGTACTTACATGTGGTAATTATTTAATTTCCCTAAGGGGTCTATAGTTAGAATCCTGATCCGTGAAATCTTACAATAGAAATTAGCTGTATGAATTTTATTTGTCTTAAGTAATATATCTAGATTATATCTCAAGTCTCAAGCGCATACTTAAATAAAGTACCTACGTAAATAGTACCTACTTTCTGTCATAGTCAAATACATTTAAAAAAGTAGGTGTACAAAAATAAATTACCTATAAATTATATCGATACAACAATAATTGTGTTATCGCTTATACCAATTCAATACCGGTATTATACTGAAAATTTTGGGATGTTACCTAAATATATTGCACGGCCGCTTTGTTGTAGCTATCCGAACTTGGTCGGGTTATGTAGGTTTTCGATGCTTCGTCAGTATTATAATTGTTTTTCTTTAATTACTGAATTTAATGACATGAAATTTTGCATGTGAATAGTTGAATGAATACACTAATTATTGGCATACATTTTACCATGCAATTCCTTTAGAACGTCGTGATATTTGACTGATTTGTAAACAGTGATCTATTCATGGTAAATTGTCCTATAACTCTTTAATTACTAACGGAACATCATTGATACTTGGCAACATGTTGCAGACACTTACAAGGTTTGTATAAACGTGAAAATCTAGACCCAAAGTGCATACTTTAAGAACTAAGACCTAATAAGCGTATTTTACGTTTATATTTTTATCTTTAAAGCCCTACGATTTTTCTAAATCTGTTTTTTAAACAAATATAAACAAATTCAAAGCAACGTATGTAAAAATCTACAGCTCTCTATGTAAGCGCTTTATATGAAAACGAGCTAATGGCCAAACGTTCGCGTAGCGGAAACTTGAATTTCTCCGAAGTTTATGCATGCACTAATTTTATTCATACTTACATACACAATTACACACTAATTTTTGGACACATCTCTTTTCTTCTTAAGTCTATGGATTAAAAAAAGTTCCGCCAGGACAACGTTCGCCCAGCGGAATCAGTTTTTGGTGAATTTCTCCACAATGGCTGCATGCACAAATTTTTTTTTACCATACACAATTATACGACGTCATACACTAAATATCTGCATAATTAAAATCTTTAAATTCAACAACATTCCGCTGCGCGAACGCACACGCTGGCTTTCTCTCTAAGGAGCCTAAGTGGATAGAGTGATCGATTTTACGTTACTCAAAAAACGCGCATTGTTGTGGAGTTATCTGACCTCCACAACCCAGTTGCTGAATACGATACCTCTTGCCCTTTAGTCTGACTGCTTGTCAGACTTTCGGACTTCTGACTACCCGTAACGACTGTTAAGATCTACACCAGACTGTCGGCACCAGCCGATTGTTACGTGTTTTCCAAGGCATGGAGGGTTCTCGATTTGTAGGTAACGGATAGTCACCCATGCACGGGCCGACTTTGGCAAGCGTAGCTTAACCTTTGGTCAACCCGTGCGGCTGTTATTATTGAGACACGCTCCTCTTAAGATTTTATAAGGAGAAAAAATATATAAATAAAACAACACATTATGTACCTAACTACTAATTTTAATTTATTTATATAAATTGATTTGTTTTCAATATCACAAGGAGTGCTCGTACAGTCTATGAGCTGCATAAAGCTAGGAGTGTCAGATCACAAATTACGAAAGGGAGCTTAATTCTAAAGTTTAGAGTGAAGGGCCCTGCGCACAATCATGTATTTCTGGACTCATCTTTGGATGCCCAACATGCAAATATCCAGGGAGCTGCTGGATTTCAAACTTTACAAAATGCAAATAAATGAAAGTACCTACATTATACTTAGAACAAAAAAAGAGTAACTAAATATAAAAACAAAAAAAAATGTATGTAGGTACATTTTATTATTTTAAGTCTGTTAGCTTCTTTAATATGTTAATAATTGCAATTTGAAAATGAATACCATAAGTTAGAAAAGGATATTTTGATTTCGGCCAGATGCCATTAAAACAGGAATGCTCAAATATTATAATGTGGCAGAGGGCAAGCTTACACAACATCGTGCGCACCAGGTCTACATAATGTGCAACAAGATGCTTTGAGTAAAAAAATGCGTCCTGCTAAGTCTGCCATGCTTTGCTACACTGCACTGGCCATACACGATGGTCCGTAAGGCGCCTTACATATTGAGAAGGTAAAGGACCATTCCAAACAGATTACGAATCACATGGAGAAATAAAAAGTAAATCTTCATTCTGCAATAATAACACATTTAAATGCTAGTGCCACACTAGCAACAGCTGGGTAAAGCTGAGACAAAATGTGGCATCCCTTAAAATTAAAAGTGCGTATTCTTTGCATCCAATGGCTGGAATGGCCCTCGTCCTTGCCGTAATGCGTCTATTCCTTGATCTTTAGTTTGTCAGCCAGGGAGCATGAGAGTCCGGTGCCATCGGGCTCCACGTTCAACTTGTCAACCTTGCTGTCGACGATGACCATGGAGAAGCGCTTGGAGCGGTATCCTCCAAGGGGAGGAAGGTTGACACCCAGGTCCAAGGCCTTGATGAAGGCGCCAGTAGGGTCGGCCAGCATGCGGATCTGTGGATGAAATTATAACGGTATTTAAAGGATTTGTTTGAAAGTTGTGTAAATAAACATAAGAGTTCAATTGCCAGTTCAGGCAGTGGTATATTTAGGTTTTACCGACTTTTAAAAGAAGAAGGATCGATATTCGCCTGAATGTATTTTTTAAGTTCGATTTTATTCAATTGTGGACAGATTTAAAAAACATCTTATATTTGGTAGTATAACCTTGGTCGGAGGTCCCATATAAATTTTATTTAGTACCCAATTATTGAGTTAGCTTTGATAATGCGTATTTAATACACTTTGTGTATCTTGATGATGTTTTAATACGTCACCCCCTATTACACAAAAAGGAAAACGTATTAAGCTTGTTGTATGCATTTATACCATTGATTGTCATCAATACAAGGAGATTTGTTAAATGATATACGTATCAATTAAGTACACTGCGCTCTGTCACTGCAGGTAGGACACATCTATAATTACTGTGCCTACTGATTAATTAACAATATAATTACACATCTGTGAGACTACATTTTTTTATAACCTGTGAAGGTTATACAGATATTTTAATACGATACCTCTAAATAATAAAGACTTTCAAAACCTTGCACCGTACGTCGCGTACGTAGTAAAGCCACCCGGAATTAGTCAAATCGTATTCCGTTTACGACTGAAAGGGAGGTTAACCCACAGTTATTTAAAAATTAAATTAGTAGCGTGACGAAGTTAAGTTAATTAAGTTTCCGCCTTTCAAAGTGTCACTTTTATACTGTTTTACTAAAAATGTTTGTGACTGGTCGACATTGCGGATCACGCAGTCCAACACGCAGCGCTACAGACTGCCTACTTATTGTGCAAATAGTGCGTCAGAAGCTGTAGGTTCTCTGTATGCCGTAATATTGGAAATAGTAGTTACAGAAGGTAAACAGGTTTGGGATTCGAAATGAGATCCCATCTCATAACATCGAGCTAAATATAACGTAAATGAAGACTAGAGGCAAATTCCTGAAAGCATAGGGAATGCTGCAAGAGACGGAAACCTAAAGAAACAATGATTTAAAAACAATGAAAGCTGGAGCAAGTATCATAATTGTGTTATTATAACTTATAACAACACACTGCAGAGTGCAGCTCGGAGCAGTCTATTACCTATAAGTCCGCACTGTGTTCCGATCGATACAGGCATGAGGCCGTGCCATGCCACACACATTCGGAACGACCGAACGACAATAGCTCGACGACGGAGCTGAAAGCTTTAGTCCTATTAAAATTTATTTATTATTACTGATTTTACTGTTAATATAAATACAAAGTAGGTAAATATTCAGGGAATGTGGACTGACTAAAGATATAAATCTCAAATAGAAGATTTTATCGTTAACCCGTTCTACAAGCCTAACTTTTACGCCAACGTAAAGTTATAAAATCTTTCGTAGGTACTATGAAGATCCGGGATCCGGGATCTCCAATATTGAGCACTAGAGGAGGACTGCTAGCATTATTAGTTTAAAGATACAACCATACCGTAGCGCGCCTACTAACAAAGTTCATTTTCATTTCTTTCTTATAAACCTATCAAACTATTCAAATAATTTTGAAAGCTGAATGAATGCAAGCAATAATTTTCTAACTAACCAGCTACAAGCAACATAAGGTTGCATCAAGGCTCTACAGCAGTTTCTTGTGGCTCAAACTCCATAGTGAATTCACTACAAATTTATAATAACACACCGGTGACGCGGCACAGGGTAGCAGTTGGCAGACGGAGAAATGCCACCGGAAGCTAGCAGCTTATTATAACAAAAAAATATGTATGAGGCGATAGCATCGCTTTCGCTATGCAGCACCGGAAAAAGGAAACTCAGTAATTCAATTCAATTTATTCATAAACAATTCACATTGTGTTCGAATATTACAATATAACAGTAGAAAATAAAAAAAAAAATTGATGCAAATAAATAAAAATCAAAAAACATGCATATAAATTAAAAAGTTGAAATAATTAATTAAATGAAATGATAATACAATTGAAACTTAAATAATAAACCACATGTCAATAAAGTTATTACAAGAAAAAAAATACGAAATACATTAATAAAAACTAAAGTCAAATTTTAATGTCAAACGGAAAAAGAAAAAATACAGCAACAAGGTTGCTGTTGTAGGTACCTATAAATCATCCACTGAGTAGAGACATTTTTCTAACAAGAATGCCCTGAGCCTTGCTTTGAATGAGCCTGTGTAGAGTGTGTTTTTTAAATCAACCGGTAATTTATTAAACAATTTAACTGCCTGGTACTGTGGACTGTGTTTAATAATTTCGAAAGCTGGGACGATTTTGTTCCCAAGGTCCTTCCTACGCGTGTTTTCCCTGACCAGCCTGCCCTCATCTGTTTCGTAGTCAAATATATATTTTTTAAACGTATTTAATAATACTACTACGTAAAGACTGGGCACTGTGAGAATGCCAAGTTCTTTAAAATATGGTCGACAAGTGTCTCGTTGAGAAATTCGGACAATAGTTCGGATCGCTCTTTTTTGGAGAACGAATGCCCTGTGCCAGTTGTAATGGTAGCTGTTTCCCCAAAACTGTATGCTATACCTCAGTTTGGACTCAACTAGCGCATAGTATACCATTATTAAATGTTTTGTGCTTACTTCATCCCTAAGGGTTCTTAAAGCATAGCAAGCAGATGATATCGATGAATCCAATGCAGCTAATTCCTTCTTCCAATTTAAGAATTCGTCAATATAAATACCTAAAAATTTTACTTCCTTGACAAGCTCAATTTTAACTTTATTTAGTTCAATATCCATAGAGTCTTTGTTACGCGCAGTAGTTTTAAATAAGATAATATTGGTTTTAGTCGTATTTATAACAAGCCTATTCGCACCGAACCACGAATTAAAAGCCCTCAGTGCTGCATTCACTTTAGCAGTTAGGTCTTGGATATCGTTAGCTGCAATTATAGCATTTGTGTCATCCGCAAAGACTACAAGTTGAATGTCCGGTAAAAGTTTGTGTATGAAATTGATTAGGTCATTAGTGAATAATATATACAATAGAGGACCCAAAATTGATCCTTGGGGCACACCGGCTATAATGTCTATAATAGATGACCTGTGTCTGCTTTTATACCCGTCTGGTTTTGTAGAGTCAAGTTCGACAAACATCTTTCTATTATTTAGATATGAAGAGAAGAGTTGTAATGCTTTTCCTCTTACGCCATAGTGTTCCATTTTAGTGATAAGTAGTTTATGGTCAATGGTATCAAAAGCTGCGCTTAAATCCAAGTAAATACCAGCTACTCTCATTTTACAATTTAATTTATTAACGACATCATTAAGTAACGTGTAAATAGCATCTGCGGTACCAACATTCTTCTGGTATCCGAACTGTCTTGGATTCAATAATTTATTTACATAAATATGTCTACTTAAGCGATCTTTTAACAATCTTTCAAAAATTTTTGCTAAAGTAGGCAATAAAGAAATGGGTCTATAGTTCATTGGATCATTTTTTGTGCCCTTTTTATGAATTGGGGTGATCTTTGCAATTTTTAGCTGCTCCGGGAAAATGCCTTCTACAATGCACTTATTATAAAAACTCGAGAGAGGCTCAGATAAAATTAGTAAATTGTCTTTAATCACTGTGATTGGGAGTTCATCATAGCCACAAGATTTCTTATTTTGCATACTGCTCACGATTTTGAAAATTTCGTTAGGAGTAGTAAGCGACACAACCATATCGTTGTCCACCCTATCAGTACTTTGCTTAAGGAGAGCGACGGCATCTTGATCGCTGTTACCAGGCAATATGTACTTGTGTTCGAATTGCTTGGCTAGAATTTCAACTACTTCCCCGGGGTTATCTTTTATTTCATTATTAATTTTTAGTCGAATGTCCGTTCGTAATGCTTTAACCCTATTAGTTGTCTTATTTATTACTTTCCAAATTTCCCTACTTGAGTTCTTTGATTGATTAATTTTTGCACTAACTGTAAGTTTTTTAGCATTCGAGATTACCCTTCTATAAATCCTAACATAGTTATTCTTGTAGTTGAGAACACTAGCGTCAAGTTGATTTCTACAAGAGCATAAGAGTCGTTTCATTTTACTCGAGGTTTTAACGCCCCTTGTGACCCACTTCAATTGAAAATGACATCTTAATTTCAATTTTACTTCACGTTTTCGGAAACTGTACTGAAATACTTTGCTAAAAGTCTTCAAAAATGTGTTGATTCCCATAGCACTCCAATTATGCTCCAGTAATCGTTTTCCAAAAATAACACCGTTCTTATAATTAAAAACTCTCCTATTTATAGTTACATGGGTGCAATTAATAAAGTTATCATTAACATTTTCCAAAACGAAATCACCCAGTAGAGCCCCGTGACCATCAGCCAACCCATTGTGGTCCACTACACATCCCTCTACACAGTCATCAGGCAAGTTAGTCAAGATGTTATCTATGCAGGAATAAGAGTTATTACGTACAAAAGTATGAGTACTAATGAGATATCTAAAGTTATAACATGTCAACAGGCTCATAAACTCAGTTCGTTTTTTGCTCTCTGTGAGAATATCAATATTAAAATCTCCACAAATTACACACTTCTTGTTAAATAAATGCTCCAGCAGTTTTTCCAGGCTTTTCATAAAATTATCAAAGTTCTTATCATTAGGATTACGATAGCAACAACACAGATAGAGGCCTGAGTTAATATCTTTAATACAACAAATTTCAAAGCTCTCTACTCTATACTATATTTATTTATTACATCTACAACTTCAACTTTTTTGTCTGTGTGTGCTAAGATTAAGGTTCCCCCTCTTATCTTTTTTTTTCTAGTATTGTAAGATGCAAGATTGTAATTTTCTAGATTAAAAAGTTGTACAGTTTTATCGTTCAAGAAATGTTCACTTAAGCATACATAGTCTACCCTTCTATCCAGCGTTTCCAAGTAAATGGATAATTCATTTTTTTTATTGCTAATTCCGCACACATTCTGATGACAAATACACATATTAAATGGAAGTTTTATTGAGACTGAATTTAAACTATCACACGATGCAATAATAGTATCTACATTACTCACGAAAAAGCTCTGATGGTTGTGACTGCTGTGTCTGTGGTATGGCTTCATCAGTTTGCGACACGGAATTTACAAATTTAGTTTGTGTTGTAAGGATAGTGTTATCAATCAGTGGGTTATCAGAAACAGTTTGGGTACTAGCATCTTTAAAATACTTAAATCTACCTTGTCTTTCATAATCTGTATTTTTTGTCACATAGTTTTGGTAATTAATTTTGTAATTTTTACGCAAAATTTCTCTATGAATTAGTCTACATGCTTGCAATTTGTTTAGATTTTTTGGTTTTCTGTCATAATAATTGACATCTAAAGAAATGAACATTGAATTTTCACAGTTATTACAAACAAGTTTTACAGAGTTGTTTAATGCATTTGTGTTCACGAAATCATTATTATAAATTTTACCCACCAGTACATTTGTGGATTTTAATTGGCATAAGGTGTAGTGCAAGTATGTTTGTACTAACATCGGATTTTTATCATTACAACCTGCCAGTATCAATACAAAATCAGAATTGGTATAGTTAATGCACATAGAAACACAAGACTTCAGAACTTCATCCACTGTAGCATAAGGTTTTATAAATGAAGCAACGGAAAAAGAGTCTCCCAAGTAATTCTGAAGTATTTGCCTTACACCATAACCTGTTTGGTCTGCAAAAATCAATACTCTGTGCTTCCCTTTGCTGATGTTCGCACTATTCTCTTGTACCGTATCAACGTCATTGTTTGCAGACACTTGGCGCTGGGTTTCGTTTTTAGGTGGCTCAATAACGGCTTCAGCCTTGGAGAAGTTTTCGATACCGTTACCTTGTTTAGGGCTCATAGTTGGTGTGAAAAAATCATCGCTATGAGTATTTTTGCTCATTGTGGTAGCACAGGCGTTGGGTGAAAAAACTAAATCCCCACCAGATTCATTCTCGGCCAATGTAGATGCCTCCGTTAATATCGTAGCAACGGCTCTTTCTTCCACAGTCAGTTTTACATGGGACTTGTCGATTGATTTTGTGACAGGAGAATCTCTTAATTTTAGCGGTGTAGAGAAACTGTCGCTGTGCAAGCTAGTTCGGAAACGTCTCGGTGTCGTGCATTTTCTGTCTGATAAGGTTACTTTTTTATAAGCATCTATAGTTGTTAGGGAGTTCCCTAGATCCATCTTCAATCTAAAATTTTCGCTGTTCAAGTTCTCAATCTCCAAGTGCGCACTGTGTAATTCTGCTGTCAGCCTTTTGATGACTTCGTTGAGGTTCATAATCGTATCACTATCATTTAATGATGTATTCGGCACGCTCATCATTGTGGTATCCAGCAATGCTGAATTATTATAGTAGAGATTGTCAAGTGAACTAGACTTCGGTGGTTTTCTAAAAGTTATGTTTTCGGAATCCATAATTATTGGTTTATTGTACTCTTTAGCCGCAAAAAAACCAATAAAAATATAAAAATGTATACTGCAGCAATAAAAAAGCAAAACGAAAACAGCCAGCTATCTGTGTCAGGCAGGGCAAAACCGAAACAACAAAAACAAAGAAAAGCAAAAAGCAGCAAAAATTAACACCTCGAATTCGAACTTGCTTCTCGCCGTAAGGTTAGGTAGTTGCTTATGCCTCTACGCCACACTGACCGGTACACGTAGACGTGAAATATCTCTTCTGTTAGTTGTATCCCAATTGGCTGTTTCCGAAATGTGTGCGTTTCGTGACCATATAAGGTAATCCGCCGCTCGGCCGCGCAAGTATGAGGATGAGTCACTGATTTTGTTCACAACACAGTTCTTTGTTTGGTTTTTTTCGCCAGGTTTTTTGCTATTTGTTCACACACTGCTTAGTAATTGATAATTTTGATTTGTAGGTTTCATCACTTATACTATTACGCTTTGTTTGGTATAACTTAAGTCCAAAATAGTTAACTTTTCTTATTTAATTGAATTAAATAACACGGAGCTGCCATTAGCTGCTTGCGCTCGGAGCGGTCGCGGTCATGATGCTGTACAGTACAAAACCTTCGGAGTCGGGTGTTACACGTCAAGTTTAATTTAAAGCTGGAATAAAGCGAAATAAATAAAAGGATTGAAAGACGGGCTTTTGTAGGTAATAAAGCAAGGGCCCAACAAAAAGGGACCGTAATTCCGTGACATTGAAATTCCAAAGTCAACCGTTTTATAATAAAGCCGGGTTTCTGTACTGGCTGCCGTCGAAATGTGTGAAAAGCCTTTGATATCACAAATTAGCGAGTCACCCTGTGGGCTACGGGGTACTTTTACCACATGTTAATCTGATCTTTCACACTTTGCTCGTAAAACGTTGCCTGGTAAGGTTGGTTTTGGTTTGCCGTGTAAGGTTTTATAAAATTAATGCAGTTAACCTGCTGCGGCTGAGAGTTTAAAGTAAATTCTGATTCGGAAATACTAATTATTGTGAATGTTTATTATTTTATGTACTATTTTACCTGTGTGCCAATATATGTGGATGATCTATAATTTTCTGTAGAAGTTGAGAGCCGAGAGTTACAAAAGCAGTATTTTTGAGTTTATTATGTAGGTATTGTTTGTAGGGACCTACGTGCCAAATAAACATTTTTATTTTTTTATCAACTTTTGGAATTTATTTCGTATCACACCCTTGATGACACCAATATGAAAGTGAAACGACGGCAAAAATATCCTCATCATCCTAGGTTCAAAACTTCATCCAGGTGTCAACTGTAATCTCAGTAGTCTACATAATAAATTAAAAGCCAATAATAATAAATTGTTAACGATTTCATACTAAATAACTCGTCATCATTATACAGCAACAATAGAATCAAGGTTATCGGTAGCTATAGTTAACTATCGGCAGGTATAACCTAGACATACCTACTTGACTAAACAAAATCATGTCCAGGCAATATACAGTCTAACTACCAGATTCAATACTTTATATGCTTCTTTTATCAGTTGATTAACGAAGTGGAGATACTGTTGAAGACTGTCGCCTAAGCAGAGGAGCGTACTACTTTACTTCCAATATCTAGACCGTTGATGCAAAGCAAAGTGCAAAGGAGGCCGCCTAATATATGACTGTTAAATACTAACTAACTAACCAAAATGACTTTTCTTCAACTAAGCCAATACCGCAGAGCCGCGGCTCTATTCTAAATTAACTTCCACCTTCAGCTATCATATCAGACACGCAATGCGAAACTACATGCGAATAAAATCAATAATCATAAATTGTCGATAAAATATTTCTAGGTAGTTGTAGGTATCCAGGTACCTAAGCAAGTATTTCTTTGTCGTCGCTTCAGGACCGATAGGCTTGCTACAGATACCTAATAATTATTAAACAGGCCGCCTTTGGTCACCCAGTCCTAACGCGTGCATGTGTGCTTATTAAGTAGCAGTGCCCTGAAAGCACTCTTACGCGCTTGCACTTATGTATAGTCGGTTCCTGCTTAGCGCCAAAGCATCAAAAGACGCCTTCTTGCGTTTTGGAATCCAGGCCTGAATGGTTTTGTAGAGCCAGTAGGTCTTCAGGATGAGCTTGGCATATCGTTAGTAAGTTCCCGTGGGATAATTTCCGAGCTCCATGCGGGCGAAACCGCGGGTTTAAGCTAGTATTCTATTAAAGTGTAAAACGTACATCAACTTGAATAATTTAGTAATCAAAAGGCCGGAGGTCGCGGCAAGTGCGGCGTATTGATTTCGTAATGAGTTCTGTCGCCGGCCCGAGCCGACCTCTCTTACCGGCCATTATAACTAAACATCTACATTTTTTTGCCATTTTCCCGGCCATTAGGTTTATTGACAAATTGAGTGTAAACAGTTAACTGTTCGCGCGGTCGTTCAATTAGATTCTCTCCCGTTTGGGCGGGTATTCAAGGTAATGTTGGGCGATGTCAGCATCGTTGGTCACTTTTGAAATTGTAATCATGGAGCAGGAATGGGCAATTTTCCAGCTATGATGGCCAGCCTTTTTGCGTAATGGGGAATGTGGTCATTATCAGATTCGCGATCCAATGATCACGAGAAATTATGACTGCTTTATTTGTCTGGTTGTACAGGAAGAGAATGTTAACTGATTCGACTTTGATTAGTTTCGTGCGATAAAAGCTACCAACTTCAGAAGTACTGAATAAGAATATTTGCCTTTTATTTACTTAAACCAAAGGCAATTATGCACGGTGAAATATTATTAAGTGTTTTGATGAATCAAAATAACTTACAAGCTGTTGTAAGGTAGTAATTGGTAGTGTGTTTAACAAACCTATTTATACCAAGCAAACCATGGCCACACTGAGTCACACTGCAAATATCGCCAAGTCATTCGTCAGGTTATGTTTTAAAAATAATTTGAAGTTTTTTTAATGTACTACACATTAAAAAAAACTTCAAATTATTTTTTCATTAATTCATCATCATTCATTTCAGCAACAAAAATCACCTTTCCTTTAAAATAGCGAGGTGTTAATGTTTTCATCCTTCCGCAGCGGCCCCTCTCTTATAATGTGCGCTTTTATTATTTCTAACGTGATAAAAACGCAAAACGGGTAGTCTTTACGTAAATTTTAAAACACGAAGTCGCTTTTGAAACCTATTATTTAAGTAACCGCGTTGTTTTTCTAAACTTCACCACGAGTTTCGATGCGGTCTACACTATCTTTTAGACAAGGTTTAAGTACTTAATACCTACCATTTATATTAAACTTACATAATTATATTATAGAAATATCGATAAGTCGTAAAAACCTGCGCATAGCAGGCGCGTGTCGCTAGTCTACTCTAAAGTGCTACCTTGAGAAAGCATGCAAGCCCTGACCTTGTTGGATTACTAAATAGTCATTTTCATCATTGACATAATGGCCTCAATACAATAATCAGGTTTTAATTTTCAGTTACCTACTTCGTTTTAATGATGTTGTTGATAAGCCACAGACTGAATTTTTGTAAGGCAAAATATATTTGATGAAGATTTCATTTAGTATCATATTGGCTGATATCCAAAGACTGTCTCAAGTTACCACTTGACTTGGAGTAGATGCTTCACTTTAAGTTGGCAGAATAGACCCTTGATGATGAAATACAGAGTACTCTCATAGAATGAGTATTATATCTACATAGATGACAAGTGAGTTGACCTCGAAAATGTTTACAGAGATTTTTTGTGACCAAAGTCACTGGTGTGTAAAATAAGAATTATTAGTTCATCATTATTAGCACTAAGTAGATTATTTCTATGATACTGTCTCACTTCTTTTGCACTATGTTTTTTAGAATTTAATATGATGAAATAACAGAACCTGTTTAGTATGATTTTAAACTTTGAATATTAAAACAGTATACATGATAAATGTATCTATGTACTACACAATAACGACCTACCTTCATACATTTATAAATAATTTCACTATCTTCAAACAGTTACTGTTAGCACCTACTTGACCCCTGACATTATGTTTGCAATTATATAAGTAAGAGATAAATAATGTACTCCATATTCAATATAAAGTTGAATGACAACTCACTGTTTTGTTCCGAATAATAGATCATAATTATTTATAAAAAAAAAAGAAAAAGTTTATTTTTAAAGTGAAACTTTGCAGGTACTTTTTAAAATTCGGATTAAGTACCACTTAAGATATTTTTATCCCAGTAGCGAATTCCTGTAGAATAATTTAAGGCATCCACGGTTGCTAAGTCACTGACAAGTCTTGTTTAGTTTGTTATAAATCCCATATTCCCAAGCTGAAAGTGGATAAGTTCAACTTGCTGCTAAGGAGGTAGCAGAACACACATAAACATTTCAGATACCTGATGCTTATATCAGAAAATGACAGCCATGACAAATACAAACTAGAAAGTTTAGAAACAAACAAAAATAACAAAAAAAATTCATACCTTTCCCTTGGTGTTGTGCTGAGCCCCCCAGGCCGCCATCACATAAGGATCGTTGACGGACACGCACACGATCTCGCCCACACCCTCGCTTTTCAGCTTCTCAGCACTCTCCACGTACCCAGGCAGGTGAGTCTTCGAGCACCCAGGAGTAAAAGCCCCAGGAACCGCGAACAAAACTACTGTCTTTCCCGCCGTCAAATCACTAATATTAACTTTGTTAGCCGGAGAATCTTCAAACAAATCAGTCGCCGGCAGAGCATCACCAACCTAAGGACACAAGAAGACATCACTCACATAAGCCGGCTATTATATAATTTCAAAACATATCCGATAAACTAATTACCTTTATGGGCGCCATGGCTAAATGCGAAGTGTGTAGCGCTCGACCGACCGCTCGCCTTGACGCTGAAGTTATACGAATAATTGACGACCCGGTGGGAAACATTTGTAGTGGGTTTAGTGGGAGTGGGCTATGTATTTTTTATCTTTGTTTTATCGATCCTTTCAGTCAACAGATGATAAAATACCCTGACCTCTGCGCGAACGCGAATGTGACTTTGACAGTTTTTTTTCGTTCGTATTAGCTACAATCTTTTTTATTTTTTATTGTTGAACAATAAGTATGATTGAAGTTGACAAATTCTACAATAACTCACTATTTTGTTCCAAATATATTTATTAGAACACCATCAATAAAAAAACTTGGTTTCCGAACGTTTGTCGACTTGTCGTACGAAGTCTGTTTTGTCTTTGATTCGACGTAGACAGGTAAATGTTGCCAGCAGAAATCAGTTGCAGAAGGTGAAGGAAAATTAATGAGTCGATGAAAACAGTGGACTTCATTGGTTTCTTCAAATAATTTTGTATTCTGAGAATTTCTAAGGACAGTATTCCAGATTTTCTTAACAACAAGAAACATCAAACACTATGCCTGACACGTCATCGATGTGTATTATTCTAATGACGTTTGAGAAACTCAATGACTCTGTTATGAACAAACAGGGAACAGTTAGTTATGACATAGCAACATTAGTTGTTTATGGTTCGCTTTCAGTCAAGCATTCCTTCGACTTTTGCTTGTTTGTTAATTATTTGAGTTTTTTAGGTCGTTTTCCACGTTTTTAGATATGACAGTGTGTGATATAAGTGTTACGATAGAGTGGTGCTGATATTAATAAGATTACTACCGGTCTATCAACATGGATACCCCAACAATGGACACTATTTACCAGGCCATAAGCACCTTATATGATAACCCCAACGCGAGCGAAAAAGAAAAGGCCTCGCTATGGCTTGGAGATATGCAAAAATCCGTACGTATTCCATTGAATTACATTAACATCCTAATGATGAAACTAAATTCTGTTGTTAAAAACTATAACCTTCTTTACAGATTCATTCGTGGAAGATAGCCGACGAACTTTTACAGCAGAAGAAAGACATGAACTCATGCTACTTCGCTGCTCAAACGATGAGGTCGAAAGTGCAGCATAGCCTGTCCGAGCTGCCTGCCGAGGCCCTTGTATCACTCAGAGATTCTTTAGTGGCACACTTAGAGCGTACCTCCCCAGAGACAAGTGCCTCAGTGCTCACACAACTGTCCCTAGCACTGGCCGACCTAGCCCTACAAATGCCTGCGTGGCAGAACTGTATTGGTGATCTTATTAAATCATTTTCGAACAAAAATGATTTTGCCCTTCTAGAAATATTAACTGTGTTGCCTCAGGAAATAGATTCGTCTAGCTTAAAACTTGGTGAAAATAGGAGGGAAGACATAAAGTCTGAGTTAAGGTCAAATGCTCATATAGTAACTTTGTTCCTAAAAGAAAGTATCACTAATTCTCAAAATTCACATGTTGCATTAAAAATTATAAAATGTATGACATCTTGGATACAGGTCAGAGCTATAAATATACAGGAAGTCCCTCAGAATGCTGTCATAGGGTTCAGTTTACAGGTGTTAAGGGATCATAATTCAATAAATACACTACATGATGCTGCATCTGATTGTATTACTGCATTGTTGCACTGTTTAGAAGAAAATAATAATAATGACAATATAGAGCAACTGTTATTTGAGAGTGTGTCAGCTTTGGAGGAGAGCTACCACATGGCGGTGGCCCATGAGGAAGATGAGAAGGCTACGAATTATGCAAGAGTGTTCACAGAGTTAGCTGAGACTTTTCTAGAGAAGATTATTGTGTCTATGTCTGGAGGAACTTCTCACTTTGCTGTGAGGTCTTTGGAACTGGCACTGGTGTGCGTTGGACATCATGACTATGAGGTAAGCAGATCACCGTAACAAATAATAACTTAACAGGATAGGTCTACAAATTATATATCTAATCAATTGTTCTCAGTATAAATGATGTCATTATCTAATATTGTATGCCTTATGAGTAAAACTAAACTGCCATTTTCTTTGTTTGAGATTTAATGCATTTTATTATGAAATTTAAGTTCATCTTAAGTAAGCTAGCTATTATATGCACATGTATAAAAACAACTATCTACAACTAATTAGGTAATTACCACTGTATTATGTATGCTGAGTAGTAATAATAAATAATGGGAGTTTTCGTTAAAAAAAAAAGTTATTAGTAATTTGTCTATAGGCATTAGTAATAACTTGGCTAATGACTGGCAGATAACTGTAAAAGTCTATGAATCATCCCATTGTGGGATTGGTTATTATTTGTGTGAATATATAGGTTCACCCTTAGTATGTTATTTCAGTGTTTTCTGCTACTTATTTGCATAAAATAATAATGAGCTTGTGCATATATTTAAAAAAAACTTTTATTGTTGTCACTGTCATTACAATTTGAAGGGGAAAATTTTACAACACCTATATTTTGGGTAGGATAATACTTTCAGATCATCTAACTTACATATTATGTGGCTTTATTCTCTGCATTGTTATTGCATGCACTAATTATCAAACAAATAGATTAGAATACATAATTTCTCTTAAATTGAAAACAATATAAATTGAAAAGTAATATGGGTACCTGTCTAAATAAAGGTGATATAACACTTGATTATTTGTTTCGTTTGCATTCAAATACTTATGTCAATAACTTCAGCTGAAATCGGGCAGAAGCCTGGTCTATGATGCGGGATGGATAGTCCATCACAACAACACTACTGTAGACTAAATCGAATTTGGATGTACTACCAATTTTATTAATCAATATTTTACTGTATTTAGTTCCTTTCGAAGTGTTGACGCTACGCTATTGTCGCTTATTGTATCGGAACTTACTACTCTGTCAAGAAAGTACCGGGAAAAGATCAATAATACACAAAATGTTTTGTTATTCATCCAAATTTATTTTATCACCTTCAAAGTATGCTCCCTTAGAAACGATACACTTGCGCCAACGAATAATCCATTCATCAAAACATTTTTTAAACGCTGCTTCCGGAATTGAGTTCAGTTCTCGCCGCGAATTCTCCTTTATGTCTTCTATCGATTGAAAACGGGTGCCACGAAGTGGTAATTTGAGTTTAGGAAAAAGAAAAAAGTCAGCAGGAGCCATATCTGGTGAATATGGTGGTTGCTGGTTGGTATTTGTTGAGTGTTTGGTCAAAAATTCGTTCACAATGATAGCCTTGTGCGAAGGCGCATTGTCGTGGTGCAAAATCCAAGAATTTTCTTTCCACAAATCTGGCCTTTTTCGTCTAATTTGCTCTCTTAAACGCCGCATAACGCTCAAATAATATTCTTTATTTACCGTTAGACCTTCAGGTAAGAATTCAGAGTGCACAACACCGCGATAGTCAAAGAAAACAGTCAACATGACTTTGACTTTTGATCGACTTTGGCGTGGTTTTTTCGGTTTCGGTTCAGTTGGAAGGCGCCACTCCGAAGCTTGTTGACTAGTTTGCATGTCAAACTCGTAAACCCACGTCTCGTCACCAGTAACAATGCGTTTCATGAATGTTGGGTCCGAACTGACTCGTTCTAGCATGTCCTCAGCGACTTTCAAGCGATTGAGTTTTTGGAGAAAATTCAGATCTTTTGGGACTAGCCGAGCAGCAACATGTTTCATACCCAAATGATTAGTTAAAATGGTACGGATCGACTCGTGAGATACAGAAAGTTCGGCGGCTATCTCTCTCAGAGTTGAATGGGGATTTTCAGTCACTATTTTCTTCACTTTTGCGATGTTAACTTCAGTTGCAGACGTTGACGGCCTACCAGAGCGAGGCAAATCTTCCATCACATCTCGACCGCTTTTGAATGCTTTGAACCACTCATAAGCACGAGTTTTTGATAAAGTCGATTCACCGTAAGCCTTCTGTAACATTTTCAGTGACTCCGAACACGAAATTCCATTGGCGATGCAAAATTTAAGACAAACTCTTTGTTCGATATTTTTGTCCATTATGAAATTCGCAATACACACTATATATGATATTACTAAAACCAGCACTGTATTTAATATAAATAACAGATGCAACTCAAACTCCGCGCCAAAATGGAAAACAGTTGTTGCCAATCTAACAACTACAAAAAAAACAAAAATTTGAATTTGGAACCATAAACAAATCATCCATTCCCGATACTTTTTTGGCTGAATGTATATCTCGCTGACGCATCGTCACTTTCAATGAACACCTACACACTCCACTAATCTGTAACTAAACTTACAAATCCTCCTTGACCAGGTAGCAGAGATAACTTTCAACTTGTGGTACCGGCTATCAGAAGAAGTCTACCAACGTGACTACCAGCCTCTGACGGACTCCTTCAAGCCCCACATAGAGCGACTAATCGAGGCTCTGGCCCGGCACTGCCAGTGCGAACCTGACCATACTTCTCTGCCTGAGGAAGGGGATGAGTTCTATGTAAGTGTTAAAGATTATAACAAGTCAACTTGAGTAGTCCATTTGTTACCTATTCAGTTCAGTCATTAACAATTAAAATTGTTTGAAATAACACTAAATTGAAAAACAATGTGTCTCTCTTTCATCAAAACCAATAATTTCTTTCTTTTTCGTGTGGTTAATGACTAACCAGGAGTTTTCATGCTGTCCATAGGCTTCTGTCTTCAAAACCAATATTATTAGTCCATGTCAACTCTCTAACATTAAGAATACAATATTTCTTACGGCTACATGTAAGATATACCTCCTACCTGTCTACGGCCAACATAGTTTTTGTTATTAATAAAATAAACCCACACTGTATTCACTAACTCATTAAATGACGTCGTTCCCAACTTTCAGGAGTTCCGCAGCAAGGTGATGGGTCTGATTAAGGATGTGGTGTTCATCGTGGGCTCCAGCTCGGTTTTCCGCCAGATGTTCGCCGTGCTGCATGCTGACATCAGCTGGGAGCAGACGGAGGCTGCGCTGTTCGTCATGCAAGCTGTGGCTAAGAATATTTTGCCGTGAGTGGAGCATCACAGCTAGCTGATAAAAGTTTAAATGAAATTCGCCATTGTTTACCATTTAAGTAAAACAGGCCAAAATTGTATGTCCCTTGACATTGTAAGTTCGAAATCTGGCCTTTTATCTCATTCTAAATATTTAGTCTAAATGACCCTTATCTCTTAATCCATGTAATCGAAATAAGATGGTAACCAATAGGTGATCCTGCTGTAAGGGTGCGTTGCACCAGAGATGTACGAGGATTCGTAGTGACGGATGTGCGTAAAACTAACCAATAGCAACACTAACTTAGCTCGAGCTATGAGAATGAAGCAATCTTATTGGTAGCCTTTTTCTTCTGGTAGATACGCAGCCTAAAAAACTAGAACATGTTTTAATCTCACGTCATTTAAAACCAAATTAATCCTAGAACCCGCATTCCTGATCTTTTTAGGAATTAGCATAAGCCATTAGCAGATTTGATGTTACTGATAAGTAAATAGTTTTAATAAAGTACATTTATTAATTTAAAAATTGTGCGAGGACAAGTGATAGAAGTGTTAAAAAAACAAACAAATGACTGTGTTCTGTGCGATATTGTGTAATTTCAAACTTTTGATTGTTTCGTATTTATTTACTTACATCAAATTTTCGTCCACAGTGAAGAATACGAATTCGTCCCTAAAGTGGTGGAAGCTATTTTATCCATGCCTGAAGGCGCTCACCTTGCTGTAAGGAAGACTTGCATCCTGTTACTAGGCGAACTGTGCGAGTGGATCGAACGGCATTCGGAGTGCCTGGAGCCCTGCCTGCAGTTCCTCATTAGAGCCTTGCATGACAAACAGCTGGCGTATGCCGCGGCTACGGCTCTACAGGTTGGTAATGCAGTGTCGCGGAGTAACTTACATACTAGGTGATCAGTACAACGAGTAAAGAATTTTATTATCCATAACAAATTATTTTTTAATACACCGTAAAGTGTCGATTAGATTAGGCTTGGGTAAAAATAATCGATAAGTATATCAAATTGACAACAATGATCATTTTAAAAAAACCCACGAAACGCAGTTCCAATGAATGTAATTGGTACGAAAACAATAATGTCCCCCCGGCGCAGAGCATCTGCCGCGCGTGCCGCACGCAGGCGTCCTGCCACGTGGCGGCGCTGCTGCGCGCGGGCGCGGGCTGCGAGCAGCTGGCGCTGTCGCCGCACGCCGCCGCCGCGCTCATGCGCGCGCTGGCCGCCGCCATCGGCCGCTTGCCCAGCGACCAGGTAAGTTGCCTTCTGCTTTAAAGGATAATCTTGTACGATAGTTCTCACTGGCTCGTCTCAGAGTGGATAACGAATGGACTGTCAATACTTGTATCTTCTTCGCCATTCCCTCTTCTTGATCGCGTCTGACAATCTCGCCGGTGCTATTGACACGATGTTATACTTCTTGCAGTTCATTGAGTCGATTTTACTTGTGGTAAAACGTGGTGCACATTGCAGTATTGTGCGTGTCTGACGGTCCTGACGGAGCGCTCTGTTGTGAGCGTGCCATCGCTAGGGTAACTTATGTTTATTGTTTCCAAAGTACAATCAGCATGTCAAAGATCCAAGTTATTGACTTCGAAGTATTGTTTATTTTGAAATTTGCTAAATTTATTTAGAACGTAGATAGTTTATAGTTGAGATAATTTTTAATGTTTATTTGTATCAAAATCTGTCCATTCGTTAAGGAACTACGGTGCCAGACACAGACAGACACGTCAAACTTTTAACACCAGTATTTTTCGCCGGGAATTAAAAATATCGCTGAAGTACAAAATATATATTTAGGGCCTTGAACAGAATCAAAAACAACATTTGGTTTAATATCTGCAATATAAGCATGTAGAAAAAAAAAGGAATTAATGAAGTATTTTGATTACGAGTTCGAGTTTGTCATTAATGTAGACGAAGACAAGTGTCAGCGATATAAATAAGTTTAAGATAGACCCGGTTTCAGAAATGATAAATATGTAATCTGAAATGACGTGAGCGTTCTAGGCCGTAAGTACCGTAATAAACTTTAAATTACTTTATTGCATTATTTCTTCTTTCAAAAAAAAGACAAATTTAATGTCACTGGCATGAACAATATGCCAGGATCTTATTATCGATCAGCTATACACATAATATTTACATAACTAAACAGAATTAAAATATTAATAACAATGTACAAGTTTATTAAACGAGAGGGAAAAAATAAATAAACAAATCAAAGGGCATCAAAAAATTCGTCCATAACGCTGTCAACAGGAAAAGTTCCCAAAACGCTGGCAGCATTGCCACTTATGACAGTGCTGATTCTTTGGCCAGAAAATAGGCCAGCCCTCTGTTCACCAGAAGAGTCGACCAACCGCTTGGCGATGTCTCGAAAAACATAGTGGGCATTCGGACCCTATGGCGCTAGTGTTTCAACCCCAAACGGCTACGAGCCGTTTGTATATAAGTCCCACTCAGATTGGTGTTTTTGGGCCGTTTGAGGTTTTCTGCAAGATGGGATGGCGCAAGGCTGTCGACACACGTTGCATCCCACACCATAGGCCTACCTACCTTCCAAGGCATTAATGTAATTCTATCTAGTCTCTTCCCATCGTCGCGTGCGCCCTTGGGTTCAAAAAACAGCTGACACCTCGGCGGTGACAAGAGCACGACGGATGATGTCATTGATGCTGGCGTGCCGTGCTAGCCGGCCTGCGCTCTTACTGCAGGATAGACCATGTTGTCCGAGCGAGACAGTCGGCAACTACACACGCAGACAGGTAACGAGCCGGAAGGTGGTGGTCACCCAGCATATTGCCTATGTTGGGTGACGGAAGTGCCTGAAGCCAGAGGCCCGACTCCAACTCTCCACAGCCAGCAAAATTGGTGGACGTATTAATAAGATTATACCGTACCAACCTGCAGAGCAGCTCATCCCGCTGCCTCTGGGAAGATGGGTTCATGGGCCGACGATGGACAATATCCCCAATATCGACATGGGACAATATCCCGGCATGCCACTTACCAGGCGTTCACCGCGTCGGTCAAGCACGGCACTTCAGAATCAATCAGGGAAGGGGCTAAAATTTTCCCGATCAACTTTCCAATTAGTTCAACCAGGTTTCAGGCTGGCTAAAGTATATTCATCTTTCATGGGGTACTGTTTAAAATGTTACAATAAAATACCTCCCCACATTCTGGAACTTAACACGTTGAACGCCAACGCGGTCACCGTGTGTCCGACAAATTCTATTGTGTCTGCTGCGTGGCAGTCAATGACTTAATGAAACAAAATTGAAAACTTGTATAAAACGCACACTATGCAGCCAAGCGTATTATAAATTGGGAGATTACATTGCTGATAAAAATGCTTGGGTCAATGCTAGTCCAGCTTCACAAGGGCGCATCAACTAATTGATTAGATTACTAAAAACTGTTGGAGCTGCGTCAGATCAACAACAAAAAATCTATCTTTGCATTGAATAAATTCAATCTCCTCATATTGTATAATTGTTTAGCACATATATTATGTGAGTACTATTTACCTACTATAAAGCGACCATTTACTGGGTACGTCTTTCATTGACTTGAATGTGCCCTGGCGGCTGAGAGTATGCCATGCTCACTTTAATGTCTCGCGTGTGTGTTGGATCATTTAGCTCCCTTCAAAATGGTTGAGCTGAATGGTGCTAATAAATGCGTCATGTTCGTGAACGGGCGCTGTCAGTAGGGATTGGTCATCTCTTAGCGGCTAAGGCTTGTTTTAATTTAATTTTTGAATAGTTTTTACATATTTTATATCGGATGCTTTTAACGTTCTGCATCATTCTCACATGTATAATATTAAAATGAACTATGTACCTAACCAATATTTTGTAACCATATTTTGTTTTAAAAGAGTGTCCATGGAGATTTCTTGCCCGTTCTTCTCCATAGGTACCTACTGCTTTGGAATGGGCAACTAGCTTCATCTCTCTGACTGACCAACACCTTGACAATTCAAAAGTGCCTGTAATTGGTTTATTTGAAATAACTACTGAGTTTGAGTTTGAATGCTGTGGACATAGGACAGGAACGCCGTAAGCTAATACTGAAATCTTTGTGGATGCCGAGGCCGCCAAAACTAATGGGCAGTGTGGCTTGCAGCCACGCTCGGTCGTCCAAGGCCACATTTAAAATGGATGTTTATGTGCTGCGAATAATTTGGTAACTTAAGAGAAGAGGTGTGGTCCATAAAGGGGAAGAACGCAGAAAATACATAAAATTTGGGCCAAAACAGTATCTAATTAGGGTGCCGAATCATTATTTCTTCTAATTATTTGCCAAAAGCTTTGTGTTATACAATCAATTTGTTGAACATTTCTCTTTATTGTTTTTTGCTAACCATGCCCACTGTAGCTCTCACGCATACTTTGACACCGATTGACACGATTTTACCACAAGTACAGCTCGACTACATGTATTTCAAGAACTGTAATTATTCAGTATTTTTCACTCCATTTTTTACTCATTCTGTGGTGACAAACATTTTTATGAAACATTGAGACTCAAACCCTCTTTTCCATAAAACTTTTCTAAAATTGTTTTTAGCTGTCATATAATTATGTCTTAGTATTCATAATTAATTTAATGATTCAAGAATTAAGATTTAAGTCAAGCCACATTGGTGTATTTTTAAGTCAAATAATCGAAACTTCTGTTATTTAAAGAAATTCATTACAAATTCAAACTTAATTAACGTCTTAATACAATTCGACCCCACCAATATGGTTTTACTCCTTATTTAGTATACAGAACGCGTCACAGCAAAAACCTAACAAATAAATTGACTCTTAATTTGTTTTGTTCCCCTAGCTAAACCGTCTACATAACATATCTACTTCTAGCTAACAGTCGCTATGCGCGAGGCCGTCGCCGTACAGATTGGGGGCTTATCAGACCTCATGAAGGCTAACGTGGAGATCTGTAAGGGGACGTCTACAGACCCTGCTGTCTGGTTGGATCGTGTGGCAGCGTTGTTCCGGGATGTCGATGTGCAAAGTGGTCAGGTCACTGAGTCGCATCCGTGTGTACCGGCCTTGTCAGATGCCTGGCCGGTGCTGCAGGAGGCGTTGGATAAGTGAGTATGGTGGTTGTTTTGAAATTGCTGATAAGGTGGGGAGATAGCTGTGATGGCAGTAAGCTGTTTGCTGGAAAGTCGGATGTCTATTTATTTATTTATGTGCCAGAATGTTGACGTTTATTAATAGGAAGACACAGTGGACAAAACCAATATTTACTCTTCAGGGAACCTTACGCGGGGCATGAACCTTTTTAATCTAACTCATCGATCACTAATAAAGAACTAGATACACAATCAGCGTCAAAAAATGTCCTCACCGAATGACCACCCAATTGAACATTTGGGTGGTCTTTTCATCTAGTAGCATTCGAACGCTCCGACGGTAAACATGCCTCAGTGCTCGTTTAAAAACTGCAAAAATCACACGTCTAGGACGCTAAAAAAGGATGGAATTTCTTATTTTTTCTAAGTATTAATATTATCATTATATAATTGTTAACACTGTATTGTAAATACTAATATTTTGTCAAGAAATCATCGTAAAAACTTTATTTTAAATTAAGTCGTAACAAATAGCAGGCGATATAATGCAGCTCAATTGTAAAGACTCTTACTAAACGTATTATCATACTTACGCATGTCCACTTAAATTGTTTGGGTTATCCGCGTTGACTCTGTTCCATTTGTTGGAGACGCTATTATAGTTCTTATTTTTTTTTAATGCGAGATTTGATTTTTGTTGTCATTTACCTGACTGCGCGATGCAAGGGAGGGTTATTTGTGTTTATTAGCCTATGTATGAATAATTGACCTAAAATAACTGCCACCAACTGCATAAGACTACTTGAAAAGTGACTTGTTTGGAACTTGTTAGTTGTTTTTTATCAGTCGGGTTTTTTGATATTGTAAATATTTTTTTGTGGTATTTTAGTCGGGACTTTTGAAAATATTCAAGTATTTTTAGCTTTCCTCGTGATCCAGTGAGGTGTGGAGAATGGATATCAGTTACAGCACGTCAAAGATCCGAAGAATTCTTCGATCCGAAGTATTTGGTGTGCAAACATAAAAAAAACCATATATATATTTATAAATACGCGACGCATTGAGTAACCTTCTCTTTTTTTTGAAGTATGTTAAAAATACCATACATAATAATTTACAGTACAAACAAAAAATATTGTTCTGGTTCGTCTCCACTCGTTCCTAGTGCTAGTGGCGAGCCTCGGTTGTAAAATTTTATTACTTTTTTTTGACACTTAGTAATTGTTACTTTAATGCATGCGTATAAGGTTGAAATTGTTTTGATGTATGTTGAGCAGCGAGTACCGGTCGTAAAATTTTATTGCTTTTTGTAATAGCTTTGTGAATACGGCTTTAAACCTTGCAAGTAAGGTTGAAATTACATTAATATAGATTTATTTTAACTAAACACAATTGGCGACATTTTTAACCCTTTGACCGCCACGCTCAATCTTAAAAACCTGACCACCAGCGCCATGCCTATTTTTGCTATAATTTCTCGCATGATACTGTAGTGATGTGACCCCTTCTAACGATAAAATTATTGCTAAACGTAATATATTGAGTTTATTTATGATTATACTATACATTATGTTAAATCGATGAATTAAAAACGTATAACAATATAACAGACAGCTAATTGTGCCATGAAATTAAGACTGAACACAATACAATATCAATTTTTGCTTATCAAATATAATAAACAATTCAGAAATTTGACGCAACTAGTCGACGCCCTAAGACGTCAACGGCGACACCAAATGGTAGTTTCAACACATTTTCATTAAATTAATAGTGTTGTTCGTAACTGTTATCGATATTATAATTTAATAATAATGTTTTATGTTGTAGGAATAAAATAACTTTCAATTTTGCTAATGAATTTATTGAATTACTTACTTAACAATGTTCATAAGTAATAGGATTATACATAATCACTATATTGATACAGGTTATAGGTACATGACGGTAAATTGTAACTGTAAGGTAACTTCAAAAATATCGAAAACTGACTTAAAAACTTGTATTATTTTTTATTTTCATGATAAGGGCGGAAGCAGGTTACGCAAAGTGGTATTTTGCACTCTTCACACCAAAATCGCGAGTCACGCCTTTTACGATACACATGAGCGCATAATTTGCAGCGTAGTTTTTTTTGCTGTGGAAGATATGCTGGCATATGTTTAGCAGTATTGTCACCTAATAAACGAGCCGGATTTTCAAATGCACGGTTAGTCATGGGAAGTGACCTGCCACCCGCGTATTTGACAACGATCTGTTTAATTACTGATAACTGAAAATTGTGGTAGTGTAATGAACTGTTATTTTTTAACACCTTGCAATAGTAGAAGGAATTGAGCAAATGCATGTCGATTATGTGAAAAAAAAGCTTTTTATACCACTTCACTGTTTTTCTCATGCAGTTAATTGAACTTAGCATCATATCGTTCGTGTCGACTATACCCATATTTTTGTTATAGTCTAAAATGCATTCAGGTTTCATTACTGGTAAACTGGTTGACCTGTCGATTTTTTCACTTGGCCCTAATCTATCCTCATGGAATGTAGTCAACATATGCACATCTTTTTTATCATGCCATTTTAAAGCCATTATATTGGAAGTATATTTTGCGTCTCTTTCTCCTTTTTTCAATTTTTTAAACACTGGCATTGCTTTTCTATTTTTTCTCACTGTTCCACAAGCACCTATACCGTGACACTTCAAATAATTAAATAATTTAGGACTGCTATACCAGTTATCCATATAGATGTTTCTGTTAGTAAAGTAGTATCGTTGTATTAAAGTAGTAACAACCGATCCACTTATGCCTAAATCAGTATTTCGCACTATTTCAGTCTCATTACCCGTGTAAATTATAAAATCTAAAATAATTTTAGTGCTGACATCACATAAAACGAAAAGCTTTATTCCGAAACGATTTCTTTTATTTGGAAGGTACTGTTTAATTGATAACCTTCCTTTGAATGGAACCATGCTTTCGTCAATACATAATTTTTGATACGGTATAAAGTAATCTTGAAATTTACATCGCGCATCATCAACTATGCCTTTTATTTTATGTAAGATGCTATCCCTCGGTTGCTGTGGCCCTGGTTCGGAAAAATGTAGCATGCCCAACAAAGTAGTGTATCGATTTCTACTCATAAGAGTTGTGAAAATAGGTGAGTTTAATAATGGATTAGTCGACCAATGTTCTTCGATACTTATACGGCTATTCCTAGACATTAACATTGTAACAGCCAGAAATATATAAATATCTGATATCGTAACATCTTGCCACGCCTGTAACCTTGAGTGATTTCTTAAATCAGTATTTAAAACAAAGTGTCGATGATATCGATTTGTATAATAAACAATTTTAGAAACTAATAATTCATCCACGAATTTCTCAAAATATTCAAGTTCGCTTGATGATGGTGACAATTGTAACGATGGTAAAATACCACTACTAAAGTCGTTAAATGCCTGATTATCCATTGTGTTCGGAAGTCCCGTCCACTGGAACTGAGTTTCAGAGCTCGAACTACCCTGACTTTCTTCTGTAACTACCTCCTAAAATACAAAAAAGTAATAACTGTCACGGTGCTTGTCTACCATTATTTCAGCCTTTACACATTTTTTATTAAATAGGAAATAAATATGTTACCTCTCTCTCACTTTCTGTTTCGCAGTCAGATGAATTTATGTACACGACCTCGTTGTCGTCTACGCCTTCCAAAATGCGAATAAGTTCTTCAGTGTCCATTTTATATTATAAAATAGTGAAAAAAAATCGTGCGGATGCCAATTAGCAACTGGTACGTCGAAAAGAAACTTGTGTTGGAAAGCGGACATGTCGGTAGACTTGAATAAAATTTACCTTAAATTAATAATAACTAAACATTATAATTTCCTTTGAAGGTAGATTTTATTTTACTCTACCGACATGTCCCCACATTAATAAGAACGAGCCAAGCGTTTATGACGTCACTGGCGGACAACTTAAAGCGTCTTTGGCGTTCGCGATATGGATAAGTGTGCGTGAAATAGTGAGGTACGGTAGATATATCGATGTTTATTTTCATTTACCCACATTCTTGTAATATGTCATTTCAAATACCTACTACACTTGTTTTATAAATAAGTTTATGGTTTGTGATTATATATTTGGTTTAGTTTTTTGTTTCATTTTATTTATTTATTTGGGAAGTTAAGTAGTTCTTAAAAGAAAATAACATACAAATTTGACTCGTTTTTTTTATTTTGTACCGTGACAAACAAATACACAAAATCTATTATTTTTGTGTATTTATATCCATTTCATGACAGTGATTATGTTTAGCTTCATTTAAAAAATTTAAAATTTTAATAAAACAACTGGTACGTATGCAAGGTTGTATATAGCTAAATTCTTCACGTAATAATAGAGAAAAATGCTCATTCCGGTTGTCGTTTGAATTGTATGTTTCACAATCATTACATTTAGAATTTTTTGTTGCCGCCTGCTTAGTTGCAACAGATGCTTCATAAAGATCTTGAGTATCGGCCTCAAGAATATTTGGCGAGGCCGTCCATGCCCTCGGTCTTTTCAAATCTGAAAAAAAAGAATCTCTTCAAAAGATGGCCCATTCTAACTCAAGATAGAAAGAAGTGCAAAGGGATAAAATACTGCACTTGGGTGATACCGGCTCCATAAGTAAAAAAATGTTCTTGATTATTTTTATCTATTAGACAATTACGTACTTAGGTATATCTAAAATATGATTAAAACAACTTACCTCTATTTTTTTCCATATTTAACAATGCACACACGCACCAATTCAATTAGGAAGTTAACAGTTGCTTGTGGAAACATTCAAGAAATGAGATGGAGATCTTTACCTTCTATTTATTATTTACGGGTCTGGTAGAATATTCGAGTTGTTTGGTGGGGATTTTTATTTTAGATCTACCTCCTATATCTTTATTTTTGTACAAATGGCCACATCACTACATGACGATTTAAGTCGTCAATGGCGTTCAGTGTAATGCTTTAAAACTCAAATTGTAGTCTTTTGTTTTTCATGTATTTTTTTGATTAAAATAGGTTTTTTTGTAGACTTTTATGCATTGAGAATAAAGGCCTAGTCTATGCTTAAGCGTGATGTGTTGCTAAAACTATGCAAAGTAGTGTTCATTACTGTGTATTTTAATGTCAAACATAAGGCTAATAACTGACGCTTTAAAGAGTCATCGGCGTCTGAAGTTAAATCGTAATTAACGCTTTAAAGCGTCAATGGCGGTCAAAGGGTTAAGAGAGCTTTTGTATGAGATTGTGTATCTAGTTCTTTATTAGTGATCGATGATCTAACTGTATTTTTTTATGAGGACACGAATAAGAGGGTATTGCATTGGTAGCTTTGAATTATCTTTCTAAATTTCAATTAAGTTTTGAAGTGCCATAACAAAATTTGTAAGGATTATGATTGCACTGATTACTTCGCAAAAAGCTTCTGATTGTGTTCCGGTACGCACAAAGATCACGTAACGAGCCCGAGGACGCCCGCAGGTACGCGGCGGACGGACGCGTGGTGGAGCGCTGGTGTCGCTGTGTGCGCTTCGCGGTGCGCTGTGGCGGCCGGCGGGCCTGCGCACTGGCGCCCGCCCTGGCCGCGCGCCTGCAGCAGGTAGCTACGTCACTATACACTAGCTGTACAAGGTCTCTGTGCGCGTGCGCTGCGGCGGCCGGCGCGCCTGCGCACTGGCGCCCGCCCTGGCCGCGCGCCTGCAGCAGGTAGCTACGTCACTATACACTAGCTGTACAAGGTCTCTGTGCGCGTGCGCTGCGGCGGCCGGCGCGCCTGCGCACTGGCGCCCGCCCTGGCCGCGCGCCTGCAGCAGGTAGCTACGTCACTATACACTAGCTGTACAAGGTCTCTGTGCGCGTGCGCTGCGGCGGCCGGCGCGCCTGCGCACTGGCGCCCGCCCTGGCCGCGCGCCTGCAGCAGGTAGCTACGTCACTATACACTAGCTGTACAAGGTCTCTGTGCGCGTGCGCTGCGGCGGCCGGCGCGCCTGCGCACTGGCGCCCGCCCTGGCCGCGCGCCTGCAGCAGGTAGCTACGTCACTATACACTAGCTGTACAAGGTCTCTGTGCGCGTGCGCTGCGGCGGCCGGCGCGCCTGCGCACTGGCGCCCGCCCTGGCCGCGCGCCTGCAGCAGGTAGCTACGTCACTATACACTAGCTGTACAAGGTCTCTGTGCGCGTGCGCTGCGGCGGCCGGCGCGCCTGCGCACTGGCGCCCGCCCTGGCCGCGCGCCTGCAGCAGGTAGCTACGTCACTATACACTAGCTGTACAAGGTCTCTGTGCGCGTGCGCTGCGGCGGCCGGCGCGCCTGCGCACTGGCGCCCGCCCTGGCCGCGCGCCTGCAGCAGGTAGCTACGTCACTATACACTAGCTGTACAAGGTCTCTGTGCGCGTGCGCTGCGGCGGCCGGCGCGCCTGCGCACTGGCGCCCGCCCTGGCCGCGCGCCTGCAGCAGGTAGCTACGTCACTATACACTAGCTGTACAAGGTCTCTGTGCGCGTGCGCTGCGGCGGCCGGCGCAAAACATTGTGTCTATGGGTGCATACAACTGTAAAAAAGTTGTGGGGATAATTAAAGTTACTTTATAACGTTCAAAACCGGTTTTAATGAAAAAATAAGTAATTAGAACTGTGACCTTCAATATCTCCGTAACCAGAAAGTATGCAGGTATAGTCCAGTACAACGAAAATAATATCACAATTACGGGAAGCACAAGGGACTCCCTACTTCGTTATGCGTCTTTTTACACCCTTATTTTAGACGACTAATACCTACATTTGCTAAGAAACATCTAATCCTCACCAGCTGTACCGCGTGCGGCCGCATTCCTGCGTGTTGTACCTGGCCTCGGTGCTGCTGGACGAGCTGTCGGCGGAGCCCAGCGCGGTGCAGCCGCTGGTGCAGCTGCTGCAGGACGTCATGCCGCGCGCCTTCCACTTACTGCAGCAGACAAACGGGCTCAAGGAGAACCCGGATACTGTGGATGATTTGTTCAGGCTTTGTATAAGGTTATGTTTTACAACTGTCGCATATACATTAACTTCTTTCTTATTAATAAAAACAGATGTGCAGCAAATTGTCTCCAGTAATCATTAATAAAGATTTACCTCCTCCAGGTTCTTACAACGCATCCCGCTGGAGTTCCTCTCATCCGGCGCGTTACCAACTGTAATGCAGTGCGCTTCGCTAGCCTGCAGTCTGGACCACCGGGAGGCCAATTCCTCCGTCATGAAGTTCCTCTACGACTTCGCCAAAGTCGCCAACACCACTCGCACTGACAAGCAGCAGATCAAATGTAAGATAATAACATAGTTTGTAAACTACTATTTACTGAAATGATACCTGTTCCGCCATCACTAAAGTAATGGATAGCTAAAGTCAGAAACTCATGTAAGTACTTACCCATGCATCCTTATAAGTACTCTGAGCTTATTTTACTATTGTGCATATTGAAAAAGCTATGCAGCTCACGACAGACTTGTATTTATCCAATTACCAATCGAATATATAATAGGGGGCATAGGGAAAAATAATTAAAAGACAATATTTATTTTTGTAACTGGGTTGTGGAGGTCAGATAGGATGATGTGAATGTTGTGGTTGTGTGTGGTATTTAGCTGCATCCGGTTAGAACCCAACATAACTGGTAAAAGGCATCCTCATCCTATTAGAATGTGCCAAACTTACATACAAGCCACGTTCCTCAGCCCTAGCCGACAACGCGCTCTCCACCTACGGTGAAGACTTGACCTACAGGCTGACAGAAGCCAGCGTTCTCCACCTTCACTCGTACATGCTGGCTGAAGTAGCTGAGGTGCTCATGGAGCTGCTGGAGTGGCAGAAGGCTAAAGGTGTCGACTGGCTGCAGACAGCTATGCAGCGACTGCCGAGGGACCGCCCGGCTGTGGCTACCGAACAGCAGTGTTGGCAGTTCCATCAGTATGCTATGAGGCGAGTATTGAGATCCATTTCAGATTGTGAATCTCACTGTTTGACATGAGTCAATTCACAATATAATATAGCTCTCAGCTACAGGAATATTGTTATAATTATCATGCTTTGATACTTGAAGCAACATCAACATTATGTACTCTGTTAGCAAACTGGCTGATTATGAACTCGATGTTTATTTTTTATAAATTTTAAGATAACTTACAGCTAGTATTTGAGTATGAGTACTAAGCAGAAGATAACCAATTACAAGTTTGCACATGTAAAGCATTATTATAAATTGCTTTACCAAGCTTCAAGTTAACATCTAAGTATCATTTTTTTGTAAGCAAGGACAGCACATACCCTTGACATCAACTTTATAATCGCCTGGGTGAATTGTATTGTATTTATAACTTTAGTATAATTTCTTTATTTCGTTGTTCCCAGGGCGGAAAAATGCAAGGAAATGACTCGGCTACTGCGCGACTTCGCGAGACTGTACCGATAAGACACGACAGATTTATATACTAAACAAATAATAAACCAAGCGACACAGAGCTGAGACTGAGTGACTAAACTTTAGACCTTAGTTCAGTGTTTATAAACATAAATTTCGATTGAGTTTTATCAAATACGGAGAGCTAAGCTACACTAGTGAAGTGAATTGACTAATTGGAAACTATGATAAATAACTGTTAAAGTGTAGCCATTTGTAAAGCCTTGGATCTGCGGCGACTAGTGAAGATAATACACACATTGATTTTAAAATATATCAATATTTTACAAAAATCACGGGCAATTTTTTTAGTTACTAAAAGGACAAGTTGTGTGTTTAGTTTTGTTGTTTACTTTATACTAATATGGACAAATTAGATTTAATACGATTTGACATCACGCCTGTGATTCCAGAAAAATATGAACTAGATTTTCAACCCTTAGTTGCTGACTGGTATAAGGGCCCTATGCGGAGAGCCTATGCTATTTTTTTTTATTGGGATACAATTTAACATAGGTATAAACCTATTTTAAATAAAGTTAGATAGGTAATGTAGGTAGACAGATGTATAGCTGAATTATATAGTATGTAATATTACTACATACATAATTATTATACTAGCCAATTTTTGAATTCGGTTCCAATTTTTGTTTAACAAGTTTTCATTCACGGCAATTGAGCCATATTGCTTTATAACATTTTTTTATAATAATACTTAACAGTCGTCCCAAGATCTAAGGCTAAGTTGTCACAGCGCGTCATCGTAAACGTGTAGTGAGTAGGTGCGGTTGCACGTCCGAGCAATAATAAATACATAACGTTGTACGAGTATACGTAGGTACGTCTCTTCTTGTCCGTTGCATTTCTTCTGATTTGACTCGATGACGTGTTGCGTTCTCTTGTAGTCTCAGGGATTTGAAGTAATTTGGGCTATAGACATAGGACAAGATCAAAATGACTTCATTTTCGTGGCATTGTTAATTCTGGTGTCTGATTATAAGCATAATCAGCCTGTAATGTTCTCACTGTTGCGATTCCCTCCTCTTTGTGAGAGGGAGTGGGTGATCCACCACGTGGTCCCAGTGCTGGTTGGTAATGTAGTCTTCAAATTTTTGATTCTTGGTTGCAGGTTTCCTATGTCTGGGGTCTGATAATAAATACAAGTTAATTTTCTAGAGAGGTTAAGTTTATTTCATCGACATTTTTGGTATGGTGTCTGACCTCCACAAAACAAAAAAAAGCTGCCAAGAGAGGTATGATGTTTAATGTCTATGTCGCATTACAGCTACAAAAGCTCTCTAGAAAAATAAAATACGGTAGGTATCTACAAGTTTTCCACTTGTTTATTAAATATTAGGTATATTAACAATTTCTCCATAGTTACAAGAGAATGCAACATAAATTAGCCATTTACTTGATTCGTGATCAAACATGCGACGTAGCGTTCGGTCAGTAGGTAAGTACCAACTTTCGATTGATGCAGATATATTTTGTTATATTATACTCACTTTTATTTTGAATGTGATACTACGCATTGAATTGTAAATATTTATTATAAATGTTTACTTTTACATATGTCTTTTATTTACAAATAAAAACATTACATTTATACTTAAAACTATTTATTATCGTAATATTAAATAATTGTTTAAAATGGAGATTAACACCTGAAGTTATAATTGATCTAATTAACATAATATTGGCGAAACTTTTATTGGTTCATGCTATTCCAGATAGTCAAGAAATATCAATAAAATACAATTGGCATAATTAAATTTTCGTTCAATAAATTCAACTATCATGCTATTTACTCTATTTGTTATAAAAATAAAATGAAAGGCGTTACAAACAGCATCGTTCCACTTTCTCAAAGTTACGCCAAATCATCAATGCAGCAAATAAGAATACTATTTCTTCTTACTATTCTTAGGGCTCGATAAGGTGACGAAACTAACTCGCCTGGGCGCCTTCGGGCTTGGCGCAGCCTTCACAGCCTGATCCTTGACATCAGTCACTTTAGCTTGCTTGAAGAAGTTGTGTTCATTGTTTGAAGTGCTTTTTGGTGTACTTGGCTGACTAGCAACTTTAGCATTCGTGCTTTTAGGAGTACCAACTGGTGCTATCGGTTTGGCTTTCTCTTCAGTCGTGACAGTTTTTGCAATACTTTTCTCAGTAGCAGATTTAACTGTGTTACTTGCCGGCGAATCTGGTGACGTCGACGTGGACTTAACTCCATTAGTGTCTTCATAAACTAATTTGATGTCTTCACTATCATCTATGACCATAATTTCTGAATCTTTCGTCGGTTCTGTTTCCTTGGGTTTAATAATATCAGTATTGCTATTATCGGACCATGATGGCATTGCCACTTCTTCCATAATATCTATTTTGATAGGTGTTTTCTGTTGTGGCTCAGTTTTCTGTTTCTTTGGTGATTTCTCTGGTGCTTTAAATTTGATGAAAGAGTCCATCTTGCCGACAGGTTTGGGTTCTTTCACTTCTTTAGGTTTTGGTGGTTCTTCCTTGGGTGTCTCTACAGGTTGTTCTTCAACTTCCATGGCTTCTGTGAAAAGATTGGATATAATTTTAAGGAAAAGAAAACTTAAAGATTATTGTAGTAATCATTATTTTATAGCTATAGAAAAAAAAAGTTACATTAAAGTTGTCTTTGTAGTGTCTTTTGCAACATTATAATAACATAATAGTCATAATAATATACTTACAGTGTCAATTTTCATCAATTCAGTGTGCAATACTAATTGTGGCATACTATAATATAAGTGTGTTTACCACTATCAAGTCGTCTTATAATCCAATTTGGCACCTAAAGAATCTTATTACCAAGAAAATCTCATGACACTTACCTGGAGCCGCCGTAGAAGGTTCAGGTGCCACTTCATCAGGCAGTACTTCCCCCAGCTCGCCATCCGCGAAGGTGATCACGGAACAGTAGCCATCAGTGCTTGATGCAACCAGCGTGCGCCCGTCTGGAGACCACGTTAGGTCTGTCAGTCTGTAGAATACAAATTAAAATAAAATACGGACAAATATAAGAGTTACTAATCAGAAGTAGGTACAGGTTTTGAATGATGATAGAAGTATTAGAAGCAGTTTTGTCATGTTTTAGATTCTGTATTGTGGATTCTGTATTGTGGTATGTTTGGTATTAGTGTTTTAGTATTTTTAACCTATTAGGTACCGCTTGGTTTCGTATCAATTACAATGTCCCTAGCGCCCAGCTCATAAAATAAACTTTATTTCAGACATCTTGCAAATACATAAGAAACGTTAATCGAACATAGATTCTCAGTCGCCACGACTCAGGTGGCACGGGCATGGGCACGAAAACATGGTTAATAATGATTAGTTCATTGTACAAAAACTTTCCACTTTTTCTTTTCGTTAACTGGTGATCTTTGAATCCAAAAAGTAAAATTCCATCAATATAAGTAAACATAAGCATCTGTAACCTGGTGTAATGTATGTTGTTAATGAGCGCGATGGGCGTCCTCTGCTGCGTGTCGTACAGCAGCACGGCGCGGCGCGTGCCCACGGCCAGCAGCATGCGGCGCGCGCCCAGCGCCGGCGCCGGCCCGCCGCGCCTGGCCCGGTAGCGCCGCGGCGACCAGCGGGCCACCAGCGCCGCCTCGCCGCACGGCAGCGTGGCCGCGGGGCTGCGGCCAAAGGGACATTGTTACTGTGGCGGTTTGTGCCCATACATACAACTAAATAGGAACCTCATAAGTAAGCCGACAATGCGGAATAATTAATGTACTCACACTTTCAAAGAGTATCTTGTATAGATGTACACTGCATTGATAGGCTTGATATCCACCTTACCCTGCTCCGGCTCCACGCGGCCGGCCGGTACTGCCAACAGCAGACCGTCTGGGCTGAACTGAAGTCTCCTATAGTCAAAATTATAATTTCAATAGTACTATCTTATTAAAAGTCAATAACTGTATCTTGTATGAGTACTGGATCTTGACCCATGTATAAATGTGTTATTTGTTGCAACCATTGATAAAATTTTGATGAGTAATAAAGCAATAACCATGTTAGGTAGATCCTAATAATACTACAAATCCTAATATCAATGGGAAATGAGGGATAATTTTTTTTTATCCTCACAGCTAAGAATTGAATGAAACCTTCAAACTTAGTAACAAACTAACCTGTAATAAGTCTGCAGTGTATCGTCATGGTACAGCCGCACTTTGACTCCATGGAGCGGATGTTCAGCAGGGAATGGTAGAATGGCCTTACTACTGCGTGATGTTACCTTCTTCGTAGACACATCGAATGTGCGAAAAACCCTAAAACAGACAACTTAAAATGTTATTTCCATTTTTATTAGGCTTAGTAAGGACAAAATACTATGTGAAGTTAAACAAAACTGATAACTGTTAGTTCTTAACACTTTCACTGCCAAGCACATTTATTGCATGTCTATTGGCATGCCACAAAATGTGTCTCGCATATCTATAACAACCCATCTGTTGAGTCCATCGGCGCAACGGTTACGTAACGGTACCACTATGCCGCAGCACCCGAATCCGAGTTCACTAAGCCACGCCCACGACCAGCCAGCGATAGTAGGGTTGTCGAACGTCTAATTTTTTATTGAAAGAAATAAACTACACGGTTCTTTTTTATATTTTTATTTGTTTTTCTAGGTATTTAAAAATCATAACACTTACGTCAAGAGAACCTTACATGATTTGCCTAATTCGCAGTTGTAGTGTTTTTCTTTTTAATTGGTTTTCTTTTTAAGTTTCATGATAACCTATGAAATGTATTTCCTATTGAATACGGTACCACACTTTTTATCCAAGAATGTTTATCGGAGATGTAAGCAATACAGAACAAAGAATACTTTCTGTGAAATTATATGTAACACACTCCACAAAATAACGAAAAACATTGTACTAATGTTCTTGCTCCTCCTTCTCAATCTCAACTTGTTGTTAGTCAAAAACTTTTAAATGTCAAAATATCAAATCTTCATACAGCCAATAATGCAGATTTTTAACCCTCTGATGCCAGATGATTCACACGCATAACAACAGAATTATCTAAGCTAAGTGAATTAAAGTAAGGTAGCTAAAGTTGTATAAACAGTTGTCGTCTAAATCGCCAGCAAGGGATTAAAAACCTTTAAGCTCAATAAAACCAAACCGATGCCTTTGTTTTCATTTTTTAAACCTTCAGCGACGGTTTTTACCTCAATAAAACACGTGCAGATGAAGAAAAGATTAAACATTTGTCTTCTTTTGTTTTTGAGTTCAATACAACCGAACTGATACCTTTGTTTTCATGTTTTAACGAGTGTTTTTGCTTCAATAGAACGAACACATACAGATAAGGAAAAATTTTAACATTACCTCTTTTGTTTCTAATCTTAATAAAACCAAACCGATGCCTTTGTTTTCATTTTTTAAACCTTCAGCGGCGGTTTTTACCTCAATAAAACACGCGCAGATAAAGAAAAATAGTTACCTAATAACAAGAAATCTCATTAAAATTGCGTGGCGCCATAGGCTTGTATAGGTACCTATGATGAAAAGGCAATTAATAATAAATCCACTTTAGTATGTTTCTTAGAGATTTGTCAGCATAATATTAAATCGTAGAACATTTAAAGTAAATAAATAATTGATGAAAGACTTACTCAAAAGTACATACTATTCTCACCTAGCTTATTTTTGGCAACCCTAGTAGCACGTTTTGATTTGCACCCGGTAGGCGGGTGCTGGGCATGGCCACAAGCCACGTATAACTATTTATATGTAGGACCCGGGAGTCGGGTTGTGGGCACCTGAACGAATTTTCGTTCGACCCGGGAGCCGGGTGCTTGGCAGCGAAAGTGTTAATTCATATTCATTGCTTCAATTTGTGAAAAAACATTGCGAACTCCTTTTTAAGCTTAAAGACGAAAAGCTAGAAATCATGCCAGCAACTGCATGCACTGGTGCACTAGCAAGTATGTAGGCTACTGGAAACTCACCTATCAGTACTAGCAGATGCAATCATCTGCCCCTTAGGGTCCCAGGAGACTCCCTGCACAAATCCCTTGTGGTCGGTCAGAATGCTGCTGTATTTGCCCTTGTTCAGGTCCCATATGATGAGCTTGTTGTCCACAGAGCCAGATGCAAGGTGTAAGGAGTTTGCACTCCAACTTATGTCCAGGACATCTTCCATGTGGCCACGGAGAGTCTAGGAGAAAGTAAAGTATTATTAAAATTTAGCTTATTTTAATATAATCATTGGTGGAAAGGCAGTTAAGTCGATTTATTGAATACGAGGTTGGTTAACATTTGGCATGGCAGAAAAACAATTGGTGCTATATTGGTGGCAAGCTTGTCCTAGCTGTACACATTCACTTCTAATTTAGATTTCTGATTAAGGACAGAGAAGCTTGAAAAACTTTGTTTTAACAAAAGCTATGAGGCAAGGAACTGTATGTTCTAGATAACTACACATCTCACCTTATGAATAACCCAAGACTCCTTATACTGCTCCTCCATCTGTTCCATAGCTGGTGCCGGTTCCTTGTCAGTCTTCTTCCAAATAAAAATGATAGACTCATCATCTCCTGAGGCCAAGTACTGGCCATTCGGTGACCATCGCACCACATTCACAGCTTTCTGGTGACGCGTGAGGTCTGCAGCGACCTCAAGGTTCACTGACCCTGTATCCGTTGTTGAAATGTACCAGATCTGGAAGATTAGATAGAGATTATGTGACAAAGTCAGTAAGCGGGGAATTCGATATGAGGACCCAGGGAGTCCACGAGATTCTCTCCGAGAGTTTAAACACCATGACAATCATGTTTATGCAAAACAAATGTGACTACACAGTTAGAAAACTCGAAATCGTTGATCTAGCACTTCATAAGCATGAAGTAGCAATACTGGATAAGGTATCAGTATACTTAATTATTAATATTCTTGTATCACTAAAGAGGATAATCATACCAAAACATGAGAATCGGTTCCTCCTGTGGCGAGTCGTAATGGTTCAGTTGAATCTGCTTTTGGCTGGAAGTCTACACTTAGAACGGGATCTCTGTTGTGCCACGATATTTCTGGGATAGCGAACTTCATGTTTTCACTTCAGTTTTCCACTTTTTAACAATAAATTCCGACCTGGTTCCGACTTCCCAAGTGTCTGTCACTTTTGGCGCTAAATTTTGCTTTGTTTGAGTACCTATTTGACACTTCGGCTGACTTTGTGGAAACTTTAGCTTTGTCACAACTTTGTGGTCTTTAACTATAATCTAGTAAAGATTCGGTTACACAGCCAGTTTCGAACAAAATTTTTTGGTTTCAGCCCCAGTTCCGGTACTGGCCAAGTAGCGGCCAAATCCTCGTCCCGACTGGAACTACCGTTCGTAAGCTTATTTATTTATTTATTTATAACAATCTTACCTACACTATCATTACAGATCTATGATCCAATGCGACAGAGTGGCCTTACTAAGTAAATCCTAAATCAACACCTTATACCTAGTTAAAAAATATCTTACTATAGGTTTAGTTCTAATAGCATTTATTGCTCTAAGGTTTGGTTTGATAGAAGAAAGCGACTGACAAATAGCTAGGCTTAGAATCCCGTTTTCACCCTTCGATTTTGAAAAGCAGTTTTTCACGTAATCTAGCAAAATCATCATTTTTATAAAATATGTTAACTAAAAACAATTATTTGTAACAAGGCTATGAAAAACAACGGGTCTAATATATATTTTTAATACTAATACTAGTTTCGGTTTTAGTTTCAAACCTAGAACAAGAGCCAATATATTACTTTCCTCTATGAGCCAAAGATTCAGTGCGATACATTATCGTACTTTCCTCTATGAGTCAGTGGTGGTTTCTAGTTTGAATAGGAACGGTGTTTCCGTCGGGAACGAATAAAAAAAAAGGAACGGTGTTTTGGTCGAACACTACAATTTTTCAGCAATAATGTTTTATACTGGCAAGGATTTTTCACTTGATTTCTGAACGATGAATCAATGGTTATTAATACACACACTGGCAACGTTTCGTTTTTCCACATTGACATTGTATCAAAATTGACAGCTGCTCTTTCTTTCTTTGACGTTTGTTGATACCGTGCTAAACGAACGCCAAAATGGTTTGTGTTTTACCAAATTTTATCCTTTTGAATCATGAATTATGCTTTAAAAAACGAACCAAATTATAGTGCAAATAACTATCAGTGTGTTCGAGATGATCACGGATAATGTATTTCATGGGGAACTTTGAAAATTTCAGGTGAACGTACCCAAACAGCGCAGGACTTACTGCAAAAAATGCAAATGCCACAAGACCCACAAGGTGTCTCAGTACAAAAAGTCCAAGGAAAGGCACGCTGCCCAGGGCAGAAGACGTTATGACCGTAAACAGCAGGGTTACGGTGGTCAGTCCAAGCCCATCTTCAAAAAGAAGGTAAGTGATCATAACCTATGAACCGGGTTGTTATCAGTAATATTCTGAAGTCGGTATTTATACGGGGTCACTTTATTAAAACACATCGGGGTGTAGCATAGGATGGTAATCGTACTTTAACCTACAAAATGTATATGTTTATACTTGAAGTGGAAAAGTGATCTTCCTCACTATATCTTCATTCATTGTGAAAATTGAAACAGGCAAATGTAAATGATCTAAGTATCGTTTACATTAAAATTTGCCTGTGACTATTGAAACCTGGAGCAGGTTCTGTTTATTTTGTGTTGATTAGCACATTATAATCTATACTAATATTATAAAGAGGAAAACTTTGTTTGTTTGTTTGTTTGTTTGTTTGTTTGGTTGTAATGAATAGGCTAAAAACTACTGGACCGATTTTAAAAATTCTTTCACCGTTGGAAAGCTTAGTTTTCTAGGAGTAACATAGGCTACTTTTTATCCCGGGAAAAATAACGGGTCCCACGGGAAAGACCACGGGAGCGAAGCCGCGGGCAAAGTGCTAGTTTTAAATATAAACACAATAAATATCTTATTACCTTTGGCTGTAATCAAATAATAATGTTGAAAACCTAGTTTGGTGAACCTATTAATCTAAATGTATCAGAAATTACTAAAACCAGTCCTTAAAATGCAGATCCTTAGATAGTAAGGAATTATTGATTTTGTGAAGACCACTCAATCTCTGTCAAAATACTGTACCTATAATACCTATCCAAAGAATTCTTCAACATAGTGCCAAAAACAAGGACTTATCTATCCCTGTAACAAAATATTTGTATTAACCCATTGAAGGACACTGAAAGAGACAGAAGTTTTATTGTTATTACAACTCTAGGTAATCAGTGCCCCTCAAAGTGTCAAGTATAGGGATTCCTATAAACCATAACAATGAATCTTAAACAATAACTAACCTGCCATAATAAATAAATAAATAAATAATTCTATTTCAGGCGAAAACCACAAAGAAAATTGTACTCCGTCTTGAGTGTGCTGACTGTAAAGTGAGGTCACAGGTAGCGCTCAAGCGCTGCAAGCACTTCGAGCTGGGCGGAGACAAGAAGAGGAAGGGACAGATGATTCAGTTCTAGGCTGGATAATAAATAAGTTTAACTAACCAAAGGATTTTTATTTACAGTTGCTACCTAAATGAACATTAAATTACCATTATAAATTATAATGTATTTGAAACTTCAGTACCTACTAACTATAGAGTTTTTGCCCATTGTTCTCTAGGGGCATCTAAAATATTTTTTTTTTTTAATTTCGACATTCAAAAGTGCATCTTATTGGCCTACTTATAATAATAATTAAGATTTGGTTTTGATAGGCAGGTATTGAAAACAAGTAAACTCATGCAGTATAACAGTCATTATTTTTTCATTCACATTATTTTTGTAGTAATTAGTGAAGTTTGAACTGTGGAAAGTTTTATACGCAGTGTTTGTGACCATAACTTTAATTATTTCGAATAAAACGACGAAAACAAACAGTGTTAATCATCAAAACATAAATCAAACAATAAAATATCACTATAAGTGTCGGCACAGTGTACGGTGTTTGTGTATTTTTAACTAAAAAAAAAAAGATAATAACACCCTCACTAACTTTGAAAATCATTTTTCTGCTAAGTATATGGTCAGGCAATTGAACATTTGAAACTAGTGATCAAACGGCGCGTGCAGTTGAAGCCATACCTCAACCGTAGTAGCCACAAGGTTCGGGTTCAAATCCGTGTCAAGCAGCAAGCTCTTTTTGTAATCCTTACAATTTGTTGATTGTTGTTTTTTTTTTGACGTGGTTATTTTGAAAATCGAGTATGCCGAAGTGCGGAGCTTGTGGAAGATTTTTGGCAGTGAATGACGGCACAAAATGCTCGAAATGTCCGGGTTTTTATCACCGAGTCTGCGTCAACCTTGCTCCCACAGCAACATTCTCGGCAAACTGGATGTGCCCTGGATGTAAAGCAAAGGTGCCTCGGGAAGATAACTCTCAAACACCTGTGAAGGGAGCAGAGGAGTCCGGCTTATCCCCCAGTCCAGAAGCGGTCAGCCCCTCTGTTAATGTTGAAATCATCACTGCTGAAACAAAAAGTAACACACCGGACACTCAAGAGATCAGTCTAGCATTGGAAATCCGCAGTCTCCGCAGTGAGGTTAACGCCTTGCGAGATGAAATCCGTCAATTTCGAGATGAGTTCTCGGGTCTTGATGAAAAGGTGAACAAATGCTACAGTCGTGTGGATACCCTGGAGTGCCGCGTTAAAGAGCTCGAAGAGAATACCGAGCAAACGACTTCCCCACGTTTAATTCAACTGGAGGAAACAATTGGGGAACTCCAGCAGCAGCTGAATGAACGTGAGCAAGAGTCACTACTAAACGATGTTCAACTGTCTGGCGTTACGGAGTTTAGTGGGGAAAACCCGGTTCAGTTGATAAACACCCTTGCACTCAAACTGGCGATTAACCTCGAAGAACAGGACATCGTTTTTGCTAAACGTGTTGGGAACGTTCGGCGTGACCACACCGAAGGCGAAGCGACCCGCCCTCGAATCGTCGTTGTCCGACTAGCAAGACGCGCGACGCGAGATAACTTACTGAGTGCAGCGCGTGTCCGCCGCAACCTCACAACTGCTGACATCGAAGTGCCGGGAGCGCCGCACCGCATCTACCTCAATGAGCGCCTGACCAAAACTAACAGGCAATTATTCTATGAGACTCGCCAAGCTGCTAGTCGCCTGGAATGGAAATACACCTGGACTAAAGATGGCCGGATACTTGCGCGCAAAGAGGAGGGAAAGTCGGCTGTGCACATCCGAATGGAAAAGGACATCTCGCGTTTTTTCCACACTCAGTAGGTTTGTTCTTGTATACAGTAACAATAGCTATCAACGTGTTATATGTTTTATGGTCGAAATATGCGATACCACGTGATTATGTTCAAATTAATCCTACTAGCCTATTATTGTTTTATTGTTGCATGTCGTTTTTAAATACATGCTTTTCGATCTTCACTATTCTTGAAATAAATTGTACAATACAATATACAGATTACTACCTGAGTGATCGTGTTAGTAACTTAAGTTATGTAGCTTGCCATGTACTTATCATCTGCCCTGCCCACAGTGCCAGACCATCTATACTATATATTTTTTCTGTGTCCCTTATAATAATGCACGTACACTACACTTTATTTATTTACTACAACACCCTTGTTTACATACTTCTTTTATTAATCTGTAAGTTATTTTATGTTGTATATTCTGTAATATGTTTATTTATCGTTAGTAAATTATCTTTCCGATGATTTCTACGACTTACCTCAAAGTTGGTTTTTGGAACGCGGGTTCTTTAGGCACAAAACACGACGAGTTTATAGCAGCATTGCTGGGTTTGAATGTTGACATTATGGCCATTAATGAGACGTGGCTGCGACCAGGCGAAGAAGGGCGCGCGCCCTCCGTACCTGGATACAGGCTACGGCATATGCCGCGCCCATTATCTGTCAAGAAGGGACGTGGCGGCGGTGTTGGTTTTTATATCAAAAACGGAATTAACGTACGAAGCCACTCGTCCTGTCCTAACCCATTGCACACCACGGTTGAGCAGATGTGGGTCACAATTTCTGTGCGCGGCGTCAAGCTTGCAATCGGAACCGCCTACCGTCCGCCCTGGCAAGATGTTGATCTTTTCCTGGACGCTGTATCTGGTTCATTAAACTCCCTAACTCAATGTGAATACACGATATTGATGGGTGATTTTAACATAAACATGCTTAGTGACTCGGACTCAAAGACGGATAAATTTGTTTCATTCTTGAACTGCCAAGATCTAAAACAGTTAGTGCAGACACCCACCCACTTCACTACGCATGGCAACTCTTTGATAGATGTCATCTGTACTAACGTTAAATCGCGCTCTATATCAGTTGATGTAATACCGGATCTAGGTGCGCACGCGATGATTTCTGGCGAATTTAGTTTTAAACGCCCAAAAATTCCGTCACGGACTATAACTTATCGACCACTTAAGGATATTATTAGGGATTGTTTCGATCAGGATCTCGAGTCATTTAACTGGAAAGCGCTAACCGAGCTATCAGATGTTAATACTATGGTCACTGAATTTAACTCGAACTTACTTACTCTATTTGATAATCATGCACCTCTAAAAACTAGTGTCGTTAAGGAGTATTGTTATCCTTGGATTACAGACAATGTTAAATTTATGATGCATCTGAGGAATAAAGCACATGCAGAGTATTTAAAAAACAAAAAATCTGATAGTAAAAAAATATATTACAAAGAATTGAAGTCACTTGTATCTAGGTCTCTATTTCACGAAAAGTCAGCGTACTATAAACACAAGATCAACAGTCAAATTAATGACTCCAAAGCTCTTTGGAAAAACCTAAAGTCTACCCTGCTCCCATCTAAACATAAGGAACTACCTCTGCACTTCAATGATCCCGACAAAATTTGTGACCATTTTCTGAATGTGCCAGGTGCGGATACGGTCAGTGCTTCATTACTTTCATTTTTTGAATCCACGCGAAATAATACACTCACATTTAGTTTAAGACCGACAACAGGTAAGGAAATCGCGAACATACTGAGTTCAATTAAGTCAAACGCTGAAGGTTGCGATGGCTTTACCATTAATATGATACTACTGACATTACCTGTAACTTTGGACGCTGTTACTGCTTTAGTAAATGCATCCGTATCATCTTCATCGTTTCCTGATTTATGGAAAATTGCCAAGGTGCACCCACTGCCGAAGACTCTTGATGCGTCAGATATGAAAGATCTTAGACCTATAAGTATATTGCCGGTACTTTCCAAAGTTTTAGAGAAAGTAGTTTGTACGCAATTGGTTGAGTTTTTGGAGACAAATAAAATCCTTCCGGATGTTCAATCAGGGTTTAGAAAGGGCCGTAGTACAACCACAGCTTTGTTGGATGTTACAGACAATATCTTGTCAGCTCAAGATAATGGGATGTGCACTCTTTTGGTATTACTTGATTTTTCACGCGCATTTGATTGTATTAATGTACCTCTGTTACTGTCAAAGATGGCGTTTTATGGTTTTGACGAAACAATTAAATGGTTTGAGAGCTATCTTGGCGATCGTAAACAATTCGTTGAAATACGTCGAGCAGACGGCTCAACAGTTGTCTCTTGTCAGCGCTCAGTAGGAAGAGGGGTTCCACAGGGCTCGATTCTTGGACCAGTATTGTTTATTTTGTATTGTGCCGACATAATAAAAATTATAAATAAATGCAAATACCATATTTATGCCGATGACACACAAGTTTATATATCATTTAAGCCGGAAGATTACGAACAAGCATTAAACGATCTAAATACAGATCTTGAAAATATCGTGCAATGGTCCAATGCCAATACGCTTGCCCTGAACCCTACAAAAACCAAATATATGCTTTTTGGAACCGAAAACCAGTTAAATAAAATTAAACCCTGTGCCAGCTATGTGACTGTAATGGGGGAGCCTATTGAACGGGTCTACGAAGCACGTAATCTAGGTCTTATCATGGACACGGAACTTCGTTTTCACAAACACGTGTCTGAGTCTATCCGTAATTGTTATTATAGACTTAAGATTTTATACAAAGCCCGTCCCTATCTAAGTGAAGAATTGCGTGTCTTGCTTGTGGAGTCCTTGGTTATATCTAAGCTAAATTACGCAGACACGGTGTTTGGCCAACGACTACTGTCAAAAACCGAAAAAATGATCCAAAGACTTCAGAACGCCTGTGCACGGTTTTGTTTTACGGTTCCCTTTAGGGGGCATGTTACGCCTTTCTTTAATGAGCACAACATTTTAAAAATGAAAGCTAGGCGTAAACTGCACTTGGCAAGCTTACTCTTTGGTGTCATTAAGTCTCACTCCCCACCTTACTTATATGGCAGACTATCCTGGACAAGGGGACACAAAATCGGTGAGGGAAGAAAATGTTCTCAACAGCTGGCCATCCCTCAGCACAAGTCGGCGGCTTTTAGAGGCAGTTTTCGGTACGCAGCTTCTAAATGCTGGAACAATATCCCTCCTCCCATAAAGTTTAGTAAAAGTTGCTCGACTTTCAAACTCAAATTAAAAGAATTTTTACTAAACCACCAAAAAGATTTTGAAAATATTCGAGCCGACATATCCGCCATTTAAAACAAATTATTTTATTTTACAAATTTTGCTAACTTAATTGATGTTATTATTACTGTTTTTTATTTATTTTTATTTTTTATTGATTTTATAATCTATTATTAGGTATTATATTAGTATTTATTTGCTAATCAGCTTTAATTGATTTTTATTTTTATTTTATTTTTTTATTGTTATGCGTCAGTAGTTGACTTTACAGTACATTTCACGAAAACACACACTCACACACGTTATATTTTATTTATTTTACTTTTTTTAATGTAGTATTATTACGGACACAGAATTAATCATTTGGTTCTTTTTTTTTTATACTAGCGTATGGTACTCGTGGGTTGCAGCTGAAAATCAGCGTCAGATGGTGCATACCATGTTGCCATCTGACATTATGCTGAGCTGAGGCCCTTTTGGCATTGTTATACTTGTTCTCTGTATTTTATTTTTATTTATTTTTTCTTTTTAAGTAGGTAGTTTAAGGTTTTTGTTTATGTTATATGTAGATAATGCCAATAAACACACTTTTCTTTCTTTCTTTCTTTCTTTCAGTCAAGTTCCATTTTATTTGTATTGGCTTAGCATGTTGATTTCCATATATTTCATATACAACACGCCATGTATATAATGTAGGTACTTGTACTTTTGTGCCTGTGTGTAGGTTGGAAATTATCTCTCTGGAACATTAGTTATTAACCAGAATGAAAAGTATCCTACTCCAGGCATTATCTAAGAAATCTCATAGAAATTCGTAAAGATGTGAAAAGTAAAAGTTAAATTAACATTTCCCTTTATTATGGATGTAACTTCCAGTAGAGAAGTAGGTAATAAAGAAGGGTTCTGTTCTTCAGCTGAATTTAGTTTTGAGGAGCCGCTGGATGATATGGCAGATCACGGACACAATCTGTAACTCCCACATTCTCCTTAACATTTGAGGTAGTTTTATTACAGTGGTGAGACCAGCTGTCTTGCATGTCAGAATGTTGGACCACGAAAAGGACCAATGTAAGGAAAGTGAATGCAGCTGAGGTGAGACTGCTAAAAGGGATGTATGTTGTTAAGCGCATGGATGGAGTAAGAAATCAGTATGTCGAAAGTGGTATCAGTGGCTGAAAACTTGTTTGCGCATTGGGTATGTTGGTATGAGCATGTGATACGGAGGAATGTGGAAAGACCAAAGAAAAAGTATCTTTGTAGTTACTATCAATAATAATTAACTGTTAAAGATGATTATGGTTAGAAAGGGGACCCACGACAAATTGATAAGTATGAAAGAAAAAGACGTTGCCCCAACCTGAAATAGTCGGCGCAACGTTTTTTCTGTTGCCGTTGCAAGAGAATGAGTTTTGAAGTGAAGGGATAGGTAACTCTGTGCTATGTGGAAACACCGGTCAAGTGCATGTCGGATTCGCACACGTAGGGTTCCATACCATATCTATAAAAACGGCAAAAAAATCATGCCTGTTGTATGGGAGCCCCCTTAAATGTTAACTTTATTCTATTTTTTTGTATTTTTTATATAGTGGCAACAGAAATACACCATCTGTGAAAATAATTAACACGGTTCAAGAGATACACCTTTTTTTTAAGGGTGGGAAATCGTCCTATGATTTCTCCCACTCTGGGTGGAGCGGAAGGGAGTGCCAGAGTTTTACTGACTAAAAAAAACCCATCCATGTTCCTTGCTTAGCCTTTTATGTTCCGGGGTAGCGGTAACCCTTTTGGACAATCCCGCTTACCCACCAGGCTTCGGGCCTTACGGGCTACGGGCCTTCAAATGCTGACATCTCTATGAGGCGCGCGTGGAACACGTACGCGCCGTCCGGCACAGGCCTGGTCCTGATCGGACGGTGAGCTAGGTATCCATTACTCACCGCCTGTAGGCCCGCGCCTACGGTGGCCGGGAGTCGTCTCGTGGCTCCCGACGCCCGGGGTGTCTCCCGCGGCGGCTGGGATGGGAGGACCTTTCTCTCTTCCATCCCGCCACCTCCTTCGCAAGCATGACTGTTTCGTAGAAGCGGATGACTGCCTCCCACTCCTTATCGCTCCGGACCATGGCTTGCACCAAGTCCGGTCGCGGGGGGTCGCCGCCTCCGCCAATCGCCTCTATGAGGACAAGGCGGTGCTTCGCCCAAGCGGGGCATGTTTCCACCGTGTCCTCCGTGTACCGGGCGATCCTCGCAGTGGTGACACCCGGGCGTTTCCTCCCTGATGATGTGCAGGAACCGCCCGAAACATCCATGTCCGGTGAGTAGGAGTACCTGCGTCAGGTGGTAGGTGAGGGCGCCTTGACGCCTCTTTAGCCACTCCTCAAAGTGGCGTGCCCTATGAGATACAGCCTGGTGACAGACGGACAGCGGAGTCTTAGTAATAGGGTCCCGTTTTACTCTTTGGGTACAGAGGAACCCTAAATATCAAACCTGAGACTTCAAAAGCTTAGCCTAACCATTGATTTGTCGCATTTGTGACTAGCTACAAAAACTATCTTCATTTGAAAATCAAAAAATTCTCTTTTGCTGTACCTACTGAGATATGTAAAGAGGCCAGCACATCAAGTTACCACAATCTGTCAAATTTCTTTGATAGTATTTCAACGTTATTGCAAAAATAAAAGGTATATTTTTAATTTAGAAAATTTGACAGTTAGGGATAGCTTGATGTGCTAACGTCTGTACCTACTAGGTACCACAAATAAAACAATACATTGAGGTAACATTTTATTAAAAAAATACATGAGCAATTTTGAAACAATTTCATTATACTTTCAACTATATGATTACATGAGTTAAAGCTGTGTAAACCTGCACTTGTCTTCAGGATACTTAATGCATTATACTAATAATTAATTTACATATAATGTTCAGCAGCTGCCTACTACAGGCAGAGTTTATTGGTAGCAAAGGTTATTTCCCTAAAACCTGATCTAACACATTTGGGTCCAGTCCTTCCAATTGCAGTTTTAACTTTACAGCTTGTAAAGGCACTCCAACATGCACCATTTTGACAAATCGGTCATATTCAGGATGTGCTTGCTTGACTTCTACATCTGTTATTTGACTGGGTGCTTCAGGTTCCTTTGTTTCTTGGGCTGCTTCTATGGTGGGTGCAGGAGATTCTTCTGTAGGCTTAGTAGGAAAAGCTTCTATGTGTTCCAATGGTTTCTCAGCTGGTGGGGCTGTTGTGGTGTTTAATTCAGGTATGGATGAGAGCTGTGAAGACAGACAAAATACTTAAGCATGTTGGTTACCATACTGGATATAGATTCAGGTTGATTATTTGAATTTGTTGCTTGGTAATAAATGGGCACAAAATAAATGAGTAAAATAAAATTCTCGATATAATTCAAATAAGGCCATATGGGCAGGAGTATTTATGTTACTTCAACATACTCTCGCCTCCAACAAAACCATGGCAGCATTAACTTTCTCCAGTTTCCTGTCAAAGTCCATAAGTTTCTGTTCACATCTCTTCATGAAGTTGTTCAGGAACTGCACATTGGTCAGCACAAAGTGGTTCACAAACGCTAATGTTCGTTTCTGTTGTAATGCTGCTACCTGTAATGAAAATAAGTTTCACTGTAGCCTCGAAAGTTCACAAATATTGTAAATTTCTTGAAGTAAAACAGGGAGCATTTTTTAGAACAACCGCTCAATCAGTTATTGACTTACCTTAGTTAAATCCACGTTTGCGAGCTCCTGGCTCATCATAGTTTCCTCCAGCGTCATTATTAGTTTTAGTCTTGGTATATTCCGAAATATAAATCTGTAGCTTTGTGTTTATAGCATCGATTTACATCACTGGTGTATAGGTGATGTTTTGCATAATAATCGACAACGAATCGGTACCTGCAGAAATATAAACCCTTTTGGCCAGCATTAAGGTATCAAGGCTCAGAGTATGAAACACATTAATGTATAAAAGTGTACTTAGTTCACATTTCTTATAAATTTCCGATTTCTATAAAAAATATCAACATGTCAACTGTTTGACATAGCACATATCAACAAATCTGACAACAGCTCAGAGAGTAGGCAGTAGATGGACCAAAACAAAAATGTGAAAATTAGTTCTATATAATACTTAAATGGTTCTGCTAATGTTAGTGTTTTCTCCGCCTTATCCATAGTTTTCTAAAAATCACCACCACTGCTGTTGAAACTCAGAGGAACATCTATTGAACCGGTTAAAAACAAAATAATGTTACCTACATTTTTATTTAATATGCCTGACAGGTTGACTTAAATACCCATAAATTAATTTTTTTTCTGGAGTTCTTGTACTAACTAGATCTTACACCCTCGACTGCTCCAACTTTTTCGTTCACGTTCAATAAAGAATGCTTAATTAGCTAGTGTCCAAATTTAGTAATAATAGAAACGAGGGGTAGGAGGCTAAAAAAAAAAAATTGTCAACAAGTCAAAAAGCAAGCTCAGTCAGTCAAAAATTCATAAAACATTTAAGATAACCAATTATCCATTAAACTCAATTAAAAATGTCTGGGGAAGTTGTGGTGGACGCTTTACCATACATCGACCAGGGCTACGATGACCCAGGAGTCCGGGAAGCCGTAAGTAGTCGAACATAACCTTACACTATCTTACAAGTTCTTTCAGTTTCTTCTACATATATCTTGCCTTTAAAGCCTATCTGTACATAGTTTGTTCACGTTATGTGCATAAGTAATTGTTTAGCAACGAGATTGTTAGTTTTCTTGTTAGGTACCTACTTTTACTTTCGCGAAACCATCAATTTATTTATTCTTCTCTCTCTTTACTTGTTTGATGTCTTCCAGGCCCTGGCTATGGTAGAAGAGGAATGTCGACGATACAGACCCACTAAGAACTATCTAGAAAATGCTGGCCCTGAGCCTAGCACAGCATTTGAGACAGCGGCGTTACAAAGAGAGATGGAGAGAGTTCAGCAACGTTTACCCATGGAGCCTCTGTCTATGAAGCGGTAAGCTAAGTAATAACTAACCAAAGTAGTATTCAGCTGTGTGAACCTAGTGCATGGCAACAGTTTAATCAGACTAATGCAGAACACAGAAAATCTGTGCTAGTATAGTATTGTGTTTTTGGCCTAGGTAATTTTATAAGTATTTAATTACCTAACACTGAAATCACATTTGAGCTATAGCATGATAAACTTTAATCTTAAAAACAACTTCCTTTCTCCTTCAGTTATGAACTACCTCCACCACCAGCTGGCCGTCTTGGTGAGCCGACAGCCTGGGCAGAGTCTGTAGACAACTCCCACGCCCAACTGTCACATCAAGCCATAAGAGTGCTCAACTTAGAACTACAGCTTCAATATGGAACAGAGGCATGGAAATCATACCTTAATACATTGCAGGCGTTAGTGACGCGCTCACAGAATGTACATAGTCAGTTAAGGTTTGTAAGAATTTTTTGGTTTTATCTTTCATAATTTTACTTTTAATTAGTGGTTGTTTAAAGAATTTAAAGAATTAAAAATACATTGCAGCTTTTTATAAGTCAATACAATCATAGCAACACAACACAGTGCATCTTTGATATGTGGCATAATCTTTTAAATGACAATAACCCAGACAATTTTTTTTGAGTTTATAAGTGACATGACTTTATGTGCTATAAAGTACCACTAATACTAATAATAACCAATAATATTACAATTATGTTTACTTGATTTATTTCTTGCTCTTATAGTGCATTTAAAACCTAACTTTCATAATGTCTGCATCTTGTTTAATTTACCAGGAAACAAATAGCCTCAGTTAACTGGGAGCGAAAACGGTCACAAACGGCGAGTGGCGCGAGATTACGAGCGCTGCGGCGGCGGTGGGCACAGCTGGTTTCAGACAACTACCGCCTCGAGCGCGCCATTATGCAGCTCGAAATACAGATGCAGAAGGTAATATGAATTTTTATGATTCATCACTAGCCCCTTGAGCACTAGACCAAATGTGTCACTGGAGAAGCTTACCAGTCTAGATAGTGCCATTTCAGCAACTTTTGCTGTTGGTCTCCTAAGTAAAGTCTTTGTTAAATGCCCTGTCGATTATAACTTAGGTTAAATAGAAATAAATAACCAACAGTGCAGAAACTGTTACTATCTTTCAACTATCTTTTCAGGCAAGGGGAGAAGCAAGTGCTGACGATGGTGAACCGGCAGATTTGGAAGCTGTCAAGAACTTACCGGACAAACTCAACTCTGAAACTGAGAAAGAAGTTCAAAAGAAGATTGAGGACATGTTTGCTGATTAGTTTTTATTTTATTATAGAGAGAATAAAGTATGAGTGTTCCTGAATGAAATAAAATTTTCTACATGAGTTTGAAAGCAATAATTTTTGACATTTTCCATTACAATAAATGCTGTAAATATTGGATAATACTGGATACAATTTTTTTTTTTTTAATTATTCCACCTTTTTTAGCGTTCCGTATCAAAATGGTAAAAAGCATTTTGGTATGTTGTATTTTGCAAATAAAAAATAAATGTAAATATCTTTTTTTTGCAACAGGTATTGAAAAATTCGAAGTGGGGCTACTAGGGTATGTAGGGTATCGTATAAGTGCGCTGTTTGCACATTCTCACACATTTTTTTTTTTTTTTAGGCCTCATAGTTTTTGACTTTTGATGAAAGATTTCGTTCCAACTTCGAAGTTTGCATAGAGAAAAATCTCGAAACTATTCTGTGTACCTAATGGGAGTTCGTGAAAGAATATAGGAGAAATGATGTCTTTAAATAGCAGATTTATTTCATCATTAACGATGCTACGGAACCCTCTCGGTATCCGAGGCCGACTCGCTCTTGGCTAGTTTTTTTTTCCTTTAACAATTTTACGTTTTGTTTTTTTTTGTTACAGTACAAAAAAGGTAATCGTGAACGCATTCATATTGTGAAATGTCTAGCACAGCTAAGCACGACTAAACAATGAACGCATTATTATTCTACATTCGATTGTCATTTGTCGTGATCTGTCAAATTGTCAATTTAGTTTTTATTTTATTTAAAAATGGCGGACGATGCGTCGAGCAGTAGCGGTTGCACCGGCAATTTAATAGATAACTCAATAAATCAAGATGAGTTGATCATGAAACAGCAGCGTGAGATAGAAAAAGAGGTGAGTATCGTAAAATTATCCAATTCTAGTTCGAGATAGTCTTTATTTTCCGTAAAATCTTAATACAACTTTGACATTGTGTTGTGTTTGTTTTGCAGATATCGGAAACGATACCGCTTGTGGGTGAACTTGAAGCATTGTCGTCATTAGAAAAGGAATATAACGAGGATCCAGTGTACCTGTTAAAAGTAAAAGATTTGTCCTCTAAATATAAGTATATTAGGAGAACGCGGCCGGACGGCAACTGTTTCTTCCGAGCGTTTTCCTACGCGTATTTAGAACATCTACTGACGGATAAGAGTGAATTCGATAAGTTTTATGAAATAGCGAAGAATTCGAAGGAGATTCTTGTCGCCTTAGGGTTCTCACAGTTCACAGTGGAAGACTTTTATGAGACGGTGAGTTTTTTTAAAATTATTTTTGGGGTTAGATAGTTACTGTTGTTGTTTTCTTCTTACGCCCACATCTTATCTTTGTATCTGTGTCAATAAGAAACATCAACATCTTAAAAATGTTATCAAGCAATCTGACGAATGTGCTAAATAGTTCTGTTATGGTTTTACTAAACCAATGATACAATGACAATGGAAAAAAATACCATGACATCATGAGTATACATTTTAACATTCTCTGTCTCATTGGTCTAACATTTGATAGTGGATGATTAGTTTGTTCTCCCCAGTATTGCATTGCATTACAACTATTCTTAAATTACATACCATTATTTTAATTTAAACTATGTTATATGCAAACATTTATAATTACTATGACATACATAGCCATGACTCTTGTGTCTATCTTTTACCTCTATAATATTACCTTTTCAAGGTGATTTCCAAGACAGTGTATAAAATATAAATGAAAGTACACTTGCATGCAAAAATATTATGAAATTATCTACTTGTTACTCGTTCTCAGCAATCTTTAAAACGAAATAACTGTTGAATATAAATGAAAATGGAATCATTTCAAATTTTGAAGGCTATGCTGTAAACTTCAAATTCATGCCATATGCATTTAAATTAAACCTATATTTCAAGTGCTTTCCTACTTTGAGTGGAGGAGTCATATTGATATATTAAAGAAGTCATATTTTAATTACTCAATACATAGCAAGTTGCACCATATTGATCTAAGAGTCTAGGCGAGGCCATAAAAAATATTGATACTTAATTTTAAGGCCAAATAAAGAATAGAAGAACTTGATTTTAAGTTTTCTAACTGTGTAGTCACATTTCTTTTGCTTACACATGATTGTCGTGGTATTTAAACTCTCAGAGAGAATCTCGTGGTCAAAGTCAAAGTCAAAACATTTACATATTCCAAATAGGCACAAGAAAAGCACTTTTGAACGCCAAAATGAACAAGAAATAGAATTGATTGTAGTTGCTCCTTCTAAAAGGTAGTTTTGTTTGGAGACGAATAGGCAAGAAATTCCACTGTTACTCTTTTAAAATGTTTTACATTGTTACAGTATAGCCTTTAAAATGGTAGCATTCTCATAAATTTTTATCAGTTATTTAGTTTTTAAAATTGTTAAGAATAATAAAAAGTAGGTGATTCCATGCTTTTGCTTGCAAGTGTAGAATAATGAGTGCACTGATGTCTAACTATATAATGACATATCTTGAGCAACTCATAGGCTACATTGAGGTCTAGAGCTGCCCAGTGGCGTAACTATGCCATCTGAGGCCCTTGGCAAATCCATTACATGGGGCCCCAAATTTATATTTTTAAATAAAATTGTTAAAAATGTTAGGTCACTTTTGAGCTCGCCCCCCTCGGGCGCCAGTCCTGCCATCCTATAGTTACGCCACTGGAGCTGCCCCATTTGGCATAAATAATAAAAAAAACTTGCTTTATCAGGTTTCTTTAATTCCAGTTTATGGAAGTGGTCCAACGTGTGGGTGAGCAAGCAGGGGGCTCGCCAGGCTCCTTAGAATCAGTGCGAGCCGAGTTGCATGACAAGTTTAACAAGCAGGGCTACTCTGACTACATTGTGGTGTACCTGCGTCTCGTCACCTCTGGACAGCTGCAGACAGAGAATGATTTCTATCAAAACTTTATCGAAGGACCGCGCACTGTGACGGAGTTCTGCAGACAGGTGTGTGTTATTGAGTTAAATTAAGACATATGAATTTTCTCTGTGACAAACTTGTGATGGCTAAGACCAGAGTAACTTGAATGAGCCTAAAGAAGTCAATCCAAATGTGACAAGGCTACAATATGTTCAGCAAATTAAAGGCAGGTGCTAGTTGGAGGCTGCCTATGTGTAAACATCAGGTGCAAATTTTTTTGAATAGAATTTGTGACCTTGCTCTTGCCTTCTACACTGCAAAGAAAAAGGTATCTCCTATTTCTGACTTCATGGCCTACAGTACGATGTAAGATCAAGTGATGCTACTTCACAAACTTTTCTGCATATTTCATTCGATCATGCTGCTCCAGGCCCTGACAGCCTGAGTGTGAAATTCGCTAGGTTTGCTCTGCACTTGGCTTTAGCCCTTCTTGTTTGTGTTTTGCTCCAGATAGCTTACGAATTTCGCTCGAAGTATTGATTGATTTGAGATTGTTCGTTTCCAGGAAGTGGAACCAATGTACAAGGAGTCTGATCATATTCACATAATAGCACTGAGCAATGCACTGAATGTCGGTGTCAGAGTGAAATATATGGACCGCGGCGAGGGAAGCCAGGCGAGTAAGGTATTTATCGAAATCTTGTATATTTACCTTTTTATTATTTCAACCTTCATACGGACTGGATGCTGTGTCGTCATCGCCAAGCGGTCTATGAATAAGGTAAACCTCAACAGCAGATTTATATTTTCAAATTGTGGTGTGCTGAATTTTCTATGTTGTACACAGCATTATTTGAGTGTATATTGTGTAGAAAAAAGAACCCTGTACGTATATGTCCCAATCGTCTCAGGATGAGCCTTTGATTTTCCACTGCAGGGCAACATAATAGTGAAGCCTCGCGACTAGAGAATTAGAAAGTTAGTGCAGGTTTTATTAATGTCGGATGATTAATGCTAGGTAAGGCCGGGTCCGAGTTGTGGCAAGTATGAGGCAGAGGAGATCCCCAAGTTTGAAATGGTACGAACAATTTGTATGAATTAGTGTATACGAGTAGTAGTGTATGCTACGCCATGCGGCGTCCGCGATACCGGCTCGTACTCGCCATGAGTCTAGAATAAATCATCCAATATTCGTCATCGCGATCAGCACGGTGTCGACGCACTAAGGGATCACTTCACCTATCATCCATCCTACATCCATCCATCATTCCTCCCATCTATTTATTTTCGCACTGGAACGCCAAAACGCAATCCCACTAACATACTTCGGACGGGACGGGTTGTCTACTTCTCATACACGATGTCTGATTTTTAAATAATCTGAATAATATCAGAATTCTGGACACCATTGAACGTGAAGATTGATCTGTCACGAAATATGCAAATGCTATCTTTGTTGGAACTATAACGGTAATGTTAAATAGTTTTCTTAATGTTCTTTGATACAGTCGAAATATAACTGATCATTATCGCTACTAAAAGGGTACTAAAAGGGTATACTTTTAGCAGCGACAACGGCTGCCGTCGACAGGCGACAACGCTTGTCGCGAGTGCCGCGTACTAGCAGTCGTGGTCGGCCTGTCGACGGCAGCCGTGGTCGCCTGTCGGCGGCAGCCGTCGACGTATTGACTGCTGCCGCCGACGCGTTGACGACTGTCGTCGACAGCTGGCGACGGCTGAAGTAGCCTCTGCCGTTCACAACTTGCCGTTCGTCTGTAAGAACCCTTAGGTGCTATCGTCTCAGTGATCGGGGTGCAGACTTTAGTGGACATTCCCCAAAGATCTTCGGTTAATGTTATTTTGATTTGTTTAAAAGTTTTAATTACTGTTATGGGGTTAATATGCTTAAGGCGCGGTAAGAAGCTAATCTTTAGGTTTTAGAGGAGGTGAAGCAGCGGCGGGGAAAGCGAGCGCGGAGCTCCGCCCACTTGGCCGCGCTCGCGTACGTCGCAGCGCGCGGCCGTATTCTGACGTCGTCTGTATTCTAGTTACCGAATCTAATGAAACTTTAAAAGTTACCGCGTAGGTACCGCTTAGTGCAACAATATAGAATGCTTTCTTGGTAAAAAAAGATCGGGCTCCGTTAAAATAATACAGCTAATCATAATTTAAAATTGGTTTGTTCAAGATATTTTGTAATTAGTATTTATAGTTAAAATAGTAGCCATTGTAAAAAAGAACCATTTTAGGTGTTTTCGGAGTTATAGATAGGAAATAAGGATTTTATTAATAAGTACTCAATTCTTATGGGCACGTATTTACTCATGTAAACAAACAAATAGCCCGGTCAGTGCGGCTGGTGTTGCCAATTCTGATACTTCTAATATAGTAGAAATTAAAATTAATTTGAAGTTGTTGAATGAAATACATAATATCTACAATTCTTCGGCCCTGTATGGGCACGAATGACTCTTCTTGAGAACCGGTTTCGACAAGGAATGACAGGTCTTCGGTGGTTTCCCTAAAACAAAAAAATATATATAAATGGAATAAGAGTGTTATCAAAATCCGTTTCCGAAAACTTATTCACTCAGCAAAAAATGCTCATCACGTGGAATAATTTTTTCCTATTTTTATATCTCTTATAGTTTAGTTGGTCTGTTGTGGTTCTGCATAAGGTGTTTCATTTTCCGAAATAAATTCGTTCGTTCTCACTAGTTCGATTCATTAGTTCGATCGTCGAACTAGTGAGAATTATTTTTCTCGTTTGTTCGACCGTCGAACTAGTGAGAGTATTTTACTTTGTGTTCTCACTTGTTCGATTTCTTAGTTCGATCCGTTAGCTTATTATTAATCTTAATCGAGATACAAAAACAATAAATATGTGTGATATGTGTAATAAAGATCACAAATACACGCGTTGCATATGTACATATAAAAAATAAAAACGCTTATAAATGTATAATTAGTGATTTATTGGTCAAAGACTACTACAATAAATCACTAACTATGAAATCGAACAAGTGAGAACACAAAATAAAATACTCTCACTAGTTCGGTCGAACAAACGAGAAAAATAATTCTCACTAGTTCGACGATCGAACTAACGAATCGAACTAGTGAGAACGAACGAATATATTATATAGCCTATATGTTGCCCAGACTTAATACCTATACCACAAAAAAACTTTCATTCAAATCCGTCCAGTAGTTCCAACGATTAGCGTGTAGGAACAAACAGATTTTTTTTTTTATCGTGATCTATTACTGTTTGTAAACCCTCTTCAACAATTATTTTTTCTATTCAATGTACAGACACAGTTTTTTTTACTGTTTTATTATAGGTATGTTTAGAAGAGTACAGTAAAGTTAGAGGCTACGGCTATGCGGGTGAAAGAAACAGAGTAACTTTCTAAGCTCATATTGATCGCATTTAGTACTTACTGATGCTCTGGTAAATCTAAATCTTGATATTCCAATTGAATATTATTATCTGTTGCATCATGGTCCGTGTTTCTGGAAAAATATGTAACTTAGTTAGCGGTGTGCGTAGAAAAATACGTCGCCCCTGTCTGGGGCTGAATAATTCTATTTTGTTCTAATTCGTATCGTGAGTGTGTTTACAAAAAATTAAATTCCGTAAAATATTATACTCATTTCGTGCGCCATTTTAGGCCCCGCCGTTTATAGTACGCCCCGGAGCGGCGCGCTGCAGCATATTAGCGCCCGTTAGCCAAGGCCGCAGCGAGACAATAGGTTTTTATTTTGTTTGCCTATTTTTTACGAATTCCGGTTACTAAGAAACTGTCACTTCATAACATATTGATAGTAATATTAGTCGGTAATACAATAGGTACAGAGGCCAGCACATCAAGTTACCACAATCTGTCAAATTTCTTTGATAGTATTTCAACTTTATTGCAAAGACATAAGGTTCATTTTTAATTGAGAAAATTTGACAGTTACGGATAGCTTGATGTGCTAGCATCTGTGCCTACTTACATTAGTTAAAAAAAATGAATACTTACTCGGAAACTATCTAATAGATTTTTTACTTTTATAACGTCGTTTTCTTGTACAAATCCGCCGCAACACTTTATTTCTTTTATTTCCCATTGTTCAGAAACACCGGTCAAACGTTTCGGGCCTCTCTGGTTGCCCGTTATTTTATAGCGTTGTACGACAGGCAACTCAGGTGGCCCAGCCGACTTGGACCACTCAAAATTACGGTACTAATATCTAAACAAAGTATCAACAAAATAAAAACGAAATAATGGAGCGAATGCGTAATAAACAGAACGTGACCTCTCTCAGCAACGGCTAGCTGCAGACTGGGCGCGGCCTAACACAAGCATACGACCGTAGTGCATCGTAGTAATAGAAATAAGGTTGAAAATATTTTGGCATTTGATTTTATTTGAATATCATGTCTGCCAAAATGTTAGTCATTTTGCAGTTTTTATTTAATATTTAAAAAAATACAGTTCTGGGTTTCAAAGTTTTTAGATATGTTTTTTTTTTCTTTAGTCTATGAAATTACCTTTGTTATAGTTATAAAAAATATGATGGTTGTCGCTGAAATAATTGAGAATTTCGAGACGAAAAAGTTTTTTTCGTGGTCATATTGAATATTTTTTTTCTGTAGTACTAGACTACTTCTGTGAATTGTTTTTGTTTAAGTCTTTTCTTTATACATTTGACTATACACTGTATTTTTTTCTGGCTTGTAGTATGTACAGATACAGCTAACTTTGCGACGAAAATCTAGACGTTTTACGCAGTGTACGCTTAAAGTTCAATTCAATCAAGCAGGCTGAAACGTTTGCCTTTACTAAATCAAAAGAGAGGGAAGGCGATGAATTTAAGGTTTCAGTAGTTTTTAGTGGAATACTGGTAAAGAAATTTATAAATTCTTGAGCAACTTCTTTGCTATCACAAATGGGACCACATGATGTCTCCAGTATGTAATCAGAGCTATGCCTTTTGTTTCTGTTCGTTTCGTTATTGATAATTTTCCAAACCGTCTTTATTTTATTTTCAGCTGATTTAACCTTGTTGCTAATGTATTTGCCTTAACCTTTTGAACGCCATTGTCACATATACGTGACAAACAAGCGCGTGCCCTGTACGCCAACGACATCAATACGTGACAGTGGCAACAACACTATAACACGAAAAAACAATCAAAACATTACTTTTGTGAGTGTTTATATAGATATCTTAAACATTGAAGCTCTCGTACGTATTTAAAGACATATTATGAAACAAATTAAAAGACTTAATGAATAATGGGAAATTCATGATAACAAGAAGAAATTCAATTTGTAGCTTGGCGTTGAGGGTACGCGCGTGCGTGCCTTTATACTCTGGCGTTCAAAAGGTTAAGCTGCTTTACAAGTGTTCTTAAAATGTTTTGAGTAGGTAGCAACATACTTATTGATACATTCTGTGTTAATAAAAGGTTTAAGGCCATAAAGCTCGAAAAGTCTTTCCCTACTTTTCCTGAGTCCTTTAGTGGCCCTGTCATTAAATAAAGATTTAGGGATGATAGTTTTAGTGGTCTAAATTATGAATAGTTCGCATAGCATACAATGACAGAATCTTTAGGCGACATGCTGTAGGTACTGTTACATCCCTGATTCAGATGCGAGTACGCACAGAATAAATAGTAGTACTGAAAGGAAGTTTTATTAGGTATGGCTGGCCGACCACACGATTGACTTAATATTATATGAAAAAGACAGCAGTAGTACGATTATGTAAAAATTTCACTTTGGAAACGTAGGTGAAGTGAGTTTAAAGTGAGCTGTCAAGTGTCAATCAAACAGCTCACTTTACCTAAGTTTTTACGGTGAGATTTGTACAGAATCGACCGACTGATGTTCTATTACCTAGTATCTATTATATCTGTATTTTTTTAATGATTAGGTACTATATCGCTAGGTTAAATACAGATAAAATAAAAACAGTTGTTTATCGATTAACTTTTGTAATCCCTATTCTTTTTGTTCGTTATATATAAGAGGTACGCCGATCCGTTTAAGCTCAAATCCGAGGTTAACCTTTTGACCGCCACGTCAAAAATGAAAAAGCGTGCCCTCAGCGCCAAGCTCCGAATTCATCCTTTAATACCTAGGTACAAAATAGTAGTAAGGTCGAAATTATTATTATTATTATTTATTTACGTTTAAAATTCTATCACCCAGTCGCGACCGTGGCGTGCTGGGCACATTTTGGTTTGTCGTCTATACACGACTGTGGCGGTCAAAAGGTTAAAAAAGCTGAAGATTAACATTATTGTCCGTATTTCAGGTGATAGCGCATGACTTCCCCGAGGGTTCGAAGCCGCTGGTGCACCTGCTGTACCGCCCCGGACACTACGACATATTGTACGCGTGATCGTGATAACGCCCTCATAACCTCTTACGATAATAAAGCTAATTATCTTACGTAGCGGCCTGTTTTATTAAAAGTTTACGTTTCCCGTTACAAATTAGTATTTGTACCTCAACAAACCTTTAATTATTTGTTTATTCTGTCACTGGCTTTGTCCGCGTGGACGTCGGGAATGATTCCACGGAAACGTACTACCGGGATGAAAAGTATCCTATGCTAATTCAGGATAAAAATTATCTGTGTGCCAAATTTCATCCAGTCCAGATGACTAGCCGTTCTGGCGTGATTGAGTAACAAACATATCCACGTAATTCCACCCAAACTTTCACACTATTATTAGTGAAAATAAGTTCTAACCGTGTAAGTTTTAGTTTTTCGGCTGGTAATATGTCACAATTACTACAGTCAAACGGGGTTTTCACCCCGTGGATTCAGGGATGCAGGCGTGAATCGGGACGAAACTTTAAAAGGGTTTTTTTAACTCTAACTTGTGGCCAAAAAGGACCAGTAATGTGTTAACTATATTATAATTAACAATTAAGAGCCCTTATTAGCAACAAACTATATTATTTAAAAGTTAAAATCCCTTTTAAAGTTTCGTCCCGATTCACCCCTGCATCCCTATTCACCCCGTTTGACGGTATTAGAATTTACTAAAAATTTGAGCTATGGCCTGGTGATCTTTGTTTTTCGAAATGTCTAGGTGAGAGCTCCACGACCCTACAATAATAGTGCCTCATTATACCACTTGAATTTGCTGATACATTATTTTTATTGAAGAAATTATCATTAACCTTTTAACCGCCCGACTAAGTATCAGTTGTCGTGCACCCAGCGCCCAACTCATAAAAAAAAAACTTTTATTTCAGACGAATATGGTCTTGCAATTACATAAACGAAATCCGAACATAGATTCTCAGTCGTATAAACACGACTCAGGCGGCACGGGCACGACAACATTTGTCGTATTAATCCGACTGGGGCGGTTAACACGTTCCCTGTCCCAGAACAAAAATTTAAAAAATATTCGTATGTCCATCGACAATTTTCTTATAAGTTGACAATAATTATATAAGGGTTTACATCTATACTAATATCAGTTAAAAAACAGTATATTTTTCAGGCCAAAACTGAAAAATAAATTTATGACTCCACAAGGAGTCAAGGACGTATGAACTATAAATTATAGGACTTGCTACGGAGTCATGAACGTGTGATCTGAATAACTAATAACAGTTTGCTTTTTTTCGTACTCTGTGGCATGAAATATCAATGTCTTATTTATGAAACACTAAACTCGTGCCCTATTTTCAATGAGCTGTAACAGGGGTAGGACAATTCCATACATTGACAGATTTGGGGTAATGTTTTAAAAATGCGACATCTGCTATCTCCATCCTAAAACAATTAGTTACTTTATGTCACCGCAGATGGCGCCACCACCGATACAAATGTAATATGTGACAAAAAGTAAATTAATTAAAAATAAATTTCACTACCTAATCATTTTATTTAACACGTATTATAATTATTTGCAAATATTTGTGGAGATTACAAGCCGCGTAATAATTACGATAGCAACACAGAATTATTGAGTTGTTATTGATTGTCAAATTATTAGATCACAAATTCACAACATTTTTTTATGTTTTAAGTCGTGGTCGTTGTTGTGTGTGTCATGTTTGTGCTTTTCTGCATAAAAATTAATCCGCCGGTCCTCGAATCCTCCTCCGTAGTGAACCTGAACCTGACAACCAGCCCATGGGATACGCTCACGCATTGGACCCCGAGACGCATCGAGAATGGGAAGAAGCTGCTTACGATGATAATGACGACGAGTTACCTAAATGGGATGCCCTGCACAAGTTCCTACTGTCCAAGTTCCGCACGATCGAGCTTATCACGCCTGCAAATAGAGAGAAGCCTACTCCTAAGGGAAAAGAATACGCAGTTCACGTGTCCACACCGAATACTACCTCTTCAAAACCAAGAAGCTGCGCTATGTGCGAAAAGGACCACACATTATGTCATTGTGAGGAATTCATAAAACTTAATCCAGCTGAGAGGTGCGAGTACCAGAAAAAACACAACCTATGCTATAATTGTCTGGCCCCAGGACATTCCGCTTATAGATGTCGCCTGAAGATGTGCTGCCGAAAATGTCACAAACGTTATCACACGCTCACGCATCAATCCACACCATATCAACCAGACAATAAGAAACAACAAAACAATGAAGTTGAAACTAATCAAGATTCTGCAAAATCAGCGGAAACCAATGTTACACTTTCATCGCATCTCGCTGCAAATTTGTCCACTGCATTACTGGCCACAGCTCTTGTACCAGTAAGAAATCATGACTCGGGACAAGAGACAGTGCTATGGCTTTGATTGACCACGGCTCTCAAGCAACGTTCATGAGTGAAAGAGCGGCCCAGATGTAACGATTGAACATCAGCCACACCTTTTGTATATTAACACACAAATTAATTTGAATTAAAATTTACAAATAAAGCAAGTAATTTTGTAAAAGAAAAGGATGTTTCCTTTATGTATCCGCTGTGTAACTTTTGAAATTACAATAGTGCCTATACTTAAGCTTCCTTACTAATTTGCTTCTTTTTAATTTGATAAAGTTTTACTATGATAACAAAATCATAGTAAAACTTTATCAATAAACAAGCAAATTAGTAAGGAAGCTTAAGTATAGGCACTATAGCATAGGTAGTACCTATAGCTAGCTAGCTATAGCTAGCTATAGCTATACATGACAAGTTTGTGGATGGTGATAATAGATGGCGCCGATCAATTGACATTAGCATTAGCTGCAAGAGGGCTCTCTATACCCGATATATTACTTTCCTCTATGAGCTGTAAAGAAACGCGGGCCAAAAAAGCTGTCGGTACCTACTATCAGCACATGAGAATTTCCTGCTACAAAGGCGTCAAAAGTAACAACGTGGTGCCCTAAATGTAAAATAGTGCTCTGCCGTCCATGTTATAATGCATTTCATTGATTTTAGTTAAATAAAGTACAATTTCTACTAAAAGTATTTTTTTTGTTTTATCACCACCTTCATTTACTAAGAAACTTGTGACATTTTACGGCGGCTCTTTTGAATTTTATCCAACCTTGTTTTCTAACCATACGTCCATGATAATGGTTTCACTCGCAGTCATATGTGCAATGAAATAAAAAGCATCACATTTATATTTGGAGTATGACTCCAACTACAGTCATAGACGTACGAGTTTGGCACAAACGTGACTCTTTTGGAGTCATTGGACAGTGAACGTGTTAAAGGTTTAATTACGGAATTATACATCATCTGTATTTACAGCATACAATCATGAAATAAAACTCAAAACGTCTCAAAATTGAATATATTGATAATTCAATAACCATCAATCTCGCATAACATTACTAAAGAGGAATGCGGTCATAGAATCACAAATAATTATAAATATATAAAATAACTCTTAACATTCTATTCTATCTGCAGAAATAGACACCGTCGGGTTCCCGCCGGGGTTTCATACCTGCAAAAAACGCCTTTATATCTTCCTCCTTGACAACCTCCTTCCTGTCTTTGAAACTTTTGAGGAAGTCTAGTAATTTGTCCCTCATCCTATTGTACTCGGTAAGGGCGTTTATTTGCTGTATGCGGTCTAGAGATGAGAGTGCCTGCATACCTTTCTCATACTGAGAAGCTCCACCAGCTACATTCTCTTTGCCCAAGCTTTCATATGCGAATACTGTGTCCTCCAAGTCTGTTAGAAACAGAACTTTTAGATCTTTGTACATTGAAAGACATTCACCACACATACACAGTTTTTGGCGGAAGTTGGAAGGCCAGAATGTAGCTCCCTTGTGGACTCTTTTCACATCTTTGGGTCTCACACATTCTAATTTAGCTTTCTTTGAAGATATATCATCTGTTAAATCAGTGTTTAGTTTGCGTTTATAATGTTCCTTTGCGTTTTCTGTGACAGTTGGCTCTTCATTCTCATCTTCAGGTTCAGTTTTGTTTGTGCTATCATTATCGTTGCTAGTTTTCAATTTACTGTCATTGGCTATGTTAGAAACTTGAAGTTTTTCGTCTACTGAATTATTTTCGTGATTGTCTTCATTTACTTTAGTTGCTTCTGTGTCATTGACATCAACTTTACTTTCGGTTACAGGCTCATTTTGGGTAGAAATGTCGCTCATTTCAACATCTTCTGTTTTAGGACTAGGTTTATTATTGGAGTCAGCAGTGTCTTCTGTCTTTTCAGGTACTTTAATATCAAGTTTGTTTTCACTGGCACTCATTTCAACATCAGACTCTTTTGTTTCAACAGACTCTTTTGTTTCAACAGACTCTTTTGTTTCAACAGTAGCTTCTTTACTTTCTGTTGATTCACTGGTTTCTTTAATTTCATTTGCAGATTCCTTTTCTTTCGCCTCATTAGCTGTTTGTAACAGTTCGTCAATAGCATCCATCACCGAATCCGTCTTCTCTTTGGTATTTTCCTTCGCATTTTCTTCGGATTGTGATGTGTCTGGTACTTCTATGCTACCATTAGTGGTTTCTATTTTAATAACTTGCGCGTCTTCAGATTTAACTCCACTTTCTTTTGCTGTTTCTTCAGATGACTCCTCCTTATTTGGTTCAACCTCATCCTTTCCCTTAATTTCTTCAGATTGATCCATACTTTCTACAGTAGCTTTTTCTTCAGTAGCTGAGTCTGCTTTTTTTTCTGAAGTTGGATTGTCATCTGTGAGTGAGGTAAGGTCATCTAGAAGTTGTTCCTCTGTTCTTCCCGGAGTATCAGTTTTATCTTGTGCATTGTCACCATCACCATCATCCTCACTTTTTGATTGATTACGAATTTGTTCTTGGATTTGAGTATGCCCTTTTATTGTTTCATCTGCCTTTTCTGGGTTTTCATCTGTGCTTTCAGCTTTTTCGAGTGACATCTGCTTGTTCTGTGTTGGAACCTCTGAATTATTATCTGATTCCTCTAACGCATCTTTACTTGTTTCTTTTTGTTCTTTATCATTATGTGTGTCTTTAGGCTCAGTTAGTACATCAGTTTTAGCTAGTTCATTTGTTTCAGAAGTCTCCATAGATTGTTCTTCTTGTGCTGCTATCTTGCTTTCAGTATCTTCAGGTTTTAATTTTGATGACTCAGCAGTACTTAATTCATCTGGTTTTGTTTCCTCAGCAACACTTTCTTCAGGTGTTTTGTTGTCTGTACTCTTATCCGTGCCCCCATTCATTTCAACATCCCTATTAACAGTGACACTAGTAGTTTCAATTTCTCTTATATTTTCTTGTGTATCATTGACCAATTTCTCCTTCTCTGAATCTCCATTGCAAAGGGTATTATCAGCATACTTGGCATCACCATTAACTGTAATAATATCCACATCTCCTACCTCAACAGTAACTGTAAACATACTGTAATCATGTAGGAACTCATTCTTCTCCATACAATTCTTGCAGATCATTTCTGAGTATTGATCATTACCAGGAACAACAGCTTCTAGATGTGTTGCATGAAGCCAGTCCTCGCAGATGATGCATTGGATCATGTCATCCTCAATTGTTGAATCTGGGTCTGGGTAGGGCCGTTGGCAAGTGCAGTAGAGTCCACTGAAGTTCTGATTATAAATATTGTCATCATTGAGTTCAGATTTGTCCGAGGTGAATGTGCAAGGGTGGGAGTTGAACTTCGGGTTGCCACAATCACATCTGAAGTTTCTTTTTGTGTACAGCTCAATGAGATCATGGTTCTCGTGACAAGTCAAGCTGCATGCGAGGCATACTCCAGCTCTCTTAGTTGGGTCTACCTTAGCCTCGGTGCAGCAAGTGAGGCAAGCATACAGAGCTTGCCTTTTGATATACCCCTGGAAACAAAACAAATAACTTTAACTAGCCTTTGTTATGTAACTTACTTATGGTCACTGTGACTAGTTACTGAAAAGGTAGAAGTAAATGAGTCAACTATTAACTCAGAAGTATTATGTAAAGCATCGCGCGCGTGTAGCGTAATTTTTAATTTTATTTTATTTTAATTGTAAATGTATTGTAATTTGTACTTAATTAATTATGGATCAATAATTAGTTATCCGAAATAAATGATTTTTTTTATTTTTTATAAAACCGGTTGAAGTGAACTCTTGGGAGAGGCCTATGTCCAGCAGTGGACATCTTTTGGATCTTTTTTTTTTCTTTAGTTTACTTTAAAATAATTACAATATGTCATATTTATAATTCTAAACAGAGTATCTTGTTTGTGAAGTAGTGAGCACAAGGTAGACAAATGCAGAAGTAAGAGCAAGAAGTATGTGCACATCATAGTTATAAGAGATTAAATTAAAGTGTCTCAGTGTTATTTTCTTAATGTCATTTTAATTTTATTCTTCCATGACATATTCAATCTAGTTTGATCAACAAAACATAACCAAGTAATGAAGACTCCATATAAAACATTTCAACTTGTTAATTTACATGTGCCTAAGTCATCTTAAAATGCTCACCTACAGCTTCAAACAATATTTTTTATCAACCCTATGAATAAAAAGAGAAAGTACACTGACCCATTTTATGGAACATGTTAAATCATGTTCTTGAAACCAAATGGGTAGTTTAGCAAATAGTCTGTAGATTTATGTTGACCAAAAAAACAGATGCACAGATGTTTTGACTTCATTTATTGGAAGGATTAAGTGGTGAATTAAGTACAAAGTAAAATACATATACACATTGTATAAATTTTTTGCCGAATCAATATCTTTAGATTTCAGAAATGATTTGTTAGATAAAACAATGAACATTATCGTTAAGTTAGTTTAAGTTAGTCACACATTTGAGTTCCTTTGTGTTCCTTCAGTACTTCGTTTCCGTATGGCAAACGCATTGTAAGGATCGATTACGGGTGTTTCAAATTTAGTAGAAGCAAAATGTAAGGATAAGTTGCTTAAGAGAGTAATTAGCCAGGATTTAGAGTGTAATATCGATGAATAATTCCGTTGCAACGTCAATCTACGCCATGTTTGTTAAATTCAACGAGTTTTTACAACATATGGAAGGGTTGTTTACCTTGGAATAAGTGCAGTTCTTGTCATCAGATGCTCCCAGAACAGCGTTGGCATCTTCTTCGAAATCTTGTTGCTCTTGCAAAACATCCAGCATTGTTACAACTTTGTCCCCATCCGCCATTTCAGCGTCTTCGGCGATATTGATGCCGTCTGAAGCCATTGTTACACTTCAAGAAGATTACTGAGGTATTTATCTGAGGTAAAAGAATAATACGAAAAGTACCAAAAAAGCCGGCTAGAATAGGCGCCAAGAAATTTGTCGCAAGTGAAACAACCGATCGCGGATCGGCGAACGGCGAAAAAATTTAACTGACGTTTGTCAATGTTGCTACTCGTCCGCTCAACAGATTCAAAAACAGTATGATTAAAACGTCGAATGGCAACATATTCAGAAACAAAGTTTGCCCGACTTATTTTTTTTAAATCTTTAACGTCGAATGGCAACCTTATGGCAACATATTCAAAAACAAAGTTTTCCCGACTTATTTTTTGTAGCACTCGTATGATAATAATACATTGGTCCTCTTTATATACTAGTTTTCTGCGAAAGCTGAATATACGCAGAAAGCTGAACGTATGTACGTCATAAGTCTCCATACAAAATCATTGTTTTATATGGGCATAAGCTAAGTGTGAGTAGACCTTAATGCGTGAACGCAGGTCATACGGGACGCGCTATAGGTTTTTGACTTAATAATAAATTTCCAAATTAATAAAGGAAACAGGAAATAATTTGTAAAATACTATAATAATCATCTAATTATAATGCAGCAATAAAATGAAAATATCATCAAATCACATTGTCATTATAGCAGAAAAGGTACATCTAAATTCTTACGGCCATTACCTATATAAAGAAAACCAGCCTCGGGCGTTCTCACTTTATGGAAGTACATCATTCCGGGCCAATAGAGACTTTTTAAATACGCCAATGACCCGTTCTGTTCCAGCGAAAGGTTCCAGCAACCACTTGGAATGTCCTGATCGATAGAATCAAGGAAATCCATACTGTAGTTGTAATCTTGTCTTGTTAGTAGGTTGGTGTTCCAGCGGTGTTGAGCTGGTCTGATGTGGAGGTAAGATTTTAATAACTTTGCTTCAGAAGCGTTCAAACCGTAATAATTGGGGTTTATAACGACAGTACCATTTGGCTGCTTGATCAATTGTCCTCTAGCACATATTTCAGCTTCGTCACATATGTTGCTGATTGTGGCAGACAAACGGCTTTCTTCCTTCATGATCTTGCATCTTTCGGGATTACTTTCCTCCAAAGCTTCGTCTAAGACTTTTAGTTTTAGAGATGGATCCCCTCTAAACGGGAATGTTGTCAAAAAGGACAGCTGTTTGTACTTCTTTTTTGCTCTAGGCAGTAGGCCCCAGAACTTGAAGTCTGTGGTATAAAAATATTTTCGATCTGCTATAGCGTCAGTGTTGACTCCGACGGCAATGTGGTAGTCAAAATCTACGGCGTACATCTGGCCCCAGTATTGTATGTGGGTGAAGTGATTCTCAATTTGTAACAATGTTAAAGAATTTTGGAGTACAGATATTAATTCATTAGTCATCATCATACCGTTTACGTTTATGTACTCCTGGTATTCCCAGAGTTTGTGGACGTTCATTTTCAATATTTTTGGGTTAACCCAAATAAGATAATTGCTAATGAAAAATGACGTTTATTTACTTGACAGGTCCGTTCAACTATTTATTTTAAAATCACTGTGGTTGCTTTACTTTTTTTAGAATAGTTTGCATTTGTCATTTGATCATTCTAGCGAAAACTAACGAATATCTGTGCCGTACAAAAAATGTAGATACAGACAGCTTGATAGTCTTTCCTATTCCTATTGAATACAGAGCATGTAAACTTCTTTTTAAATACGTAGGTACTAGACAGCATTAAGCAAGACTTCGTTTCTGAAAGCAAGAAAAATAAAGAACACAGTCGTTAGGCTGTCAAGTTCAGGGCCATGTCATTTTATGAGTAAATATAAAAATTTTACCTGAAATAAAATTTGTATTATGTTTCCTATGACGTCTGAAGTCCATTATGAGAGAGTACATCGTCCTTTTCACACGCCTTATCGTTAGATGGAGCCTCTTCCGTCATGTGACCTTACTCGTCGCGCCACCTATGGTCTTAATTCTGGAACTAACAGTACCGCCAAGCAAGCCGCCAAATCTTATGTCATTGTTAGTCTCATAAATAATGATAATAATGCACCAGGAAGAAATTATTTGGACTTCAGACGTCATAGGAAACATAATACAAATTTTATTTCAGGTAAAATTTTTATATTATGTGTTCCGTTAGACGTCTGAAGTCCATTATGAGAGACCTGTTTGTTATCTCCTGGTGGCTTGCTTGGTAATGTAACACGCAACAATGTGATTGGTAATTAAGTTGCTGAAATAGTCATATAATTTACTGTTTGTAAACTGTAATTTTAATTTGAAACTGCAAAAAATTTTGAAAGTGATTTCTCAGACTCTATAATATTGTTGTGGTCTGAACTTCCTACTTCTCTGTAGTAATATTTTCTAAAAGTATGTTCATGGCGCCAATTTGCCTTAGCCAAAATATCATTAACTGGGTATTTTTCTAAACAATTTAGAGATAAAACTGCTGATCTAAAACTACCAGGAGTAGCCTGTATTCCGGCTTCAGAAAGAATTTGTTTTATCCATCCACCTATAATTACAGCACTAGCTGGTTTACGAGGCTCTTTTGTGGTGATAAACAAGTTTGTAAGACAACCCCTGAAATGTTTTGAAATTACTATCAATGCTCTTAACCAAAATAAAGGATTTGTATTTCGATCTGGAGAAGCCAGCAACGTCCAACTTGATTGTTGGTATGACTATGAATCAGTCTTTGAACCAAAAACAGGATGTAAGGTTATTGAATCCCCATTATCCACTAAATGTTTAGGATCACAATGTAAGAGAGTCAAATCATGCACTCTTCGACCTGAAGCTAGCAAAAGTATAGTAGCCGTGCGCCTAGAGACATCATATAAGCTTTGCAAATTAGGATCTGAATTTTTTAGAAATTGTATTACTATTCTTGCATCCCAAATTGGTAATTTTTGTGGGATTGGTCTAGCTAATGATATAGCTTTTAAAATATGTCTTACTAAATTATTTGATGTCATCTTAATAACTGACAGAGTTTCACAAACTGATGCTATAACTGATTTATGTACTAGAATAGTACGGTATGCTAATCTATCTTGTAGAGAAAGTTTTGCTAAATACCTGGCTACATTGGCAGGTGCTGGACAACGACAGTTTAGTTTATTCAGATTACACCACAGTGCCCATTTGCTCCATATAGGAATATAAGTTTTGAGTGTAGAAGCTCTCCAACAAGTCGACAAAAGTTGCCTTTCTTCATTTGACCAATTTTGAGTTAGAGAGTCCCACCCGAAATGAGCCAGGCTTCCAGCTGTAGGTTGAGTACTTGAGCTGGGGGTTGGCCCGTCATTGTGTCTACTAAAGTTGTTTTCAGGTCCCTGATTTTCATAGGACGTGTTAGGGCGCGACTCTTCAGATCTGGACGCCAGAAGGGTTTCTTCCACTTGGGTGCTACAATTATGAACTTTCCTTTCGCTGAGTTGAGATGATGTAACACACGTGGGAGCAGTGATGGTGGGGGAAAAATCCATGCGAGATCGAACAGCCAGTATCTGCTGAAAGCGTCGTGAAAGCAAGCGTTCGAGCCTGACAAGTCTAGAGTAGCATAGTTGCTCACGACGTGTGCTTCTTGCGAGGCGAATAGGTCTACGTCTGGTGTTCCCCACTCTGTGAATATTCTGTTGGTCGCTGCGCTTAGGAGATGCCATTCCGAGCCGACTCGATTTCTCGAGAGGTGATCGGCTTTCGTGTTGTACAGTCCCGGTAGGTGGTGCGGGACTAGTACCACGTTCAGGCTATCCGTCAGTGCCAGTAATTGTTTTGTTAATTTCAAGAGATTTAGAGACCTTGTTCCGCCCTCGTTTTTTAAATAAGACACGACTGTTCTGTTGTCTGTTTGCAAAATTTAGTATGGCCCCCCATTGAATGTCTGAAGCGCCTGTGACAAGGTAGTTGACTGTTGACCTTCTGGGGTGAATACGGGATTTTTGGCTCACATTTTTTAACCACCATATGAGGTCTCTTCGTACCTCTTCTGTGAACTCTAATGGTTGGCGCGAATTTTTCTGAACACAATTGCTGTGGCGCTGCAACGTACGGCAATGTAACCTTCCCCGGAGGGTGATGAAGGTCGCAAAGTTGAGATACCCTAAGAGGCGTTGCGCCTGCTTGAGGGTCCAACTGCCGGTTGCTAAGCGAGTCAATAGGCACTGACGGATCTTGCAAACTTTGTCTGGAGGCAAACTCTTGGTGTTGGAGTGTGTGTCCCAGACAATTCCCAGGAATTCTATACACCTTGTTGGGATTAGTATAGATTTTTCCAAGTTGATATTCCAACCTAAGGAGGTGAGGAACTCTATAGCTAGCTGGACATGCGTTTTTAACGTTTCCCTGTTTTGGTGGACTATCAAATAATCGTCTAAGAATAGAACCAGGCGAAGACCTTTGCTGCGAAGTACTTCGGCAGTCCAGTTTTGTGACTGAGGCAAACATCTTTGGTGCTGCAGCCAGACCAAAAGGCAGACAGGTCACTTGTAGCAGTCGACCCTCGTAACTTATGCGTAGAAAACAGCGGTGTCTTTGAGAAATCCTCAAATGATAATATGCTTGACTGAGGTCCAGTTTGACCATCCAGTCGCTTGCTTGTAGGAAATTGGGCATTTGGTGATGATGAAATAGATGGAAATGTTTTGGTTGCATGAATCGGTTTAATGCCTTCAAATTGAAAATAACCCGCATCTTTCCACTTCTTTTTGTTATTATGAATAGTGGGGATATGAAGGATGGAGTTAAAGGCGCAGGCTCGAGAACTTGACATTGAATCATTGCTTGAATTTCTAAAGACATTGCAACAGAACTCGGAGTTTGAAATTTTTTCATGATGTCTGGTGTTGGGAAGATAAGTGGTGGTGTCTGATTGAAAGGGATGTGTGCCGCAGAGAATAATTTGAGAATAGTCTTGGGTGGATTGAATTTGGCCCACACCTTGCGGTACAACATCAGACAACCCCCCACAAACCTCGCGTCAATTTTGTCTACTTTTATTGGGTTCACCTTTCCCCCCCCACCTTTTCTTTTTGTATTGCCAGTTGAAAGTATGTTTATTGTTCTTGCTCTGTTTTGTTTTAGCTTGTTGAAAACGAAAGGGCTTCTCACGAGAGGTAGACGCTACTGGGGATTTTGAAATTATTGGTGATTTATTTTGTATATAAGCAGATAAACTTTGGGGGTTAAACAAATATTCCACAGAGGGGGGTATTTTGTTAATATCTTCACATATATATTTCCCTTTAATTCCTTTAAGCAACGCTTTACGTCGTAATTCTAAAACCTCGGCCCGTTTACCACAAATAATTTGCAAAATATCATGGGAAATTGTTTAGTGAGGGCGGTCACATGGGGCAGTACTGACTGTCAGGGACAGTGGTCCGTGCACCCACCGCAATAAGGATAGTACTAATTGTCAGAGACAGTGTTCCACATCCACTAACCGGGAAGTACTGACTGTCGAGAGACAGTGGTCCGTGCACCAAGACGCATCCGTTGGAAATGCGTCTTGTAATCAGATACATTTCCGAATAACTCTTTCAATTTTTCGTAAATTGTAGTTGATGTAAGCTGAACGTTGGGTTTTGCAGACCAATCAATTACGTTACGCAAAGCTAAATTAACAAACTCGTTTTAGGCTAGAAAGGCATTTGACAAGGCAGTGCATTGAAGCCAATTTAGTGACTCGATCGAGATTTGCCTTAGGTATGGACGGTTCCTTGACGGACACATTGAGATCGGCAATATCAATAACTTCGTCTGACAGGCGTACGAACGGATCATCTAAGGGTCTAATTACTGATCCTGACGGAGGTACTGCTGCAAGTCCTGAAGTACTAGGTTGCATCGCAGCGTAATTTGCACAAAATATATTATTAACGTGACTTACTAGTTGTTGTGACAGAACTTCAAACCTGCGATCCATTTCTCGAAATGACTCGTGAGATCGAATCTTGCGCCGTCTTTTTGATGGCGGTTCATCCTCCTCGCTCGAACTTGAACTCGATGACGGTGATGATGATTTCGAGCTTGTCGCACTTGCCGGCACAGGCGGAGGCGGCCCATTTGTGTTAACACTTTTCCCACTTTTTCGTCGAGCGAGGTCGTGATCACTAAAAACGTCCGCGAGATTGTCGACCACTGGCTCGATTCTTTTATCACTGTCCATTTTTACAAAGATCACGATCTTAAAATAAAATAAGCACAAATAGTGATCTCAGTTTCTTAAAATTTTTCAAGTAGGTAGTTTTCTTAACTATGAAAATGGCGCCGGCTCGAGTAATGTCGAATATGTAAAATAACGATTCACCAACGTTGTTTTCACGTAACGGAAACTAATTAACCTTAACTTTCTACTTTAATCTCGAAAGTTGTATGAATTATTAAAAATAATACGTTAAAATGGCGAATTTTTGAGTTTTCTAAGATTATCTAACGAAATAAGACGCGCGTTTTAAGAAAACGACGCAACAATGACATAAGATTTGGCGGCTTGCTTGGCGGTACTGTTAGTTCCAGAATTAAGACCATAGGTGGCGCGACGAGTAAGGTCACGTGACCGAAGAGGCTCCATCTAACGATAAGGCGTGTGAAAAGGACGATGTACTCTCTCATAATGGACTTCAGACGTCTAACGGAACACATAATATCTAAATCAGAGGTCGTAGTGATTAACTAGTCTATGCCCAAGTCCCCAAACTTTTTGGTCTCGTAGACCATAAATGTTACATTTTTCGGTCTTGGCAACACCTAAATCCCTATATAAATTTTTAACACAATTCAATATTTCATTTTTCAAATATGTACATTGTGTTTTTGATTGATTTCTATCTGCAAAGAATTAATTTTTTGTCATCATTCATCTTTCTCCTGTCCTTATCCCAATTTATTTGGGGTTGGCGCAACATATATTTTTCTTCCATACTTCTCTATAAGTCGTCACCGGTAGTCAAAATCAAAAGTCATTTATTCAAATTAGGCTGAAGCTCAGCACTTTTTGAAGGTCAAAGTTACATAAGACAGTCCCCCAAAAACGCCCACTCTTCACCACTTCCTAGTGCTTTAGCTGGGAAGAAGAAGTGGCGCAACAAACTCCCCAGCAGCACAGCTGTCTGTTTAGTTGGAAGAACTTGACTCTACACATTTATCGTACCTATGAGAAATAATTAACATTACGAAACACAACACATTAAAATCAATCATTTGCCAAATGTCAGCTAGCACACGTCAATATACCAATTAAAACATTAAAACTGACTGTATTCAAGCGTAAATTAAAAAAAAAAAAGAGCCTCCAGGTAAAAGTGCGTGCCCGCTTACATGTGCAATGTCAAAGTCAAAGTCAAAACATTTATTTCAATCAGGTAGTTTCGTGTGGAGAAGAATGGGCAAGAAACTCCACCGTTACTCTTTTAAAAAGTTGCTTTTAAAATGCTGTACTATGTCCATAAAGCCGTAACTCGAAGTTACAAATGATAAACTAGGACCATCAAAGTAAAATCAATCAATTAATTGCTAATGAGTACTAACTAGGATCAGGATAAATAAATATGATCAACTGTCGAGGTCTCTAGGCCTCTAGCTAACCACATTTTGCAATACAACTCATTAAAAAAAACATTGTAACGAGTAGATTAGGTCAACAATATTATTGTTGACCTATCATTTAAAATGGATAATTAAAAAAAAAAACAACCAAAACACAATGAATAGAACACTTAATAAAAATAATTTTATGAAGCTAATTCTGGAGAAAGAACATAAACATTGTCTTGTGTTAATCACAGCGACCAACTATTCTTGTCGTTTAAGTAGTTGTTGGTAGTATAGTAAGCCTTTGAACAAAGGATAGATTTTACTTTAGTTTTAAACGTATTAAAAGGCAATTCTAGCAAAGAAAAGGGCAGCTTGTTATTTTATTTTATTTTATTGGTTAGGGACAAAAAACAGTTAGTTACATGACAAGCTTAACTAAACATTCTAAAATTAGCACAACTTAGATATACATTTACGCACAATCTCACATATTTATGTTATTACACATGTAACCAACAACATTGTCCACGAATTCACAAAAAAAAATAGTTAAAGAAAACAGACAAACCGTGTACATCGTAAAGATTAATAAAAAGAAAAAATAATGTATATACTAATGGATTTAACAACTCTATTGCTCTTGCCTTATAGCGATCTTTGGAAAGAGTAAACAAGTCAAGCTCCATAAAGTTAGTGTTGTACACATCAACAAGGCGCCGAAGAGGCACGCGCTCCCCAGCGTTAGTCCTGCACGAATTCGTGTGGAATAGTCGAGGCACACGTACCCCACGAAGCATGACAGATCTAGGTACTATATAATGTAGACTATTTGACAGAGGAATGCAGTCGAATTTATTATTGCATATTCCATGCAGCATCATTACTCCCAGAAGAAATCGTCTAGACTCCAAACTAAGAACATTATATCGTTTCAGTAGTTGTTCATAGGAGACTTTAGAACGATAACATCTATAATTCATAGTACATAAATACTTCCTCTGAACAATTTCTAGCCTATCTTTGTACTTATCATATAGAGGATCCCAAATTTGGACGGCGTATTCTAATTGAGACCGAATCAGTGTTTTATATAATATTAAGAATGTAGAGGTCGCACAAAGCTACTTGAAAATCTCATCACCATTCCATACATTTGAAAGGCCTTTTTTACTATATTGTCAACATGAGTATCAAAATGCAGACTAGAATCAAGCGTAACACCTAAGTCACGAACATATTGAACCTCGTTATGACTTATATTATTAATTGAATAGTTAAATTTGATCTGATTTTTATTTTTAGTAAAGGAAATTGTGTAACATTTGGGAAGGCTAAGAAATAGTTATTTGTTATGCAAGGCTGGAAAGTTGATTTTTGGCGCGAGAACTTCTATTGAAACCTGAGTAAGCGAAGGATTCTAGGGTTGAACCATGAGCGAAGCGAGTGGTTCAAATATAGAATCCTGAGCGTAACGAAGGTTTCAAAGGTACGAGACGCAGAAAAGCTTTGCTGCCGAGCGCAACACACAATTTTTCACCTCACTACAGCGAGGAAACTGCTAGGTGCAAGAAAACAGGTGTTGTTGAGTTTTATTTTGTTCGAGCGTCTCAGATACATTGACTCATGTGAAGAAAATAACAGATACTTGGCAATGTATCTTATGAGTTACATAGAATATCTCCAAAATTAAATACCCTGTATTTTGTTCTAAATCCTACTTGTCCTCTAAGGAGAATGAAAGAAAAAAACTAATTTAACACAAATAACTAACTAATTTAATACATATTTATTTTTGCCAAGCAAAGGATTAAATAACATATTATATTAGTATTTATTTTATTTAAAAAATTAAACTTAAATTACTACACAATTGGGTATTTGACAGGGTAGTATTTTTATGGCATATTCAAATGTGACGTCACAGATTTTTTTAATCAAATGGAATACTTTCCAATTTTACAATTATATCCTCGCAAAATATTTAATTTCTGTACTGTGATGGAAGTTTTTAAGGTGAGCGGTATTATTTAGTATTTTATTTTAGACCGTGTCATGCATTTTCAGTGGACTGGCAGTATAGAAAATTATTAAATAGAAAGGTTCGAATTTTAAAAACTCTTTCCACGCTAGAGAGCAAAAATCGATTTTCGGCTCAGATTTCGAATGACAAACAGACTCTTTCCGAGCCTGTGAGGTGAAAAAGTTTATTTTTGAGGCAGTATTCATAAAGTCTATCAAGGTCCTGTTGTAAATAATGACAGTCGCGAATGTTTTTACAGGTGAAAAAATCTCTCAGAGATACTCTGGTACCTAGCTGGTAAATTGCTCGAATCGATTTATATCTGCGGCTTTGCCCCACAGCAGAAGGCCATAGGACATAACGCTATGAAAATAGCTAAAATACACTAACCGGGCTGTATCAACGTCAGTGTATTGTCTTACTTTCCTGACGGCATAGGCGGCTGAACTAAGCCGGCTCCATTGGAGTTTAGAATTTACTGTTATTCCCAAAAAGACTGCTGTGTCTACAGCAGTCTTTTTGGGAATAACTTATGGTAAGGCGAATTTTATACATTTCGTTTTCTTCACATTGAGAACTAGGTTATTAGATGTAAACCAATCCGTTACTGTTGAGAGTGCACTGTTAACATCGTCAAAAACTTGTCTATCTCTGTCTACTTTAAAGATAAGAGAGGTATCATCTGCAAACAGTACAACATCACAGATACCCTTTAAATGGAATGGTAAGTCATTGATATACACTAAGAATAAGAATGGACCTAGTATTGAGCCTTGAGGTACACCTAACTGAACTGGTAGCTCAGTAGATTTCACACCATTAACATCTACACATTGAAACCTATTCCGTAAATATGAATTTATTACGTTAAGAGCTTCGTTTTGAACACCGTAATGACGTAGTTTACGTAAAAGCGTGTCTTGGTGCACGCAATCAAAAGCTTTGGAGAGATCACAGAAAATTCCAATAGCATTTTGCGAGTTCTCCCATGCGCTAAATATGTGTTTCAGCAGAGCAACACCTGCATCAGTAGTCGAACGACCTTCTGTAAAGCCATATTGTTCATCATGAAGGAGGCTATTTAAATTAAAATGTCTTAGCAACTGCTTGAGTATTAATTTTTTCAAATATTTTGCTAAATGCAGGTAAGATTGAATAATGCCTGAAATTGCCTACGTTATTTTTATTACCTGATTTAAATAAAGGAATGACTTTACTACTTTTCATGAGGTCAGGAAAGGTTCCTAAATCAACACATTTATTTAAAGTAACAGCTAGATAGGGGGCTACGATATCTATTATAATACTTAAAAGTTTAATGGAGATGCCCCAGAAATCACCAGTGTTTTTGGAATTAAGTGTATTACGTTAAGTGCGTTACATGTTCGAAGCTAAATAAGCGACTACATTTAGGCACACTACTACGGAGAAGGTTTTCAGCTTAGTCGGTGAAGAATTTAAGGAGCGAGTCGTAGTTATAGTTATGTAGGCAAAAAAATCATTAAAAATCTCAGCTACGTCAGCTGTTTTATTAATTAATTTGTTGTCGACCATAATCTCAAGTTCATTTACTTGTTTAACTGATTAGTTGAATAAGGCCTGCATTCTATTTTTTGCGGCTTTTATGTAATGGCATAGGGAAGCTAGCTAATAATCCACAGTGGTCAGATGTTAAGTCAGTAAGCACAAATTTATTTTTAGCATCATAATCACTAAATATATTATCAAGACAAGTCGATGAAGATGACGCAATCCTAGTAGGTTCAAAAAACAAGTTTATTAAATTATAACACCTATACAGATTAAGAAGTAATACTTAAAGGAGTTAGAGTTACTTATAAAATATTAATATTAAAATCACCACATAAAATAATACTTTTATTACTTACTCGATTTTATTCTATTGAGTGAATCCTCCATTACCGATTCGAAACTAATAAAATCCCCCGAGGGAGGTCGATAAACGGAAATTACCACGTATCGCTCAAGTTCAACACAAGACAACTCAATAGTGCGCTCAATAGAAAAATTAACTAAATCTAACCGTTGTTTACATTTTAACTTGTTTGAAACAAGAATTAATGAGCCACCGCGAATAGCACTTTTTCTTACAAATGCACTTTGTACGGTAAAATAATCATCATTAATAAACACTACTTAATGTTCTTTCAACCAGTGTTCAGTCAAACATAACACCTGAACATCATAATTTTCTATGAATAAACTTAATTCTAGCTCTTTGCCGGACAGACCCGGCATATTTTGATGTACAACATTCAACATAGTATGCGGTTTATCCGTTGTCGCACCTAATAGTTTAAACTACAAGCGGAGTGCTCCGTTTCTAGCCATATCATCTTTCACACAATCCATCCATCGTTTCTTTGGTCTTCCTCTATTTCTATAGCCATCAACATTCGTACTCATAACTTTCCTGACAACATTTGCTTCATTCCTCCGCATAACATTGACATTCCACATACAATGACAACCGATTTTCATACGACTTTTCCTCTTATATACTGATTCCCTATTCTATACATTCGAGTAAAACACATCAGCTTTTAGCATTCTCATCTCAGTTGCATGCAATTTGCCTTTCATTCATTCCTTTTGTGGCCCAACACTCTGATCCATACAAGACGGCAGGCGTTTATAAATATTCCCCTTAAGTTTAAGGGAAATGCGGGTGTCGCAAATTGTTCTCGTGATCTGCCGCCATTTCTATTCATAACTTCTATGCTTAACATTCTGATCTACTTCGATATCGCTTTGCACACGTGAACCGAGATATCGAAAGTCGGAGCAAACTGGGAGAAGCGCTATAATCCCAGAACTGGGGAGACTGCCGAAAACGTAGAACATTCAAACTCAGTTTTGGTTCCACTAATTTTCAAGCCAACACTCCAGTTTCCGTTGCCATTTCTGCTCTGGATTTCAGGTTCATCTTCAGCAACAAGAACGATGTCGTCGGCAAATGGCATGCACCATGGTGAAGAAGAGGTAAGGGCTTGTTTAAAAGAGGGTCCATGGAGTTTCTTGCCCGTTCTTCTCCATAGGTACCAACTGCGTTGGAATGGGCAACTAGCTTCATCTTTCTGACTGACCGACCCCTTGACAATTCAAAAGTGCCTGTAATTGGTTTATGTGAAATAAATACTTCGAGTTTGAGTTTGAGTTTGCTTAAAGCCGACTCTTGCCTACCGCCACATTGAACTGGTCGGTGTTGCTAGCAGCCGACCGGACGTAAGTGAGACATTGAATATGCATAGCACGAATTGACTCTACAAGCTTCCCGGGCAAATCTTTCTCTTTCAAAGCATTTATTGGAACGAAGTTCCTTATCGCGCGTTGTGAAAGGGGGCTAGACGGAAAAAATTCTTACGAAAAGTAGTGTCACGACACATTTTGTCGGTCGGTCGAAAATGAATCGTTTCGTCGGTCGAATAGAGTTCATTATTATTTGGACGAGCTTTTCTCTATGAAAATATTGGACCGAATTAAGACCTTATTTTTATTAAGTTAACCGCGTAATTCGGTTGTGCATCTTTGTAAAGTCGGATCCGACACGAGACAATAGGTTTCTCAGAATAATTTTAGTAAACTGCGTATTTAGGTACCTAGTTTGGTATTTCTAAATTTTACCGTTTACTGTTAATAAATAAAGTCTGAATTCGCTTTTCGTGTTTTTATTTGTGTAGTTGTGTACCTAACCTATTTATCTTTCGCGTAAAATCGCGTATGTATTTTTATTTATGTTTATGTATCTTGAACGCAGGGCGGCGGCATGCGGCGCGCGGCGTCGCCGTCGCGGCATTGTTTGTTTTCGTGACTGTGGTGTCGGATGAACTAATTAATTAGATACTTACATACCTACCTACCTATACGAGTGTAATTTAATTCGAGTTCCTTATCGCGCGTTGTGAAAGGGGCTAGACGGAAAAAATTCTTACGAAATTACAATTCCTTCACTAATTAATCGAAAGGAACTTCGTTCCATCCGGGTGTCCCTTGACACCTCTCAAGTTTTTTTTTATATAAATATAAATTATTTTTAGTGAGAAGGGTGAACCAGATGCTTTGATAATAAGTAATATGTACCTAATAATATAGTAGTTTAACAATATGTATGGAACAACCGTTTTTTTTAATTTTCTACCTTCCCACCGGGATTAACCTGATAACCCTCCTTCTAGATAAAATTTAATCAAACCTATAGAACCCGAAATCATGCTCTCCCTCGCATTTAGATACATCATAAATATACCACCTAATATAAAACACCGTAGGTATCTTTTTTCACTGCTAGTAAACTTTAACACACAAGGGACGCAGTAAAAGGATATTTTCTTCTCGTATGACAATTACCGACATCAAATATTTGCTGGCCCTCTGTCGGTCGTAATACGTAACTTGACCGCAGCAATTCCCAGTATAGAAAGACCTCTCTTATCGAACATTTTGTTGGTAATGGAAGCTCGAGCTAGCTAGTATAGCAATTCTCTCACTTTTGTAGATTATAGGTGATCATGTTGCTTGTTTGTAGACTCACGGGCGACATTTCTGAGAAAATATTGCGAGAGCTAAGTAACATGGTGATTTATTGATAGAATAGCTGGATATTTTTTTATTTACTACATTATCCAGCTACTTTCTGTACGTAATTACAATTTGTAAAAATAGATGGCGTTAAATGGGTTTAGAGTAAAGACTTAGACTTATCATTCTGGTTATCTAGAAATATTGGAAGTGAAATTAATTATCGTTTAAATATTATATGTGATATCGGTAATTAATTCAGGTTGTACTTTTAGAACAAATAATATTTTTAGTTTAGCTAATCGCTGCTAGATGGCACTACTAGTTAAGTTATGGCGCAAAAGTAATTTTTGGGGAATTAAATAAGTAAGTTATTATTATATTATGTTTTCTTAATACATTAGGAATTGCAAATTTACGATTTGATCACTGAACCATCACTAAACAGTCTATACGTTACGCACGGTGAGTAGTTCTTTTGTTCTTGAAGCAGTATGTTATACGTACGTATCCCACGATTGTCTGGGAATGATCCTTTTATAGAAGACTGACAAAATCTTTGCAGATTCTTCCAACATTACTTACTGAGCATTCGGTATGGACAGCGAGTGGTGATAGGACCTACGTTAATGTATGTAGGTAGGTATAAGATTGTGGTACTAAGTAGGTAGGTATGTCTGGCGCACCCTGAGCAGATGGCCCTGCTTTACTACCGTATGAACTATTCTGATATTCTTATTCAGTTTGTGCCGATACGAGATAAGTAGGCACATGGTTTGATATTATTGTATGTCCTGACCACTGAAAAGACTTGTGATCTGCCATCGTCTTGAGTTATCTCACGTAGATACGTAGGTATGCAGCGCCGCGCTTATGTACCGCCCGGGTGCAATAAAATTAAACTGTTCGGATATTTGTGAGCAAATGTTGCTCTTATAATATTCCGTTACCTTGGCTTGCAGTACGCCCCCGAGAACCCGCGGGTTGGACTCGAGAGAAGAAAGTATCGTTAATATACAAAAAAAAAAATTAGAATCGAAATGTAAATCACAGGATAGTGTAGGTCTCGCGAAGGAGGTGGCGGGATGGGAGAGAGAAAGGTCCTCCCGTCCCAGCCGCCGCAGGAGACATGGATGGGTTTTAGTCAGTAAGATTCTGACACTCCCTTCCGCTCCACCCAGAGCGGGAGCAGTCATTGGATAATTTCCCAGCCTTAATAAAAAAACAAAAAAGGATAGTGTAGGTATGGATACAATTTCAGAGACACAAAACAGAGCGCACATAGGTGTAAAATATGCACATAGAAACCATTGGTAACTTAGTTTAAGGTCAGCCACAGGTTGCTTTACCTACAGTCAAACAGGTCTTCTCCTAAAAAGACGTTAAATATACAGGCTACAGATAACTTATGAATGTGTCTCCGAAACACTGTTACGTACACATTTATTAAAGCGTATCAGTTAAATGTAAGTATTTAAGCCCCTCGGAAGGCCGGGACGGCAAAACTAAATGAAACCTCCGCCCCGCAAACGTATGCAGAAAAGTTTGAGAAGTAGCAGAATGTAGGTTGTAAGAGCGAGTGAAGCGAGCTCGGCATTTTTTACGCTATGTCTCGAAAAGGCTATGTTTTTTATGGTCAATTTTTGAGGCGCCGGAAAAGTACTTTAAAAAAACGGTATGATTGAATGGGACTTATGTTATGGAAATACATAGCCGTCAAAGCGATACCAAAACTTAGCATAAACAGTGACAAAAGTTCATCGACCCTCAGGGGTGACAAAGTCAAACGTGTTGATAGAAATCCAAAATAACAAACAGAATCTAGCAGATTGACAGTTCAAAGGACTATCGAGGAGCTCTTCAACACTATTTCCACGTTTATCTATCAAACAATAGACTTTCAAACACGTGCGTCAATTAACCTCTTGTAAAACGTTTAAAGATGGCTGAAGTACAGCGCGCGCGCGATTCGGCACGCGCTGGCGCACTCCACCGCCGCTACGTGCGATACGCGCGATCAGGCTCGCCACGGCCGCCGCCGCAGTCCTATGTTGTATGCAAATCAAGCTTACAGTTCGAGGGTTGTTGATCCTAGTTGATGATGTTTTAGTGGTTTTAATTGAGAGGGTGTCTTTTCTTAAGAGGCGGAGGGAAACAGAGAATAGTTTCGTGGTTTTTGTGTTAAAAGGATGTGTATACAACCTACAGGTATTTCCCGTTATTCTTAGATAAGGTGGATGAAAGAGCTTGCATGTGTTTGTTTCCTTTTACTCTATAGTTAATATTTTCTAGTTGCCTATTCGATAAAGTAAACAGGCTTGGAACTTTTGTAACCAATTTTAAATGCAATATTAAAGATAATATTTAGTATGCTACGAAGTGCTACGCGGCTCGTAGCACCTTGTAGCAAGAACAACAATCCGCGTAGCTGCTTCAGCGTCGTTCGTTCCGACGCGGCGACGGTAGTCGTGCGAATATTTGTAGTTCGGAGTCACTGATGACAGATACTTTTTTTATTAGAATTCTAAAAGTTTTAAGCACATTAAGCTTAGTGATTTTTTCAATTGTATACCTACGTATGTGTGCGTGGCCTATGGAACATGCGCAACTGGTAAATCCATCCATGTCTTTGTTATTATTCCATGCCACGACTGATTAGCGACGCATACTCCCAGAGGTGGAAAACTCTCAGCTCACTGAGCATCTATCACAAAACGAACAAAACGCCATATGTGGAGGCCGATTGAGTCGCGAATCAACATCGCATTGTTTTGGGTCGACACCGGCTGTCTGAGCCCTGCGTGTGAACATCAATAAGATCAGAAACAATGGGTGCATTCCCACAACCTCGCCGCGGGCATCCGCCATTTTTCTTTTATAGTTTTAATTGTTTTCGGCGAGAGGTTGGCAGCACTGCCCTCGGGCGGCGCAGCGCGCAGTCAGCGATACCGTTGCACAAACAAAGTTAATTTGAACGCAATGTTTTTGTATTTTGCTATAGTTTATTTTGGTATTATGCAGGGATTACTGATTTTCCGAACAATTGATAGTTTGTTTAGGATTTTATCGTTAATTTTGTAACATACGGCGCTTCTAGGCGGTATTGGCTAGAAGGGTTGAGTAGCTAGGAATAACATAACATAACTCATTTAGCTTGGATATCTGTTTGGTAACAATAACGGAGTCGACTCAACAAAGATATAGTAATGCGTGATCCTACAATAAGGGTAGATAGGTCTAGGTACCCCTAAAAGATTGGATTGAGGTGCTAGCTATACAAAAAGAGGTTTAGGTACCTACTTAAGTGAAATGTTTTCTAGTATGTGCGTTACGTAGATTTGCAATACAAATTGGTACATAAAAATATAATAACATTCGTTAGCGTACAATTAGAGATCAAATCGTTCGGTAGCTATTCATATTACAAATCTCTCATGAAGTCATAATTGTGTCTGTTTCAATTTGTAAATTCTAAAAAAATAACAAGCATCTAACAATTTGTAATAATAGCGTACACCTACCTACCGTTATTACAGTGAAAGTTTCTTCCAAATGATTGCAACATTCAACCCAGAACAATGCTACCAACGCAATATCAATTAACATGGGCAAATTGAATTCATTAACATCTGTCGAAAACCAATTACGAGTAAAAAATACGTTCTCACAATTAGAAAAATGCAGAAAACGACTATATTCCCACAATTTTATTATGATTGAGTGGCGAATCTGGCAAGCACACAATGGGCGGGAATATTGGGTGCTTAATCGGCCGGACGCCGTAAACAGGGTGTGACAATGGCGCGAATTCCAGATTAAGGTTATTTGTTAAACATGGCGTCTTTGTGCGAGCTCGCGCGCTTCGGTGATCCCTCGCGAATTGATTGCTAAAGTTTTTGTAAGTTCAGTGATTTTTGAGTACAGTCCGCCTAATAAGTATGAGAAATTCGTTCGAGATCTTTAATATGCAGTGGGAATTGTATTGCATTGGTGTAACGTATGTTAGTTGCTTAGGGCGAAGTAAGTAGGATTTGGTTCCTGTGTCGGAATTATTAAACGATGGGAGCTTTAAGAGTACTCACGAACTAACTGGAGAATATTGGGAGCTGTTGCGAAGTTAGACAGGCGTATTTAAGTGGAAAGAAGTGTTAGAATTAAAATTTAAGGAGAGCAGAGAGAATAAATCTTGTAGTATAGGTACTACAAGATTTATTCTCTCTGCTCTCCTTAAATTTTAATTCTAACACGCAAAGAGCAAAGACAAAGCAAAGACAAAGACAAAGACTGAGGCAAAGACTTGTGCAATTTATCCCTAGGTAGGCCTAGGGATAAATTGCACAAGTCTTTGCACTAAACTGGACAACGACGCATATGTAGAGCATTATTTTTAAATATTGAAGAAAAACCTTTCAGTTCTAGCGATAAGTTTAAGAGGTATTATAGGAACAGTGTCAAATAATAGAGCAACGCTTAGCTCGTCGACTGACAAAAGTAACAGGAAAGGTTTGCCCCAACGTCCTAACATTTTAATATTATAATCATCCACACGCAGCGTGGTGGCCGAGGACAAGAGACCCATCCCATGCACTTCAATTACCAAACGACCTTATTATTACAGACCTCTCAATAAAACACAAATAAACGAGACAAAATTCAATATAAAACATGTAGTGTTTTTAAAAAGCTTAGCTCCCAGGGAGTCGCGTGCCGCCCGAGCACGCACGCGACTGACCGATGATGAACGAGTGTAAGTGTTGCCAGTGCGAATAATCACCGCGTGATGGGGTTGCAAGTAAAAATAATTGGCGCCCCGCGGGTCGACGTGCGTTAATGTTTTCATAATGATGAGTGCCATTGTCTGCGCGGATTTTGTTTTTGTTACTAGATTTGTATATTTTTTGAGCGACGGCGATTTCTGCTTGTTGTGTAAATAGAAAACGAATACAAATATTTTTATTTGTGGTGGAGATTTTGTATGAGCCATTGAATTATATTCATGAAGGATTTTCATTTGATTAATACAACGTACTGGTTACAATCATTACAGAAAATGTATGTGTATCTACAAACTTCTTTCTTCGGTGTTACTACGTCGAAGTAAACGCTAGAGTTCGCTAGTTTTTCTACGGCCGTTGAGAGGCCGCAAATAAATGTGCGTCTTGACGTAACAACATTCTTTGCCTACCAAAACATCTAAATATTGCCCAAAATGGCAGGAAACCAACTCCCCACATACCTTACCAAAACTTTATGCTAAAACAAAAATACTCGATTCACATGTAAAATACCGTCCAACTACGGTAAGTATGAAGACTGGCCATCATGCTACCATTGTGTCATAGAGTACAGACCATAGACCCAAAACAATCCATCAAGATGGCTGCGGCTGTCAATGGCTCGGCGGGAACGCTACCGTTACCTCAACTTTTGTGTTATTCGTCCGATTGTGTTGTAAACTGTTGTAAGGTACCACTCAATATCAGGATGTTGGCATGTTTTGGAAAGAATGTAATGTTTTTTATAAAGATTATGAATTATGATAGATTGGTTCACTTTGATGATGCTTTATCTTTTCTGAGATCAGAAGAAGTTGCCAGTCCTTTCATATTATGTTTGATTGCGTTCAAATATTTTGGTACCTACGACATCTAAAGGAGGCGATGTATTTCAGGAGGGCTCTAAAAGATTTTTAAATTACATTTTTAGGACATTTTCGGGGCCATTGCATAACACTAACAGTAGCAATGGCTTTAATTTTGAGAGCTCAACTTAAGAAGCAATGAATTAGCAATATCTTTCAAAATCGTTCAGATTGTGATTGATAGTGTGTTTCGCAATAAGGGCTTCCACCCTGTATTATTTAACTCTAGCTTTCTTGACCATGTTTTGATAACTTAAGGTTACTGGAAACTGAAAATATTGATCGTGATCGGATCCATGCTGTCTATGCGCCCTCAATTCTATTGTAACAATCTACTATTCCATTATATATAAACTAACATTGTGATTTGTGATCCGTTGCAAATAAACTACAATCACGCTACAATCCATCTGTATCACAATTTTAATTACTCCTCCATATTCTCCGAACTTCTCACAAACAAAATATCAAAAGACTGACAGCCATCTTGTTACTCGCGTTAAGTTGTTAGTTGTTACATGGGGAGATAATAAAATTGTCTTATGTGTTACAAATAAAGGGTGCGCCGACATCTGCATGAGACGACTCGATCAATTATCGCCATTGTTACAGTTTTACAATAAGTTTAACACGTCGACGCGCCATGTTGAGACGTTTGTATTTCAAGTAAGTCTAGTATACGTTGTGGAGTGTGACGTCATCAGAACTGGTCATGGTGCTTGGGGACAGGTTACAGTTTACACTTGTTAAAACCAGGGGGACTGCCAAGGGCACGCCACGATAGTGGCGGTAAGGCCCCTCTTTGAGGAGTGGCTAGAGAGGCGTCACGGCGCCCTCACCTTCCGCCTGACGCAGGTCCTCACCGGACATGGATGTTTCGGGAGGTTCCTGCACATCATCAGGCGGGAGGAAACGCCCGGGTGTCACCACTGCGAGGATCGCCCAGAGGACACGGTAGAGCACACGGTGCAAACCTGCCCCGCATGGGCAGAGCACCGCCGTGTCCTCGTAGAGGCGATCGGCGGCGGCGACCTCTCGCGCCCGGCTCTGGTGCAAGCCATGGTCCGGGGTGAGAGGGAGTGGGAGGCAGTCACCTCCTTCTGCGAAAAAGTTATGCTCGCGAAGGAGGTGGCGGGATGGGAGAGAGAAAGGTCCTCCCGTCCCAGCCGCCGCAGGAGACGCCCCGGGCGTCGGGAGCCACGTGACGACTCCCGGCCACCGTAGGCGCGGGCCTGCGGACGGTGAGTAATGGGTGACTCACCGTCCGATCAGCACCAGACCCGTGCCGGACGGCGCGTATATGTTCCACGCGCGCCTCAAAGAGATGTCAGCATATGAAGGGGCCCCTCAGGGCCAAGCCTGCCGGGTAAGCGGGATTGTCCGAAAGGGTTACCGCTACCCCGGAACATAAAGGGCTACGGAAGGAACATGGATGGGTTTTAGTCAGTAAGAGTCTGACACTCCCTTCCGCTCCACCCAGAGCGGGAGCAGTCATTGGATGATTTCCCAGCCTTAAAAAAAAAAAAAAGGGGGACTGCCAAAAGCTTATCTGAATAATAAGCTGGTATCATGCATGACTATAAAGGACGCTTTTTATTTTGTCAACTTAAAGTAATAGAGGTTCTACAATTTCAGTAAAAATATCCGTGTCATTTGTGTACGTCCAAATTTAGTTAATTGAATTGTGTTTAGGATGGTTTAAATAGTGCAAGGTACCTACTGAGAAATACTTGCGATTCTTTTAATAGGTAGGAACATCTTTATGGTAACCATGAAGAAGACGCAAAAAACGTCGTCACATACATTTCGCAACATAAGCTCAACATGTTATCGTCTTCTAAAGACCCACGTTTCACACTTCTGCACTAAACTAATTTCAACTCTAACGTTCTAATTTTAAATTTAAATTTAGAATTCATTGCGACGTTGACAGGTGCGTTCGGAAACCAGGCCAACCTCCCACTGCTTGCCAACAATGCGACACTAGTCGTTCACAATGCAAAGGCGCGCTTCCATTCAGCCACACGTGTCGCAAACGACTTAATTAAATCGGATACAAGTAAGAATGTGGGCAGATGATTTATATAACAATTGATTCCGTCGGTACTCTCTGGAGGCTTGTTTTGCTTACTCTTGAGAAAGCTCCCAAATATTATTCTCACGTGTCTACTTCACAGATCACGGTAATAAATAATAAGTTTACTGATAAATAAAATTAGCAGTTTTGTTGAGGACGTCATTCCTTTGGACACAATCATAAAATGAAGTGATAGCCGTAAAACATAAATGGAAATTGTCTAAATTTTAATTAGATTCAACAAGGATCACTATTGGTACGATGCTAAAACATGTTGAGTGTGACAGACAGATGTCTAAAAATAAACACTAAATCCCATTGAATGATGTCCAAACTGGCCATAACGTTCCTAATTTTATTTTTTCCAAAGTTTGTAATCCACACCGACTATTGTCGCCGGTCCTTTCTCTAATCCGCTTTGCTCAAATGCCCAAATCCGTCACATTCGGACAATCAAAGAGCGAAAACGTGCAACAACCTCAACAGTACTCGTAAGCAATCGTTAGTGGTACAATCCCGACCCCCCGGCGACAAATCCGATCGAAACTGCAAAAGGAGCGCGGTATAAAAAGAAAAAAAAACAACATTGGCAGAATGGACACGGGGCTATGCTACGACAGATGTTAAAAAAAGTTTGGTTTGTAGCAATCTCGTTTATGGCGATTTGAGGGCTTGTTCTGCAAATTGGAAGAAATCGAGCGGCGAAGGGGTGGAATTATGGCCATTAAGTGCGTTTAGAGGGTTAATTTACCCTTCCTTGTCATTTCGGTGTAGGTACTGTATGGATGTGTGTAGTTCGTTTCCGAGGAAGGAAAATCAATACCCATTAGATAAAGGTAGCAATTTATAACTTAGAATTCTTGGGAAGTACTGTTTCGAGCTATGACATTGAATACACCTACTCATACGTACCAACTTAATTATTTGCATACAAGCAATGATATTATAATTATCTAAGAACAGGTAGGATAAACAATTAAAGTGTCTCCGCGAGTGGCACTTCAAAACTTAACTAATTAGTTATAGTCTTGTCTCTTCGCTCCCCATAATTACAACATGGACGTCGTAGTATGACTTTGTGCCATGTTTGAAGACCTATCTAGCTAAAGAACAAAAATAAGATGTAAAAAGTTACATATAATATCATTGCTTACAACTTACAAAGGTTTCCATTTAAGAAATCTGGGTTTGAAAGTAATAATATCTGTGGACATTTCACACAGCGCCAGATAATCCCAAGCTAAGCAACCTAATGCTTGTGTTATGGTAACGAGATGGCTGATAAACTACTTATATACTTTTTTTTTTGTAAATAAATACATATTATAGATAGAAAAACACCCAGACCCGGAACAAATACTTGCAGGTCATACAATTATTTGTACCGTGCGGGAATCGAACCCGCGACATGCTGCGCAGCAGTCAATCGCTCAACCACTGCGCCAACCGTGTCGTAAATACATAAATTGTGAGTATAATGTCAAGTAAATGGCCCAACACATCGAGTAAATGTATCGTTAAAAGAGTTCGTGTCTCGTACAAACTAAAGCAATTACGTTCGTTGCCATGTTGACCAACATAACGGGCGATATAACAATGTTTTTCTCGACAGCTGTCGCGGGATTTTTAACCTTACGGACCTCTGTGTAATATTCGGTTTTTTTTCCTGAGGTACCAATACTTCGTAATGGACCGATTTTTTAATCGCCTGATAACTTTTATCTGAAGAATAAAAATGGCGGTTTGACATATTTTATATGCAAAAGCTGTCAAATTGTCATATTTATTCCTCCAATAAAACTTATTTGACGATTGAAAAATCAACCCTAAATAAACTTAATTAACCAAATTACCGACACTCCTCATATCTACGTAATGGGAACGAATACGAATATCTATGTCTAAACATGATAAAAAAAACAACAATATTTTAACTAAACATTTTCTATTCTATTCAAATCCCTACAATACCAGCGGCCGTTAACCCCGAATATATTTTTGATCGTATTTGCATTAGTGTAATTTTACCCTATATTACCTACCTAAAGATACGTAGATTTAATGATTTACTTAAATAATTATGAATATTACTCCTTGTAAAATAGCACCAAACAACTTATTTTCTGATATAGAAGTTCATATGCGTGAGGTTTTTCGCTAGTGATCAAGTCCTAAACTAACTCATCATGAATGATAAAGAAAAATCTTTTGAGGAGCAAAACAGAACATACAGCTCTGAGACAGGAGAGCTCTATTATGTCAAGTGTTAAAAAGATTTGGCCGATTTCTGTATAATTATCACTTGCTTAAATTCGGTGAAGGAAAACATCGTGAGAAAACCAGGAGATATTTCTCAACAGTATGTGAAGTTAAGTCAGAGGCCCATGGGTAGCATAAAAACTCTGACACCAGGTTAGTCACTAACCACACGAAAAGAAGAAGAAGGCCGATTTCTTATATGAATAATATGTCTTTCATTCCATATTAACCGATTTGTATGAGGATAAAGAAAATGTAGAGTGGGCGCGACACATTTACTGTTATTGTACCAGTAATGGCAACCTCACAATAATTCGAAGAAAACCTTCGCAGCGTAACTGCAACTTTACGCCATTGTATGAATAATCAGTGGGCATTTACAAAAAGGTGACAACTTAAAGAGTATTTAATAATGAAATATCTGGCTCACCATCTGCTCGGAATCCAATAATAGTGTTGTTTTTTTTTGTGTCTGTTACCAGTTTTCCATTGGCGCCTTCGTGGACAAAATGCCGCCGACGTGTTGCACACCTGTGCACGTGCTACGGATAGAAAAAAATGGCCGACATTAAAGTCTCCTTGTGCCCCATGACGTTTGACTTTATTAGAAAAACTATGTTTATGATTAGATTTGAGTAACGACGTACCTAATAACATTAACTTACTAACCCGTCTAGTTGATAATAATATGTCGATCATTTTTGAAAAGCTGGAAGCTGTGAATAGTCCGGATAAGATTTTTAATCAGAACCCATTTCTTTGTATACATATTTGAATTCGATTCTTACCTATGTACTGTACCAGCCCTTTCAATATATGTTCTCTGCTTGAAATATAATTTATTGCTTGTTTATTTTAAGTGAACATTGAAAACAGGCGCTTTATGCGCTCACTAGTCCAGGTGCTCCCTACTTCAGTTATTTAAAAAGCCACTTGAGTTTTCAAATTGTAGAAATACAATCTTAACGATGAAAAATAAACCCTGTTCAGTTATTTCAAGGTTTTAAGTGGTTTACTCAAAATGTACATACTCATATTTTTGTGAAAAGGAATGAGACCTCTTAATTAAACAGTATAGTCGAAAACATTCGCCCTGAAACGAACAATACCTCAATTACATAAAACCATTTCGCCATTGTTTTAATAGTTGCTCAATTGAGCGTCCCTTAACAACATTTCTTTATAAAAATAAATGCTATAAAATATTTTAATAATAAAGGGAACATTTTTGAAGAGTGCTTGTGTCTAACAAAGGTGGGGAAGTATCTATTGGAAACCGGAACGTTATCCGAGAGGGCCTGGCTTCCGCACTCGGCTGCCGCGCTGGAGAGGCCATCCAACATGGCGGCCACAATATTAATCAATATTTCAACAACATTAGACTGGCTGGAGAGCGCCTCCTTAAGATGAGACAGCTACTTTGCTGAGTTACATTTCGTGTTTAGCTGGTGTTATGTCGATCTGTCATTTTTTGTTTTGAATGTTGTTCCCCTTTTGTTTTCATCAGATTCGTGAGTCTCGATCTCTCTGAATGCTTTTTTTTGCTCACTTTTATTAATGCGCTGAACTACTTGTTCTAAAGACATTGAATAACCAGATATTTCGGTATTCTTTGCCATCTCTGATAGGTCAGCTTATGCGTAGGCTTTGCTATCTATCCTATTATTTTTATCTATGTGCAACGGTGTTCATGACAGTCACGAAATGGATTACAAGGCCAAACTTAGATTTTTGCTATTACGGAATTATTAGGTAGATACTTAATCTTTCCAAATATGTGTAAATATGTACTACACATACATAAATGAATGTTTCTTTCGTTATTTTTTTATTTCACACAGCACAGTAGCAGTTACATTAACGAGTGACTCTTTTATGCTCACTATTTGCCCAACTACACTCGAAAACGCAATAACCAACCCTTTCTTCCATGAACTTAAATTCGAATAAAAAAACAACACACAACAATAGAATTTCAAACAAAACGACGGATTCAACAAATTGAGCACGAATGCGCGAGCGCAACCCGCGGCGCTTCGCCACTCGCGCACCAGAGGGCGCCAGGGGCGGTAGACCCGCACTGGGCTGGGCCAGGGTGTGAGACCAGACTTGCATGACTGAATAAAAATAAATCAAAGGTTCACTCTCAGCAAGACATATAAGTACTAGGAATTTAATAGAATGTTAAAGGTGCAACAACCATTATCCGTGTCCACTGTCAACGTTCCCGTCACCTGAGGGCCAGAAATTAGGCGAAAGAAGTGTCTTAAGGGTTAAAACATTTTTCAATTGTGTGATCATACAGTAACCTGACAATGTCAAGAGGACCACGTTTATTGTATACAAACTGCATGTGCTTTCCTGCTGATCATAGATTTCTATGCTGTTAATCATTCGGCCCATGCTTGTGTGTTTGGCATCCCTCAGTAACTTCAGTTGAGCTTCTGTGTGTGTATGCTTGGTGGCCAAGTACAAGCTAATGAGGGTAGACAGAAGTGTGTTAAAAGGGTGTTAAAAGGTGTGCTCCTTTGTTTGTCCCTGTTGTGGACTGTTTTTATTTAAATTAAGAATTGTATTTGTATTTGTGGGTCTCGGTGTCCATTGGAAATCTGAGCAGTTTAATTAAAGTCACATTTAACGGGGGTTTTAGCGTTTTTTTATGCGCATACCCACATTTTTCTGATCAGTGTCTTTTCCAATAGTATCGAATCTTGACATTATTTATTTATTTATTTATTTAACAGTCATGGTGGACTAACAGCTACATTAACACAACATGGTACACTGAATGGTAAACAGTGAGCCAATAATTAGTCCTCACGTTTAGAGACGGAACACAAAAAACATTTCAGCGAACACACACATATTATAACAAGAAACAGTTCAAAAACCAAATACACATCTTCATTCAAATAATAGATACATATATTATGTCTAACAATACACGAAGCATTTCTTGTTTTATTTCCAAGAAATCATAAACTATAGGTAAACTCTTCGATTTACGCCAACCGTCTATTTTTAACCACAGAGCCAGTAAGAAGCCCCGCTCTCCATCAATATTAACATTGTGGAAAACGACAGAAGCCTTGCCATCTCTCAATCAATGGAAGCTGTACAAACGACTAACACCCAGCTCTGTTCTAAAAACAATTGTATTTGTTTAAGTAAGGGGTAATTCCACCCGTTTTGGTTGAGATTCTGATTGTGTGCGCTGTTTTAAATGATGAGGACTGAGATTCAAGCCTGAAAGTGTGAGCCAGTAGTGAGCCGAGATCAAAACGATTAATAAGAAGAACAAATCTATTTTGATGTGTGTCAAAGCTACATTACGATATAAACATTGATACATTTCCTGCAGTTGCTGTTCTTCACCAATGTTTTTCACTGTACGCGCTGTTTTCACCATTTCCTTTTATGAGAAACTAGCTTCCGCCCGCGGCTTCGCCCGCAAAATATGTCGACAAATTATACATATAAACCTTCCTTTTGAATCACTCTATCTATTAAAAAAACCCGCATCAAAATCCGTTGCGTAGTTTTAAAGATTTAAGCATACAGACAAAAATAGCGACTTTGTTTTATACTATGTAGTGATTCCTCAAATGTGGAAAGTTCTTTGTGTAGCGTAGTGATCTGTTTTTAGTTTCAATCGACTAAGAATTCTTTTACTACGAAGTTACTTGCTATTCTTAATTAAAGCTAAAATACAGAAAAGTATTCAAAAGTAAGTATTCCATATACCTACCTAAAAACTTAAATCCAAAAGGCGTTCAGAAAAACATTTGGAAGCGATTTTGACAATTCAACCAACAATTTGAAACATTGTTTCGCACGTTCTCGCAGTCGCACAGTGGGACGAGTAATTGCTCCAATCTGGACAAAAACACGCGCGACTCGTCGTATTTATTTATTTACTTAGTATTTACTGGGAAACAGTAACGAGCCGAGCTCCGAGCTTCAAACAATTCGAACAGTTTTTTGGCAGCTTTGTGTCGGGCGCAGCGGGCTGTTTTTTGTTTTAATTATGACTTCGTGACTCCGTGTTAATGAAGTTTGGGAAGTACTTACTGTTGCTGTAGTCATCAGGATAGGAGGAGACGGCTTCAGCTGCCGTCACATCTCAAGTCCACTAAAGCAGACGTGCACAGATATCTTTAGAACTCAATATATTTTTGGATATTCAGAATGGTACTTATCCCTATTAAACTAAATAATAAACAAGTTGGTTGATTCTGAAGAATAGAACTGTCAAGAATTCAAAACAATACCAAACTTGGCTTTTTGCGTTCAGCTCTGATGACAAGATTTTCAGCGCCACATGCAACCACGCTTATTGCTTCTCTCAGGAATATATTATTCTGTTACAGGCTACTTATGAATTTTCAATGGTTTCCATCAGCTGGTTATGCCCGCCAGTCATCTTCCATATGTATAAAGATTTATAACGCTAAGCTTGTAAAGAATCGTATATTTCCAAAGGTTTACGTGCGTTACACGTAGGTATCGGTTGTTAAATATTGTCGCGCGCCACTAAACACGGCCGTGGCCTGCTGCGTGCTCTCTACCGAACTGTTGTGGATATCAATTGTGGTAAATGTGAGAAATTCTATTTACTTGTATTTTAGTAGATATTAATGATTTAGGCTTCTTGGAAAGAGAAGATTCGATAAAGAAATGAATAAAGTTTTCATAATGTTTTTACGGCAGTCGCAACAATCAGGTACGATTTTTATTCTTATCCTATCTGGTAACCTTATTCAGGAATTGGGTACCTACCCAGATACGATATGGACCTGCTATCGATCTACAAATATGCGCTTGCAGATGAGCAAATTTTATAACAAATGTCATGTTCCACTGTGTCCAGACTCCAGAATGCCAGATGCTAAACAAGCAACATTGAACTAACTCAACACTATTATTTTATCGAAGATAACTTACACGTATTATAACTTTTCAGTATTAAGTATCCCTACAAACACGTAGTATCCCACAAGCTCACTAGACGCAGTCCCCCTAGCGGGTCGCATCAATTGGCTCAATCGAGGTACAAACACGCGCCGCGGTCGCGCCCGTCCTTCGAGGTACGACGGCTATCACTCTGTTCACCCCCTTATGTAGAGAGCAGACGCCTGTTAGCTGCAAATAAAAAAATATTTTACACTTGCTGTAGCTACAGGGATGCTGGAGAAAGAGTTTAGGAAATGTAAAGCTTTGAATGTTGACTTAGTACATTCGTAGTGCTCAAAATATGTAATATGGTTGATGTTAAAGGATATGGAACGAGATGGACATTCAATGTAATAGGTGATGGTGAAAATGTTATTTATCTTATCTGCATAGCCTTTTCCCAAATATGTTGGGATTGGTTTCCAGCGAGTATTTTCAATGAAGCGACTATCTTATCTCCACAGCCAAGGTACCTACTAGGTATCACGATACCACCTTGGTATGAAAGTTGGTCCAAAAATGTCATAATCACTACATAGACATATTATTTAGTATCAAATTGGTCATCCCGAAAATAGCTATGTCTCGTCGTTAGGCTAAAACGGCTGTTACTGCTATGTTTTCTCTCGTCGCCTTACCTTTTCTCTCGTCGCCTTACCTTTTCTCTCGTCGCCTTACCTTTTCTCTCGTCGCCTTACCTTTTCTCTCGTCGCCTTACCTTTTCTCTCGTCGCCTTACCTTTTCTCTCGTCGCCTTACCTTTTCTCTCGTCGCCTTACCTTTTCTCTCGTCGCCTTACCTTTTCTCTCGTCGCCTTACCTTTTCTCTCGTCGCCTTACCTTTTCTCTCGTCGCCTTACCTTTTCTCTCGTCGCCTTACCTTTTCTCTCGTCGCCTTACCTTTTCTCTCGTCGCCTTACCTTTTCTCTCGTCGCCTTACCTTTTCTCTCGTCGCCTTACCTTTTCTCTCGTCGCCTTACCTTTTCTCTCGTCGCCTTACCTTTTCTCTCGTCGCCTTACCTTTTAAAACACCCAAGGGGAAAAGAGGATCAAATCAAAATCAAAAGTCATTGATTTGAGCCTCTTTTCTAAACCTTTTATCACCAAGTCTCATTACTGTTTCGTTCTGATGCAGGGTCTATACCTCAGCAGCAGTGGTTTTCGTCCATTTTCGGTAATTCTGACAATTTATCTGCCATATTTGTATGAAAACGATTACAAATACCTGCTGAAAGTTGATGGAAACGATGCAAACTTATAATTGTATGACGTATAATCTTTGATGCTTATCCTAACGGCCGGCTTCACACTGCCACACGCCCGCGCACATCAGACCGGACGCTTTTTGAATTTATAAAAAAACATTGACTCATACATATACGGTAGTTAGTATATTTTTACTGTTTCAGTGTTTCTTGCTTACAAATAATTCGTTTGATTTGTTTTTATTTGCTCTATCACTTCTTGTTTAAAAATATAAGTAGGTATTTATAATCTGAAAGATGACATGTTAATTGGTCTGGCTTTCACCTTAATGACCTCAGTGCAATGGGTTTAAGGCTGACACACTTTAAGATTTATATTTAGAAGTAGTAGTTTTTGTTTAGTTCTAATTTATCAAAAACCGTTTCAATCCACTACAAAACATAGGCTTTCTTATTTTCGTCAACATAGCGAACATCCCTTCTAAAATCTAAAACCATTTTCCTCTTCACGGGACCAGAGGGCTGGCCTATTTTTTGGTCAAAGAATCAGCATTGCCATACAACGTGGCAATGCTGTCAGCCTTTTGGGAACTTTTCCTGTTGACAGCAATGTAGACGAATTTTTTTATGCCCTTTGATTATTTTTCCCTCTCGTTTTATATACTTGTACATAGTTATTATTAATATTTTAGGTTTTTTTAGATATGTAAATATTATGTGAATAAAATAAAAACTATTTCCCTAACTAGCAATTATCTACAGATATTCGCCTTAGTTCAGACATCCCCAAGCTATCCTATAGGTACACCAGGTTCGTTCGAAGCTCAGTTCAGGAGCACACAGTATACCTATACCAGTCTAGATCTAACACCTTCACAGTGGAGCCTGTGGAGTGTGGAGGCGAGGAACAAAACAAACACACGGACACCAGGGGGCGTGGCGCGGGGGCGGGCCGGCCGCCTGCCAGCGACCTGTTCCCGGAAAATCTCTGCGGAATTGATGTAGATGTACTGATGCAGACCGATGTGGACTGTGGAGTACAATATTTTGTAATAGAACGCGTTCTACCTATAGGTTGGTAGAGAGAATGTTCAGTTTCACACTGAGGTTATAAATTCAATCTGTAGCTATTGGATCGAATAAATACACAGATTTAGCGATTATTTTGTAGGTACAGCTTGGCATGTATGTTGTGCGTGAAAAAGCTTAGGTAACCATAATTACGATTAATTTAATTAAGTACTATTAGGAAAAAAGTAAAATAGCTTTTTATACTTCCCCTTCATGTTACAGAATTTTCATCATTGTTTGTATGTAGGTAGGTATATATGTCAACGTTAGATTGTAAAGATCGTTAGATTACAATCTATCTAGCGAGATGGTAAACTATCGATAGATTGTGAACCGTATCATTATGATTGCAATTTGACTCATTATTCTTCGCTATATTGTAATCTACCGAAGTGAAACCGTTAAATTACAAGCTGAATAAAAATAATCTCTTTTTTCCATATTTTATATAATCTAATCGTTTCTGGCGTAGTCGTAGGTGGTCACAGTTTTAACCTAACCTAACCATTTTTTTAAACGTCCTACGCCGGTTCACAATTTTACCGCTTCCCATCGATAGATTACAATCAAGCGAAAAATGATGCGTTAAATTGCAATCATAATGATACGGTTCACAATCTATCGATAGTTTACAATCTTACTAGATAGATTGTAATATAACGATGTTTACAATCTTACGGTGACATATACAAACATAAAAACATTACCCTCCTTCTGGGCCTGTCAGGTGAAGCGAAACATACCGCTAAACATAGACCGAGCGATGTCAAAACTAAATAAGGAAATGGTCAAAGAATGAACTGAAGACGAGGAACCTAAAATTACTCGTAAAGACTTACCTACCTCTTATAATTCAAGTGGGAGACTAGAACAACTATTTTTAGCAGGGGACTGAAATAGGATGTTGATTTTAAGAAAATCCTTCTAATAAAAAAGGCACGAAGTGAGCAATGTAAGATCAACACCATGTCATAGACACTTTAAACAATACGCTCCTGTCAGTACCGCTATTTCTAAAAGGGTTAAGCAAGGGGGAACGGTTCACACTTGCCATGGGTAACGTATCCCGTATGACAGGAGGCGTGCCTGTCAACTTTTTCAGCAACAATAGGTTGGAATAACTTCTGGCTAAAACGTCATATTTTAATTAGAAAACATTTTGATTCAATCAAAATCGGTTACGAACCTATTCTTTTTGGGATGTTTGAAAGCTTAACTTAAAGCTGTGTATAAAGTAAATTTAATGGCAGTATTTGTAGCTTCAACAGTTGTTTTGTTTAGCTTTATTTTTTATCTCGGTTTTGTGCTTAATCTATAACTTTTCTTTCATTCTATACTTGCAGTTTTTTTTCTGATGAAGATTAGTGAAATAGTGGTATATGAATATACGTTCCCTACCTACTCATAAAGAGAAATAACTATCTCAGCTTGGTACGTTACTAGACACTATTATTTATTCTGCCGCTTGATGCACTACCTAAGTACATGACGTATTCTCCGTAGCGGGAACCGACCCCGCTACGCCAGGGTCTACGACCGGTTAGCTACGAAGCTTTTCAAGTCATTACAGAAGGTTTACTTTCTCTATATTAAGTATGAAACCATTGTTCAATGTTTAACAAAGAGGGTACAATTAATTAGGTAACCCATGTCTCAACTTTTTCTAATACAATAAATAAAACTAATAATCGTATTGTCACACATTATTACGATGACGTAACAAACAATTTGTCAAATTATAACTATTAATACTAGCCGAACATCTGCTGTACTATTAACAGTTAACAACAAATAATAACGCACTAAATAAACCGCTAAACAACGCGTGAAATATTCAAGAAAAAACTGTTTACAAAACCATGACGGATCATTTTAATTTCTATAACGTTTTAACCCCGACAACCCTATGGGCATTCCCTTACTGAACACGAGTAAGCTAACTGATCTTCACTCAAAGGAAAATCAGCCTTAAGACATGAGAAATAGAGTAGTCGTCCCTCTCAGTGTGAGAAGTAGTGAGCATACTAAGGTAGGAGGGTCCCCGATAGGAGGCGCCGGGAGGCGGGGCCCGCAGCCGGCGCTCGCGGCGCGCCAGTCGAGTGCCGGCCGCCCGAGATGTCGCACCACTATGACAGCGCCACACAGTTTCAACATCCGAAACCTGCTCCCCGAAGCATCGTCACGCTCCCCCTCACCTTCAGACACTGAGCTCGACGTCACAGGAACAGAAACACCTCCGCCAGGATCCTCCACGGAAACAGAAGAAAAGAAAAATGCGAAGCCGGCGTACAGCTACAATGCTCTCATCATGATGGCGATTCGCTCCAGCCCTGAAAAAAGACTGACACTCAACGGCATATACGAGTACATAATGAAGAACTTTCCGTACTACAAGGAGAACAAGCAGGGCTGGCAGAACTCTATCCGGCACAACCTGAGTTTGAACAAATGCTTCGTGAAAGTGCCGCGGCATTACGACGACCCGGGGAAGGGGAACTACTGGATGCTGGACCCGTCTTCGGATGACGTGTTCATCGGGGGCACCACGGGGAAGCTGAGGAGGAGGTCGACGGCGGCGTCCAGGTCCCGACTTGCTGCGTTCAAACGTGGTGCACTGCTGCACCCCATGTTCGGGAACCCATACGCGTCGCTAGTTGGATTGTACCCCCCTTTGCTGTCAGTTTACGGAAGGTATGCGCTCCCGAGCCCGTTACTCAGGCTGCCGCCGCCCCCGCCGTCGTCATACCATCACTTATACAGAAGGATACATGGGATCGCGCCCCCCATGAGCCCCCCCAACCCAGAGCCAGATCATTTAGTGAAACACAGTTGATTAGTGAGAGGAGAGAAGGGCCTTCTGCAAGATATTCGTAGATATCTCGGTGAAGGCAAAGTGACTGTGATATGTGGACAGTGTACAGTAATGGTAACGCTATTTATTATTAATGTAAGATTTATATTAAAATTTTAACTTAATAAGAGGCTTAATTTAAGTTATGAAGCAATAAACGATGTTTCCGAAACGACCGAAGAGTATTATTGTGTGGTTTTTATTCATTTTGTTTGCGCATTCGTATGTTCTAGTCGTGTAAGGTTAGGCCTACGCTACGCTGTGTAGCGGGTGTTCTTGTGAAGTTCCAGTGCAAAGAAGCACATATATGTATATTGCAAATGGTGGCTTTTACTTTTGTAAATTAAAACACTCATTGACTTAACAATCCATTACTTGTATAAGTTATGAGAAAAGCTATAGGTTTTGCTTATAATCTTGTTTTCACATAAACCTAACAACATGCGACCGGAACGTTATGGCTCTTACAACTCCAATTAATTAACACTCATTACCGCCTCATGTTTTATTGATTTGATTCAGTCCAAGTTAAGCTTGAACTTAACAAAGTTCATTAATATAATGCTGTTCATTCATTAACATATTGCAGTGATTAATAACTTTGTATCCTAAGTTATTAATGCATGAGATTATTTAATGAGACAGGCTGGCGATAAATCATCTGTCATGTACTTGTCGAACGTATATTATTAAAAGATATGTCCGCCTAGTTGCAGATACTTGATTACCCTTTAAAACATGGAAAGTAGACTGCAATGTATCTTTTTAAGTTGGTATTCAATATAGGTAGGCGTTAGGCTATCCTGTTCTCAATATTAGATTGATTGGAAATTTAACCAACAAAAATTAAGAGCAGAAAGGTCAATATATAAACCTAATCCAATGAATGGAATGCTAAAAACTTAATATTTATTTATTTTATCGTATATTTATTAGATCATTCTGATTCGATTCTAATTATCAATATTTGACCACCACTAGCAACACTGAATTCAAAAACGTACCTAACCTGATTGAATAAAGCTTTTTGCCCAGCAGTGGAACTAAAGCAGTCAGTAAGTACGAGCAAACCGGAACTTGAAGCATCTTCAAACATCTACCTACCCTGCAATGTTTGGTAGAAGGAAAATAATTACACGCACAATACTTGGAAAAACGATGGAGGTTTTACATATAAATCTTATCAATCACTACGTAGTATAAAACAAAGTCGCTTTCTCTGTCCCTATACCCCTATGTATGCTTAAATCTTTAAAACTACGCAACGGATTTTGATGCGGTTTTTTTAATAGATAGAGTGATTCAAGAGAAAGGTTTATCTACGCGGGCCGAAGCCGCGGGCATACCTATGCTAGTAAGATAAATATTAAACAAAATCAATGTAATAACCGCAACATTTTCTACATATTAAACAAAGAGGTATACTATGAGTTTCAGAATTTTTATAAAGCACACAAATCAAGTGAGCTACCCGCTGGGTTGCAGGCGGCGCACTTGATCGGAGGTAGGGAAATGGTCACGCTGCCTATGGAAATCAGGTGGCCTAGACAGTCACATTTTCAGTAACGATAAAGAAATTAGATAAATCCGAAACGTATGGAATTGGCATAAGCTATGGGAATGTCGAGTGATCAATCGTTTTCTATCGCTAAGTGCAAGCTAGACAATGTCAAATTGTGTAACGAAACTCAATCAATATTCCCATACAAATGCGGAAAAGTGGAGTTATTGACAATCCGAATCACTGAGATAGCGAATTGTTCGAACACCAATTTTCAAAATAGAATCGACACGGATTGCTTGACACTTGCCTAGGCCCTCTGTACTACTTTCCGAAGGCATCGTAGATAGGAATCCACTTCCTAGATATAAAGCTGAAAAGTGCGATGTGTCTGTATCTTCCTACATATTTTTCACTTTTACAAAACTGCAAACCGGAACACAGAATGCACAACTGACACTACTAACACTAAAACGTGAAGGTCAGAGACGGTGAAGAGGATCAAGCCCCCAGTCAGCTGTACTAAATAACTTCTTTGGTCGACGGCCCATCGCGTCGTAGCGAACGACAACAACAAGTTTGTATCTCTTGGGAAACCTTACACCTTCAGAACACTTTCGTAGTGGTCAATAAGTAAGAATACCCTTTTAAATAATCAGCCTGCCTTATTTTGCAAAACTCCTATGGTATTCTTTTGCTCATAACTTTTCAGGACTTTATGCAGAACCATTCAATACCAAACATCATTTTTATTTAGAATGTCACATAACAGTTGTTAGCATGATTTAAAACGTTCAACAGATGGAGACACTAGTCACGTTAATTACAATGTATCGGGGAATTGCCTCGTCGATCTAGTGGTTGCAAGCGCTACTGCTAAGCATACGGTCTTTAGTTTGATCCCCAGGTTGGGCAAAGTGATATTGGAATTTGCTATATGGAATTTCTTAGTAGCAGCAGTCTGGATTTGTGCCCGGCTGATGGCAATAGCCCCCTATTTCATGGGACATAAAAATTACGGGCGACATGTAAGAGTACTAAAAAAGGTACACTTCTGCTAAATGGTATAGTAGTGGTTGTACTCAACTTCTTTTAAGTATTATCATCATCATCAACAGCCTGACTTCAGCCACAGCTGGGTACAGGCGGCACAAGCCTGTCTTCGTTTTTCGCCAATCGTCACACTCCTGCGAGACTCTCACACAGGTCCAACTATTAAAATGGTGCCAACTTATTTAAAAGGGCAAGCCACCCTAAAAACAACAGTTAGCAATGATTAGTATTATATTATTATTTATTGTCTTGGACATATTTCGGGACATATTTCGGGGTTCGGGGTGTTATTTCGGACCTTTGGAAGGCGTACGAAGCCAGCTCGCAGAGGCCCCTAGACCATTCTTAATGTTGAGGATTCACCAACCGACGATTATCCCTGTACGCACTATGCAAGTGCACCCAAGGGCAAGCCCAGGTCGCTGCAGGACTATTGCAGAACATGGAAACGAAAACTTTTGGGCTATGGGTTTGGATGGCTAGTGTGCTGGTTACTATAGAAAAACTATGGCCCCTATTATTATTATTGTAAAAGCTACGAAAACTTGGTGGCAATCTAGTCATGTCATTATGATCGCAAACTTGATGATAATAATATCATTAAGTTGCCAAGTGACTCAGGCCGTAGACGTGGCTGAAGTGAAGTTATTTTTAGCGAGTGTCATTTGAAAACTAGATTATTATTATCAACAAAATATAATGTGTTATTTATGAATATCGCCGCGAGACATTTCTTGATTGCTTGCATCTCTTTGCATATCTAGAACCACTTGTAAATATTTGTTTTCTTTATTTATTTATCAACTGGTCAAGTGCTAGTCGTAGGTACCTACTACATTTACGTATTGTTTGTTAGACTGTAGCTGACAATCTAAATGGAAAGTTTTGAATAAGTCCTCTGTTTTTGGTGAAATAATTAGGTATGCTACATTATTTGTTTAAAATAATTTTCGCTAAATGAAATATTTCCAAGTGGCAAATCTCCGTTCCATTCTAAAATCTCAGTAATATGTGTTTTTCATTCCCTTTCAAGTTGTCACAAAAACACCACAGTTAGGTAGGTCACTTGACGTCCGTTACATTTATTCCGTTTTGCCAATTTAAATACGGCATGTAAAACCGGCCAAGTTCGATTCGGACTCGCGCACGCAGGTTTCTTACCCCCGCAGAATATTTTAATACAGTGGGAAAAAAAAACTTATTTAGTTTTTTTCTTTCAATTTTAAACTACATTTTATTTTTTGTTGTTATAGCGGCAATAGAAAACACAGTCCGAGAAAACTTCAACTGATGGTTCATGACACAGACGGACAGACGAACGGACGAACAGCCGAGGCTTAGTAATAGGGTGCCGACTGACACCTTTCGGGTACGGAACCCTATAAAGTAGAAGCTTAAATGTCGATTAACACTTCAGTGCTCAACTGTTATCAGTTCAATTTCGTTACGTTTTTTTTTGTTTTGAATTTAAATATTATCAGTTTTGGTGCGATGATCGTCGGTTTACTCTTTAAGAATATTATTTATCGCAGCAAAAACTGTGATAACATACAGTTACTGACGATATGCGCGCAAACAGCCTTTAGTTTCGATCCTTGAAAGGACATTTAAGCCGTTGAGTTGGTTTTGTTATCGCAAACCACTAATTGCACTGGCAGACAGCGTTAATATTATAAAAATATGACAGCTTATAAAACTGCGTCACTGGCTTTGTGATTGCCATTGCCAACGCAGCTGCTGGAGTGAGGTCTAGGGCTCGCAGCACCACCGGCAAACGCAAAACTTGTTATTATTTTCTAGTGACTCGCCGTTGTTTCGTACGGGTGCAATCCACAAGCGTAGCAATTTTCAAAACTTTGTGATTTCTGCTACACATAACCCTTCTGGAATCAATTGTCTAAATGATTATGAAAATCATATCAAAATACTATAAGTAGGTACTTAGTTTAGAAGAACTAAGCGGTAACCCGGACAGGTGACCATCTTTACATACCAAGACCCTCCGTGTGTCGGCAAGCACATAGTCATTTGTGCATCTTTGAATGTTTGCTAGAAGCCCGAAAGTCTGACAATCAGTATTTCCAAAGGGTACCGTGTTACCCAGTAACTGGGTTACGAAATGACTGATTTGACTGGAGAAATGCCAAACTGTTACCTACTGTTATTGCCTTTACACAATTATTGTATAATTAATAAACCAGAAACAAAAAAAACTAAAATAAATATTATATAAGTAAGACATAATTTGATGATTGAAGAATAGATGAAAATGTATTTTAAGATAGCGTGTCGATAAAATATAACAATAAATAATTAATACAAATTATAAATAGATTGAACTAATAAATGCAATAATAAAATAAACTAAATAATATGCAATTAATTTCTATTCAAAACAAAAATCTAATTACAATAAAATAATAATCTACCTAGCTTTTAATTCTTTAAATAATATGAAAAATTGATAAAGGCGCTCATCCTCTCTCCTGCCTACTCTCTAATGTTGCTGTGCCCGACAAGGTCCATGATTGTTTCTTCAATTGTATTTTACCACCTATAATGTACATTATGGATTGCAATAAATGATTTGATTTGATTTGAAAGCCAGCTGGGCAGTCGCTCCATGTAAAATACTGGTGTTCCGCTGCATCCAATCAGACTGGAAGCTACCCAACAAGCATTGGGAAAAAGCTGGGCAGATACTAAAAATAGATAAAGAAGATATACTCGTAGATTTATGTACAAACAAAAGAAACTAATTCATAGGAAATATAACCCTTTTTTTTTTTAAGGCTGGGAAATCATCCAATGACTGCTCCCGCTCTGGGTGGAGCGGAAGGGAGTGTCAGACTCTTACTGACTAAAACCCATCCATGTTCCTTCCGTAGCCCTTTATGTTCCGGGGTAGCGGTAACCCTTTCGGACAATCCCGCTTACCCGGCAGGCTTGGCCCTGGGGGGCCCCTTCATATGCTGACATCTCTTTGAGGCGCGCGTGGAACATATACGCGCCGTACAACACGGGTCTGGTGCTGATCGGACGGTGAGTCACCCATTACTCACCGTCCGCAGGCCCGCGCCTACGGTGGCCGGGAGTCGTCACGTGGCTCCCGACGCCCGGGGCGTCTCCTGCGGCGGCTGGGACGGGAGGACCTTTCTCTCTCCCATCCCGCCACCTCCTTCGCGAGCATGACTTTTTCGCAGAAGGAGGTGACTGCCTCCCACTCCCTCTCGCTCCGGACCATGGCTTGCACCAGGGCCGGGCGCGAGAGGTCGCCGCCGCCGATCGCCTCTACGAGGACACGGCGGTGCTCCGCCCAAGCGGGGCAGGTTTGCACCGTGTGCTCTACCGTGTCCTCTGGGCGATCCTCGCAGTTGTGACACCCGGGCGTTTCCTCCCGCCTGATGATGTGCAGGAACCTCCCGAAACATCCATGTCCGGTGAGGACCTGCGTCAGGCGGTAGGTGAGGGCGCCGTGACGCCTCTCTAGCCACTCCTAAAAGAGGGGCCTTACCGCCACTATCGTGGCGTGCCGTAGGAAATATAACCCTTGAGAATAAGATAACCAAATAAGTGAAGGGTTTGTAGAAGTAGTAGTCAGTGAGAGTCTAACACTCCCTTCTGCTCCTCCCAGAGCGGGATAGTAAGGTCATTTGAGGATGTCCCACCGTCAAAAAAAAAAAGTAATCTACCCTCAAATATTTTAACATTTCAGCGGCTGACAAGCATTGCGTGAGAATTGTCATTCGCGAAGTTGCCGCCGCGGCGCCGGCGCGGTCGTTGTTGAGAACGTCAAGACAAAAAAAAAAACTATCTACATATTTGCATTAAATGTAATGAGATGTGTGTGATGTGTAGTCTGATACACTGCTGAAGTGGATTACGAATTCCGTGGCAGAAATATTATACCTCCTGCTGAATACTCAACAAGAACAAATGGAGGACAGCCACGATACGTGAGTAGTATATTCTTCATTTTACCTCTCCAAACTACTAACATTTAATTCACAATTTTATTTAAAAAGTATTTTGTCTAACGACCAGTATCACGCAAATATTTGACAATTAAATACCTCTGTGGTTTGTTTTTCTTAAGTTTTATTTATAACTATGCGAATTGGCGACTGCGGCTTATATTAATCGTTGGTAATGTCTGATACTGATAGTTAGTGTAATTGTGCTGCGTCCAAACATTGTTGTTGACGAAAAAGTACGAAGTATATAACGATAAATGTATGTTAGATTATGATTTTAGTCACCAATTTACGAAAGTATTAATAATAATATGTCGGCATGTTGAAATCCGGAAGCTGTTTGATCGTGTATACGCATTATCATGCGTTTCTTAGCACGACATCGCTGCCCTACTCGACTTGTTAGGGAAAATATTATATCAGATTCTAAAGTTCCAAACTTATCGTCGAATTACATAAACTAGAAGTGGATGAAAATCGGAAAATTTTTAAACCGCAGCTACAAGTGAAAATCTCAACTACAGACATTATTGATACCTACTTATCTAAAAATGTGACAAATTCAGCTAAACAAATGTAAACCGATTAAAAGATTGACATTTTATTCTGTTAACATTCCTCGAGTCAAGTCACAGGCAAAACCGAGTCATCCACCTAACTTATAATAATCCGCCAAATCACGTCATCCATAATCACTTCAAGTTCCGTCCCGTCACAGTAAAGATAGTTTAATGACGTGATTTCCAGTTCCCGTTGTCACCGATTCCGCCATGTTGAAATAGCTGTCACTTGCTTTGATGTCATCAGAATTATAACGGCGAAATAACTTTATTATGGCTGGTAGGTTTGTTATGTTGATTAAATAATATCCGGGAATTTGATTGTTATTTTCGTAGTGATTTTCTTTTAATGGAGTTGTCATTCCTATGAATATGTAAGTGGCTGAAACTTTCTTGCTGTGAAATGTGTAATAAAGGCAAGCGCACATTACAGACACAGCAGACCTTAGCATCGCATTTCAATACAAGCATGGTGTGGCCTGTCTGTAGTGTCGGATGGCTCGTTTAAAATGAAGGAGGATTTTTGCGTTGCGGCGCGGCGGCCCGCCCGCCCTTATGTGCATCAGGTTAAAAACCTATGTCATGTCTTCATGAATAACATCACGACTAACATACTTAGTTACTTTACATCGAAATCACTATCATTCCGTGTTAATTAACTTTTTTATTTTGGATGGTCATGTTTCAATCGATATACAGTAGCTCCTTAGGGTTGTTCCGTCTGATAAATGGTCATAAGTGGGCAAAGGGATAGTGCAGCGGTGTTAGAGTAATTAGATTTGTTGGATTTTTTGTTGGAGTTGTTAGATTTTTTGTTGGGCTTACACGCAATAGTTAAAGATTGTAACGATATATAGTAAATGTCGGAAGACTAGTTAGATCTATTTTCAGCCGAAAGGAGCTTCAGTTAAGATAAACGTAGGTACATGCCATGAAACCTGTTATATATTTCATCCTGATTTACACTAACTGGCGCTGGTAATACTGGCAGTGACCACAATTACTATACGCTTAATTTAATCTGCCCAATTTATCCCTTGCGAAGTAAACAGAGATAACAACACAATAATTCACTTTTACTTTACAGGGTAATACGTTGTTGACATTTTTATTTTGCGCAAATTCTCTTAGACGCTGATAAATCTTAAAATAATGTACGATCAACGCGACAAGACAATGACTAATATATTGTGTCGACAGACGACGTTCAGACAGCTATTCTGCCGTCTACGAACAGCAAATCATAAGACTCCGATGCTAGCAGTTGAAGGCACGCTAAACGCTGCCAACAAAAACAAGTAACTTGAAACCGATATAATCCGACCACACGGACCATCTCTCATTCGACACAAAACATCTTGCTCCAGAAATATTGTGAAAACCGCCAACCCCAAATAAATCACGGTCGCCATTTTGTCCCATCGTTCCCGCGCTTTTTCCCGACCACAGACAATTAGGCGTGTGACAGCGCACCATAAACAAGATGCGAGTTAATCCGCGGATTATCGTGAGCGCACACAACCGGCGTGCAGCGAGTATTTCTTGTAAATAATTGTAAATCTACGTCAAAACGCAACGACAGATACATATGTTAGAGGATTACTGGGCGGAGATTAACCCGTTTTATGCTGTTTTATGCGTCGCGTTCGGTTCGACTGTGTTCGGTAACTGACGACTTCCCGCCAAAATGGTAGTGTTAATCTCTAGTTAAATATGGTAACGTCTTCTCGTGGTACGGTTTCGGGAAATGAGCTCTAAATACGGATTGTTTTTGTAAACTCCAAAAAAGATGACTGTTTCAGTATGTAAAAGTGACGATTTCCATATTGATGTGCCGATTTCAGAGGTTTTTAATAATCTTGTCATAATTCGGATGTACTTATGTGTGTGTATGTATGTGTGAACCTTAAATATTGATACAAAAATGTTTAATACCGAAGAACACATTCAGTTAATGACGGATATAACGGAATGGAAATGAAAATTATAATCTTGGTGAACAGAAGGCAGGCCAGTGCTTCGACATTACGGTGATTATTCCTTTAATGTTTCCCATCTGTACCTACACACATTAAATCCATTATAGATGAACCTTCTTCTGGATCTTAACTATAGCACGTCACACGGTGTTTAAACTCAAGATGACAGCGTATGACAAAAATTGTCATGACAGAACATTCATGAATTCGATAATTGTATCGTGGAATCCTTTCACCACATTGTCAGCGGCTAATCTTGTAAAAAAGGGTTTATTCGGACAATCGGCGACACAATCCGGATATTTTCATATTTGCGATTCCTTTGTAGAAATTGTTTATACACATTATGTTTATTCAAACTACGTGTTTTGCACACATTGCTATATTTAAAATCCTCTGTACCCTTTCAAACGGATGTTATTCTTGCCAAATTGTGTCCCCAAAATAAGATTTGTGTATGATTTTATGAAATTTTTCGGCAAAAACTTATAATTATTGTGATTGTCGTTCTCCATTGATGAAATGTCCGAATATTTTGAGGTGTATGAATCGATTCTTAGATAATCGCTTTGCTCTTTTGAAATGGTCGCAATAATCTCTTCTCTATGGTCTGGAATTGTGAATAGATGAATGTATTATGCTGCTCTTATATTTATTCAGTCTATTTTATATCGTCTCAATTTCGAAGTTTGTGATGGGCAATTTATTTCTGTGATGTTCCACACTGGTGAATTTGTATTGTAAAATGCATAATGCACTGTGATATTAAAAAAAAACCTGTAGTATCAAATGATTTGTAGGTGATAGAGCTATTTATATTAACGTCAGTTAAGGATTTTGGAAGAAACTAACTTCATAGACAAGCTTGTTATGTTACTTACGAGTATTTAATACTTGCGCAGGGTTTTGATCGGTTATGGCACCGGGTCTACTGACCAAAATAAAAATGTCCCTCCCATCAAGTTTCTACTTGATACTGCGTTTCTACTTCAGCAAGCGATTCCTACGGGGGAATCATAAAATGGTCAACAAGGAGGAAATCATACTTAATACTAATCCTACTAATCTAATATTGCAACATACTCCACCAAATTAAAATTTTACCAAAATCAACAAGCAATGGCAACCAGCAACTGGCTTATGCCAAACACTTACAAAACTGAAAAGAAGGGCACCCCAGGACTTACTAACCTTTCCCTAACCTACTCAGTTGTTATCGATCGTTATGAATAACGTGCACATTCAGCTACCACCATCTACCTAATGTTTAAGGTCCCAGGACAAATTACATTATCCGGAGGAACAAAATTAAACTATTTAGAGATGAATCAAGATGCATTAGGTAAAGTATAACAGAAACTCGTCTATTTCTTTCAAAATAAGTAGGTACTTATTGCACAAACCCTTGCATGGTTTTAACAACAACTTGGACGTTTAACGTAAGTAATCTCTACTAAGCAATTAGCGATCACAGTGTGCCACTAAGCTCAAAGCTAGAGATAATTGTTTATCATTTCATCTCAGAGTTAGACTACACAATTTTTGAAGTCGTTTGGCTTTCATTCGAGATCAAGCGATCCACCTCTAATGTGATCGTACACAATCGCTCGCTGTTTATCAAACAAACCAGTCATGAACTCTTCCCAGTGTTTCATAACAAATTAGTTTTTTGAATGTTCTCAGAACTTCTTGGTTTTGAGTACATGTTTGTAGATTTTCTAGATTGTTTGAGTGAATGTCTCATGGGGTAGCTATCTCTTTACAAATGGCATTTTCATTTCAAATACGAGCCAACTAGCACGACGACAATACTCACATGTGAATGTACAAATGATAATTGCCAGTTTATTTATTACTAAACCCAGTAAGTAGACTATTTACTACATTTTCACAAAGAAAAATAATACTTGTCATTTTATAGGCGGTAGATTTTGGAAAAAGAGGTTTCCCTCTTCCACAACTAACTTTAGTCAACAAAATGTTACTTTTCACCACTTTTCACCGAATGATGTTTGGTGTCGGAATCACAAGGTTCAGGTGTAATAATAATAATAATTTATTTAATTGTCAGATTACATGATCCACAACGGTCAGTTGTAACAAGAGGAGCTTATAAACTATGTTAGTAGGTACACAATTCTTATACAAATAACAGATAACAATGAAAACATTATATTTTAATGTAATGTACTGTCCTCCATAGAATACAGGAGTGATTCACATTTCCGTTAGTCTCACAGAGACACCCTGGAGATGTGAATCTAAGAACTTTCCATTAATTTAACAAAAACAATTTTGAAAACCAATGTTTTTTTTTTGTTTTTCCCAAGACTATTTCCAGAATTTTCCAACAAGTTTCCGACTAATGTACCAACATCGGACGTGTACAGTAATATTTGTAACAGTTAACACGAACCAGTAACGGCGGCCACATCAAAAGGCAACAATTGCCGAGATCAAAGGAATCGCCGCGTAAAGGTGGGTAGCGAAAGAAGATCGCTATTTGTATGCTCATAGATTAGCTGATCAATTTGTAGATATGACAACTCTTTGGTTGAATTTAGGCGATTAGTTTTATATTGTTGGAAGTTAATAAAAAGATGAAGAATAAAAAGAAGTGTCTTCGCTTTTATTTCATTACGCCATTGGTGGAGCGAGTCATGCATGTAGCCGGGACAGTTCTTATCTATAACAGGATCTTTGTAGTTTGTGACGAAGATGTGATGAATTACCTAGATTTGATTATATGTCTTCGTCTACTGTAAATGATAGCCGTTACCTTTCAAAACCGATAATTTTCAGCCCATTTCATAAGTTTACTGATATCAAAATTGAGTGTTGAATAACTATTACCTTATAACATTTTGATAGGTTTATTTGTAATAAAATTTGCATTTCATACCTATAAAAAGTTACTTTGTCCGTTCTTATACACCCAGCCTAAGGTGCGCGAGGCACCTGCGCGCGCGCCTGATATTAAGACGTCATTCAAACAACGCGGAGTTTTAATAGTCAATTCTTAGAAGTGTTGTAGACTGGCCACACTGAAAATAAACTGAACAGTTTGCTAACAAGGGGCCCGATGGGAAGATCCATGACTGGGAAGGAAAAAAGATTCAGGCAGACATTCAGGCATTACGTTATGACGTCAGCATTGCTATAGCTTTTGGTTATCATTCAGGTGGTGTTTACATTATAATTATGATTGTACTGATAGTACCTCGACGCTTGTATCCTTTTGTTTTGGTATATAATTATTTGTATAGTTATTTATTGAGTTGTTAATTTAATAATAATAATAATAATAATTTTATTTGGCAAAAAGAAGAAATACAATGCATGTTACATTATTATGTTATTACAATATTGTGCTCAATTTTTGTAAATAATGACCCCGATGCTAGGAAAATCCTGTGTTATAGGGGCCATCCATTCGTCCGTAAGATTATTTTACAAAATTCGGGAAGCTAGAACGTGTAACAGCAGCAATAGAGTGTGAGTAAGTGCGAGTGATGTGGTGTAATGGGGGGAGTGTAAGAGTGTGTGACGTGTGTATGAGTGTGTGATGTGTGTATTGAGTGTGTGGTTCGTGTAGTGTGTGTGTAGAGAGGGAAGATGATTTGGGGTGTCTGTGTGTAAGTATTCGTGATGATAAAAATTATTTATTTGTATAGAGGTTTCATCAGTGCTTCTGTTTCATCATAATCTAGGCTGAGGAGGAAGTCTTTAGTATTTTTTTTAACTATATGTGAGTTTAGTGTATGTATGTTAAGTTTTTTATGTACTTTATTGTATATAAGGGCACTTAGGTAGGGGTAGTGACGTCTAGCAAATGTGGTTTTTGTATGTTTTGTGGGACAAGCCGGTTTGTGTCTTCTTCTGACTGTCGGGCTGTTATTTACGCTGTATGGAAGAGTCGCGTGTTGTCGCATGACTGCAGACTGTAGTATGTATAGTTGACGAACCGATGGTGTTTTCAAGTCCCTGTAGAGTTGTCGCGTTGGGAATCTAAAAGATCTTTTAAGAATTACTTTAATTACGGCTCTCTGGGCTCGTTCAACCTGTATAATGTCGGTCTTGGCCGCCCCTCCCCAGGCAGTAATGCAATAGCTCAGTACTGATTCGGCTAGTGCCGAGTAAACAATCTTAAGGATTTCGCTGTTTGCTCTTAGTTTCTTAAATAGAAAAATAAGTTTCCGCGTTTTCCAGGATAGGCAGGCATCTAATTGAAGGCCGAGATATCGTACCACTGGTGCCCTAGTTACAACGGGACATGTGCAAAGGGGGAGAGAGTTGGAGCATTTGTGAGCTTTAATAAGCAGTGAACCATCTTGCGGCAGGGTGGAGCTTCTTGAGCCAAAGGTGATAAAGTTGGTTTTCGCAACGTTAAGTGTGAGACTGTTTTGCTCCAGCCATAACATCACTTCACCAAGTCCCTTTTCCGCTGTCTCTTTGGCTGAGGCCCAATCGCGACCATAAGATAGAATTGCCGTGTCATCTGCGTATGCTATTATTTTTGTGGATGGAAGGGATAGCTGACAGAGTTCGTTGACATAGATCAGAATAATACCTATATTAAGGTGAATGCGTAGAGGGAGCCCGAGGAATTAATTTTTTATAACCTTACACTGACCTCAAATTGTAAAAAACGCAAGAAAATGTCAGTTTTATTTCTTCTCATTTGAATTAGAATAAAAACGTCAAATGTTACGGTACGTGAAACTAATCAGATTGGCGTGGATCAAGCTATATAAAACAATTCTTGTTCATGTTTTCTGCTAACTTAGAAATGGGTACCTAATCTAAATGAAAGTTAGTATTTCCCTCGTAAAAATATTTTACATTATAAATAGGTGCTGAAACTTATTCGCAGGTCCACATCATTCGAATCTTGATGCAGGTTAAACTTCCGATACATTTTACTAACTTTTTAAATAATTATAAAATGATTAATAACTTGTAACCCGCCCCTGTACGGTTTTTACGACTTGACAAATCATGGAAAAGTAGTTTGCACATAAACACCCTATAGTAAATAAAGCTTTAAATATAAGTGACGGCGAATTTCGCATCAATTACCAGTGGTTTAGAAGAACAATGCGGTCACACACAAATATACGACTTTTAACGTACAGGTATAGTTTCGATGAACACTAGATAGATGGTTATTGGTAATCCATCACAAAAAGAAGTAGTAAAATTAATTGAAGCAATGAAGTGTTAATCGATTTCACTTCGAAATCGATAACAATAGATTTCATAACTAAGTGCCGGCTACCGTTTATTATTTACTAATTAAAATAGTGGTGTTACATACATATTTTTTCATGATTGACTTAGTAGTCCCAGGTAGGCTTCATTGGCATACCCTCAGGAGGACACTACTCCACGTGTGCAGCTCCTACAAGCTGTACAATGCCTAGTGTGAACTGAAGTGAGGCCATGTTAACGAATAAGTTTAAAAAAACCGGCTAAGTGCGAGTCGGACTCACGCACCGAGGGTTCCGTACAAACCGTAGGTATATAATTAAAAGTTCACTCATCACGACAATCGAGTCATAGTTATGGTATTTTTATATTTTGAAAAAAAAAGTTTTTTTTTGTTTATTGTATGATGTAACTAAAAATTTACGGTTTTCGCAATTTTTCCTTTATCTGTACTATAAGACGTCACTTCGTACCGAGGTACGGAACCCTAAAAAATACTATTGTTTCTACTGTTTACGGCAAAACATAAACTAGTAAATACTACACATTTTTTTAACGCAATCGTACCCAGCGCCGAATGCTCTTACCTCCAAAACTGCTAGACCGTTAACGATGCAACTCAGCCGCTTGAGCGGACCGGCTGACAGTGACATTGTTTGCAGTAATTATCGTATCGTATCGATATCGTGTTACTGGCATTACTCAAATATTTGTACACAGTACAAAGGAGGGTAATCTGATATTTTGTGCATCTACTTACTATGAGTAATTACTGGAGGGCGGGTAACTACAGGTTATTTAGTTTTGGTTTCCGAATGAAAAAAAAAAGTTTTTTGTGGAAAAAAAACCCTGGGGTATTTCGATTTTACTGAGGGAGAAAGTATGACTTTCGCTTCGTTATTTTAAAACTGGAGAACACTGGTACGTTTGATGTTCAGGTCTCCCCATAAAAGTTCAAACTGAGAGGCGTTAATTCGGTTCTATTAAAACGATAGCATATCTCACATGAGTAGGCTGCTAAACCAAAAAAAAATATATTAAAATAATAACTGATATACACAGCTAGGCAATAAATATATCTTTATCTAGTTTTATATTGCCACCTGCGGCTTTTTTTTTTTTTTTTTTTAAGGCTGGGAAATCATCCAATGACTTCTCCCGCTCTGGGTGGAGCGGAAGGGAGTGTCAGACTCTTACTGACTAAAACCCATCCATGTTCCTTCCGTAGCCCTTTATGTTCCGGGGTAGCGGTAACCCTTTCGGACAATCCCGCTTACCCGGCAGGCTTGGCCCTGAGGGGCCCCTTCATATGCTGACATCTCTTTGAGGCGCGCGTGGAACATATACGCGCCGTCCGGCACGGGTCTGGTGCTGATCGGACGGTGAGTCACCCATTACTCACCGTCCGCAGGCCCGCGCCTACGGTGGCCGGGAGTCGTCACGTGGCTCCCGACGCCCGGGGCGTCTCCTGCGGCGGCTGGGACGGGAGGACCTTTCTCTCTCCCATCCCGCCACCTCCTTCGCGAGCATAACTTTTTCGCAGAAGGAGGTGACTGCCTCCCACTCCCTCTCACCCCGGACGCCACCTGCGGCTAACCTCGAGTTTATGTCTCTCCAATTTGGTGAGTTCGACTTGAAATTCATGGATAATTTGATTTCAGACCGTGTCACAGAGTATGCCGTAAACACATTCTGACTAACTTATCTTTAGTAAGAGATAGAAACGAAATTACAGCAAAGCGTGTGCATTCAACTGACGTTACTATCATCAGTAGGGTACCTACAAACAGTCTAATTATCTTGACCATACTAATTCCTAACATATCTCTCATTTCTGTACCATTGCTCAGTGTCCTGCCCACACAACACACACACACACATATCCTTCTGTACAAACACTCGTAACCATCGGAGATTATTAAATTATATTGTGACCCCTGCACCGGGGTTAATTCTGTCATTTGTTATACAGCAAGATCTTGTGTGCGTAGGCGTCTATGAACTTGTGACCAAACTGTGAGCATATGGATATGATGACCAGAGTAGGTATGTCAAAGGATACAGAACGTATTCAGTATTTAAAAAATCGTTCTATTTCTGTCTATCATTTGAATATATAATTATGTTTTTAAATACGTGTGAAGAAGAGAGGGTCTGTCGGCTATTCTAAGGGTAGCCCCGCGTCCTAACCGAATGTGACTGCGAGTACTTCGCGATAGCTCTTTGCGGTCGTTTATACCAATACTAATACGACATTCTCGCGCGATCAATCAAGTCTCGTTTGTACGATCGCAAAATCTCGTTTCGGCGCAACAGGCGTTTTCAGTTAGGACTCATCCTAGGGGTTTGATTTAAGTGAAACATTTGTTCTCTCAGACAGTTATTCCGGGTCTGAATGTTTGCACATAAACATTTTGTGGGAAACTACAAGAAAACTTCATCTTTACAATTTACTAAAAGCAATTCAAGCTGAATCCTTTAGGTGCAAGTAGTTACCAAAGGCAAGAGCAGAGGCAATGGTTGGAGCAACAAAAAAATTGCTGCGTTTTTGTTTTGTTTGACGTTTTTCTTTATCTGTTACATCGAGTCGTAGTGCTGAATGTGGTCTCTTGCTGCTCACCCCAAATAAAATCCAAATCACGCTAAATATCTAGACTCAGTAATGGCCCGTCCTCCCACAGACACGCACACCACAGCAGTACCTACCACAATACGAGGTTATTAAATTATATTGTGACCCCTGCGCTGAGGTTAACTCCTGTAATTGGACCTCTAGCCGGCCTGATTGTTATTGCTCGCGATGGCCCGGCCAATTTACTATCACACTGTCTGGCTATCTAGTCAGTCGTCAGATTCATTGGGCATGAATTACCCGTTTTATTTTGTCTTTGACGCATGTTTCGTATGAGAAAATTTAAATTTTATTGTCAGATTTTTTAGGACCACAAAATTCGTGTTTTGATTATTTTACTTAATTTCCCGCAAATACCGCTTTAATATGTAGCTTTTTCGCACAGAAAGATTCCCAGTTGAACCCAATGTGTCGTTAAACACATACAATTTAGATTAAGTATTATAGAAAACCGGCATCTGTCTATAATTAAAGCGCAAGTTAATCCTTCAGAAAGGTCAAAGTTTTTCCTGTTTTACAAGACTTTTTTTCCCTTTTCTAAAGTATAACCAAGCGTGATACTTTATTCACATTAAAATCTATAAGCTAGTATGTAATTTAAATATATCTAAAACTGTTTTGACTAAGCAGTTTAAGATATTATTATAAATTAGGATTTAGAAACCTATAACTCACAATTTGATCATCAAGATTTGGATATTTTCGGGCTGTCGCAATCTGAATTTAAAAGAATTGCTTCGCAATTTCTCGCAAGTCGCCCATAGATACTCTTCTCATTTCGCTACCTTCGTCGTTACATTGAGATTTTCTTATTTTTTTGTTTTTTTTTTATCTTTTAAGATGAGTTCGTTATCAAACTCCGATCCGGACAATAGTGTGGGTTATACGTTTTTTCTACTGTAATAACTACTTTTTGTAACTGCTGTAATGTTTTTTGTCTCAAAAAAAAAACGTCCAATAACGTTCTGTCTAATTCAGTTTATGTTATGGGGATTAGATACAATGCTCTCTATAATAATTAACAGTCAGCACTTGAACTGCAGTACAAGTTCACTAACAGAGCACTATAGTTACTCTTTTTAGTCTTCATACCAATTCAGTAATGTCAAGCTGTTGGATCGCTTGTATATGCACGTGATGATGAACTCTGTGTTCATGAGCTTTTGTAGAAAAAACAAAACTCAGCGTTCGATATTGTAAGTGGGATTTTCCGAAAGGGTCACCGCTACCCTGGAACATAAAGGAACATGGATGGGTTTTCCCTTCCGCTCCCCCCAGAGCGGGAGAAGTCATTGGATGATTTCCCACCCTAAAAAAAAAGCGTTCAACATTCATCTTGAGGTCTGGTGGAGGTCGCTTTTCCTTATTTTATTAGTTGATAATAAGATCAAACTATTTTGAATCTTAATCCCTTAGCTATCTACTGTTAATTTCTGAAACACTTGCACAAAAAGCAACGTGTAAAAACAAGCTATGTCACTATTAATTTTTTCCACAAAAGCTATGCAACGTTCAACCGGCCAGCTTGCTTCTCCCCACGAAGTAAACGAGTGTAAACGAGAGTTTCTTTGTTGGTCAATATTCATAATTGAATGATTTCAAAAAGCACTCATAGCGATTAGTTGTGTCGCCCTCGTAGCAAGTTGGCGACGGCAGGGACGGACAACCCTGGGGACATTTTAAATAGTGGAGTTAAATATTTCTTTCTTTGACATATTTAAGGATCCTTATGTTCCATGGCCTGCTAAATATGTAAGGTTTTATAAAGATTTAGTCATCAAATTAATGTATGTGCAGAAAAGACATAAAAGCGTTTGTCAAATTCTACTTCTTACATAGTTGATGTAGATTTTTACAGAATCGGCCGACTGGACAGCCCTCCTCCAAGCATCGGCACTCTGACCTATTTTGTGCTACTCGCAGGTTCCAGCGGCCTTCACCTTGAGAGACGCCTTTTAACACTACGTTTAACTATGCAACATCGACCCAACATGTTGTCGACCCCTCCGCGGAGCGACAGTCGCCCGCATGACGTTGCTCAGTCACTCGGACAATTATAATAACTCGCCACGCCATCCGTTTGGCGGCCATTACCGCCACAACTGTCCACACCGCGCTCTGTCATCCCCATTGATCAGTGCTGATGGTCACCCCTCGCAATGATTAGGGAAAACAGTGGTCAGTTAGGATTTTTAACTTAGAGACAGGACGGTAAACTTTCTCATTCTTTTATTTGCTAATCTTCTACGATATGATGAGGGGAAGTTTGCACAAATCTCAGTACTTTATTTGCATACCATTTGGTAAGTTAAAATTTATTTATGGACCCTGTCCAGCACTGCAAAATAGTAGGAGAGAGTTTTCTGTAAGAAATCTAATGTAAGGCTTTTTTTTAGTGGGTATACATACGTAATAATTATTGTATAGGTAGTTTCCTGTATTAATACATATCTACGTATTTTTTTTTTTTTTTTTAAGGCTGGGAAATCATCCAATGACTGCTCCCGCTCTGGGTGGAGCGGAAGGGAGTGTCAGACTCTTACTGACTAAAACCCATCCATGTTCCTTCCGTAGCCCTTTATGTTCCGGGGTAGCGGTAACCCTTTCGGACAATCCCGCTTACCCGGCAGGCTTGGCCCTGAGGGGCCCCTTCATATGCTGACATCTCTTTGAGGCGCGCGTGGAACATATACGCGCCGTACGGCACGGGTCTGGTTCTGATCGGACGGTGAGTCACCCATTACTCACCGTCCGCAGGCCCGCGCCTACGGTGGCCGGGAGTCGTCACGTGGCTCCCGACGCCCGGAGCGTCTCCCGCGGCGGCTGGGACGGGAGGACCTTTCTCTCTCCCATCCCGCCACCTCCTTCGCGAGCATAACTTTTTCGCAGAAGGAGGTGACTGCCTCCCACTCCCTCTCGCCCCGGACCATGGCTTGCACCAGGGCCGGGCGCGAGAGGTCGCCGCCGCCGATCGCCTCTACGAGGACACGGCGGTGCTCCGCCCAAGCGGGGCAGGTTTGCACCGTGTGCTCTACCGTGTCCTCTGGGCGAACATATCTACGTATAAGTTATTTTAGCATTTAAATATTTATTTATATTTGTCGTAACACACTCTATAGATTTATGTAATCTATACACACTCTATAGATTTATGTAATCTATACACACTCTATAGATTTATGTAATCTATAGAGTGTGTATATTATATACACACAAAATATACACACCTATACTTATAGCATTTATTGATTAAACAAAGTTTAAGTTATTTTTTAATTGATTCGTTTTGTTTTATTTTTTCATAAATTCACGTAGTTTGTAGATTTTACATAGGAACATGTAGAATGTATTTTTAACCGAAGAGTTTAGTATTGATTTATGCTGAATTGTGTATCGTGTATTTTCTGTTGGGTTTGTTTTGCAATAGTAATGGGATATTCCAAATTTCATTAAGCTTTGCAGAGGGACATATATATCTGTTGCTATTTAGTAGTAGCAAATTAAAAAGAAGCTGCTGTTCTTTCCCGACACCAGGAGTTGTTTTATAAAGTTTACCGGAAACATACCTTGTTTTAACTAATTGACATGTTTACATTCTTGTAGACTTACATTTAAAGATCTTTTTACTGACAAATCATCATCAATGTAAACACATAAAATAAAGAGCGACATTCAATTAAGCTTTAAAATTAAATTAGCGCCGTTATTACAAACTCTATGTTATTTACGACCACTATCTAACCCGACATCGCTCGTCACAGCGGTCATCAGTGGAACGAATCGCTTTAAAGCGCGGGTTGCTAACAAACCATCACACCACTAAGTCACGATGTGGTGCAAGTGAGCAGGTATACGCGGACTGAGCCTCGGAGGATGGACTGTGAAGTACCACATGATAACAATAGCTTTTAATACCTTTTGCTAATCACACTAGGCTTATATTATACAAAGTAGTCACCAATACGATTATAAATTAAACTGCATATATCTAGCTGTCCCTAGCCTGCATACGAAAATTCAATCAAAATTCAATTTCGAAGAAATTCAAGTCGAAGATTGGCAAAATCTATAGTCGATCCACCACTATTATTTAGTTTGTTTGAAAAAAAACACTTGAAATTTCGTTGTTAGGATTAATTTGATAGTTCCAAATAGTTCATTCATTAGTATTGTCAGTGTTTTCATTTATGGTCGTAGGTATTATTTCATCACATTGTATATGTCACCGTAAGATTGTAAAGATCGTTAGATTAAAATCTATCTAGCGAGATTGTAAACTATCGATAGATTGTGAACCGTATCATTATGTTTGCAATTTGACTCATTATTCTTCGCTATATTGTAATCTACCGAAGTGAAACCGTTAAATTACAATCGGAATAAAAATAATCTCTTTTTTCCATATTTTTTTCTATATAATCTAGTCGTTTCTAACCTAACCTAACCATATTTTTAAACGTCCTACGCCGATAGATTACAATCAAGCGAAAAATGATGCGTTAAATTGCAATCATAATGATACGGTTCACAATCTATCGATAGTTTACAATCTTACTAGATAGATTGTAATATAACGATGTTTACAATCTTACGGTGATATATATACGTGTCAATAGTGTAAAGCCTTTTCTAAGGAGGGAGCGACAGGCATCTTGCTTGTCAGTTATCTCTGACTTCCCATGGATCATTTGCGTATACATTTGCTTTTGCATATGCAGTTGAATTTGACTGGTAATGAAGATTACTAAATACGGATACGCATTCTGAAACCAAATTTTACAGAAATAAAGTGGGCCCTTCCGTAATTCGTGTAGCGGAAATCCTTTTGTAAGAACTTCTATCGCTGTCAGGTTGTGACTTCGACCACACCCCCGCGTTACCCCTTTCGTCCTGTAGGGTCAATAGTCACGGTATTTCAGCTAAATGGTTTATATCTCGCGGGTCACGGGGCAGCGTGTGTCTGTGCTACAATTAATAACAATCAGAGTAATGTTTATCACATAAATCAACATTAAATTATTGGTTTAAAAGTTTTTATGATATTGTCTTGTCTCGTTATTGATTTAAAAAAATCTATATTTGACCTTATTATCTGGAGTTTTAAAGCTAAAGCGCAAGTTAAAGTCATCATCTGCCTAGCCTTTTCCCAACTATGCTGGGGTCTGCTTTCAGTCTAACCGGATGCAGCTGAATACCAGTATTTTACACGGAGCGACTGCCTATCTACGATACCCTTTGGTAAGACTGGCTGTCAGATTTTCGGGCTTCTGACTACCCGTAACGATTGTCAAAGATGCACAAATGACAGTCGGGACCAACGGGTTAACGTGCTTTCTGAGGCACGGAGCAGTCTCGGTATATAAAGATGGTCACCCATCCACGGCCAACCCCGGCAAGTGTAGCTAAACCTGGTGGATCGACCTGTGCGGCTGTTAGTAGGTACTTAGCCACGAGCTTCATGTGCAAGTTTAAGTAAAGGCAAGTAATTGCTGTGGTCTTGCAATTGTCAACTCAAAGTTAACGCGCACATTTCAATTAGACAAGTACGAGAAAAAAGAAGAATTGGTTAGTTGCCCCTTTTTTATCGAGAAGAATGGTCAAAGAACTTTTTTCACTATCGCAATATCTGCATAAAAGAAGAGATACATACGCGCGAACCTTTTTTTTTTGAGGGTGGGGTGAGGGTGGGTAGTCATCAAATGACTCTTCCCGCTCTGGGTGGATCGGAAGCGAGAGTCAGACGCTTACTGACTAAAACCTATCCATGTTCCTTCCTTAACCCTTTATGTTCCGGGTAGCGGTAACCCTTTCGGACAATCCCGCTTCTTCTTTCGTGTGGTGTGACTAAGTGACTAACCTGGGGTCAGAGTTTCTAAGCTGCCCATGGGCCTCTGACTTAGCTTCATATGCTGTTGAGAAATATCTCTCAGACATGCCGTTTCCTCACGATGTTTTTCTTCACCGATTTTTAAGCAAGTGATAATTATACAATACACACATGAATCCGTAAAATCAGTACAATCCCGCTTAGGGATGCATTTGCCTAACATCGTTGTATGGATGCAGTAACAGGCTAACCCACGGTTCGCTACCGTAGGAATATTCCTGCGCCCGCGTCACCATTAGCACACACAGCAATCATAAACGGGAAGTTATAACGAATGTACAACAAATATATTTCAACTCGATCCAGCACAGTTGTCATACAATAGCTTAATCGTCTTATTACAATTACTCGACAAAGGCCGGTATTGTGAGCGAATGATGGTGGAGAACGCATGTCGGCCGGCAATTGGAACGCAATGCGCCCCTATGAGACATCTTGTTGTTTGTTGAATGTCTTGGATGTGTTTGTTGAGAAATAGTTTGACGAATGTGATAGATAGATTGGTGAACATCGTGGAGTAGATTTCGGGACCGCCAAGTATTGATGGGGCAGCCGTGAAGATGTCGCAGGATGTTAGTCCTCGAGATTAGAGTTTCCTTTGATCCCAAGATAAAGGCTTTGAGACCATCTTCAGCATACAAGGAGGAGAGTCCTTATGTGCTGAAGACTGTGTATAAAGGAACAATCACATTGTATAAATTTCCTCCGCAAAAAGAATTATGAGGTCTCGTTTGCTACAAATATAAATTTGAGTTTAACACTGCTTAAACGTTATTGTTTAAACTTTAGAACAGGCCTATAGGCCAGCACTCTGAAATATCTGGTCATCTAATATTTCCCAGCAATATAAAGGACTTTTACCATTTATCCCCCATCTTTACAGAAATATGATTCCACAGAAATATTCCAAAATTATAACAAGAATGTACCAATATTGTGTCTATTAGTATCTATTAGATGGACGTTGATTCATACAATAAAATAATTAGTATTTATGTCCCTCCGACCTCTGCCCTCCCGCATGGAGCACTTTACAAGAATGTGGAAGAACTGTTTATTGTTCCTCTAGGGTTATTGTAAAGGGATGCACACATGGGATTGGTGTTAGGAGTAGGTGTTGGGTGAGCAATGTTTATAGTTTTGCATGTTATAAAATTGCGACTAGCGAAATGATCTCTAGGCACTATTTGAGAAATATTAACTTAATTCTATATGAATTAAGTTATTATGATGGTTTACTGAATTAATTAAGTATTGAATTCTGTCTTCGAGTTGTGTGATTGTAATGTATTTAATTTAGTAACAATCAATGACAATCTCTATTATGAACTTAATTCAAAATTGGACATCACCAGTTGTAAATCTGTGTGCACCATCCCTAACACAATAAAACCTATTGATACAAAATTATATTCAGTGAAATCGTCAGAATAGCCACAAATAGCGGCGGGTTGATTCCCGATTTAGTAACATTTCTAGACAATTATAACTGAGGGCCATTTGATGTTTTTATGCGGGGTGTTTGTGTACAATTTACTTGATTTGGACTTATTTTGTAAGTGGTTATGATTTTGTGTTCATGTTGGTGTATTCATACGCGTTTCTCTTTTTCCCAGGTTCATTGATACCTATGATGTGCTTGCCAGCTATTAGATATGTGTAGCGAATACATCTTTTAATGAATGAGCCTTCAGCTATAGGCAACAACTCGTTGAGCTCCTTAAAATAGGTTTGACCTACGCATGCATTCTTTCTGTATGATAAGTCTACTCTGAACTAGTTGCACTTTCTTCAAAAGACCCTTTCAGACATGGCCTTTGTTAGACTCACATAAAATCTTTATAATATAATGTTTGGAATTTAAAAGAGACCATGACCTCTGAGTTTGTTTCGGCATACAGAAATAAACATTTCATTGCATTTCATTACTAGGTTTTAGGGCTCTTATTAACTTGTGATCCATAATTTTGAGATTTCGATTCTGAGAAATCTTCAAAATAGTGCAACAATTAAATCACATGTTGATGTTGCACAATTCTTCTGTATAAGCGTTCTTTCGACACTCTTCTCTAGTTACGACTCGGTTTTGGAATCTAATCTCACCTACACACAGAGTTTATAAACATTTCCTCTAAGACTTAACAAGGAAATTAGTGTAATTGTCGTAATTACGCCAAGTGGGTCGCTGGTAACAAGTAAGCCTACACCGGACCGCACGCGTGGTGGTTCGGTTCCCGGGTATGACATCGTTAATTATGGGTAGTTGGGGGTTCTTGAACTTTGTGGGTGGTGGAAGTATAAGTAGTTGTTTACATCCAGTGATCTAAGAGGAATTCAAGTCGGACCTGATATCTACCTAACAAGCTAGATGGATTTTTTCGGCGCCAGCTTTTATAATAATCGCATGTGGATCTATTTCAGTCTTTTAAAAGCTACGTGATTTGTCTTATATTTTTGCTCTTTTTCAGATACTCGCTGAAGCTCACCTGAGCCTACTGATACTCGTCTGATGGCAGACGTAGATTTCCTCAATTTTGAAGCATGCGATTGTTCATGCTTTCAGAGATATATATACGTGTATATCATACAGCGCAAAAACATTCAGTTATTTTTTTATTCTTCCTTTCTTTCTCATCGATAACTCTAGGCCCCTCTATTAGCTCTCCTGACTCATCATATTTTTTCTGAACTTCCTCATTCATCACTCGTCACCACCGCCATTTACCCACAAGCTGCTGTGATCTTGATCCATGTCAAATAATGAGTTTCCAGGTCAATCCGAGTGGTTCTAGGTAATCGAGAGGAGACCACCACGTGCATGTGTTTACATCGCGCGCCTGCTACTCATCATGGTTTTGACACATCACACGGACTATCTGCACTCACCAGATGGTGTAAGTGAGGGGAACATGGCAAACGAAATTGGCCCTGAAGTAGTTGAGTTTATAGTTGAGAATTGACTGTCTAAAATTTGGGAGTTAGACTTTTTTGGTAATGGCTTCGTTGTAAATTAGTTTGTTCTAAACAGTATTAGGTTCAATGTAGACGAGGTTGATTTTGAATCATGTGTTGATGCAGCTAAAGTTGATAATGGAATAAAAGGAGTTGTTATCATACGATTAGATGTTAGTAAAAATGTTAGTAATATAAGTAAAGGGCGCGTGATCTGTGAGATCAAAGCGGTTGTGATCAATCCGCCGATGTGCGCGGGAGTGCGCGTGGATGGTCTTGATCGTTTCGCTTTTGATCTATCTGATTACGTCATATCGCATTATAATTATGATTCAACGGATATTAAAGATGTCGTGTTGCTGATAAACTTAGTAGTTAATAGACTCATTTAGTTTTCGGATAATGTCAAATAAAATTAATTTCATTTTTTATTTTTGTTTACCGTTATAATAGACAATTCCATAAGTTCAGACCGTGAGACGATAAAATACGGAAGGGGAAGATTGGCAATAGTAACGCAACTGCAAATACTTTGCACATCAATATTTTGTAATACCTATATCAGAAAACAGAAAAGAATCACATATGTTCACAGAAATGAAACTCTGTAACAAACCCCGTCATAAAATAAAAAGATTCCACAACGAATTGCCCGCTCCTGAACACGTGTAAAACGATCAAGTAGGTGCGCGCGCGCATACTCCCGATCGCTTTGATGTGGCCGATGTTTACGCGGGCGGCGGGCCTGTGTTTGCTATTAAACAAACCCACTCGTGTCGGCCAACAGCCAGCACTAGTCGAGACGTTGGCCCAATGTTCTCCCGGGGAGAAATGGTGAGATTGAACTTGGATTTCGGAAGTACCTTTGATCAATCACTGAGATAACTTAGAACGAATCATACTTATCTTTCAGTTAGAAGAATGACGTAAACTTTATGAAATTGTCAAGGGGCCAAAAATTAATTTGTACTTAGATGAACCAGTGTAGTTGGAACCAAAGTCAATTTCCCACGAAAGGTTAGACTGCGAGGACTGTAGCTTAAATTACCACACCACACAAATACAAACCATGTTACCGTATGCAAAGAAGAATGCAGAAATATTGTGAGGAAATCTGGTTACTGTCAGAAACGTCACTAATAGCACCCTTAATTAAATACTTCATAATTTCCCGGCAGACCAATATTGTATAATGAAGTCAATCTGAACACAATCATATTGAAACATTTCGCCATATCAATCCAAAATACTCTGGTCGAGTACACACCGACATTAGAAAAGCGGTCAGCTCTGTCAGACAACGTTGGCTTCCAACATTGGTGTTGGGTGTTGGTGATGCGAGCATGGTGTTTATTACAGCATTCGTTCGGTTTGGCCCAATGAGCGATATTGTGTGTAAACAACACCGTTCTGCTTCCATGTTGGGGGTGCCACAAGGTAAAGGCTAAAGCAACAGCTATGTTGGAGTACATCATATTGAGTTAAATTCAATGTTTCTTCAAAGGGTTTTCGCTATACATTGATTCAATGATGCATGGATAATTTCTGCAGCATTTTAATATTGTGCGAATGACTTTTGAAAGCGCTGATACGAGTAATAAATTAGTCTACATAATTTATAATACACCAAAATACTGCAGTAAGGTGACTAACATTATCCCATTAAATCGGCCTTTCTCACCACCTAACCGTTTTTTTTTTGAGGGTGGGAAATCATCAAATATACTCCCGCTCTGGGCAGAGCGGAAGGGAGTGTCAGACTTTTACTGACTAAAACCCATCCATGTTCATTCCTTAGCCTTTTATGTTCCGGGGTAGCGGTAACACTTTCGGACAATCTCGCTTAACCACCTAACCTAACATATTCTGATATATTTGTGTTTGCACTCAGCTTGTCATATTGCCGCTTTATTAGAAATTTCAATTTCTTCTGAATCAGTTGCTCGTGCTATATCTATAATTACATTTCCCAGAGCTGTTAAATCTACATCTCCACTGTTTCCAGCGGACCAGGGACCCTTCCATCTTCTAAAGTTCTGGTCACATCGCTGTCGTCTCCAACTTGAGGCATGTCGGCACCGCACACTTTACTTTGAAGTGCCCTCGCGTTATTTACGAACTGTTTGTATATTTTCATATTTGCGGCCAGCACATCACCAGCGAGCGAGCCCATCGCCACAATGAACTGTGAACTGTTGCCTCGCATTTATCATTACCTATCGACCGACTGCGGATTACAAGCTTTTTATTTTTTGATTTAGGATTTTTTTATGTATGTTTGAGTTCTTAGAAGATTTGAGATTGTGTTGTTGTTCATGAGCTTGTTGTTGAGGGATTATTCGTTTTGTTTGTTTCGTCAGCATAATCAACCTATAATGTTCTCATTGCTTGGACGCAGACCTCCTCTCTTCAAAAGGGACCCACCACGCGGGCCCAATGCGGGTTGGCAGATGTCGCATGTCTACATGTTGGTAGATGTCGCATGTCTACATGTTGGTAGATGTCGCATGTCTACATGTTGGTAGATGTCGCATGTCTACATGTTGGTAGATGTCGCATGTCTACATGTTGGTAGATGTCGCATGTCTACATGGTTGGTAGATGTCGCATGTCTACATGGTTGGTAGATGTCGCATGTCTACATGGTTGGCAGATGTCGCATTTCTACATGTTGGTAGATGTCGCATGTCTACATGGTTGGTAGATGTCGCATGTCTACATGTTGGTAGATGTCGCATGTCTACATGGTTGGCAGATGTCGCATGTCTACATGTTGGTAGATGTCGCATGTCTACATGTTGGTAGATGTCGCATGTCTACATGGTTGGTAGATGTCGCATGTCTACATGTTGGTAGATGTCGCATGTCTACATGTTGGTAGATGTCGCATGTCTACATGTTGGTAGATGTCGCATGTCTACATGGTTGGTAGATGTCGCATGTCTACATGTTGGTAGATGTCGCATGTCTACATGGTTGGTAGATGTCGCATGTCTACATGTTGGTAGATGTCGCATGTCTACATGTTGGTAGATGTCGCATGTCTACATGGTTGGTAGATGTCGCATGTCTACATGGTTGGTAGATGTCGCATGTCTACATGGTTGGCAGATGTCGCATGTCTACATGTTGGTAGATGTCGCATGTCTACATGTTGGTAGATGTCGCATGTCTACATGTTGGTAGATGTCGCATGTCTACATGGTTGGTAGATGTCGCATGTCTACATGTTGGTAGATGTCGCATGTCTACATGTTGGTAGATGTCGCATGTCTACATGTTGGTAGATGTCGCATGTCTACATGTTGGTAGATGTCGCATGTCTACATGTTGGTAGATGTCGCATGTCTACATGTTGGTAGATGTCGCATGTCTACATGTTTTTGGTTCTCGGACAGGCCGGTATCCTCACGACGTTTTCGTTCGCTTTTTTAAGAGTTTTTATCAGTCTCAGTCACAGAAAGAAGAAGTGTAATTAAAAATAGGCTTCGTTTGTATCAGTGGCACTCTGTCAATCGAACTATTGCTACTAGTCTCTGTTTGATTCTCATTTTTCCATTCTTCTTTGTTAAGTACATAATAAGTACCTCAATGCACTATGCATAGGCATTTTGAATAAAAGCTGATGTTATCATTTTCACTTTGGTGACATTACTGTATATCCAGGCAGATCTAAGACCTGCAAAACACATGCGATTAAATCCATAAACTGGGCTCTGACTCACGAGTGCGATCACAATTATAATATTGTACGCGTTCTAATCCCGTTAGTATTCCGTTGTAAGGTTTGATGGGAATTAATTCAATATTGCTCACACGCAGCGGTGGTGCGGTGCCGGAAACCTTGCAGGACTCATTAGCATAAGCTAAGGTGACGTTGGTGTGTTGTCTTTGAATAGTGTGTGTGGTGGTGTTGTGTGTGTGGTGGTGTTGTGTGTGTGGTGGTGTTGTGTGTGTGGTGGTGTTGTGTGTGTGGTGGTGTTGTGTGTGTGGTGGTGTTGTGTGTGTGGTGGTGTTGTGTGTGTGGTGGTGTTGTGTGTGTGGTGGTGTTGTGTGTGTGGTGGTGTTGTGTGTGTGGTGGTGTTGTGTGTGTGGTGGTGTTGTGTGTGTGGTGGTGTTGTGTGTGTGGTGGTGTTGTGTGTGTGGTGGTGTTGTGTGTGTGGTGGTGTTGTGTGTGTGGTGGTGTTGTGTGTGTGGTGGTGTTGTGTGTGTGGTGGTGTTGTGTGTGTGGTGGTGTTGTGTGTGTGGTGGTGTTGTGTGTGTGGTGGTGTTGTGTGTGTGGTGGTGTTGTGTGTGTGGTGGTGTTGTGTGTGTGGTGGTGTTGTGTGTGTGGTGGTGTTGTGTGTGTGGTGGTGTTGTGTGTGTGGTGGTGTTGTGTGTGTGGTGGTGTTGTGTGTGTGGTGGTGTTGTGTGTGTGGTGGTGTTGTGTGTGTGGTGGTGTTGTGTGTGTGGTGGTGTTGTGTGTGTGGTGGTGTTGTGTGTGTGGTGGTGTTGTGTGTGTGGTGGTGTTGTGTGTGTGGTGGTGTTGTGTGTGTGGTGGTCCAAGTTGCTTTCCTAGGAGTTTGGAATGGATTTGTTTTTTAGTATAACTGTGTGCTTACTATGGATGTTTTCAATTGGTGTCCTCGCTTTTTGTTTTGAACTTAATGAAACAAAATTTAAATCCTGTATAAAACGCACACTATGCAGCCAAGCATATTATAAATTGGGAGATTACATCGCTGATAAAAATGCTTGGGTCAATGCTAGTCCTGCTCCACAAGGGCGCATCACCTAATTCATTAGACTTCTTAAAAACTGTTGGAGCTGCGGAAGATCAACAACAAAAAAAAACTATATTTGCATTGTATAAATTCAATTTCTTAATATTGTATAATTGCTTAGCACATATGTGAGTACTATGTACCTAATATAAAGCTACCATTTACTGGGTACGTCTTTCATTGACTTGAATGTGCTTTGGCGGCTGAGAGTATGTCATGCTCACTTTAATGTCTCGCTGATGGTGGCGTGTGTCATTTAGCTCCCATCAAAATGGTTGAGCTGAATGGTGCTAATCCATGCGTCATGTTTGTGAACGGGCGCTGTCAGTAGAGACTGGTCATCTCTTAGCGGCCATGGCTTGTTTTAATTTAATTTTTGAACTTTTTTTTTTACATATTTTATATCGGATGCTTTCATCGTTCAGCATCGTTCTCACATGTATAATAATAATATGAATTATGTAACCAATATTTTGTAACCATATTTTGTTTAAAAGAGTGTCCATGAAGTTTCTTGCCCGTTCTTCTCCATAGGTACCCACTGCTTTGGAATGAGCCACTAGCTTCATCTTTCTGACTGACCGACCCCTTGACAATTCAAAAGTGCCTGTAATTGGTTTATTTGAAATAAATACTTTGAGTTTGAGTTTTGTATTCTTAGATAAAGTTATACCAATATTATTGACCAACTAATCTATTTATAGTTATGAGTACCAACACACGTATTATTATATCATCACTAAAAGCCACTATTTACATCAAATACGAAACAGAAACCACCAAAACCAATAGCAGGCCATCAAAGAGACTTTTGATATCGCATTAATCATAAACAAAAATTGTTTATGGAAACCGAAAAATCATAATAATGTATTTGAATGAATATTTTTTCAAATGCACACGCTTTTGCGTCGTAAATCTGTCAATACAGAGGAGGATTTCAGCGTGTAATGATGAATGTTTCCAGCGATCAAAGGGACGTTTGAGGCCGGATGCGCGGGCGCAGATACCCAATCAAATGATGACCGAATGGAGTAGAGCTAGGTTATGTTGGGTGAAATAGGGTTAGACACAAAATAAATTGAGGCTAAGAAAGGGCAGTCATTTTGCAATGCAACCAACGACAGTCAATTGAGCATCACATGCGAAAAACATGAGAAAAATAAGTGATAGAGAACTCTATCAAAGTTTTTGGAAAACACAGGTTTAAAATGACCACATCCATATTAAACTCCAGCTAAATACAAGTTCGTGTGACGTAATCTCCTGGCATAGCGTCAGCTACAGTTGCTTGCAGCACACCATATGATTTGTGGTCTGCGGTCTATGTGCAGAACACGATGTTACATCCTATTTGACGACGAGAAGTTTAGCAGTCCGCCTGTTTTCGTGCGGTTTTATAATTAGACGTATTTTGGTTATCTGCGAATGTAGATCATAATTATTTATTTATTTGCCATGGACACCATGCATGTAATTATGTATTTTGGTCTCGCCCATCAATCAACTTAGCCTTTTGCGTTCCACGGCTGGTTTGGCCTCCTGCCTTCTACATCCAGCTGATATCGTGAGATTGTTCTAGTTAATAGCATATTTAATTATATTTGTATTTTTTTCTATTGTACCGGAACTGTGACCGCCTTTATGATTCAAGTGCTGAAGGTGAGAACTTACTTACTTATATGATATAGTAATAATAATAATCGGGCTTATAATTGTATGTTCTTCTTGTTTCTTTTTCATGTGGTTATGGTTCGTGGCTAAACTGGAGATAGAGTTTTTTACTACCCATTGACCTCTGACTTAGCTTATGCTGTTGAGAAATATCTCTCAGGCATGCCTGCTAAGCGGAATTGTCCGAAAGGGTTACCGCTTTCCCGGAATATAAAGGGCTAAGGAAGGAACATGAATGGGTTTTAGTCAGTAAGAGTCTGACACTCCCTTCCGCTCCACCCAGAGCGGTAGCAGTCATATGATGATTTCCTACCATACCTACAAAAATAAAACAAAAAAAGGCATGCCGGCTAATTTTATGTTACAATATCGTTATATAACCTTTTGAGTCATAAAAAAAAACAAAATAATCCATAATTACGTAACCGCCGACCACACTGAACGACTCACAAAAACAAAATCACTACAATTTTCACGTTTTGATATAAAATCATAAAGCTCGTAGATCTGACCGGAAGCCGTTGTTTACACGAAACAGGTGTAATTAAATCGTTACAGGAAGTACCCGCGGCCGCAGTGTTTACACGTTTACATTAACGTCCTTTGACGGGGCCGTTTGATCATACGTATTACTTTAAGAATTTAACTATGGTTTTATGGACTAACCTACGTAAGAAGGAGGACTTAAAAATAGGGCTGTAGAAGAAACAGTGTAAATAGACGTTGAATGATCGGATTACTATGTCCAATATTGAATATATTCAATTAGAAATTGCGTTATATTAAGCCACAAGAGCATTGTAACAAGGTGTAAAATCGTACCTAGATAAGTGATCGCTTACTTCGCTAGCCAGCTTAAGATCAAAGTGTTGCCGAAGTGCGGGCGACTGTACCAAATTCAAAGTAAAACTTCATCAAAACAATCCAATTCTTATCAGAACTCATAACAAGAAAATATTTCTACATTTATTTTATTTAAGACTACCAAAAAACCCAATCAGACCGGACCGTCGATCAGTTTTCCGCGCGGCTGCGTCTGCGCGTCGCGCGTGTGATGCTATTAAAAACCTGACGAGGGTAGGCAGGACTGATTGATCTTGAAGCAGAAGCATAAGGGAAGTATGGTCATCTGACAACGTGAAAACAAAATATTAATAATAGTAGAACGCTTTTTTTAGAGTTGCGAATATTTTGGCGACATCGAAATTGTTTTAATCCTCGGGGAACTTCTATCTCGACGTGATATCCATCCTACAGTACATGTATATATTATATAAAATATACGAGTACATTCCTATCTTTACTGATATCGTAACAGCGTAGCTCGTAGCTAAACTAGCTCAGATATGGTCCTATTTTTGTTATTTACACGATGTAGTTTCTTGCCTGTGGCATACATTGAATTTGATTTTTTATGAAATTATACCTTTTGTAAGTGCCGAGACTCCTCTGTGCCTCGGAAAGCACGTTAAGGCGTTGGTCCCGGCTGTCATTCGTAGATCTCTGACAGTCGTTACGGGTAGTCAGAAGCCCTAAAGTCTGAAAGTCAGTCTTACCAAAGGCTATCGTATTACCCAGTTACGGACTGGAACCCGACCCCAATATAGTTCGGAAAAGGCTAGGCAGATTAATTGACTTTTGGTAAGTCATAGGCAATTAAATCGCGTTAATTTTTTTAACGCGGCTTTAGGCAAATGTTGCTTACGACACAGTAAATAACGAGTATATGTATGTATGTATGTGCTTTCATTTGGTAGAGCGTTGTATTGTATGTGAAGCTATTATGTCAAATAATTAAATATTTGTATCAATCTTTGGTACCTTTTTAATCTCAGGAATTTGGCCTAAATTCTTTTATTTTAACAATAGCGTGTTATTAACAAGGTATTTAGTAGATGTGTCGTGATAAACGGACGGAAGCCGCGTCCGTTATTTCAGAATATAAATATTTTCGTGGCGGCTTGATGGATCGGTCGTCGATTCGCTTCCCGAGTCGGGCTAATCTTGATGTTTATCAATATTATTATGTTATTTTTCGTTTTTATTTCACTATTTTATTTGATAATGATAACAATAATGGTCTGTTGGCCGAAAGCTTCGGTCAACAATTCTCGAGGCTGTCGTTAGGAGGTTATCAAGAAGCTGATTCAGAGGGCAGTAGGTACTCCTTAAAACGACTCGTATTGTGAGGAGGTTCCCGTCTCTGGAGCCCTACCCACCGAGTACCTTGGATCCTGCTCCCGAGAGCAACGCAACTATTTTTTATGTTTCTAAACTTTTTTTGTGTTAAGAATTTTATAAAAATATTTCAAAATGTATTTAATATTAAAAAAAATAAACGAGAAAATAATAAATAATAAGAAGGTAATGTTTTACAACATGTGGTGTGGGAAATGTTGTCTACTTACGATTTGTTTTTATATTTATAACTAAAGTCTATCTAATAAAGATAATGTTACATGAATCATTGTTTGTCGGACACACGGTGACCGCGTTGGCGTTCAACGTGTTAAGAGTTTCACTTCAAGAATTTTTAATAGCCCTTTTAACATTCCGTATTTAGAAAGAAAGCCGACCCCAACATAGTTGGGGAAAGGCTAGGCTGATGGTGATTTAGAAAGAAAGCCGACCCCAACATAGTTGGGGAAAGGCTAGGCTGATGATGATTTAGAAAGAAAGCCGACCCCAACATAGTTGGGGAAAGGCTAGGCTGATGATGATTTAGAAAGAAAGCCGACCCCAACTATGTTGGGGAAAGGCTAGGCTGATGATGATTTAGAAAGAAAGCCGACCCCAACATAGTTGGGGAAAGGCTAGGCTGATGATGATTTAGAAAGAAAGCCGACCCTAACATAGTTGGGGAAAGGCTAGGCTGATGATGATTTAGAAAGAAAAAGCATTTATTACATTTATTTGGACACAGTCGGTGACACACAAAATGCAAATAACCAAAAAAATCTGTGGTGTTATTCAAGTTTTCTGATTAGTCAAGATAACGCTTACATAAGTAATCGTCATGAAAAATGGTGAAACATTTAAACTTTCCCAAAAATCGAATTTATCCATCCACTGAAACATGTCGTGGTGCGAAGTATTTCCTGAAATACTCGCCAAACAACAAAACTAACCCTAAAACATCACAAAAAGAGATTTTTCGACCGTGACAGGACTCGAACCTGCAGTCTTCGGATCCGAAGTCCGACGCCTTATCCATTAGGCCACACGGTCACATGAAGGAAGGTTGTATATCGGGTAGTGTTGAGGCTCGGGTGACCTACTTTATGGAAAGGGGATGTTTTCGCTCTCGCTCGCTCGGTGTAAATCTTTCAGCTTGTAGTGGAATAGAACGTCAGTTTTGAGCTCTATTACGATCCTCATAAGGTCCACCTTGATATTATTTATTATAGATTTGAAAAGTATCATGATATCTATGGATATCTTCCTAATTAACTCGACACACGTAGTTATGGTTTAGCAACAATATTAATGTAATATAAAACAATTAATGCAGGGTTTGTCAACTTCTTTCTCCGAATTTCTTTTGCATATCCCTTTGTAAACAGTTAGCAGGTTGAGACAACCTGGATTAATGAAATAACTAGGTATCTAAATCCTGCTATCGACAATGTATTAAATACTTGTTTTAAAATGGACGGACGGATGACGGATGAATGGACGGTTTGGATGTACTTATTCGGGGAAAAATAAATCGATCTCGTAATCATTTTGTTAGCTCCAGAGCCATGATCTATTTAAATATCTAATTATAATTGTATTCTAACGTGGTCCGACACATGTACCACGGGAGCTGAAGACGGTAACCTTGAGAATCACATCTTGGGGATAGGAACCAGCGTTGTTCTGCCTATTAGTAACGAAAAATTGCACTCAATTACACAGCCCAAGAATAAGTTGCTTCCGTCCATGTTTAATATTTTTGGGCCGTTTATAGGCTGATCTGCTAGCATGTAGAGCCACGATATTCTAATCAACAAAGTTATCGACTAATCTAATTTAACAATATTACAGAATACCATTTCGTACGCTTGTCAACTTTTCACAAGGCGTTTTACAACACCACTACCGTTATCACTTTGCAAGCCAACCCAACATCTTAACACTGTGTTATAAAGTTCAAATTCCAACAACAAACTTTTTAGGCACAGCAAATGATAACTTGGTTCCCCAAAAACTTTATTTTATGATGAATGGACTTCTGATGGTTATCGCCATGACGGATAGATGTCGCTAGTGATGGACCATGGCTCATGGGGCTGTCTGTTCCATGAGTTATGTATTAGTGTCGATGGAGAGATATTCATGGTAGCCGCGCAGATGACGTCATGGGGTAGTGGCTTGTCATAACTTATTAAGTTCCTATTGGTAGGTTTTTTTTACCAATTGGCTATGCCAATTAGTCACATAGAAAAACAGGATTCTCATAATACCTCGCTATAAAATTATATATTTATTTGGGTAAACTATAAGTATCATTTTGTTGTTGCTACGAAAGTATTTTGCATTTCACAAATTTTGTGGCAATTGTTTATAAAACAAAACAAAGAACAAATGATAACCCTCTTAGTTTTCTATGACTTAAAAATGCGTTGTGATCTTTGGATCACTAGACTGTGAGAGTTTTGTCCGGAGCTTATTCCGGAGTTTACATATTTGACATACATTTTTGTCCGGCCGAGACCAAAGTTATGTGAAAAATAAACTACCTAATTACAATTTGTTAATGTTGATGTATTTTGTAAAATATTTCATGTTATTTGTTGCTGTGTCCGCCATTGTTTCCCTGCAGTTTCAACTTCGTCACAAGTAGGTTGATTTTCACGCTAGTCTTGTTATGAAAGAACAAAATATTGTTTCTACTCTGTTAGTGCAGCATTATGTCTCGTTATTTATAAAAGGTGCGTCAAGTAAAGTAATAACTTGACTTATGATCATAATCTTGCACGTTTATTACCTGTGTTCTACAGAGGCGACGAAATGTTATTTTATCCCAACTTGTTGTACACGTAATTGTATCACCTGGAGCTCTATAGTGTACTCATTAACACGTTTCCTAAAGGGCAACCAAGCGCCATTTGCACAATGTAGGTCAACTCCTCGATATTAATTTTTGAATTGTACTTTCTCGTATTTTATCTTAAAACTAGAAGTTTGGGAGTCTTTTAAGTCCTCGCAATGTGTGTGCCTCTCATACGCATTATTTAACTATTGCATCATTCATGGCTGAACGCTACCAGTACACGAACAAAACTTTCTCGAGAGAAAAAAAGAAATACCAATTCCATATTCAAAGTGTCGCGACTCGCGTCACTCATTGTTTCTGCCTAATAAATATGGCGGGTAATTTTGACAGATGGCGCGCGCTTCCACGGCGCCACTGTTGAGTACACTTACTGTTGCTCCAACCCATATTGTTCTACTTTTGTCCCTAACACGTTAGGAATCCAAAATAAATGAGCTGAGCTACTGATTTGAATGTCAATACTAAGTTAATACAGTAAGGTGTTGTCTAAAACCAAATATGTGGTGGAGTGGACCGGGACGCGTTTGGACGCACTCATTGTTCTTGACACATACTTATTACAAACTTCGTGCTTCATGGCGATGTTTCACTTAGTTTTTGTGTGTTATATGACTTTTTTATTTGTGTGTTATTTAAATAATAATATAAGTACTTTAATTTATTTTAACTGTGTTCATAAACTAGGTGTGACTGAACTCTGTTTTAAGCTACCAGAAATACTTTAATAATTTTTGTTTTAATTAAATGACACTACTAGTGTAGTACATGTATTCTGTAGGTATATATGTATATTTGCATCTCAGTATAAGTTTATAAAACATACAGTAGCAACATTTTTACACACAACGCAAAATTTTCCAATCAAACTTGTTATTAATTGGAAACAACAAATATAAATATACACATCACATGCATTTTAATAAAACATTAAACGTAATCAATTCACACCCAATAGAATATCTGAACCCCATAACTCATTTGACAACCTCACAACACGTCTAAAGATCCACCTCTATTTTCATGTGCGTAAGGTTTAATATCCCGTGTCAATTTCCGCTAACAGTAAAACGGAATAAAGGTAATTTTACACTCGCTCGATGTCGTGTCTGGCAGCAACAAATCGCGCGACAAAATAAGTTAGCGATCACACGCGGCGACGTTCATTACTCGCGAGATTTACGGACCGGGCCGATTGCGAATATCTCGTCCCGTTGGCAATCTAATGTAATCGGAGCCGATGTTTTAGGTAATAACTGTTTAAAACCTTTTTTGTTTGAAGACAATGATGTAGGGTTTCTTTAATTGTGTTTGGGGTTGGATTCCTTACTGTGTTGTTTGATTTGAAATTAAGTTTTTGTACCTAAGCGACTTTTTAGTCTTTGTAGTGGTAAACTGATACCACGTCAAAAATTACGTATAATTTATATATATTTTCAAAATTTGGAATAGGTCAATTCTGACTACGGCGTAGTATCTACTAGTTTGTGCTACGCCGTAGCCACGCTACGGATATTAGAAAAATATAGCTCAGGTATGAAAGTTCTCTAATCCATTTAGCTAACGTAAGACCACACCACATCGTGTCGATGTCCGATGTGTACAGTGAACCTCGTAATAGCTTTATCAGATTCTGGTTTAAGGTCACTTACACGCCATTGAGGTCTATTCATCTACGTGACAAGTTATGAAGATAGTTCCAAGTTGTGAGGAGTTTTAAAAAGTTTTTTTAATTAGGTAGGTACGGTCGACTATACGTACAAATGAGAAAAATAGGTACGAGCTTTCATAGTTTATCGATTTCATTTGCATCATACCGATTACGTAATTATAAACGTGTAAATACAGAGCGTTTGCTCAATAGAGGAACATATTAAAAGGGAGAGTAGTGAAAATGTAAAACTGCCACTAAGAATACAAAGAAATTTAAAAAATCTGCTGTCTCTACATTTTAGAAGTAGGTATTGCCCTTCTAGGGAACATCCGTTTATGTTTTTGTGTAATAAGAAACTGAAACCGTGTAATTAAGAAGTGTGTACTTAAGTAGATATGTGAAGTACATACAATTACTCCAAATCACCACGTTCCTTGACATTATCATCTATATCTATCCGGACCGCCTGCGACTCCTCACTGCGCCATCAATTCGGCATGCAGCACACTGCACAGTGCGCATGCGCACGGGAGCGACCGCTGCACTCAATGATCCGCAGCAAATGCCGTTGATTTACTGCTGACGATTCTTTTGCCCAGTGACAGCTCTTTTGTAACACTGTGCCTTTGTTTAAACGAGAGATGATGCTGATTTTCTTTAATTGTTGTTATTTTTCTTTCTGAAAGTATGTGTGTACTGTTTTCAGTGTGTGAGAGTTTCATAAGTCGTGTTTCGTGGATTTGTTTTTTATCAATTCAGATTTTTGACGAGATGAAAATAAGGTGATTGGATGATAAGATTATGTAGGTAACTATTTCAATAACTTAGATCTTGAAGAAAGTTAAGGAAAATGAAAAAGCAGGAAAGAGGCAATTTTAAAAGATGTACAATTTTAGTAGGTAACTTGTTTAAAGCCGTAAAATTATCATCCATAATAAACATTGCTACGTAGATTGCTTGTCTTGCTAATCAGGTTTAGCATAATCGTACAGCTTAACAAGTGACAACAAAAACTTGTCATTTCGGCCCTTTTTTCCAAAGTTTTCACTCATTTAGAAACTTAAAACGATCCCCGTAAACTTTACACATAACTCACTCTGAAATCAGCAACACATTCTCAATTAGTCATGCCACCGCTACTTGGGTGTCTAACTTAATGAATTTCATGCGACTAATCAGCATTACAGTTTTTGTAGATTTTTGTCCAGAGCGCGCGCGTTCCGCCCCATTGTGCGACGTTTACGACTTTTCTTTGACACATTGAATGCATAATTGGCGTGGAGCACGTTAGTGCACTGTGTGCCATCATCAGTAGCTTTTGTACGCTGTATGGTAGCTGATGGGGCCGGTGGGTGGGTATTGTACTAGGAGAAATCGGAGCTTTAAGATTCTTTTGTCTAAGAAAGTTTTTGTTAGAAAAACTCGTGATTAAAAAATGTAAAGCTCCTGTGTACAAAAGCGTTCGGTGCATGGAACTCGATTTAATGCATTTTCATTGTTTATTTTTATGTAGCTATTCAAATTGCTTAGTAACTTATCAATTTATGTTAAAGCGTGTCTAATACGTATAAGAAAAAGAAGTCAAAAGTATGAATAGGTTTCAGTATTAGTTAGTTAAAAAAAACGTAGGGGTCGATTTTCTAAATTAATTAAGTAATTCCTTGTTGTCGCCAACTTTATAAAATAGGAACTTAATATATCACAGTTTATTGTTTTCTTACTTTCTGAGTTGGAATAACCGAAAAAGCTTCCAATAAATATTAAATAGAAATTCTTACCAGACACGTTCCTCGCACCTCATTAGTAATTAGCGTCGATTTGCATACAGCCTCCCATACATCAAGCACGCTAGCCCCCACTAGCCACCAGCCCCATAACTCAACACTTACCAGTTCTAACCACGCCCGAAGCAACTACCGGCCTATTTATACACACATTATAATTTCCAATTTGAGTATGCAGATGCGAAAACAAAATCAGCAAAAAAGGTCTGTCTCCGTGATTTACGTTGCCCCCTGCCTGCTCTCGTAACGAGCTCTGAACATTGTGCAACACACTGGTACTTTGCCCCTGTCGGTCTTTCGGGACACAGTTCGGGCGCATTGCTCTGTTTCCGGGACTCTGCGAGCATTGAATCGTTCGTGGAACATCTATTGTCTATGACAGGCTTTGAGTCCTGATTGATGGATGAAAGGTGTGAGCTTCTGACAGAAGTGGTAACTAAATGTTTGTTGTTAAAAGTTTTGCGCGAAACTGTCTATTTGAAAGTGATTGTTATCTGCAAGCTGTACGATTCTGAATGCTTCTTTATCGTTGCATTTTCTTTTACCATTAGTAGATCAATCGATTTGCGCATAGGAACTTGTTCTGTGCATATTTGTTCGCATGCACCAGTAGTCCAGTACCTTCCTATGTGATAAAACGTGATCAGCCTGAAGCTATTGGATTGGCAGCCTGCGCGCCACTGACCACGGAATAGAGAAAAGTTTTTACCACACTATATCACACTATATCTCTCTCTGCCAATACTTGTAATAAATCTCGTCCAATTGTCGTGCTTAAAAGCTTCTGTTGTTTTAGAAGCCCTTATCTAAATGACTATTAATGCTCATGGCGACTTTACACAAATGTATTGTCTACACATCCGAATGCCCCGTTTTATCATTGATTAATGGGAAACCCCATGAACGGAAGCCAAAATACTCCAAAAGGTCAACATTGCAACCATTATATAATTACTTGTGACTTTGTCGGCAGTTCTAGGAAGCGATATCACATGCACCGGCCGCTGCGAGTTTGTGACGGCCATACATTAGGCATGCGCAGACGCCGCCTTTAATAAAAAATCCGCCGATAGTTAGCCATGCACGCTGAACGGCATCACGGACAAAAATAATAAAAACATCACAGTCAAAATATATGTTGGCGTTATTGAAAAAAATTGGAAAAGAGATGTTGACTTTGTCTACTTTGTGACGTACCGCGGACCACTGTCCAATTTGTTTGGATTCTAATTTTACGTTTAATGTAATGGGTTAGGGTTTATTTTACGTTGACAAATCCGGGGCGTCAAATATTTTTTTCCTGTTGGATTCGAGCAAGGGCGTGGCCCGTCCCGAATGGAAACATTTGCCAATATTATCGTGAAAGGTCTGAACAGATGAAATAATTTATTTCCCTATGTCGCTTTGTGTCCAAAACTTTGTGCCTTTGTGATATTTTTTGCGTCGGCCGCTTTGCTCAGTGTGGTACCGACATCTCATTTATCCCTTTAGCAAAAAGGAGACCGACTTTTTAGAATATTAAGATACGAAATCGATCTTATTAGTGTTGGACGGAGATTATTTTTGATTCTAAGTTTTTGTGGACTTGCTTCGTTTGGTGATTGGTGACCGTTTGACGTATTCACTGGATGCGTGTTTACGACAAAGGCATTAAAGTGTCGGTAAGTGATCCGTCGGTTTTGTGCAAGCCGACAGTCGCCTGTTGACTCTAATGATTTAACTTAAATAAATCTTTGGACTTTGAATAGATTATTATCGTCGGCGCATTATATTAGTTTTGATGTCCGTTACGGTTCGTAAATACTAATTTCAGGATTAGTTGAGGAAGTTTGGATGATGATATAATGCCTATAACCATATTAAATAGGTACTATGTATGCCATGTTTTGTTTAAAGAATTCGATTAAAGAGAGGAGGTTTTAAAACAAATTGCCTGAAATGTAAAAATATGAAGTAGGTAGGTAGATACTACGACGATTCAAGTAAGCATTGTAATTAAAACAAGAGTATCTAATTCTGAAATTACATTTAAAAAATGACGCCGTCACAAATATGTTATATTCCTAAAAATAACTAGAAGCGGTATTACTGACGGAAAATGCCTGAAACAAACTGTTAACACAAATTTTGCCACAAAATAACTAAACAAAACATAACCCCAGAAGCCATTTGTAAAATGCAAACTAATGAAGTAAACATTATCTGTCTCCTCAGGGATTATCACAAGTTGTTGAAGCCTCCAGAGATTTCACCATTTGTCAACATCTTATAACGAGCCACAGTTCTGCAAATCATTATGTCTTAAAGCAGTAGCGATGACAGTAAACAAAAAGTTTTTTGTTCACAGCGTTTGGGAAACTGCGCTCTGCAGTTTACGTATTATATGCGGGCGTACATTATATTTTTTGGCAAGTTCAAAGCAATTTCACTACCTAATAAAATAATACAGGTTTTAAAAGCTTAATTAAACTAAAGTTTGTTATGAATTGAAACCAACGCGCCGAATGTTTTTAAGAAAAAAATGGCCTAATCGAGATTTGAAGTAAGATCAGAATCTTCAATTGAGTGTCTGTAAAAATGCATGCAAATTGCATTTTTTTAAATTTGCTACACTGCGCACTGGTTTACCCTTAATTTGATATTATGGACTTGAATTTCTTTCAAAACCCACAACATTATGGCTGTATTGTTTAATAATAATGTGACATTAGTGGCCAAGATCTTTTGTCTGTTCCACGCATAAAAAATAAAAAATGCGATTACAGCCGCACAGTTACGGCAATAATGAGCTTTTACCAAATTTCTTTAGGCACTGATCACGCCACAAACTGCCCACTGTGCACCACGGAACACTCTGCGCACAACGAACTCCTTTCATTTGTTTCAATAGAATCTCTCATTACCGTAGGACACCACGGCCTTGCCGTCGCATCCAAACCGAAATTTCAATGACATTTAAACCATCATTGGTTTACAACCACATCGTCGTACAGTGTGACTAATGCTTCACATGGGGTCCCAACAAAACACCAAAACCACGAAAACTGTAAACAATCGACTTATTTATTGTTTTACAGCGGCCATATAACTTCGTCACTACAGAATAAGAGGCCAATAAGTTGTGAAATGCACCCGCAATAAAACCATCATGGACAGTGGGCTGGCCGAGGTGACGGTGGACAAAAAAGCGCAATGTGCGGTTTGAATAGATTCGGCACGCTCTGAGCGGAGTGGAGCGAGCGAACGAATCGGCTTTACACGCGTGATGAATGTGCGGAAGTCACATTTAAATCCCTTACAACTTAATAATAACGATAAACAGCGGCCCCATGTTTAAACGAATGTTTCGCAACATTAGCCGGCCATTTCGCAAAAGCTGCGCATACGCAGTCTGATTGTACAAACATTAGATTAAATGTGTTTGTACTTTAACTTATTTGTTGACATTGATAGATTGACTGGATTTGTTCGTAAACGCTTGATTGTGAAACTTGTTGACTTATGGATTTTGAAATTGGAAATACTTAAATGAAGATATAATGTCTTTTTATATAAAAAGATCAGACGGCTTGGATCGACAATAATAAACATAACGTAATTGTCAAAGCTTTATATAATTCGATAAATACCTGAATAAACCACGTAAGAACAAAAAAATCTTCGCTGTGCTATTGGTTCCTTAGTGATATAGGCAAACTAAAGTAAATAACTTTAAATTATCTTATATTGCAGTAGTAATTAACATTGCGTTACATTTGAGGTAGGCTCTTCCGCGCCCGCCGTCACGGTGCGGGCGTCGTTTTCATCTCTCTTAAGGAACTTCATAAACTAGATCCTTTTCTTCATTCCCTTCTTTCCACATTGCCCGGTGAAGTTCAAAGCGTACCTGAATCACGTACTTTCTTCTCAAACAACTACACTCACGCACATGTCCTTTTTTTCTCTGAAGATTTATGACATGCAAACAATAAAACTGCAACGCAGATGTCACCCGTTGATTATTAATAATGGTAACGCCGACGTTTACCGCAGCAACCGCTACGCAATAATAAACACATCTATGTGATAAATGATAATATTTTATGGCGTTCGCCCTCGATATGTGACGCTTGCATCTCTATTTTCACTCCATAACATTGCCAGTCGAAATAAAACACTATAATATCGTTGTTTAAGTTGATTTTGCAAGCGTGTTGTGGAGTGGTCCTGAATGGAACCTAGGGTGTATAAATCGCATTGATGTTGTTCAATCGCACGTAGCAAATTGTCGATATTCGCTTGAATCATTAGCGGTGCGTTTTTGTCCAGACGAGGCAACGCTCGGCACACTGTGCGGCCGCGTACACGCACGTTTGAGGCCTTTTTCAAAACTCACTCGAGTGTGGACTTGGTTTATGTGAATCGTAAAGAATAGTTTAGACGTTGTGTTGGTATTAAATATGGGAAGTTTTCTTTTTATAGAAATATTGTTAAAAAGATGCAATTTTTATATAACTATTAAACAAGCCCGCATATCTACCTGCGCCTATTTATAATTATAAAGGCACAAAAAGTTACGGTAAAAAAGCTACTTGAAAAAGCTCAAGTTGCAACTTACAATTGGTGACTCTAGCTTAAGATCATAAGTAGCTTCCCGTTAGAATTCAATTTATTAGATAACATTTAAGACTGCGCACAGGCAGTTTATTAAACCAACTTCCTCCTCTATCAAAAAGGGAAGACTTCTCAGATGGGGTGTAAATATTTCGAAAAATCTGAACGGAAACCTTACACTGTAACACTAACATAAATCTCGATTAATTTGTAAAATCTTGTTCCCACATGTTCTGTGAATTGTAAACACGATCACGCTGTTTAAAACGTCACCACGTTAAACACAAACTTATCTTATAACTTTTAATTTTCATCAGTCTTATGTTGTGAAAAATAGGGTTGAAAATCATGTGGTAGAGTGTTAATGTTAAGTTGGCAGTAGAACCACACACTGGGTCGAATAAAGGACCCTTATTGAACACAATCGTGCCTAATATTTGTAGATAATATTGTTACAACACTGGGGAGAGTTGTGCTCATTTTATATAGGGCGGTGTCAATAAACATCTGCACATATGGAGCTATGGGGCTATGCGCTATGGGGTGCAAACTGCAAAGGGAATGTACTGACGCGATTATTGAATTTGTGCCCGCAAATTGATCAGGGCTTATTTCCTAGAACTGGCCGGGGTGAAGGATAGTTCGATACAGTAAATGTGATAAAATATTTCTCAAACAAGCGACACTTTTTTACAACCATTTAATCATAAAAGTTGAACGAGTTTTGAGTAATAATAGATATTGAATTCCTCCATCCCTTAATTTTAATTATATTAATTAATATTAATAATTAAATTAATTTCTCCCATGCCTTCCATTACGTACAAACGATTCACAATGCAGTTTCGACATTTCCATTTCATCGGCGAACCATTCAAATTTGCAAACTTTTTCAACTACCCTTAAGTACCGTGGCACATCACATTGTATAACACAGTTATTTTAGTTAATCTTCCATCGCGGGCCACCCCAGAGCATACTATACTAATCTTTTGGTAAAACAGCGGATTCTGTTCATCTCCATCCAAGTTGAAACACTTGATGCTTTCAAAACATCGGCATCGACAAAGTGACTGTTTGAGAGCTCAGACGCCGCGCCGACGCAAAAAATGCCGATTAGTTTGTTTATAAGCATCTTTGTAATAATGCATCTTGTTTGTGCTGAAGATGCAATGAAGTGTACTAACTTTTCCATTAGCATTGTTGCGGAAATGATTTCAATTTTGTTATTAAGTTACAGCACACGACCAAAAAACTAGAAAAAGTAATTATGTTTTTTTTTCGAGTTTTATCTCAAGTTGAAGCATTATGCACATTTTTAACCTTAAATATTTTAAACTTTTAACCCTGTATTGCATGAATTACCAGGAATTAAAGAAAAAATTTTTTTTTTGCCTTATTTGTGTTTTATTGGGATGAATTAAGGATTTACAAAACGAAAAAAAAATATTGGTACTTTACTTAAAGAAATAAAATCAAAAGCCATAAATGGCTTTGTGTGCATTTAGCACTTTCTATGATCATGCCATTTCTGGCTTTTTATGCACATGAAATACAATTTTTAGACAACATGAAAGACTTTGAAACAGTTTCTTTTCTCATTGAGACACAAGTGAACGTTACATTTTTCACATTTTATATACGACCGAAACATACAATTATTTTGGCACAACTGACGACGTTCATCGTGCAATGGAAAGTGGTCGATTCTGTCAGATCGCACTGAATTCAATGGAACTTCTTGAACTCTGGCTTTACGTGCTCTTTTGACGGGTGGTGCTGGAGATTCGTTACGACCTGTAGGCGTAGCAGTTCTGCTTGTAGTAGGCGTACCTTGGACAGGAGTACCGGTAGTGCTGGGTCGGCCACGTTTCTTCGTGATGGTTTTACCTGCCTTTCTATAATGTTCGGATATGGCGAGTTTGAAGTCATACAGAGGCATATACATGCCATCATTATTACGTCGCCACAACAACCACGCATTTACAATGCACATGTCAACCAAATGAAAAAATATTCTTTTGTACCACTGTCGAGATCTTATCTTGATTCTGTACAAGCCAAGCATGGAGTCTAATAAATCAACCCCACCCATGTGTTGATTGTAGACATCGACTGCCTGGGGTGATGCTATGTCTTTGTATTCCTTGTCTTTCCTAAAGTATCTCCTCTTAGTCGAAATTGGTTCACTGCCTACAAAAGCGGAAAGTAGATTTACCTGTTTGTTATCGTACCATGAAACTAAACTTAGATTCACATCATCTACAGTGGTGACTTTTTCGACCATGGCACCGCGACCAATTTTCTTCAAGTCTTTCTCTATAGGCATACCTGCATTTGGTACTCTGTTTAGCCTCACTGTACCCAATGGGAGCAAACCATTTTTGAACAGGTACACTTCTAAGTTCACGCTATTGAACCAATTGTCAAAGAAGATCTTATGACCGACATTACGCGGTACGGTACTTGTTAGCCGTGTGACAACATTAGAACTAACTCCTAGGTCTGGTGCGTCATTGGGATAAACATTGCTTTGATCTCCGGCAAAAATATCAAAGTCATAACTGAAACCGGAGACGCCACTCAAAACCTGATTCTTATATCCCCAGGTTTAGCGGGATTGTACTATTTCAGTTCATGTCGGCATTTTGTTGGAATTATTTGTTCGTCCACCGCTAAGAATTCTTCCTTTGGAACCAATAACAACCGTTCCCGAATTTTTTCCAACAGGGGCCTGACTTTGAACAATTTATCATGACCCGGTGTACCTAGTGGTTTTAAATTATTATTGTCGTTCAGGTGTAGAAATCGTTTGATGGTTTCAAATCTATTACAAGTCATTATCTCATGCACTTGATTCTGGCCCACAGTAGTAGACCAATATCTCCTTGACGCTGGCAGATGGACCAATGAAGTGAAGATTACAATTCCTATGAACTGTTCTATTTCACATCTGGTGATATTTGCTGGCTTGTTGACATTGACCTGTACAGATTTCAAATTAGACTGCTCAGCTATGAAATCAAGCAACTCGTCGGTAAAAAAAAAATTAAAGAAATCAGCCGGTGAATCAAGCATTTGAACACATTCTGGTAAATCCAGGGTACCAGTAAATTTATAGTTATTACTATCATATGCAGGCATTTTACCAAATTTCCAGTTAATCTTTTCTTTTAGGTTTTTCTTTTGTTTAGTTTTTATTTGCTTAGGATTAACAATATTGTTCTCGTCATCGGAAGTATCCAAATCGGATTCAGGTATAATGATTGGTTGTTTGCGGGAGTTTGGTAAGCGAAGGTTAGAAAGCGGAATGTTGTCGTCGTCGGAGTCAGATGCGGAGTCATCACTAATGGAACCATCACCGGGTATAGATTTAGTGAAACGATTAGTGCCATAAAAGCGTGAAGGAAGCATTCTGAAAAGATAGGACATAAAGAAATCAGCATCGGTGAATGCATGCAAAGCCATTTCTGGCTCAAGCGTTTTACACCGTAAATGCATACAAAGCCAAAAATGGTTCCCACGAAAAATTTAGAAAATTAAACGGAAAAACCTAAGATTAGTGAAAAACATATTAGTTACAGTAAATAGAACCCTTGAACAGTACATTTCATATTTTTTACACACAAATTACTTACCTTTTCTAATAATTGTTGATTATCAAAGTCTCACGAGAAATCGCCTCGGCCAGTTACTGCGCACACGCTGGTAAAAAGTGAGGTTATCTTGACAAATGGCTCTAACCATAGACAAAAAAAATACGTTCCATTCCACGAACAAGTGATTGATACAGCCCTAACAAGATTTATTAATTATTATTAAAACTAAGTGTAGAAAAAAATATTTAATATCAACAGCCATAAATGGCTTACTATGCAATAGAGGGTTAAAACAGAGATCATATTACCCACAAAAATTAAACTAATAAAAAACGAAAATAAACCCAAATTCTACAAAAAAACAACAGTTTTCCATTCTTGGGATAAGACTATCCTTATCCCAAGGATAGAAAACCGATTTTACTTTGGGCACACTTGAGTCATTTAAACCCCCGGCTACCATCTTACGCAAATCTCGTGTGCATCACAAAAAATAGACTCATAAATTTGGGTTAAAAACACCAATTAACTGCCATCGATAAGGGATAAACATAGGGCGATGATTGGCGCCGTGTTTTGGTAAAAATCGGCGACGCTAACAAGTGGGACCGCCACCCACGCTAGCACCTATGACGGGAAAAATTTAAACCAGAAACTTGACCGGGTTCCGTTTGTTACATAAAAAAGGAATAGCTACGTAAACTTTCCTTAGCAAGAAACACAAGTCAAACTTAGAATCGAGAAATATAGATAACACTCATAGCATCAAAGTCAAATCATTTCAAATCATTTATTTCAAATAGGCACAAGTAAGGCACTTTTGAACGTCAAAATGAACAAGAAATAGAATTGATTCTAGTCGCCTCTTCCAAAAGGTAGTTTCGTGTGGAGAAGAATGGGCAAGAAACTCCACTGTTACTCTTTTAAAATGATTTACAATGTTTTGTATACCTACATGAATTATAACATTATATGTGAAGACGATGCACCCAGAATAAAAACACTACACCACAAAAGGTGAAAAGAAAAACACATGGCAGGTAAACTTAAGTATGTCAAAAGTAACTATACATGGTGCTCACATATTTACAAACATTCTAAAAGTTAATAATAATAAATCAATCAATGTGTGAGAAGATATTTCAACATGTTAAAATAGTATTTTACAAATAATAAATTATTACCTAATTTACTTAGCAACCAGTTTGATTTTGTCTAGACACTAGATTGCCCTGTGGAGCAGGACCAGCATGTTTCCAAGCATCCTTATCCTTTATATAAACCTCTAATTTGTAATATGCTTGTTTACAAAGTGTATTTTTAATGTGAGTTTTAAATTTTCTTTCATTTAATTGCAGAATGTCACAAGGTATTTTGTTGTAACATTTAACACAGAACCCCATAAAAGATGTATGTACTTTTGATAACCTAAAAAAGGGTTGATCTATTTTATCTTTATTTCTAGTATTAAAGTTATGCCTATCACTTATTTTGTTAAAAAGATGTCTATTTTTTCTTACATACATAATGTCATCCATCATCAACAATTATCAGCAGAAATAAACGCAGTATCTTTTAGCCTAAAACAAAAACTTAACTTTAGCACTGATTTTATCAGCGGGATTGTCCGAAAGGGTTACCGCTACCCCGGAACATAAAGGGCTAAGGAAGGAACATGGGTAGGTCTTAGTTAGTAAGAGTCTGACATTCCACTCCGCTCCACCCAGAGCGGGAGGGGTCATTTGATGATTTCCCATCCTCAAAAGAAAAGCGCTGATTTTATAATATGAAATGTTTTTTTAGAACCAACCTGGCACGAATTATACCAAACAACTAAGCTTATAATCTACCCAACGATCCCTAATAGCTCAAAACGTGCGTATAAACCAGGCGACACTTAGCAAAACGGCCCGACCACGTTATCTGCCGCCACTCCACGACTTGGGTGGTGGTGGTGGTGCTCGAGCACCGCTCACAAGTGTGGTTGTAAATCATGAGATGGTTAGATAGTTATGTTAATTGGTGCTGTGCACCCAATGCGGCTTACAGTCATGTATTTACAGTTTTGGTATCCTATATTATAAGAGATTATTTGCCAAAGAGCTCTGGAGCGCAGCATTTTGGGCATTAAACGAACTGACCGAATACGAAATTCCACGCTGCGCTCCAAAACTGGGATCGTTGACGGGGGCAAAAAGGCTGTCAAGCTAAAATGGGATTGGGCGGGTCACGTTAGCCGCATGCATAGTGACCGCTGGGCAATAGTCACTATAAGAGAAGAAGTGGCGAGACGACCTAGACGTATACCGCAAAGGATGGATCGAGGTGGCTCAAGAGAAAGATGTCTGGAAAGATTTGGGGGAGGCCTTTGCTCAGCAGTGGGACAGTGTAGGCTAAGTAAAAAAAACAAAAAATAATAAAAGCCACATTGTACTCATTTCGTTTATTTGTCCCTTAAGCAGCCGTCAAGACCAGTTAACAAGGCGGTATAAGCGTAAAGACCATCTTTAAAATTACTTCAAAAGAAACCCCAATATAAGAAAACTCGCTCCCACTTAATAACAACAGATTAACCATTACTAATTCAACAGAAGTGTCAAACCAATCACGAAATAATTAACATGATATACTACCTCAAATGATGATACTACCCTCATTAGCACGGAGAGTGATCTGAGGAGTGATGGCTCCAAATATTTCCCTCCAGCCGGCGCGGGAGGTGCCAGGATCAAAGTGGCGGTGACAAATGACATGAAAATATTAACACGTGTCTTTTCTATTTGGTATATTTGTCATACACGTGTTTTTGATGTTTCTGAACAAGGTGGGGATGTGGGGATGTCGTTTGTTCCGATCTTGACTTTGTTTCGATATTTTTAGTGGCGTTTTATTTTCTTATTTGGTAAGGTGATGGGGAACTAATAAGAAAACTTAGTAGAAACAGTCGGAACTTTTACAATAAAAAACTGTAATTTTTTTTTTTTATAATGTATCTGTCTCGTCAAATAATCCAAAGCAATCACACAATTAGAAGGGTATTTTAAAATTGATTGGTACAATTGCACAGTGAGATAAATAGGTAGAAAGCAGTAGTCGCTTTTTTAACGCAATAATTCGTGTATCAATCTGTATTCCACATAGTTTAATTGAACCCGTGTACGTATTATACATCGTACTAACAGTATATTTTACTTTATACTTCTGTGTTCTGTGATCACTTTACAATCAGTCTCCCTTCGGAAGTGCCACCACGGCTTGCGCACTAATTATCCGGAGCTGCGCACGCGCATCGAGCAAACGATCCTGTCCCCACCTACCGCGCGTAATACCACAGTTGTCCACAGGAATGTTGATTGCCTTTGTCTAAGATATGGATGGCTATATTTACTTATGAAAGATATCTACCTAAAAATAACCAGCCATATCAATTTTCGGATGTGATAATTTATAATTGTGATACTGAAGTATTTTTGGTATTTTGGTAGATTAGATTTGGTGTTCATTAATAATTTATATTCATTTGTTTTTGTTTTGCTATTACATATTTTGTATTGAATCGCTTTGGTTTCGATCAGTTTCTACTTGTTTCTCACAGTTTTGTGCAATCTTCTTCTTTTCGTGTGGTTAGTGACTAACCTCGTGTCAGAGTTTTAAGCTGCCCATGGGCTTCTGACTTAGCTTCACATGCTGTTGAGATTTATATCTCTCAGACATGCTAGTTTCCTCACGATGTTTTCCTTCACCGATTTTTAAGCAAGAGATAATTGTGCAATACGCACATGAATCCGTAAAATCAGAGGTGCGTACCTTAGGCTCGAACTCGAGGCCTATGGCTTGGCAGTCCGACGTTTTGTGCAATAAATCATCATCTGAAAACGCAAAAGCCTGAGCAAATCAAAATAAATTCAACTTAGCTTACTTATTTAACGTGTACCTACTTTCATACTACTCTCAAAGACCCACCGCGCTAATCATTAACAGAAGCTTCACCACTCCGCCAGACTTTTCCACTAAACTAATATCAGTATCAGGTGGTCCTTGAAGTAAGGAGGAACAAATTGGGCGAAATTCCTCCGAGTTGGCGGAGCGCTCACCGACTCATTAGTGGAGTGGTAACTATGAGGGCTATGCCGCTATGTGTCAGGAATGTGGGGTGCTGTCGCCTCGTGGTGGGCGGCAAGAACAGGAGTCAGGGTAGGTGGGAATTTTAGCAAATTGTCGTTAATTTCTTGTTAATGAAAAGATTGTGAGGCACAGATGATGTTGGTAATAGAGTTTTGGCGTAGTTAAATTAGACAGTTGTTATAATGACGTCTAAGGTCCAAACACAAATTAAAAAATATATATATAAAGATACAAACATCAACACTTAGCGAAGTAACTAAGTGGGTAATTATATTGTTCATACTATTTTTATTAATATTATCCACAATGCAAACTTAAACTACTTCAGTTACATATAAGTACCATAAACAACTAAAGATATGGGACCTCCTTGCTACAATACTTCGGAACTTCACTATCTAATATGGCAACCCTGTGTGGGAGACGCATTCCTGACTAGGTGTGATTAATAAAAATTAGAGATGAGTCGAGCCGCCCTGAGGGGCGGAGGAAGAATGTCACAGTTCACACCGGTAGCTGTGGTGGAGGAGTTTTTGTGACGGTAAGTACGGTACTGAATTTTAATGATAGGGAATGGTTTATAGAATCTGTTTCCGAAATGCATTGATTAATAGCAAGACGAACTTCTTGTACAGTGCATCCGGGAGGCAATCTTTTTGTCTGTTAATTTATATGAGGAAAGTGAGGTGAGTAAAGAGTAGGTACAGTCACGAGCAAAAACATGTATATACCTAGTTAGCTAATTTCAAAGGCGGTTTTCTCCATAATTATTTAATGAAATTGTATGTTCCTGCACACATTGCTTTGCAAATCCATCGGTTTACCAAACATGTCGTATCTCAAGGTTGAAATAGTTAGTTTACGGGAACATCGCTTCTGAATATTCTTAGGAAATACAAGTTAGTGCTCGTGACTGTACCTATTACTTTTCAATAAAACAGCCATTTCATATCAAATCAAATCAAATCATTTATTTATTTGTTGACATAGGTGTATAGAAAATACAGATATTAGATTGGATATTTGATTGGGATATTGGATTGGTATTGTTGGTGGTGATTAATAATTAACCACGTATTTTTTGTAAAAATAAAGACAGTCGCATAGCTAATTCTCAAGCAGTGAAAAATTACGATGCTGCAAAAGAATAGTAATGTTGCTGACAAGAACAAGACGCCGCCGCGCGCCGCCCTGTTATCTTATGGGACACTTTTATCTCTACCTTAAAAAAGTAAAGATATCACTCATCTTCAAACGAGATGGCAAGTGCCTCCAACCGAAGACATTTGAACGGGCTAGGACCACATTTCGACAGATATCTGCACATTTTGATAGGCCTGATGACAGTCGGAGCTGGGACAAAGTGACGAAGTAATTAAAGTGTCGTCGTGGGTGGCCAGCTGGCAGCCCCATTAGGAGATGTCGTCCAGGGATGGGATTAGAAGGAAAGCGATGGAATTTTGATAGTAGAGTCTGGCCAACGAAAGCTGACCAAGAAAAAAGGCGGCAATTTAAAAAAATCAAGAGCTGCCCACACTGGTTATTCGCTGCTTAAATGGACTTGATATTTTTATTTTTTTTAATTTCTCAGTAACAGTCACGGAGTCTGGATTTTTTCCCGATTGATGGCAATAGGCGCCCCTATTACATGGGACTTGCCATAATATACCACTCAATGGGCGTTCCTCAAGGTTCGATATTGGGTCCATTTCTCTTTTTAGTTTATATTAACGATTTACCCCAATTACTTCAAAATCAACCGAAGATGGTGTTATTTGCAGATGACACTTCATTAATCTTTAAAATTAATCGACGCTCACAAAATCTTGACGACGTGAATAACTCTATTCTTCAGGTCCAAGATTGGTTTACGGTAAATAATTTGGTACTAAATGAAAAAAAAACCAAATGCATTAGATTTACATTACCTAATGTTAAAAGTAGCGATTGTGGCATCATATTGAACGGAGAAAAGCTGGAATTTATTAAGCAGACGGTTTTCCTGGGAATCACGCTAGACGACAAGTTGCAATGGGGTCCCCACATAACAACTCTTGCGGGACGGCTAAGCTCGGCCGCTTATGCTGTTAGAAAGATAAGGCAGTTAACAGACGTAGAAACCGCGCGTTTGGTCTATTTTAGTTACTTCCATAGTATTATGTCGTATGGCATTTTACTGTGGGGTCGGGCTGCTGACATTGAATCCATTTTTATTTTGCAAAAGCGAGCGATCAGGGCTATTTACAATCTTCGTCGTCGCGAATCGCTTAGGGAACTATTTAAAAGGATTAATATTATGACAGTACCTTGCCAATTCATTTATGAAAATATTATGTATGTAAGAAAAAATAGACATCTTTTTAACAAAATAAGTGATAGGCATAATTTTAATACTAGAAATAAAGATAAAATAATTCAACCATTTTTTCGATTGTCAAAAGTACATACATCTTTTATGGGGTTCTGTGTTAAATGTTACAACAAAATACCTTGTGACATACTGCAATTAAATGAAAGAAAATTTAAAACTCATATTAAAAGTACACTTTGTAAACAAGCTTATTACAAATTAGAAGATTATATCAAAGATAAGGATGCTTGGAAACATGCTGGTCCTGCTCCACAGGACAATCTAGTGTCTAGACAAAATCAAACTGGTTGCTAAGTAAATTAGGTAATTTGTACCATATTATTTTATTATATTGGAATAACTTCTCACACATTGATTAATTTATTATTATTAACTTTTAGAATGTTTGTAAATATGTGAGCACCATGCACTTATGACATAATTAAGTTTACTTGCCACTGCTACATGTGTTTTTCTTTTCACCTTTTGTGATGTATTGTTTTTATTCTGGGTGCATCGTCTTCACATATAATGTTATAATACATGTATACAAAACATTGTGAAACATTTTAAAAGAGTAACGGTGGAGTTTCTTGCCCATTCTTCTCCACACGAAACTACTTTTTGGAAGGGGCGACTAGAATCAGTTCTATTTCTTGTTCATTTTGACGTTCAAAAGTGCCATTCTTGTGCCTATTTGAAATAAATGTTTTGACTTTGACTTTGACTTTGACTTCAATCAAATATTTATATAAAATCTTTCCTCTTTATAATATTAATATACATATTATATGATTTTTTTTTAACTTCTGCGTGCATTGTAGTTCACACCTCGACTTCCTGGCACGACATTATATCGAAAAGGTAGAATTAAAGAAAAAATTATAACTAAAAGTTTATTTCATAACACAAACATAGGGGCTAGGAATCATAGTCGAAGTTCAATTCAATTTTGACAGTGCTAAATTATTGCCATATTAAAAGTTTAGAAATTAATTCGTGGTCAGCTTTCGTTGACCAGACTCTAGTTGCCAAATAGGGGTATATTCTGTGTTGTGTACGAGTTATAGATAAGAATTGGATACAATGAATCCTTTAAGTGCATAAATAAATCGCATCTTATCATTTGATGAATTTTTACTAAATACTGATTGCGGTTAAGTACAATAAATATTTCTTGCAATTTCTTAATCTATTAATTAACAAACAACTCCAATTTCTTTCTTGTTGGACCGAATTATCGCGACTAAACTGGCAGAAAATGTAGACTCCATATTTTTTAATATTAAAACAAAAACTTTTGACACTTGTAACTTAGGACTCTGTTTTAATACATAAAGGCCACGACACATCCAGAATAGTTTCTTAAAAAGTGCTGTATGTATGTTGTAACCTATCGTTGACAGAGTATCATGTTTACAAATTCTTTATTCCCGTACAACTGTGTCGAGTTCCTTGCTCCAGATAATCCAATAGATTACTTAGTTTACCTATAATTACTTCTTAAGTGTTCCTTTATGTCATATTATCTGCGGTAATCTCCAACTCGAGACAGTCGACACTCCTTTGAGGGTCAGTGAGGGGTGAACACGGACACCATCCCTCTCTACACAGATAACAGTGGACTTCATGCTCCGTTACACACTGTTTATTTTGCTATCTTTTTAAATCTCGTGTCCTTTTTCGTGAAACGTAATCGAGCAAGTAAGTGTTGTATTTTGTTGAAAGAGATAGTTTGTTTTCAAATAAATATTACTTGCAGAGGATCATATTATGGGGTAAAACGTTTCATCGGTTGCGATGCGATCAAACAGATCTCCCTCTAGACTGGGTGAAGTCAGTACCGTGAAAACGTAGCTTCAAATGGGGTGTAATTCCAGCTGATGTTATTGACAGCCTACTTCACCTAAGTGTTCAAGGTGCGATTTTTACAGAATAGATCATCAGTTGATAGGTGGGTAGGTACTATAGGTGGTTGGATTAATGTAATTGCCCTAGGACGGGGCAACAGATGTTATAGAGTCGCAGATACGCCGTCAAAGACATTTAACGAATCAATTCTGTGCAAAACTAGAATTAAAATAAATCGGGCGCCATTTATGAACTGTAAAATCACAAGATGTTTCAATAGAGCCTACTTATATAGCGAGAACTCGGCGCCCTCGCTCATAATCTCGCCTCATTCAGAGGAATCAGAGGGATCTCCTAATTGATGCGATCCTCACAAGTAAGTCACAAGGGCGCCTCGCTCAGAGGGCTCAGGTGTCGGCGATATTATGCCAATTCTCAGAGGAGCGTCTTAAATATTGTGCCAATTTTATCTGCGAGAGATATTTGTAGAGGGCATCTTTTGAATGGAGTTTATTTGTATTGTTGAAGGCGACACTCTGAATATCATATTGTTGATAATATTTTTGGAACAGATACGACGTCTATCTATGTATGAATCTATACTAATATTATAAAGCTGAAGAGTTTGTGTGTGTAAACGCGCGCGCGCGCTATTCTCTGGAACTGCTGGTCCGAATTGAAAAATTATTTTTGCGTTGGATAGTCTATTTATCGAGGAAAGCTATAGGCTAACAACATCACGCTACGACCAATAGGAGCCGAGCACGGGTGAAACAACATCACGCTACGAGCAATAGGAGCCGAGCACGGGTGAAACAACATCACGCTACGACCAATAGGAGCCGAGCACGGGTGAAACAACATCACGCTACGACCAATAGGAGCCGAGCACGGGTGAAACAACATCACGCTACGACCAATAGGAGCCGAGCACGGGTGAAACAACATCACGCTACGACCAATAGGAGCCGAGCACGGGTGAAACAACATCACGCTACGAGCAATAGGAGCCGAGCACGGGTGAAACAACATCACGCTACGACCAATAGGAGCCGAGCACGGGTGAAACAACATCACGCTACGACCAATAGGAGCCGAGCACGGGTGAAACAACATCACGCTACGACCAATAGGAGCCGAGCACGGGTGAAACAACATCACGCTACGACCAATAGGAGCCGAGCACGGGTGAAACAACATCACGCTACGACCAATAGGAGCCGAGCACGGGTGAAACAACATCACGCTACGACCAATAGGAGCCGAGCACGGGTGAAACAACATCACGCTACGACCAATAGGAGCCGAGCACGGGTGAAACAACATCACGCTACGACCAATAGGAGCCGAGCACGGGTGAAACAACATCACGCTACGACCAATAGGAGCCGAGCACGGGTGAAACAACATCACGCTACGACCAATAGGAGCCGAGCACGGGTGAAACCGCGCGGGAGCAGCTAGTGTGGAATACCGTGAAAAGAAAATTAAAAAAAAATATTATTGGGAACGCTAGTAATAAAACATTTGTTCATCTAATAATTAAATCCTAACGTTATTATTGGGAACGCTAGTAATAAAACATTTGTTCATCTAATAATTAAATCCTAACGTTATTATTGGGAACGCTAGTAATAAAACATTTGTTCATCTAATAATTAAATCCTAACGTTATTATTGGGAACGCTAGTAATAAAACATTTGTTCATCTAATAATTAAATCCTAACGTTATTATTGGGAACGCTAGTAATAAAACATTTGTTCATCTAATAATTAAATCCTAACGTTATTATTGGGAACGCTAGTAATAAAACATTTGTTCGTCTAATAATTAAATCCTAACGTTATTATTGGGAACGCTAGTAATAAAACATTTGTTCATCTAATAATTAAATCCTAACGTTATTATTGGGAACGCTAGTAATAAAACATTTGTTCATCTAATAATTAAATCCTAACGTTATTATTGGGAACGCTAGTAATAAAACATTTGTTCATCTAATAATTAAATCCTAACGTTATTATTGGGAACGCTAGTAATAAAACATTTGTTCATCTAATAATTAAATCCTAACGTTATTATTGGGAACGCTAGTAATAAAACATTTGTTCATCTAATAATTAAATCCTAACGTTATTATTGGGAACGCTAGTAATAAAACATTTGTTCATCTAATAATTAAATCCTAACGTTATTATTGGGAACGCTAGTAATAAAACATTTGTTCATCTAATAATTAAATCCTAACGTTATTATTGGGAACGCTAGTAATAAAACATTTGTTCATCTAATAATTAAATCCTAACGTTATTATTGGGAACGCTAGTAATAAAACATTTGTTCATCTAATAATTAAATCCTAACGTTATTATTGGGAACGCTAGTAATAAAACATTTGTTCATCTAATAATTAAATCCTAACGTTAGTAACTATTTAAGTACCTACATAGTATACATAAACAAAACATTATGACATACACAACTAAGTTACTAATATGAAGTACACGAAGCTAGCTTTGAAACTCAGTAGTCTATTGGAGCTGGCAGGCACTCAGCGCAACAAGGATGCTGGATAAGTGTATCATTAAGGTAAACGGTTTTAATTCTAATAATACGTAACAAATTGTTCTTCTCAATTAAATACGACGAAATTCCTTTATCAGCAATTTGTTAAGTAACAAACAATAGTTACAGATCTGTTTTTAAAGGGATAATGATGTTCTCAAAGGATTTATAAGCGAGAAAGTGGCGGTAGTAACAATTAACTGTCTTTTTTAGTGAAATGTTCTGTAACAGAGCAGAGGAAAATCAACACGAACACAATGAAAGGGATGTTGAAATTAATAATGAGGAAGACACCAGGTTAACTTCGAAAGATCATAAAAATTGTGTCAACACGAGCCTTTTTATCACAAGACTTCATAATTAGCACTTAAATAACCCATAAAACACCCAAGAGGACATCACCATAACATAAAGCTGCATTTAGACGACTGTTTAGAAGCGAATGTTTCAAAATGTCTCGTGTAAACCGTTCCGCCAATGATCGTGAAGTGTTGTCAGATGCGCAGGCGCCGCGCCACATGACATGTATGTGTGTATCGTGACAACACGTGGACAGTATTAGTTTTGACATTTGTTACAGTTTGACACGTATTGATTTTCGGTTTTGGATTAGCTAGATAATGAAAAAGGTTGGTAATACATTGTGACATACTTCTTCTTACGATTGACATCGAGAAATCGAATCATAGCTCATGATGCTGTTTAGGAAGTTTAGTATCGAAGATGACCGTCTAGTAGGATGTGCCATATCTACTAAATATCGTTTCTGGCAGAGGCTCTATTAAAATCTCATTCATTTTAATTTTTTTTTAATACTCGATAAGAATTTTATAATTGGAATTAGATTTTGTCAAGAAGCACCAAAATCTATGTTTTGATTTTTAAATTGGAAAACGAATAATTGGTTGAAAACGAACCCATGAATGGACTCGTTAATAACTTTCTAAAATAATATTCCACATTTCAATCAAATAATCAGACCAACTAACTTCATCACTTATTCCAACAAACTTGTAAATAAAACATTTTATTTAAAGCACAGATAAGTTAATAAAGCCGGTTTAAATGAAAACATTTCAATCGAGTGCGATTCGGCACGCCAATCGCACTCGCGAGATGATCCGTCGGTGTGGACGCGGCTTAATTAACATATCGAATGTTTGTGTTTTGTCTTATTTATACTCTGTTTTATAAATATCATATTTGATGGGGATCAGTTTATTTTATTGCATCGTCTACATTTTACCTGTAGGTAAATGTCACGTCTATAATTCGTAAGGACGCATATTTTAGCATGCCAGTAATTGTCATTTTTCAGAAAATAATTTTGTGTTTCTGAGCAGCAACTAACGTATTACAGAGCTGGTTTAATTACAAAGAAAACATAATGAAGTATTTAGCTTAGGCCATACTTAGGTAGTGGTTGATGTTCGCCTGGAGGAGGCGGAGTGGGGCCATCACTCCTCCATATTAATCCCCCCCTGGGTCCCCTGCGAGGGGCCCTCAGCAATGGCGTCGGTGGCGTCGGTGGCGGCGGCGGCGGCGACAGTGGCGGCAGCGGCGGCGGCGACGGTGGGGGTGGCGGCGGGGGGCCTGCCTCTCCTCCTGGTCCCGGCGGGCGGGGCGCAGGACTTGCTCCCCGCCCGGTGATCGGCCGGCTTGCCAGCGGCCGCACATGCGACGCAGTGCGGCGCGGCGTTACAAGAGCCGGCCGTGTGTCCGGGCTGACCGCAGCGGAAGCATAGTTTGCTGCGGTCCACCTCTGAGGTGCACTGGACACCGACATGGTGCCCCACGTGACAACGGTAGCACCTCAGAGGTCTGGGCTCCAGCAGCTTGACCTGTGCCGAAACCCAGCCCACCAGGAGCCTTCGGCCCTCCACAATTTTGCTAGCCGCCGTCACGGGGCAGCTTACCGTTACGGTTCGCATACCCGTGAAGTCAGGGCGTATGGTGCCTGCCTTAATTTGATCGGCGAGACACCCGCCCGTCCTGACGACGGCGGCCACCACCTCATCCTCCGTGACGGAATCATCCAGGCCCATGATGCGCATGTCTGCGCATTTCACGGGCCTGGAGACTCGAGCCTCCTCCGCGTTAAGGGACGCCCTTAGCTTCTCAGCTAGGGCGTCAGCGGTGGGGCCACTCGACGCACCGGGGATCTCCAGCATGCGAGCGCCGGTTGCCGTCACCCTATGCCGGAGGCCCCCGGTGATCCCCAGCTCCTGGAGGTCCACCGCCTCTCGTGCCTTGGTGAGCACGTCGCGGTACGTGACGCCCTTCTTGACCGCGTCCGGCTGCAGCGTAATTACAACAGCCGCGGTCTTTGGGGCGCGCAACCTAGCCGCGACGGCTCGCTCCTTGCGGCGCCGCCTTTTTGCTTTTTTCCTTGCCGCCTTGGCCGCCTTCTTTTTCTCCCCGACCACTTGCCACTCGGCATCGGTCGCGGGAGGCCCCGGGCGCCGGGGAGAGGGCTCTGGGACCCTATCCACCTGCGCTGGTGGGGACTTTTTGCCCTTCTTGGCCTTGGTCTGCCGGGCCGGAGTCGGGGCTTTGCCGGACGGCGCCGATTTTGCCGGCGCCAAGGCTGTGCCTGGCGGCCCGGGTTTCGGGGCGGCAGGCGCCGCAGCGGCTGCGTACGAGGCCGGCCTCGGACCTGCGGCCGTCCTTCCAGGCGCCAAGGGCGGGCGCAGGACGATTCCCTCTATTACAGAGAATCGCTCCTGGAACCGCGCCTGGAAGGTGGTAAGCTCCTGGCGAACCAGGTCCAGGACCTGGCTCTCCACCGGCTCGGGCCGGTTTGATCGCTGCAGCTGCTGCTGTTGCTGCTGCTGCTGCGGGCGGCCCTCCTCCCGGGATTCTTTGCGGCTGCCGGCGGCCTTCAGGCCAGCCAGGTCCGCGCGCAGCCTCCCATTCTCCTCTTGGAGGAGTTTCATGGCGGCCGTCAGGCGGGCAACCTCCGCCCGCAAATCGGCCACCTCGCTGGCCGGAGGCCCGGTGTACCTGGCCGCCTCCGCCGCCGCCATGATGGAGGCCGTTGCCGAGACGATGGCCCTGTTTCTTGTCGCCTGGACCCTTTTCAAGGACACGCCCCGGACAGCGGCCTCCACGACCGCTGCGAACCCAGCCTTGTGGTCCGCCTTAGGGGCGCCGGCCGTACCCGCTTCGTCGCTGGAGGGCCCCGAGGCAACCGCGCTTCCGGTCTCCAACTCTTTTTGGGGCTCCTCTGCCAGCTCAACCGCCTCACGGGCAGTGAGCCCCCTCCCCTTGCCCCGCTCTCGAACTCCCCCTCGCTTACTTGTCGGGATTTTTCGAGCCGAGGCTCTCTCTCCTTCGGAGGACGACTCCTGGCCGTCCTCTGACCTTCGCCGCTTGCTGAAGAACTTGCGGTTCCTTTCAGCAGCGGCCGACTCCCTGGCGCGGCGGGTGCTCCTTGAGCCACCCGTGCTCGCGCTACCAGATGCGGCGTCAGAGTCTGACCCCGCATCACTCCTCCTCTCGTCTGGGTTTTGTTTTTTATTAAAAATTGCATCCATTTTTGTTCCCACGAGTATATATCATGTTTTACTTGCTCAAATACGTGGTCCGCACTAGCGACTGAATCAAGCTACCCATCAGTCAAGCTTGCAACCCCTCTCACGGTGCGCCGCCGCTTAGGGGTTTGGGGAATTTTTTATAGAGGTTAATCTTCCTCGCGGTCCGGGCGGTTAAGCCAAGACCCTCGACCCCCTTCAACAGTCAGAGACATGACCGTAACTGTCTCCGGGGCTACGAGATTATAGCGGTGACAGAAGGGTTACCCCTCCTGCCTGCCCGGCGGCAGGGTAAGTGCACACCGGGCCCGCTCTGACTCCACCACAGTTGCCGCTCTGCTACTCAGAGCGGCAGGTGTGGAGCGATCCTCCTGGCAGAACATTAGCATGCGGACAGCGAGAACCCACTGGGAGATAGCCCCAATGGGAAGTCGCTGCCCGCACCCCAGGATGCACCGGCCCAAAGACTGGCGCAGTGGTCGATCAATATCGCCGTGGTCGCTGAGCCGTACTTTGTCCCGCCCAGGGATAACTGGGTGGAGGACCTGAGCGGCTCAGTGGCCATAATTTCGTCGGCCGCCGCCGGCACCCCGTCCCTCGAGGGTGTCTCGAAGGGACAGGGGTGCGTCGCAGCACGGTTCGGAGAGATTGTGGTAGTGGGAGTGTACTACTCTCCGAACCGAACTCTCGCCGAGTTCCACAACTCTCTCACAGAGTTGAGTGTCGTCGTCTCCAGAAGCCATCCCTTCCCCGTGCTAGTGCTCGGGGACTTCAACGCCAAAAGCCTGGCCTGGGGTTCCCGCTACACGGATGTGCGGGGTAGGATGGTGGAGGACTGGGCTCTGGAAGCAGGCCTAGCCGTCCTCAATCGGGGTTCTGTTCCCACGTGCGTGCGGATGCGGGGTGAGTCTGTTGTGGACATATCGTTCGCTAGCCCCGCTCTGTCACAGTGCGTCTTTGACTGGCGCGTAGTAGAGGAGGTGGAGACCTACTCCGATCACCGGTATATCCGGTTCGACGTCTCCACCCAGACCTCAAGCGCGCCGGTCCGACAGGCCCCGAGTGGTCCGCGGTGGGCGCTGAAGCAGCTGGACCGGGAGCTCCTCCTGGAAGCTTCGATCGTGCAGGCCTGGGTGTCATCACCGGTCAGGCCTGCCGAAATCAACGACGAGGCAGAGTGGTTCCGGGAGGCCATGTCCGAGATCTGTGACGTGGCAATGCCCCGAGTCCGGCCAGGACGCGCCCGACGTCAGGTGTACTGGTGGTCGCAAGAGGTGGAAGCACTTCGCAAGGCGTGCGTCGAGGTGCGCCACCTGTACACCAGGCACCGCAGGCTCCGCATCCGCCCTCCGGATGCGGCAGCCACGGAGGCGGAGCTGTACGAGGGGTACAGAGCGGCGAAGACCGCCCTCCAGGAGGCTGTCCAGCGGGCCAAGGATGTGGCCCGCGAGGAGATGGTGGGGACTCTGGACCTAGATCCATGGGGGCGCCCATATAAAATGGTGCGGAACAAGCTCCGCACCTGGGCCCCCCCTCTGACGCAGAGTCTCCGCCCTCAACTGGTGGAGGAGGTGGTGAGCGCTCTGTTCCCTTCACGGGGGGAGCATACTCCCCCGCCTATGGCTCCGCCCGAAGCGGACCACGAGGACGACGACGACATCCCCGCAGTGACCGAGGTAGATCTGAGAGCGGCGGTTGGAAGGCTCAAGGCCAAGAATACCGCCCCAGGACCCGACGGCTTGCCTGGTAAAGCCTGGGTCCTGGCCTCAGGGGCTCTCGGGCCCCGACTGGAGGCGCTCTTAAGCGCATGCATGGAGAGAGGCCAGTTTCCGCTCCGTTGGAAGACGGGGAAGCTGGTCCTCATACAGAAGCCAGGGCGCCCTGCGGACTCTCCGTCCGCATTCCGGCCCATAGTGCTGCTCGACGAGGTCGGCAAACTCTTTGAAAGAATTATTGCGGGCCGCCTCGTCGGGCACCTTGGAAGGACGGGGCCGGACCTTGCGGACTGCCAGTTTGGCTTCCGCAAGGGGCGCTCGACGGTGGACGCCATCATGCGCGTTAGAGCCCTCACGACGGGGGACGCGGTGTCCCAGGGTAGGGTCGTCGTGGCGGTGTCACTCGACATCGCCAACGCCTTCAACACCCTGCCCTGGAGTTGCATTAGGGAAGCACTCCGGTATCACCGGGTGCCGACCTACCTCCGTCGAATAGTCGGGGCGTACTTGACGGACAGAGCCGTCATCTACCCCGGTCGCGATGGGGAATGGAACCGGCGAGAGATGTCGTGCGGTGTCCCGCAGGGATCGGTTCTGGGGCCGTTCCTGTGGGACATCGGTTACGACTGGGTGCTGCGGGCAGACCTCCCTGACGGCGTCAGCGTAGTTTGCTACGCTGACGACACGCTGTGGCCCCGGTGTGGGCGCGTTCATTGCGGCGACGAGCCGCTCACTATCTGAACGCGCCCCAAAAGGTGGTAGCCATTCGGCTAATCCGGGGGTACCGCACGATCTCGGGCGAGGCGGCAAGCCTCCTTGCCGGACTGCCGCCGTGGGATCTGGAGGCGATAGTCCTCGCGCGCCTGTTCGAGTGGCGCGCGGAGGCACTAAGCCGGGGGGAAACTCCGTTTCCGCAGCAAATTGCGGCGGAGCGGACGGACCTCCGGCGCGATCTCATGGCGGCCTGGAATCAGCGACTGTCGCAACCCAGCGCAGGGCACGCCACGATAGTGGCGGTAAGGCCCCTCTTTGAGGAGTGGCTAGAGAGGCGTCACGGCGCCCTCACCTACCGCCTGACGCAGGTCCTCACCGGACATGGATGTTTCGGGAGGTTCCTGCACATCATCAGGCGGGAGGAAACGCCCGGGTGTCACCACTGCGAGGATCGCCCAGAGGACACGGTAGAGCACACGGTGCAAACCTGTCCCGCATGGGCGGAGCACCGCCGTGTCCTCGTAGAGGCGATCGGCGGCGGCGACCTCTCGCGCCCGGCCCTGGTGCAAGCCATGGTCCGGGGCGAGAGGGAGTGGGAGGCAGTCACCTCCTTCTGCGAAAAAGTTATGCTCGCGAAGGAGGTGGCGGGATGGGAGAGAGAAAGGTCCTCCCGTCCCAGCCGCCGCAGGAGACGCCCCGGGCGTCGGGAGCCACGTGACGACTCCCGGCCACCGTAGGCGCGGGCCTGCGGGCGGTGAGTAATGGGTAACTCACCGTCCGATCAGCACCAGACCCGTGCCGTACGGCGCGTATATGTTCCACGCGCGCCTCAAAGAGATGTCAGCATATGAAGGGGCCCCTCAGGGCCAAGCCTGCCGGGTAAGCGGGATTGTCCGAAAGGGTTACCGCTACCCCGGAACATAAAGGGCCACGGAAGGAACATGGATGGGTTTTAGTCAGTAAGAGTCTGACACTCCCTTCCGCTCCACCCAGAGCGGGAGCAGTCATTGGATGATTTCCCAGCCTTAAAAAAAAAAAAAAAAAGGCCATACTTAGGTATAGCCAATAATTAAGTAAGACTGAGCCGTTTTTCACGAACTTCAGAAGAAATCAAAACCTGCTATATTCTACACAATTCTTCTGTTTAAAATAAATAAGAATATATTTATTGAATAAAGAATAGCTTCACACTTGACCGCTGTCTCACCTGATGGTAAGCGATGATATTGCCCGCACTACTTACTATACCTACTCCTTGACAAACCTCAGTATGAACACGTAGCAATTTGACGCCTTTTGATAAAGAACTAACACAATAAAGCCGACGCCCTCAAAAGCGCCGAAAAATGCCAGTAACACCCAAAATTATAGCCTTAACGTGTAACAAAGCAGTCATGTTATAATATAATATTATTCTATGGAGCCTCTGTTACGGTTACCTACCATTATCTTGTCCACGACCGTGTATTTGTTTAATTAATTCCGACAAAGAAATAGCTGCGTCTTTCCAAATTATTTACTCTATGTTGTGCAGGGAAGTCAGAAGGTTGGTTGAGGAGTTATGTTAAGTTTCATGTAAAAGTAAGTGCAGTGCATCTCTGCCAAAATCTCACTTACATGCTAAAAAAAAGCCTTAGTTACTGCTTGATACGTTCTTTTTACATAAATTTCTTACCAACTTTTTTTGTATTTTCATAAAAACCTTGCATTGTTGAAGTGATTTAAGCAATACACTTTTACATATTCTACCATTTTTTATCGATTTGTGCAACCTCTTCATTCAAACATAGACTCGCCTAATTCAAATCACAAAGTTAATTAAACCGGTCTCCTCCCCTTCTTCTTACCCCCTTGTGAGGCACACAGGCGCACAGGTGCGCGGGCGCAGTTTGAGGCGCGCGAATAGTTGGGCGCGCGGCAATTAACAACAGATTACACTATTACACCGCTACCGGCTTATTAGTGCCGATGACGCGCTCATACTGCGTAGAGCAGGCGCAGTGCAGAAGCGACAGCACCCCGGGTTAGTTTCAAGTATAAATGCAAAAGGATACTTAGGAAGAATCTGATAGACTATTTTATTGAACTGTTATGGGAATTAAATATAGCTTTTGCGAGTTTAGCTTTTGTTTTAGACACACATTATCATTGTCACTAGTGCCAATTGGAGCAAGGTGAAATATAGAATTTAATTAGGAAATAAAGTTCTTCCACTAGTAGTTATTTCAGGTATTGTGAAGGACCCTTCATTTTATTCTTCGTACCAACATAGAACATTTACTACCTAAGGAGCTACCACATTTCTCAACATGTTAGACTATCAGGTACCAAACACATTTGACTGAAAGTCTACTTTAAAAACCTCCACGAGTCAAAACGTCTGTAGGCACATTCGCAGCTCCCTTGAGCTCCTCGTTCCTTGTTCCTCCCGTGGCCCGCACCCTGTCATTACGCGCCGGCCGCGTGTAATACACGTATCAACTTCACACGGACCGCACAATGGCCGCGAAACAATGGCGTTTTGTTCAATAATAACGCGGTAGTCATTCTCAACACTGACGCGACGCGACGGTAGGTACGGCTTGTGTGAGGAGGGGGTTTACACGGGAGGTGTTGACGTACATATTGCTGAAGGTTTTGGTTCGAATGTCCCATGAAGCTTCCTTTTGTCTTTAGAAAGACTTCCATAAACTGCCGACTGACACATACACATAATTCTATACCAATTTACCTAGTCACTTGTTCCTCTATTAGTAACTTCTTCTTATCAAGAGGAAGAAGAGTCGTTATATCCTTTCCAGGGTTAAACGTTTCTTTGTAGGTATACTCGTTCAGTTCTCTTTGAATGGTTCTTTCAAGATTTTGTTATTGTACTTCTTATAGGACTTCCCTCATCAAAACAATGTTACAGAGGCTCTTAGGTCCCCCAATAAGTCAAGTAGCTTAATTTTTTTAACCTTTTAAGTAGACCTTTAATTTTTCTATAAACTTATCCTTTCAATATGGTTTTGTTTGAAGCTTATGAAGTTCTTATAATCTTTGTTATTATTTTAAGATGATGAATAATTACCAAACCGATATTTCTGAGCTAATCCCGTCAACTGTACGACTGTCATCACTTAGAACCTTTCCAAATATATCCATAATATATCTGTTTACGTGTTAAAGGATTAAATAAAGTGAAAACAGCGTTGACAATGTGTACAATGGCTAGTTATTATGGACAATAATAGATAATAGAGTTGCGAGACCACAGGCGCGGCCCACCCGCGCGTCTCGACACCGACACATCTGTCTGAAAGTGAATGTGCTGAAAAAACTATCCTTGAAGACATCAAAACTAATCGCCGACGGATTAGAGGACATGGATTTCCAATTCACGTAAACTTATAACAAACCATTTTGAACCTTTCGACAAGACAACAGAGTCGAATGTTAAAAATGAAGGTTTAGAATCAAGGCAACTTCATTTTGCAACGCTTGAAATCGTCATCCTTTTTATGCCAAGGAATTAAGGGCCCGTTTCGTCTGCATTATAGATAGGGACAGTTGTTCCACCTAATGCTTGTCAATATACGTCACATTGACAAAGCGACTGCTTATTTATTCATAGCAGATTATTCGCCAGGATTATTTGGGCATGGAAAGGACAAAGTCGGCAAACACGGACTCTCTAAGACATTATTTGGGGTCCATTTTGTGTTCCGGATGATCTCGATTCGCTTAACTCGGATAATTGTTGTAATGTAAATTGTTCATGCTGATTGGTTTTGTTCTGAATAGATTTGTCGTAAGCACTTGAGATTTGAGACCACCATGAAATGTGAAATATCTTTCAGCTGTCGGCGATAAAAATGTATGAATGTGTTAATGGGACGTGTGCGGCTAATAACTGTATATCTGTTGAAGATATCTTTTGCTTGGGTGTGTTTTCAGCTTGCTTGCAAGTCTTTCATATCTTTTACGTTTTTCCGAGGAATTCACCGGATTCTCGTTGGCTTACTGTACTGTATAGCAGTGATAGCTAGGTGGTGTGACCGCCGGACTGCCAAGTCTCGAGTTCGAACCCAAGGCACGCACCTCTGATTTTACGGATTCATGTGCGTATTGAGTAATTATCACTTGCTTAAAAACGTGACGAAACCGGCATGTCTGTGATATTACTTAATAGCATGTGAAGCTAAGTCAGAGGCCCATGGCAGCATGAAAACTCTGACACCAGTTTAGTCATTAACCACACGAAAAGAAGAAGAAGACTGTACTGTTATTTGCAAAATGATTACATGTACATCAGTATCGTATTCTCTGTTATTGGTTTAGTTCTCCACCCACCAGCAGCAGTAACTGTTCCCAGCTCCACCTATGCGCTCCAATATATCGTCATCAATAACATCTGAAGACTTGACTGTAGATCAAGTCCTCAACACTCTTGTTCCTTTATCTCGATCGATAATCCTATTCGAGCCCCGTCTAATGAATGTCAGCGCCATAACTTACGTTCATTTGCTATAAAAATTAAAAAGCAGTACCAACGTTCCCCGAGAGATGAAGAACACCATTATTTATAAATAAGTTTTTAACGTTTCACGGTATAATTGGAAGCGACAGTGGGTATGCGTTTAAATTTTAATAATAAGCACAATAACATATTAATTTTTCTTGTCAAATGTAACGCGAGATGATAATCTTGGGCCGTGGGCGTGAGGCGGGCTCCATGATTGTGCCTGATTAGGGACGAAAGTGTGAACTTAGTTATTAAGTATTGGGTTTATTTTAATTAAATGTTTGTGGAGATTTTTGGCGATGTTTCGTCTAAATCAAGGATTAAAAATCTTATATATGGCTTTGGGAATTTTCGGGATTTTAGCGTCCTTTTTGAAGAAGAAGTATTTAGAAGTAAATGCTGATGAAGCTTATAAACAAGTACATATTCTTCATTAAACTTTGGTCTATTATGAGAACTTTATATTAATGACTATTATTAACATACTTATTAAAAGATTAGTGGTAGTGTTACTAATCCTGCTTAAGTAAGAACATTCTAATTGTCAGACAGCATCGGATTAAAAGTTAAAGCAGATTAATAAAAAAGCTCTAAAGTGTGACAAAGCAGACTTTTAAAAGTCAAATAGATTACAAAGGATTATGAGATCAATATGATTAAATTAATACCAGTATCTGGAACCACTAAGTAGTTCAGCTGAGTGGAACTGTTCTTTTGCTGGAATTGTTTTGCTATTTTATCTACAGAACATGCATTCTTTGGATCACACATATTTTAGGCATACACTTAAAGTCACAACCGAACATTAGCCCGCCAATGTCAGTAAGCCTTACTAATTCGATATTAACATGTAAAGTTTAGAAAATGTTAGTAAAAAGCTGTTTTTCCTCTTCTTGTAAGCGACTTCTTATTTTTTAGAGATCATCATCCCGATGTTTTGTCTTCATTGCAATTCTGTCAAACCATCTCAAAAGTTAAAAGTTAAGGTACCAATTGACGCTAAATCAAACCCTAGATCGTTTCAAACGTTTGAGTTTATTAGATTCCTATGGATTTTTTTTTTGTTATAAGGTATACTATTTGTTAAATTTGCTGATACCGCAGCAATTATACCTACAGCTATAGGTATGATTAAAGAGCTTCCCAAAACCGCTTCAGCGGCCGTGCCCGTGAAATCGCGTGGTCACCGCAGTCGGCACATCAAAGCGGCGCAGGCGCGGGCGACACAACATGATTACGATAATCGCGTCGCGCTGTCCTCGCCTGTGTCGCTTTATATAAATTGACTGCGGGCTGGACATTCACGGGAAGACGGTTATTGGGTTTTAATAAATTCGCTATAAAGTAACAATAATATGTTGTCCATGGACGCTTTCGTTATCGTTGTCAATTTCGAAGCATGACTTAAAAATAGCTTATTGTACCTTTTTTTCTATTTATGTTTCTATAATAGTTTAAATGCTGCGTATTCACAAAAAAAAATGCTGCTTATTTGAAAATAAGCAACAAGCGAAAAAAAGTTTAAAAGTTCTCATAAAAATTACCAAATATTTTACTAAACTGTTGTTTTACTACTAACCACTAAAAGCATTCACTTCATCATACTTATCATATATTTGAAGCACTCTGTCGCACCGTGAACAGCCCGCTTTACGAATCCACCACGCTTTTATAAAACTGTTCTTTATGCGTTTTATGGCGATTGAAATTAAGATGTTCTAATGTGAAGCTGCGCCATGGACCATCGGATTATCTTCATTGCACACACCTACTTAAAATCTTACCAGTTTTCAAATGTATAATTATTACACAGTATAACCACCACATCTAAACCGGTGGTATAATCAGGAACTAACTTGCAGTGTTCATAGAATTTGACGTAAAGTTGACAGTTCTCTTTGTAAGTGGCGCCCCCCTGAAGTGTCAAGTTATATTTGCCTATACTTACTCCACTTCTAACCAATCGATCGTTTCCATAATAATATGTTCTCTTCTGATATATTAGCCGTTGAGTGGAACTTATTAAATGTGTGGTAGAATTCGTTACTTTCAGAATATTTGGATTAATGTTAATGTGTGGGATAGTTTTTCCGTTATTTATCTGGGAACTTGGTCGGCGTGCTGTAGATTGTCATTATTAGCTGGGCTTGGTTGATTGGTGGAAAAATAAAGAAGTTAGTAATTTCGTTTCAGTCCCGGTAAGTCTGGTTCTTTTTTTAGTTAAAATACGTTTGACTTATGATTTTCTTAACGGCTACTTCTGCGTCTCAACAGTTCCTCTTTATCTCGTCTGCTGTACGACATTACCTAATCAAAAATAATTAATTAGGTGTAAGTTGCTATCTATGTATATTTTATTTAAAATCTGAGTAAAATACTGTTTTTTTTTAAGTCGTACTTGATTAAACAAGCATTTAAGCGTGTTTGTTTGAAACTAGGAGAGGCTGAAGGTCAGTTATGAGGGGACAATAAATTGATGTGTACCTTAAGTTTCATACCATAAGCAGTCGAAACTGAATTCAATTATGCCCAAGCGCACATCACACATTTCCTTTTTGTTTTTATTTTTCCAAAGGACACACAACAGCTCTATGAACTAATATTGTGCGCTCGACCGGCTTCCTGCTCTCTCACACTTTTTACCAACAATACGACACGATACAAAAATATTCCGACGAGTCGACAATGGTGACGTGACATGCGCAGTGACACTCCGTTCACCCATCACGCGACAATAGTCACACATCAATGACAACTAATTTCTTTCGGTGCATCGCGTTTATTCAATGGGCCTACTTATTATAAAAATCTATATCACCCTGTATAATATCAAAGATCATGAGCAGACAATTTTGGACTGTAACGTGCAAAAAATATGATTGTGTTTCCTAGAGTTTAAAAATCTGTAGGGTGACAATAATTTTGACTTCCGCACGGACAGATTTACCCACACATTAGTGGTGTAGCGAATATTCTGAATGAGATTTAAGTACATTATGTTAGGAAGGAGTTATTGCGCGCTTGATAAGGGTCGACTTGATTTTAAATGTTAAATTTTGTTTAAAAATAAATTGTATTAAGTGGTTGAGTTCGGAGTTTAATTTTTGAATCAAACTCAAACTCAAAGCATTTATTTCAAATAAATCAATTACAGGCACTTTTGAATTGTCAAGGGGTCGGTCAGTCAGAAAGATGAAGCTAGTTTGAAGTTTAGAATGTTTTTGATGAACCTAGAGATTGTCGTTCGTACTTGGTTTTTATTATTCTTGGTTGATAATTATGACACCTATCAAATATGATATTGATATGTAAACGGAACTTGACATTCTTTTTTAGTATTTTTTTTTATTGTTGCGGAGTCAGCCATTTTTATGTTTTTTAAATATGTGCATTAATAGATATAGTACTTAAAGGGTGGCAAACTTGAATGTTTAATTTGTAAACATTCAAGTTTTTGGACAAATACTATTCTTCGTAAGTAATAATATAATATAATAATTATCCATCTATCCTGTATATCTAACTCTTCCCGTGTCTCTACTCTACTTATATACATTTAATAAATTAGATATACTCATACAAGTAACTGTAATGAGAATTATGCAGTAGATACTCTGGCTTTTGCCCACGTTGTTCATTATTCTACATACGTTTAAATAAATATTGACGTTAAAAAGTGCCTATCACATGCGTATTTTTAAATAAATTATTTGACTTTGCCTTTATTTGTGTGAAATTTCTTGTTCTACCCACGTCGCATCGCATCGCCTGCTGTCGCTATTTGATTAGCGTTTTTTTTCACTTATTTTCCTTTTGTTTGGCTCCTAAGGGTTCTAGCGTAATGTTAAATTAAGTCTTATTTACGAATAGTACTCCCAAATGCAAAAAAGATTTGTTTCAAATCCGACTGGACTGAAAAAAAATCTTCAGCTTTATTATTATTAGTATTGATCAATATTTATTCATTATTATTGGCACCACAATTGCCAGCATTGCCTTTTATAAGAACCGTTTCAATATCGATTGTATAGTTCAAGGTGACAATAACCGCACCGCGACAATTGCATTAAATTATAACTTTATAACTACATAATATCATGTGGATTGGTATGGAATAAAAGAAGGCTTCATTTATGTATGTTTAGGTAATAATATGATGTTATTGTGGCAATTTACTTATCCGGTTTGCAAAATGAAATACTTTAATTACTTTTATTGGTTTTATAAGAAACAGTTTTTGATTGAATTGATTGAAGTGATCAAAACTATAAATCGTTTTGTTTTGTTCTACTTTAATATTAATGAGTTTGTGGTCAAATCTCAGAATATTTCCTTAATGTTGTCAAAAATTGGCGCATTTGGTTTTATTTAAATATGAAGTGTTTTTAACCATTTGTCACAATCACCGATCATTTCATTTCGGTTTAGTTTAGTGTTATTACTTATCATCAATGGGATATTCTACAGTATATTTTCTTAAGCAAAAACATTGCTCGAAACTTATCTCCAATAAAACAACATTCAACCAAACTTTTTCCAAAATGTCTTCCATAACATTAAATCCGTTTATAAAAGCTCTTCTGGCTAAGCATGTGTGCAAACATAATTCGATCTACATTCGGGGCTCGGGCACAAGCTAGTCGCACCGCGTAGCTTCGCCCGACATAGGGAGAGTACAATAGGGCTAATTGTTGATGGGTGAGGTGCAAGTCAAAGAGGCGGCGAGGGCAATTTGAAAAAAAATATATATTTATGTTTTTGTTAAAAAAGGGTTTATGTTAGGTACGCTAAGTTAGTTGAAGCACTTACTTAAAATAATATTATTTTGCTAATTCTGCTGATTTTTAGTCATCGAGTAAAAATGTATTGAACGTAATCGATGTTAATATCAATGCTGCAATAAATTAAATGCGTTTGAAACATGTTGTTTAAATATTTATAAGTGCCCACAAATCAAAAAAACATCTGAACACTTTGGGATTAAGACCTTGCTGAAATTAATATATTTTTAGTCATCAATCGCTAGTTTCTATCCTTTGCACCCTACAAGAATTCGGCTACATGATCCCTCACGGCTCAAATAAAACATTTATAAATATTTGCTGCATTATTATTGGCGGGTCTCTGACGTCTCAGTTGACGCGGGGTGCGCAGACGCAGCTCAAATCACTATGTCCCGTACTAATGTTGTAATTTATGTCCGCTTTAGATTGATATAAGTTTTTATTATTATGTTTCTATTGTATTATTTTGAAAGAGACTTTTAGTGTGGTGGTTAATTTCAAAGAAAAAAAAGTCCAAGTTAGAATTAAACGTTTTTTTGAGTTAGATTGCATCAATTTCATTATTGTTTATATTGTGGTAAAAGTCGACGTATTTTTTAGATTTCTGTCGTTTCTTCTTGATTTCATCATCATCACCAAAGGAGCAAATGCAGTTAAAGCCGATCCCTTAAAAGAACGACTACATCTCCAAACCAAATTATTTCCCCGAAATTACAAATATTCCACTCAATATTTTTATGACAAATAAAAGATATAAATATGGTATGAATCTTCATAAAAACATCAAACTTAGCAAGCAGGAGTCATTCCATCCCACACTCTTATATCATCGCCTGAATGTCTCAATCAAAACTGTTTTCGATAAAATTACTAATGAAAGGCAATCAACGAAGAATTTATGAAATGATTCCGTTTAATGTTTTACCAATCGATTTTGACAGTCTTTATCGATCAATTTAATTGAATTAATTAAATTAACGAGTTACATTTATAGTTAGTTAGTCGATGAGATCAGTTTCGATATTTTATAGTTTGTAGTTAGGAGTTTTGACGCTAAATCGATGTCTCGAACATATTATTATTTATGGTCACTGTGCATTTTTTTCGAATTTAATTAAATTGCTTAAAAAAAGATGTGCCATAAAATATTTAAAGATGGTGTTTTATGTATAGGTATAATTTTACTGTTTATAATTTTGCATGACTATTGACAATAAAATCATAAAATTAACATACCTACTATTTGAACTATTCTATCGAAAACAAGTTTCAACTAAATTCAGACTTATTAAAACATGTCAAAACATATTTATAAAAAACGCCGCCGGTTCCTACATTTATTCATTAGACACGCCATAGCATTCGTTCTATAAAATTCTAAATAACCACCGTACACCATATTTTTGACATTAGCCACGGTTATTGATAAAAAAAACATAAAAAACATAGTATCGTTGTGTGCGTGAGTCGATTGTGTAGAAAATTCTGCGCGCGCATGCGGGGACAAGATGGCGACCAAATCATATTTCAAAACGGGTGAAAACTTTTGTTATTAATGAAATAAAAATAATTCAAAATAGTAACTATGTGGGGTTGCCTCCCTTGCTGTGTTGTGCGGTTGTGCGGCCACGCAGCCATGTTGGGTAACATTACCAGCGTGACTAACTTCGTGTTTGAAGATTTCGTAATTATTGTTGATTTGTAGGTCAATATTTAAGTTAGAAGTGTAAGGGTTGACGTCATTGTTTGTAAGAAGAAAAGTTTCGACAGTCTGAAAGAAATACCTTGAAACAGAGATGAACATTTTTCGAAATCAAAGTAGAGGCGTAAAATAAATAAGATTATGGAATTAAGTTCAGGAACTTACACAGCTATTCTGTGAATATGTACTTAAAGTAGGAAAACATACTTCAGTAGTTTTCACAGAACCACGCATTTCAACACAATATTTTATTCACTCGAGATTTAGAGATTAAGTGCCATTTAGCTGCAAATATGCAATATTAGAAAACTTCAAAGACTGAAAGGACCAGAAATTTCTAAAGACAGCTTATAATGACTGATTTTCTCTTTCTTTCCAGATGAACATAAAGCCAATGTTCTTATAGTAGGTACGGTATTCAGAATATATTTTGGAGCTCCAAATTCCGTAATAAATCCACATTTAGATTGTATTCTCAAAGCGTTTGAGGCAAATCCTTGTCGTGTTCCGTTTGTTGATTTAGTCTATTTAAAACAAACTCGTGAGAGCCAAGCTGTGGAGATTAGATCAGGATTACTGGAGACGATTAGTTTGTATGGCGCTAACACCTTGGTTAGGTTAGGAATCATTCCGTCGATGATTTTTTTGTTTGTCAGAAAAGGTAGATTGACTTTTGCCAGAAAAGCTGTGGGGTACAGCTTTTCTTGAGGTTTTTGATTTCGAATTATTGATATTTTTACTAATTTTAAATACTGATGTCCTTTTTCGCCTCATTCCCATAAATACATACTTAAAACCGAATCAAGATGTCAGTGGGTTGAGTGTGCATCCCAAACCGTATAAAAGTTAAATACCAAGTTTCGCGACGAAGCCGTGAAATCGAAACACCCTTTTTTCATCCGTAGTGAAAGGCGGCATTTCTGTAATCACCAAACAAATAAAACCTCTAATATACATTTTGATGTTTTTATAAACATAAAACATAATTTATTACGCGAACGCGACCAGGTATTGTCGGCAACCCTTAACAAACGCGCCATGATTAACGATTTCCAAAACAAAATTTGAATTTGCCGATTGTGTACATCAGTTTCATCCCTGTACGTTTGACATAGGGTTGAATTTGGTCTTTAGGAGTGAACATGTTAGTTTGCATGCGGTATTTGACTTTATTTATCTATTATTATGGGCTTTGTCGCCGCTCCCACAGTTCGGCGGCAGATTTGAGCGGACTAGCGTGGCGAATGTGAGGTCTCAATTTGGTGTTATTGTCTGTGTACAATGAACGTACATATGTGTGTTATGTGCCGATTATTTCCTGTATATTCAGTTGTCTGGTAATGGCTTTATCTATGGCTTCACGGTTGTTTTCTTTTAGGGGATGAAATTTTGTAGAATTTGATAGGGTATCATTGGTAATTTGTCTCGGTGTGGAAATCTAAGCATAGAGAACTAAACAGTCAACAATAATTTCCCTTTTATTTTTGAGTAGGAATTTCAAGAATCTCCCATTTGTAAAGCATGCCCAAAATCGTGAAACAACTGAAATCAGAACTCAAAAACTGGTCGTTCTACCCACTGAGTACTGTACCTTAGAGATATCTAGATTTGTTTCAAGTGCACCAGTAAAATTGCTGAGATGACCAGTTAAATTGATTTTATTCAATCTGAAGACCAGTCAATATCATCCAAAATATCTTCGAACGGTTATCATCACTGGGAACGATCTCCAGCAGTGTCACAGGCAGTATCCCGCCCTCCTTGATATCAATCTGTAACAAAGCAACGTCATCCAAGACCACATATTTATTGAAGTCGGATGCTCCGTAATGGCCGCTCTCCCCGCCATGTTAGTAACGTTACATTACAATAGATATAAATGAGTGACGATTTATTGAGCCGTTTGTTGTTCTACAAATACGTTGTGTTTGGGGGACAACGTTGATAATGTAATTCTTTAATTTTTGGGATAGTTGTACGTTGTGGTTCTCGGTAATTGAGTAACTGTCGCTTTGTAGCAAAGCACCGCATGTTATAACAATTTTATAATATTTTAATACTAATTTAAGAATCCTTTTTATTATCTCCTGAGATGTTGGTTAAGTTCTTCTGCCCCAGCCTACCGTTACTCACCAGTTCTTGATCCTCTTCTGCTAAAGAAGAAAAAAACGTCAAGAAAAGAGGCTTGACCTTTTATGTCCTTAGTTTTATTGCCTAAACAAAACATTATGTCATAACACATTATACGAAGAAATAAAAATCACTTACATTAAGATAGCTTCCTTTTGGAATTCACCTACGAGACACCAAACAACTGTTGTATTCAAAATTACGAGTGTGTTGTTTACGTCATTCAGTCGTGAAAATCTCAAGATAGTCCAAAAAAAGTATCCCATGCTACTAGATACCCGTTACCAGTCTTTAATTACAACATACACTTCTGTTTACCCCATCAAACCGTTGATAGGCCGAATTCCTGCCTAATTCAATTGGAATGACAACGCGGCGGCTGCTGGAGCGGCCGTGGAGCATCACGGTGTATCTTAATATTCTTAATAGATGTGGTTGTCGACATAACGAGCGCGAGCCACCGACTGTTATCGACATAACGAGCGCGAGCCACCGACTGTTTTGGTTTTAAGTTCGATTCAAGTTTGAGGAGACAGCGGGGTCTTAAAGCTCGCTACGTTATGGAGAGCAATGAGGTCTACGCAAAAGATTTCCTTCGATATTCCTCTAGTGGAGTTATGGGTTATTGATTTTTCGCTGTACTTGTGTGAGGTATGCTAAAAGCTTACTAAAATTCTCATTGCAATTTCTCACTAAGACTGAGGTTTAAGAGCCACTATTTTTAATTATCTTGTTGCCTGTACATTTCCGTTGTTCCTTGTTGATTCAAAACCATGTCACTTCTCTCATCTCTTGCATCCTCCTGTCGGTTCGTCTCGTCTTATCTGACCGTTTCTATTTGAAAACAAATGCGTATGATTTGCATGAATCATGTATTAACAGTTCGTTAACGACAATGTCGTAAATATTTTGCTGTTGGGAAGCGCAGGTTATCTGTGTCGTACGTTATGTAGTTTTCCATTTGGTACTACGGGCCGAACTGCTTTAGATGTTAAATTGATCATGCCAGGAAACCGAGCGCTAAGCATGTTGTTAACCCATTCATCTTCTTTCTGTAATACATGTTGAAATAGTACCCATATTTTACAAAACCTGTGAATCCTGTACCTGCGTAGATAAATCCAATCAAAAAGATTGGCTTGAGATTGTAATAGAGGGAAAGAACTGTGCGACACAATAGACTCAAAATAATAAAAATATCTGTATAGTCAAAGATTATAAAATCCAAAACACATCTCGTCCTGTCCAACAGTATCCCGACACATGGACACCAATGGAAAACACCAGTATTTAGCGTATCGTCACAAATACATAATAATTTGAATATTAATTGGAGTGAAGTCGGCAGCGGGTGCCGGGAGCACTATTAGCTGCGCCGTTCACTGTTGGGGAACTGTCTCCACAACTTCACTCTAAAAATTATTAAATAATACAAGCTTTATCTTTAACGTGTGACGTGACTGTTACATGAACGTAACCGTATAAAAGACAGAAAATAAAAATTATTGTTGCGTACTCACCAAGTAGGCATAACAAATAATCATATTAATATATTACTAGTACAATAAGTGCACTCGTGTATAATGTCTAGACTTGAAATGACCTTCAATTTTGTTTCGGTATGTGGCAAGATAAGTTTCAGCGAGATAGGAAACAGAAAACATTCGAAATTACGTGCTTGACTTCCTAAAAAAGCCTCCGGAAATGACGATAGAATACTTAGAACTCATACTCTTTATACTTTATTTTTCTCACCCAAAAGTGAGGCCGGTAGTCACTCTGGGCAGCAAGCTACCACCATGTTGATTGTCTTACTGGATCAATGCCTGGGTCACATACGAGAGAACAAGGCAAAAAAGATTCTTTTATTTTATACTATCCAATTTCCCGTACCGCACAACAATGTACACTATTAATAACACCAATAACGTACGCGATACATTTGGTAGCAGCCCGACCGCTTCATTACGCCACTAATGGTACCAAACGGTACGCGCCGCGCCGGTACTATTGAGCCACAAGTATTTTTATTGGTCCTACCTCTTACGGGTCAGGTGTTTGGGTACAAATCGCCTTATTGACGCTGATAACGTGCTTACTTGTTTGGGGAATTGGATGGAGGACAGTTTCGTTATCTTAGAGATGGGGATATGACTTGTTGTGGACTGCTATACTACTGCTTTTTTGAGTCAATGGGATCAACACAATATTGTAGATGAAAGTTTACCGGATATGAATGAGACGTTTAAGCTATTGTAGAAATGATGTTTCCCGTAGAGTATAAGAACATTTAAAAAGACCTGGAAGATTTAAGAAGAGGGTTGAAATTGTCCTGAGCAGAAACATGACCCGCAAAATGTTTGAGAACTCTCCTCCACTAATAGTCCAATTAGGTGGATTGGGTAACTCTATTTTGTAGCAGGTGTCAATCTAACAGAACTACTGACAGTTTATTCAAGATATTATCTCAACCAAAGAAACATAGTCACTCCCGGCGCTTGACTCGCCGACACACAACGCCGACCATTCCCACCCTTCACGAGAAAAGGCGTGAAAACGAACCAACACTATAATAACACCAACTATTATTTGTAGCATTGTAGCCAAATAATTTCTAGCCCAAAACTGCTAATTACGCAAACAATTGCTGGAAATAGCGCTCTCATCGGAGATAACTGACGCGGTAGCTCAATCACAGGGTTGCGGAGGTGCGCCGGCGCAAGTCACGCTCATTACAGCGTTATTAACACCTGCCTCGACCAATCGGGGCATTGATCGAGGCAGGTGCGTGACGTGTGATGTGTGATGTTTGGCTGGATGGGAAGTAAATAGACGGTTATGTGAGTAAGTGAGAAGTTGAAGGTATTGGTCTTTTTGGTTACGCTTATAAGTTCCACCAAAGACCAATTTAAAAAAAAATCTGTTAAGTTCGCTTTCACTTTTTAGAAATACCTTTCGGTGATGAACGATAAAGTTACATCGTGTTTTACCTCCACATTCGGTCTAGGTATTTTTGCTTACAAAGCTAAAGTAAAGTCTCAATACCTGAACAAATACCATCAAAATAATTGCAGAGCTCTACACCCACACCTCACAAGCCGTCAGTCCGTCACGTCCCCGTCGCCGACACGCTACCGTCAGCACGTCACGGTGCCGCTCGTCACAATAGCCGTGTATTTGCACACACACAATACATTACCGTGTTTCTAACAGTCATGCTGTTATTTTTCTTAATAACTGACGTTATACCTTTCTACAATTTGCTTAGAATTGGATTTAATGCCATATGTACCATATAATGTTTTACTGCGGGTGTGGAAGCAATCATCTACCAGTTATTATTATTGATTTTGTTCACTTTTAATTATAAAATATTTTGAGTAGTCGTCTGTTTGAAGTATAGGTTTTTAAGAAAAGAGCATTGGCATTCATGTAAAATAAAAACTATCATCATAATTATATATTTACCTTCATAATTTGTGTGATGTCGGGTATTGTCGGGAACGTACTACACGGATTAAAAGTAACCTTTGTGTTTGTTCAGGTTATAAACTATCTGTGGGCGAAATTTCACATCTAAAACGCAGATAAACAGACAAACATTTTCGTTACTGTTTTTTTACAAGAGGCGAAAGTAACCTAACCGGGAAATTCCAATGTGTACATAATGTACATGATTTTCTTTCAAAACTCCGCTGTAAACATGCTTCAGGTCACGCGTCCACCCCCTAGTATCGGTGAAGGTCGCTTCGTGACTTCATGTTTTAGCTTCTGTTGCACGATTACAGTGATTAGCGAGTGTCACGTGTAAATGTTTATTCGTGTTATCTGTTAACGGAGACGACGCGCACGATTATTTCGATTCAGGACTTTTAAAAATGCAGATAAGTAAATTTTAGTGACTTTCAAGATGGCTAGTTCTGGGTGGCTTTCTTCACTCATTTTATACGGTATTTAACACGAGGTATTAAAACAAACTGCAATAGTTATTTGTTTGAAACTGCAATCGATTTCTCCTTTGGAAGTTTTAGATCATCAAAATTATAAAACTCTTTATAACATAATATCACGCCTGTATTCCTTGAAGGGTCAGGCAGAGCTGTACTTATAGCTCACCCACATTTCGCTGGTTATAATGAAGTCCTATGTTGCGTCGTTGGTCCCGGCTGTCATATGTGCATCTTTGACAGTCGTTACGGCCAGTTACGGGTCGTCAGGAGCCCGAAAATCTGACAGATAGTCTTACCAAGGGGTATCGTATTGCCCAGTTACTGGGTTGTGGAGGTTAGATAGGCAGTCGCTCCGTGTAAAATACTGGTATTCAGCTGCATCCGGTTAGACTGGAAGCCGACCCCAACATAGTTGGAAAAAGGATAGGCAGATGATGATTTTAAAGTCCTATGTAATAGGGGCGAGTCCATTCACCTCTGTTTACTTGAATTTATTCTTATTTACTCCCTTTTCTTATATTGAATGCGAGCCAAAGAAAGTAATCAAATTGTTTAGAACCTAATTTTGTTTATCATAATCAGGAGCAAGGTCACTGGCGATAGGTTACACTGCCTATTAGCAGTATCACTGTAATAGGATCACTGAACATAAATATTACAGATAAAAAGCCAAATATTTTTAACGCAATCAGGTCGTATATTATTGTATATATCCGGGATCGATATCTGTTAGATAAGACTTAGTATAATCAACATTATTAAAATAATAAGTATTTGTTGTGACATATGTGTGCACTACTCACGTTTTAACGACGCGTTTACAGACAATATAAATATTGCATAGGCTAGTAAATAAATCCTAAACATACACAAACGAATTGTAATTTCGTAAAGCGCATAGCGCGAGTCTAACTTTGTATAAAAGCTTACAGTTTAGGGAGAGCTGGACCACTCGATCGTATAATCTACTTGAATTTAATAGATTTTGGTGATGAGTCGCCCAATGATTGACCATAAACAGTAATCCATTCGTAGAATTTTAGTTATTTTGGTCTCTGGTGGACGATTCGTCTTAGGAAACACACTACTTATTGGTTCTGCTGTCCTGGTTTTATGAGGCTCCAGATGAACCTCAACACTTGACTACCTCATTAGCTTACGAATTGAGAGTTGAGAATTGAGAAAGATCTTATCTAACTGTCGAGAATTCAATGAATTTAATTATTCAACTCCCGGATAATATGAAAGCATTATCAAGTTATAATAATACTCGATAATACGACCATCTTATTATGTGCTTCACATTATTATCGTCTGCTAACTAAACCAGATCCTGCACAATAACAATAAAATTTGAATAAAATGACAGTTACATATCTCCGATCGAAAACAAACTGCCGAAACTTAATATTGGGTCCACACGCTTACAATAGTTCCCCTTATCGGCCTCCATCTACTGTTTGGACCAACAAAGGCCGAAAACTAGCAAATATAGTTATAATAAGCCGATCATATTTCGATGAATGTAGATATGCATCTATTTAGGGTGACCAAATAATTGATAATCCTATTCAGTGTTTCGGAAAGTGACAATGGCTTTTTTTGGGAATTTCTGTTTTGTCGTGTTATCTTCCTTGTTTGTGGTTATGTCCGGTCTGAAGCGGATTGAGGCGGTTTCGAAATCCGAATCTTAAGATTTTTGTCACAAAAATCTATAGTTGATTGTGGCTACGAATAATTGTGTGCGGTAGTCGTTATCTTGTTATTCTAATATGCTTTTGCGTAGATATAAGAAGCAGCGATTGTGTCATTCTGAACAAGAAATAATGTCTAAATGAGATGTTAACATTAAGATTAGCGAACAAAGTAGCCATTACCCTTTGCATACTACTTATGTGGAAACATTTTACTCTAGTAGCGCCCATTAGGAGATTCATTTAAATATTTTAAAGTATGGAATTGGTTTTTTCTACTTATGTGTTGTATCAATAAAAAAATAGATGTGTTTTAATTAATAACCTGTCGATATTTTTGTTGACTATGCTTAAATTTCCATAGATTTATTTTATTGTTACACGTTTTTATTTAAATCGGTGCAATTAAGTATTTATTTTTGTTTTGTTAATTACTTCTAATTATCACAAATCTTTATTGTACTTTTTGACGAGCGTCCTTCTGTAACTGTCGGTTTTCAGCAGTTTATTTTAAGTTTAATCACAGATAATGTAATACATCTAGTGATTAAATTATTATTTATAAGAATTTATGATAAAGAAAAAATCTTGACCATTACAAATTATGTACTTTATTCTTTACAATTTACTTGGGACTGAATTCCTTAGGGTCACTAGTTGAAAGCCGATGCAGCTAATAATACCAAAGGACATTAAAGAATAATTGCAACTTTAATAAAAGCCGATGTACTATCTCACGCCAATATTGCACAAAAAGATACAAATCTCCGTACAATGCATCGCACAGCGGTGCTTAGTTTAGTGAAAACTAATATGTTTTTAGATGTTAATCTTTTGTCGCTACTGTACGGTGTCAAGTTACAGGCCTAATGGTCTGTTTGTAAGTGATGTTCAGTTGTATTATGTCTATGAAGTGAGTTGAATTTGATTTTACATTGAGCGTATTCATTGGAGGAGCTTTTATGGACTTAACTGTGTAGAATTTTAAATTGCTGTAAGTCTTTTATCAATCAATTCTTTGTATGCTAATCTATTTTCGAAAGAGTGGATGTATAACACTGGTAGATTGATAGAACATTAGGTACCTACACATATATTTTAACATCATGCAGCAGAGGTGTACGGTGTACCTATAGTGCTCTTACATTTCGCCAGTTATATTTACATCTCATGTAATATGGGAGCTCGTGGCTAAGTCATAACAGTCGCACGGATCGATCCATCAGGTTAAGCTACGGTTGCCGGGGTTGGTCCGTGGATGGGTGACCATTTTTACATATCGAGACTCCCCGGCCCCCGGAAAGCATGTTAAGCCGTTGGTCCCTTCATTTATTCGTGGATCTTTGACAGTTTTTACAGGTAGTCAGAAGCCCGAAAATCTGACAGCCAAGTCTTACCAAGGGGTATCGCAAAATTCCCAAATTTCCCATCGTTGTGTGAAATATCCAAGGATATTTATTTATTTATTATTATCAAATCGGTCACTTAGAAGTCGTTTACGAATTGAATGATAATCCCTTTGGACTTACTAGTAATGAACTTAGCTCATTTACATAATAAAAAAGCCAGCAGATTTAAATAATATTGATACATGTAAATAAAAATTAAAGACAAAATAATTACAGGGTTATTTTGGGTGACGGTAATGCTTGAAGCCAGAGGCCCAAAAATCTGACAGCCAGTCTTACCAAGGGGTGGGGTTAGTTACTGGGTTGTGGAGGTCAGATAGTCAGTCGCGCCATGTAAAATTACGAGATTCAGCTGCATCCGGATAGACTGAAGCCGACCCCAACATAGTTGACGCACCTATTGCCATCAATCGGGCTGCTACTGAGAAATTTCAGGTAAAAAAAGACCAATAACACTTTGCCTGACCTGGGAATTGAACCCAAGACCTCATGCTCAGCAGTAGCATTTGCGACTACTGGATCAACGAGGCAGTTTCTATAGATACATAATTAAGGAAAGACAAGATTTTTTTGACTATTTTTCATTTTCAGTTTTCAGATATCTTCACATTCCAACCTCAGGACACAGTGCCCACACACAGGGAAAGACAAATATTCGTAGTTTTATTGTTCATCTTTAAATACTACCTATAATGTTTCTTTACTTTACTAGTTGTTTGTTATTTTGCACCTGTGTGTCGCGAATAATAAATTATAGAGTAAATAATAAATACGTTTTGTGTCGAGTTGTGAATAACAACAATATTGTTATTATATTAACGCACATAATTCATTCCATTATAATGGCGTAATGCTGATTTTAGAAAGTATCGACACTATGTTTTATTGATTAATTATAAAGAAATTGCAGCGCTTGTAAATAATAGAATAGTTGCTTTTTGAAACAAAACATTAAGTTCTTTTCATATCTTCTAGGTTTATTCACTGAATTTCATGAAGTACCTACCCTGCCATGAAAACGTTATATATACTATGAAAGTTTTATCAAATGAAGACCTATCCTAGATATTTTTATAAGTGTAGTTTTTCACCTTCCTTAACTGTCAAAGCTATGAAATGCTGCAACAATTTACAGTTACTAAAGTTTGTAGAAGTAAGAACGCTCTTCAGTCGTGACATCCACATAAGAAAGATATAAAAACTCCCTTTAATGCATTAGAATTCTCTACATTTAATGTTGTTTTTATAAAACATCGTGTCGCTATGACATAGGTGCTACGTCGGGTTACGGCCAAGATGCGCGTGCGCCGCTGTGCGGAGATACCGGCTGTATTATGATGTCAGACAAGTTACGGCTTGATGCTTGACCTATGGTGGCCATGGTTTTATAAATTTGATTTTAATGGCAGATAATAAAACGATTGACGAATTTAACGATGAACGTTAGTTTGTCCTAAGTGTAGAGTTAAAGATAGGAATATATTATTAATTTTTGAATAGTTTGGGTAAAAGTATAAAATAATTTTTAACGTAACTTACTGCATAGATGACGAAGGATGGAACACGAATTGTAATAGGAATAAATGTATTCTTATGGTAATCACAAAAAACTTTTCTAAGTTTGTAGAACATAAAAGATAAAACAAATGTATCAAACCAATTTGGGACATATCTCACATTCCCCCTAAACCATTTTTCCCCTACTGACCTACCGCTTCGGCAAATCAAAGTGAACTTATGCCTCACCGCAAACAAACAAACATACGAATTGAGCCCTTACCTCCGTCCTGAACCCCATACAATAAGGGTCACAATCCCGCAGCAGTTTTCATAGAGTCCTGTCAAGTTTTCTAGATCATTTTGACAGTTCCCTCGCGCTACCGACGCGCTGCGCAGGCGCTGCCAATCATGGTTTCTGGAAGACCACGTCATAAATGAGACAGAAGGTTGAAAGAAGCTTACAAATGTTGGTTTACGTCTTCTTTAAAACTCAATGTTATTTTGCAGGGACATGCTCTACATACTCTGTAGTCCACTGACACTGTTGCAGTATTCACAACTTTCTTCACCATTAATGGTACCAGCTAATAAATAAAACTTTTCTTGCTCAGTTATATATCTGGCCAATCCCTACTCTAGCCCACTAGCAACATCTCTATTTGTAGTTGCTTGGATGGATGGTTTATCTCAGTCAGCTCTTTATTTTTTTCGAAGACTTAAAATTAAGAAGGTACTGCAGTATCTAAGAATCTAAATCTAAGAATGCAATCACTTCAGTGAAATCTTCTTCTGTTTACCGTAGACTGGGTCTTCTGGCCATGTTCTTGGTCGTACCGCTGCGCAGGCGCTGCCAATCACAATTTCTGTCGGTATGTGGCTGTTTTGTGAGGTGTTCGGTTACCTTGACACCTCCGTGCGATTGTGAGGAGATTGAGTGTCAAGTTATATTGTAATGGTTAATTTTAATATTATGCCGTGTTACGTTCACGGTGACTGGTTGCTATCCAAGTTAGAGGCTGATGATAAAGGTGTCAGAATAGAACTTATTCCTCAGTTTGTTTGATGTTAGTTATAAGTTATTATTAGTTACAAGATTTAAGGGTAAATTTTTTAAAAATAATATTTCTTAGAAACAACAACAAAGTTTTTTAAAAGGCTATTTTGGCCCTCTCCTTTTTGTGTGACTTGCAAGGAAGCCTCAATTACATGCACTGGAGGAGTGCTCGCTAAGTATTTTAGGGGACGTAGTCACTTAAAAAACACTTTTATCTGTATTCTATGTATTTCTATGAAAAACATGCCTACAAGAACGCGCCAAATATAAAAGTTATATTTTCTAACAAACAAAACGCTGAACAAAAATATTTCAAAGTTACTTCTAAATACGTTTAAGGGGATTTTTTCTTACCAGCCTGCTACGACACAAGCTCGCCTCTCGCATGCAGCCTTTTACAGTACCAAACTACCAAAAATCATAATCAATATTATGTATATAATATGTTCCATTCATGACAATCAATAAAGACAAATGAATCAATTTTATTTTTTCTGAATGAAGTTCTGAAAAGAAGATGAATGAAAACTGTCGGTAATGTCTACTGGTTTATCTGAATCTATCGACGTTGTATTTCAATACATTGACATATTATGATAAACTTTGCAGATACTTATCGTCTTAATTTATAATATGTGTTGTGCAAACTTGCGCAATAGCAAGTGAATGGCTGGCCGGTAAAAGTACCTACTGTAGCATAACTAAAGAGTATGTAGGGAAAAGCATAAACACTATAAATGATTTTCATTCAAAAGAGCATGATATATATGCTCTTTTTGTGTCCTGCATAAGTTCTTTCAACATTTGTGTTTTTAATCTCTTTTATTTTACAATCATTATAGTTTTCTATTTAAAAGATAACAATACTTGACAGTGAAGGTGACACAGTTGGCGATCAATAACTAAGAAAATAGCAGAAAGAATGGTTTCTCCTAATATATGCGCAAACGAAGTCTTTAGTAATAAATTAATGGCAGATTTTATAATAACACAAAATAAAAAATGTCTTGTCACCTAGATTATCTCCCGAACAGACTAAATTGAGACCTAATCTAATCAGGAAGATTGGCGATACCTACTTATATACCTAACATAACTATTGCACTGTGTTGTGTAATATTACGAAATATTTATTGATTGGCCCTGAAATGTTGAGGAAAATATAAGGAAAAATAAGACAACAGTGAGTAAAATGGAACGTTTTTCTTTTGTTCTTACTAGTTCGATAAATTACTTCGATTGTCGAACTAGTGAGATTTTTTTTCTCAATTGTTTGACCGTCACGTGATCAAACATATTTACCGTAATTTAAAAAAAATGCCAATTTTTCCGCATGTTAATTAAATTTGACCATTAATTTCGGCGTGTAAATCTAAATGTTTAATACTTTTTTTTATGCTTGTTTCCTATTAGTAAATGTATAGTAAATAAACAAAACAATAAGATTACAATAATAATCGCCATATCACCCGGCAGTCGTCCACTGTACATTTCTTACCTATAGCACCTAGGTATGTGTGTGTGGCCTTTAAGGCGATTTACACACGGCACCGCGCTCCGCGGTAGGCGGTGAAGCAGATCTCATGTCGCATTGGTCTCTAAGAAATCCGTTGATGCCTAACACACGTACACCGCCCGACCGCGCGGTCGAGCGGTGCTCGTGTCTACCGCAAACTGCTCCTACCGCGCGGTCGAGCGGTGCCGTGTGTTAATCGCCATAAACATTGTTTTTTGGCTAAAGTAAATCCGATTTAAAAAATAAAAATATTAAGAATCGGGGTAACGAGGGAATAGGTATCAACATCACACAATTCATAAAAAGATAACAAAAAGGATTTTTCTCTAGGTAGCTGTAATTAATTTATTTTTGGCATGATATGATAACCAGACAGGTATTTATTATAATTTAAGAAATAAAACGTACCTAAACTCAGTTATTCTTATTATGTAACAAAACAACGTCCACATACCGCCACATAAATAAATCGACCATTTTCCCTTCTAAATTGCGTTTAAACACATATTACGCTACGAAACGTAAAATTGACGATTGGAACAAAATGTCGGCACAAGACGGCAGCCATTATGGTCATTATGACCTGAATATTACATGAGTGTAGCCTGAAACACTTTCAACTAACATTACATAGTATACATCATAATATTTCCCTCCGTTTTGTATTAACTATAGTTTTAGATATGTATTATGGTTAAGGGGCAGACGGAAATGTTATGGAAGTATGCAATAGTATGACATAGTTAATAATTACGGTTGTGGAATTGCAATCACATACCATCACGACTTGTTTCCGGGAAGGGTTGAGAAGAGCTGTAGGTACCTACAGTACCCTCACATTTCGCCAGATGAGTTTAAGTAAGTAATAGGGGGCGAGCCATCAACCGGGAGTAAATCTAGACCCCGAGCTGCTACTGAGCTCACGTACTACTAACACCCAGCCCCTGCTTGGAATTGAACTCGGAACCTCATGGTTCGCGTAGCGCTTGCAATCACTAGGCCAATAAGGCCGTCAATAAGTAGTTCTTATCTGCATTTACCTTCTGGATGAATGTGAATTCCTATTGTTTTTGGTATAAATTTATAGTTTTAGAAACAGTCCCAGAAAGTTATAGGGTAACCAGAAGTTACAATTTTCATGGAACTTTTCATCTTTTTTTTTTAAAGCTGGGAAATCATCCAATGACTTCTCCCGCTCTGTGTGGAGCGGAAGGGAGTGTCAGACTCTTACTGACTAAAACCCACCCATGTTCCTTCCTCAGCCCTTTATGTTGTGGGGTAGCGGTAACCCTTTCGGACAATCCCGCTTACCCGGCAGGAACTTTCCATCTTGAAGTGGTCATATTTAAAGAACTAGGTATTCCTACAAACACAAAGTCGTACATCTTGTCCTTAAGCCTCCATCTATATTTCACCTTCCGGTACGTAACGGAGGGTGGAGTCATTTAATATGTACAACCACTCGGTGCAGCGATCATGCGGAATCGTGCGCTTACGTCGCTCGTCGCGGGCGGCCGCAGCTGGCATTACACACGATATAATTGAACGTTCCGGGAAATTATTGAACTACTTTAATATTTTCGTTTCCATTTTTATTTGTCATTGTTTCTTGACTAAACAGTTTTATTTGTGCAATTTATTTATTTGAAAATATAGTTAGTTATATGAGTAGCTATTAATCATGTACTTAACATTGTATGGCAGGATATCAAAAAGTTTATGTAGAATTTTGAACTAGTAAAGTAAATATGAGTAAGTTAGAATATAGTCGTAATATCGTCTCAGCGACAAAAAAAAACAAAAACTAATCAAAAACCTATGTATAAACATTGACATGGTAATTAGCCTTCTTCTTCTTATCACTTGCTTAAAATCGGTGAAGGAAAACATCGTGAGGAAACCAGCATGTCTCAGAGATATTTTTCAACAGCATGTGAAGCTAAGTCAGAGGCCAAAACTCTGACACCAGGTTAGTCACTAATCACATGAAAAGAAGAAGATTAGCCTTCTGATTTTTATTAAAAAGCAAAGTCAGACAATCGAAGATATAATTCGAGTTATTTTTATGATCTAATCCGAATTTAAAAAAATCGTGTTTTTGGAAATCGCGAGACCGTCTCCTAAGCCAGCTGATCTCCTGCAAGAGATAAAGTATAGTGTCCTTCGATTCGCTGGCACGACTGTATTAAAAGTAAAGTATGGAGAATTTGGGACTACACCAAAAGGACACGGTTTCACAGTGATGCTCACAGTTAGGATGGTTGACTGTCTGTGCTGCCTGCTGAGTACCAACACTTTAAAGAAGACCTTCGTGATACCACTGAAAACAAATCTTTTCCCAGACCATCTTGGATAGTATTCATTTCAAATGTCAGGGATAATGTATATCATCTACACTTAATCAATACCTAAAACCTAAAATACACCCAACGACAGAAATGTCCGTCCGAACCGCTAGTTAAAAGCTAATGACATCTAATTGGACCCCACGGGCGCTCATAACTAAGTAAGGTAATGAAGTAAACTATGATCGCGACAAAACACCGACTTTTTCCAGCCGCTCCGTCCGCACAGGTGGCCTGGCTCTCACGGACACCTTCCGTGTGGTGCTAGTGAGGGAATTGAGCTGTTTTGTGTACATCGATGGCACCACTAGCAGTCTTGCTTCACCCACGGATTATCCAAGGGGTACATAGATGCTATGCATGTATTCTCTGTTTGTGCATGTTTTTCGAAAGCTAGAAGTCATAAAGTTGACAGACCAGTAGCCACTTTGACAGATGACGTGACAAAAGTGAATGAAAACAGCTTGTCTTATCATAAACTCATTCAGGAAAAAAACGATTCTCTTTTCAGCTGCTTTGTGACGGATTTCAACATTTCACATCAACCGTTGATCGTCTTATCAATCATTAATATCTATCCCGGGAGATAAAAGTGAATTATTTATTTATATTTTCGGATGTTCTCTCGATGCAGGAACTAGAGTCTGCTAGCACGGTCTATTATGTTACAGCTCTACTTCGGAAAAAATAAATGAATCTTGGCTTTGACATTCGGCAAGTTAAGCTGAAACCAGCAATGAACTCAAAACAACAGCGCCTCGCCCCCGCGCCCCCACACAATACGCTTGTTTCCACAATAAAATGATCCAATACAATATGCAAGCGATTAAACGGCGTCCCGTTTACGTTCGGTAATTTTGTGGCTGACTGTACAAAACTGTTATTTAGTCTTGTTGGGGACAGAGCTTATTAATTATTTAGGAACGTTCTAATTTGTGGTTATGTGTCTAAAGGTTTTTTTCTGGGTAGTTGATATTTTCTCTATATTTATTGTTATTATTTTACGATTATAATTACGATCAAAACTTATAAGAAGCTACGTGCACTTCTATGTATCTATATTAGCTCGGATTTTAGTAGACTCATCTCATAATTCGATAATGTTGATTATTTTTTATCATAAGTACATTATTACCTTTTTGTTTTGTTTTGTCTGGCGATAAGGGGCTATGTTGTAATAAATAAAATCGTGTCATGTAGAGTTTTTGCCAGTGGTATTACCAGAGGGTATTTTTTCATTACGGTAACAAAATCACTTACCATTTTTCTCACACAATTTCTTGTACAAATCGCGTCACATTAAGAAATCACCCATTTTTCTCTACATTACACTAATAAATCCCCGGGAGCCACTTGCTAGTGTATCCACCCATGTCAAGTGGTTATCGGAGATTTCCTTGCAAGTTCCCACCGCCCCCCGCGACGCGTGGTCACCCTATTGAGCGTGTAAGTAAGTGTAAGCAATCTTCATAAAGATGTTTGATGGGAAAAATGGCACCAGTTATGTCAATTATAACTTGAGAATTATTTCTTGGCTTGGAAGGTGGAAATGAGTTCGTGCAGGTTACGTTTTTATGTTTTATACCTATTGAAATTTGAAAAGAAAAGCTTGGGTACATAAACTAGACCGTTCAGCAACGACAGATCAAGTACTGGAAAACCTCACCAGGCATTAGGAGTGATACCTGAAATGACTTCCGAAAACCAGCTAAGCAGACTGGAATTGTAAATAACTTACTAAAGACAACTCTCAAACGTAAGTAATCGTGTTACACACCCAGTCAGACGTAACGTACAGAAGACACAACCAGCGACAGACGCAGACAGTTTAATAAACAGCAACAACTATTCCAAGTTCCACATCAAAATATTCCTAAACACAGAATCAAAGCGTGACTTCCCCTCCGTCAATTACGTATTTATAATTAATTAGGAGTGGCCACTTATTATCGAATGTTTAATGAACGTGGCTGCAAGCCGCGTGGAGGGTGGCTGTGGGAAGTAACACCCGGGCTGAGGGGGCGAGCGCGGTGCCTTGAGCGGGGCGGTGGGGTCAAGGTGCTGGCGGGGAGGTAGGTGGACTAGACGTTGGCGAGGCAATAAAAAGGTTAGGTGTGGGTAGTAATGTATCCAGGATTTAGTAATAGCATAACATCTTCTTCTTCTTATCATGTGGTTAATGACTTACCTGATGTCAGAGTTTTTATGCTGCCCATGGCCCTCTGACTTAGCTTCACATGCTGTTGAGAAATACATAACTCTCAAGCATGCCGGTTACCTCACGATGGTTTCCTTCACTGATTTTTTTTAAGCAAGTTAAAAATTTTACAAAACGCATATGAATCCGTAAAATCAGCCTTGGGTTCGAACTCGAGACCTATGACTTGGCAGTCCGACGGTCACACCACTAATCTAATCTTCCCACTGCTGGGCCATAAGCCTTATCTTTGTGAGAGGGAGGTGGCCGTTATGCCACACGGTCCCAGTGCAGTTAGTGGATGTCACATGCATTCGAATTTTTGGTTCTAGGACGTACCGGTTTCCTCAAGATATTTTCCTTCACCGTTTTAAGAGCAGTGGTGATGAAATTAAATACACAAAGTAAAGTGTCTGGCTGGGTCCAAACTCACGACCTGACGACGACTCGTAAGTCGAGGCCTATACCAACCACCACAGCTTCTGTTTGGGTTGTTGGGCAACTACCTGATGATGACCTTCGTCAATCAGACACTGCTAACGACAATAATTATTTAGGCGATAACACATACTAGCCCCGCTGAATGAGCCTTCTAAAAATGTGAAAAAAAATGTTTGGTAAGAGTAGATGTCAAATTGTAGTTTAATAAAGGAGCATGAATTAGTTTTGCCTAGAAAATCAATATAAAAATTGATTCTTCCTTGCTAAGCTGATTCGGAGAACATCAAAACTCCCCAGTAGTCAAACTTATGACGATTCCAGTCAAAAAGACGGACGTATCTTATTACAATATTTTAATCTGAAGTGACCATCACGTGACTTACGCGTCCGACTGTCCATTTTGTGACGCCTATCTCGAAAACCAATGTAAAAATATATCAATACAGTTAACACTTGATACGAATCACTCTTATTTGTAACACGATAAGGTTTGTTTCTGGTTAGCAAGTGTTAAAGAGAGATTCGTTGAGTGAAATCATAAGATAGTATGGTAATTTCTAATACAGATGTGTCAAGCGATATATCTTTTTTTGTGATATTTGTAATAGTTTTACAAAACATGCTTGATGTTTGATTACAGCAAATCGTGACTGAGGTATTATACCGACCGAAGATGCACATTGATATACATACATATTGACCACCCGAATGGCACAGTAGGTACTTGTAACATACCAGATATCTCAGTGTAGATACAAGTGATTTCAAAGACTTTTAATGCGACCAAAATTCAATGAATCATAGTGTAGACTAGAGTAAAACTTCAAACAGATAGTATTATAAATCATAATCATAATCGGTTTATTTACTTACTAATTCTATATGATGAAACTAGAACTATTCCTCAAGATGACAATTATAACGAAGGAACATGCATGGGTTTTAGTCAGTAAGAGTCTGACACTCCCTTCCGCACCACGAAGAGCGGGAGAAGTCATTGGATGATTTCCCAGCCTTAAAAAAAAAAGATGATAATTATCATCTTAATAAAAATGAGCTTAATTTACAAATGTATGTCGAACGCCGTGCTACATTCAGATTGGAAACTTTGCATGCTTTTCTGAAACAGTAAGACTTAATAAAGTTGTGTAAGATCTTAAATTGCACGCTAGTTCAGCTCTCTTGCTTCAAAGGTAACAAACAAACTGAAGAACGTAATCTCGCATTTATAATATTTGTTAGGATGTTGTTGGTTGACATGGTGTGGCGATTTCGTTTTGGCTGATAATCAGTTCGAAACCTATAATGCGAACCTTGTCATATAACTACATACGTGTGTTTGTTGTAGATAGTTGTCTTGTGAATATATATTATTATTTATTATCTCTTTACCGCCCTTGGTTGACTGGTAGAGAATGCCTAAGGCATTAAGTCCGCCTTTGTACCTTTATTGTGTGCGAAAAGTTTAAATAAATAAATATTATAAATAAATCAAACAATTCTAAAGTGAAAAGTTCTATAGGACATTTCAAAACGTCTGAGATAAGAAGCACTGTTCTTTTTTAAATAAAACCCTAAACACATTGCAGAAGTGAGTCTCCCAACAGCTATAATTATTACAGCTCAACATAAAGACACTACATAACTTCAGCAAAGCACATTTATTATTGTTTTTATACTTAATATTATTCTAAATTAACAGCACAGCGCGCGGCAGCGGTATCGAGACACATAACTTGATTCAAACACCTTTTCTACTACAAAATGTGGTCACATCACTGACTAACCAACCAAAAACTGTCTCTAGCTTTCAAAAAATAAGGTTTCAATTCCAAGAAAGGTCCGTAAACGATTCGAAGCATATAAACCTGTAAGTTCACGGATCATAACGAGTCCTTTTGACAATTTTAATTTCTCCTCTCACTGTGTAAAAAATTAAATGTCACACTTTTGTAAAAACATTATCAAGGTGCTTAAGGTTGACTGTAAACGGAGCGACAAAAGGGTAATGTTATTTGTTAGCTAATTAAAGTTTAACACCACATATAATAAGTAACATACTTAGTAAAGTGATTGTTCCGATAAAGGAAAATAGCACCAATTTTTCGTCTATATATGGTTGCTTTGAAGTTAAGTTCAGTAACGATGCGGCCTCCGATCAAACATGTTTACCTAGTAGGTCCACCTTGCCTATTCCTTCACAATAATTTGAAAATCTCTTAAAACTTAATACTTGAAAGACAAAACCTATAAACTCTAAGTGGCATGGTGTACAAACGCCCTTATCAAGTAATACTATTTGCTTTCACAAAATGATCGTAATGTTTCTGTGCAGAACTTCACACCTCTTTACGATATTTTCTTGTAAAAAGTTAATAAGGAAAAACACTTTATAAACACTTGCAGAAGATCCACTTTTTTTTGTGCAATCTACTCCTAGTCCATTATCAGTATTCCCCAACTCCCAGGATGCATGAAATTATAGGAAAAGTACTGTTAGTTTTCCTATAATTTTCTTGCTATGTTAAGATCGGTTTCCACTGCTAAATACCTTATATTCGGGCCCTACCTCCTGAATGTCGTAATGCTTAGGTACAGTGAAGTGCAGTGCCAAACACCTGCTTCTGCGAAGTAGTTATTCTACCGACGGAGGTGGTAGGATGGTTGAGGGACAGAGCCTCACGTCCTGGCCGCCGCGGGAGACGCTTCGGGCGTCAGGAGCGCGTGACGACTGCCGGCCACCGTAGGCGCAGGCCTGCGGGCGGTGAGTAATGGGTAGCTCACCGTCCGATCAGGACCAGGCTCGTGCTGGACAGCGCGTCCGTGTATCACGCGCGCCTCAGAGATGTTAGCATTATGGAAGGAACCCGTTAGGGCTGCTGGGTCAGCGGGATTGTCCGAAACGGTTACTGCTGCCCCGCAAGGAACGTAGATGGGTTTTAGGCAGTAAGAGTCTGACACTATCTTCCGCTCCACCTAGAGCGGATGTCAATCATTTGATGATTTCCCTCAAAATAAGGAAAAAAAGGAGCTAACCACCATTTCATATAGCTTTATTGTTTTAGTAGGTATTGCTTTGGAAAGAGATGGAGCTATACCTCCTGCATAGCTGCATCTCTTTCTGACACTGAAGTAATATTAAAACAATACTGCTATAAAAGGTGTTGCGAGGTGATAGCGGGTTAAGGGCTGTTTGTGAGCATGTAGATTGATCTTAGTTCACCCTCTATACGATCATTAGTACTGCATCCAATGGCCCTTCTTTAGCTTCGTGTTTAGTGTCCACACGCTATATATCGCGGATGGCTGTCGAGGCTGCGCGTGCGCTGCGACACATTCATGCATAAAATTATTTTGTCCAGAAATCATTAACTCAGACCACTGGGCGCGATACATTGAACATTATCTAATAACGCTTTTTATCACTTCATTATTATTTTTAAATTAATATAAAATAAAATTGGGGTGTTAGTATGATGGTTGCAGTAATTTGTGCGTCATACATGGAAGTTTATATTCAGAAGACATGTGACAGATGGGAAGGAAAGCGTTAATGTATACCACACATAATAAGAACGACAGTTTATTTTGAATAACATTACTACTAGACGTTCCTACTTCTATGATTTACCAACTTTGATTTTCGACCACCAAAACTATTTACCACTCTTATTGCATAACCCATAAGGTTAATAACGTATTTATGGGGGTGTAACATAAGTTGGTAGTTATGTCAGTTCGCGATCACACCGGGGAGTCTTGCGCAGCTCGTTAGGAATATGATTACGACCACGCAGTTAGGGACCAGGCATCGGTAGCAATTAACATGTTACGGGCGTTTGTTTATTATATATTCATATTGTATGGAAAGAGATTGTAAAACATTTGGAACAGGAGGATATTGTATTATTTTTATAAAAAGGCTATAAACTCGATGGCTCAATTGATGGAACAAAGATACTTTAATCTACCTACTCAGAGGATTGGCATTGCGTTGACGGTGGATCGGATACCCATTTCTTTAGTGTTAAAATTTTCAAATATCATGCAATTTCCACTGGATCTTAGGAACACTGATTTGCGGCAGAAATAGGTGTAGTGTGGGAATACTTTTTCTGAATATCTGTTCTACAATGACAACTAGTAACATTACGATGTCCCTAGAGTATAAACGGTTCAAAGGGATTGCCCGAAAGGGTTACCGCTACCCCTGAACATAAAGGGGTAAGGAAGGAACATGGATGGGTTTTAGTCAGTATGAGTCTATCACTTCCTTCCGCTTCACCCAGAGCGGGAGGGGTCATTTGATGATTTCCCAGCCTCAAAAAAAAAGGGTATAACCGGTCATATACATAAACACATGCCGCCAACTCACTTTTTCGATCGTGCAACGTAAGTAGAAAAGGCGTAAAACTCATAGAATGTAATTTACTATTTAGACAAAATCATAATTTATGCTTATAGTAAATTAACCAGTACGTAAAACATAGCGTAAGAACACCTGGAGATATGACATTAGAAAGCGGATTCCAGTAGCTGGGGCAGCTAGGACACATGCCTCAGGCGCTGCATATCATATGAGCTTGATGATGGATAGTAAACACTGTCACCAGGCGGAAGAGAGATGCTTAGAATGAGGTCCTTCAAAGATATCGTTCAATAATTAATTTATTTGTGTTTTTAGGGAACTGCTTAATATACTATGTTAACTGACTGAGATCGGATAATAAATGTCAAGTAACAAATACAGCAGCAGAAAACAATCATCTGTATTTTTTATCACGATTGTCATTTACCAATATCTGCTAGTAGCTACTTAAAAAGCTTTCTTTAGAGCCGGCTACTAAGTTGTTCTCTCTTCAAAGCTATCGCCAATTTGAATGTAGTCTCTGACAAAATATAAACGGTTTAGGTATCCGTCGCTTCCCTCCAGACCAGACAAAGAGCTTCTCCGAATGTAATGTGTTGTCTCACCAATTAGCATCGGAATAAGGAAGTGAACAACACGCGCACATCTTGTAGCAAGCACTCAGTTGATCCGTGTGATGCCATGATCTAATTACTTCAATCCTCACTGAGTTACTACTGGCTTGAATGTCGACACGATGTCGAAGATAACTCTCTCATTGTACGTTTATTCGTGGAGTGGAACTGTGTTGTGAGTTTTTTTAATTGAAATTATTAGTTAGGTTTAAAATGTTTGGAAATGAACGGTACAAGAAACATTGTATCGACATTTCTGAACAGCTTGTAAAGTTAACTTAGCCCCATGGGACACCAGGTTAGTCACTAACAATGCGAAAAAGAAAGAAGAATGTTTAGAACACCATGCATGGTCAGTCTTGAAGTTAGACAGAGTTTAGGGAAGAAGCTGAAAGGTGGAAAGTAAACGATTGTACAGGGCGGAATATCCACTTCGGGAGCCGAGATGTCCAGTGAAATACATTGGTCCTTTGCTCAGCAGGAAAACCTAGTGGCCAGCAATACAAAATTGGCAACTAATACTTGTCAGAAGTCTTCCTTGTAGTGTTATGATCATAAGTAATTATGACATTTCTAGAGCCGTCTAGTTCAGTTCTGGGTCCCTGGTACCGGCTGTTGACAACGTATATGACAACGTGTGTAGTCCAACAGCGCCCACGCCTGACCCCTCACATCTCGCGACTAATTTAATTCCAGCGCATACATACGCATACTTCATGATCATAACCCTAGGGAAGGGCCTCCGACATACTGGTGCGGGGTGTAATGATATCGACATACTGGTGCGGGGTATAATGATATCGACATACTGGTGCGGGGTATAATGATATCGACATACTGGTGCGGGGTATAATGATATCGACATACTGGTGCGGGGTATAATGATATCGACATACTGGTGCGGGGTATAATGATATCGACATACTGGTGCGGGGTATAATGATATCGACATACTGGTGCGGGGTATAATGATATCGACATACTGGTGCGGGGTATAATGATATCGACATACTGGTGCGGGGTATAATGATATCGACATACTGGTGCGGGGTATAATGATATCGACATACTGGTGCGGGGTATAATGATATCGACATACTGGTGCGGGGTATAATGATATCGACATACTGGTGCGGGGTATAATGATATCGACATACTGGTGCGGGGTATAATGATATCGACATACTGGTGCGGGGTATAATGATATCGACATACTGGTGCGGGGTATAATGATATCGACATACTGGTGCGGGGTATAATGATATCGACATACTGGTGCGGGGTATAATGATATCGACATACTGGTGCGGGGTATAATGATATCGACATACTGGTGCGGGGTATAATGATATCGACATACTGGTGCGGGGTATAATGATATCGACATACTGGTGCGGGGTATAATGATATCGACATACTGGTGCGGGGTATAATGATATCGACATACTGGTGCGGGGTATAATGATATCGACATACTGGTGCGGGGTATAATGATATCGACATACTGGTGCGGGGTATAATGATATCGACATACTGGTGCGGGGTATAATGATATCGACATACTGGTGCGGGGTATAATGATATCGACATACTGGTGCGGGGTATAATGATATCGACATACTGGTGCGGGGTATAATGATATCGACATACTGGTGCGGGGTATAATGATATCGACATACTGGTGCGGGGTATAATGATATCGACATACTGGTGCGGGGTATAATGATATCGACATACTGGTGCGGGGTATAATGATATCGACATACTGGTGCGGGGTATAATGATATCGACATACTGGTGCGGGGTATAATGATATCGACATACTGGTGCGGGGTATAATGATATCGACATACTGGTGCGGGGTATAATGATATCGACATACTGGTGCGGGGTATAATGATATCGACATACTGGTGCGGGGTATAATGATATCGACATACTGGTGCGGGGTATAATGATATCGACATACTGGTGCGGGGTATAATGATATCGACATACTGGTGCGGGGTATAATGATATCGACATACTGGTGCGGGGTATAATGATATCGACATACTGGTGCGGGGTATAATGATATCGACATACTGGTGCGGGGTATAATGATATCGACATACTGGTGCGGGGTATAATGATATCGACATACTGGTGCGGGGTATAATGATATCGACATACTGGTGCGGGGTATAATGATATCGACATACTGGTGCGGGGTATAATGATATCGACATACTGGTGCGGGGTATAATGATATCGACATACTGGTGCGGGGTATAATGATATCGACATACTGGTGCGGGGTATAATGATATCGACATACTGGTGCGGGGTATAATGATATCGACATACTGGTGCGGGGTATAATGATATCGACATACTGGTGCGGGGTATAATGATATCGACATACTGGTGCGGGGTATAATGATATCGACATACTGGTGCGGGGTATAATGATATCGACATACTGGTGCGGGGTATAATGATATCGACATACTGGTGCGGGGTATAATGATATCGACATACTGGTGCGGGGTATAATGATATCGACATACTGGTGCGGGGTATAATGATATCGACATACTGGTGCGGGGTATAATGATATCGACATACTGGTGCGGGGTATAATGATATCGACATACTGGTGCGGGGTATAATGATATCGACATACTGGTGCGGGGTATAATGATATCGACATACTGGTGCGGGGTATAATGATATCGACATACTGGTGCGGGGTATAATGATATCGACATACTGGTGCGGGGTATAATGATATCGACATACTGGTGCGGGGTATAATGATATCGACATACTGGTGCGGGGTATAATGATATCGACATACTGGTGCGGGGTATAATGATATCGACATACTGGTGCGGGGTATAATGATATCGACATACTGGTGCGGGGTATAATGATATCGACATACTGGTGCGGGGTATAATGATATCGACATACTGGTGCGGGGTATAATGATATCGACATACTGGTGCGGGGTATAATGATATCGACATACTGGTGCGGGGTATAATGATATCGACATACTGGTGCGGGGTATAATGATATCGACATACTGGTGCGGGGTATAATGATATCGACATACTGGTGCGGGGTATAATGATATCGACATACTGGTGCGGGGTATAATGATATCGACATACTGGTGCGGGGTATAATGATATCGACATACTGGTGCGGGGTATAATGATATCGACATACTGGTGCGGGGTATAATGATATCGACATACTGGTGCGGGGTATAATGATATCGACATACTGGTGCGGGGTATAATGATATCGACATACTGGTGCGGGGTATAATGATATCGACATACTGGTGCGGGGTATAATGATATCGGACACTAAAGAATAGCAGACAAGCATAAACTCTGCGACAGCGAAACGAAGCGTATAGCAGTTTAGCTCAATCGATATATAGAACTGATAAGCAAATCTTAATCTGGCGGTGAGCTGGTGTCTGAGCAGACTACAGATTATTTAAAAAAAAGTAAGTAAGGATTTCAGTACAATCGGCGCAGAACAGCGAGGATCCTTCTTAGCGTAGTGTTATTTTTAATGAAGCTCATTTAAATCCGTATCCTCCTAAAATTAAAAGTAAAAAAGGGTAAAACAACTAAATTAAATTGAGATGTCACACTTTTTGTGACACTTGCTTGACTAACCAGATACCGGCGCGGGCGCATCCCTACGCTCGGCCGGACTTGGGAGTGTCCGCATCAATTAGTTAACCTTACTTAAGGTGCGGGTCACAAACAACGCCGATCGCCGGCAATTGGAGGTGGACGCCTAATGTCGTGATCTCACTTGTGACTCATTAGTGGACGACATGTTTGAGGTCTAACTCATTACAGTCGGCAGGTTCAGGGCTGGCTGTGGTAAGCATGATGTTGTACTGTGCGGAGTTCCTCTTCACTCATATCAGCATGAAGTAAGTAGGTACTAGGTAGGCGATCTACATGAAACCAGCTCATGTCTTAGTAAAATAAAATGCCACTCAGCAAGTGGTAGGTACTCTATAAGTCAGAAACTTTGGTTAATTTCTGATAAATTGACCAGTAATACAGATATAGGTGATGGTTATTAAATGGTATTTATTTTGGTATTTCTAACATAAACTACTTATTAAGTAGATATCTAATGTTCTTACATAATAAAATAACATTCTAGACACGCCCTGTATTTACTCAGCTTTAGGCAATACATAACAACGTAAAATAGTGTCAGAGATAATACGAAACACATCTATAATGCTTAGAATTATTTGTTGAAATCCTTCCTGAAGTAATGGCCCGTAGAGAAAGTTTAGGAGAAATGAAAATCTTGCCTCATCACCGACAACAACGACTGCAGTCAGAACTTTTTTCCCAGTTATGATCCTGATCCTTGGTGGGAAGAACCCTGATAAATTGATAAACATAGTCCTACATTCAAAAAAAGTAATATTAATTGAATACTAATTTAATCTTACTTTATGTACGAAACAAGCAAACAAAAGCCCAAACCTGTGGGATCTCCGAATCTGAGTCAGCGACGCGTCGCTAATACAACTATTACACCGGCCACTTAGTCGGCGCGACATTGGTACCAACCACAACGTAATTAGCAGAAGGTTCACTCACACACTCAGCCCAAAGGAAACAACGTTCATGTTAACACACCAACGCTATTAAATAATGCAACGACACACAAGCATACAAGAATACTAAGCAAAAATGGCCATTGATACTCTTTTAATTAGTACTAAGGTTTGGATAGTAGGTATGTTAATGTTGCGCATTAGAATTGTATGAGCCTTTGATCAGCGGGATTGTCCAAAAGGGTTACCGCTGCCCCGGAATACAAAGGGCTAAATAAGGAACATGGGTGGATTTTAGTCAGTAAGAGTCTGACACTCCCTTCCGCTCCACCCAGGCGAGAGGTTTCAGATAGGTAACATAACATTAGATTTGTTTTTAATCCCCGAAGGTTTAGGCAGAAGTCAGTATACCTCTAGTCTACCCACATTTCAAACTCACTTCTCAATATAGGAGTGGTACTTCTGCCTCCTGCCCCCGTGTGCAGCGGACCCTATGACGTCACATGACATGGCCGAACATCGCGGCCGGTTTGATCTCTGATGTAGGACCCGATAGCGGACCTGACTTCCTTTGACAACGACGCGAGAGCCGAAAGGATTGGGATATTTATTGTGTATGTATTAGTGAGATGCCCGGATACGCTCTATCTATCAGATAAATTAAAAATTAGAAAATAATTTAAATTAAATGTTTGGTTTTACTTATGCTGTCATTTCGAGGTGTCGCTACTAACTGTTTTTTTTAATAATTTTTAAAACACAAGTCTTGTTTACCAATTCCCTCAGCCTGCTGACTCAGGATCCAGATAACGAACCAATGATTACAAAATAATAATATTTCTGTCTATGTAAAATGCTTAAATTTTATAATGGTGATGACTTGCTATCCCTACGTTATGACGTCAAATACGATTAGTATATATATCAACAATGACCATTCGGTGATAACACAAGGCTATTGTGACATACATGAAACAAACACTGAAAAATTTGTAATTTATTACGAAGACGATAGAGCGTTACAAGTCGCGGACAAAACTCACTATACGCGTTGATCAGATACCAGAAAACCTAATAAACGACAATATAATCCTTTGACAATGGTAGCGATGACCATGATCTGATCGAGGGATCTGTTGATCAGTCGTTCAGCTGATCAATCGATCAGTGATCAATACGTACGGCACCGACACAAATCCGACACTATTGTGTAGGGTAGTACCGAATAGTTACCGTACGTAGACGTGGAAACTGGATGCGGCAATTTCACGTGGCGTTTTAAATCGGCCACTTGGAATTCGTTTACGAATCGAATGATAATCCCCTTGGACTTACTTGTAATGAACTTAGCTCATTTACGTAATAATAAAAGCCAGCAGACTTAAAATAATAATAATACATGGAAATCAAAATAAAAGGGAAAATAATCATAGGGTTATTTTGGGTGACGGTAGTGCTTGAAGCCAGATGCCCAAAAATCTGACAGCCAGTCTCACCAAGGGGTATCGTATTGCCCATTGCAGTTACTGGGTTGTGGAGGTCAGATAGGCAGTCGCTCCATGTAAAATATGATAACATGACTGGAAGCCGACCCCAATAGAGTTGGGAAATGGCTAGGTAGATGATAATGATGATGGTAGTGCGTGAAGCCAGAATCCCGACTCCCACACACCGGGGATGCGCAACAGTACTGGTGGACGTATTGATAAGATAACATCGTACCAATCTGCCAAGCAGCCCATATGTCTCTAAGAAGATGGGCGCATGGGCCAATCTGTATCCGGGCAAACCGCTATCCAGGCGTTCACGGCATCAGTCAAGCACGGCACCTCAGGTTCTACCAGAGAGGAGACAAAAATGGTCCCGGTCGACTTTTCAGTGCTGTTGTCAGAGGACAGGAACCTAAGCTAATACAGGTAATTTTTGTGACGGCGATGCTGTCAAAATGATGGGTGGTGTGGCTTGAAGCCACAGTCGATCGTCCAAAACCACACTTAAAATAGTAGGTAATTTAAAGAAATGATTTGATGAATTTTGTCAAACAGAATTGCCTGGTTCTATAAAGGGGAAGAACATTTTATTTATGAACACTTAATCTGTTTTATATAATAAGTACTTATTAGGTACTATTTAAAAATTAGCCCGTAAGCCTGTGGATTATATATCATAAAGAATCATATCTATCTTGTTTGTGCATTATCTAGGTGCGTATTTAATGAATCAATGAACCAAATACAATGTAACATTCTCCAGATAATGACTTGACGCGTTTAGTAACAACATTATTGGAAATGCATATACATTCAGTCAAAAAAGTATCGGGAATGATGATTTGTTTATGGTTCCAAATTCAAATTTTTGTTTTTTTGTAGTTGTTAGATTGGCACAACTGTTTTCCATTTTGGCGCGGAGTTTGAGTTGCATCTGTTATTTATATTAAACTAGCTGACCCGACAGACGTTGTCCTGTCTTAACTGTGATACCTACCCTACCTACCTACCTACCTGCCTACCTACCCTACCTACCTAGCTACCTTACCTACCTAGCTACCTACCCTACCTACCCTAGCTACTCTACCTACCCTACCTACCTACCCTACCTACCCTACCTACCCTACCTACCCTACCTACCCTACCTACCCTACCTACCTACCTTCCCTACCTACCTTCCCTACCTACCTACCCTACCTACCTGCCCTACCTACCTACCCTACCTACCTACCCACCCTACCTACCCTACCTACCTACCCTACCTACCTACCCTACCTACCTACCTACCCTACCTACCTACCTACCCTACCTACCTACCTACCCTACCTACCTACCTACCCTACCTACCTACCTACCCTACCTACCTACCCACCCTACCTACCCTACCTACCTACCTAACCCTACCTACCCACCCTACCTACCTACCTACCCTATAGGAGGAAAATCGGCAGCTGATCTAAAAAAAAATAAAAATAAAAATGTATTCTGCTATTCAGGGCAGAGACAAATCCAACGAAACAAAAACCATGAAAATTGGTCCAGCAGATCTCGAGTTATAACGAAGGGAACAAACCCGTCTTTCTTTTATATACAGGGTGGAATTTTGTAATGCCCCCTGGAGGGAAAGTACTCTTAACACTGTAGATAGAAAATTTTACTCAAAGGTATATATTTGTGTATCCAAGAAAATGGGGCCCATTTCGAGCAACTAATTAATTAGTTTACAATTTTTATAAATAATTAAAGATTTCATGGTTTTCCTATCATTTAATTTATCAAGTTTGTTCGAGAGATTTCATCCTTATAATTGATACTAACGATCGCAGCAATAATAGTACAGTGCGTACTTTTTGCAGATTTTAGTCAGTTCGATTCCCGGGTGTGGCAAGCGATTTTTTGGAAATCTTTGAATGCAGTTTTCTTTCTATTCAAAAATAAAGGAATGTTTCCTTTGAGTAAAATTTTCTATCTACAGTATTAAGAGTACTTTCCCTCCAGGGGGCATTACAAAATTCCACCCTGTATATAGATACAGTGCTGGTTTTAGTAATATCATAAATAGTGTGTATTGCGAATTTCACAATGGACAAAAATATCGAACGAAGAGTTTGTCTTAAATTTTGCATCGCCAATGGAATTTCGTGTTCGGAGTCACTGAAAATGTTACAGAAGGCTTACGGTGAATCGACTTTATCAAAAACTCGTGCTTATGAGTGGTTCAAAGCGTTCAAAAGCGGTCGAGATGTGATGGAAGATTTGCCTCGCTCTGGTAGGCCGTCAACGTCTGCAACTGAAGTTAACATCGCAAAAGTGAAGAAAATAGTGACTGAAAATCCCCATTCAACTCTGAGAGTGATAGCCGCCGAACTTTCTGTATCTCACGAGTCGATCCGTACCATTTTAACTAATCATTTGGGTATGAAACATGTTGCTGCTCGGCTAGTCCCAAAAGATCTGAATTTTCTCCAAAAACTCAATCGCATTAAAGTCGCTGAGGACATGCTAGAACGAGTCAGTTCGGACCCAACATTCATGAAACGCATTGTTACTGGTGACGAGACGTGGGTTTACGAGTTTGTCATGCAAACTAGTCAACAAGCTTCGGAGTGGCGCCTTCCAACTGAACCGAAACCGAAAAAACCACGCCAAAGTCGATCAAAAGTCAAAGTCATGTTGACTGTTTTCTTTGACTATCGCGGTGTTGTGCACTCTGAATTCTTACCGGAAGGTCTAACGGTAAATCAAGAATATTATTTGAGCGTTATGCGGCGTTTAAGAGAGCAAATTCGACGAAAAAGGCCAGATTTGTGGAAAGAAAATTCTTGGATTTTGCACCACGACAATGCGCCTTCGCACAAGGCTATCATTCTGAACGAATTTTTGACCAAACACTCAACAAATACCATCCAGCAACCACCATATTCACCAGATATGGCTCCTGCTGACTTTTTTCTTTATCCTAAACTCAAATTACCACTTCGTGGCACCCGTTTTCAATCGATAGAAGACATAAAGGAGAATTCGCGGCGAGAACTGAACTCAATTCCGGAAGCAGCGTTTAAAAAATGTTTTGATGAATGGATTATTCGTTGGCGCAAGTGTATCGTTTCTAAAGGAGCATACTTTGAAGGTGATAAATAGTTATTTGTTATGCAAGGCTGGAAAGTTGATTTTTGGCGCGAGTACTTCTATTGAAACCTGAGTAAGCGAAGGATTCTAGGGTTGAACCATGAGCGAAGCGAGTGGTTCAAATATAGAATCCTGAGCGTAACGAAGGTTTCAAAGGTACGAGACGCAGAAAAGCTTTGCTGCCGAGCGCAACACACAATTTTTCACCTCACTACAGCGAGGAAACTGCTAGGTGCAAGAAAACAGGTGTTGTTGAGTTTTATTTTGTTCGAGCGTCTCAGATACATTGACTCATGTGAATAAAATAACAGATACTTGGCAATGTATCTTATGAGTTACATAGAATATCTCCAAAATTAAATACCGTGTATTTTGTTCTATATCCCACTTGTCCTCTAAGGAGAATGAAAGAAAAAAACTAATTTAATACAAATAACTAACTAATTTAATTTAATAGGTACATATTTATTTTTGCCAAGAAAAGGATTAAATAACATATTATATTAGTATTTATTTTATTTAAAAAATTAAACTTAAATTACTACACAATTGGGTATTGACAGGGTAGTATTTTTCTGGCATATTCAAATGTGACGTCACAGATTTTTTTAATCAAATGGAATACTTATTAACATTAATTCCAATTTTACAATTATATCCTCGCAAAATATATATTAATAAAATATATAATATTTAATTTCTGTACTGTGATGGAAGTTTTTAAGGTGAGCGGTATTATTTAATATTTTATTTTAGACTGTGTCATGGATTTTCAGTGGACTGGCAGTATAGAAAATTATTAAATAGAAAGGTTCGAATTTTAAAAACTCTTTCCACGCTAGAGAGCAAAAATCGATTTTCGGCTCAGATTTCGAATGACAAACAGACTCTTTCCGAGCCTGTGAGGTGAAAATAAATTTGGATGAATAACAGACATTTTGTGTATTATTGATCTTTTCCCGGTACTTTCTTGATAGAGTAGTATCTAGTACCTATATTATCATATCCTGCATAGGACTGTTATATTTTTGCTATTTATTTGGGATTTTTTAAATTTTATTACAGTCGCTTTTAACGTTCTGTATTGTTCTCACACGTATAACTGCAACATGAAAGATGTACTAGCCAATATTTTGTAACCATTTTTTGTCTATACTAATATTATAAAGAGGAAAGATTTGTGATTTGTACCTAAGTATAAGTATTTGTTACGAATAAACTCAAAAACTACTTAACGGATCTGGATGAAACTTGGTACAAAGATAGATTATAGTCTAGCTACATTTTATCCCAGAAAAATGTACGGTTCCCGTGGGAGAATTTTCTACATACACGCGGGCGAGCCGCTGGCAAAAGCTAGTTATAAATAAAAGAGTGTCCGTGGAGTTTCTTGCCCGTCCTTCTTCATAGGCTGAGGCACTTACCTACTACGATTTAGAATGGGCAACTAGCTTCATCTTTCTGACTGACAGATCCCTTGACAATTCAAAAGTTCCTCTTAATTGGTTTATTTAAAACTAGCTTCTGCCCGCGACTTCGTCCGCGGAATATTGCGATATACTGTTGCTGTTAAGTCAGCGCATGCAAATAATTCTGTTTTCGGAGGTATTTTTTTCCGACTTGCTAGACGATTGCGATAGCTCGGCTAATATGTATGATATAAATATAATTTATAGCCTATAGCACTCAGGAATAACGTAGCTTTCTATCAGTGAAAAAAAATTTGAAATTGGATCATTAGTTCCGGAGATTACCCCTACATACAAACTTACAAATTTTACCTCTTTATAATATTAGTATAGATTAGTATAGATAAATGCTTTAAGCTAGTTAGGATGAAGTTTGTTCTGGCCAGTTTCTCTCTCTATTATCGTAATCAGTCCGTACAACCACATCCTCCACCTCCGCACATCGTTCCGCGACACGTCTGCCCTTTGTCGCATCGACACAGGTGTGTTCTTTGTGCCTCGTCTCGATTACGACGATATCGTCCCCCTCTGCCGCTCGATAGTTAAGTCAGGACATATTCATAATTCTCTTGTGTTGTAAGTCTTGTGTCATGTTAGTGTATGAAGATTTATTTTCTTTCTTTCTCTCCTCTTAGCTTTCTTTACCATTTTTAGTAGTTAATTAGATGTATAATTGATCAGCCTATCAGCTATTATGGTAGCTAATTATTTACTCGCTATGTTTTGTTACGTTTTATTTTAGTTAGTCCTAATTCCTTGATACGTTATTCCACCATTTTGAAAAACTTAACACAACTTAAGTACGGGAGTGATCTGTAGATTAGAATAATGTTGTTACGACCCACGCTACCTAGTCGGCCATCAATATCATCATCGTTTCACCTGAAAATCGTCCACTTCTGGACATAGTCTCCCCCAAGCACCGCCACTCCGACCGGTTGTGTGGATGGCTGGGAGCAGATGTCTTTGTGGCGTACCTACCTAGGTACCTACTAAGTAGATTTCCAAAGTGTTTGATTATATTTTAAGCTAAGTAGTAAATTGTAAGATCTTATGTGTAATTATGTCAGGGAGCACTTAATGATGCAAAGTAAATATTTAAAATAATTATTAGGTAGGTCATTTGGATGCATAAATTAAGGACTTGAAATTATAATAATTGATGATGAAGTCATGTTTATTGCTGTAAGTTTATACGTCACATCATACCTACGTCAACAGGTAAGGTACAAAGGTTTTAAATGTTATCAAATATTACTGAACTGCTTTATCCATTAACAATAATATAAGTAATCTAATCAAACTATCAGGTACTTACCCACTATCACAACACTAGGTACAGGTTTAATAAACAGTGTTGATTCATAAATGATTTGCGTCAACACAGCTAATTGATTTAAATAATTTATTAGTAGGGTTGCCCTATTTGTCGACATTCAAAATGTCTGATTTCTTTATTGTTTTTGTTACCTATTACTTTTTATGTTAGTAAGGGAAGGAACCCCGCCGCGTCGCGCGCCTCGTGTCGCTAGAACTTCCTTTGTGCTGACATCTTTACAAATAGTCGAACAAACTGTTTGTAATTGTTGTTAAAATCATCTAAAAAAGGAAAACCTATCAGTAGTCAAGTATTGTGGACATCACAGACAGATGCAATTAGAAAAAAAAAACTTTTGTCAATGTATAATTTGAAAACTCTGTTAATTTTCGAATTGTAGTTGCCAAATTGTTAATAAAATTTATTAGAGTAGGTGAGAACCTAGTTTACTTGTTTAATATTACATGTACGGCTTATCTGCAAACAGTGTTGACAATTGTTTTGGTGATCAAGTTTTATAACAGTCATTGTGATTAGCTGATCACCCGATTAGGTATCGGTACATAATTGTTCGTCATGTTCATTAATTCATAAGCATGAGTAGGTACCTACCTACAACTGAGCAGCATGTACACCTGGGTACAAGTCGGGTATGACACACTGTGATATGTGCAGTACCTAATACCTACCGACCTTTGAAATATGTGTTTGATAGCGCCACATATACCTAGGTAGGTGCAGCTGTACCTAAATAATTGTCATTTTCTGATCGATAACCTTATCCCTAACCACTTGCCTCTCTCTCCCTTACTTATATTAAGTTAAGAACAGGCTTATCGTAAGTTAGTGTACCTGAGTACCTATATCTACACAGTCCAGCGATACATGGACTTTAACCAACGAATGTGGATGTATCTACTTTCCACTTCTGCCGATCGCTAATGAAAATACAAGCGTTATGTTACGTTTGGTATATTCTAAATGAAAGGTATCGAAAAGAATAAAGTGTTATCGTATTAGATAGGCACTTAAATATTTTAAATTGTACCAACCTTAGGTACTGCTAGGTCTTTAAAGATCTTGAATTACCAACTAAGAGGTTTAAACAGTCATTCCAAAGTCTGGCAGCACGCTACCTTGGCTTTGATAACTAATAACGACTTAATTCGAATTAATTCCCGTTAAAAAGTCATACCTAAAACTAAGTAACTCCTATTTCATAGAACTCAATCTGATTAAAACAGTAATCCGTCCGTTAGAAGCTAGAATAACATAAACATAAGTCTGCCAAATCCTTTTTTCGGATAAAACCGCTAACTGTCACATCCGTTTGGCAGAAGCATAGTATAATCAGCCTATATCGTTCCCACTGCTGGGACACAGGCCTCCTCTCTGTGACACAGAGTGGGCCATAATCCACTCGGGGCCTTATTCGGGTGCGTGTTGGTAGATGTCACATAGGTTCAAATTTTTGGTTGTGGTTTCCTCACTATGCTTTACTGTTTGAGAGTAGCGGTGATTAAATTAGTTACACAAAGAATGCGCCTGGGCCTACCACATACGACCTACGACTCGTAAGTCGTGGCCGTTACCACAGGGCCATCACTGCTGCCGCATCCGTTTACATAGGTACCTAGATTTAATTTAAAACACTTTTTATTGCAAAGGTTACTAAGCAATTTGCTAGCTAATTGAAATAATCTATCCGAAAATAACACTCGCTAGTTATTGCAATAAATTGTTAATAAATCAGGTCGTTAGACAATTGCCTATTTAGCTAATAACAGAAACTATGCAACGATGTATTATCTAACAAACACTGCAGGTACCTACTATTACATCTATCCGTCATCGTTAATGTTTCGAGAAAGTCATCACTGTCCTCACACTGAGCGACACCCACGACACCGCGTCTTGTGCCCCAACTCCTACAAGGTAATTAAAGTAATAAAATACATCACTACATGTTTCTACGACGATCAAATATCAATCAACATAAATTGATCAACTTAAAACATAGAGTACTCTTTGAAAAAATATTTTACAATACTCATTAATCACATAACAAACCACAATCGATTTATAATCGTAGCTACAGTACCAATAAAAGATATACCAGATAATAAATAAACTCGTCGCTGCGCGCGCGCAACTCAAACAAAACGACAGCAGAGCTTGTGCGGAGGGGGGAGCTTACGGGACGGGGGGCGTGTCTCTATGTATCAAAAAGCTTGCACGCCGATTGGTCGCGGCTCACTCACAAAGCTGTGGAGGCGGGGCCGCTGATGTGCCGTATAAAAGCGCGCGCCGCCTCCGCGCCCGTCAGTTCACTCGCCGCTCGCAGTGTAAGCGCACGCATTACGTGTTTAACAAGTGTATCACAAGTGTTTCCAAAATGGTGAAGTTCGAAGGAGATTTCAGTATTAATTCCATACTGATGAACAAGCCGGCTCCTCCGCCGTCTCCCACGGCCTCGTCGACGGGCGCCTCGCCCTCCGAGGCCGACCTCAGCGACTCCGAGCTGGACGTGACGGGCACCGAGCCCGTCGATTGCTCCAAGCCTAAAGACGACGACGACGACAAGAAAGACAAAAAACACGAGAAACCCGCATACAGCTACAACGCGCTCATCATGATGGCCATCCGCAACAGTCCTGAGAAGCGGCTCACGTTGAACGGCATCTACGAGTACATCATGACAAACTTCCCGTACTACAGAGAGAACAGGCAAGGCTGGCAGAACTCCATCCGCCACAACCTGAGTTTGAACAAGTGCTTCGTGAAAGTGCCGCGGCACTACGACGACCCCGGGAAGGGCAACTACTGGATGCTGGACGCGTCGGCCGAGGACGTGTTCATCGGCGGCACCACGGGCAAGCTGCGCCGCCGCTCCGCGCTCACCGGCCGCTCGCGCCTGGCCTGCTTCAAGCGGCCGCTGTTCCCCGGCGCGGCCATGCCCGGCGCCTACCCGCACGCCACGTACTCGCAGCTCGTGGGCTTGTACTCGCAGCTGTTGTATCAAAGGTACGCTCCGATGCAAATGAAGACTGCTCCCGTGGCGCCGAGCGCCGTGCACCCGGCCTTCCGCGGCGACGCGATGGGCTACGGCAGCCTGCCCTACTCGCCCGCGCTCTACGACCGCTTGCCGTCGGGGGCCTTCCTCGGCCAGTCGCAGCTGCTGCAGAACTCCCAGCTGGCGCAGCAGTCGGCGCTGCTGGCGCAGACGTCGCTGCTGCCACCGTCGCCGCCCACGCTGCACTCGCCGCCGCCCTCGGGCGCGTCCAGCCCTGAGCTGCTCTCGCCCTCGCACCACCCGCTCACGCCTCACATCTACAAGCCGGTCACGGTGCTCACGCGACAGTGATCTGCTCATAATCTCAATGAGGCTTTACCAAATAGACTGACTTAACTAAAAGGTCGGAAGACGCTATTATTTATCTGTGATTTAGTTTTAGTGTAGCCAATGGACCAGTGGGGTGAGAGGGAATCTCTGTAGTTCGCAATATTAGCTGGTGTCACCTCTCGTAGCATTCCGCCGTTGTATTGTCATTATGTGTAAATATTTCCAAAGTTGTATATTTATTGACTTAGATTATAGGATTAAGATAAAGAGCTATAATGAATTAAACTAAAGTATTGTTCACATTTAAACCTCTATTTTATTTACCTACCTGAGCTACGTACTGGGAATTGGAAATGAAATCAATTGCAATCCGCAAACGAAACAAATACAACAAGAGATTACATACATTAAAGATTCTCCGTTACATTTCAAATTCGGGATTAATATAATCAGGGATTTAGAAGATTGTCTTTCTTTTGAAAAGAAAGATACTCAACTAAACGAGCTTGCAGCTCTAATCCCAGCATCAGATCGTTAGTTTTTCAGCAACAGATTAACGATAAAGATGCCGCTGGTTGAGATTACTTCGTCGTTGTTTCCGTCTGGCGTTCTGTAAACAATGAATGTTCGAGTTAAACACACACTTGAGAGCGTTTCTCAGAACATACAGTCAGCTAGTTTCTGAAAATGAGAGATATTATTTTGGGATCGACAATTTATTGCTATAATAGATGAACAGAAGCTCTATTATAACGCGATACTTGGAACTACGCGATTTATAGCACAGACTTGGACTATAGTTAATAGCTTGCTATTTTTTCCATTCGGAATTACAAATAGTTTCGTAAAAATACATTTTGCAGCCTGTTGTGACTAAGTTTTTCTATGAAATCATTTGTCTGCTAGGTATCGTTATAAATGATCAAATTCACAATATTTTTAAACGCAATGTCCTCGGTTGCGGTAATTTTAATAAATCTTAAATAATAGTTCAGTATATTCATTTTTTTGAATTTTGAGAAAGAACAATAAGATTAACCAGGGTACCATTACATTTGGCACTAGGCTATTTGGGGATAACCATTATTATTATACACGGAGGTTTTGAAAGCGAATGTCTTGACATCTTGATAATAAAAAACACAAAGTTCAGTACTTACGCCAATGTATGACATGTTATTTTTTTCTTTTAACATTATTAAAAAGTTAAGTAATTTGCGTTTAGCTTTTTGAGCAACCCAGCAAAAACAATTCATGCGAAATTGCCTCAAACCCGCGCTTTCACCGTTATAAAGTTATCTAATGTAGAGCCAAGGTAGTGCCTCTACAAGGCCTTACTCTACAAACTCCACATTTTGGTCAAAATGTATAACTTCGGCGTACCGTTGAGCTATTGTGTGACAACATTAAAGACCAGTGAATTGATTTCTTACCATAAGTCTATACTAGGAGTGTCTGTGCGACGGCCGCGACACGGCCTACCCGTACCATTTGAACAAGATTGAAGAATAAAGGTTAGATATTCGTTACCACTGCTAGCTACTTACCTATTTGCTGAGTCACCAAACGACTTCCGAATCCTACCAACAAATTGCTGTTACAAAGTTTTGTGTTAAATGGAAATATCTTCAATTTACGACAAAATTTGGCTCGGTCAGGATGTTGTGAACGTTCTAGTGTGACTACCGGGTGCTCTTACTGTCTAATCAATCAATAATATCCGGAAGTAAGCTACATAACCATTAACCTTATGTAGATCACCACCTTTTCAACATTGTAACTGCTTAAATGCCGTAAATATGTAGATTTACCTAGGAAAGTATGTGTACGTAGGTACCAAATTATCTAGAAGGCACTTGAAATTTTGCAAATAATTCTCCGACATACATACACACACGTATCCTAAATTTATCTACGTAAACTATAAAAACCAGAAATTGTGATGATGTGTAAAATAATTCGCTTTTTGTTATGACATGAATACAAGTCATATCTATGTATTGTGTAAATATTTTGCCTTGTAATGACAACAAATATTATATTTATCAGTAACAGTCCGTCAGGTGCGATGCTACTTTAGATAACGTAGGATTTGGATACTTTACTTCATCTGCACCTATTTCCGGAGCTCATGTGTTTTTAGTCTACTTAGTTTTTAATTAGCAAGCAAGTCAATAAACAGTTTTCAGCTAGTTTTGATTTGTCATGTATTCGAACGGTTTTGTAACACATACCTATGTAATTTTTGAACCCATACTGTGTCAATAAAAAAAAAGACAAAATATTTATTTGCTAGAATACGATACATAAGGTGGTAAATTAGTTTCAACATATCCTGCCATCATATTCACACTCAGCGATGTCAATTAATCTACCTTGCTAATTGCAGAATCTATTGACTTGTCTTATAAATATTCCTTATTTTTGTAATAAGGTACTATTACAAAAATACCTAATATACTTTGAAAAGTATTTTTTTAAACCGGTAAACGGTAGGTCTTGCAAATTATTTGGTAAATGATTGTAAATATTACTCGACATGCAGTATACATTTTTTTTAAATAATAATTTTAGTTTTATAGATGGCTGGAAGGCTGCATGGATGTAGTCCTTCAGATAGAGTAGATTGTAGAAAAAACACAGTCATCAATGAAAAAAATGCAATCGCGGCAGGAATTGTTTGTTGACTCAATTGTAAATGTCAGTTAGGCCTAAACGCGCGGAAGTAGGTACGCAAGGCTAGACGCTACCGTGTCTCTGGCTACAGTCACGGCTAGCCTAGCTACAAGCAGTTCTCAAGCCTTTTTAAACGTTTTGTATGGATGTTATAGTACTCAACACCGCAGCTAGAACTGCTAGAAGCGGTCACTGGTAGTCGTGGCCGGTGAATCGCGTGCGCTTACCCTAAGTACTTCGAGTATTTCATAGACTAAAATGTCATTTAAGGTCGTGTTTTTGTGAATTCGCTGTAGGTAGGTATAAGATAATGATGGAAGGAATTATAATTATTAAGAAATAGAAAACATGTACGGCATCAGCTTACAAGTGATGCCTACGGACTTATTGCAAACAGTAGCACCTACCTACTTATGATATACACCAAACTTGACGATACGTAGATAATCAATTTGATATATCGTCGAATTAATGAACTATCAGAAACTTTTGATGATTTACTATTACTTATCATTAAATTGTAGTGATAGTAATAGCAGCGATCGCCTCTACACTACGTACCCAGGCTGTCTTGATGTAACTGCCTTTTTTAACAACCTTTGTAACTTCACTCTAACCACTAAATAGCTACCCAATGTAAGTATATCTTACAAGTAAGGAACTAAAAAAAATACAAAAAGAAATCGCTCCATGTCTCAAATATTGAGACGGTAAAGTAGATAGGTACCTACCGATGCCTTCGGTTCCTTGTGAACACCCGAACAAACCTTTCGTTTAGTTCGACAGTTATATTGCTTCTCTCCAAACACACTAACAAGCATCTTCATCGAACCGAGGTGAAAATAAACATTCGATTATAAAGTCATTTACATTTCAAGCAAACAAATTACTTTACAAAGGAAACAGTCAAAACGAGCTATTGACGTCATAGCCAATCAGCGCCTTTTTAAGCTTCGGCACAGCTGTAACTAGCTGTCAGGATGAGCTATACGAACTACGAATGTAATAAAATGGATGTGTATGTTAGTTTGTGTGTCTGCGGCTCCTAAGATTGGTATTGAATTTGCATGCACTGTTAAAAACAATTTTGATGGTATCTACCACATATACCTACGTTGTATTTTCTTAGATATTCTTCTTAGTTGTACGAAATACTGAATACGTGCACTGAACATAAAATTACCATACAAATAACAATATATTATACAGGAAAGTCAAACTGGCCCATAGACTGCGAAACTGTGCTTATACTGTTATACTTAACCGCCAGAGCATAAACGCACGCGCGCCTTCCACATCCAGCTACAAATTTATTTCGTCTTGTTATCATGAATTTCCCAATATCCATGGTGTCTTTTAATTTGTGTCATTTCATTAAATACGTACGAGAGCTTCAATTTTCAAGATAGATATAAAGACTCATAAAAGTAATGATTTAATTGTTTATTTCCCTTATGTACCTATTGTGTTGTTGCCACTGTAACATATTTGTGACGTTGACGTACAGGGCATGCGGTTGCCTGTCACATATATGTGACAGGCAACCGCATGCCCTGCAATGGTTCAAAAGGTTAACATCACCCTGCAGGCCTTTAAATAAAACAATTCACATGGTTATTGCGTCTATTTCCCACGAAATTGTCCCTCAACATACCTACCTACATACTTAAGGCAGTAAGACCTCTTCGATTGAAAGTAATAATACTTATATTATGCTCCATAATCCTTACAACAACCTTGATGATTATAACATTTTACGCAATATTTATACAAATGATTAAAAATACACTAAGAAATCGCTGTTTTTGTGATAAAAGATAACCTAATCCACTTATATCTTATCACTGGATCCGGAATGGAGTGCGAACAGGTACTGTCATCAAAACATTAGTAGTTTGATGTTGTATCACTTTACATAGCACCGGTTCATTGAGGGAAATGTATCTGTACTGATATTTTCGCAATAATGATGATTATCTAATACTGTGGTATCTTTTCCTGTTATGTTTATATTTTTTATGTGAGTTTTCCTCGTCTAGTGGCATTGTAAAGGGTGTTTGATAGAGCGACGGAAATCTTTTGTTCATTTAATTGCTGTGCTTTTTAGAAAAACAATTATCTTGGAAATTACCTTTTGGTGAGGAGTATATTAGTAAGAGGTAATTATTTATCTCATTGAAGAAGTATTATAAAGTAAGACGCGTTCTATATGAAGGCTATAATAATTATAATGGTTGACAATTAATTAATTATAAACATATTCCATTATATTTTATTTATTTATTTACATCATGTAGGTATAAAATTGTATGTTTATTCAGCACACGGGCTGATTGCCAGATAATAAAGATAATTATCTAATATTCGGATTGTTATCAACATATTATAAGCGCGAAAGGGAATTTGTTCGTTTGTTTTGCGCAAATTTAGCATATATGACCTGGGTTAGGACATGATATATTTTTGTGCCAATATTTTTACGGGACCATACTTTCATGATTATCTTCATAAACGTCTGTGTGTCCACCACCACTCAGTTGGACTACCTCTGACAACAACTGCAGAACGCACTGATACAACAAATCATTACTCACTACAATAGGAAGATTTGTGATGAAAAATCGACTCACAAAAAATAACCGAAATAAATATTAATAATTTGATTACTTCTTTACGCCTCATCACGGATGGCTGATTCTACAATATACCTCATTATAGAATGAACCGAAGTGTCTGTGCCTACACGTATTCATGAAAGAACGACATGATCAATGAAATAGCTAGACTCTACAACATTAGAATATTGTGTGGAGAAACAAAAACATCTGGTAACAAAACACATTTTTATTATTTACGCAGCAAGTTCCTGAATAATGCCTCGAACACATCAGCATATTATGTAAACGACTAGTTCAGGTGGCAATACACATAATGTTGTTTCTCTAAACGCTTAATACACACGGTGTATTAGCTAAACTACTCGTATGTACTTTGAGCAAAATATTGAGTATTTCTAATGATTGTCGTTTACGCTAATGATCAGCTGTTTTGCTGAAAACCGTTCAGCAGTCGCGGCAGGCTGAAAACTACAACAATGAACCCGTGTTTACCTGAAGCATGGCAAAATTGGTTGTAAAAATCTTTTTCTAAAATAAATCCATTAGTTAGTATTTGTTTAACAATAAGAATAATTTCATTTGTTTTTTTTCCGCCTATTTTACTATTAAAACTTTCGTAAAAAGGTTAATAAAAAGTATGATGATACTTCAATTAAATCAAATAAAACCTGATCAAACATAACGTATCATCACGCCAATTCCGGATGGGTTCGGCAGAGTTGTACTTACCAAACACTAGTCACAGCAAGATTGCATCTATCAGTGGGCTGCTGAAATAAAAACGTAATTATTAAAGTTAACTTTCAAAATAATCAACTTTCTTATTGAAAGTAATAAAGTGTCGCAAGTTTCTAAGAAGTAGTCTGTGTGTCGTGATGGATGATTAATGCCAGCTTCCTGCTGACAGCGGCCGGGGACGGCTGTGACTGTGGCGTGGCGTGTGTTTGTGCTGGCCCGGACTGATTGTATTCAAATACGGTAAGTACGGAACTGTTAGCTGGTCGTGTGGAGCAAGTGGGAAGCGTTAGCGGATATATTTCAGGGCGTTTTGATGCAAGGCAGTTTAATAACAATAAACAAAAGTTGCAATGATACTCGTACTTTGCAAGATAGAACAAAACAAGCGCAGTTTGTCATTCGTAAGCATGCTATCGTAATTACGCCATCCACAATTTTTTTAGTAGACGTATGAATGGTGTATCTGAATGTTGTCTCATACTGCGAAACAAAAAAGTACATACTATCTTTGTATACGTAAGTGTATCGTATCTCAGTATAGTGCTTCGTGGTTGTAATGTCAGTCACTTTAACAATAAAAATTCAATAATCCCGCTCGTTCTCCTAACTTGCCACCACATCTTACGGAATGATAGATGTCCGGACAACGTTAGCACGTTGCAAATATCTATTGTAGTTGTAACTCTGTTGTAAGTAGCGGTAGTGTACGGCAGACGTGTGTCTGACACCTTTGTACACTTGTGTCACAGTGTCACGGCTCACAGAAGTTGCTACACAAGTGGCTAGCGTTACTTGACACGCGAACTTGACAACGCAATGATACGATTTTTTTATAGAGAATGAACAGGCTTGTGTATGACTTTTATCTCACAGGATTTAACGCGATCATGCGGTCCATTATGATGCACGGTGACTTGGAAATAATAATTATTATTTATTTGTTTTCTCACCACAAATGTATGTGCACATCGAATTAACAAGCTTAACAGTTTTGAGCGACTGGTATCCGAACAAGGCATAAAATGTCTGTTTTAAGGGACACTAGTTTCTTGGGGATGAATAATAATAATTTTACCTACTAGTGCCTTGGAGGGTCGCAGGACCAAAGGGAAATACATGGGAAGTATTTCCACTTCTTTGCGATTCGCATGATAAGGGATTGTGTTGTACCTATAAGACAAGATTATGTCCACCATATAAGTGATGACTATTTAAGGGATGTCTAGTTTCCCGATGACGAAAGAGGCATGCAGGAATGCGTGAGGCATTAAGTCCGCTTTTGTACCTTTATTAACTGCGAAAAGTTTAAATAATTAAATAGGCATGGAGGAGGAGGTATGAAAATGTGTAGTTCCATCACATACCCATGGCATAAAAAATAACATTTGCAGTTATGGCAGAGCCCCGCAGACATGCCAACTGAAACTGGTTACGCAGCTCGTTGTTAGATAAACTAATTTTGTAACATCGTTACACTTTTCAATTTTCAGGCTGTGACCTGAAAAACTTGGTTATGTAGTAATACATAGCATTGTGTGCACTACGGAAGTGCTCGCGTTATGCGTGCTCGTTTGAGTCTCCTAATTCCTAAGTTCTCGCATTAGGGGAGGCCGGGGTTCAAAGTGCCGGGGGTAGGATGTTCCGATCCAAATAGCTCCGCTAAGAAAGAGATAGCAACGAGTGTGAAGTGCGTCGCGAAACGTCATACTATCGCACTATTGCGTCAGCCATGTTAGTGACGATGTGTTGACGTGTGAGAGTGGTAATCGATTAGTGGCACATGAACATGACGTCAGTAATTTTCTTCGTCTTTAAACTTTTTGGTCTGTTTCAATAAATTTTCTAGCTATTTGTGAATGATTATCAGTTGGTCAAACTATAGTAATTATATTTTCAATATCATTGTTGGCTTTTTATAACCTATTTTCTATTTTATTATAATTCGAGTTCATTTTGAAAATGGAATTTGGGGTTCAAAGTTCCTCTGATGAGGGGTTAGTTTTTCCGCGGAACAACGAAATATCCTGAGCTAAAATATATTATTATTTCAATTAATTTGATTATAGAATTTTAAACTAGGATAAATTCTGCATTTATGTAGTAATCATGGATTATATATCTTTCTATTACATTCATATTCCGCCCTACTCCAAAATCGGAATGTCGAACCCCGCCCTCACCTACGACAAACGTGAGCATTCTAGTGAAAGGAGGGAATGGAATACTGATATATTACTTCAATAATAGAGGTACATGCCATCTTCAATTGATACGAACTTACCTACCTCAATGTTCCCCGACGAGTATAACCACGGTCACAGAATGTGCCATCGACAGTTGTCCCCAGAGGCCGATCGGTTAATACCTTCAAGTTGAAATACCTCCGTGGTGGGCAGCACCATAGCATAGGTTCGATACGGCTGTCTTGAACGAGGAAGATTCGATGATTAATGTTATATTTATGTAGATAACAACGGCTTCAAAAAAAAACGACAGTATGTTTCACTAATTTCTAGAAATGATAAGATTTTATGACGTACAGGAAGTGACAGTTCATATTGTATCTACGTGTAAATCTATCACCAGCCGGCAACTGCCTTGTAGATGATAGGTATGACTTTATTACGACATCTTTCATTTGCGTCAATTGCTAAAAACAACGTGTATTTTATGAATTGGTAATTATTTATTTAGCGAAGTGAAGGTCGCACGTGTCATTATCATGAATGAGTAACCGTTAGGCGGAAAACCTCGGAGTGTTAATGAAATTTTCTAATCTATAGCTAAAGATATCTTTATCCTCCAAAACACTTCATAACTCAACTTAAATGGGATGTCATGTCATTAGATCATACAATTAGGGGTAGTTTTACACCCGCTGCTTATAATATGTTATCAAACAAAACCAAATAACATAGCTAATTATTAGGTAATGAAGAATCACGAAAATAGACAAACAGATAGACGTTTTGAATTTGGATTTAAGTCTCTTTTTTTTAAATCCCATGTTCATTCTGCAGGTTCTTACGGAAACTGTTTTTTCTTTTCGAAATATTTTTTAAATTGTATTAATGACATCCCAAAAGTGCTATCAATACAACATTAATCATTCACTCTTGCTCATTCAAGACAACCGTAACAAAAGCATTGTGCTGCCCACCCCGAAGATACGTCAGCTTGAAGGTAGAGACCGATGGCTCTCAGGGGACGACTGTCGACCATTCTGTTCCTGTACGCATATCTACTCTTTCAGGAATTGCGTTAGGCTTTATAATTTCTTATTAATTTAAGGTAGATGTTCGTAGCCTTTTCCCTAAATATGTGGCGGACGGCTATCAGTCTACCTGAATTCCAGTAGGTATTTGAAATGGAGCCTATCTGACCTCCACTACCCATTTACTGGGTAACAACTCTTGGAAAGACTGTTTGTTTCAGTCAGGTAATGTGAATGAAACTTTAATTAATGAACACATATTCACTGACAACAATTAACTTATCTACTTACAATTATTTTATGACATAAGCGCCATTGATAAGTTTTTAACAGGTGATCAAGGGAAATTTTGTACAGTCGAGGACAAAAATATTAATCACTTCGCTGACTTCAAATGCGATTTTATCCTAAAGTTTTGACTAGATTTGTTAGAGGTATTCTTAATAGTACTTAGTCCGTATCGATGTTTTGGACTGTTAGTAGCTGCCGTATGTTTATTATCTCAAAAATTCAACGGGTATTAGACACACCGTCATATTCATAGGTAAAAAAGTTAAGAATAAGTAATTGAAATCGTAGTCGTGAGACATCTATGGTCGTCGATACCTTCTGCACCTTACACCATTGTTGCTACCACCTTACTAATTCTTTAGTTATCTCGGTAATCTGCCAAAGACAAGATATCCACTTTAGCGGAATTTCCCAATTGTGGTCATATCTTTTGGGAAAAGCCTAATTGAATCATCCAAGTATCTATTATGTCTGAAACAAAGAGATAATACGAAAAGGATTACTGCGATATTTTAATTTATTGTAAAGTCATCAAATATTGAAAATATTACACTACTGACCAGGGTTAAGCTGAAAAAACTTCGGTTAAAATTACTTTAAATTATGTTCAAATAACACTAATGTGACAGAAATACAAGCGAATGCAATCATGTCCATGTTAGGATTTAATGAGCATAAAAATTTGACATTTTAACTGCAGCCTACGTCATGCAGGTAGGTAACAAATGACATAATTAACAAGAATACAAACAAACAGCTTTGGATACAGAACCCTAAACTCGAATCTAAATATCGCGTGACGTGAAAACGCAACGTGAAACCTTTGTTCGTTTACCTGCATTCATCTATACCTCAGTCATTTAAAATGAGCATAGACAAGATTTGTGGATCAGATAGATTGATAGAATACTCCTTACACTAGTGTACATACCGTAACAACAAAATAAGCAAGAAACTAGCCAAGGCAGCATACCTACCTACTACTACAAAAGGGTAGCACAGTTAGAACAGTCCATTTACCAATATCGTCACGGGACCACACGTAGCCAAAATTGATTCTGATGAATCCCATCATTTCATGACCACTATATTTACCAACACTACACTTAACGACACCGTAGTAATGACGCCATACCTAATTAGACTGTTGTACAATATTATAATGAATAGTTTGCGTACGTGACATCCACTAATTGCCTTCTTGCGGTTGGCGGCTATTTTTGGAGACCTACATTTCAATAATTTGGCGATAAAGCGTTATTATTGTACCTACTACAAATTAAAAAACTATTCCATTTAAATATGCAAGATAAGCACAAGCTAAAAGAAACAATGGGGACAACAGTAGATGGCTATGGCGAAGGAATTGCAAAAATGTCATATAACTTGCCTGCTGCTGTCCCGGTGTCAGGGTACGGGTTTTGGTGTAATTTCAGGCTTGAGATATATCAGCTTTTTGAACTAAATTGAAGTACCGCATCTAAAATGCTTCTGGTACCTATTGTAGGTTTCCATGGGCCACCAACCGGCGTGGCCTACATATCAATGTTTTATGAAAATAAATACATAATGCTCATAATGTAATGTTTAAATAATAATGTTAATGTATTATTTTTTGGAATTAGCGGCGTCATATCTACATATCTGTCTTTTCCTGTGCCCGACAGGGCCCACAATTGTTCTTTTGGCAAATGTTTACCACATAAATAATAATAAATTGTGGAATGGAAAAAAGAATTGAGTATTTAGTATTTTCATTGATCTGAGTAAACCGTGTTACGATAATAAAGTCAATAGCAATTACAGTCCTTAATGCATTTGTGATTTTCGAAATATGCTCTCATTCAAACTCCACTCTCTCCTAGCAATGCACATGAACAGAACAAGGAAAGAAAGAAAACTTATTAATGCGAGAGCTTTCACTGTTTCCGATACTGGACATTATGTACCGTGTGTCAGGAAAACGAATGTTTCTTTGCTTCTTTCCCACTCAAAGGAAACACTCTGATGATCAAAATAATCAATAATTGTATTTGGAATGGAGTTAGTTCGCGCCGAGGTAATAGCAGTTTAATGTCAAATTAATCGCTATTTCTATGAAGGAAATCGTTTGTTTTGATCGTGCGGTGCGGCGATGTGATCGCAGTCACGTACGCAAACCCACTTATTTAGTGCTGGCTGCAGAAGATCGCAGAAGATCCATGACTTCATCTAAGAAGATAGCCCGCAGCATCTTGTGGCCTGCCGTCTGTCGAGCCGTAGTTTATTGGTGAAAAAGAAAAACTTTCCGACGACATAAGGTGTTATAAAACGGTCTGTGCTTGAATTTTAGGAACTGCAGTTAAGTAGTTTCTTATCAGTTCTACTTACTTCATAAGAAAAGACTAATCTGCCTAAACCGATCTTTTTAATCCAAAGTTTTATAAAAGGACTGCGGAAATTTCCGCAGACAGGCATATTTTTAATACTTTATATGTAGTTACAGATAGAATTTTAAAGGTTATTGGGGTTCTTTTAACAGACCCAACATATACCTATCGTAAAAAGTGGTTGCCTGACTTCTGCTCCTTGTCTCTACAATGGCAATATTAATAGGTGGTAGTTCTAATTGATAATTAATTATCTTTTAATTGGCATCATTGTTGACAGCATCGGGGGAGGAAGATGCTCAATGTCCCTTCTGCTAATTATATGGCAATCCCCGTGGCACAATTTTTTTAAATCTGTAACGGTTTTTTTTTTATTTTTGCTACCAACCTTGCTAGTCGCTGGCTGTTCGTTGATTTGAACTTCTCTTTACTGCGGTAAACGTTATAACCGTAGGTATAACACGTATCGACACGAGATAAAGAATAGAACGCAAGAAAAAAGGTCTGGTTCTTAAAGGTTTTATTCTTCTGCCAGTGATAAAGCAATAAACATATTTCATGGCTTGTCAGCTTGGGTAGCAGGTTCCATCACTCGTGTTCCGTACCTACTTACTTATCGTAATTACGGATGTCCTGGGCACTGGCCCATCCCATACATCCCATACTGGCCCATGTACTGACATAGGTACCTACATTATTTATCATCAAAATTATAAAAGTATTTAATGACGTTTACACAAGTCCGCTTGTCGGTCCCTCGATATTGTCTGAAAACAGCTGAAGTAAAACAAACGTAGGTATACAATTAACGTTATAGTATAAACAGACTTACACGTGGAAGAACTGAATTAATTGTTCCGTATCATCTGCTTATGTGGTGCTGGGGTGACAGGCGGAGCGGGGTTTATAAGCGGTAGCGGAGCGACAAGTGCAGCGGGGGAAAAATAAAGCGGAGCCAAAGGGTACGTTCTATTAACAAAAAATAACACACACGTCATCACAAGTATGTCATATTTGACTTTTATTTTGATATTTGAGAGTAGTTACACAATTAGCTGCTACCAAACGTTACCGTTGTACGCTCCGCTATAAAGCTGCGATCTGCGATTTGCGACCCGTTATGACTTATGACGTTACGACCCGTGACTCGTGAGCCCTGACTGCAGCGCCCCAGCTGCTTGCAGTCTCCTCGCTGACACCGCTCTGGGTAACATCTTGTGGGTAATTGTGTGCAAACCGCGTGCGTTCCGCGCTAGGGTTTCTTTAGGTGAAGACGATATCGAATCCACATATATAAGGTGTTAAAAAATCAACTCTAAGAATGTCGTGGGAGCATTGTACTCATCGTTACGAACAACTTTTACTATGGGATGAACCCTGAAATCGCGAAAAAAATATGAGCTGTTCCATACATTTATGCACTCGTAACTCAATTAAATGTATGGAACAGCTCATATTTTTTTCGCGATTTCAGGGTTCATCCCATAGTAAAAGTTGTTCGTAATATGCATATTGTACGCCCTATGGGTATGTTACAGCGATCTACATATTACGATGATAAGAACTGCTTTAAACCTGTGACAAACAATAAATTATTTTGACTTTGACTTTTGACTTTGACTTTTGTTCGTAACGATGAGTACAATGCTCCCACGAAATTCTTAGAGTTAATTTTTTAACACCTTATATACATATTATTATGATTCTTTACTGACTAGACTTGGACTTTCACATGTAGTCGCGACTACATGTGAAAGTCCAATAGGGTAATTTTACTACTCTGTCAAGAAAGTACCGGGAAAAGATCAATAATACACAAAATGTTTTGTTATTCATCCAAATTTATTTTATCACCTTCAAAGTATGCTCCTTTAGAAACGATACACTTGCGCCAACGAATAATCCATTCATCAAAACATTTTTTAAACGCTGCTTCCGCAATTGAGTTCAGTTCTCGCCGCGAATTCTCCTTTATGTCTTCTATCGATTGAAAACGGGTGCCACGAAGTGGTAATTTGAGTTTAGGAAAAAGAAAAAAGTCAGCAGGAGCCATATCTGGTGAATATGGTGGTTGCTGGATGGTATTTGTTGAGTGTTTGGTCAAAAATTCGTTCACAATTATAGCCTTGTGCGAAGGCGCATTGTCGTGGTGCAAAATCCAAGAATTTTCTTTCCACAAATCTGGCCTTTTTCGTCGAAATTGCTCTCTTAAACGCCGCATAACGCTCAAATAATATTCTTTATTTACCGTTAGACCTGCCGGTAAGAATTCAGAGTGCACAACACCGCGATAGTCAAAGAAAACAGTCAACATGACTTTGACTTTTGATCGACTTTGGCGTGGTTTTTTCGGTTTCGGTTCAGTTGGAAGGCGCCACTCCGAAGCTTGTTGACTAGTTTGCATGTCAAACTCGTAAACCCACGTCTCGTCACCAGTAACAATGCGTTTCATGAATGTTGGGTCCGAACTGACTCGTTCTAGCATGTCCTCAGCGACTTTCATGCGATTGAGTTTTTGGAGAAAATTCAGATCTTTTGGGACTAGCCGAGCAGCAACATGTTTCATACCCAAATGATTAGTTAAAATGGTACGGATCGACTCGTGAGATACAGAAAGTTCGGCGGCTATCTCTCTCAGAGTTGAATGGGGATTTTCAGTCACTATTTTCTTCACTTTTGCGATGTTAACTTCAGGTGCAGACGTTGACGGCCTACCAGAGCGAGGCAAATCTTCCATCACATCTCGACCGCTTTTGAACGCTTTGAACCACTCATAAGCACGAGTTTTTGATAAAGTCGATTCACCGTAAGCCTTCTGTAACATTTTCAGTGACTCCGAACACGAAATTCCATTGGCGATGCAAAATGTAAGACAAACTCTTTGTTCGATATTTTTGTCCATTATGAAATTCGCAATACACACTATATATGATACTAGCTGACCCGACAGACGTTGTCCTGTCTTAACTGTGATACCTACCCTAGCTACCCTACCTACCCTACCTACCCTACCTACCCTACCTACCTACCCTACCTGCCTACCCTACCTACCTACCCTACCTACCCACCCTACCTACCCTACCTACCTACCCTACCCTACCTACCTACCCTACCTTCCTACCCTACCTACCTACCCTACCCTACCTACCTACCCTACCCTACCTACCTACCCTACCCTACCTACCTACCCTACCCTACCTACCTACCCTACCCTACCTACCTACTACATACACTACCTAAAAAAAAAAAAAAAAAAGAATACAAAAAAAAAAAAAAAAGAGATGTGTTCTGCTATTCAGGGCGGAGACAAATCCAACGAAACAAAAACCGTGAAAATTGGTCCAGCAGATCTCGAGTTATAACGAAGGGAACAAACCCGTCTTTCTTTTATATATATAGATTACTAAAACCAGCACTGTATTTAATATAAATAACAGATGCAACTCAAACTCTGCGCCAAAATGGAAAACAGTTGTGCCAATCTAACAACTACAAAAAAAAACAAAAAATTGAATTTGGAACCATAAACAAATCATCCATTCCCGATACTTTTTTGGCTGAATGTATAGATAGTTACCGCGCTTAGTATCCATCCTCATATCCCAATATTGATATTTATTCGCGGCTAACGCCAGCTTAAGTTCCTCTAGCTGGTTCGTCGTACTATGCTTAGTTTTTATGTCTTTCAATTCTGTTTGGAGGAACAACATTTCTTTCAACAATTTCGTGACGGTCGGAAGTCACCGGTGGAAGTTTTTCTAAATCATGGGCTACAAACTCTGGCATCGTTTCTGGCTAAGTTCCCCTGAAAAGAGTCATTACCTACCTACCCATTAAATAACGATAAGTAATAGTAACAATTTTGATCGGTTTATTTCTTCACTTTCAAACGCTGACTCCTATATTCTGGTCAACTGTCTTCATCAATGATCCATATTTTGTTTTTACATGTAATGCTAACAACTCGTGTATCACAACATTGCATGAAAATAGAAATGCGCTTTAGTGTCGAAGCATTTTTTTTTTTATACGGGAAGTAACAAGCATTTGAAATACATGCACACACCTTGAGTCGCTAGGTACGCGTGTGCGCATTATGAACTTATAAATTCATTTTTCACTTTTGATTCATTTTGTGAAAAACACGGCAATAATCCGAAGATACCAAATGAAAGGCGAAAATGAACGACAAGTAAAGACCACTGATACGACCGAACACACCGCGGCAGTCAATTGAAGACTGTGAAGAATCGCGTCTATTGTATCACAAACCGCTGCTTTATGAAAGCCCCAGACGAAGATCCAGACAAATAAAGTTGACCAAACATTGTTTATAGATATAGGTAATGTATGCGGCCCTGAAAGGTGTTTATTTTGCACACTTTTCTTTAAGTAAGTAAAGTAAATATAAAGTTTCTTCGGTCCGTCAACAAACTTTTCGTAGGTAACCATAGACAACCCGGAAGAACGAGAACTCTTTATTGGCAGTAGGTAAGACACAAGTAGCGACAGTAAGCCTCGGCCTGTTATTAATTTATTATCAGCAATAGCTGTTAAAACAGAGTCAACAAAAAATTAAAAAAAGTTTACAATATTCATCAACCTCTTTCCAGCGTCTTCATTCATTTACCCTCAATTTCATAAACAAAGTTCCTAAACACAAAACAGAATGAGGTCACACTCCTTGATCTGACAAAGTACTTACTGACTCATGAAGATCTGGACAGTAAACAATAATATTGTGAAACATCGCGCTGTATGGCCGCAAGCAGTCGGGCAGTTCTCAAGCTGATGAGGATGTGCTCACTTAGGCCGCAATTGTTGGCTAGCACTCCTTGTTGGACATCCTTTGAGCTAGTCCACGGAGCGGTGCTCAAACTTTGGGAAGAAACAGCATTTGTTACAGTGAGCACTAGTGAACAGCCGCTGCTGCGTACGAGTTGTTACGACATGACAAAAGAATGAGGCTTCTTTACTATATGAAAAAAATAATGTTTTTAAAAAAATAAATCTTCCGGAATAAATTTTGTACATGATGAGAAAACCGTATCAAAAGCCAATTTGTCGTTTTGAAGTACAATCACGAAAAACTGCATTAGGTATTAACATAGACAAAATGAGTGCATGTTTTTTTATGCCCTATGACTCTTTCCCCGCCTTTTTTTATACATATACTCAATACTTTATTGTATTCCATAGTTTGTACATATTAGTTGGTATGTTAAATCATGTCGGGCACTGCAAAGTATTTTTTAATAGGAGAAAAGATGAAAAAAAAAGAAGAAAAATCAGAAAAAGAAATAAATCTATTAAAATAAAAATAGTATCATTTGCTTTTATGGAATGTGGATACCTACATATGAGTGGTATTATAGTAAGCCTGTTAGCGGGTATGTTATATTAATATTATCTTGTTTGAAAATAAAAGTCATACTTTAACTTTCATATTATTAAATGTGAAAGTAACTCGGTCTGTCTGTGTTATGTTTACACGACTGAACGGATGTTGATAATACACCTATGACTTAGGGTAGGACATAGGAATATAGGATAGTTATCGACGTCTACGCTGGCGCATTCCAGGCAAGGGTTACTTATCTAAAAACACAAAAGTTTCACTTTTTATTATGTAGGATTTACTCATACCGGATGATACGAGATAAGCAATTGAAACAGCTCGTGTAAAATGATGAATCGATTTTTCTGTTTCTTTTCTGTTATTACAACGCATGTTTTTGCTAAAACAAACGAACACTATTGTCTTTACACATTCTATTATCCGGGTCCTTACGCAGCCACGCATGGGGCTGACACGCGCTGAACTGTGGCACGTGTAACTATATGTTGGGCTGACAGCTGCCAAAACACACATTTGTTTTTAAAAACATTTTGTTTCAAATACTACAATCGATTTTTTGGTTAATTTAATTTGGATAAATGAATTAATTTTCTCAATATTTATGAACTTCGAGTGTTACGTAATAATAGATAAACAAGGTAGTTTAAATAATTTGTGTAAATATTTAGTAAAAATTTGGAAAAAAAATACGTGCTTATTGTTAACAATTGATCCTGCACGTGTCGAAATAATTGTTAACCAGTAACAGAAATTTAAATTAAATCTATTACAATATCGTAAATGACTATGTTTTTTTTCACTCGCTAGTTTAAAGTTAGAAATTGGCTTGTCTAATATATCTAACATTTTTCAGATAATGGTTTTTATGAATAATAAATAATTTAAGTCTTTTTTTTACTTGTTTATTGATTGTATCATTATTTTTAACAAGTCTGTATGACACACTAATATTTGCGTACAGATTATATTCATTATCAACACTCTGAAACTCCGGAAAACCGTTGGTTGGTTGGATGGTTTGTGCTGCTGCGGTAGGTACCTATGTCATCTTTTACGTGGCGGAATAAAATCCTAAAAGTATTTTTCATAAAGTAACGCAGTTCGCAGCTAAAACACAAAAGGAAGTCCAGACAGTATTGTATTTTCACAAATTTCATAAAACTAATGAATGATTTTTAGTATCAACTCTGACCACAGGTTAGTCACTAACCACACGAAAAAGAAAGAAAGAAGAACGAAACAGACAACAATTAATATCGATGGTTCCAAGAAGGTGTATTTCTCAAAGTTTGAGACACGCTGCACAATAAATATGAAGGTATGTGACAACAATTTGTGTTCACGACGATGTGCGCCCGCGCACCGACCGGCTAACGTGTTAGGGGCGACACACATTTGTAACACATATTTGGTGCAGACACGGAATAGATAAGTGTTGGAAGTTCCTGATAGCTGCTGACCTGACAACATTTCTACATATTTTAGCAAAGTTTTTCCTTATGATTCAATACCACTATAGAATATGTACCTAGGTATTGATGTTTTTACTACTATGGCCAAAGTAAACGGTTCTCAGTAAAACAAAATGTTGGTTCAGCATAAAGTTTATGTCAAACCCAAGGTAAAATTATGTTTTAACAAAAAAATAACACAAACTTCATCCACTTTACATGACAATGCTGGTGGAATGGTACGAAAGTGTTCGGCAACACTTGAGATAACACAACGCTACGCAATGACGACACGGTTGGCGCAGCGGTTGAGCGATTGACTGCTGCGCAGCATGTCGCGGGTTCAATTCCCGCACGGAACAAATATTTGTACGACTTGCAAGTATTTGTTACGTGTCTGGGTGTTTTTCTATCTATAATATGTATGTATTTACAAAAAAAAAATGTATATAAGTAGTTTATATATCAGCCATCTCGTTACCATAACACAAGCATTAGGTTGCTTAGCTTGGGACGATATGGCGTTATGTGAAATGTCCAAGGATATTATTATTATTATTAATTCATCCCATAAGTAGGTACCTATACAAATGATCAATATATCACCAATAACGGTTTTTAAATTGGCCCTTATTGTGCTACGGCTAAAATAATCTAAGATTGAGAATATATGCTTAAAAACAAACAAAACAAAAACAATTTGGACAGTGCATGAGTGACTGTAGGTACTTGTCTCATTCCCAGATCCTGTTGAAAACTACTTGGAATCATGCTGGTCCTGCTCCACAGGACAATCTAGTGTCTAGACAAAATCCATCTGGTTGCTTAGTAAATTAGGTGCTTAATCATTTATAATTTGTACCATAGGTACTATTTTAACATTTTGGAATAACTTTAACTCACACATTGATTGATTTATTATTATTCACTTTTAGAATGTTTGTAAATGTATGATCACCATGTACTTATGACATAATTAAGTTTACCTGCTATTGCTATACTTATGTGTTTTTCTTTTCACCTTTTGTGGTGTTGTGTTTTTATTCTGGGTGCATCGTCTTCACATACCTATAATGTTATAATACATGTATACATAACATTGTAAAACATTTTAAAAGAGTAACGGTGGAGTTTCTTGCCCATTCTTCTTCACACGAAACTACCTTTTGAAAGGGATGACTAGAATCAATTCTATTTCTTGTTCATTTTGACGTTCAAAAATGCCTTTCTTGTGCCTATTTGAAATAAATGATTTGACTTTGACTTTGACCAAACAGTTTTACTTAATCTGTAAAAGTGTAATAAGTCTTGAAGTGTTACATGAGTGAATATTGTGCATTGTGGACAGTTGTGGCCTGCAATTTACTAATAGACGCCAACGAGCACAACTAGCTCGCGAGGAGCGTGTCACACGCTTGTTTGTACATAAGACGCGCTGCTGTCTAGAAACTTATAATCTGGATTGAATCAGCAGTCTGGAAAATATGTGTACCTATCTAAATTCATACAAAAATAAAAGAGTCCTGTTGATGATAATATGTTCCTTCCTTAGCCCTTTATGTTCCAGGGTAGCGGTAACCCTTGCGGACAATCCTGCTTACCCGGCAGGTTTCAGCCCTAACGGGACCCTTCAAACAATAATTGAGCATGGCGTACGCTTTTCTTCATGTCCGATTCGAGCGCAACCGATCCTATCGCCAACAACATAGTAGGTACAAACACGCACATTTTCTCTAAGTACAGGACTGCTAACATTAGAAGATATGGCTGAAGATATTTTTAAACTACAATACCTGCATGCAGGTATCGTGAGCGCACTCAAACCTATACACTACCATGAACACGAATGTGTGTTGAAGGCACTGACTTTTAAATAGCACAAAAGCACAATAGTGGCAATGTTTGTGTAAAAATATGTGATTGGCTAAACTCTTGTAACATTTATGACTACTGCTTCGTAACTACTTTATAAACTTATCTACAAAAAAATAGTCAGTGAAAATATCTCACAAAAATTAAGAAAATCAGGCAAAAAGGACCGGTCAGGTGCAGGTAGGGGAGTAGGCTCTAATTTCAATATCTGTTCCTAATATATAAATGCATGATTACTGTAAGAAATATTTTTATTACAATCGATATTCCCAGATATAAAGAACTTTTGCTGTAGAGGAATCGCTGTACTTACAAGCAAATAAATGATTTAATTTCATTTGCAAGTTATTTTACTGATATCGATTAAGTTATACCTGATTGTTGAAAACACTTAACTTGAGTTGACATTTAAATGTAAATTGTTCAAATATAATCTCTTACGCTATTACTCAACTAATGATTTTATAAATGAAAATTTGACTTATTCGTCTATTTCTTTGACTTAATGTAATATTTTTTACATTTCCATACCTAATATTTGAATAATTTCCAATTTGAATGTCATCCTGATTTTTATTATTCAGTGTTATATCTAACAAACTAACCAAATCCCTGAAAATGTGAATCTTTTTTTCATATCATTATAAACCTTTTTAGACACTTTACAAGCAGTGGAAGTGGACAATAATACATTTGGAAATATTTTGATGAACAACACACAAAATCAATTAAACATGCAGAGCTTAAGCGAATTAATTATATTGCGGCTGAGGGAAAATAATAAGTCTATCATAGAAGAACTACAAGTCACGATACAGATAGAGATCAATAGAGCCATTACAGAATTAAGACAGGACTTTGAGTACAAAACGAATACCTTAACCGAGCAAAACGACCAAAGAAAACAGGAAATAGACAGTATTAACACTAAGCTAGAAGAACTAAGAATAGAAAATGAAAATTTAAAAAAAGAAATTAGAACCCTAACGACGGCGACGCAGAAAAACCAAACACCAAGCATACCTGAACACCACTATAAGAAATTGGTGCTTTATGGTCTCACAGACTACTATAAAGAACCAGAATGGGAACTACATAATAGGCTCATAGAGCTGTTTCGTGATATTGTCGACGTAGACCTATCAGGCTATATAGAGGACATGTATAGAGTAGGAAGAAAGGACACAAATAACAGACCACTGGTAATAGAATTGCTCAGTAAAAAGATGACCAGATATATAATCAGCAACAGCCACTGCTTTCAGGGATCCGGACTAGGAATATCAGAATTTTTAGATGCAAAAACACGAAAGGAAAGAGCCAAAATGAGAAAAGAACTATTCAAAGCTAGACAAAACGGACAATATGCAATAATAAGGAATAATCAGTTATACATCAATGGAAAACTCACCAAGATAGATGACTGCAACAACGAACAACGACATCACATAAATACAACATATCAGGAGAATGATACGACAGTGTCATGCAACACTGGTCAACCATACCAAATCAATACGCCGCTGCCGAATGAAACTGTAAACCATACATTTCGGAACCAAAGACCTACCATTTAAAATATTATTCCAAAATTTCCAAAGTCTAAATAACAAACAACACTTACTTGATGCTTTCATTACCCAAAATTCTATGTATAATGTAATATGTATCTCAGAGACCTGGCTCTCACAAGAAAAACTAGACCTAATTCAGTTTAATGGCTACAAATTTGCCTCATCATACTGTCGCAGCACTAGACCAGGTGGCGGTGTCTGTATCTTACTTGAAAACCATATAGATTGCATACTGAGAAATGATATTACTGACATGTCTACAGAATATGTACTAGAATTATGCGCTACTGAATTACCTAATAATTTACTGATTATAATTATGTATTGGAACGGAAGAGAGGAAGAAGATTTTTATCAGCAATTAAACAAAATTCTAAAATATGTAATGACTAAATACTCAAAATTAAATATCATTATAGGGGGTGATTTCAATATTAATATATTATCAGATAGCCCAAAATCGAACCAATTTTTAAATTTAATGCAAGAATATAAATTAACCCAGCATGTGAAAAGTGCAACACGTATAACACCAAAAACTGCCACATGTTTAGACCTAATATTTACTAATTTCATATACAAAGACGGTATGTATGCAACTGTGGAAGAGTTAGGCTTCTCAGACCATAACGGCACCATTTTACACTTTAACATTCCTCAACAAATAGAAAAAACCACCTGGCATACTAAAAAAAGATTGTACAATCACTCAAATATATTAAAATTCAAGTCTAAACTAAAGGAATTAAATTGGAACGATATTATAACCACTGAAAAAGATATTAACAGAAACTACGAAGCTTTTAACGACACACTTATTAGTACCCTAAATCAATGCATACCATTAAGGAAAATAAAATTAAAAGTAGAATACAAAAAATACTGGCTCACTAGAGGCATTAAAAACTCCTGTAAAAATAAAAGATTATTAAAGATACTCATAACTAAAACTAACAACACGATATTAACACAATTTTATAAAAAGTATGAAAAAATATTAAAGAATACAGTAACGACAGCAAAAAAACTACACTTTAAAAATAAAATGCTAAAATCTAATAACAAAGTTAAAACTATGTGGAGTATTGTCAATGAGCGAACAAACAAGAAAATAGCAAGCGAAAAAAGCAATTTATCCCTACAAACAAATAATGGTGTAACTACTGAGCCCAAGGTGGTAGCCAGCATCTTTAATGATTTCTTCGCTTCTATGGGAGAGGCTAAAACAAACCCAACTGGCGACAAACCGAAAGAATCTCCTGTTATGTCCCCTACACCGAACACAATCTTCCTCAGCCCAATTGACCCGTACGAGGTGAGGTCATTGATAACGAACTTAAAAAATAAAAAGAGCCATGGTGTTGATGAGCTTCCACCTATTTTATTGAGACAGTGCGCGGACGAATTAACCCTACCATTCTATAAATTATTAAACCAATCTTTTGAAGAGGGCACTTTTCCCAATTTCTTGAAAAAGGCCCTCATAAAACCGATTCATAAGAAGAGTTCAAAAACAAACCCGAATAATTATCGCCCCATTGCTCTTTTACCTACAGCTTCTAAAATATTTGAAAAAGCGATGTATAACCGAGTATATGAGTTTTGTGAAAAATACCAAATATTTAACGACTGTCAGAATGGTTTCCGCAAAAATCGATCCACAATATTAGCAGTATATAAATATATTCAAAAAGCCCTCGACATTATCAACAATAAACAGTATGCTATAGGATTGCTTTTGGATATGACAAAAGCGTACGACAAAGTTCAATTTCAAATATTATTACACAAATTATACAACATAGGACTCCGCGGCAAATGTTATGACTGGTTCGTACCTTATTTAACAAATAGAGAACAATTAGTTGAAATAGAATATTACAACCATAGCAATAATGAAATTGAATTAGTTAGATCTGATAGTAAATTACTCACCGCTTCAATCCCGCAAGGCAGCGTAATAGGCTGTTTCTTATTCCTTGTTTATATAAATGATCTCCCTAACAACATAAACGAGCCCTGTGTCCTATTCGCGGATGACGTATCTATACTGACCTCATGCCAAGATAATACCAATATTAATGAAAAATTAAATTCTGTACTTAACTCTACAATAAATTGGATGACTGAACACAATCTAGAAATAAATTTTAACAAGACTAAATTAATAACCTTCCACCCCCGACAAAAAATACCAATTAATATCAACTATAATTTTAACAACATTAAATTAGAAGTAGTCAATAAATTTTCCCTATTAGGCATAGACATTGACACAAATATAAATTGGAAATCCCATATTCAAAAACTAAAAGCTAAGCTCTCAAAATTCTCGTACGCCCTTCGTGAAATCAAAAAAACTACAGACTTAAAAACTGCTCTGGTAATGTACTACGCATATGCCTACGCATGGCTTAAATATGGTGTCATCTTATGGGGCAACAGTACCGATGCGCCTATGTTATTTACTGTACAGAAAAAATTACTCAGAATTATAATAAATATTGAAGAAACTGAAAGTTGTAAGCCACACTTTAAAGAAATGAAAATTCTTACCTTACCCTCTCTTTATATTTTTGAAACCTGTAAATTCGTACGCAAATATCCAAAATTCTACACCAAAAGGGAAGATATCCAAACAAAAATCACACTAAGACATAAAAACAGGCTCAATCTACCAACGTCACGACTAAAAATGCACTCTGACAGTGCCTATGTTATGTCTATTAAATTATACAACAGGCTGCCAGAACCCATTAGAAACATAGATAAATATAACATTTTCATTAATAAATTAAAAACATTCCTAATAAATAAGAGCTATTATAGTGTAAATGAATACTTAAACGACAATTTGACAAATTATAAATGCACAACAAATTGATAAAATATTGACATTATAAAAATAATAATTAAAATATAAATTGACTAATTAAAATAATTATTAAACCCCGCAATAATTTAAAATAATGTAAACCTATATCAACAAATACCTATATACTTAAATACTTAAATAAAATTTTATCCCATCTAAACCAGCACACACAATCTATCTAGTCATGTTAATTTATGTTTGTTTTAATAATAAATGTAAGTTATGTGCAATATATAAATAGGTTCCTATATAGTTAGTATTAGAAGTAAACACGCAGTGCTCTTCCTCCTCTCTCCCACATTCTATGCTGTGCCCGACAGGGTCCAAAATTGTGACTTATTACAACCCACCAACCAATGTAAACTTATGTACATTTTGGAACGCAATAAAGAAATTGAGTATTGAGTATTGAGTATTGAAAACCTTTCAAACTTGTAACAATATTCTGGCAAATAAATGAACTACTATATTATACTATCCCACTGCTGGGCAAAGGCTCTTCATGCGGAGGAAGCACAATCATTGATCACCACGCTAGCTCATGGCGGGTTAGCGAATTCTCTCAATAGCTAAGTATATATACGGCGTCGTTACATGATGATAACTTACAAATATGTTAACGGTTCAACAATACCGCACTAACTACATGCTACATACATACAGACGTGCGGGAGAATCACCTTAACGAAACAATTACTACTTATAATGCACCGAGAAGTCGCCGGTTACTGATTAACTGGAGAATATACCAAACTGTGGTACCTACAGCAGTTTCAGTGTGAACAAAAGTGGTAATACTCATAAACATCATTCCTCTTTTATAAATACTTCTGCAATCTGACTTGGTCTTCATTCTGCTGTTTTTCTTTTCCATGTCGGACCTTAAGACCTCATCACCACATCACCGAAAGGTGATAAATGCCCTTTCAAGGTTCCTTTTAAAAGTAAAGGTTATAATATGACGGTAAGCGGGATTGTCCGAAAGAGTTACCGCTACCCCGGAACACAATGGACTACGGAAGGAACATGGATGGGTTTTAGTCAGTAAGCGTCTGACACTCCCTTCCGCTCCACCCAGAGCGGGAGAAGTCATTGGATGATTTCCCAGCCTTAAAAAAAAGACCTCTTCACCACATCACCGAAAGGTGAGGCCCTTTCAAGGTCCCTTTAAAAGTACGGTTATAATATGGCGCAAAAGGAAGGAGGCTTTACTCGGTAGTAGGTGGAACAAGGCTGATGATGATGATGATGTTGGACTTCATCCGAGAGAGAACCTTCGCATAATCAGCATAATTATAATGTTCCCACTGCTGGGACACGGGCCTCCTCTCGGTGAGAGGCAGTGGGCCGTAATCCACCCAGCGGGCCCAGTGCGCGTTGGTAGATGTCTCATGCCTTCGAATATTTGGTTCTAGGACATGCTGGTTTCCTCACGATGTTTGAGTGAACCTTCTGTAGCTCAATTGATCTTATACTGTGGTAGTGGTTGCGGGTCGCGACCGACGCACGCGCCGCCCAATCTAATTACCGCTGCTATGCGCGCACGCACTTGATTAACGCGGGTTACTGTCTAGGGATGTACTACTATCGATGGTTTTACGTTAAAAATTAGCTTTACAGTGATTCGAAAACATAGCTATATCTTTGGTTTGGCCATGAGGTCGATACTGGCCACCCACACCTAATAAAAGCGTTACTAAGTTGTAAGTACCTAATCACATAGGTATTATGATACTAGATCATCGTAGGTTCGATATCAGAATACCATATTAAAGGACTATAATATTTTATTGTTTAAATATTAAACTAGCTTTCAGTGTAGGCTTCAAAAGAAAACGACATCACTGGAAGAAAAGCGAATAAATACCGAGTCTATTATTTGGAAGACTATCATCACTAGACCAAGGCCGTAAGGCACACTTTGCGACTATTTGAAAGCCAGTAAGTATTTATAATGTAGCTAGGTTATTAACACACACTTAGCAGGAAAAAAGCAATTTCTATCGACATCCCACCGGCACATCCCTACCCTCTGATTGAGCTTCACACATAACGATGCTCGGCTTAACAAAGCGAATAATTTCCTCTTGTGAGCTCGTACTAATATTACTATTATATGTACGTAACCGTTCTGTAGCTAGGCACATGTATTTTAAGTACACATACATTACACGGCAATCAACAGCTTGGTAAGAATTTGAGTAATTACCGTTTTATTGTCCATACGCCAGCACATTGACCTATCCCAAAAAGTCAAATATTTCTAATTGAACATGAACCTTATTCTTTTGTGGTAAAGTTGAAAATCTGTCAAAGAATTTTGACAGATTGAGGTAACTTGATGTGCTGGCCTCTGTACATACGCCAGCACATCAACCTATCCCAAAATGTCAAATATCTGCAGTTGAACATGAACCTTAAGCTTTTGTAATAAAGTTGAAAATCTGTCACAGGTTGGGATAGCTTGATGTGTTGGCCTCTGTACCCAATGGGTTGGTTACACTAGAAAGTAATTGATATTAAGGTGAAAACTGCAGGTTAGCCCTCGAAATTCATTATTTTTACGTGTTTTGCAATTAGCAGTGCATCAGGTTGTGCATACAAATATTATTTGCGGCGGTAGCAAGTATTGCATCGATATAACTTTCATTAGTCTGGTAGATGTAGCTGTCAACGAATGCCAGTTCTGATTTGAATATAGGGTCAATTTACCTAAGTTAGGTTAGGTTACACTGTGTTCCCGCGCTGGGCGCGTAAGCGCATCGACAGGGAACTTCTCGAGGAGGCCGCTATTGTCCAGGCCTGGATCCGGGAGTCGACGACGAACGGACCCGTCGACGTCGAACAAGAGGCGCTGTGGTTCCGCGGGGCGATGACGCACATTTGCGACGCGTCCATGCCCCGGGTCCACACGCTGTCAGCAAGGCGCCAGGTGTACTGGTGGTCCGCCGAGATCGCACGGCTACGTACACGTATAGCGTGCGTCGCGGCGAGGCGCCCGTACAGCCACTATCGAAGACGACGTCGTCGGGTCCCTGACGAAGATGCCGCGCTGTATGAGGTGTACCGCGCGGCTAAGCAGGCTCTGTGGCTGGCCATCGGCGATGCGAGATCGCGAGCCAGGGGGGAAATGCTGGTAACTCTCGACGGAGATCCATGGGGGCGCCCCTATCGTGCGGTTAGAGGGAAACTAAGAGCCGCCGCGCCCCCACTCACCGAGAGCCTCCAGCCCGAGCTGCTGGAGGAGGTAGTAACAGCCCTCTTCCCGGCGAGAGCGGAGCACACTCCGCCGCCGATGGCTATGCCCACAGCCGCAGAGCCTCCGGAGGAGGAACACGCCATCGACGTCCCAGAGGTGACACAGGCAGAGATGAGGGCAGCCGTGATGCGGCTCCGGGCCAAGAATGTGGCTCCGGGGCCTGACGGCATCCACGACATCGCGCTGGCCCTCGCTCTGAAGGAGCTAGAGCCCCAGCTGAGAGGACTCTTCACCGCGTGTCTTGAGCAGGGCCGGTTTCCAACATTGTGGAAGACCGGCCGTCTAGTCCGGCTCAAGAAGGCGGGGCGCCCTGCGGACTCACCGTCCGCGTACCGGCCCATAGTGCTGCTCGACGAGGTGGGCAAGATGTTTGAGCGTATTATCGCAGCCCGCCTCGTCAGCCACTTGTGCGAAGAAGGGCCGGACCTAGACGACTGCCAATTTGGTTTTAGGCAAGGGCGCTCCACCATCCACGCAATTTCGCGGGTGAGAGTCCTGGCGGAGGAAACGGTGTCTTGGGGTGGGGTGGTGATGGCGGTGTCGTTGGAAATTTCCAACGCCTTCAACACCCTGCCCTGGAGTTGTATCAGAGAGGCACTGCGCTTTCATTGACTTGAATGTGCCCTGGCGGCTGAGAGTATGCCATGCTCACTTTAATGTCTCGCTGATGGTGGCGTGTGTGTTGGATCATTTAGCTCCCTTCAAAATGGTTGAGCTGAATGGTGCTAATATATGCGTCATGTTCGTGAACGGGCTCTGTCAGTAGAGACTGGTCATCTCTTAGCGGCTAAGGCTTGTTTTAATTTAATTATTGAATAGTTTTTACATATTTTATATCTGATGCTTTTAACGTTCTGCATCGTTCTCACATGTATAATATTAATATGAACTATGTAACAAATATTTTGTAACCATATTTTGTTTAAAAGAGTGTCCATGGAGTTTCTTGCCCGTTCTTCTCCATAGGTACCTACTCCTTTGGAATGGGCAACTAGCTTCATTTCTCGGACTGACCGACACCTTGACAATTCAAAAGTGCCTGTAATTGGTTTATTTGAAATAAATACTTTGAGTTTGAGTTTGAGTTGAGAGTTTGAGTTTTCATCAAGTGCCTCTCTACCTCCGTCGCATCGTTGGGGCTTATCTGTCGGAGAGGTGTGTCACCTACGTGGGGCGTGATGGCGGTAACCAGCACCCCATGTCGTGCGGTGTTCCGCAGGGATCGGTCGTCGGACCGCTCCTGTGGAACATCGGCTACGACTGGGTGCTGAGGGGTGAGCTCCAGCCGGGCGTGCAGCTGACGTGTTACGCTGACGACACGTTGGTCACGGCCCGGGGGAGCTCGCACAGGGAAGCAGCGTTGCTGGCGACGGCGGCGGTCTCACAAGTTGTGAGCCGCATTCGGCGCCTCGGCCTGGAGGTGGCCCTCAACAAGTCGGAGGCCATGGTGTTCCATGGTCCCCGACGGGCGCCGCCGCCGGGATCACACATTGTGGTCGGGGGGGTCCGCATCGCTGTCGAGCCTACCATGAAGTACCTAGGATTGGTGCTCGACAGCCGGTGGGACTTTGGCCCCCACTTCCGGCGGCTTGCGCCCAAGTTGTTGGGCGCGGCCGGGGCGCTCTCAACGCTGCTTCCCAATCTGGGGGGCCCGAGCGCCACTTGCAAGCGGCTCTACGTGGGGATCGTGCGATTGATGGCCCTGTACGGGGCACCGATCTGGGCGGCTGACCTGACGGCCGGGAGCATATCTGTCTTGCGTAAGCCACAGAGAGCTATGGCCGTCAGAGTCATTAGGGGATATCGCACGATCTCCTACGAGGCGGCTTGTGCACTGGCCGGATCCCCGCCCTGGGACCTGGAGGCGAAGGTGCTCGCGTCACTGTTCCGGTGGCGCGAGGAAATGCGGGCGCGGGGCGAACGACCGATGCAGCAACAACTGGAGCTGCGTCGGTCACAGCTCCGCGAGGTCCTGGTGGCGGACTGGCGGGACAGGCTCTCACGCCCTACCGCCGGCCTCAACACCATCGAGGCGATCCGACCAGTGCTCAGCGAGTGGCTCGGTAGAAGGCACGGCTCCCTGACTTTTCGGGCGACACAGGTTCTCTCGGGGCACGGCTGCTTCGGGAAGTTCCTGTGTCGCATAACCAGGGAGCCAGACGCTCGGTGTCACCACTGCGTCAACTGTCGGGAGGACACGGCACGGCATACGCTGGCAGAATGTGCCGCATGGCTGGAGCCGCGCCGTGCCCTCATCTCTGAAGTAGGCAGTGACCTGTCGCTGCCGGCCGTAGTGAACACCATGGTCGGCAGTGAACAGGCCTGGGACGCGGTGGTATCCTTCTGCCAGGAAGTTATTTCGCAGAAGGACGCTGCGGAGCGGGAGCGGGAGATCACCTCCCTCAACCTGGCCCGCAGCAGGCGCACCGGGCGTCGGAGGAGGGCAGACAATGCCCTCTTCCAGCCCCCCTAAATGGGTCCAGAGGCGACGGACGCGGGGCTAGTCCGACCCCTCCGCCCTCCCCGGGGCGGGGGACATACATGAGGATTTGCCCCCGGATCAAAAAAAAAGGTTACACTGTGTTGCGCAAGTATTATGGTTCCCGCGACTTCCGGCGCAGGTGAGAGAGGGAATACCCGGGGTGGTTTTTACTTTTAGTCAGTAACAGTCTGACAGACCCATGGACAACCATGAGGGTTTTCCCTTAGGCTCAAAAAAAAAAGGTTAGGTTACACTGTAGATTTGCTTAACATTATTTCTCTGATTTTACCTTTTAAAAAAACGTTTTTTCCTTAAGGTAAGCCAACCTAACTACAATCACCCTTCTTTAATACTAATAACAGGGTACGTAAACACGGAAGTACAGTCACGCCATAATGACTTGCTTTGTCCAAGCGTGAGACGTTGCCCACATTGCGACAACGTTTACTAACAAGCGATGCACCGCTCTGCCCACCCCCTTTATAATTATAGTGCTTTATTGATCAGAGGACAAAACATGGTGCAGTGCCCGTAATTGAGGATTTCAAGCTCTTTTTATAGGATGGAAAAACAGGGTAAAACAATTTAGTAGCAATTTTCATTTTCATAGTAAGTAGAGAAGTTCGCGGGTGACGTGAGGTCCGAGCAAGTAGCCCACTGTACTAAGGGTGCCAGTAGAATTATTATTTACACGATGAAATGAATATTTACATTAAGTGATTTAATTTTGATTTTGAATTTATGAACACGTTATGCTATTACCGCTATTATCGTTTTTTTTAGTTATTGTGGATGTGAGAAGCCGAATACTAAGTAGGTATATGGGTCCTTATAGGATTACCTCATTGTCCATTCGTCTGTCAGTCTGCCAAGACCCTTTTTCTCAGGAACTCGTAGAGGTAATTACGTTGTAATTTATATCAAATAGTAACTCTACGGTCCAATGATTTCAAAAATAAAACAAATTCAACGCAATAAAAAGTACGGTAATTTATGCCAAATATTTTGATCATAATTAGCCTTTAATATTCCGACTGCTGTGACACGGGGCCTCCTCCCTGTGAGTAGGCGTGGGCTGCAATCCACCACGCGGGCCCAAAGCGGGCGAATATCACTTGTCTTCTAATTCTTTGATTCTAGGATGTCCTAACCGAATGAAAACCGGTGTGTCGGTTTTCTTACGATGTCTTTCTTCTCCGTTTTGAGAGAGTGGTGACGAAATATATAATGTTTTTTTTTTAACATTGAATATGAATTAACAATTTCCTTCAAACTCTTCCGCAGGGTGCCAAACTAAACTCTAAAGTAACATTGCTATCAAAAATCTGTTCTGGTACGTAGAAACTCTTTCTGTAGGTGTTCTTTTTTCCAGAGGAAACATCTATGAGTCTGAAGTCAACTTAAACATTCTCCGATTTAGGTCCGTTTCTCGGACCAACACTTTCAGAATTAGAAGGTTCAGACCACAACGGCTCGTAATTAATAAAAGTAGACACAAAACACTCTCAGAAACCAGGTTTTATCAATAAAACGTTCACTACATTTTTATAGATAAATGTTATAATAAATGCACCAAATATTACTTGACTACAAACCCGCCACTGCCACTACCGACTCTACTTATCCGGTTGTGTTACTCCCGCCTGCATTATACTGTAATAAATAGGTAATTTACCTTTTAATACATATCTTAACTAAAAAGGGTTTATCTCGAAGCTATCCAGATGTCAGATAAACAAGTTTTTTATTCATACGACAATCACGTCGCATCTCTATGAAGAAAAAAAGTTAAAAGTTAGTATAGTGTATCACATAATGCACTCTGTTACGTCACCACATTAGCACTCCGAGATCCGATATCAACATTAATACAACAATGAATGAAAAAAAGCCTCAAAAGATGTCCTCCACATCACGAAACTGACAAATTTCAGACAACAATGAATGATATAAGGGTTAAATGGATAAAGACTGGCAACGTTAACTATGCTATCCAAAAATCTAACAAAAATATAAAACAAGCTAAAAACAACCTTACGGCGTCATTTTAAGAGTTACGCCAAAGGTGTGAGGTAAAACGTAGGGTGAGAACGCCGGTTGTCGATACGTAAAGGGCTATAGAAAGGCGGTGCGTTTGATGGCGTGTCGGATGTCTCAATCGAAGGCTTTTGCTGCGCCCGCGCCGTGCCGCACTCCCACGTACGTGGGTATTCTGTTTGTAAGCTTTTGTTCGGTGTTACGATGTTTTGCTGGTGGAATTTTGTGGTAATATTTAAGGAAAATAAAGCACGTATGTAAAATATTGATTTCATTATGGGATAAATTAAATTGTTCAACCTATAAGAAATATGTTCAAGTAACAAATAGTTAGATGCACTTTTTGGTTCAAACTTTAACTGCAAAAGACATGTTATTAAGACTTGTTAGTTTCTTTTATGCCTCTTTATTTTTTATATTTTTACACACATCACAAAACCCGCTGTTTGATTTATTCCTTCTTTTATATCTATGGTTTATACTGCAGACTTATATTATGTCTCGCAGAAATTTATAAGAGAATAACCTAAGAAAAAGAAATAGTTTTTAAATTATCTAAACTCAAGGAACGAATCAAAACCATTTACCATGGTTCCATATACAGAATAACACCTCACCTGCATCTAAACCGTGTTTGTATAACAACATAACACATGTTAGAGACACGGCTCTTTTAAATATCCTCCAAGAATCATTGCTTACAATAAATCTGGGATAAGCGTTGACAGGGTTAATATGGTGACGACAATAATTGTACTCTTTACCCTACTCGATCCACCACAAGCGTATTTGAACTCTATAACTTAATGAACAAGATTTGAATCTGTTTAATATTTTTTTGGTATATAGGATGGTATGTATTAAGTATAAGTTTCAGAGTATTGTTCCAACAATACGGGTGCTTTTTTAAGGTCTAATATGTCGGTCTTTTGTGTATAAAGAAATTATATACCTTAAATGATATTAAATAAAGGCACTTTGTTGGAGTGCCGATGTCACCGATAAAAAATGATAAAATGTTGACGTCATCATTAGTTGTCATGTTCTGATTGACAAGAGTATACAAATAAGGATTTAAGGGCTTAAACAACTCCTGTATCATCTTGTTTGATCTTTGAATAGTTAGTTTACTTACTTTGTCCGTGTCAAATTAAGAATTTAGTTTCTAATATTCAATTACCTAGAACTAAACTAATTGTCTTAGAACCAAAAATTCAAAGGCATGAGACATCTACCATACCGCACTGGGCCCGCGTGGTGGATTGTGGCCCACTCACTCTCATAGAGAGGAGGCCTGTGTCCCAGCAGTGGGAACATTATAGGCTGATTATGTATGTTATGTTATTCAATTACAAATAAATTATGGAGGATACTGGCTATCGACTAACAGTGTAAAATATGATAGGAACACTGAATAAAGGTGCACAGTGGGTCCTGTGTGCAATAGTGGGTAAACAATATTCGGAATAAATTGATCTATTTATAATCCGGATTCCATCATTTCTAAATTATAAGCATATTACACCACATACCCACAATACCACTTAACGGTTTGGTCTTTTAGACCGCAACACTTAACCCTCTCACAACTCGAGCCACATTGTAGCATTTAACCCTTCCACTGCTCATAATCCCTCTCGACGCGACCATTAAACCGGAAAACGCAAATTATACAACAAAGACGTAACACATCTGCGCCCGCGCATCCAATGTCGATCCTTGAAGAAATTGAACGCTAGACACGCGAATTCGAACCTTATGTGAAAGGGGTAAGGAGTATGGAGTTAAGTGGATTTATTATTGCTATAAGATATGTTTAATAAGTGCAAGGATGCAACGGTGCGGACAAATCCCGGTTCAATTTCGTAGTGGAGCCACACGTTGTGCAAGATCATTTTTGCAGGCTTTGGGTTGTTGAGATCGCCAGGTAAGTAACTTTACTTAATTAAAGATATGTTGAACTTTAAAAATACTCACTCCGATTGGCAACCTAGAGGAGCATGAAAAGCAATTCGTTTCAGCTTAAATTATATTCAGAATAACAAAGGGACAATTCCCATATTTCTAAAAACTTTCGCTAATCTCAATTTCAATCTGGAAAATTCTACTAATTTCCCTATATATTTGCCAAGTTTTTTAACAATGACTGTCGACTAATAGGCAACTTTGTAAGTTTGGAAGAAAACCTGTTGCCTCGAACCCAAATAAATTGAGATAAGGACGGGAGAATGATAATCATGATGTCGCCAAGATGAAATAGTGGTAAGATTTTGAGGAATTTTACCGGCAGGAATTAGCTATCCGATGTATTTCATACTTTAAATGCGACGAAATCCTTTTCTTTGGATTTCAATCTTAATATTAATACTAAGTTATCACCTTTTGAAATGGCCTCAGGGAATGACGAGAAATAAACGAATGTCCTAATAATCGCGTAAGCGACGTCTCCCTACAATGATTGCAACAAGCGATTGTCTAAGTCGACGAGCGCGCATGTACACGTAGCTGTACGAGGATCTGATTCAGATGAGAAACATACGCCACTCAACACGCTCTATTAAATGAAACCCCTTTTACTCAGCATAAACTTATTAAAAACTCCTTTATGAAAATTTAAAAAAATCACTTCACCTCATATTTCCAAGCTCTATGAATATCAGGATTACAAGTATTGTTACATTACAACAATGCAGTATTTTTGAAAAGGTTATCTTTTTTGTGTCATCTCTTTTTGAAATGAATATTATCGTCTTTTTTCGCTACATTAGCTTCGTAGGGTTAAAATAAATGTTTTGGGTAATCGGATTTTTTAAAGTGGTACTTTAGGGTTAAAAGATTTTGGGTTTAGCGGTACCAGGATACGTAATCATTTTTTTCAAAAAAACATATTGTTAAAGTTTGAAAGCGTCTTTGTTGGTGTATGTATGTTTTGTTTAAATAGAAATACAGATAAATAAGTAGTGAAAGGATTTTAGGTTTTGGCGATTAAATACTGAAATTCCAGACATCAGTTACCTACATTACAATAGAAAAAAATCTGATTTTCAATTGTCAATCAATCCTACATTTGAAGATACATAATATCGTCCAACTCATTCACCTTACCCCTCACAGTTTTCTGAAATTCAAAAGCCCTGTTATCTGAAACTCTTCTTATATTAATGATTCTAACAAATCCTAAATCTCTCACGCAGCCATCTCTATGTTCCCATACAGCCTTTCTTAATGCTTTTCTAATATAAAACTATAATCGTCATGCAGTAAAAAGAAAGTTGTCCCCATTGTGAAGCATAACAATATAAGTTATAAAGTGTTATTAGTACTTAAAGTACCGTATCGGAACACCATAAAGCGATCTATCTAAAATATTATATCGGAACGATGACGGGCCCATGTTTGTATATCGATTAATTAATAAATCGAATACCGATTCGAGAGATGCATCGATACATGCCGCCTCTAATTGAGTCAGCCCGGCACAAGAGATAATAAAATATACAGACAACTTATTGTGCCATCCTTGAAGTTCCTACCATTTCAAATTCAACTTTATTGGTTGGCAAATAAGATTAACTTTCGTTATGATTGCTAGCATAAATAGGGTTGTCAATTTAATAAAAAGAGAAAAAGCACTCACTAAATGCCGAGCATTTACCTGTCATATTATTAAAAAAGTTCTCGATAGTGTATGGGAATCGATACGTTTTTGATTAATGGACGGTAAACTAGATTATGTTGTTGAAAAGCATCCATGTTGATGGATCGTGGGGTTTTTGCCATGCATTAAAGATTCGGTGTGGTAAAAAATATGGAGATGTGCCGGATTAGACATAACCAGATGAACTAGGGCATGCGATTAAGCCATGAAGTGGTATTGTGACTTTAGTCAAGGTTAAATTTAACATATTGTAGTGTTCAATAAAAGCAGTTCCCAGTTTCCTAGTTCTTCTGAACTAGGAACTCGTTTAACATGCAGTAAGAAAGCTCTTCTGCTTCCTCACATCACCAAAATCGATAAGTTCTGGCTGAATTCACTTGTTATTATTAAGGAAAATGGAATTCACAAAAGGAAAAGAGAGAACTACAATCTTTTATTTAAAACCCCGCATTGCAATTTGATAACCACGCTTTGATACTTTCATGTTATTAAATTCTTTACAAAAGTATCAAGATTCTCTATAAAGATCGCCGTGCAAAAACTATCACAAACTATTAGCTTCAACATTTACACAAATAGCTAATAAATCTGTAACCCTACACCGCGCGCCGGGCTAAAAAGACCCACTCAGTGTAACTTTGGCGAATTAACTTCACCCGTTCCCACCTGTCCCGTTTCTCATAGGAACGCCTACATGCTGTGCAATATTCGGCACTTTTGATACACCATCGCAGAAACAAGACACGGATGCACACAATGCAATCAATCCGCAAACCTTTGATGTTAAAGAAAGAAGGTTTGTCGCGAAAAAATCTGTTTTGTTACTTCTATTTGGTATTTGGTTTCATTTTTCCATGTTAGCCTGGGAAATATCGGCGTATCAGCTGTTTGAGGCCTCGCATGTGTCATGAGAACTAATAAATACAGAAACCCCCACCTTGAAAGTGTTTTGTTCTTAGGAAAGTGCTCAAATATGACTTGAATTGATTTTATTTCTATTTGGATTATTAGCGGCAGTCTTACCCATTAAGCTACACATCTCAAATCAAAACTTGTTCGTGGTGCGAACACTGTCACATCGACGTCGTGTATTCTAATGTCCACGCTTGTCGGGGCTGTGTGAAAGTGTAATCAAACTCTCCCAAAGAGAACTACCGACAACAATATTCACTTTCTGAGGGTTAACACACGGACACTTGTTCGTATAAACTACCTGCAATTACAACAAAACGCGCACAACTCACATCATTCCGTTTTATTATTCCACAATTGAACACTAAAAGGCGAGAGAGGAGCCGAAAGCTAATACACGCGGTCTTTATGGCCTGAGCTGATTTAAAGGAGGCTTTGTACTGCGCAGGCGTCGGGTTACGCCCGTCTTTAGTTTCGCGATACAACGCTTGGATTAAATATTGCAGCGGAGGTGTTAACTGGGGTAACCCTATACGGGGTTATATGCGCCGGCGGGCAGCAGTGGAGGGTCAAGTCAGGGCTAATGTTTGGGGAATATTGTGATAAGCAGGAAGTGAACGGGTTGCAAGTCTTCTGATGCCATTCGATGATTAAGATACGATTAGTTGTATCCTGGCCGGGTGTCCAATAATTATACTTTTGAAGAAATGTTTTTAACATACAAACTGTAACCATACTGGTACCTATCGATTCAATTTACATTATCTTCTATTGTTATAAAACATTCGATTAACATAAAACATTCCTATTCATTAGTTTGATCTCGTGAGTATCTCCTGCTCTGCCATCAGGAAACAAGGATGACCATACCACGTCTTTTTATTTTAAGGATTAAGGCCTTTGACTACTCCGACTTTGTGACTCACGTTCAGATTAAAATGAAGACGGCCGAGAGGGTCGGTTTAATCGAATTTTGATGTGGACCCAGTGAGGTGTGCTGGAGATTAGACTGGCTCTCTGTCGGCCCCTCTGAACACTAATACAGTTTCCATGTCCACTCCCGCGCATGGAGTGTGCTATGATTTATTAATCGATGTTTAAACGATTTTGGTGCATCGCATCCGTAACTGCTCGTCATTATTTATGTTTGTGTTGAAGCGCTTTGAATTGTTTGCTGTTTCACCTTAAAAAGGAAACATACGTAGCGTTTTTACAGCACTAGTTAGTCTGGCACCATAGTACAGGTTACAACAATATTATTTTTATATTAGAGCTAGAACCAGCAACTTTTGACAATTAAAATAACACGAAAAACAGTCCCTCGAACCGCCCGCGCCGCAACACTGTACTCTAATCCTCTGCCCATACTGTATGATTCGTGTGACACATCTAATGAGACTCCTGCGCATTCACGCAGACACTGCGGTGACTCTACTGACCAACATCACTTGACATGCATGAGATGTGTTAGTTATTATATAATCTGTGGTGTAGGAATATTATTAAAATAAACAAAAGCATTGGAATGGGTGCGAAGGTTTTGCTTGCGTTTATTATTGGAAGATACGGCTACCATCGTGATGGTGAAATGTTTCCGGTTCCGGTGGCCAGGAATTAAGAGGCATGGTGGCACATTGTTGGGTTGCTAACTTGGACAGTCTCGCGTCATTAATAATCATAAGGACTAGTCTAAACTTCCCTTTAAATTCTTGAGTATTAAATTGGTAGTGGAGTGGACCATAAATTTGCTGGAAAATCTAGAAAAATCTCGTTTTACTTAGAATCTTATTATAGCTTAAGGAAATGCAATGTGAATGTTTCTACATAAAAAATAATCGTAATCCTCGTTCCTGTCCTGCACTCCACCACATCCATAACCAGCCTATAATGCTCCCACTGCTGGGCCACAGGCCTCCTCTCTGTGAGATGGAGTGGACCGCTATCTACCATGCGAGCCCAGTGCGGGTAAATATCACATCTCTTTGAATTTTTTGTTCTGGGACATGAAGTTTTCCTCATGCTGTTTTCCTTCACCGTTTTGAGAGCAGTGGTGATGAAATAATTTACACAAAGTAAAGCAGCTGTCTGAGTTCAAACCTACGACCTATAACTCGTAATTCGCGATTGTCACCACTAGGCCACCACAGATCCACACCCACGATCTTCTATTTTTTCTGCGGTCACTTTCAGAATAAACAAAAAAAAAACTAGCCAAACATTACTTTAGTCTGTGTCGCTGTCACATGATTGGTTTTACTCGTGCCGGCCGCCAGATGCCGCTGCCTTTGAACTCACCGCCTCCTCACAGCATGATCGAACCATTTCCGACTTTACTGTTTAAAAAATAACGTTCAAATTATGTTGCTCATTAAATAAAGAAGGCATTTAATATCTTTATTAATGTGGTCGAGCTCAGATGATCAATGATAACTAATTATTAGAAACATTTCGTGGACCGTGCGACGTATTTGCTGAAATTTTAACACGAAATTCAACTCTGTTTTTCAGTACATAAGGTTGAGTTTTCTGGAATGGTTTTTGGCAAAAGATAATCGTCAGATATTGTATTTAGTTATCGATGAAATGCTTACCTGTGGCAGAGTTTGAAAGAGATTAGAAGGCCACGTTACAAAACTGAGTTATTTTTGTTGTTAATCTGTATTTTCTTGAAAACAAATGGATTAAAAAGTACAATACTTATAAACTGCACTTTTACTGTAAATACTGATGTAATCCTTTGTACGTACTGATTCTATAATACTATTATAATATTTAAGTAAGAGACAAGCAGCTTAACGTTGTTGTCGCCAGATATATAATTACTTCTTATCCTTTTAGGTAGGTACGGTACTATATTATCTCTCCCTAAGTTAACGGTTATTTCCAAATAAGAAACAATCGTAGTGTAATCGTTTATCGTAATAACCACAAGACAAGGCAGAAGGTAAAATACGCCAAGTACGTGTCGGACCACGCCCGATAAAGGGTTCCGTAGTTGGAAATTTATCCCAAGAACAAACTTAACTTTGTCGTTTAATAAATACGTGTTCTTAAATACACTTAAAATGCAAATGTAAGTTAGTCGATTATTAGTCGTTAACTTGTAAAGCCTAGTTAGCTGTGATAGTTTTCTTTTAGGTATGTTCGTCATGTTATACTACTGCCGGGATTTTTTTATATCCAAAAACATTGCACTCTACATACAGAAGTATCTAAAAAAAATACCAGTTTTTCGGCGTGATTCATATGTATACCTACCCTTGCTAAGTTACAGCTTTTTAGCTAAGCCGCGGACACACAGACAGACAGATGGTCGAAGCTAGCGAAACAATCATCCTTGTTGACTGCGGTACCCTAAAAATGGGTAGAAATTACACATTCTGAATGCCTAAACAAACGCTGAAACGAGAACCCTGTACTCTTGAGCGTGTGTAATGTAACACTATTATAGGCAGTAGGTAGGAACTGAATATTCAGCTGCTCTTATTTCTTATTGCCAAATAGGTAACTTCACTTTGTTTCTTAATTTTCTCTTCAAATGCATGTTTTTCTGAGCTTTACCTAGATGCATGGATTGTTAAAACAGATGGTACTTAGTACTCTAGGGAGAGTCGTCTCTATTCCTACCTCTATGGCCTCAGATAGCATCGTATTTGTGTAAGTACAGCTAATAGCTTGATCATCTCGTCTGCAGCTAATGGAATTAGCTTTGTTGGTTTTGTGTCGCACTGATCAACTGGCGATATATTGATATTGTGTGCGTTTCTCACTCTTTTGTCTACGGATGTAGCATGTTCCAAGTAATGTTCGCATTCAGCCGCCAAGCACCGTGGTGTGGTTTCCAGGGATGCCGTGGTATAGATAAAACCAAAGACATTATGTGACATTGCAGGTTTGTCTCTGGCGAGGAGGAAAGAGGCCTCTGGTTTTGCACTCTTCCTCAGGCGGTGGTGACCACGTAAGTTAAGGATGGCCGCTGGTTTGTTTGCCTTCTATAAATTCAAATATTCTCATTTACAACAGAAAATTTTAGCCAGTTATAAGTACTTCCACCATTCTTTAAACTAGCCCAGCAGAAAAACTCGCTGACTGTATTGTTTATGTCTATTTTACGAGCAGTAGCCAACCAAAAGTGTAACACCTACTTACTATATACTTCATTGATTATCACATCAAAATCATTCATTCTGCCATCTATTACCAACCATGAGCTTCTTTCAATTTCCACACAATAGTCTAATCATGCGCATAAAAGAGACTCCTATGGACTGACCGCGATATGAATGCAATAAATAATGCTGCTCATTACTAATTGACACACATTCTGGTATCTTAATTATGATCTGGCAATATCGGACGGCTTGCCAAACATGTCCGCTTGCGGTGGGATTGGCCTGCTCATTGTTGAAGCGACAACTCAGGCTTTATGCACCGACAAGGAATTATGTTGAGAGTGCCGCTGCAGCGCTGGAGCGCTTTAAGGAAGACGTTGTTAATGGATATGCATCTGCTTACAGAACCAGTGCAGGAGAAGGCCTCTGACTTTGTTGTGCAAGTTAGTTGTCATTAATGGTTTGATTTTGCGTTTTCCTGAAGTCGGTCAGACCAGCTTGATGATAGATTGAAAGCTTCAAAAGTATTCAAATGCACTTACCCTTATGTAAGTACCTACTTAAAATATTTTAATAAAAATGTGGTTTATTCCCTCTTTTGAGGGTTGTTTCAGTGGAAAATATAAGGCATTCGTTTGTAATCAGAGTCAACAAAAGCCCCTCAAAAATTGGACGATGACATACTGCTGATCAGAAACTTTGCTGTTGTATCGATACTCAGGGGAGCTTTTGTATTATATTAATCTTACTTCAGCGTGGGAAAGAGACGGAGCTATACGTCCTGTGTAGCACTCAAGAAGGATTTAAAAAATACAGATAAGAGATGATGGTAAGCATCCACATCCGATAAATGATAGCATTTAACTTTGTGATCACTGCTCGTTCCTTGTCTGCCAGAATAAGATTCATTTTCACTGATTCTGGGCAAAGTTCTGGCTCACACAATCATAAATTTATGAGTCATGTGTAGTATGAACTGCATAACTGTTGGAAAATATCTGTGACGACTCAAACTCAAACTCAAACTCAAATTCTTTATTGCGACTCGACCATATAATAGAAAACCGTTTCTTTAGCACTACGTATTCTCTTTGCAAAATGTTGAGTATGTTCTTTATAAATTGCCTGTCAATGGATCAATGGTGGTCTAGTGGTGTTGGCCCAGACTTATGAGTTGTAGACCGTGAGTTCGCACCCAGGCATACACTTTACTTTGTGTAACTTCATCACCACTGCTCTCAAAACGGTGAACGAAAACATCGTGAGGAAACTGGCACGTAAAACTAAAATTCGAAGACATGTGACATCCAACAACACAGACACGACCAGTCGCAGAGGAGAGCTCTGTGTCCCAGCAGTGAGAACATTATAGACTGATTATTCTTACGCCGTCAACCGTGACCACATTCGAAAAACTGCCTTCAAAATCGTTGACAGCAGCTGCTTAAAACACTAGCTTTCGCCAACGAACTTAAACCAAAACAAATACAGGTAAATCATTAATAAAGCTTCTTAACAAGACGTACTTTTTGCTCCAATTGAGTTGATGGCAATTCGTCGTGGATCTCTTAGTGTTTATTTATTAAAGCAATGTTATTAGTTTGGTATCGGAGCCAGTTTTTGCTGCTAACGACGCTGGAGCCGATGACGCGCGTGATTGATTGGACTCAGCGCTCTCTTAGGGGTGCTGCACGTGAGGCGTGCTTGGGACTTTCACTTTGATTTAAGGGTTATTTTGTTCAAGAAAAGAGTCAAATGTTTGTACATTCTAAGAGTTAGCAATGTCGCAAATAGCTATCCAATTATATAGGTACCTATTATTAATATTGGCAATATGAAATATCGCTCTGCAATGCTTTAAAATATTAACTATTAATTGCATTCCATCCGTGGGTGTCACAGACGAATCATATGATTCCAAAAAAACATGGCAGTTAATTATGATTTACAATAATGAGTTTGACTTAATTACGACTGTAGTTATGTAAATTACTAAACATTTGTTCTTTCTGTCTCTCTTTCTCTCTAAATAAAGAGATCTCTTTCTATCTCTTCCTGCCCACTACTCAATACCGTAGCGTACATCGTAGCGTACAGGTATCAACATAATTAACATGTCATAACGTTAATAAAGTTTATTTTTATGTAAATGTTGTCGAGTGTTGCGCACCCCTGCGGCGGCGACTTCAAACGCGGTCTGATCCGTCAGCATTTTGACATCTTTTGATATGTACCGACAAATAATAACAAAATTATTATACGCTAGCTGTTTGACCGCACTTCACTCGTTAGCCCCGTGTTGTGCCGTGATATTTGATTGAAATTATATTAAATATCTTAACAATACAAACTGGTATGTGCCTACTACTGCAAAATAGTAAAATCTACAGAAAACTCATAAAAGCATAAGTGACATCATCGGGCATACGTACAGAACTCCAGGGATAGTAGTTGGGACGATAATGGTACGTTGTTACTTACAAGTTGAAGCGAAAGGGTTTCAACTTATGTTTGTATTAAAAAATCACCTGCTAAGTTTATACCCTCCAACTATGCAGATGAAACCGTGACTACAGGACAGCCGAAGTGCATCAAACTCCACAACCACATACCAATTGTATGATTCACAAACACACAAACCCTACAATATTCCATGATAACTTTACAATAATCTTTATGCTAATGTCAATAAAAACTATAATTGGGTTACAAATAATAATACTCAACTAACGGTCGCTGCGCTGGTTCGACTGCACAGCATAGGAAATAAACGTCAGTCAAATGTTTCTCCGGGTTTCACTCCTTTGGTATTCGCTTGGTCATCGATTCTGACTGACAGATAGGTTGTACGTTTGTGATTGTCTGGTCGGAACCATCTCAGGAACTACTGGGTCACTTTTTAGGAATTTGATGAACTGCACGACTCCTTTAAATTGTCGGAGAATATATTATGTACTGGCCGTTGTGGTTGTAACCAAAGTGACGAGACGTTGACTTTGCGCCGGTTTTATAACTTAAGTATTATGATTATTTAATCATGTTTGGCTAATAACTCAATTTTCAGGCTCTGGACTACCGGTGGTGTTGTTGTCTCTTTACCTATCATTGTGGATGCATTTATCAGAACATACATAAAATAAAATAAAAAATTGTAATTACTTTATGTTTGTTTTACTTAGCCACTGCTGAGCAAAGGCCTCCCCAAATCCTTCCAGACATCTTTCTCTTGAGCCACCTCGATTAAATTGATTAAATAATTAAATACATTTCTTTTTTTATATTTTATTTTGGTTCTGATATAGTGTTTTTACTATTGTACTTTTCTGATGTATAAAAAAAGTATGTCTTTTTCTTTTTTCTCGTTCCTTTAATGCTGAGGATCGTATTCTTAAGTTATGCGGTCTTAGAGATGTCAGCATATAAAGGGGCCCCTCAGGGCCAAGCCTGCCGGGTAAGCGGGATTGTCCGAAAGGGTTACCGCTACCCCGGAACATAAAGGGCTACGGAAGGAACATGGATGGGTTTTAGTCAGTAAGAGTCTGACACTCCCTTCCGCTCCACCCAGAGCGGGAGCAGTCATTGGATGATTTCCCAGCCTTAAAAAAAAAAAAAAAAATGGACACCAGCCTTCGCGATCGCTTTTGCCGGTGATCTGCCTCGAGAGCGTTTTCCTTCAGCAGACCGAGGATCATAAGTCTTTCCAGATAGGAATCCAACATTTACATTATCAATCCCCGAGGTCATTGACAATGGTCTATAAAAATGTGGTACAATTTCATAAGTATTTTTGTCCAGATGCTCTTGTGACATTTTACATAATAGTGATTAATAAAAGTAAACTAAACTAACCGTAGTTTATAATAATACTAGCTACCGCCCGCGGCTTCGCCCGCAAAATATGTCGACAAATTATACACATAAAACTTCCTCTTGAATCACTCTACCTATTACAAAAAACCGCATCAAAATCCGTTGCGTAATTTTAAAGATTTAAGCATACAGACAAACAAACAGACAAAAATAGCGACTTTGTTTTATACTATGTAGTGAAGTAATTATTTCAAGTGATCAGTGGTCATCTGATAGGGCGTAACCTTACGCAATTATAGTTGTCATTATTTTACTGCGGCCCGCAGCGTGCCGCCCGCCTAGTGTGGTGCCAGCCTCATTTATTCGTTAAACAGCAGTTGATTACAATTATAATTACTTAAATTCGTTAAAATGTGTAAGGCCTTTTTTTTGAGGTTGGGAAATCATCCAATGACTTTTACCGCTCTGGGTGGAGTGGAAGGGAGTGTCAGAACTATTCGATCTATAGGTAGGTATCCACTCTACATCAACACAGTGGAAATTAAAAGTGTCATCAATTTTTTGAGCTCCTGCAACCTTTAAATATTGCATTAAATGCTTTTGGCCTAAAAATATACGTAAAAGCAAGACCATAACAATCACTTCTTTGTATGACAACTAAGTGCGACCCTCCCGAAATTTATTTTATTTATTTATTATTTTATTTATTTTATTTATTTATTTATTTCCAACTTACATCTATCATTACAGGGTATACCTAATTCGATAGTGTAGTTATCAAAAATATTCTTAATCTAAACTTATTAACCTACCCTTATTAACTATTTTGTTATTATTACTTACTTAGTACTTATTATAATTAAATTTTGTAACATATCACAAACAATGCATTTCTTGTGAACTCACTCAGAGAACAACAGAATAGGTCTGAGTCACTCGCTATGAGGTTGAGAGTGCGGAGTGCTCGCGTCCATGGCGCCTGCCTTAAAAGATTGGTTCGAGCGCACGGCTCCGCTAGCAGCTGTGGCTGTCGACGTCGCCACACGTACCTGTCCGGAACGCACAAACCTATGTGCCCTAAAACGTCCGCGTTATGTACCTTCCCTCTAAGTACTTTGAATATGTACGAGATGAGTGCCAAATCCCTCCTGACACTCAGTTCGTTATATCCAACCATACCCAAAATAAATAACGTCGGGTACATAAGCGGATAAAATGGGTATACACCATACAAGCGCAGGTACAAGTACCTCACAAACTTGTTTTGTACTCTCTCCAGCATGAGCCTATATTTAGATTCGTGCGGAGCCCAAATGACTGCGTTAAATTCTAACTGGCTTCTGACTAAAGCATTATATAAGGCGATAACCGCTTTAATGTTTTTAAAACCACGCACCATACGAAGCATAAAACCTAAATTACGGTAGGCTTTTCTGCAGCAGCTTGTGACGTGGTCGCGAAACGTTAGCTCAGTGTTGAATTTCACCCCTAAGTCCCTAACTTCCGTAGCCCTAGCCATTGGCACCCCGTCTATCTTGTACGTATATATAATAGGAGTACGCGCACGAGAGAAAGTGATGGTCATGCACTTTGAGATGTTGAATTGCAAGAGGTTATCCTTACTCCAGGTCACCACTCTGTCTATGTCTCTTTGAAGCCTGTCACAGTCCTCCAATTTATTTATCTCCAGCGACAGCTTGAGGTCATCAGCAAACAGTAAACAATTGGCTTCTTTAACAGCTTTTGGTAAATCATTAATCACAAGAATGAATTGCAAAGGTCCAAGGTTACTGCCCTGACTCACTCCCGACCTGGTAAAATATGGCTCTGACTTGTACCCCGCATATTCTACGTACTGTTGTCTACCACTCAAGTAACTTGCGAAAAACCTTAGCAGATGTGGGGTGAAACCAACGGCCGCTAACTTATTGAGCAAAACATCATTATTTACTAGATCGAATGCTTTTTTAAAATCGAAGTAAGCGGCATCAGTTTGCCCCCCACTGTCTACTGTTGGCACAAGATTAGCCATGTAGCTGAGGAGATTGCTAGTAGTACTTCTTGCTGGTCGAAACCCGTGTTGGACGTCTGAAAGCTGGCCATTGACCTGCTGAAATATGCTCTTATGAATAGCGGCTTCAAAAACTTTCGCTGGAGTCGACAGCACGGCGACAGGCCTGTAACCATCCACCGTCGTCCCTGACCCTCCCTTTGGTACCGGAACGACGCGGGTAATCTTCCACTTCTCCGGAAACACAGCTCCATCTAGACATTTATTATAAATGTATTGTAGTGGTTTGGCTAGCACTGACCGACAATCCTTCAAGATGTATGGCGGAATACCGTCCGGCCCAGAAGACTTTTTCGGTTTCAGCTGTTGAAGCGCGCAACATACGTCAGGCAGTTGCAAATGATCGAGATGTACCCGCGCCGCTCCGTTTGCCGCGCCCGCTTCCGTCATAGCCGCACTTACATCCAACTTGGCCTGCTCTGTACTATACACCGAATAGAAGTACTCCGCAAACTCCTGAGCACACTGTTTATCAGTCAACGCCTCGCCATTCTTTAAAATCTTTTGCTGAGTCCTACTACCTCTACTAGATTTTGCATAATTCCAAAAGGACTTAGGGTCTTCCAGCATTTGATTTTCAATACGATGCTCATATTGTTCCCTAGCACTTAAGATCATTTTTTTTACTATAGTTCTACACTGAGCAAACGCTTCGTAATCAGTTCCCAAACTACTTGCTTTGTACCGTTTGTGTAGGTCAGCCTTTAATTTTATGTTGCGAATTACTTCAACAGTGTACCACTCAGGGTAAGTATACCTTGAGCTTACACGACTTCGCTTTTTCTTTGGAACGCAGTCATCAAAAATCGAATTTATAATTTCGTAGAAATAATTTAAACTCATTTGCAAATCTAACTCATACATTGGAGTCCAATCGACGGCCGCAATTGATGAGTACAATAGAAAAAAATCTGCTTTATTGAAATTCCAGCCTACGGATTCATGTGTTTCCGTAGCCTGTGCTGCTGAGCCCGCGCGCAGGCGCTGGCGCACGCGCAGGCTCACCGACACATCGAGCGGCGGATGATACGCGTCAACCGGCACGAGCGGCTCCCCCGCCGCGCGCACGCTCACACTCCCTTCCCCCGCGAATGTACTCAACACTAAATCTAATTGTCGACCCTTACAATTTTCTACTTTGTTACTCTGAGTAAATCCACAATAAGTTTGAAAACATTGAAAATAATTGAGAATGTTTACAGAACAAGAATGCAAGTTGAAGTCACCTATCACTATCGTGTCTTTATAACCTTTACACAACTCTTCAATAATCCTAAATAACACCATGTATTCACTATCGTTACTGTTCGGTGGGATGTAAACAACACATAACAAAAACAATAATCTATTATGTTGGTACACTGTTGCACAAACCAGTTCAAACACCTGATCGTCGATGTTGACGTCACCGGGTGGGGACACTCGTCGTAGCTCAAAACGCGGTGTGGCCACTAGACACGCGCCTCCGTGTTTACGCCCATCCGCTCGGTCACATCGTGTAATGGTACACCATTCATGACGCAGAATTAATTCCACCTGGGTACACCCAGGTGGAATTAATTCTGCGTCATGAATTGATTCATTGCATCCTGTTTCCGTTATGGCAAATAGATTTGCACTTGAGGACAAAACTCCAATGTAAAATTCCTGTACTTTAGTGCGGAGACCCCTTACATTTTGATACAGTATCTCCACGGATTTACTCCGGTGGTTGTGGCTTATTGGTTTGTCTCCGAAACCACACCCATTCACAAAACTCGATATTTACTGCCCAACTTTCTGGTTGACACAATAATTCATATTTACTTTCCGGGACTCCTATAATAAACGACGCATAGTCTCTTTCCGTTTTATGTTTTATTTTCTCTATTTTAATCGGTATTTCCGCTCCATATAACTTTTTCACATGTTTTTCTAAATTTTCCACCGTTGTTTCTTTCTGCAGACGCCATACATGCAAATATTTCTTTCTCTCCGTTCCCTGAAATTATTAAATTACCCTCCTAATCCCGCATTCCGTTCCTCATTGAAGACTCAAAGCTCATCAGATAACGACAATGTTCACGCCTATGCGCCTGCGCACTAATGGGCTGGGCAGTGTGGCCAGTCAAGCAATTGTCGCCGTACACTATAATTTGTATAATTGTGTTACATGGTTAGCTTAACTTGTTGTGTCGGGACAGTCGAATTTGATGAAAACATTGCAGCAGTAACATTATGCAGTACGGACACGACATTCTGGATATGCGATACTCAGGATCAGGTCTACACCAGCCAAAAAGCATTGACAGGTTCTCTCATACTCAACAAAAGACAGGAATTTTAAAGGATCTTTTTATTAAACCAACAATTTTATGGAAGCTCAATGAACAAAATGATAACAGAAACCTACTTACTTTAAGCACTTCTATAGTCTGTTTCAAACATATTTGACGATAAAGTAAATAAATGGATCACAATGTACAATAACGACAATAAATATATTACGATGGAAAACTCGGCAATAATAGCTGATTTCATGATATATCCATTATTATCCGTCCTTAAGTAAGACTAGGAACTAATATAAAGACTAGGAAGATTTATCTGCGAAGGGTTTTCTTCGTTATATTGAATCCATCGTGGCGGAAGCGCTCTTGCAATCACACATACTGATGGGGTAAGCTGATAATAAGGGCAGCTCCCTATACTCCATGGCTACCCTATACAATATGGCTATAGTTTTAATATAAACTACGTTTTTACGACTGTTCAACCTGTATTAACTTTCTTTGGATAGTTTATAGCCCGTTAAAATAGTCGAAACAAAACCTTTAGCTCGTAAAATACACATTCATGTGATTAAAATACGTTGTTACTGATTAGAGAATAAAAAGCATAAAGTGGTGTGATACCCCTACAGGGAATGAGGTGACAAGCAGTAGGAATATTAAAAATAGTCCTACGGTAGGAACCTATGAGTACTTACTTGTTGACTGCATAGTGCAATCACTATTCGTCGAAAAAAAACTACGTACCTACAGGGAAATCATCACTCTTTGGTAGGCGACCCAACCCTTCGGAGATACAAGGTCTGATGTTATGTTGTTCTTCTACAATATCATAGTATTTTTCTGATCTCATGAAGTGTTGCAACTAGGTGGGTAGAAGTGTAGAAGAGGAACAAAGAAATAAATGGATGGATGGATGGATGGCTAGGAAGGATGACTTCGGAGATGATGGTTAATAGACATCCAGGGAGGAAGAAGAAGACATGCTGTGCCGACTGCAAATAAATAGCAATAAGGGCAAGAATACGAAAAAACACTTCTCCAAACACAACGCTGGAAGTGACGAGTTTAAATAGTATAATTTTTCAATTTGCAATATGACCACAGTGTTTCAACTACTAAACAAGCTCGGTAAATAAAAAGTAATGAAAACAGGCGTCGGCGCGCGGGAGTCGGTCCAAACAAACCGAGTAGTTATGTTGTGCTTGTGCGCAGATTGCGATGCGCGGCCGACGCGTGCCGACCCCGGCCTCGCAGGGGTCTACAACCGTGAGTGTATGATCTGCAAAATGGCGTACAAAGATTATTGAAAAACTAACCTCTACTCGTCACTGCGCTCAAGCAAAATTGTATTATTCCACAGCAACAGTGCTTTACAGCTTAAAAGAACCGAACTAAGAAGGACAAACCAACAAATACTCTTTCGCATTTTATAATAGTTTATATATTTATAATAGTTTTTACTTGTAACGGGACACCTTCCATCTCCATCATCAAATCATTATAGATAATAAAGAACACAAATAATTAGATCTTTCGATAGTAAACCGTATTGCGCAATAGCTGCTAGAATTATAGCAGAGTCCACTGCTTGGGATTTGAATAGAAAATATTATTTCTAATCATTTAGTTCAATGTTAAAAAATCTCGTTAATATCAATATAAATGTTGCTCACCCCGCAGTGGCATGAGCGTCCGCGCACCAATTGCACCAGATTATTGAATCAAGTGCTTTCTCAGCTGCTGACCCCTGCCCCGGCTTAACAAACAGCTGTACTGATGCATATGCAGCATATGAGCGTCACTCTAATCCCTCATCAAGATACAGTTTGCCTTTATGCATACCATAGCCGTTCGTAGGAATTGCAGCGCAGGAAATGTGGGCAAGTCACATAGCGAAAAACCTCTTGACAATCTAATCATCATGATATTTCACTTTTTGTGGATTAGTGTAGGGCATAACAACAACGTAAGGCATAACAACAACGTACCTGGGATATACATATATCAAGGTTATTGTAGATAATAAAACATAAAATTTCTATTAGTAGGAGATCACTGAACAGACTAATGCGTCACGCTGGATATGTAACATTTGTCGCGTCACCAACACTAGCACTGCAGAGATCCAGGAACAAAATGAAAGGGTTAACGTAGGTACTAAACATGTTTATTTCGTCCCTATCTAAATAAAATTAATTAAAGCCGATTTCTGATGTAATTGTTTTAAATTAAACCATGATTAACGATTTATATCACTTTTGAGTATTATTAATAATTGATCCGTCATTCGAAGTCTTTCCGATTTTTTTAAATTTATTTCCTTGTACTAGGCGCTTTTACTTGGCGCTTCCGCACGCAGGCGTCTGCGAGTTTTTCTGACGTCAGCACTTTCTTTGGTAGTTTGATAATGCGCTGGTGCTGTTTGCTTCGTTTAGCGGAGCACGTCTTGCAAGGACTAGTCCTCGGACTGGAGACCGGCGCCCGCTGCTTGGACGCCCTGCCGACGGTACCATCGTCGATATTAAGCTGCCTCGGCATCTCCGCACAGTACTTGTGGTACCTGGACTCGCTCCGGTGCGAGTGCGGCATGTTGTCGTCACTGTCCGAGCACTCGCTCGATACAGTAGTCCTGCTGCGCGCGCGCACGGGTGTGGAAGGTCGAGGCACCCTCTTCGGAGATGATTGAGATTTTAAAACCACATCACTAATACCTTCATTGTATATATTTTTCCTGCTTTTACAACAGGTTTCGTCATCTTCTTTTTTCCTAAAAAAACATTCAATAGACATGGATTTCGGTGGCTCAAAATCATCGTGTCCGTCCTGGTGTTTCTTCGTGTAGAAGTCATTATTTACTGGATCTACAATGTAACCTTTTTTCAGGATTGGTACTGGAGTATAGGTACCCAGCTTGTTTCCCATCTCGTAAATCTTGAGTTTACCTTGATCTTTGCCGCTGATCAAAGGCGTTTCGCAGGGTACACTCACGCCGGGGCAGTTGAAGGTCGATGAGGTAGGTGTGCAGCCGCAGCTGGCATCGTTTAAGTTGCGAGTCATAGTGTATCGGTCGCAGAAGGTCATAATGTTGTCTTTGATTCTGCGCGGTCTAAACGCACTGTTGGATCTGGCGGGACAATCCGCCGACAAGCACTCCACACATCTGCAGTTATACTTTCGGCTCATTGTTAAATCTGTTTGGGAATTTCGTCTTGAATTCTGCTGTACGTACGGGCACCATTGGGGAGTCTGGATGAGGGATTGGTAGGTGGGGATCACTTGTAGTGCTTGCGGGATATGCACTCTATTAGTATGGGATGTGATCGAGTAAGGAGGCTCGACGTATCTGGTGGACCCGTGGTAGTAGGACGCGAACTCTCTCGTGGCATGTCGCTCTTCGGACCTACTGACTAGTTGGTTGATGAGCCTGGCGCGCGAGCTCTCTTCGGCCATGCGCTCGACATCGTCGGAGCTCAGCAGCACGGCCCGCCGGCTCGCGCTGCCACTCTCGTACTCTTCCTCGCCGGGTTTCACTTTGCGAGATCTCTTGCCTTTACCGAATTTGACTTGCTTATGGGTCATAACGCTATAACCATTGAAATGTTTTGACTTTTAAAATTTTTGAGTGTCCATTTTTGTGATGTCAGTTGATGACAGATTTCCTGAAGAGGTTACAACAAAAAGTTTGCTCACTTCAAGTAGGTGTCCAAACAGAATGTTGTCTTAAAACACTTTACAAGCAGCTGAGGCGGAAACACCTAGTTGATCGCGAACCACTTCAATTCATATCCTTGTGACAATAAAGGATTGAGTAACATATTTCCTTACAAACTTATTGTTAACGAATCGTTCAATTCTCTGCTCTATGTAGGATACAACTTGGGTTGTGTGATCTGCAAACATTAATTGGGAGAGTCTGACGAATCCAGGCCAGGATAAATTGGTCTTCCCTCCTCCCGGTCAGCCAGCGTGCGCGCCGGCCGAGGGGAGATATCGGTCTAATTGAAAGATCTTATATCATAGAGGGAGCGAAGGCAGATGCGTGCAATTGTCCGAGTCAAAGATCAGAGGAAGTGGCAGCGCACGCGCCGGCCAGCTGCGCCGCCGCGTGATCTCGTCGCGGATTGGTTAATTATTTGGTATTCGTCACATTGGGCAGATGAGATCATGATAATTAAGCAGGAGAAATTTCAAGACGAACTAATTGATCATTTTAAGAAGGAATTGCACCTGTTTTTGTAATAGTTACTAAGTACCTACGTGTAACAAGTAAGTGTTCGTTTTGAATGGTGACAATATTGCTCGCGCATCGTCCACCTACTGCTTAGTCAAGATTTGTCGTTGTTAAAACAATGAATAGTGAACTATCGTCCTACGTTATTTAAAGATGCCTTAAAAGTAGCGTATTCCGACGGAACGTTCATCTGCTCAGCGTCCGATTCCGATCGTCAACATTGACGTGACGTCACCGCAACACTACCATGGCATTGCCGCTCCGCTCACAGTACACACCGTTTTAGGTAAACAAAGGTGCTCGAATGTCGATCTGTCTGTCAATTCGTTAAAGATAACCCGGGCAATAAATACATTTCTTTCTTTCTATAGCAGTTCAAAGCTATACTTGCCGTTATTTTTTTTTTAATTGCCTGTATTTCAAGGGGTTTTGTCACTTAGTGATAATGTCACCCCCATAGAGAAAAACATTCATTTACTAAAACTAGACAAAGGTAATAACAATTATTATAATTATTTGGAATTACATGTGGCGCTACTTAAGTAAATATTTCTCTAACGAATGTTATCAACTCCGCTTAGTAATGAGCTGCGACACTCCGTATTGTCCAATAAAACACAGGACCAGTGACAAGAAGAGAAGAAAGTAATAAAACACGTATAAAGCACACGGTGGGCCGCAATTAAAATTACTCTACGATAAACATATAGCCGTGTAAGGTTTTATTGGCCGTAAAATAATGTTATGTGTCCATTCCAGATAGTTGGACAGCTTCTAAAACAATTAGGGGTTATGTTAGTGGATTAATATTGAATTACACGTTTTTGAGGTCATTTCTGGCCTTAAAAATAGTGAAAATACTTATTTTTACGGCAACGAGTCGTCACCTAAAAGGGCTAAAGTCGCCTGGCTACATATAGATTCTCAGCTTGAGCTTCGACCCAATAGTCGATCATTTATTTCGACCATTAAGTTTCAGGATTCCGTGCTTCGTGGTTCTTGCCCCGTCAGTAATGTCAGGCGTTTTCAATTACAAATATGTTGGTGCTAGAGAAGCACGCCAAACCTCTTTATGTTCTACCGGAAGCTCACATGGTGCTAACGACATCAATAAAACGTCCCAGCACTGTCACAAGGCCGTATTAAATAATTAACTAATGCACTTTTAATTTACGAGTCGTACGCACACAAACACAACACCTGTATCTAAGAACTGAAATAAAACTTAAAATTGCAACGTAATTTATTACATGATAGTCACCTCCGATAAACGGCACTAAAATCTTTTATTACTTTCAAAAACACAATAAAAAAGAATTGACCAAACAAAGCTTTCTAGTGTAAATAAACTTTTTGAAAACAGTGGGAACGTTACGTTTTGAAAGTTGTGCATTGCCATTAAAAATGTTATGGCGGCCATCAATTTAATATGTCGCCGTAGTTTTAGTGCGAGGTTTTAATTTTTAACATTTATTAGTTAAGACCGTTGAAACTATAACAGTAGTGTGTCTTATGTTGACGGCAGAGGGCGTATGTTACGTTTGAATGATCTTGTAGTTACCTATCGGTATCCCAGTAGGATTCCAACTTTGCATTCAATAAGAGATTGGAGGAGTGAGAGACAGAGCTTGGTCTGAAAAGACACGTCCCTATTTCACTTTCGTAGTCATCATAATACGCATCACATTAGACACTGAGAAAGTGGAAGATAGCTTCTGCTAGGTTTTCTTTCAGAGGGTTCTATAAATTAACTTGCAGTTCATCCGGATACTGAACTGGAACCTGCAAAAACCCTCAAATAATTTGAATTTGGCGAATTACCTTGTAGCCAGCATAAACAAAAGTATACGAAAAAAGATACTTATTGTAAGTAAATAAGCAAGAAAAATGTGAAATATTTTATAAATAATACCAATGTGCAGAATCGACCGACTGTAAGTAGTCCGCTTGTTTGGAATTGAGAATCTCCACTTTCCGCTGAAGTGGATTGAAAAACACGAGCTTTGAAAATAAATGTAAGTAACAAGTAAGATTTCCCTCTCATATTGTTCCCAAAACCCAAGACAAATTAACGCAAACTACACAATTTCTATGCAATACTTGATACGTTTGTAACCCCCTGGCCGCGCGCGGGGTACAAAAGTGACCCCGATAACATCGAACACTAACAAACGCGTTACAATTGTTAACGAATGTATATTTTCGTAATAAAGACTTCATACAAATTACACACATCACTCACACACATTCCCCAACCCTTATTTTGTTAGTGTTAAAGTTCAAAATAGTGTTTATAATGAATTTTTCTTGCGTGGAACGATAACAGGCGCCCCGCTGAGAGGGCCGTGAGTCTTTTGTACCGGTAATTTCACTGCCGACCCCTCTGGTACAATAGTATTGTAAGTCATTAGACATTGTAGTCGTTAGCTCAGATGACGATAATTGGTTGTTTTTTTTTTGTTGTTAGCATGTATGTTATCGTTGTATGGTAATCGTGACAAAGTCATGTAGAAAAAAATATAGAATTAGACAAAAAAGAACAATGAATTTGGTCTAGAAATACAATGCCCAAATTGATGATATTGCATGTCGTCTCGAGTTCGACCCCAAGACCTCTGTTTTAACGGATTCATTTGCGTATTGTAAAATTATCAGTTACTTTGCTTAAAATCGGTATAGTAAAACATCGTGAGGAAACCAGCATGTCTGAGAGATATTTCTCAACAGCATGGGAAGCTAAGTCAGGGGCCTATGGGCAGCATAAAAACTCTGACACCAGGTTAGTCACACGAAACGAAAGAAAGATGGAATTGCATTTTGTTTTTGCAGAAACCTAAATGAAATCATTAAGTTTGTTATCTTCAAGTATTATAACATTAAGTTTGTTATCTTCAAGTATTATAACATTAAGTTTGTTATCTTCAAGTATTATAACATTAAGTTTGTTATCTTCAAGTATTATAACATTAAGTTTGTTATCTTCAAGTATTATAACATTAAGTTTGTTATCTTCAAGTATTATAACATTAAGTTTGTTATCTTCAAGTATTATAACATTAAGTTTGTTATCTTCAAGTATTATAACATTAAGTTTGTTATCTTCAAGTATTATAACGACATCTAACCTAACATCTACACTCTGAGGACGTACTTATACAATATTTTTTTCATAATAACAAGTTTTGTGGAGAAAACGCGACACATGTCACAGTTATACAAGGCAGCCAATACTTTTTATGAAGCAGCTGATACATTTTCCTCCTAGAACAGCGTGACGTCATCATCCCTTTAGCCCGAAACTGCAGCGTTAAGGTCTATGCGGCCATTAACGTCTGTTTCCATAAAATATTAGCTAAACGGGTTGATTAAGCAATAATCGTAATGTGTATTCTGCTACCCGCGGGTTCGGCCACTTGTTTACACCCGTAACAATAAAACTTGAGGCTATGAACTGTCATAACTCTTCGACCAGCTGTGAGCTGACGTCAGTGGTTAACAGATCGTTATTCAACTTGTAGTTATGTTGTCTTTTGAGCAAATTGGCATATTGGGATATTAAAAGTTTTAAAAGAGAAGAAATTCCTTTTGTTTTTGAGGTGGAATCGTGATGACAATGTAAAGGATGTCTTTAATATTTTTTTTGGATTCTTAGACCTTGACTTTGAGAGTTTTTTTTCTTTATTTGGGTATTTTTGTTTATGTAGGTACTTACATAAATATTGAAGAGTATGGAGATGCCTACTGCTTATTTTGGTTTTAGAACAATCTAATCCCAATTTGCCGATAACGATTTTCAATAAAGTTTCACGATGTATCATTTGAGTAATTAACAAAAAAAGCAACAACTCCTCTTTCTTAATAATAAATATTATGCTAATGTTAATTAAGGATAAGAACGACACGGCCACAACATAGACATCCATCCTCCTTTTTTAATTATAAATGTTTTTTTGTTTATAAGGCAGGTGTGCATTGTATTAGAATGTTATAATATTAATGTTTTATTTTGGCAAGCGAAGATGCGTCCCGCGGTATGTGAGAATGTTCGTGCGGTGCAAGTGACAAGCGGAATCTTCATCACTTATAAATCTATGGCATTGCTGTTTGTGATCGTTTTATATCAAAATATTCACAGTTAAACTAAATATTGACATATTATTATTGCTCGTTACGACACGTTTTTAAAAATATCACAAAAATAATTATTTCCTTGCGGGTTTCATAGATAAACAAGACAGCAGTGAATAGAGCATACAAATCACCAATTACAACTGTATAATCACTCATATCTATGACGATGTTAGGCAACTTCGTAGCTTGTTTGAACGTCACGCCAAAAATATATCCAAAATCCGCCTCTCTCCTATTCCTCGCGCCGCTTTAAACATGACCCTCTGATGCCGGCGGGGGTCCAACAGACCCCAGCTCATCAATTATCGCGCGAAGCCCTCACGGTGCCGTAGGATACATCAACAGGTGCCAGCGGAGACATGGGTAACTCAATTTACGAAAATATTCACGGTAGCCGTACCCCGGGCTATGTGCACTGCGCAGCGCAAACATCTGAGCAGTAAGCCAGGCTATTTTATATCGCCGTCGAGTTTGACAAGGGATACGTGGTTGCGATTATTCATTTCAGTGTTGACATTTTAGAGTTTTATTTTATAAATTAAAATCATGCTGGTACGTACGAACGACGGCATTTTCTGTTGTGGTGTCAGAAAACTTAGGGAAAATTAAAAAGGTTTAATATGTTACGGTCAAAAGCCGACATCAATATGAAGAAATCCAAAACAACAATTTAAGCAATTATAAAAAAATAATACCATAAACATGACAACGGATATAAATGATAATTGTGTCCCTAACTCTTTCGGTAGGTACTCATAAATATTGTGTTACCATTTTTTTATTTAAGCTGATCATTACATTCGCGTATGTCCGTGATTTATGTTGCCGAAGCGAGCCGAAAATTTCCGATCCGTCTCGGCAATAGATCGTGATTAGGCGCGCGCGCAGCGTGGATCACATACTTACTGTAGGGCTGGTAGGAAAAAAAAAGGAAAGTTGTAAAGATAATGAGTAGTTAAATTAAATCGACAATTTTCAACTATAAGCTATCACAAATGAGCTGAAGCAGTATTACCTATTATATACGTACTTACATGTCTTATTTTAAATAGATATAATTATATAAACTACATTACCAACATTATTTTATAATTTTATGCTAAAAACTAACCTTCCAGTTATGAGTATACATATCTATATAAACTTATGTAAACATATTAAAATAATATCAATTTAAAATTCCTGCCCACATTTAAATTGACCATTAATAAAAATCAATATAATTTGCATGATTGATTCGCTATTCAAGGTTGATTTTTAATGAATGCTTAGTTTTAAACACCACTGATGATGTTTGATATTAAGCTTTGAATTGTTACGCTTTGTTTACATAATTATTTTGCGTCATCAGCACCTTGATATACCAGGCATTTGTTTGTCTACATAAATTATCAACCCGTTTCCAACCCAAAAACCAAATCAAATTAAAGTCAAATCAATCAACCAGACGAAGCATAAGGATATGTTTTAAATATTTCACATGATCCTGAAAGGCGAGTAATTCGAGACTACAGAGACTCCCCGAGACAGCCCTAAGGCACAAATTGAGACGTCTGTAATTATTTACCGGACATCATTAGGCAGGTATAACTCTTGCATCGGTTATTGATTTATAAGCGTCGCTCCGTGAAGTGTACCGCGGACGAGATATTACAACTTTACTTAAGTAGGGGTTATAATGCTATAGATACTCTATTAAACAAGATTATGTAAGGGATAGCCTTCGCTTTGAGAGATTTTTTTATATATATAATTGATTTCGTGCTACTGCTAATAATCTTGACTAGGTACTTAAAAGGAGTCATGAGAATCAACTGTTGCTCATTGGTGAACCATGTTGTCTTTAAAATCCCAACCTGATAGTATGTTTCAGTTTCATGACGTGTAAAAGTGATCCGATATCCTATTGACGGAATAAACAGTTTCATTTCGATTCATTTCAGTATACTTAAGTAATATCGTCAATATTAACTTTACTTATTCCAAGGAATGATTTATTTTCAGAAAGTTATGCACCGCCACGAAATAAGTGGCGAGTAACAGTTTCGAAATAGCATTTAGACACGAACTGTATAATTTCAAAATATTTACAAACATTGAAATTTCATTCAACTCTTTAAACTTTTATTATGTCATAAATATCGTGTGACTAACACAAATGAATTATATTTTACAATTGTTTACATTACCACTCGTGAGGACCATAGCTGCCATTGTGCTGGCCTGCTTTGCACAAAGAGGCTCTGTATAACTTTTACTGCAGTTCTGGGCTCGCACTAGACCACTCAGTGCCACTTTCTGCTCGAAAAAATTGTTAAAAGGTATTTTGTTTTATGTGAGGTTCTCATTGTTTACAAACTATGAGTTTTTTGTTTGAGATTTACGACTGGAATTAATTTTTGTTTTTATGGTTCTTTTTATATCTAGTTTCTGTTCTAGTGTTACTATTTATAAACACAATCGCGCTATCACATTAGTTCAGGGTTCTGTCTTGCTCTTGATACGAGTATGATGGCCATGACATGTGGATTGTGGAATGAAGTCAAATCTAGCTACAGTAAAATTCAGTATTTGTACATATCTAAGACTAGCTTCCGCCCACAGCTTCACCCGCAAAATATGTCGACAAATTATACACTAAAAACTTCCTCTCGAAGTCTTGAATCACTCTATCTATTATAAAAAACCGCATCAAAATCCGTTGCGTAGTTTTAAAGATTAAGCATACATAGGGATATAGGGACAGAGAAAGCGACTTTGTTTAATACTGTGTAGTGATTCGTTCTTCAGAATTGCTTCTCACGGTTACAGGCTAAACGCGTACTTTCGACTGAAGATTTGATCATTTCCCTCCTAAGAGCACTCTTGAAACTTAAACCTCACTAAAAATTACAGAAAATCAAAACATAAATAAACGACGTGTTACGTTTGTGTACATGTTTTACGACTGCTGTACATCAGCCCCGAGCCCCCCACAGGCCTGAGCAGCCCCTGAATGGTCACAATCGCACAATACTAGCTCCTCACAATGTCTTCCTAATTTGTTTTGGTTGTGAAATAACTTTTCATTGTTTCGTTGATTTGTTGCTTTCATTTCTACTTTTTGTTCAAAGTGCACCAAATCTACGGGAGATTTGCTGGAGCAATTGTTTAAAAACTGTATTATATTTATATAGTCGAAGGTGTGGAATAATGTAAAAATTTTGGCTACTACGAAGTTGAAACATATTAGATCGTAACAAGCTAACTACAGGGTCGATAGCCTAAAGAAAGTACCTAGTAGAAATTATGAGTACAGAAAATACTTAAAAGTCTATCAGCTAATATAATACTATAAAATACAACACCAAGGCATTTCATTAATTTAAAAATCTAAATTTTTCCAAAATCTTCTCACGTCGACACTCATTCGACTTTACGCTCACAAAACCGTAAAATTCAGAAAAAAATCATAAAAGGTAACCATAAAACCGGACATTTACGATCAGCATAAATCAGGGGGGGCGAAACTTTGTTTTACGCGTAAATAAAGTTCTTTCATTGGAGACATACATATTTTATGTTTACATTATATCTCATTAATTAAAATCAAACAAAAATGGTGAAATATACAATATTATTCATATGGGTGTAAGAATTGTGTTATCGGAATACTAACATATGGTATAATCATTTAGTATGTTTATACGTCTAAATAAATAACATCTTTATTGAAATAATTTTCTAATCAATCAACATCAACCTGTTAAATTTTTGCACCCAGATCGTGTCAAAGATCCAAAATCCATCCGTCAAACTTTCAATCGTGGAACATGCAAAGGCAAAACCCATTCAGCCGCGCTGGTCATACGGTTGGCGCATTGTTCTAGCGCTAAACAATGATAAACAAGCATTAGGACACCATTGAGGGCCACTGTGTGGACAATGCGACCACGTCGCACAATTGAATGGAAATAATGACGACAGAGATTGTACAGGGTGTAGACTTGGAATTTTATAAAATGCGAATTAAAGGTAGGTTTTATAAAATGCGAAATAAGTATTTGTTTTATTTTAAATAGTTGCTTTTTGGGTTTAGTTACCCACTTTTCGAGGACAAAAATTGGTAGAGCTGACATATTGTGACTACTATTACCTAGCTCTCTCTTTTGAAGTCTTCTCTCTAGACGAATATTAGTTATACTAGGCGTGTTCTTTCCCACTTTAGATTCAAAGTCTTGTATTGCCTAAACATGACCCAACAGTTGATATAATACTAGCCTGATGACAAAACTTACGTTTTTAAACAACCCCTATACAGAACTTCGAATAACGGCACAGCCCAAGGTCAGGATACTGTAACCGCGCAGTAGCACCCACGAGGAGTGATGGATGACTGCATAGCACTACTTAAACAAATCCCTTGTCACAATGGACGCACCAGCGGGCGGCTAAAAACAATGCACCATGCGACAAAATGCACGACAATCGAGATAGATTCAAGGAACAGCACTGGACATAATGCTGGCCGTAATTTATGTCACTCTGCGCAACAAGCGTTGTAGTTTGTTTTGAAAATGGAATATCATTAGATGTTTACATAGTAATGTCAGGATTTATGGCTCATCGAATTTTTGTTTGGTTTTAATGCGGCAATTTAGTATTTGAGTCTCAGATCAAATAAAAAGTTGATCTGAGATTTGAGTACTTACAATAATTAAAATCAGTCCGGACTACGGGTGACTTGCAATTATTAAAATAATATTTTCAGTGATAATTAGGCTACGGTAACTAACAAGTTTGAAATCTTTGACGAATGACGGAATTATTGATAAATAAATTGTAGGTACCACTTAATTTTATCATGGAGTAGGTATACAAGCTCAATCAAAGGCCTGAGGGACACTAACTTCAAACCGATCTAAGCTGTCAGTCAACTACTAAAGGCGGTGATAAACATATTGATGTGTATTGAAACAACATAACGAATTACGATATTAAAGGCAACAGAAATTTGTCACTCCCACGCACATCAAAACTTGTTAATATTTTGAAAACGGATACCCATTTCATTAATTATATTTAGGCCATATGTCATTTGTAACGTCTCAATCAGACACAAAAAACTCTTGATTATCTATTAAAGTCGTTTAATAGCCAAAACTTGTATTAAACCAATGTGATTTATCACTCACCATATTTATTGAATGGCTAGATTTACATAATCTGTTCATTATTATAAAATTATACTTTTTTAATTTGCAACATTTCATAATTGTGCTGGCAACTATAAAAAATTTAGTTTAATGACGTGGAAAATATACTACTTGCAATTTATTTTAAAATGGTCATGTAGATCACAGTGTTATTTTAAAGTAGATAATAGGTATGTATTTCAAATAGAGTTTATTTAATAATCATAAATGTTCTAGAGTCTACAAGCGGTTGAGAATATAAAAAGAACTAGTTGTTCACGCAGGTTTTAAATTGTCTGCTATACTCAATCGAATCCAATGTTTCCTTTCCATTTAACATGTTAAAAAAAAAAACAATGGTTTATTAGTGATATGGCAATCACGTGTGCAACAAACAAAGACACACAAATATGTGACAGGAAGAAAGATTACGGCACTCTATCTAGCGATCTGACAACAGAGTTGAATTCCTACGATTTGTCCCGTCATTGTCCCTCGTAAAGCTTTGGACAAAGCGGGAAGAAGCGTGTAATGCTGCTCATAAAACAATAAACCACCCACTGCAGGCAGCGAGCAGCGTTTACAGCGCACGCAGCATGAACCGAACGCGCCCATTGTCCGTTATTCTGAACGCATCTTAACATGGCGCGCGCGATCAACAAAAGCGCGCCAATTCTGACGTTTTCGACGTAATCAGTGAATTGAAAAACACGTTTTTTTAACGAAAATGGGAGCCAAATACCGTTTATTTTTTGTTTAATGATGAATTGATATGACGTGAGAATATAACGATTAAATAAATTGAACTAAAGAATATTGACTCCAATTTTATCGCCAAACCCAATATTTTAATCAGACACTACATCAGAAATAATTGTAATTAGTTAAGAATTATGAATTAGTCATCGGTGTTGAGTTGTTTCGAATCCGAATTCGTTCGGAATTAGTTCCAAAGAAAAATAAGTAGGTATGTACCAATTGATGCGTATTTACACCTAACTACCCAATATTGATGCGCGGTAAATTTTGCATTGTATGCATCAGGGAGTAAGAAAGACACGGTGTCTACGTGTCTACTAGCCACAAGAGAAAAACTACGTAGATATAATAACACATCCATTAGCAATCTAATACCCGTAACAACAATCAATATAAATTGTAAAGCAACAAGACCGGACCCTGATTGATTACATTTAATTGTGGATAATCTAGATCGAAGTCACTTATAGAAATCTTAACTAAACACCGGTCTACTTTCAATTAATATCAAACAACAACAAGATCTCGACCATTTGTCAGACGATACCATCGCAACAACTTAATGAACTGATTTCTATCTGAAACAAAACTAACTAACTCTTTCATAACTTTAACACATCTAGAAAGTTCATATTGTATCGATAGTCTGACGATAACAAATGCAATAAGCGTTAAGAATAGATTTCGTTTGATGTTAAAATGATACCACAAATACGATGCTTTAGAATGCGATCATTTTACGGGTAACAGGTATTAACCGGTAAACCTTATGGCAACTTATACGACGTCTATAGTCCTTTTTTAGAAATACCAAGAAGCAATGAACTGCCTGGGCACAGCCAGCAGCTCTCCAGTCAATCCACTTAGTCCACTGCTGTATGAAGCCTCTCCCAAGCTGCATCAAGAATTGTGGGTCCGATCTCCTTGTCCTTCATCCCAAGAAGTACCTTATCTGGATCTAGCCTTGGTCTTTTTTTTTTTGAGGGTGGGCAATCATCCAGTGACATCTCCCGCTCTGGGTGGAGCGGAAGGGAGTGTCAGCCTTTTACTGAACTCAAACTCAAACTCAAACTCAAACTCAAAGTATTTATTTCAAATAAACCAATTACAGGCACTTTTGAATTGTCAAGGTGTCGGTCAGTCCGAGAAATGAAGCTAGTTGCCCATTCCAAAGGAGTAGGTACCTATGGAGAAGAACGGGCAAGAAACTCCATGGACACTCTTTTAAACAAAATATGGTTACAAAATATTTGTTACATAGTTCATATTAATATTATACATGTGAGAACGATGCAGAACGTTAAAAGCATCAGATATAAAATATGTAAAAACTATTCAATAATTAAATTAAAACAAGCCTTAGCCGCTAAGAGATGACCAGTCTCTACTGACAGCGCCCGTTCACGAACATGACGCATATATTAGCACCATTCAGCTCAACCATTTTGAAGGGAGCTAAATGATCCAACACACACGCCACCATCAGCGAGACATTAAAGTGAGCATGGCATACTCTCAGCCGCCAGGGCATATTCAAGTCAATGAAAGACGCACCCAGAGACTGGTCGCTTTATAGTAGGTACATAGTACTCACATATGTGCTAAGCAGTTATACAATATTAAGAGATTGAATTTATACAATGCAAATATGTTTTTTTGTTGTTGTTGATCTTCCGCAGCTCCAACAGTTTTCAGTAGTCTAATAAATTAGTTGATGCGCCCTTGTGGAGCTGGACTAGCATTGACCCAAGCATTTTTATCAGCAATGTAATCTCCCAATTTATAATACGCTTGGCTGCATAGTGTGCGTTTTATACAAGTTTTAAATTTTGTTTCATTAAGTTCCAGAATGTGGGGAGGTATTTTATTGTAACATTTTAAACAGTACCCCATGAAAGATGAATCTACTTTAGCCAGCCTGAAACCTGGTTGAACTAATTGGTCCCTATTTCTAGTGAAATAGTTGTGTCTTTCACCTCTTTTACTAAAAAGATGCAGATTTTTCCGTGCGTACATGATGTTTTCATAGATATATTGACAAGGTACAGTCATGATGTTAATAACCTTAAACCGTTCCCTTAGAGAATCGCGCATACGAAGATTATAAATGGCTCTGATAGCTCTTTTCTGCAGAATAAAAATAGACTCGATGTCTGCAGCTCGTCCCCAAAGTAAAATACCGTAAGACATAATACTATGAAAATAACTAAAATAGACTAGCCTCGCGGTATCTACATCAGTATACTGACGGATCTTTCTGACAGCATATGCTGCAGAACTTAGCCGTCCTGCAAGAGATGTTAAATGAGGACCCCATTGTAGCCTTGAGTCGAGCGTGATCCCCAGGAAAACAGTTTTATCGACAAATTCTAGTTTCTCTTGATTCAATACTATCTCACAATCACTACTTTTTACATTTGGTAAAGAAAATCTAATGCACTTCGTTTTTTTTCCATTTAATACTAAATTATTTGCAGTGAACCAATCTGACTAAAACCCATCCATGTTCCTTCCTTAGCCCTTTATGTTCCGGGGTAGCGGTAACCATTTCGGACAATCCCGCTTACCCGGATGGCTCGGCCCTAACAAGCTCCACCCATGGCCTGAGTTCATCTTGTAAAAAAAAATCATTTCTCTAGTCCCATTTATTGCACCGAGCTACCGCTACAGTAACCTGAAAAGATTTCGCTTTGCGTCGTCCCACAGCCGTACTAAAAGCCCTAACAATTAAGTATCAATGTTCCTTCATACCTTAATCATGATAATATCACATCATAAACCCATTAACTGAGCCCACGCCTCTATACCCACAATGATGTCATCACATGAGATGTCCTCGCCGCGTGATGTACGGGCTCGGAGCTCAGATAAATCTATTACTTGCCGACGCGCGGCCGATATTATTTTAATGTTATAATACAAATTATAATAATCTTTGGACGCCATATTTATAGGCCCGGTAATCTCTTTTGATTCGCCGCTTATGAGTAAAGGTAGACGTATATGGAGTCGGTAGTTTTGGGAGTTTAAGGACGAATTTTTGGTAGCGTTTGAGAATTTGTTGGTGGGAAGGTTAGTTAGGATAGTGGAACACAAGGGGTTTGTGTATGGGATGGGTGAAGACAGGCTTGAAAGAATACAACTTTAGATTAATGTACACACATCAAAAGTGTCTAGGGATCAACATATATTTTTGCAATAACTTTTCTCTTGATTGATATTAATTTAAATTTTCTTTAAGGATTCATCAAATAAAGTGTTTTCGTTTGTCACAGTAACGATAAACCAAGTCACCTTTGCATTAATAAAGAAATTTGCCATTTTCCTAATAAAGGGATTTTTGACATTTGAACCACTAACATTAAAGTTCGAAAAAAAGACTGAAATAACAGTTTTCTTTAAAATTTTATTGGGTAACTTAAACAATTAATAATCCGTGTTTCTACCGCGAACACTAACAACACAAGAACATCGGTTTGGCATACTCAAAATGAGTTCATCCAAATCACGCTGTGGAATGGCCGCCCATGTTCGTTGCAACAACAAAAAAAGGTCTTCTTGCAACTGGATACCCTCCATATTCGGCAGAGCTCTTCTCTGTAGCATATCCCATGCATGCTCAATCGGGTTCAAGTCTGGCGACTGAGCAGGCCAGGGCAGGACATTGATGTTAGCTGCGGCGAGAGTCTGTCTTACAACTCTTGCGGTGTGCGGTCGTGCATTATCATGCATTAAGGGAACTTAATTAGCGACCAAACAGTCAGAAACCGCTTGCATGAAGTGAACCTTCATTCCCGAAGACCGCTACGGGTACCACCTATAGCAATGCACAATCGTAGGATTCGATATCAATGGGCTCTTGAACACAGAAATTGGGCAGAAGAACAATGGCGTTTCGTGTGCTTTTCTGATGAGTCTCGTTTTGGTATGAGACCGGATACAAGACGTATACGACACTGGAGAACCCCTGGACGCCAACAGCGATTAAAATCCTGCCAGGAAGTCCATCCTTATAGTGGTGGAACCATCATGGTATGGGCGGGTATTTGGATCGGCGGAAGAACTGAGTTGATTTGGATCAGAGGCAACCTCAACGCTCAAATTTATGCTGAGACGATTGTATCTGACGTCATCGTTCCTCTACAAGTGCAAATCGGTCCCTTATTTCAGTTAATGCATGATAATGCACGACCGCACACCGCAAGAGTTGTAAGACAGACTCTCGCCGCAGCTAACATCAATGTCCTGCCCTGGCCTGCTCTGTCGCCAGACTTGAACCCGATTGAGCATGCATGGGATATGCTACAGAGAAGAGCTCTGCCGAATATGGAGGGTATCCAGTTGCAAGAAGACCTTTTTTTGTTGTTGCAACGAACATGGGCGGCCATTCCACAGCGTGATTTGGATGAACTCATTTTGAGTATGCCAAACCGATGTTCTTGTGTTGTTAGTGTTCGCGGTAGAAACACGGATTATTAATTGTTTAAGTTACCCAATAAAATTTTAAAGAAAACTGTTATTTCAGTCTTTTTTTCGAACTTTAATGTTAGTGGTTCAAATGTCAAAAATCCCTTTATTAGGAAAATGGCAAATTTCTTTATTAATGCAAAGGTGACTTGGTTTATCGTTACTGTGACAAACGAAAACACTTTATTTGATGAATCCTTAAAGAAAATTTAAATTAATATCAATCAAGAGAAAAGTTATTGCAAAAATATATGTTGATCCCTAGACACTTTTGATGTGTGTATGTATGTATGGTATGTGTGTACTTGTATGTATGTATTAATGTATTATTATTTTTATAGGTATATTTAATTTTTGTTTGTTTTTTTTTCATCATTTATATCAATTTATTCAAATTAATTAGCTGTATTTCTATTTATAATTCGATTGGAAGGTTCTTTTAGACCTGGTTTTACCTACTCGCACTTCAGAAAAACTTTTAATGAATCACAACACGGAAATGTTTTTACAAATCGCAACATTCATACCAATACAATCTTCTCAACTGCTCACCTATTATTTTCCCTCCCCCTCAATTCCATAATATCCGAATCCAATATCAAATCAGCGTAATTTGTGTGTCAAGTGTCCGCTGACCCTTCTGAGGTGTAAATGCGCCGTGATATACCTACGCGCGGGATATTTCCACGACAATTTATTTGGCAGAGGAGCTCGGCACCCTTGCTTCCTCACTACAACCCCTCCAAATGAATACCAACCCTTTCACGAAGTAAATAGAATTGAAAATCTTAAGAGATGGCTTTTAAGGTTGACATTAATATATCCTAGGAGGGATTTTAAAGCTTATGGTGGTGGAAATAAGGTAGGTTGTGGAACAGAGGATTGTAAAAAGGCTTTGCGGTCGTTGCAGGCACCGTGCTGAGCCGAGATGATTGCAAAACGAATAAATAATGCACACATGAAGCTGCGCGCGCGCTTATTACATGTCACCCGTGTAAATGTGTTTATTTTTAAACAGGCAACGACTTTTTAAGTTATTAAAATTGTATGTTGTTGCGAAAAAAATTGAAATTACTTTTGGTGTCGTTAGTTTTGTCGTTTTTCAGAGACAGACTAAGATTGCGCGCTTGATATTTAATAATAAAATTAATCACAGCGATGACTACATCAAATGTTAGGTAATATATTCATATATTTAATTGCTTTCAATAATGTGTGAAGTTCTTACAATTATTATTATTACATTACATAATATTTGACTCCTTCAAGTTTTACAGTGGAGTACCTACCTATTACGTATATTCAAACTTCGCTAAACTAAAAACATCTTAGATACTATAATGCAGTTACCTATAAGAAGATTCGAAAAATACAGAAACTTGTGGGAACGATATCATTCAATCACTTTTGATGAGACTGTAAGTAAAAGTCAAAGTCGAAGTCAAAAAGTTTATTGCGAACTAAGTGTGTGTAACTCTGCTAGTAGTTTAACGTATTCTAAAGTTCCTGTTTCATGGTTACTACTACTTAGTTTATAAATATTTGCCGGCCCCTTGGCCTTTAAGGAATTAAATGAACTTAGGTTGGGTGAAATGGGGAATCATTTATTTTTTACAAAATACGTTGGAGACCCTGTGGATAATAGTTAAGAACAAACCAAACTTAATTTGAATAAAATATTTATGCTCGCATCCTTCACTCAACAAAACAGACGCCATTTGATTCACCTTTTATTTACGTACAATAAAGCCATTCCTCAATTCCTTATATAATTAAATCTGACGTTTCGGTTCAGCATTTAGAGGTTCAATACAAACCCGTTGAGGAAGTCGTAACCCGATGCGTTTCCTCCGCAACGTCCGAAGCGCTCGTAGGCGGGGGGGGTTAAGTCGCGATCAAAGGCGCCGCCGCGCGGCCACGCCCACCCCGCCTTGTGCACACACACCGACAACCCTTTCACTGCCGCTGCCGCTATGTTGTTAACTAATAGTATGTTTCTTTTGTTTACTTTGTGAGTCAGGTTGCGTATATAGCGCGGTGTGTAACTACAGGAAATTGCTTCTGGTCTGTGTTAAAATTTTAGTAGGAACGACAGCTTTGCTTACTGAAAAGGACTTCATAAAGCGATTAAGTTACCTACAAGCTACGTAGAGCTACGATCTTCAAAGGTGCTGGAAGAGATGAGTGTGGCCAACAGTGCCTAAACACGGTAACCTCCCTTCAGCGATAAAGATAATGGAAGAGTAGTGAAAAATGTATGGGCCTGGCATAGGCAAGCTTTCTTTAATTCTGTTGAAAGTTTTGCTAGAACTACGGAACGCTTTGCCCTCTGGACGCGGGGTTTTTTTTTTTTTTTACGGCTGGGAAATCATCCAATGACTGCTCCCGCTCTGGGTGGAGCGGAAGGGAGTGTCAGACTCTTACTGACTAAAACCCATCCATGTTCCTTCCGTAGCCCTTTATGTTCCGGGGTAGCGGTAACCCTTCATATGCTGACATCTCTTTGAGGCGCGCGTGGAACATATACGCGCCGTACGGCACGGGTCTGGTGCTGATCGGACGGTGAGTCACCCATTACTCACCGTCCGCAGGCCCGCGCCTACGGTGGCCGGGAGTCGTCACGTGGCTCCCGACGCCCGAGGCGTCTCCTGCGGCGGCTGGGACGGGAGGACCTTTCTCTCTCCCATCCCGCCACCTCCTTCGCGAGCATAACTTTTTCGCAGAAGGAGGTGACTGCCTCCCACTCCCTCTCGCCCCGGACCATGGCTTGCACTAGGGACGGGCGCGAGAGGTCGCCGCCGCCGATCGCCTACGAGGACACGGCGGTGCTCCGCCCAAGCGGGGCAGGTTTGCACCGTGTGCTCTACCGTGTCCTCTGGGCGATCCTCGCAGTGGTGACACCCAGGCGTTTCCTCCCGCCTGATGATGTGCAGGAACCTCCCGAAACATCCATGTCCGGTGAGGACCTGCGTCAGGCGGTAGGTGAGGGCGCCGTGACGCCTCTCTAGCCACTCCTCAAAGCCTTACCGCCACTATCGTGGCGTGCCCTCTATCGTGGCGTGCCCTGACGCGGGATAAGGTTCAGTTAAAATGACGTAGGTTTTATTGGAGACGACCAATGTTTAACGCTGGTTTGCTCTAGGCCGATGATGAAGATGAAATTGAAAATAGAATTAATGAATGACTAACATCATTCAGAATGGTAAGGAAAGGGATTCACATTTAATTCAATACAGCAATCAATAGCAAGTAGGTTGTTCCCAGTAAATACATAACTTAAGTCTTAAGGCTAGGGCCAGGTCTGTGTGATGGACACAGACCTGGCAGGTCACTTCGACCAAGATCAGTGCTGTATTTCTTCGTCATTGCATTGCGTCTGTCTTCAAATGTTTCTGAAACGACATCATTATTCTAATTAGGCTGAGATTCACCACTTTATGAACGTCAAAATTACTTAAAATCGCCCGTTTTTCACCATTTCAAAGTGTTTTAAATAGGCAGAAGAAGTAAACTACCCAGCAAATCATTTGTCTACGAAACTAGGTCCTTGCAATGTTACCAGTAGGTAGGTAGGTAGTAAATGTACCCCTACCCATCTATAGTTTTTCAACTCGAAAAGCAATAGGTAATGCTCCATGGCTGAAACATGGCGTGGTGTAAGAAACTTCCTAGACAAACTCGCACACAAGGTGCTCTAACAAATCCTAAATGAATTCCAAAAATTTTCTCTCTCTTTAGTTCTCATATTCTACCGCAGAGTTCTATCATCATAACCATAATAAACATTCACCATTAATTCATGAATAGCCGCCGCAAACAATGGTACAACGTGCGGTAACCCAACACCGCGGAATCTCAAAGACATTACCTTTTCTACGCACGTTTTTATCAAAGTGCGATCCCGACCCTTAATGATGGCCCAATCATTTAGTTACCGCAGTCGGTGAGGTTCGTTGTGCCCAGGAGCCCGATGAAGAGATTCATTTACTATTAATTTTATGTTATGGTACATTTTTGTGCTTATTTTAAATTTTGTTATTGTGAAGCTTCTAGCTTTGCACTTTACGTCTATGTACAGTATAGAGAAATGATAAGTTTTTGTGCAAATTGTAATGGCGTAATGACCATGTTGATCCGTGTCTCCTTGTCCGTGTAGAAATGGTCTTTTGAGGAAGGAACGTTTGAGTAGACCAGAAATCGTGTAGGTCAACTTAGAACTTAAGAAGCTCAACGATTCGTCAAACAATAAAGAATGAACATTTGGATAGGCCGCAACAAGTAGTTTAAATGCCGGAAATTCAATGACAGTAAAGAACTAGGATAGACAACAAAATTACACATAGTGCCACATTCACAAAGTATAGAAATGTATTACTAGTTGAAGTAATTACATGTAATTTTGAATAATAATTATAATTAATTATATTCAGCAACGTTAATCTTTTAAGAAAAGGTGTTTAATGATAGTTTTGCGTACTAAATAAAATGTCAAGTTTTACGGTTTTATCAGAAGGCCTAGCAGAGCCTGCAGCCCAATCACAAGTTTTGCTACATCAGTCAGAATGTGTATCGGTCGAGCAAAATAAGTAGTAAGTTATTATTGTAGCATAGACAAACGACACGAACCAACAAAAAATCTTGAGTAATCTCGTTTTCACTCATTAGCCTAAAAAATCCTGCCTAAAAAGTAACAAACGTTACAGCTACTTTACTAGTATAAACAGTAACCGATACATTCGTTATTTGAACATGTTTGTGCAGTAATACGAGTGCAGTTAAAACAACAAGATAAAACACAGTAGGTATTGAAAACAGCAGCCCAATCTGTAGCAATATTGAGTTACACGACTGCCTGACGTCTGTGAAGAAACCCTGACAGCTCTGAGGCGTTCCAACCTAAGAGAATGTTGTGCTATGCTTTTTTTACATACCTAGTAAATATAACTTCAAGTTTTTTTTAATAATAAATTAAAAATAGGAAAATATATCTTTGAAGAACAGTAGCGCCATCTAGGAACGAGTAGTGCTAACATTTTTACACGGATTTAGTTTTTATAATTTTTACTTCAATTATTATCTTATTTTTGATGAATAGTACCTGAACAACATGTTTTGTAAAATACGAAGCAATACCTACTTACTATTCTCTAGCCTCGGCTACGTATTATTAGATAGATACCTTACCTAACTACTTTGATTTATTTTAGCTAGATAGGTGACATTAAATGCATTATTCGTGTCTGATATCAATTCTCAGCTCTATCTTGAACATTAATAGTAAGTTATAAATAACAGAATATCGCTCTAGTGAACCTGCAAGTATCTCGTTCTTCTATTCAATTTGCTTCCTAATGTTAAACATTATTACATTCATAATAAAATTGTTGAAGCGAAAAGTTCGCTTCGGACACCTTTCGTCAGACACTTGACGATTGTATTATAAGCTTTAACTACGATCCTATTCCCACGCGAGAAAAGTGCGTTTTTATTCACAAATCCACTGATGCGGAATAATCCGAGTGACTTGTTGACATTTCGCTTTGTGCTCTTTGTTAGAGTTAAAGTTCCTACACTAACATAATGTTCGAGTGTTATGTAGGTAGATGCAGAATTTTTTCTTTCACTATCAAAGCATGTTCCGGTTGGGATTTTAGAGAATTACAATACTTGTTCTGCCCAGCCTTTTCCAACTATGTTGGGGTCGGCAGTCTAACCGGATGCAGCTGAATACCAGTATTTTACATGGAGCGACTGTCTATCTGACCTCTACACCCCAGACAGTAACTGGGTAATACGATACCCCTTGGTAAGACCGGCTGTCGGACTTTCGGGCTTCTGACTACCCGTAACGACACACTGTCAAAGATTCACGAATGACAGCCAAGAGCAACGGCTTAGCGTGCTTTCTTTCCGCAGCACGGAGGAGTCTCGATATGTAAAGAGGGTCACCCATCCACGTACCCACCCCGGCAAGCGTAGCTTAACCTGATGGGTCCATCCGTGCGGCTGTTATTACTTAGCCACGAAAAATTAATGTATGGTAGACATTAGTTCATTGTAAAACTAATTAGATACCTAGATATAAACAAAAATATTATTATGTAAAGTGTTTTTATAACCGTTATTTAAATTGTCTCTACTGTTTGTTTTTGGATTTATAAATAATACAAAATGTTAACTAAAGTTAAATCTGATTACAGAGACATCTGTTGGTGAGTAGCGTATTTAAGTAGACTTTTTAAACTTTATGAAGTATCAGCAACTACTCATAGCACTGTGTTCATAGAAATTAGCAACACGGCTAAAAGCAGAGAAGACATTAACATTTATCACCATGCTTGTTCTAGATTAATTGTTTCAGACTATTTACCAAAATTAATTTATTAGAGAAATTCATATTGGTACGTTGCCCGGTTTCGAACCCTACTTCTCATGCACGCATGGTGAGAGGGCGTTTCCTTAGCAGGGAACTCTATTGGGCCTTTCTCCATACAAACGCATTCAACTGTTCTCTTCGTGGATAATGTCTCTAGAGAAATTACTTTTTTCCAAAAAATCTAGGTCTAATTAGTACGTGCCTCTATCATTTCCTTTTCTCCAAAACTTGATCACTAAAAGAATTATGAAAATTCAAAATCCCCGCCCTCCCGTTTTATCTTCAACGAGTCCCGAGTCTTCAAATACCCATTTTTCAAATTCCTCGAGGCTAGAGTTGCCTCTTAACCAGTGGGCCATCACGAACTTAGGCTACTCGTACAATTCTTCAATACCGAGTTTGAATTTATCAGCATTAGAATAGTGACGATGAAACTGTCACGGCAGTCTTTTCTTGATTCGGCCATTTTTTTTACAGTTGTTATATAAATAAATAATAGTTAAATAGTAAATAAGTATACCTGTATGAGGTAAAGGTGAAACAACTATGGTAATTTCCAGACGTTATTCAAAATTTATCATTTGCGTTTTAAGTAACTTAGACTAGTTTTAAGATTGACCTCGCACGTGTTGTGCTGAGCCACTGATGGATGCTGTCACACTCTTGCATTAGAAATTAGGTTAGCGTAAATAAATTCATGCCTAGTTACCTACTTAGCAGAGCTACGTGAGGGCCTAATTAACTCTTCAATGTTAATTCCTGAGATTATGTCTTCTGTCGTCACAGATTTCCTAATTCAAATATATTTTTTTCCAAATTTACAACTATTTTGTACACCGTCACTTACTATGGCCAAATATAAAAGATATAATATGCGTATTCCTAAATAATCTAATGTATTTTTATACGGAATGCGTCCTTGACCATTACCGAACCGGCTTATTCCAACTTTATTAAAACCCGAATCTGATACCTATTTACATAATATCTTTATTTGCATAATTTTAGGCACCGGGGTCGATACTTTTATAGTTGTGTAAAAAACAATTCGAATCAGTTGATATCGTGAGATAACACCAGAATGGACTTCACTAACAAAGTGGTGCTAGTAACTGGCGCGAGTGCTGGTATAGGCGAGTCCACAGCCATCCTGTTCGCGAAACTTGGCGCGAAGCTGTCCCTGGTGGGACGCAATGAAGCCAACCTTCAAGCAGTCGCGGACAAGTGTGAGAAGCAGAAGAGCGTGAAGCCGCTGGTGATCGTCGCGGACCTGGGCACAGACGAGGGCGTCGAGAAGACGGCCAAGGATACGCTGGATCATTTTGGAAGGTACGATATTAAAAATACAGCGACCGATAGGTACAAAGTCTCTTAAAATGGGAATACTATCGCCAAACATTATAGAAGCCATATCTACAGATCTCTCACATCTTGTCAAGTACAACTCAATCCTCCTCCTAACAGGCTAGACGTCTTAGTGAACAACGCAGCAGTGGGTGCGAGGACCACCATCCAGCTGGCGACGATGGAAACCTTTGATCGGGTGTTCAACGTCAACATCCGGGGGGTGTACAATCTGACGCGCCTGCTGGTGCCGGCGCTCATAGAGTCTAAGGGCAACATCGTCAACGTGTCCAGCATCATGGCGTCTATGGTCACGACTGGGAACCTGCCGTACAGTCTGTCCAAGGTAGGTTTACCTTACATTTCTCTCAACCTTTTCACTTTCAGTTTGTTAACCACAGCTAGTATATTATAGAGGTCAACTTTGTCAACATGATCCTGCTTGTCCCAATTTAGTGCATCGTCATTTCCAAGCATGTCTTTCAGATCAACCCTCAAAGTGTTCCCTTCCGGCCTACTCCCTAGCCCTCACCACCCAATTAGCCACTATTCTATAAGATATATTCTAAAGTTTTTGTTGTCAGGCTGCTCTCGACCACTTCAGTCGTCTGATCGCCTACGAGCTGGCTCCTAAAGGTGTTCGCGTCAATGTTGTCAGCCCTGGCATTACTGTGAGTATATCTTCTTCGTGTGTTAGTAACTAACCTGGTGTCAGAGTTTTGATGCTGCCCATGGGCCTCTGACTTAGCTTCACATGCTGTTGAGAAATAATATCTCTCAGACATGCCGGTTTCCTCACGATGTTTTCCTTCACCGTTTTTAAGCAAGTGATAATTATACAATACGCACATGAATCCGAAAAATCAGAGGTGCGTTCGTACTCGAGACCTATGACTTCACAGTCCGACGGTCACACTACCAGGCTCTCACTGCTTTATCTATATCTATACATATAATAAAACAGTAAAAAAACTGTGTCTGTACATTGAATATATTCAAAAAATAATAATTGAGGGGGGTTTAGAAACAGTAATAGAGCACGAATCCAAAAAAAAAATTTTGTCTGTTTGTCTGTATGTCTGTTTGTCTGTTTGTTTGTACACGCTAATCTTCGGAACTACTGAACGGATTGGAATGATTTTTTTTTTGTTGTATAGGTATTAAGTCTGGGCAACATATAGGCTATAATTTATCTTGGAAACTTGAACACCTGATGCAGAACCGCAACAGACCAGCTAAACTATAAGAGATACAAAAATGATACCTTAGCAAAAATTGTTCCACGTGATTAGCATTTTCTGCTGAGAGAATAAATTTGAAGATCTGGAACACCTGATGTGGAACTCCAAGAGCCTAGCTACACTATAACATTATATAGGAATGACGTCTTAGCAAAAGTTGTTCGGTCTGATGGGCATTTCCTGTTGACTTATAAAAATCGAAGATCTGGAACACCTGTTGTGGAACTCCAAGAGCCTAGCTACACCATAACACATATAAGAATGACGTCTTAGCGAAAGTTGTTCAGCCTGATGAGCACTCTCTGTTGATGTATAAAAATTGAAGATCTGGAACACCTATTGTGGAACTCCAAGAGCCTAGCTACACCATAACACATATAGGAATAACGTCTTAGCACAAGTTGTTCAATCTGATGAGCACTCTCTGTTGACTTATAAAAATCGAAGATCTGGAACACCTGTTGTGGAACTCCAAAAACCTAGCTACAACATAACACATATAGGAATGACGTCTTTGACGTCTTTGTTGTTCAATATGATGGGCATTTCCTGTTGACTTATAAAAATCGAAGATCAGAAACATCTGATGTGGAAATCAAAGCCATCACTAATTTTACTGTGTAATTATAAAATAACATAAACTGGGAGTACCTGCACGCGGTGAAGGCGGTAACAGTTTAGGACTGATTTTCGATGACAATGGTATATCATTGAAAATTTGACTCTACTGGCCAAAACTCCTATTTATTTTTTTATTTTATCGTATGAATATGCCTTCGGGCTTATGTTGTTTGAGTGTTTAATTTCCTTTTCCATTTATCTTCGTGACACTGTAGCCTACCCGGTAACGCAGGGGAGCAATCATTTTAATTTAGATTTTTATTGATCAGGTATCTTCACAATAAAACTATGACCATGCCTAGAAAGAGGTCAAATCTTTCCCAATGTTCCAAGAGAGCTAAAAGATTGAGGATCATAAGATCCCAAGAATCTACCGAAGAGCGTCAGGAGAGACTTGATGTTTTTCGAGAACATTAGGCTGCAACTCGCTCCGTGGAAACCTCTTCGGGTCGCGAAGCACGCCTGCGTTCTCAGCGTAGGTATTCATTAGGTCTCTAGAGACCAGTGAAGAATATGATGCGCGACTGACCGCTGATCGTGAACGTCATGTATTGTCTCGCGAGTCAGAGACGTTCACGGAAAGAGGATTACGCTTGAGTTCCAAGCGTATCTACGCATCGACTTCTAGGTCTCTAGAGGAGGAATATAATAATGCGGTTACCAAAATGAAAACGATGACAAATGGACTGTATGTTTTGGTGGTTGTTGGAATGAAATAAAACTAAAGCTCAGTGTGATAAAAGATTTAAATGGGAAAAATGATAAAAAATAACATAAATGGCGACCCCGTTGTCGCTGGCATAAGCAACAGGGTCCGCGTACGAAGTCGCGGGCAGAAGCTAGTTTTTAATATTATTATAATATAGTACCTATTATATGTATATAGTAGTTGTAAATAATTATAACTTAATCTGAGCCCAAATTCGATGGATCTAATCTGAGCCTAAATTCGATGGATCTAATCTATCACTAAAATCACCGCCATTTTAGATAAGCACCTTCGTCCAACGCCTGACGGGCTACTCAGACGACGAGTACCGCGCGTGGCTCAAGACGGCTGAAGCCACCATCCCCATGGGCAGCGCCAGCACTGGAGAGGACTGCGCCAACCTGATCGCGCACCTGGCCTGTGACGACGTCAGCAGGGTCGTGTCCGGCGCCATAGTGCCCGTGGACGGCGCCCTGCAGTTCGCCGGCTCGGGAAACAGTGAGATTTTGAAAGAACAAATTAAGTGAAGTGTTATTTTGTGTTGTTTTATGTTAACAATAAAGTGCCATTACTGTTAAAAAGCAAATACCTAGTCTCGATGGAAATTAATTTGTCGTTGTACCTTGTCTTATTGTTACACCCAATTACCCACCACACCTGAACCGCACAAACACACGTGAACACAAAGTATGTCACTAAGTATGTACGTTTTTGGGAATATAATAATATTTGTTTGATGATATTCAATCTATAAGAGCATCACTGAGACAAATAAGATCATTAACATAACATTAGCTTACGTAATCTGGTTTTATTAATTTGTTTGCGTGAACCTGATATTTAGTCAGAGTATTAAAAATAAACGTCTAAAAAATGTTACGTATTTGAGAGTATGTCAAAGAGCTGCCTGTCCGTCTGCCGATCATTCAGAAAAAGGTAAATAAAAGAAAAATTCCGGAAGTACTCATGGTAGAACTTGACGATCATTAGTAGGTAGGTACACTCGACCGCACGTTAGCGGTAACACCTTGCTCTGACGCCGGGTGGCTGTGTTTACTGACGTGCAGCGTAAGGTTCATTAAAATGAAGTAAAACTAAAAAAAAACCGGCCAAGTGCGTGAGTTTATACCAAAACTTAAAATAATAGTTAAAATCATTTTAGGGCAACGGGAAGTATATGTCGCATGTAAATGGCGGATTTTGTTTATTGCGTTGTCTTAGAAGCTTAATTTTTAGAGCTCCATGGGCACGGTCCCATTATTATTTGATATTAATTTCAACTTGATACGTTTCCGCGTTCCTGAAAAGCCAGGGTTTAACAGACTATAAGACAGACAGATGGACGGACAACGAAGTGATTCTTTATGGCTTCTGTTTTTCTTTTTAGGTACGGTAATAAAAACATCATCTATAATATCCACCAGTCAATACATTTATTTACTGGTGGGAGCGTTGCAGCCATTGTATTGCAACTTTTATGTTAAAACTTAAATTAAATCAGTCCAAATCCACGTTCAAGCAATCACTTCATCTGTTTGGCAAGTAGATTCCCCGGGCTAGCGAACCTCATCCCTCCATCCACCTCGACCACCGTGCCCGTCACCAGCCGACTGTAGTCACTGGCGAGGTGGGCGACCATGTGCGCGATGTCGTCCCCCTCGCACACGCGGCCCATGGGGATGGCGGTGGCGGCGGACGACAGCCACGCCTGGTACTCATCCTCCGAGTAGCCTGTCATGCGCTTTACTATCGTTGACACCTGGAATTAAAGGAAGATTGTATAGTTTTATAGGAAGACGGTTTAGGTTTATAAGTATAGCCTTGGACTTCTACTTAGGATCATCATCTGCCTAGCCTTTTCCCAACTATGTTGGGGTCGGCTTCCAGTCTACTCAGGATAAAAAGATAAAAAAATCTTATTGATCTTTTTCTGATTGAACGCAAAAAAGACTTACAGTGACTCCAGGACTAACAGCATTGACCCTGACTCCCTTCGGGGCCAGCTCGAGGGCCACCAGGCGGGTGAAATGGTCCAGTGCAGCCTGCAACCCGGGAAACAAAGTTCATGAAGTAGATTAACAAACAAATAGATTTTGTAACAAGATGCCACTACCATTGTGCGCGCTTTACACGTCAGTACTTTTATTTACTCTGTGACACTACGCCATCCAAGTAGATCGCAAACACAATCATGGTCAAACATAAATGCAACAGCAGAGACAACCAGCGACATCTAGCACACGCTATGTGAAGTGTCAGTGATGACATCGAAGTGTCAGTGACGACATCGAAGTGTCAGTGACGACATCGAAGATCGTCTTTCATTGACTTGAGAGCTGCTGGCGGCTGAGAGTCTAGATATATCAAGCTCACTCTAATGTCTCGCTGATGGTGGCGGGTGTTGGACCATTTAACTCTCTTCAAAATGGTTGAGCAGAATGGTGCTAATCCATGCGTCAAGTTCATGAACTGACGCCGTCAGTAGGGCCTAGTTATCTCTCTGCCGCGGCTTTTTTAAAATGTAATTTTATTTTTGGATTGTTTTTTTATTTTTTTACTTTTTAATATTTTAATGACGGACCCATTTAACGTTCTGCATCGTTGCATAATAGAATCCCATCTGGTTAGCAACATCAACAAACTTCGAAAGTTTCACGTCGCCCTCAGAAATAGCATCGCTAGGAGGTTAATGGATAGCATATATAGCCACGCAGGCAATCCCTGTAACCAGACACAGATTGTATATCTACCCCTCAACTAGAACTTAAGTGTTACCTAAGGTAAATAAATTCCTAACTGTCATCGCTGATTTTATTCATCCGCCACCTTTATTAGGTACATGCTATGCAACAGTATAGATAACGTCGTGTTATGTGTATTGCGCATTAAATTATCATGTTTGTATACCGTCGAAACGTCGTCAGACAGTAAATATATCCTTTGCAATTGGCGGCAAAAGTAATAAGCGCTAAGAACACTACCATTGCTGCAATGTGCTGAATAATTATTTCTTATTTAGGTAATACTGAAGGACTATTATATTAACGATGCAGGAAATAAGTAGGACACGGAGAGTACGCTTGTTTTTACCAGAACTGGTTCCCTCCTTCCAGGCCTTTGGTCAATAGGTACAAAAGAGCAGGCCGATATCAAACTTACCTTAGCCATCCCATAAGGCAAGCTGCCGACAGCCACGACCGTGGCCGATATACTGGACACATTGACAATGTTCCCCTTGGCCTTGATCAGGTCCGGTACCAGCAACCTGGTGAGGTTGTACACCCCTCTCACGTCGACTCTGAACACTTCGTCGAAGGTCGCCATGTCTGTCAGCTGGATGCACGTCCTCGCACTTATGCCCGCGTTGTTGACGAGGACATCCAGCCTAGAACGTGGAGAAATGGAGTAACAGTAAGGGAAAAGATAATTAATTGAATTCGGTCACATTTGGTCAGTCGTTTGGTCAGGGAGGTGTTGTATCAGTTGTGAAACAATGCTTAAACGTAAAAAAATCTTAGCTAGCGGACAGCCTGTGCACCTGCTAATGAATGTTTATTTAGTGATAAAAATACATAAACACACGGGTCTAAGACGATCCATTGACCAACCAGATTATGCTATGACAAGATAAAACACTAAGTTACTTTTTACATCTTGTAAAATAAATAAGGATAGCTTTAATTTATTTTCCACTATAATGGTTCTATTTATACACATAATATTTACTTAACTAAAAAGACTTAAAATAATAACTACTTACAAGTTTATACAACGACAGGGAAAAAATAAATAAATCAATCAAAGGGGCATAGGTACAAATATTCGTCCGAATCGCTGTCAACAGGAAACAGTTAATACTTATTAAGCGTTGAAGGCCTATTCATTTTGAGCTTTGGACGGTACCTCTTAAAATGATCCAGCGTATCCTTGGCCGTCTTCTCGACGCCCTCGTCCGTGCCCAGGTCCGCGACGATGGCCAGCGGCTTCACGCCCTTCTGCTCCTCACACTTGTCCGCGACTGCTCGCAGGTTGGCTTCATTTCGTCCCACCAGGGACAGTATCGCGCCAAGTTTCGCGAACAGGATGGCTGTGGACTCGCCTATACCAGCACTCGCGCCAGTTACTAGCACCACTTTGTTAGTGAAGTCTACGTTCATGTTTTTATTTATATCGTGCGTTTAATATGAACGCTTGTTAGCTACTGAACCTCCAGTACTATTATAATACTTTTTGTACTGAACACTTGCGTACAATGCAACGTATCGCGTGCCGGATTGAAACAGTACCTACACTAGTTAATTATAGTGAGACAACATCGAGTTCGTCGACTCGTGGAGCCGGTGCACGCACGACGCAAGGTCAGAGCGCCGGTTCCGGCTTCGTCCTAAATTGTACCTATTTTAAGAATGTAAACTTTACACATCACAACTACGTTGAAGTGAGCAATCGAACTTATGTTATGATTTGCGATACAAACAAATAATAAACTCTGATCTTTCTCCAGTAAAAAATGTGATAGTGCCTGGAATTAGTTATAACACTATACGTGATCGTGATCGTCTCAAAATACATAATTCCTACGTAGGTACTACTTACTTACACTAGTTACTACTCACATAGTACCTATGGATACGCGACGGGATGTGATTGTTTCTGCCGCGTCCTCGATCAACCCCAGTTTGATATCAGAACGTTGTCAAGGTGTGGGTTATCTAAGCTAAACTTAGTAAATAATATGTTGTTTATCAACAAAATATGTAGATATACATAGTTACACCATATTTACAAATAATAAATATTAGGTAGGTACTTAATATATTATCTTATCAGCAGTGAGCACAACACAGCATGTTTTCAGTCGTTATCCAAACCATCTTTCATAATACTGTAACTGTAGGTATCATATGGTATCGCTTATTATCTAAGATCTTAAAAACAAAGATGTGTTTGACAACAAGGATTTGTAAACTAAATGATAAGTATATGATGATCATAGAAGACACCGCCATCGGGTCGCTACTTGTCTACATCTGGTAGCTCCTTGCCGGGCTCCGCATCGCTGCCTGACTGCCAGTGCGGTGAAGCTGGCGACTGCCTCCTCGCCACTGCCTATCTTACAGTATTATCGCAGGCCGCACGGCACGCCAGTATAAATGACATCGTCTCTCGTGATCTTGGCACTGCCAGGGCAGGGTGCCACCTGTTTTAGAATCCGGACTTGCCACGCGACAATGGGAAGAGAAAAGTAAGGTGGCGTTGAGACTTAATTTTGCAATGTACAAATTGTAAAGTAACAATGTACTCATTGTTAAAGAGCCTAATAATAAATATAAATGCCTTGGAAGTTAGGCAGGCCTTTGGTACAGAATGCAAGATGTCTCGATACTACTACCTACTATAGGTGGAGGTATGGGAAAGCACAGAACTTTACAGTCACATCTACGGGCGCTACTTTACGGGCACTTTATGAGCCCGGTGTTAAGCTTTCGGAGCGTCCGTATTATTAGTGTTCTGCGGTCCATATCCTTGTTACGTTTTGGTGGCCTTTTCGGGGAAACTGATGATTTCGTCTGTGCAATTATGGGCGAGTTATCGTGACAAATTATTAACGGGGACATATTATGAAGAACTGTCCCTCGGTTGACGTGTGTCGGGCATGCTACCGTCCGGGACGTCCATCAGACATAATTATTAGGTATGTCTGTATGTTCTCGTCTGGCTAACGGAGAATACTTGCCCAGGAATTACCTAGTGGCCAGGATTATTCGCCGGCAACTTACTTTGAAATATAAACTTGGGGATAACAAATAATTCATTTATTCATGTGCCCAACCAGATCTGTAAAATGACCATGTCACGTTGCTGGGATCGATTTATCATAACTGACAGAAATATTGCTGCCAATAAGACTGCTATGTGTTACAGAGCAGATAAAGTAGTGATAGATCGATTAGCGTGGCGTGCAATGATAATGACCATTCCACATGACGGGGAACGGTGAGAAAGAGAAACAAATAAATATCTCTAGTTAGCGCACGAAGTTAATATGTGGAGTGTGAACTTCAGTGTCCCGATTGTCGTGACGGCCTGATGGCCGAAAACCTTGACCATCATCTATCGAAGCTCTCGATAGGCGACTGGATCAAGGGGCTGCCGGATGATTCAGAATACAGTAGTCCTCGCAAAGTATTTTATGAGGGAAAATTTAATAAATGAAATAATAATAAAACATCATTTCGTGCTACAATTGCCCAGAGACATTATGTCCCTTACAAACTAAAATGTATCAAGTATGAAACCAAACACAAAGTTTTAGTATTAAATAAAGCATTTAATGAAGACCAACCTCATCATAGGTTGTCCAATCGACACGAAGTATTATTATTATACATATTCGTTAGGTACAACTATTTAAATACTCTTCACTTCTTGATCTGCTCAGTGAGGATGTTACTCGTGCTAGTAAACCTGATCCCGCCATCCACTTCGACGATGGTTCCCGTGACCAGCCGGCTGTTGTCGCTGGCGATGTGCGCGATCATCTTAGCTATGTCTTCCCCCAGACAAGCCTCCCCCATGGGGATCTGCTTACTGCAGGTCGCCAGCCACCCCTGGTACTGGGTTTCTGAATAGCCTGTCATGCGCTTCACAAAGTCGGATACCTAAGGAATGACAAGATACTTCAACATAAGCTTATATTTTGTTAACTTCATCACACTTGATAGATTGAGGAAGGCTGATAACACCACGCACACTTAGCAGCTGAGCAAAAATAAAAAACTCACGCGCACAATGTGCAATGTCGCGTTCAGAAATGAAAACCTCCACCGACCGTCACCATCTCGGATAGTACTGTGCTACACCCAAGAGAATTAAATGCACTTTGTGACCATAGCCACCCAATACCTCTTCTTTCTTAAAGAAGCATAGTAGAACAGAGTAATTCTACTATGCAGTAGAGTCCAAAATGATCATACTAAAATTGTAAGTAACCACCTAAGGGCCTATGCACACCACGTTTTTTAAACGCGCCGTCGACGCGCGTTTTGGGAACGCGCGTCGCCGGCGCGTTTTTATCCTGCAGAGCAGTTTGTTGTCGTTTGTATCGATACAAACGCGCGGCACCGGCGCGTGTGTATCGATACAAACGCGCGGCACCGGCGCGTCTGTATCGATACAAACGCGCGGCACCGGCGCGTCTGTATCGATTCAAACGCGCGACACCGATACGAGCGCTAGCAACGAGGGAAAGCGAAGTGTGAATCTACGCTAGTAGCGTTTGAATCGCGTCTGCATCGCTACACACGCGCGTTTGCATCTCGTTTGTATCGCTACACACGCGCGTCTGTATCGCGTCTGTATCGCTACACACGCGCGTTTGCATCGCGACACAAGCGCGTCAGGTGTGCAAAGGTCTACAGGCTGCGTCTGACTTGCGTGCGTATCGCGTCTGTATCGCTACAAACGCGCGTCGACGGCGCGTTTAAAAAACGTGGTGTGCATAGGCCCTAACTTCACACTGTGGAATGCAGTAATAGATTGAGTAGGGACCTGTTGGGTATCATGCCTCAGTCGGTTTAATTTGCTTTGCTTTTTATTTTGGTCGATTTTTGCTAACATAATTATCCAATGTAGTTTTTGGGGTTATTTGATGATTGATGCCTGGAATCGCAATACTTACAGTAATGCCAGGGCTGACGGCGTTGACTCTGACGCCCTTGGGAGCCAGCTCGAGGGCTATTAGGCGAGTGAAGTGATCCAGTGCAGCCTGCAACACGAAAGTTAAAGCATCAGTATGTTATGAGTAAGTTATTTATTATTGGATTCGTTACGAAAAGAAGAAGTGAGGATCCATTGCTTGAATGGATCCCAATGATTTTCAAATCATTATTTTTTTTCAACCAAAGTCGTTGGGATCGTTTCAAGAGAATCCATGAATTTGAACAACTTTACTACGAGACCAACTAACCCCTTGGAAAGCTTCATACAAAGACGTACCTTAGCCATGCCATATGGCAAGCTGCCGACTGAGACCATGGTCCCTGCTACACTGGAGATGTTGACGATGTTACCCTTGGTCTCGACCAAGGCTGGAGCCAGCAACCTGGTGAGGTTGTATACTCCTCGCACGTCGATCCTGAACACCTCGTCGAAGGTCGCCATGTCTGTCGTTTGGATCGTTGTGCGTGCCCCGATGGCCGCGTTGTTGACGAGGACATCAAGCCTGGAACACAAAAAGAAAGGTACGTTATATAATATTAAATTGTTGCACATGCACCATTAGTGGCATAATAGTCAATAGTCAAATAGAAAATGTCGACTCCATATCGTTTTTTTTCGTTAACCGTTTAAGTGATTTTGGGAGTAATTCGAACTTCAGGCTAAACGATTTCATTTCAGTTATAAAATCGTGAGCCTCTTGACACCTGCTCCTGAGTTACTATCATAGATTCTATCGTGGTTACTATGGATGACCTGAGAATCTTCGAACAGACTTCCAACGATGTTAAAATTGTAGGTATAGCAATGTATGTAGGTACGAATAATCATGCATGAATGGCAAAATAAGAACCTTTTTTTAATTGGGCAGGAGCATGTCAAACCTTGAACTTAGCAAAATTATTAGTTACATGTCTAATAGGAAATCTGTCTCAACCCGATACAGTTAATTCCTTTTAATACTTATTAAGCGTTGAAGAATTATTAATTTCAAGCTTTGGACTGTACCTTTTGAAATGATCCAGCGTATCCTTGGCCGTCTTCTCGACGCCCTCGTCCGTGCCCAGGTCCGCGACGATGGCCAGCGGCTTCACGCCCTTCTGCTCCTCACACTTGTCCGCGACTGCTCGCAGGTTGGCTTCATTGCGTCCCACCAGGGACAGCTTCGCGCCAAGTTTCGCGAACAGGATGGCTGTGGACTCGCCTATACCAGCACTCGCGCCAGTTACTAGCACCACTTTGTTGGTGAAATCCACATTCATATTGGTATATTGTTTAAATATTTTTTATTATAGTAGAATATAATACAGAGCTACCGGTGCGTGGTACCTATTCAATCACTAGAACGATACTGCCTCTTTTAAAGAACTTTACTCGTTATTTATAGGAGTTGATACTAACGTAATAATCGCACGTTATGCCTAAAGTAGATACAGGTACAGTCAGCCTCAAAAAGATCTATTGTTTACAATCTTTACTAATATTATAAAGAGGAAAGATTTGTATGTATGTTTGTAACGAATAAACTTGGCTAGATAGATTATACTCTGGAATAGCATATAAGCGGTTCCCGTGGCATAATTCCCTACATACACGCGGGCGAAGCCACTGGCAAAAGCTAGTAATTCATATTCTACTAGCTTTCACCCGCATAAGTTTCGATTGCGTGGGAATATCGGAATAAAAAGTGACAACTATGTTCCTACCTACAAAGTTTCATCGAAATCGGTTCATAAGTGTAGGCGTGAATAAGTAACAAACATCAATGATTCAATCTGCCTAGCCTTTTCCCAACTATGTTGGGGTCGGCTTCCAGTCTAACCGGATGCAGCTGAATACCAGTATTTTACATGGACCGAGTGCGTATCTGACACCTGATGGAAAATCATCAAATGACTCCTCCCGCTGTGGGTGGCGCGGATATATAATCTGACACTCCCTTGTCAGATTATATTGACTGAATCCCATCTACGTTCTTTCCTCAGCACTTGACTATGTTACTTAATTAAATCTATTTGTACGCCTCAGGGCAAAGTATGGAGGAACTAAATACTAAACTACCTACTAAAGCATCTCGAACACTATTATAATTAGGACTATACAAATAAAGCATTCTGATTCACCATGTGTTCCGGGGCAGCGGTAAACCTTCGGCAGGCATCGGCCCTGACGGACCCATTCCGTATTGCTAACTTCTCTTTGTGGCGCGAATGGAACACGGACGCGCCATCCGGCACAGGCCTGATCCTGATCAGACGTCATCGATCACTAATAAAGAATTAGTGATCGATGTCAGACGTAGAACTACCCAATACTCACAGTCCGCAGCCCCGCGCCTACGGTGGCCGGGAGTCGTCACGAGGCTCCCCGTCGCGTCTCCCGCAGCAGCTGGGACGCGAGCCTCTCTCCCTCAAACGTCCTTTCACCTCTTTTGCTACATCACCGGCTCGCAGACAGGGGCCACTGCTTCTTTTTTCTTATTCTTCTTCTTTCTTTCTGCCTTATCCCATAGTGGCGGTAAGGCCCCTCTTTGAGGAGTGGCTAGAGAGGCGTCACGGCGCCCTCACCCACCGCCTGACGCAGGTTCTCACCGGCATGGATGTTTCGGGAGGTTCCTGCACATCATCAGGCGGGAGGAAACGCCCGGGTGTCACCACTGCGACGATCGCCCAGAGGACACGGTAGAGCACACGGTGCAAGCCTGCCTGCCCCGCTTGGGCGGAGCACCGCCGTGTCCTCGTAGAGGCGATCGGCGGCGGCGACCTCTCGCGCCCGGCCCTGGTGCAAGCCATGGTCCGGGGCGAGAGGGAGTGGGGGGCAGTCACCTCCTTCTGCGAAAAAGTCATGCTCGCGAAGGAGGTGGCGGGATGGGAGAGAGAAAGGTCCTCCCGTCCCAGCCGCCGCAGGAGACGCCCCGGGCGTCGGGAGCCACGTGACGACTACCGGCCACCGTAGGCGCGGGCCGGACGGTGAGTAATGGGTGACTCACCGTCCGATCAGCACCAGACCCGTGCCGGACGGCGCGTATATGTTCCACGCGCGCCTCAAAGAGATGTCAGCATATGAAGGGTTACCGCTACCCCGGAACATAAAGGGCTACGGAAGGAACATGGATGGGTTTTAGTCAGTAAGAGTCTGACACTCCCTTCCGCTCCACCTAGAGCGGGAGCAGTCATTGGATGATTTCCCAGCCTTAAAAAAAAAAATCCCTCTCACTCCGGAACATAAAAAACATTGAACCAAGGCCGGGCGCAGAAGGTCGCCGCCGCCGACCGCCGCTACGAAGACACACGGTGCTCCGCCCAAGCGGGGCAGACCTCCACCGTATGCTCCACCGTGTGCTCCGAGCGATCTTTGCAATGGTAATACCCGGGCGTTTCCTCCCGCCAAATTATGTGCAGGAACCTCCCGAAACAGCCGTGTCCGGTGAGGACCTTCGTCAGGTGGTAGGTGAAGACGCCGCAGCGCCTGCCACTCCTTAAAGACTTATCGCCTCTATCGTAGCGTGCCCTAAGAACAAACTTTCATTATTACAGTAGGATATTATTAATGGTGACATAGTTATAAAAAATTTCACAGCTAATAAAATATTATCTTACCGCAGTCTGATAAAAAATAAAGAAGATATATATATATCTATACTGAATCATTTAATGGGTCTCCATAAATTATATTTTGTGTGCCATCCGTTTCGTGTACCTCAACAGGTAGCTAAGTTCTAAGAACCTATTTATTGTTAACATCTTTAAAATTCTGTATTCCCCCTTTTAGGTATTGTTTACTCAGATAAATATTGATATGAGTCCCCGGTTTCCAACGATTTTTCCTTCACCCATAATTTGGTCTCGTAGGTAATTCACGACTTAACTTCATTGATCAATGACAGACATAAAAAAATAAGTAGGCGTTATCAGTAGCTCTACTGATAACGCCTACTTATTTTTTTATGTCTTTATTGGAAATTTATTTGTAATATGAAATTCTCTTACATTTTTAACCAATACTATAAACCTAAAACATTACTAATAACTATTTACAAGTATATAACAGGAGGGAAACAAAATAAAATAAATCAAAGGGCATCAAAAAATTCGTCCACATCGCTGTCAACAGGAAAAGTTCCCAAAAGGCTGGCAGCATTGCCACGTTGTATGGCAATGCTGATTCTTTGACCGAAAAATAGGCCAGCCCTCTGGTCACGTGAAGAGTCGACCAATCGCTTGGCGATGTCTCGATAAACATAGTGGGTACTCGGACCCCATGGCCCTAGTGTTTCAACCCCAAACGGCTCGAATATATAACTTCCAATAAGGTTGTTATACTTGCGCCGTTTGAGGTTTTCTGCACCTGCAGCGGCTGCCCCAGCACAACCCGCCGTGCAAGGAAGATGGGATGGCGCAAGGGTGTCGACACACGTTGCATCCCACACCAAAGGCCTACCTACCTTCCAAGGCATTAGTGTCATTCCATCTGGTCTCTTCCCATCGTCGCGTGCCAAGCCTTTGGGTTCTAAAACAGCTGGCACCCCGGCGGTGACAAGAGCACGACGGATTATGTCATTAATGCTGGCGTGCCGTGCTAACCGGCCTGCGCTTTTACTGCAGGATAGACCATGGTGTCCGAGGCAGTCGACAACTTCACCGCATTGGCAGCGATGCGGAGCCACGCAAGGAGCGCCCAGACGCAAACATGTAGCGAGCCGGAAAGTGGTGTCACCCAGCAGAGTGCCTATGTTGGGTGACGGAAGTGCCTGAAGCCAGAGGCCCGACTCCCACTCACCCACAGCCAGTAGGCGGGCACGCTCAGCAGTGTTGGTGGACGTATTAATAAGATTATACCGTACCAACCTGCAGAGCGGCTCATCCCACTGTCTCTGGGAAGATGGGTTCACGGGCCGATCAATATCTGGGCATGCCACTTTCCAGGCGTTCTCTGCGTCGATCAAGCACGGCACTGCAGAATCAACCAGGGAGGGGGCTAAAATTTTCCCGGTCAACTTTTCAGTGCTGTGGACAGAGGACAGGAACGCCGGTAAGCTTACACTAGTAATTTTGCGGACGCCGAGGCCGCCAAAACGAATGGGCAGTGTGGCTTGCAGCCACGCTCGGTCGTCCAAGGCCACATTTAAAATAGATGATAACGTGCTGCGAATAATTTGGTCAATTTTGTCCAAGAGATGTGGTTGCTTCCATAAAGGGGAAGAACGTAGAAAATACATGAAATTTGGGCCAAAACAACAGTATCTAATTAAGGTGAATGCCGAATGTAAATTGATTTTAGAAAGTCGGTCCGAAATCTCGTTAAAGTTTTTGATTTTTTCGTCGATAAAAGGAGAAAAGCTGTCTTCCAAAATAGGGGAACCTAGGAGGTGTAGTGAACTTTTTTCTACAATTTTTATTTGTGGGGCTATTGCATTAAATTTATCTAGGGTCAATTGTCTGTCGGTAATGTCAGAAAGGTAAATTTCACATTTTGAAGGGTTGAGATCCAGGCCTATAGATTTAAATTCCTTTTTCAAAAGTTGTAAATCTTTCAAAACGGTGTCTACATCACCTCCTAGAGTCCCATCATCCAAATACCACACGTTAAATTTTGAATTTAGTTTCTGGATAACTGGGTGAATAGCTAAACTGAAAATGACTGGCCCGAGAGGGTCACCTTGTTGGCAACCTACTGAAGATTCCAAAACATTGTCCTTGTATAGTAATTTAGACGGGTGCCTGTAACATTGCCACATAAAACCATAAATTTCGGGTAATTCCTTTTTGACTTCAGCCAACAAAGTGTCCCTGTTGACAGAGTTAAAGGCATTCTTTACGTCAACCTTGAGGATTATCCCACCTTTGTTGGAGGTTAAAAAGGTGGAAAAGGCATGTACGGCAGCCTCACAGCCCCCTTTAGAGCCAAAACCTAGCTGCAGGGGCTGAAACTTAGCTGAAAGCGATTCACTGTATAGCTTACAGCATATTTTGGCTGCCGTGCGCCTGTAGGTGCAGCCAACGGCAATGGGACGAATGCCGCCGTCCTTCTTACGTAAGGCACACAGGTTGGCCCCGTATAAGACATCGACGACGGCTTCGTTCACACCGCCGGTGAGCATGAGGTTAATTAGGGCCGCAAGCTCCTTCAAAAGCGACTCACCAGCTTCCCCGGCGCCTGAGCTCAAAAGATCCTTGAGATGTTGTGGAGTCAGGCCGTCGAGGCCGCCAGCGGAACCACTTCGGAAAGAGCTTACGGCTGCAATCAATTGGGGAGCCGAAACGTTTAGGAAAGTTGAATTTAGGTCGGGAGAATCGGGGGGGTCGGGAAAGGTGAGACCATCCGCAGGCGCTGGATGTTTACTCTCTAGAGCTGTTAGCGTTTCTGGAGAGTAAGGCGCCACCACATCGCTACTGAACAGCATTCTGGCTGCTCCTCTGATGTCACCTTCACTTAATTTCTTTATTTATCTCTTTCTGTAAAAAATGAGATCAGAACGACGATTTCATAATATACCTACTTGCTCAGGTAGCTTCATAATATAATTTTTTCAATTCCTTGTAGACAAATCTTAAAAATTCATAAAATTTGAATGTATTAATATATCATAAAAATAAAATACAATATTTATTACAGCCATTAAAAATGAAATACATTCAAACTTAATAAACATTAAAATTAAATTAAATGAAAATGTAACTATCTAAATATTTACCGTCGTCGGGTGGCACTCCGATTTACTGTGAGCCAACCATACGTATCGATCGGACTGCTCCAATCCTCACTAACCTGCACTTCTGTTCGGTCGCGCATGGATTCGCGAGGGTCTTTAGTGAGGATTGGATCGGACTGCTAATCGGACTAACGACCCTCAACAGCACATTGGTTGATTTTCACAGTGTGCTGGAAAACGAATCGTTGGGCGGCCGAGAAGTATCTCGCGGCGACGAACATGCTCGACGCGCCACGGTACCGCGGGAAATTCATCAAGATGCGGTAGGCAGCACAGTACTGCACATATTATAGTACACAGTGCCGATATTTTAAATTTTATGTAACCTGTAACGTGTTTTTTTAACTTAAGCTGCAAAGGGAAAATCTGCTTACAAGCATATTGCACCGTATCGAGAGAGCCCGTCATTCCCGTTCCGTATCGGCGTCACCTAGGATCGACAGTCAGAATGTGGCCTTGATACCTAAACGTTCGCACAACTACCTAACATAAAACCTCAGGGATTATATCCGCCTATCGGGTAAGCGGGATTGTCCGAAAGGGTAGCTAGCTACCCCGGAACATAAAGGGCTAAGAAAGGAATATGGATAGGTTATAGTCAGTAAGAGTCTGACACTCCTATCCGCTCCACCCAAAGCGGGAGGAGTAATTTAATGATTTCCCACCCTCAAAAAAACGGAACTATATCCATATAACTCAGCAGATCAAATACGCAACTTGGTTCCATTCTAAAAACAGGCATAAACCGAGGCAGTTTTGCTAGGCCAGTCGATAAACCAGGACGGATCTCAAACTGAGCTTCATGTACCTAGCACTCGTCAGGTACATACCCAGGAGCAAGGCACATAAGTCGGTAGTTGATAGCATAATTGAGATCCCTCGTTTTTCGTTTTTTTGTTCCTTTCTAATTGATTTTTCATTTGTGATGTTTCATAAATAAACAAAGTTCCCAATCCTTATTGCATAATATTGTATCAATGTGTAGCCACAAATCTTACTTAGGTACACATTCATACACTATCTATACTATACTATATGTATTACTATCTATATAAATACACACATCAAAAGTGTCTAGGGATCAAGCATTTTTATGCGGATTTCTTGAGATTGAGATGTGGCTTTGTAATAAATTTATGATTTTATAAATTTATATGGATCCTTTTTGGTGCATTTCATAATTTGAAACAGGAACTGTCAATCAAATTCGAGTAAAAGATGAAAATCAGCTGTCAATATTTTCCCTATAAAAACATACAACGCATTGAAGACATTATTAGTGCTACTGTTTCCCTACTACTGATTAAAACCAACGTTATTATGGAGCGGCGACGTCATTTAAGCAGGGAAGAAATGCTCAGAGCCGTGGGAATGATAGAAGCTGGTTCCCGGCAACGTACTGTGGCTTTAGCTCTGAATACAAGTCAGAGTGTTATCAGTCGACTTTGGACACGTTACCGAAGCACTGGTACCGTGGCTGAGCGCCATGAAGGACGGTATCGCTGCACCACACGGAGACAAGACCGATACATTCAAATCTTAACTCGAAGAGCTCCAACAATAACCGCCATGATGTTAGCCGTGAGGCTTCATCACTCTTCAGGGAACTTAATTAGCGACCAAACAGTCAGAAACCGCTTGCATGAAGTGAACCTTCATTCCCGAAGACCGCTACGGGTACCACCTATAGCAATGCACAATCGTAGGATTCGATATCAATGGGCTCTTGAACACAGAAATTGGGCAGAAGAACAATGGCGTTTCGTGTGCTTTTCTGATGAGTCTCGTTTTGGTATGAGACCGGATACAAGACGTATACGACACTGGAGAACCCCTGGACGCCAACAGCGATTAAAATCCTGCCAGGAAGTCCATCCTTATAGTGGTGGAACCATCATGGTATGGGCGGGTATTTGGATCGGCGGAAGAACTGAGTTGATTTGGATCAGAGGCAACCTCAACGCTCAAATTTATGCTGAGACGATTGTATCTGACGTCATCGTTCCTCTACAAGTGCAAATCGGTCCCTTATTTCAGTTAATGCATGATAATGCACGACCGCACACCGCAAGAGTTGTAAGACAGACTCTCGCCGCAGCTAACATCAATGTCCTGCCCTGGCCTGCTCAGTCGCCAGACTTGAACCCGATTGAGCATGCATGGGATATGCTACAGAGAAGAGCTCTGCCGAATATGGAGGGTATCCAGTTGCAAGAAGACCTTTTTTTGTTGTTGCAACGAACATGGGCGGCCATTCCACAGCGTGATTTGGATGAACTCATTTTGAGTATGCCAAACCGATGTTCTTGTGTTGTTAGTGTTCGCGGTAGAAACACGGATTATTAATTGTTTAAGTTACCCAATAAAATTTTAAAGAAAACTGTTATTTCAGTCTTTTTTTCGAACTTTAATGTTAGTGGTTCAAATGTCAAAAATCCCTTTATTAGGAAAATGGCAAATTTCTTTATTAATGCAAAGGTGACTTGGTTTATCGTTACTGTGACAAACGAAAACACTTTATTTGATGAATCCTTAAAGAAAATTTAAATTAATATCAATCAAGAGAAAAGTTATTGCAAAAATATATGTTGATCCCTAGACACTTTTGATGTGTGTATAATGTACCTATAAAATGCTAAACTGACTGACTGGATATATCATCACACAGCCGAAACCGCTGGACCTGGAGACTTGAAATTTTGCACCCACAAAGGAAGGATTTTTGGAAATTCCAATCAATCTTATGGGGGTGAAATACCTAATGAGGAATCCACCAGACCGTCTTTCAGTCACGGTGGCGAGCCTCAACGGAGACTAGAAAATAAATGGGCAGAGGAGATAACTACCTAGTAAATAGATGTATGCGTAAACAGCGCAAGTGCAAATTTACATTTAAAATTGCAAAAAGCGTATGAAAACCTCTTTAATTTAATCTGGCATAGATAAAAATATTTTTTGTACATTATCGTTATGAGTTCCGGGTCATGATGATGCTGCAATATGACATATTGCTCAGGCTAACCATGGCACAATATTAAGAAATACCTACTCCTGATAAAGACATGAAATAAAATTATATCAAAAGGGGATTAGCAGGGTACGCGGCAAAATGGGTCCGCTACGTAGTATTCTCTTAAGAATCTCTGTTATAATATTAGTATAGATTGAAATATCACAATAAGTAATTTGTATTATTTAAAAACATTTTGCATATATCTAATATAATGATTTAATAATACTTAACTACTTTGCGTAATTAAAAGCTGATTAGATGAAATAATTATTTTATATATTAATTACTGTAAAGCCAATAACAACAATATTACCACCAGCTCCTGAGGAATTACTAATACAAAATATATGCAATGTTATTATAATGTCTTAACTAAACGGATAGGCGTATGAACATTTTTTTAAACAAAATGTTTCGCAAATCTTATGGTCTACAATGTTTGTTATTCGTGTTAACATCGTTAGAGCTATAGAAACTGCGACAATCGCGAAAAATAGTTATTTGTTATGCAAGGCTGGAAAGTTGATTTTTGGCGCGAGTACTTCTATTGAAACCTGAGTAAGCGAAGGATTCTAGGGTTGAACCATGAGCGACGCGAGTGGTTCAAATATAGAATCCTGAGCGTAACGAAGGTTTCAAAGGTACGATACGCAGAAAAGCTTTGCTGCCGAGCGCAACACACAATTTTTCACCTCACTACAGCGAGGAAACTGCTAGGTGCAAGAAAACAGGTGTTATATGTTGAGTTTTATTTTGTTCGAGCGTCTCAGATACATTGACTCATGTGAAGAAAATAACAGATACTTGGCAATGTATCTAATGAGTTACATAGAATATCTCCAAAATTAAATACACTGTATTTTGTTCTATATCCTATTTGTCCTTTATGGAGAATGAAAGAAAAAAACGAATTTAATACAAATTACTAACTAATTTAATTTAATACATATTTATTTTTGCCAAGCAAAGGATTAAATAACATATAATATTATTATTAGTATTTATTTTATTTAAAAAAATTAACTTAAATTACTACACAATTGGGTATTTGACAGGGTAGTATTTTTATGGCATATTTAAATATGACTTCACAGATTTTTTTAATCAAATGGAATACTTAATATCATTAATTCCAATTTTACAATTATATCCTCGCAAAATATTTAATTTCTGTACTGTGATGGAAGTTTTTAAGGTGAGCAGTATTATTTAATATTTTATTTTAGACCGTGTTATGCATTTTCAGTGGACTGGCAGTATAGAAAATTATTAAATAGAAAGGTTCGAATTTTAAAAACTCTTTCCACGTTAGAGAGCAAAAAGCGATTTTGGGCTCAGATTTAGAATGACAAACAGACTCTTTCCGAGCCTGTGAGGTGAAATTGTTTTTTGTGATCTTTGATCTTGAATAACTAACGACGCAGACGCGAGATTTTATGATACGTTTGAGACAACTTTAAGAACGCCAACATGAAGAAAATTCAGCTTATTATCTCTCATTCTGAGATTAACCTCTTATTTATACTAAAGTGAATGGACTATTTTTTTTTAAGTCATTTTATTTACATGTGCTTATAATTATTTTAATCCATTTACACAAATAGAAGAAATCTCTTCCACATATCTTTGAGGCGCGCATTAAACACGTACGCGCCCGCCGCCCGGACGGTGAGCTACCCACTACTCACTGGCCGCAGGCCCGCGCCTACGGTGGCCAAGAGCGTCTCCCGCGGCGGCTTGGACGTGACGCTCTGTCCCTCAACCATCCCACCATCTCTTTCGCTAGCATGACTGCTTCGCAGATGAAGGTGTCTGCCTGCCACTCCCTCTCACTCCGGACCATGGCTTGAACCAGAACCGGACCTGAGAGGTCGCCGCCGCTGCCGATCGCCTCTACGAGGACAAGCCGTAGATACCTGCTGCGACGTTCAAACGTTGTTTTCAGTACATCTGTTATAGTTAGTTTCTTTATTTAGTGTTTATTATTCACTTAGCCACAATGTTTAGTTATTTATTTTGCTGCTGCTAAATCGTTTATTGAAGTGTAACAAATGAACTTTTCACCTCACAGGGTTGGAAAGAGTCTGTTTGTCATTCGAAATCTGAGCCGAAAATCGACTTTTGCTCTCTAGCGTGGAAAGAGTTTTTAAAATTCGAACCTTTCTATTTAATAATTTTCTATACTGCCAGTCCACTGAAAATGCATGACACGGTCTAAAATAAAATATTAAATAATACCGCTCACCTTAAAAACTTCCATCACAGTACAGAAATTAAATATTTTGCGAGGATATAATTGTAAAATTGGAATTAATGTTATTAAGTATTCCATTTGATTAAAAAAAAATCTGTGACGTCGCATTTGAATATGCCATAAAAATACAACCCTGTCAAATACCCAATTGTGTAGTAATTTAAGTATAATTTTTTAAATAAAATAAATACTAATAAGTATAATATGTTATTTAATCCTTTGCTTGGCAAAAATAAATATGTATTAAATTAAATTAGTTAGTTATTTGTATTAAATTAGTTTTTTTCTTTCATTCTCCTTAGAGGACAAGTAGGATATAGAACAAAATACAGGGTATTTAATTTTGGAGATATTCTATGTAACTCAAGATACATTGCCAAGTATCTGTTATTTTCTTCACATGAGTTAATGTATCTGAGACGCTCGTACAAAATAAAACTCAACAACACCTGTTTTCTTGCACCTAGCAGTTTCCTCGCTGTAGTGAGGTGAAAAACTGTGTGTTGCGCTCGGCAGCAAAGCTTTTCTGCGTCTCGTACCTTTGAAACCTTCGTTACGCTCAGGATTCTATATTTGAACCACTCGCTTCGCTCATGGTTCCACCCTAGAATCCTTCGCTTACTCAGGTTTCAATAGAAGTACTCGCGCCAAAAATCAACTTTCCAGCCTTGCATAACAAATAACTATTGTTCTAATACCCAACACCTGATAAATAAAATAAAACAGAGCAATTATTTCAAAATAAATGTACTTTTAAAGGCACCAAGACAGTGTAACTTATGGACGTGATGAGGGTACGCATGTATAGGACTTTTCATGGTCCTTTGTTTCAATTATATATATCTAAAACTTGGTACGTAAGTATACGTACTTTAAATATTAATATTTATCATAATTCCTAGTTTATCATTTGTAACTTCGAAGTACGGCTGTATGGACATAGTACAGCATTGCACATGTAAGCGGGCACGCCCTTTTACCTGGAGGCTCTTTTTTTTTAATTTCCGCTTGAGTCATATTGTTTTTGTACTATACAGGGTGGAATTTTGTAATGCCCCCTGGAGGGAAAGTACTCTTAATACTGTAGATAGAAAATTTTACTCAAAGGAAACATTCCTTTAATTTGGAATAGAAAGAAAACTGCATTCAAAGATTTCCAAAAAATCGCTTGCCACACCCGGGAATCGAACTGACTAAAATCTGCAAAAAGTACGTACTGTATTTTTATTGCCGCGATCGTTAGTAATACATTTGTATAGCCAAGAAAATGGAGCCCATTTCGAGCAAGTAATTAACTAGTTTACAAGTTTTTGTAAATTATTAAAGATTTCATGGTTTTCCTATCATTTAATTTATCAAGTTAGTATCAATTATAAGGATGAAATCTCTCGAACAAACTTGATAAATTAAATGATAGGAAAACCATGAAATCTTTAATTATTTACAAAAAATTGTAAACTAATTAATTAGTTGCTCGAAATGGGCTCCATTTTCTTGGATACTCAAATGTATTCTTCTAACAAATTCATTTCTTGTAACCTTTAATAACGTGTTGTGGTGAATATTATAAATCATATTCTGAACTTCAACTCTCAACTCGTTTACATTCGCATAAGATTTAATGTAAATTTGGTTTTTAACATAATTATCCGCATACAAAAAAATCTAAAGGGGTGAGAACTGGTGATCTCGTAGGCCATCTGATTGTGCCGTTTGTACCAATCCAGGTATCAAAGGTATTTATTTAGAAGAACACATTTGTGTATCGAAGAAAATGGAGCCCATTTCGAGCAACTAATTAATTAGTTTACAATTTTTTGTAAATAATTAAAGATTTCATAGTTTTCCCATCATTTAATTTATCAAGTTTGTTCGAGAGATTTCATCCTTATAATTGATACTAACGATCGCGGCAATAAAAGTACAGTGTGTACTTTTTGCAGATTTTAGTCAGTTCGATTCCCGGGTGTGGCAAGCGATTTTTTGGAAATCTTTGAATGCAGTTTTCTTTCTATTCAAAAATAAAGGAATGTTTCCTTTGAGTAAAATTTTCTATCTACAGTATTAAGAGTACTTTCCCTCCAGGGGGCATTACAAAATTCCACCCTGTATACTTAGAATAATAAAATTTAAAAGCTAACAACTTAAACTATACTTAAATTAAATGACTATCTAACTAACTATATACTTACAAATAAATACAAAAAACGAAAGGACACTTAGGCGTCAAAGTACTCATCCGCATCGCTGTCGTCCGGAAACGTGCCCAGAAGACTGGCAGCATTACCACGTTGAATGGCAATGCTAATTCTTTGACCAAAGAACAATCCAGCCCTCTGGTCACGTGAAGTATCGACCAATCGGCGAGAAATTTCCTTAAAAAGGAGTTGTGCACTCGGGCCCCATGAGCTTAGAGTTTCCACCCCAAACGGCTCAAAACTGTAGTTACCCATAAGGTTACTGTATTTACGCCGCTTGAGGGTCTCAGCAGCGGCAGCAGCGGCGCCAGCACAGCCCGCCGTGCTAAGAACATGAGATGGCGCAAGGGTGTCGACACAGGTTGCGTCCCACACCAGCGACCTACCCATCTTCCAGGGCAACAACGTCATGCCGTCTGGTCGCTTACCATCGTCCATCAAGCTGTTTGGTTATAATACCGCTGGTACGCCGGCGGTGGCCAGAGTACAGTCATTTTTTAATGTTTTAATTAGTATATTGGCGTGTGCTAGCTGATATGTGGCAAATGATTGATTTTAATGTGATGTGTTTCGTAATGTTAATTACTTCTTATACAATAAATGTGTAGAGTCAAGTTCTTCCAACTTAGCAGACAGCTGTGCTACTGGGGAGTTTGTTGCGCCACTTCTTCTGCCCAGCTAAAGCACTAGGAAGTGGTGAAGGGTGGGCGTTTTTAGGGGACTGTCTTATCTTATGTAACTTTGACCTTCAGAAAGTGCCGATTTTCAGTCTAATTTGAATAAATGACTTTTGATTTTGATTTTATTTTAAACTAAGTAGCTTCATATGTCATAAGATGATTTCTACATACAAAATATCAATCCCCGTTACACCTAGTTAGGGGTTTAATTAAAAAAAATCCGTTCTCAGCGGCTGCACCAGTCATATTATCTGTATGCCTTAGCCCAATCGGTTCAGTGGTTTGAGCTATGTGTGCTAAATCTTTCGGTACGGAACCCTAAAAAGATGATGAGATAGAACAACTAAGTAATAATAATTAAGTTATAAAAAATCTGGCTTTAAAATATTTATTTACTAAATAATTTTGCTTTTAAAATTATATAACATATTAAAACATCGGGCCCAAGGCCCATCTCGATGTCGTAAAAAGGGAACGGAAACTTGGGATGCAAGAGGTGAGTGCAGCGAGCACGGGACTTGGCGGTTCAGACAGGGTACCTACCCTGTCTGAACCGCCAAGTCCCGACCGCCAAGTACCGACCTCGGTAGATTCATGGTTTTTAGGGTTCCGTACTCAAAGGGTAAAACGGGACCATATTACTTAGATTTCGCTGTCTCTCCGTCTATCCGTCTGTCAACAGGCTGTACCTATCTAATGAACCGTATTAGCACGGTAACATTATCTATACAGTATTCCAACTTCATACAAACGGACGAAACGCGAGCTACACCTACGCGCCTCGAACGCGGCATGCGCTGGGCATGCGGACAGTCGCGACTGTGCCGCAGTGACGATCAGACGGTGTGTTGTTTTTTTAACAATAACCGCGCGTATTTTCACAAAAAATAAGTTCAAGTACATATTTAATATGACGAGTAGGATATATTGTGCTGTTTTTGGTTGCATGTTTCCCAAATCAATTTTTAATTAAGATTTATATATATTACAATGCTGATTTTTTTATGTTTTTTATTAGACGTCTCAGTCGAGGCGCAAATATTTTTCGGTCGCAAATTAAATTTATAAGACCAATTTGTTATTCAAACATAACCATGGTTTTTTAATTAAATCTACCAATACAAAAAAAACACGCATTTTTATTGAACACTTCCCATTCAATTCACAAAGTATTATATTTTTTTATATAAAAAAAGTATATTTACAATCACAAAACTAAATGGAAACACAAAGTAGGCAAATTTAATTAAAATGCTCGAGGCGGGCAGCCCTATCGCATGTTTACGTACCGCGCGGCTGTAGGCATTTATTTCAAAGATGCGGCCGAGTTACAATACTGTATAGATAATATTACCGTGGTATTAGTTAGATAGTTGACATTTTCACAGATGATGTATTTCTGTTAGCGCTATAACAACATATTGATACTAAAAACAGAATAAAATAAATATTTAAGGGGGCTCACAAACAGCAAACGTAATTTTCTTATCGTTTTTATAGATAATAGTACGGAATTCTTCGTGAGCGAGTCCGGTTCGCACTTGGCCGGTTTTTATTAAACAATCCAGAAGCCCCGCTAATGGGATTTTGTCCACTACACCTTATAATTATTGCTTGGACACAAAAGACCCGCCACATGATCTTACACCCTTAACCCATCCAAATTATATATATCATAAGTATTATTACTCTGTAACTATACGTGAGGATTTGTCATTGGCTTTTTGGTGACTATAATTTCCTTTTTTGTTTGTTTTTGTCACCTGTAAGTCCTCCATGATCTAAATAAATAAATAAAATGTACCCGTATCATCACGGCCAGACCGCTTGAGCCAATTTAATCTCAAATCTTTTTATTCTATTTTACATAATTATATTGTTTACAAGTTTTATTTATTGTACAGTCAAGAGCTCGTGGCGCTCTACAATTAGACTCTAATCGACACAAAGTTTTTCTAGTCACAACTATTTAAATACTCTTCACTTCTTGATCTGCTCAGTGAGGATGTTACTCGTGCTAGTAAACCTGATCCCGCCATCCACTTCGACGATGGTTCCCGTGACCAGCCGGCTGTTGTCGCTGGCGATGTGCGCGATCATCTTAGCTATGTCTTCCCCCAGACAAGCCTCCCCCATGGGGATCTGCTTACTGCAGATCGCCAGCCACCCCTGGTACTGGGTCTCTGAATAGCCTGTCATGCGCTTCACAAAGTCAGATACCTGGGAAATGACAAGATTCTTTAACATAAGGTTATATTTGGTTAACCAGTTCCAGTAGTTGGTATGTCCAGTTCTTGGAAATTGTCAAGCATTTTAGATTTACATGAATGATATCTTAGATACTAAAATAAGCTGACTGCTGAAGGGTTTGTTTGTTTGTTTGAACGCGTTAACTTCCAATCGGATATAATATAATAATCAAAAATTATTGATGCATTTGAAAACCCAATTCTTGGGAAAGGCTTCACGCCAAGCCCCCAAGAAATCGAACAAATAAAAAAAAACACGCGGACGAATGCATGTATCATTAATACATAGAGTTGCCAACATAATACATATATATATTTATAACATTTATGCACACACATTTAAACAGACAAGAAGAAAGTAATGAAAGCTAGTTCCCTTCTTACTTCCAGTTTGTTATAGCCTACCATGCCCAGCATAAATAGAGTAGGATACAGCAGCGAATACCCTGGACACCATACTGCTTTAAGTACAGGAATCTCACAAAGTTCTGGATACGTTCTAACAATAAAGTTAAATTAGTACCTACTTAGTTCGTTAGTACTTGGCTTCATGTGGCAACCAGACAGGCATTGCATTCCAAATAACTTTTTACAAGCGTTTCGTACAACAATCTCGGAGCACTTCTTCTTTTCGTGTGGTTAGTAACTAACCTGGTGTCAGAGTTTTAATGCTGCCCATGGGCCTCTGACTTAGCATCACATGCTATTGAGAAATATCTCTCGGGCATACCGGTTTCCTCACGATGTTTTCCTTCACCGATTTTAAGCAAGTGATAATTATACAATACGCACATGAATCCCAAAAATCAGAGGTGCGTGCCTTGGGTTCGAACTCGAGACCTATGACTTGGCAGTCCGGTGGTCACACCACTAGGCTATCACTGCTGCTATCGGAGCACTGATGTTCGTGAACTGGTTCGCTAGCCGTAAGACCAACCCTAAATTGCGGTTTCCTTTTTTACAAACATCAATAGTGCCTTATTATACCACAATACTTACAGTGATTCCAGGGCTGATGGCGTTGACCCTGACACCCTTGGGAGCCAGCTCGAGGGCTACCAGGCGAGTGAAGTGATCCAGTGCAGCCTGCAACAGAAAAGGCAAAATATAATAAAAGTAGGTTGAATTATAACATTTATAACATCACTACAACTTAATGGGGATCATATTCAAGAACCTACTAAATGGCATCTATGTTGAATGAATTCTTCATCTATATTGCCAATGATCACCGCCTAAATATTTCAAATAGAATGATGAATAACATTTTCTCAGACCAACTACTCAGTCTACGGAACAAGAAGTCATGAATACAATAAAATTATTACCAAACCAGTAGGTTATGATGCTTTCGCTTCTAAGAATCGTTTGAAACAACTTGTTACTACCCCCTTTTTTTTTGAGGGTGGGAAATCATCAAATGACTCCTCCCGTACTGGGGGGAGCGGAAGGGAGTGTCAGACTCTTACTGACTAAAACCCATCCATGTTCCTTCCTTAGCAATTTATGTTCCGGGGTAGCGGTAAACCTTACGGAAAATCCCGCTAACCCGGCAGGCTTCGGCCCTAACGGGCCCCTTCATATGCTGACATCTCTTTGAGGCGCGCGTGGAACAGGTACGCGTCGTCCGGCACGGACCTGGTCCTGATCGGACGGTGAGCTACCCATTACTCACCACCCGCAGGCCTGTTATGATTTCAAATTCTTACAAAATTGTAACTCTATAAGAATACGACAGGGACTATGGTCGCTGTGGGCAGCTTGCCATACGGCATGGCAAGCTGCCCACAGCGAGTGAGTCTTATAGAGTTACAATTTTGTAAGAATTTGAAATCATAACAGGCCTGCGGGTGGTGAGTAATGGGTAGCTCTATTTTTTTTCAACCAAAGTCGTTGGGATCGTTTCAAGAGAATCCATGAATTTGAACAACTTTACTACGAGACCAACTAACCCCTTGGAAAGCTTCATACAAAGACGTACCTTAGCCATGCCATATGGCAAGCTGCCGACTGAGACCATGGTCCCTGCTACACTGGAGATATTGACGATGTTACCCTTGGTTTCGACCAAGGCTGGAGCCAGCAACCTGGTGAGGTTGTATACTCCTCGCACGTCGATCCTGAACACCTCGTCGAAGGTCGCCATGTCAGTCGTTAGGAGGGTTGTGCGTGCCCCGATGGCCGCGTTGTTGACGAGGACATCAAGCCTGGAACAGAAGAAGAAAGCTAAGTACTTACAATAAAATAATTCGTTACATATGCATCAGTAAGTCCCTCAGTAGTCACTGGTCAGATAAAAAACCGTCAAATCCAAATTGGTATTTTTTTAATAAACTTTTAAAGTGATTATATTATATTAAATTATACTATACTATATAATTATTAAATTACATATTTTATTAAATTGTTGTGCTCGACAGGGTCTGTGTGAACTCTATACTTATTAATAAGACCGTGTAAAACTTAATATTTATACAAAAATATTTGAATTTGAATAGTAAGGGGTGCTTAACACATGCCTGGGCGGCCAGCCTGTGCTGGACCGTGTGAACACGCCAATCCTATCAAGTGTGTGTCACACGCCTAAACACATGCCTGGGCGGCCAGCCTGTGCTGGACCGTGTGAACACGCCAATCCTATCAAGTGTGTGTCACACGCCTACAAGACGACCTTCAGTGAAATATGAGTGTGGAGAAGTAATACTCAGAAACTCCAACTAAAGTGTGCTAATTATTATCTGTATGTAGTTAAGATATTGCTTAAACACTCAAAGATAAGCTTTTGCACTAGGTGGGTACATAATTGCGTAACGATTATTTTATTTCTGTGCATATTTAATCATCATACTGAAAACGATTTTTTGTATGTAGGTATAGCACGCACAATCATGCATGAAAGCCAAGCTAAAAACCATAATTGGACAGGAACACATCAGACCTCCAACTTAGCAAAATTATTAGTTACTAGTCCAATAGGAATTTTAAGTACCTACCTTTTGAAATGATCCAGCGTCTCCTTGGCCGTCTTCTCGACGCCCTCGTCCGTGCCCAGGTCCGCGACGATGGCCAGCGGCTTCACGCCCTTCTGCTCCTCACACTTGTCCGCGACTGCTCGCAGGTTGGCTTCATTGCGTCCCACCAGGGACAGTTTTGCTCCAAGTTTAGCGAACAGGATGGCTGTGGACTCGCCTATACCAGCACTCGCGCCAGTTACTAGCACCACTTTGTTAGTGAAATCCACATTCATATTGGTATTTTATTTTAAAACTATATTTTAATGAAGTAGAATATAATAATAACACAGAGCTAACGAGGCGTTGTATTCAACCACTATGTCGATACTGTCTCTTAAATAAAACGTAACTCGGTATTTATAGAATGTAATACGTGAATAAGCGCAAGTCAAGCCTGTGTAGTACCTAAGTAGAGGTACAGCCACCCACAAAAACGACGCATTCATTCAGAGAAGAATTAAATTAATTGATTTCGTTTATATAAATTGTTATTGGTTTCGAGGTATTGATTAACCTGCGAATATACTACACGTCCCAGGATCCTAGTTAGACGATGTAGAATAGAATAAGGAAGCAATTCTTGGGCATAAATTCAACGTTAAATACGGCTTCGTGCCGGACGGCGCGTAGGTATTGTTCCACGCGCGCCTCAAAGAGATGTCAGCATATGAAGGGGCCCCTCAGGGCCAAGCCTGCCGGCTAAGCGGGATTGTCCGAAAGGGTTACCGCTACCCCGGAACATAAAGGGCTACGGAAGGAACATGGATGGTTTTAGTCAGTAAGAGTCTGACACTCCCTTCCGCTCCACCCAGAGCGGGAGAAGTCATTGGATGATTTCCCAGCCTTAAAAAAAAAAAATACGGCTTAGTGACCGTTCATCCTGATAGACCCTTAATTTGGTATTTGATGCTTTTGATGAAATATGGGGTGTGCGTTCATTCCGAGACATGTTGTAAGTATAAGAGTGGCTATGTTAGGCAACTATCAAAATAAAAGTCCTCCAGACAGAATTTCGGCTATGACAATCCATCTCAGTGGCCTTCGATGTGTGAATAATTAAAGTGCATATGTATATTCGCAATCACACTAGGTGCATTCTCTCTTTCTTCAGTGTCATAGATAAGACGGAGAGAGATTAGGTGACTTTGACTTTGACTTTGAGTATGTGATAGTACGAAGAACATACACAGATTATAATTCAGTTACGCCTCTTCTGTCGTCTATGTTATAGTCCCGCACACATGCCTTAGTTAGGCAGAGGTGTATGCATAGTAGGCTCACCCATATTTCTATGTTATAGTCCCGCACACATGCCTTAGTTAGGCAGAGGTGTATGCATAGTAGGCTCACCCATATTTCTATGTTATAGTCCCGCACACATGCCTTAGTTAGGCAGAGGTGTATGCATAGTAGGCTCACCCATATTTCTATGTTATAGTCCCGCACACATGCCTTAGTTAGGCAGAGGTGTATGCATAGTAGGCTCACCCATATTTCTATGTTATAGTCCCGCACACATGCCTTAGTTAGGCAGAGGTGTATGCATAGTAGGCTCACCCATATTTCGCCAGTCATGTTTAAAGTCCCTGTAACTGGGGCCGAACTTAAAGTTATAATAAAATAAAGGTGTATTCCCGTTCGTCCCCTCGACTTCGTCCCCCGAGGGGGACGAACGGGAATTTACAAAAATAATATTTAATTTGTTCCCGATCGTCCCAATCCTAATTCAAGAGGGGACGAATGGGAATATGTTCTTCGATTAGTGCCATTCGTCCACTAAAAAGATTTGTGCAGAAATTTGTTTATTCGTTGTTTACTTTTAAATTAGTTAAGACTTCGTTAGATTTAATCATTATTTTACAAAATTCTTCTCTATTTTTTTATGAATTATAAAACGTATCCTAATTAAGTACTAATTAAAACCACCAGTCGTATATTATTTGGTGGGAGCAATAGACCTAAAAAAAAGAATTAATAGATTATTCCCATTCGTCCCCCCAAAAAATTTAGAGGGACCATCGGGAAAATAAATAACGAATTCCCGTTCGTCCCCCTCGGGGGACGAAATCGAGGGGACGAACGCTATGGTTAGATGATTGTATCTAATTGACAAATCCTGTATGATTCGGTTATGATATTATTTTAGTCATGTTGTCAGGAATAATCTTCTCGAGGAATAGGAAATTGCTACTGAAGGCTGCGGTTGTCGACCTCAGGGCGAGATTGTGTGGCATTACAAAATTCCACCCTGTATACAGATAGATATAGTAAGGTAGGTAAACAGATGTGGTAAGTTACAGTGGAAAACAAAACAAAAAAAAAGGTAGTCATGGATACCTCTCTCTATTGAAGTTTTGTTGTATTGGTTTTGAGTGGTGATAAGTATGGTAGCTAGTGTAGCTACTGCCACACTATAAAATACCTACTACGGTATGGACAGTGTGTCTAAGTTTAGTAAGTTGGACTATGCATATCGTACAGGAGCGCTGACCACCGCGTCATCACGTGGCGTTTGTTTCATTCGTATGAACACATCCTAGTCATCATTCCCTAAATAATAATTATTTAAAACAAACAAATTTTACAAAAGCAAAAACATTATTGTTTTTTATTTTTTTATTGTTTATTAAAAACATCCACATAAAATGTAATATTGAGTTTCATCAGCACTGATCAGTTGGTTCCTACCTAATACAAACCAATAGGTACTCTGAATTAATAATTCAGAAACAATTTTTCTTCGCTTTTTTCTCCGGACTTAAAAACAATTACTTTTTCACTCCAGCAGAGAGCATGCCGCTTGAGATTGTGAACTTGAACCCTCCGTCCACCTCGACGTTGGTCCCCGTGACCAGCCGGCTGTTGTCGCTGGCGATGAACACCACCATCCTCGCGATGTCATCCCCCACGCACTTCTCCCCCATGGGGATGGCCTTAGAGCCGGTTTCCAACCACTCCTGGTAGGCAGGTTCCGAGATGCCCGTTATGCGCTTAAAGAAGTTTGACTCCTGCAAAAAATGAAGAAAAGATTCAAACTCGACACAATTTAAAAGGAGGTATTTTCAAAGGGAGAAAGTAGGGAATAGAAATGATTCCTTTGGCTAAATATGGCCTGCACATCTAGCAGGGTGAAAGGACTTCCTTATCGGGAAAAAGTACTTACAGTGAGTCCCGGGCTGACAGTGTTAACTCTGACACCCTTGGGAGCCAGCTCGAGGGCCACCAGGCGGGTGAAGTGGTCCAGTGCAGCCTGCAACAACGGAATAATGAAAAAATAATTCATGTTCTCACAAGGGATTTTATAAATATACGATTGTTAAAACAATAAGTGAACTAAAGGAACGAGAGCGTTGTGACCCAACGTCAACACCAGAAATTCTTGAACAGAGATGAAATGAAACCTTTCAAGTGGAATGAATGTGGTAGGTACCTATACGTTACTTTCAAGTGGAATGAATGTGGTAGGTACCTATACGTTACTTTCAAGTGGAATGAATGTGGTAGGTACCTATACGTTACTTTCAAGTGGAATGAATGTGGTAGGTACCTATACGTTACTTTCAAGTGGAATGAATGTGGTAGGTACCTATACGTTACTTTTTTTCATGGTTATTTTCAAATGATGCGCAAAAAATAGTGTTTCGCATTGAACACCAAGCCTCAATGCTCACCTTGGCCATGCCGTACGGCAGGGCGCCCACAGTGACGACAGTCCCTGCTATGCTGGAGATGTTGACGATGTTCCCCTTGGTCTCGACCAGGGCCGGAGCCAGTAGCCTGGTGAGGTTGTAGACTCCCCTCACGTCGATCCTGAACACGTCGTCGAAGATCTTCATGTCCTGCGTGTTCAGGAGGGTCGTCCGGCAACCAATGGCGGCGTTGTTCACGAGGACATCCAGTCTGGAATGGAAAGAATACAAGGAACAATAATTTACTGTATTAAAGAATTCCTGATTTATGTTAGCATACCTATTGATTGCAGTTTTAAACGCGATTAAATTTGGTAATCAGGGTCCAAAGCAGCAGCAGATTGAGTGGGTAGGTATTTTCAGATTTTTTAATTTGTAGTTCGAAAGCGATTGAAAAAACCTTTCAAAACCACTGGGAGGTGGAGGAGGCTATTTGTTAAAAATGAGAGCCATTAGTTCGATTTTTTGGCACCGATATCCAGATATCTACCTAAACGGATGCAAGTACCTACCTATCTACTCAACAACGTACAAACAAACATTTCAATACTTCCTCAATATGGATGAAGGTCTCACTCGACACCCGTCAATTGATTGTTATCTGATAAACCGAATCAAGTGCGTTAGGTGATCCTCAAGGAAATCATTAATGTTATCACTTTTTATCATTGCCTTGCTATTTATGTGCATTTGATAAACTCAAACTCAAACTCAAAGCATTTATTTCAAATAAACCAATTACAGGCACTTTTGAATTGTCAAGGGGTCGTTCACCTGTTCCACGCGCGCCTCAAAGAGATGTCAGCATATGAAGGGGCCCCTCAGGGCCAAGCCTGCCGGGTAAGCGGGATTGTCCGAAAGGGTTACCGCTACCCCGGAACATAAAGGGCTACGGAAGGAACATGGATGGGTTTTAGTCAGTAAGAGTCTGACACTCCCTTCCGCTCCACCCAGAGCGGGAGCAGTCATTGGATGATTTCCCAGCCTTAAAAAAAAAAAAAAAAAATGGGTCGGTCAGTCAGAAAGATGAAGCTAGTTGCCCATTCCAAAGCAGTAGGTACCTTTTTTTTTTTTTTTAAGGCTATCCATGTTCCTTCCGTAGCCCTTTATGTTCCGGGGTAGCGGTAACCCTTTCGGACAATCCCGCTTACCCGGCAGGCTTGGCCCTGAGGGGCCCCTTCATATGCTGACATCTCTTTGAGGCGCGCGTGGAACATATACGCGCCGTCCGGCACGGGTCTAGCAGTAGGTAGGTACCTATGGAGAAGAACGGGCAAGAAACTCCATGGACACTCTTTTAAATCAAAATATGTTTACAAAAACTGGGTTACATCACTCATGTTGAAATATACACGTGAGAACGATGCAGAACTTAATAAAAGCGTCCATAATTATAAGATTTAAAAAACAATTCAAAATTAATTTAAATATTAAAACAGCCGTGGCAGCTAAGAGGTGACCAGTCCCTACTAACGGCGCCCGTTCATGAACATGACGCATGGATTAGCACCATTCAGCTCAACCATTTTGATGGGAGCTAAATGATCCAAAATACCGCCACCATTAGTGAGACATAACAGGGAGCATGACATGCTCTCAGCCGCCAGGGCACATTCAAGTCAATGTAAGACGTACTCAGTAAACGGTAGCTTTATAGTAGGTACATAGTACCTACTCACAAACATGCTATGCAATTATAACTACAATGCTAAGAGATTGAAGTTATATAATGCAAAAAGTTTTTGTGAATCTTCAGCAGCTCCAGAAGTAATCTCAGATGCTAATCAATTAGTTTAGGATATATTAAAAAAAGAAAGAATATTCAATATGTAAACAATTGGAGCAGCTCAATCCCAAGCCCTTTTGTCTTCATTATAGTCTTTGACAGTATAATAAGCATTCTGGCACAACTTGCGTTTAACGAACGATTTGAATTTATTAAGGCTTAGATCTTGAACGTGGCTTGGAAGTTTATTATAAAAGCGTATACATTGACATCTGAACGAGCCTCCTATTTTTTTGAGCCTTGTAGTGGGTACAACAAATTTGTGTTTGTTCCCAGTATTCTTATCATGAATATCACTATATTTTTTAAACAATTTTATATTTTTATGGGCATACAAAAGATTTTCAAAAATAAACTGTGAAGGTACAGTCATTACATTTATTAAAACCTTTTCAACGTGAGTGAGACCCTCAGCGGCGGCTAGATGCAGATAGTGAATTTAAAGGATCATACAAGACCAGCCTTCATGAGCCTGTAGACCGACCACGACCACGACTCGGGATGTTGGTCGTGTCATACGTACATATCTACATAATAGCTCTCAAAGGCTCATTTTCGTTACCTATTAAGGACCCTACGCAAAGAAAAACACTTTAAGGAGTAGCTTGTTTTTTTTGCAGCAGCAAATATTTAAGCGTGATTTGAGTGCGAAGAATACTTGGGATGATTTTTTAATCTCACATTAAGCAAAGAACCTAGCAGGCACGCCTTTGATCCGATTTAAGTACTTACTCTAAGAAACACCTTGTGGTGTTTGGAGGGTTCAATTAAATAAAAGATACCTAGCTATATTACCTTTTGAAATGATCCAGCGTCTCCTTGGCCGTCTTCTCGACGCCCTCGTCCGTGCCCAGGTCCGCGACGATGGCCAGCGGCTTCACGCCCTTCTGCTCCTCACACTTGTCCGCGACTGCTCGCAGGTTGGCTTCATTGCGTCCCACCAGGGACAGTTTCGCGCCAAGTTTCGCGAACAGGATAGCTGTGGACTCGCCTATACCAATGCTTGCGCCAGTTACTAGCACTACTTTGTTAGTAAAATCTAGATCCATGATGATATTTTTTTATATTATTATGCTATTTATTTAAAAACTTTTGGTCCAATGTCAACGGTGCTTCGTGACTCTTCAATTACTTGGGTATGACTGACTCTTTAAAACAACATAACTCTGTTTATATAACATTATGAAGGTAGGTAAATATTAGGAAATTATCGTTCTTGTCGTTTTTTAAAGAAAGAGATAATAAAGACGTCGAAAACATTGATAGTTGTTATCAGCACCTATCACTGAAGTTAAGTCGTGAATACGTGTCACCTACAAGAACGGCTTTTCTAAACTTTAAACTCAAAACATTTAATTCAAATGAATCACTTACAGGCACTATTGACTATAATAGGTTGGGTACGTATTACTGACACATGTGCTATGCAATTAGGTACAATTTATTAACACTACGCAACGATTAAATTTAAATTGAAAAGTTAATTTTTTAATTTAATTCCAAAAGTAAATAGTGATAGAAGGAAAACATCGTGTGGAAACTTAATGAGGAGTGAATACCTAATAAGAAATCCTCCAGACCAGACCAAGCTTTAAAAAAAAATATTTATAAGTACGCAGCGCAAGAGGTGTGTGCAGTGCAAACAGGGGTCTCTCTCTCCCAGTCCTATCGGGCTATTTAATTTGCTTTACAAACGCGCTTACAGGATTCTGAACCCTTATAACTGTAATATCTTACTTGTTCGGTACCACGTGAAAGACATCAATATTTGAATTAGAATTTATCACAGAGGGCTCTTGAGGAGCCAGAGACATTTGGCTGAGGCCAAAATACATTTTACGAAGCATTAACATGACGCGCCATGTGATGTTACACAATATTATGAAATAACATGCTCAAGCGCACAATTACACAATATTAAGAAATAGGTACGTGGTCACGAGGCGTGATGCTTTGTTTTGATATAGGCACATCTGGGTGCTGTCCCAGCAATTAAGTGAACAATGTGGACATACTAGTGCTCATAAAAAAAACCAGACAAGTACGAGTCGGACTAGCCCACCAAGAGTTCCGTACAAACTTGTTGGTATTGATTACGTATTTCAATTAAAGACTATGAGTATTATTATTAAATTAAAAATGTACTATTTTCTGATTTTTCCCCGTACATGTCGATATTACTTGCCAAATTTCATGTTCTAGATCAACGGAAAGTACCCTATAAATTTTGATTCCCTTGAGTGTCGAAATATACGATGTTTATGGCATAAACGGCTGTATTTTTTTTCACAGCTTTAAGGGACTGTACACGCGTTCCCGAGATAACGAGATTTGGCAGACAAACGGCCGAACGGACGGATCCTATATGGGATACGGAACCCTAAAAAAAAATGTGATTTATGTTTGTGCAACGTTGACTTTAATCAATTTTGCTGACGCAAAATAATATCGTAGGTTAGAAAAAAAAAATTACGCGGTTTTTTTTTTGTTATTTTTTATTTCTTAGATAAATAGTAAGTAAACTATGTATAATTAATTTGATTTCGTCACGGTTTTAAGACTTTTAGGTTCCTGCCGCCTATCACCTATAATACAGGTTCATCCTAGTACAGGTATCTTACAATATAAATACCTTTGTAAACTATTTCTAAGATTTCAATGTTGATATTTTACCAATTTGAGGGATTTTCTGTTTATCTCTTCCCTAGTCGCTGGATAGATGGCGCTGAACTTGGTAAGTTTCTGCAAGGAACAGAACGTCTCATTATTTCACTTGGAAGTAATTTTGAGATCTTAAAACGAAACGTAGGCACATAAAAACATGGACGTAATATAATAATAGTTAGTCGTCGTTAGTATATTATGTCCATGCATAAAGTACACAAACAACGAGCGTATGTAACGTGCCGTGACGCAATGCTTTTTTTTTCCAAGCGTTTTGGCTTTGGCACTTACTAACGTAGTCAGTTCAACGGTTATTGAAAACTGTTTTTTTATACTCAAAAGGAAAACCTCTCCTTCTGAATCAATATTTATTTATTATTTTATTTATGTGCAACCGGTTAGACTGGAAACCGACCCCAACCAACAGTCGAGAAAAGGCAGATGATGATAATTTTCCCATCATCATCATCATTATTAGCAGCATAGCAGCCTTGTTTCACCCACTGGCACTCGTCAGTGTGCCTCCTCCCTCTTTCTTGGTCTGTAACATAGATATAAGAAAGCTTTTGTATTTCTATGGTCTGTACGAATGTCGTCTTTCCCAAATAAGTTCTTAATTCTTTTTTTTATTTACGATCTTTTGACGTTCTGTTTACTTGCTTGTGCTGATGGCGCCATCTTTGCGCCTCGTTCCGTGTACGTTTCGACTATTACTCTTTAGTAACTAAATATACTTTTGGTATATATGGTATGGTACTCGACATTAAAAAACAGGACGTACCGTTAAGATTAACTTTACTATGCAATTTGAAATACATAAAAGCTACAAAATATAATACACAAAAATTTGATAAAAACTAAATAAAAAGTTCAGTATTACCCTAAATTCAAAAATTCGATACATATAATATTATGCCAAAGAAAGATAGTTCAGTTCTTACAATTATGAGTAGTCACATGTGCACATAAGTTTCAGATTACAACTTATTCACCAAAATTGTCATTTATAAATATAATTTATATAGATTTACCTGTGTTTAAAAATAATAAGGAGCATCCAAAATGGATGAAATAGTATTAGTAGTTTGGAATATTTTCAAACAAAAATATAGAAAATAATCAAAGTCTAATCACTACCTTCTTTATAAAATTATATTTGGGTTAAATATTTATATTTAACATAATCGTAACAAAAAGTTGGTATGTACTTCAGATATTAAACTAATGTAGGTATGTAACTTCCCACATTATATATATAGAATGAACTATCTCCGCAGTGTGCCAGTCATGGATTAACTTAGATATACTTAACATACAATACATTACAATATACAATGGCACTTTATAAAACAAAGATTTCGTACACCAATCTCATTTGTGTTCCAATATTATGTTTTCTAATCAGAAAGCCAATTTTAACACGCGCTAGTTTTACCTTTAACAAAATGGCAGAAATTCGCATGCTCTTTTTGGCGGGTCTGGGCAGACGGCCTGCATTAGGGCTACCAGCTAGCTGCACAATAAAACGAAACTGTTGACTGTTGTCAGCATGCTATCTACAGCCCGGTTGCAGTCCGATTGCAGACCGTCTACATAAACCCTGACAATATTTTTTATTATCATAAATAATAATAGTCTAAAAACATTCATCAATAATGATGATTAATTAAAAATGACAGCCCAGCTATGTCAGTGTCTCCATTAATAATTATATGATGTATAACGAGTATGCTGAATGCAATATATCATAAGTTAAATACAATTGTCTAGATGCTAACATGGACATACATGCAGATAATATACAAAGTGCAATAACGATACAGGCACTGAGCAAATTTATACAATTCTAGTCTTGTCAAGCAATGGAAGTCCAACAAGGGCAGAGGAAGGATCATGTGTGAGCTTAATGATTAAATTAGAATAGCATTATCAGCAATATCAGCTGAACTAACCAACATCTGCTATCAAATTTTCAAATTTTGGGGGGCAATCAGTGAGCCAACTTTAAATAATAATTCATTGTAATATCAGCATTTCATTTGGAATGTATAATGATTAATGTCTAATTAAATTGTAAATTGATTCATTTTTATCTAATGAATTATTTATACAGAAAAAATTACAATATATCTCAATAAAAAACGAGTTCTAATTCGTTCATCCACAAACTGGCTGAAAGGTTCAAGCTTTAATTAAAGTTAAACCCTGTTTTGTATTGAGACAGAATGTGTATGGTTAGTCTTTAAAAGTCCTTAATCTAATTTAATCAGTAAGTGAATAAATGTTTCATGAATACTTCTGTTTCTTTTACATTGTTCTTTACTCTCTAGCCCGGTACATGAAGTGTGTACTTGTGCACATTCATATGTCTAACATTATAATGCTATAAGTAAATCTGCAAGGAAGCCTGCAATTAGTCTTTATTGTTTTAAGAACAGAAGAATTTTCTTTGCTTTAATGGTTCACTATCATCACTGTCAGAGAAGCAAGCAGCAAAACCACTCTTGTCTCTTAGGGAGTCTCTTTGTAAACTTGTTTGTTTCTGCATGGCTTTCTTTGAACGTAAATGCCTTGTGACCCGTTTCTTCTTCTTCAGATTATCTCTCTGCTCAGTGCCAGGGCTGGCCACATTCATGCTCACCATGGAACTGACCTGCTCTGTTGAATTGCTTAGAACTAGAACTGAGTTCTCAGGATGCCTTAACGTTAAGCCAATGTTCCTGCCACTTCTGGTCCTAGACACTGCTGCAGCTTCAGGATTCTCCTTCCGATCTGAATTGTTGAATTCACTTGAATTTTTACTAATTTTCCGTCTTTTGTCTGCCTGTTTGTCATCTCCTAAATTTTCCTCAACAACATCAGGTGTTGTATGATTTCTACACCGTTTCGGATACCGTGATGTGGTGCTCTGTGTTTGGAATGACACATTTAGATTGCCCTTTGCTCTAGTCCTGCTGCCATCTAGTTTACTGTTGCCAACAGCCTCCTTTGCATTTTTATTTGTTTTGGCATCTATGAACTTGAGTAAAGATGTGCTTTTGCTTACTTTGGCAGATTTGTCAATACCCTTTGAAATTAAGTTTATCACATTTTCTGATTCTGTGCTGCAGTTCAATGCAGCTGGCTTTTGAGTACCGGTGTTCATAGACTTGTTGACACATACAACCATTGTGTTGTCCTTTTGCACACTTTGCCGTGATTCTTTCACGAGATTCCTGCTGTTTTTACATCTTAATTTTCTAGGAGTTTTAGTTGACTGCAGTTTTGTAGACCTAATGTAGTTGGCTGTAAACCCAGACACATCACTAAGGTCTTCAAACTGTCCATTGAGGACTTCATTCTTAGACTTGTTAAGATAGTTCTTCTTATTGTCCGCAGTCTGGTCCCCGCCTGCAAGTAGTTCTGGTGACTTCTTCAGTTTATCAGGTGATTTCTCTTCTATTTGACTATGTTTATTACCATTCATAAGACTATTATTAAATAAATCAAAGGAACTATTAAGTTGGCTGTTGTTGTTGAGAGTCTGCTGAGCCTGTCTCAAGCTCCTCCTCAAGTGCATCACCTTGGGTGTTGATGTGATCACTTTATTTTTCTTGTGCAAAGTTGTTCTGTTGTTTTTCTGATGTTTCAATCTCTTTGATTTGCCTTGCACAGAGGTGTTTTTAATATTGAAGTCTAAGTCAGATCCTAGTGTATCAGACTTACAACTACTCATCACAGTCTGTTTCTGCTTTTGAGATGTGTCAAAGTATACATTTTGCTGCTTATTTGCAGAGCCTGAGTCATCTTCTAGTAGAGACAGCTTTCTCTTTTTCTTCTTCTTAGGTGAGGGCACCTCGGCAGCACTGGGAACACTTTTAGGTTTACTTTTGGAACACTGTACTTGCTCATTCTGCTTTTTGACACTGTCATAGTTCATCAGGCATGGTGCCCGCTTGGTACAAATCCAATATGTTATTTCATCCATGTTGCTCATAAAGGGAACGTCAGCTGGCGGAGCTCGGGCGGCGGCGAGGCCCTGGTGAGCTGGCACCATAGCGCGGTGCAGTGCGAGCGCAGTAGGCACGCCAGCAAGCGCAGCGGGCCCGACCAGGCGCACGCGCGCGCCGCCTGCTCCGCGCTCGAGCTGCCCGCGCGACCGCCCTGCACGAACCTCCCGTGCTGCCGGCTACAGCCCACCTCTTCCATTTTCCACGTAAGACTCACATGCCATACACCTGAAACATCAACATTTTCCTCATCATTTGTGTCCACGTAACGAACTTCAACAAACTCCAACTTTCAAATAATCAAATACTTACTTTTCAAGGCTCTCTTTGCTGAAAGTCGTTAACTTCGATTCTCTCGTTACTTAGAAACCTACACTACTTCTGAGATATACGTATCGAAAGGAAAACCAAGCGATACGGCGCCCAGTTATATTACACCAGTTATAACGGACATTTCTTGATAAAACACTACTAGAAGTAAACGTCAAAGTAACAATACAATACTGGTAACCGTTTAGTCTAAAATCTGGCCGCTAAGCAAGATATTGATACATAAAAACTTAAATTTTTATTTCCCTTCTCAATTCACCACAACAAAATAGTAAAGCAAAGCAAACGCGCTTGGAATTTTACCACAGACATCTCTCAGATAGTAAGTGTGTCAAAAATTCACCGAATCAGAAGATAGTAAATTGGAAACCGGGTTCTGTTATCAACACTGGATTGGTACCTTAAAAAAGTAAGCAGAAACAATGCGAACACACTTATTACTGTCTATGACCAGAAGCATAAAAGGGAGAATTATGGAGTTAGTATGTACTATCTTTAATATGCAGATTGATTATTTAATAGAACTGCGCACGTATCTAACGAAATGTGAATAATTTCGTTTTTTATTTTTAATCACTGCTGTGATTCACAGGCATATAAACTGTATCCCATTTTTTTTTGAGGACGGGAATCATCAAATGAGTCCACCCGCTCTGGGTGAAGCGAAAGAATGTCAGATCCTTACAGACTAAAACCCATCCATGGTCCTTCCTTGGCCCTTTGTGCTCCGGGGCAGTAGTAACCCTTTCGGACAATCCCACTAAACAAACTGCGCCCCTGTCTATTTAAAATAAACGGCATTACTTTTAGATTTCCCAGCCTTAAAAATCCATGGTCCTTCCTTGGCCCTTTGTGCTCCGGGGCAGTAGTAACCCTTTCGGACAATCCCACTGAACAAACTGCGCCCCTGTCTATTTAAAATAAACGGCATTTCTTTTAGAATAAACGATTTATCACGATGAAATATTAATTAAACATTATACAATATATTAAAGAAAAGAACTGCTCTCAATTGCGGCTCCTTTTTTACAATAATTGTAAAATATCTAAAAACAACCCACAATATCTGCCCTTCTTTACTATACAGAACAATCAACCAATCAGTAGAGGATACTTTTGTTTAGATTAGAATTTTTTATGTTTGCATTTTTAGATTATATATAACAATGAATTTGAAAAGTTTTTTTCGGATATTCCCGTTTCAACTACTAAATCCTGTTCACCTTCTGTTGCTGAGTCTTTACTTAAGGAACATGTTAATATTTGCGATACGGAATTTCATTTTCACACTTTAAATGTTAAAAAGACTGCAGATTTGTGGGGTAATTCTGTAGAAGTTGCTAAATCTGTTATTGACATTGTAGCACGGCACCTAATTTAGCTCTTATCTTTAATAATTGTATCGACTGTGGGGAGTTTCCTGACCTAATGAAAAATAGTAAAGTAATACCTTTGTTTAAATCAGGTAGTACATCAGACCCCACTAACTATAGACCTATTTCAATACTACCTACCTTCAGTAAAATATTTGAGAAATTAATTCAAGAGCAATTACAAAGATTTTTTATAAATTATTACACACCAAACAGTTCAGGTTTACAAGGGGTCGTTCAACTACCGATGCCGGTGTTGAACTTTTAGGACATATTTACAATGCATGGGAAGATAAATGCGACGCCTTGGGGATTTTTTGTGATTTGTCTAGGGCTTTCGATTGCGTTCTTCATGAAACATTAATCAGGAAACTCCGCCATTACGGGATCCGAAGCACCGCTCTGAATCTTCTTACTTCTTACTTGAGTAATAGAATTCAGAGCGTAAGATCTCCCGGATCTATAGTAACAATGGGAGTCCCACAGGGCTCGATTCTTGGCCCTTTTTTGTTTCTTATTTATATTAACGATTTGCCTTACCTCCTAAAAAATAGTCATGATATAGTGTTATTTGCAGATGACACTTCACTTTTGTTTAAACTTAAACGTCAGCAGCCGGTTACTGACGATGTAAATAGCGCGATCGCAACGGTAGTTCATTGGTTTAATGTTAATAACTTACTTCTTAATGAAAAAAAACCTAATGTATTAAGTTTACGCTACCCCACGTTAGACAGGTGGAAACCAAAGTGTTGGTAAAGGGCGAAGAATTGAATCCTGAAGATACCACAGTATTCTTAGGCTTAACTTTGGATGCTAAGCTTCAGTGGGGGCCACATATAGATAAATTGTCAAAAAAATTAAGCTCCGCAGCATACGCTGTTAGAAAAATTCGTACTTTAACTGACACAGAGACAGCCCGCTTAGTGTACTTTAGCTATTTTCATAGTGTAATGTCGTACGGTATTCTGTTGTGGGGAAATGCCACCGATATTCAGACTACCTTTGTTTTGCAGAAAAGAGCTGTTAGAGCAATTTATAAATTAAGTCTGAGACACTCTCTGAGAGAAAAATTTAAAGAAATAAATGTAATGCAAAAGATGCAAAATAAATACAAAAGATTTTCAAAAATAAACTGTGAAGGTACAGTACCTTCACAGTTTATTTTTGAAAATCTTTTGTATGCCCATAAAAATATAAAATTGTTTAAAAAATATAGTGATATTCATGATAAGAATACTAGGAACAAACACAAAGGACCATGGGCAAAAATGTATGAAGCCTGGGCTCACCCACCAACAGAGATGAGACCACTTTGAATATACTTGTAAAGCACTAAATATAAAGATTTAAACTCATTTTTGCGAAGAATCCATGGGGTTATTTTGCTATAAATATTTTTCTCCGACCATAAATAAACTAAAATTCTGCAAAAAGTAGTGCTGTAATGGCATTGTAGGTTTTGTTATTGAACATCTTTAACTAGTTTTAATTCCAGGTTTAATGTATACATAAAAAATAAAACAGCTGCTAACAGTTACAATTATTTTTATTAACATTTCAATCAATATCAATAATAATGTCGTCTAAATATACTGCCGGTGGATTAAATTGTATGTGCCTGCCTAACCCTAGATACCATATTCCCTAGATATATATAGGCGCATCTATTGTTTACCACTATTTTAAGCATTTTAAGAATGAGTATATTGTTTCAATAAGTTTTACGACTCCTAACAATTGTCTTTTTCTACAAAACCTATTTAGGTGCATATCTTTTTTCTGCAATGGAATTGAAGGTGGTGCCCATAGTAACAATTTTAGTACAAACAAAATCCTTCACAACGGCATATGCTATAACTCTGTTGGACAATGAGCCCAATTTGACTCATGGTCCTTTGTTGTACCCAATACAAGGCTCAAAAAAATAAGAGGCTCGTTCAGATGTCAATGTATACGCTTTTATAATAAACTTCCAAGCCACGTTCAAGATCTAAGCCTTAATAAATTCAAATCGTTCGTTAAACACAAGTTGTGCCAGAATGCTTCTTATACTGTCAAAGACTTTATTGAAGACAAAAGGGATTGAGCAGCTCCAATTGTTTACATATTGAATATTCTTTCTTTTTTTTTTTAATATCCGTAACTAATTGATTAGCATCTGAGATTACTCCTGGAGCTGCTGAAGATTCACAAAAACTTTTTGCATTATATAACTTCAATCTCTTAGCATTGTATAATTGCATAGCACGTTTGTGAGTACTATGTACCTACTATAAAGCTACCATTTACTGAGTACGTTTTACATTGACTTGAATGTGCCCTGGCGGCTGAGAGCATTTGTCATGCTCCCTGTAATGTCTCACTGATGGTGGCGGTATTTTGGATCATTTAGCTCCCATCAAAATGGTTGAGCTGAATGGTGCTAATCCATGCGTCATGTTCATGAACGGGCGCCGTCCGTAGGGACTGGTCACCTCTTAGCTGCCTCGGCTGTTTTAATATTTAAATTAATTTTGAATTGTTTTTTAAATCTTGTAATTATGGACGCTTTTATTAAGTTCTGCATCGTTCTCACGTGTATATTTCAACATGAGTGATGTAACCCAGTTTTTGTAAACATATTTTGATTTAAAAGAGTGTCCATGGTGGAGTTACTGGCCCGTTCTTCTCCATAGGTACCTACTGCTTTGGAATGGGCAACTAGCTTCATCTTTCTGATTGACCGACCCCTTGACAATTCAAAAGTGCCTGTAATTGGTTTATTTGAAATAAATGTTTTGAGTTTGAATGCACAGTGTAAACCTAATAATGTCAAACCACAAACATTGAAAATAAATTAAAACAGAACTAATTTTTTTAATCAATATTAAACAAAACTTGCCCATCCCTATTTGAGTAACAAAACGCTTTGTTTTGCATCAGTGACGTTACGTTTCGATTTGCCCTATTCGGATCTTCCCCACTATTTCGCGCCATATCGTGGTATTTCTACGACACGACGTCTTGAACTCTTGATTGTACTAGACTGGCTGCGAAGTTTTCTCTATAAGTTTAATGTAAATTGAAATATTTAGCGATACCTACCTACTGCAATGTAACGATGATACTGTGATTTTGGTGTGCAACTTGGCAATGCCTGAAAATGAATGATATTCAGTGTTTGATCGATCGTCAGCTTGGCATTTGTAAGTATATTAGAATGGAATAATAAATCAAAAATCGTAAAAAATGTGCATTAGAAACGGGTGGGTTATTGCAGATTGTCGGCTGAACTACGACAACATTTTGAAGCGTCTGGTGGTCGACAGCGAGGAATCATTTTATGGGCTGCAGAATGCGAACATTGCGGCTAGCTTTGACCAGGATCCCCCGATATTTGCGTGCCGATTCTCGGAGGCTTCCGGTTACGAGCACATCCTTGCTCTTGCGAACGAGGATGGCAGAGTTGCTATTCAGGTAAGTACGCCTATGTGCACATAGACACATGATGTGTACATCATCTCATGGTTTTGGGAGACAATGCATCCCCTAAGACGACCCACTGACTCATCATGGCAACTTGTGATTGCAGGATACATCTAACATAATGACTGCTAGCACATTGGAAGGGTTCCAGTGTCACAACAACGCTGTCTTCGACCTAGCATGGATGCCGCAGAACATGAACTTTGTTACCGTGTCAGGTAAGCAAGAAACCAACATAGTTTTGATGTTGTTGTTCGTGTGGTTAGTGACTAACCTGGTGTCAGAGTTTCAATGCTCCACAATCGCGAGATTTGCAGTCTCAGGGATTATTTTTTAAAAGCCGATGTGGGTATGCACTGTGATGTGGTGGCAGTGGACATAGGCCTCACCCCGCTTTCCATGGGTAAAGAGAACTGGCGCAAACCTGCAGTACTGACTACCGATGACCGCAAGGAGATATGGCAAGGCAAGGAGCTTCACGGGCGCTTCTATCGGGTTCTTCATGAGCCCGGTGTAGACTTCTTAGCGTCCGTGTCCTGGTTACGTTTTGGTGACCTTTTTGGGGAAACTGAAGGTTTCGTCTGTGCAATAATGGACGAAGTCATCTTGACGAATAACTATCGGAGACATATTATGGGCCTCTGACTTATAGTTTTGATACCAGTTTATAATCAAATAATTAGCATCTGTAAGAAAAAAACAGTATTCCATAGGAATTAAATAAGAGATGAAAGTAACAGCTCATTATAATTATTTATTTATTTGTTTCAAACACATCAATGAGCTTTTGCTAGTCAGTAAATATTGCAGTCTTATAACCAAAAAAAATCTTAGCAATTTTTATTTTATTTATTTAGGGCAATACAATGAATTGAATGATAATGGAATATACTGGATGAAATTGAATTCATGGGCATTGGTCATTGTACTCATCATTTTGAACAACTTTCACTGTGGGAATTAAACTGAGAGAGCAAAAAAAAATCTGCTGTTTGTTGCCGACCACATTTTAACAAGATAAGCAAGCATATTATTATGTATCCATGAAATCAGGAATAAATCAAATGTATATAAATCATAGAACCAAAATGTTACTACTAACAAACTGTTATATTTTTTTTTTTTTTTATAACACTCCTATTCTTGCAATCAGTCATGTAAACTATAAGCAGATGAGATGTAGGCAAAATGGTTTGTAGGGTGCTGCTCCCAATGAAGTCCACCCTTTCTTAAGTGTAGTCAGCCTTAAGGATGATTATTCTAGTCAAAGATGTCACGCCGTTTCTTCAATCGACGATTGCTTTCCTGGACAGCTAGCTGGTTTTGGTGTGTTTGTAGTCGTGATATGTAATTAGCATCATAGGTATTGATCACTTCTTTAACCATTTGCAGGTTCAGTATTTCATGAACCTCCCTTTGTTCTGATGAACCATGGCGCGTTAGATATTTGTTTGAGGATATAGTTTTGCGCCATTTGCACTATCTTTATATTGGACTCAGAGGCAGAGCCCCAAAGTTCTATACCATAGGTCCAAATTGGCTTTAGCATGGTTTTGTATATCAGAATCTTATTGTCGATTGCAAATTTTGAGTTTCTGCCTAAAAGCCAAGTGCCTTTTCCATGTAAGCCTGCAGTCTAGGTGCATTCCCAAGTACTTAACAGTATTTTGATGTGGGAATTCAATACCATTGAGGGTAGCGGTAATGGGGGCACTGTAATCTTTGCGAAGGGTAAAAGTTATGTGCAATGATTTTGACACGTTCGCTGCAATTCTCCATTTAGACAACCATTTTTCCATTTTATGTACCTAACTCACTTTGTAGGAGTTTGGAAGCTAGAACTGGACAATCACTTGACGCAAGTATAACTGCCGTGATTTCATAAAAATCTGATGTGCTATCGTTTTCTTTAACTTGGAATCTTCTATTGGAAATATATGATTGCAGGATTTCAAAATATGTGTGTGGTAGTAAAGATTTAATTTTACATAACAACCCTTTATGCCAAACTTTATCGAAGGCTTGTTGTATATCTAGGAAAGCCGATGAACAATATTCTTTTTTTTCAAATGTCTTCGTGATTGTTTTACACACTCAATGTACTTGTTCAATAGTAGCGTGTTTTTTCCGGAAGCCAAATTGATGGTCAGGAATGGTCGACTTTTCTTTCAAGACATTGGTCAGTCTACATATAAGTATCTTTCAAGACATTGGTCAGTCTACATATAAGTATCTTTTCGAAGAGCTTTGACATTGTTGGTAGCAGATTAATAGGTCGGTAAGAAGTAACGTCGTGGTAAGGTTTTCCGGCTTTCTGAACCAGTATAATCTGAGATAGTTTCCACAGATTTGGAAAATATCCTACTCGAAGAATGGCATTGAAAAGGGTGGTGAGATATACTATTGCCTTGCGCGGTAAGTCTTGTAAGACTTTTTTATCAATGAGATCAAACCCTGGGGCTTTGTTATTATCCGTGGATTTGATAGTTCTAGTAAGTTCTCCAGGTGTAACATGTCTCAAAGGTAGATCTAGTTGTAGGTCATGTTCAAGGACTGAGTCAACGTCTGACTCATCTGCATTTGGATCAGGAACATTTGGCTAAGATGGTGGGCGAATGTACCAGCCTTCTCTTGTGCAGTTTTAGCCCAGTTTCCATCTCGTGTGCGGAGTGGTGGTTTGTGATACAATGGACGATCAAAATTTTTGCATGCTTTCCATAGAGAATATAGTTAGTAGTTTTTGTATTGGACAAACTTTCTAGATGTTTCTGTGGCAACGTTGTTAGCCTCCAATATAAGCTTTTTTAGTTCCTTACTTATGAATTTCGCGGGGTACCCTGTAGGTTTCGCCTTAAGTTTCCACAGTGAGATTTTTACTGACTACAGACGGTAGTAACTAATCACTAAATAAAGGTCTTGAGGTCGGCTCTAAATAATATCCTATAATAATAATATCCTTGTACATTTTACACAACGCCATATAGTCCCAAGCTAAGCAACCTCATGCTTGTGTTATGGAAACGAGATGGCTAATAAACTACTTATATACATTTTTTTTTTGTAAATAATTGCATATTATACATAGAAAACACCCAGACCCGGAATAAATACTTGTAAGTCGTACAAATATATGTTCCATGCGGGAATCGAACCCGCGACATGTTACGCAGCAGTCAATCTCTCAACCACTACGCCAACCGTGTCGTCGACTTACTTGCTTTATTGAGTTCTCTTTTATCACTTGGGTGTCTGCTGGTGTGCCATACACGACGAAGTCTTGTTTTTTCTTTTATTTATTTATTTATTAAAAACATACACATAGTTCACAAAAGTACAAATACCATGGCATGAAGTTCTGACCAACAGAAAACTTAGACAGATTTAGCGGCGGGTCCCAAACTAGGCACAGCCTGTATCTTGGTGACCCAAACACTACACAAAGTTGACAATTTAAATAGGTTCTGCTAGCGCGATTGTTATTTATAATTTCAAAAAATAGGTAGTTAGTAATAATGATTATAATTTAGAAATATGTGAGAAAGAAGAAACTAATTGCATGGTATAAACACAAAACAGTTGAGGTGAGTAAATGTGGAGTGTGAGTGTGTGTAGTTGTGCGTTTTATCAGAGATTGTGGAGGGTATTAAGTTCAGCAACAAAGTAAACTTTCTGTTTCCTCATAAGTCCGGCCCAGCAACCATTCTTTAAGTTTAATTTTGGCCTCACAGTAGATTTTCGGTATGGTAAATTTTTTACTTATATTATTGAACACTCGTATGGATAAAGACGACGAGAACCGGGTCGCGAAAAGGGTTTTTGTTTTTGGAAGTAAGATTCTTTCAGCTACTTTCCTACCCCGTTTACTACAGCTAGAGCGATTTCTGTTGAGTTTTATGAGGTTTAGTAGTGATCCTAGGATGAACAGTTGTACGCGTAAAACCCCAGATTCCTTGTATATTTCGTCCGTAGAAAAACCTTGAGGACGGCCCGCTGGGCCCGTTCCAGCTCTAGCATGCACGTCTTGGCGGCGCTGCCGCAGACACTAACACAGTATTGCAGGACAGATTGGCACAGACAGATGTAAACCTGTATGCATATATTTTTGGGAGAACTGGCTCGTAAGAGTTTTGCAACGTAAATGAATTTTCGAGTCTTTTTTGCGAGTGTTTGAATTTGTGCTTTGAAGGACAGGTTTTATTTTCTAACCGAATAGTTTCTGAATAGACTTTCAAGTTGTTGTGTTGCTCAGAAACTTCCGGTGTGCAGATCCAGCAACATTTTAGTAGTGGTAGTTATGGTGTCAGTAGACTACTCAATTTCAGTTTCAGTTTTTAGAGCAATATTAAGTTTGAGGCTCTCCTCAATCAACTCGCGAAAGTTATTCCAGTCTGTGCGTTTGTTGTATAATTTAGGAGTCCTTTCAGTGTTGAGAACTGTAGTGCCAATGGTTAATATTATTATTGGGACATGGGCTGTGTCCGCATCTAGGCATGTTTTGATATGATAGAAGAGTCTAGATAAGCCTTTAGTGATAATAAAAATCTATAACATCAGGTAGTCTGTTAGGGTCGGAAGGCCAGTTGGTAGGTAGGTTCTGCCATTCAGATTGTAAAGAGATTGTTCTTATTTAGGCTTTTTTTCCGCTCTCTATCCCTTGTTTATTAATCTAGACGCCCAGTGGATGTGCTTTGCATTCCAATCTCCACCAACTATAAACCGCGGGCCAAGGGTATGAAACAAATCATTATACACATCCTCAGTTAATTTATGTTTTGGAGGACTGTATATGGCAGAGACATTGAAAGCTCCATTTCGGTCTTCTATTGCAATGGTTGTTGCTTGTATGTGCACTTTTTTGAACTGTGGTAATTCATGGTGGTTTATGGTGCAGTACCATCTGGGTGATTAGTAGCATAGATATTGTTCTTTTGTATTCTAATACTACTGTTCTCTGTGAAGTGAGTTTCAGACACCAACAGTATGTCTATGTTGTGGGTTTGTAATAATATTTGGAGCTCCTCCTTGTTTGGAGATGATCCATCAGGTTCCAGGCTGCCATCTTAAGGGAAGTCATCATGGTTGTCTGGAGATAATCCATCTAGGTTCCAGGCTGCCATCTTAAGGGAAGTCATCATGGTTGTCTGGAGATAATCCATCTAGGTTCCAGGCTGCCATCTTAAGGGAAGTCATCATGGTTGTCTGGAGACTAGGGTTGTTATGAGACTAATAAAGCTGTTATATTTATTCATTTCAATAATGTGGTAAATAGCTATTTGTCATGCATCAGCCAAATTGTACCATAATTGTGTTGTGTGGCAATATGTTTAGTGAAATCATTCCTTAAGAATTACTGAAATATTAAAAAAAATATCTTAAGAGAAGCTTAAAAGCCTCTGGCGGAACACCGTCGTGTCCACGTAGCAGTGATCAGCAGCGGCGATCTCTCGCGTCCGGCCCTGGTCCAGGCCATGGTATAGAGCGAGAGTGCGTGGGAAGCCGTCACCTCCTTCTGCGACGCAGTAATGCTCACGAAGGAGGAGGCGGATCGCGAGGGAGAGGCAATCGTTGCGCCCTCACGCCGCTAGTTGCCGCAGGAGACGCCACGTTCGCCACGTCTCAGAGGTGTCAGCACGAACTGATGAGTTCCGCTAGGGGCGATGCCAGGCAGGGTGGTTTGTTTTTGAAAGAGTTACTGTGGCCCCACCAATGTGGTATAACTACAGTATGCACTTTGCAGTTTCATGTTTTGAAAAGATATAATAGTTGTACTTATTAATTTTCGTGTAATAAATTTTCAGGTGACCACACAGCATGTCTATGGGACGTGGCAGAGGGTTCGCCCAAAAGGGTCCTAGTTTTCTCAAGCCACACAAGATCGGTAAAGACTGCAGTGTTTCGGCCCACGGAGCCCTCGGTCTTCGCAACGGGCGCTCGCGATGGGCACATACTGGTATGGGATATAAGAGCCAACAACCAGCCCTCTGTGGTCCTCAAGCCGGACAACTGCCTCATGAACTGCCACTCCAGCTTCAACCCCAAGACGCCCGGCTCGCATGGCAAGCGGCCGCGCGTCGATACGCAGCGCGCTACCAGCATCACCGGCCTCGTGTTCCAGGACGACACCACGCTCATCTCGTGCGGCGAGTGCGACGGTAACATCAAGGTGTGGGATCTGCGCAAGAACTACAACATCTATAAGAGGGAACCGCTCCCCAAGCACTCCATACCTTACTGCGGCAGCTCCACCAAGAACGGATACACTAACTTGATCATAGACGACGCTAGGGTGAGACTGTACGCGAGCTGTATGGACAACGTCATCTATTGTTTTAACATATCGACGTATAACGCGATGCCGGAGCAGAGGTACATCGGGCACGAGAACAGCACGTTCTACATCAAGACGTGCCTCAGCCCCGACAGCATGTACCTCGTGAGCGGCAGCAGCGACAAGCACGCCTACGTGTGGAACGTCAAGTGCTCCGCGCCCGTCGTGCGCCTGGCGGGCCACTGGGCCGAGGTCACGTGCGCCGCCTGGCGGGCCGCCGGGCCCGCCACGCTCGTCACGTGCAGCGACGACGCGCGGCACAAGCTGTGGCGCGTGGGGCCCGAGCTGGGCCCCGGCGGCCCGGGCCCCGCGGGCCCCGGCGGCCCGGGCCCCGCGGGCCCCGGCGGCCCGGGCCCCGCGGGTCGCGCCGAGCTCGTGCCGCGCACCGACGTCGCCAGCCTGCCGCAGTGGGGCGCGCTCGACAAAACACCTAATTCGCTCAAACGTAAACTAGTCACCACGCCCGGATCTTACAGTGCCAAGCGAATGCGCTCGCAAGGCAGCTCTTCTATCAGAAAAACAAAGCGATGCCTCACGGATCTGATGAATGCTTCCAGAGACACAGAGGAAGCTGAAATGTCAATAAAAAGACTGAAATTAGACACTCTACCTGAAGAAAGTGAACCAACACTGCTGCCAGCAGGAATTAAACGTCATGGCGACTGTCTCGAACAAAGCCCACCTAGAAATTGTGGAATAGATGCTTCCTGCGAGTGGTGCTATATTCCTAAAGCGGGCTCTTCCTTTATGACGCCCACTAAGAATTATGAAAGCAAAAACTGCAAAATGATATCGCCGAAAGGCATGAAACCACTGTCTCCAACTACATCACACAATAGGTCTCCAGTGCAGACGTCGCCGAGTAAACTGAGGATCATATCGTTCACGACGCCGACCAAGAACCTGCCGAACTTCGTGTTGGATGGAGAGGCGCCTCACTTGCGCCTCATGTCGCCCGTCAAGAAGAAGGACTGCACCACGGACTGGCTGACGCTCCTGGCGCGCGAGAGGAAGGGCAAGTGCGCGGATGTCACCGACAAACTAAACGTAACAGCTCCCCTCAGCCCCAAAGAAAATATCCCCACGCGGAGGACTTCCGTGTCAGAAAGAACGCCCAAGTCAAATAAGAAAAGTAGAACATTATTGAAATATTTCACTGTCAAAGAGAAATAGTCGCAGTTTAAGTAGACTGAAATGGACTGATTTGTTGTATGTTGAGTGTATGTTAAGTATAAGTTATGTTTCTAATATATGTGATGAATTTAGTAATCAAATTTTTAAATGTTAATGATTTGATAAAAAATTGTTGATTAGACACTAGTGATAATCATGTTCCTATGATAATATTGTAGACGAGATAATCTTCATCAATCAGAGAATTTTAGGTGCGCAAGAAAGATACAAATCTTTTATTTTTGGATAAAATATTTGTGACAGAAATAGTACAAAACTATGTTTTTAATATTTTGACTGCAATAGAACTAATTCAGTGTGTATGTTTGCATTTAGTGTTGGCTTGGTATATTAAATTTATGGATCAACAACTTGATTAGGAATGGATACAGACACTACGGAACTCCATTGTATTACTTACTCATAATTTATTGCATTTACAATATTATTATTGATTTCAATAAATAAATCAATAGGTATACAATTTTTTCTTTTTACTTCCACATATGGCAGGAGAATGATGATGACTTCCACATACAGAGTTGATATGACAGAGGGGCGTTAAATTACACGACGTATACTATACGTGTTTAGTATTAATTCGATACGGTATAAAAATAAGAAGCACCAAAACTTTTTTTTTCAAACAAACTAAATAGCTTACAAATCAGCGTAAAACGCAACCACCCTTTGCAAATAAAAACTGACCTTGTTACAAAGCGGCAACGACGCGCGCGCGCCGGAGCGCTGTTAGGAAAGATACATCGTGTTCAAACGGGGCAAAAACTTAAAAAATCATTTGCGACTAAACTACTACTAAATAGGAGCATTTAATTGATTTTTGGTACAGAGCTTGAAAATGGTCCCTAGTTTAGGCTGTTTAAAGGAAAGCCCCTCTGTCGTATCAAACTCTGTATAATTTCTTACAAAATACGCCTAATTATTTCGCCGGCAGCGCCATCGGCACAACAATATTTACCTAATGGAGTAGGCGTGTAAACTGCGATACATCGTACATTTGACTTGCATAGGTATTTGCGGAAATGAAATGTTCGACTTGATGAATTTTTTTGTTAGGCACATTACAACACCAGGTTCAAATGAATAGGGATACTTATCTTATTTTTTCGCTTCAGTACTTATTAGTCATTGTATTCTTCCCAAAAGATTTCATAATACAGTGTATAATCCAGAATATTTGGAATTGGTATCGTAATCTAACTCGAGTATAAGTTCCGCTCGAGCCGAGCTGGGCGGTAGCACGTCTGTGAACACTCGGTTGCACTCGCCTTCCGTGCTGTAGTAGTGCGTCACCAAAGACGTGTCCGAGCGCGACGCCGGCGTGTTCACGTGCAGGCCCGGCGGACACTCGAACTGAGGCGCTGGGCTCACGTACCCGCGAATCGCTGATTCTAAGTTCACGCGTGTGGAGCTCACGTGCACGCGTGCCGCCGGCAAACACTTACGCACGCGAGTCGCCGAGCTCGCATGCACACGGTTAATCGCACGGATTGAGTTCTCTACACACATATCCTTGTAAAGCTTCACAAACGATATGGGAGGTTCATTTGACTCCTCTCCCAAGTCTGGATTGGAAGGGATCGGGTCCACTTTAAGCACCGCTTTCCTTGATTTCTTCGGTATTACGAATTTAGGCTCGTATTGAGTTTTTCGCAGTGGTTTTCGTAGAACTATTAGGGAGTCCATTGTATTTAGATTAAGTAGTTACTTAGTTTATTGTCATTTCCAAACTGCGAGAAACTATTTGACAGTTAATTTGGCCGTTGACTTTTTTATAGGGAAACTTAGAAAGAAGAATGCGGAGGCACGTACAAAGGTTAGAGGCCAATCATTTAAGATATTGTAGGTCGCAAAAAATATTATGAGAATGTTGAGAAAATCCAGTTTACCCTAAATGCTCTAAGTAAGAGTATACCAAAATAATCACGCAGAATGAATTAATGAAGCAACAACAACACACTCAACACAGCTGGGAAGGCGCACACACTTCAAGCTCAGGTAATATTCACAACTACTGGTATACCTAAGGAATTCTACCATTCACCCATTCTTAGTATAAGTATTTACATTTATTCAACCACCACTTCTCACTCTAAGACCACAAGTTTCCAACATACATGATACCTAAAGACTTGAATGACACCACAGTAATGAACAATCACTTGCTTACATACCTACCACCTTAGAGCATTTAAAATGCTCTAAGCATACCACATATAAAATACTAGTGTAGCAACACCTTAACGTTTATGTGTGGACTTGCCCATAAGCGCGGCAACGGGAGACAATTTATACCCCGCCTGCGCACTCAGACTCCCGCCAACGGATAGTGGACCACAGAGTACATTATTATATATAAACTAGCTGACCCGACAGACGTTGTCCTGTCTTAACTATGATACCTACCTTACCTACCCTACCTAACCTACCTACCCTAGCAAAAATGTGCAATAAAAATATTTTTCTCATACAAACTTTGCCACCCCTTGTAACCTTTTTATGGGTTGAATTTCCAAAAAATAATATGCCTATGTCCTTCTCATGAATGCAAACTATCTACATACCAAATTTCAGCAAAATCGGTTGGGTGGTTTAGGCGTGAAAAGGTAACAGACAGAAAGACAGAGTTACTTTCGCATTTATAATATATATATACGTACTAGCTGACCCGACAGACGTTGTCCTGTCTTAACTGTGATACCTACCCTACCTACCTACCTACCTGCCTACCTACCTAGCTACCTACCCTAGCTACCCTAGCTACCCTACCTACCCTACCAACCCACCCTACCTACACCAGCTACCTACCCTACCTACCTACCTACCCTACCCACCTACCCTACCTACCTACCCTACCTACCCACCCTACCTACCCTACCTACCTACCCTACCTGCCTACCCTACCTACCTACCCTACCTACCCTACTTACCCTACCTACCTACCCTACCCTACCTACCATATAGGAGGAAAATCAGCAGCTGATCGAAAAAAAAAAAAAAAAAAAATGTATTCTGCGATTCAGGGCGGAGACAAATCCAACGAAACAAAAACCATGAAAATTGGTCCAGCCGATCTCGAGTTAGGTATAACGAAAGGAACAAACCCGTCTTTCTTTTATATATATAGATTAGTGTGGATGTAGTGGACGAAAGATCGCGTGACGGTAGGTAGGTACGCCACGCTCGCGAACCGCCTCGTAAAGTTTTAGTTTGTTTTGTCATTTACCTGTTTGTGCCGTGTATACTGTTTATTTTACCTTCATTATATACTTTTTACCACAGAACAGTTAAAGAGGTTAGAAGGGCCTTGTGGGTGGGACAGGCGCGCCACACATTTGCGCGGGCGCTCCAAACCCAACCGAAATTAGAATCACCGGTCAACAGTCACGCTCTTATTGTGAAAGCGTTCAATTCTCCGCGGAAAAAAATAATTATGCCGTCTTGCCCAATTAAAACGTGTCGGAAAAGAAGTCAGGAGTGTAATGTGGCCCGAGGAGGGATTTCATTTCACCGGTAACTCCAAAAACCTTAAAATACGAGTGATATTTGTAATTATTACAAAAGTATTATGTAGTTTGTAGACAAAAACGATAAAATCGCATTCAGATGCAAAATTATACATTGCTTGCATTACATTGGTACGATCTTGCACGACGTGAGCTGTCGCGCAATGTATTGCGTTCACTGCGAACGTCGCGTGTGTCGATCCAAAGCTTCAATTCTGGGAAATCTATGCGCGTCGATAGTGTTGTTCCAAATTGTAAACAATGTCGATATTAAGATGTGTATACGAATGATTATTGTCAGTAATATAACAATGAAAATAACTTTGTTTATATTAACACCAATTATTTTATAATGTGGATTATTAATTTAGTTTCTTAGTTGGTTTTTCGTCTAAAATCGAATTTACGATAGCATCGTAATTTTTTTTTTTAATTTTACAAAAGATCCAGCTACAAGAAAACTGTGGTTTGAAGCAACTGGTAGAATTTAATGGATACGTACTAAATGTAGCACAATGTATGTTTGCAACATTTTGCAGAAAATGATTATGTAACGCGGGTGAAACCGGCGGGCACAGCTATTATTAATAAATTAACATGCCACAATTAATAAATACTTTTTCACGGAGTAGTTCACAATAAATTAATTAGATTATAGTATGTAATTCGACTTAGCATTCGATATGGACGTGAAATTTAAAATTTCTTCATAGTTTTTTTGCATATCTTAGCGTTGTTTTACGTTTTATGTTATTCAAAATTCTCTTTTTCTTTCTTTCATTATTATGACGTAAAACAGAGCTGCAACTAGCATAAAACTAAAGAAAATTAAAATTTCGCGGCAGTATCGGATGTTCCCCCTTAATTTGACTTTGATATAAGTTTATTTATATGTAACTAGCTTCTGCCCGCGACTTCGTACGCGGACCCTGTTGCTTATGCCAGCGACAACGGGGTCGCCATTTATGTTATTTTTTATCATTTTTCCCATTTAAATCTTTTATCACACTGAACTTTAGTTTTATTTCATTCCAACAACCACCAAAACATACAGTCCATTTGTCATCGTTTTCATTTTGGTAACCGCATTATTATATTCCTCCTAGACCTAGAAGTCGATGCGTAGATACGCTTGGAACTCAAGTGTAATTCTCTTACCGTGAACGTCTCTGACTCGCGAGACAATACATGACGTTCACGATCAGCGGTCAGTCGCGCATCATATTCTTCACTGGTCTCTAGAGACCTAATGAATACGCTGAGAACGCAGGCGTGCTTCGCGACCCGAAGAGGTTTCCACGGAGCGAGTTGCAGCCTAATGTTCTCGAACAACATCAAGTCTCTCCTGACGCTCTTCGGTAGATTCTTGGGATCTTATGATCCTCAATCTTTTAGCTCTCTTGGAACATTGGGAAAGATTTGACCTCTTTCTAGGTATGGTCATAGTTTTATTGTGAAGATACCTGATCAATAAAAATCTAAATTAAAATGACTGCTCCCCTGCGTTACCGGGTAGGCTACAGTGTCACGAAGATAAATGGAAAAGGAAATTAAACACTCAAACAACATAAGCCCGAAGGCATATTCATACGATAAAATAAAAAAATAAATAGGAGTTTTGGCCAGTAGAGTCAAATTTTCAATGATATACCATCGTCATCGAAAATCAGTCCTAAACTGTTACCGCCTTCACCGCGTGCAGGTACTCCCAGTTTATGTTATTTTATAATTACACAGTAAAATTAGTGATAGCTTTGATTTCCACATCAGATGTTTCTGATCTTCGATTTTTATAAGTCAACAGGAAATGCCCATCATATTGAACAACAAAGACGTCAAAGACGTCATTCCTATATGTGTTATGTTGTAGCTAGGCTCTTGGAGTTCCACAACAGGTGTTCCAGATCTTCGATTTTTATAAGTCAACAGAGAGTGCTCATCAGATTGAACAACTTGTGCTAAGACGTTATTCCTATATGTGTTATGGTGTAGCTAGGCTCTTGGAGTTCCACAACAGGTGTTCCAGATCTTCAATTTTTATACATCAACAGAGAGTGCTCATCAGGCTGAACAACTTTCGCTAAGACGTCATTCTTATATGTGTTATGGTGTAGCTAGGCTCTTGGAGTTCCACAACAGGTGTTCCAGATCTTCGATTTTTATAAGTCAACAGGAAATGCCCATCAGACCGAACAACTTTTGCTAAGACGTCCTTCCTATATAATGTTATAGTGTAGCTAGGCTCTTGGAGTTCCACAACAGGTGTTCCAGATCTTCGATTTAATAAGTCAACAGGAAATGCCCATCAGACCGAACAACTTTTGCTAAGACGTCATTCCTATATATGTTACAGTGTAGCTGGGCTCTTGGAGTTCCACATCAGGTGTTCCAGATCTTCAAATTTATTCTCTCAGCAGAAAATGCTAATCACGTGGAACAATTTTTGCTAAGGTATCATTTTTGTATCTCTTATAGTTTAGCTGGTCTGTTGCGGTTCTGCATCAGGTGTTCAAGTTTCCAAGATAAATTATAGCCTATATGTTGCCCAGACTTAATACCTATACAACAAAGAAAAAAAAATCATTCCAATCCGTCCAGTAGTTCCGAAGATTAGCGTGTACAAACAAACAGACAAACAGACAAATTTTTTTTTTTGGATTCATGCTCTATTACTTACTGTTTCTAAACCCCCCTCAATTTTTTTTTTTTTAATATATTCAATGTACAGACACAGTTTTTTTACTGTTTTATTATATGTATAGATATAGATTAGGAAGTTATTCGTACCGTATCTGCAACTTGAAATATGTAATTAGTAAGTTATTCGTACCGTATCTGCAACTTGAAAAAATGCAAAACTTTAATTAACTAAACTACAGTAATTTTATCGATATGATTAATCGACCTTTTGGTAGCCGTAACATATATGAGAAATAAATTGCTTTTACACGTGTGTGAGTGTACGTCCAGAGCAGTATTTGCGTTAGTGTGACAACCAATAGTAAACACGCGATCTAAGTGGGTGTGGTTTATTTGTGTGTGTAATGCGCGTACGTATTATCTCTTGATATATAATTTAGATAAATCTGTTTACATTCAATTCAATCAATCAAATAACAATAAAAACAATATAAAACTTAATATAAATAAAATCGAAGAGGTAACCCATACAAGGTTTTTAGGCGTAATAATAGATAAAGATATTAACTGGAAAGAACATGTAGATAACGTAAGCACTCGAATCAATAAATTTGTATACGCACTGAAGCAAGTTAAAAACATAACTAACGTAAAAACTGCAATCATGTCATATTACGCCTATGTTGAGTCGATACTGCGATATGGTCTCGTAATGTGGGGTAACAGTACCAATATAGATAGAGCATTTATCGCACAAAAAAAGTGCATCAGAGCAATAAGTGGTCTTCAACCTGATGACTCATGTAGACCAATGTTCAAGAGGTTTGGTCTGCTACCTCTACCGTGTCTGTATATATATGAAGTATGTGTATTTGTAGTTAACAACAAACATTTATTTAAATCAGCAAATGATGTAAATGCTAGAAACAGACGAGATCCTCATAAACTGGTATTAAGTGATTTGCCGAGACTTGCCAAATAGGTACAACAAAAACTGCCTAGCAATGTGCGTACGTATTTATAACAAAATACCAAGTCGCTTTAAAATATTGAACTCGAGGAAATTTAAGACAGAATTACACAAGTGGCTTATTGAATGTAATTTTTACAGTTTAAAAGATTTCATGGATGTGAGATGTTAATTCCTTTTGTCAAAATTGAATTCTTTTTTTTTTTGCATGCTATGTTAATCTTAGCGAAACATGTTGAGCTACTCTAATAATATTAACATCAATGTATACCATGTTTGACGCAAATAAATGATTTACTTACTTGCTTGTAGTTGAGAGACAAGAGTGGGAGACATGCGGCGACACGCGTTCTAATACAAATCAGGAACTACTTCCATTCTAACTTCTTTATCTGTTCTGTGCTTTTTACTGTTAATAACGTGCATTCGAACGCATATACCCAACACACCACCCTGAGAAAATAACTTTCCTACAAGTTATGACGCCCAATTCGTGGCCAAGTTTTCAGTGAAAAATCGTAAAATAGATGACAATAAATAGAGTATAGAGTGACAATAAATTCTATCGTGCTATCATGTGATAGCACGATAGAATTTATTGTCACTGTTATCTATTTTACGAAAAGTTCACAATAGGTATGTACCTATTGTGAACTTTTTCCGATAGCGCATTTCCGCACTTCATCCAGACAGCGCAAAAAAACCATCGTCAAAATTTTCGGGCGAGTCCACTCTTCACGCCAAAAATTGTAACCGACGCGAGACGACGAGTACGCGCGGTCGAGTCGATTGCAGGGAATTTCGGCGCGGGAATAATTATGGAAATTATTAACGAATACGAGTTTGTTACATAATTACATACATGACCACCCATATAAACCATCATCTGTTTCGTTCGAGCGAGGTAGTGCCCTGTTACCTACCATGTGCCGTCGAAGCCAACCAAAAAACGTACCGGAAGAGATAGTATCCCGACGGATCCGATACGGACGCAGAGCAGAAAAGGACGGTGGTCGCATCATCATCATCGTCGCCGAATATCATGATATCTGAGGAGATGCTTCAGACCCTTGTGTGCAACATAACTAGAAACCAAGCGGAAGCAAATTGCACTCTCATTGAAAGTATACTGTCGAGCAAGGATGAGCCGTGCACACACGGATACCCGATACGCGTGATACCGCGTGGTGGGCGGGCATTTTCGCAAAGTGTACGGTTCGACGGGTCCTCGAAGAATGCGGAAGAGCTCGAGGCATTTATCGATGCTATCGAAGTTTACCGCGTCTGCACCAACATCAGCGACGAGCACGCGCTGCGGGGCCTGCTAGTAGGCGAGGCCGTCATCTGGTGGCAGGGCGTGAAGTCGTCGATATCGTCGTGGGCCGAGGCGCTGCAACGACTTCGAGGGATGTACGGAGTGCCGCGACCCGGTTATAAATTATTTCGAGACATTTTCTGTACCGAGCAAAATAGTGAACGGGCCGACGTATTTATAAGTAAAGTGCGCGCCTTAATTTCAAAGTTACCGTATGATGTGCCGGAAGTGATAAAGCTAGATATGGTTTATGGATTGTTAAATAAATCGTAACTAGGATAAGGAAACGAGTGTCTCGCGAAGCGGTGACCGAGCTGGATCAACTGATTGCGAAGGCCAGGTTAGTGGAGGAGTCGTTGGCGGAGGTAAGTGATTCTACCCATTGTAATAACAATATCGCTAATGTAAACAATAACCCTCCCGTCGTCGCGTAGGAACGTTCGAACACAAACGTTAACCCTACCAATGGCGTAAGTGACCCGCGTAATTCGAGTAGTAATCTAAATATTGTTAGGCCGCGCAGCCGTATGACTAAACGTGAAAAACAATTACAATAGTGATGGACAAAAGCGCGTTAGGCCGAAGTGTACTTATTGCAAATTTTTCGGTCATAGTAGACGAATGCCGTAATAAGGATAAGAAGGACGGAAAGGTCACCGACCCTTCAAATAGGTCGAGCAAAAGTACCGAGTTACGTTGTTACGGATGTGGTCAGCTGGGAGTGGTGCGTTCAAAATGTAGTAATTGCAAAGACTAGATTTTTGTAGCGCTCAGGTAGCCGATAGTGACGATCCGAGGCCGCTGGTGGAAATTCAGGTCGTGAATCGCAAAGGTGTAGCTACTTTAAACACGGGAGACACACATTCAATCGCAGGCCCGATGCTATCTTAAAGCATTTGACCTATGGAGATGGCCAGCAGCGAATCGTCAAACTGATTTTTCTGCCACTTTCTGCGGGGGGGGCGAGGAAAACACATACAGCACACTTCTTAAATTTGACAACCACACACAGAGACATGCTTCCTATTGCTACAAACGCTCACAAACAAATTATAGACACACAATAAAAAAAAACACAATATGACACATTGACAAATTTGTGCGTATCTATGCTATTGTTTTATGACAACAAACAGTACTAGTGTTGTAGCACAAACAATCTTACAATATTTCATTGCATGAATGAATGAATAAAAAGTTCTGTTTGCTTTTCTTAAAAAAATACGTAATATGATTAATGCCTGCGAAATTACTCAATAATATTGTATTGTTTGCCTATCATTCTGCATTTAGCTCTTCCAGCCCCCCTAAATGGGTCCAAGACGTGGGGTGAGTCCGTCGCCCCCCACACACATCAGGACCACAGGCGGCGGTGCAGTGTCCCACGCGCGCCCTCCCACGGCGGCGCGGAGGCAGTGTCGTACACCTCACCCCCCCTCGCCACTGCCGAGTGGTGTGGTGCCAGCCGGGGGTTGCGGAAGAATTATGGTTCCCGCGACCCGCGGTTTTTAGTCACTAAAAGTCTGACGGACCCCTCTACCCCCTCAAGGGCGAAGGACATCCATGAGGACTTTCTCCCCGGCTCAAAAAAAGCCCGGTTAATTCAAATTCAAATATTTTATTTCGGAATTATTGCATCCATATATTGTTACTAGTAGTTTATCTTAGCCTAATGTTAGTATTAAATTAAATTTATAATAATAAACAACTAGTGAAACTAAGAGTGAAACACACAACGTACACCAGATTATTTGGATAAGTGTGTCTGAACATTTACCCACCTTCGTATAAGGGGAGAGTCCCATCGGTCTGTAAACACACTCAGGATAACGCAAGCGATGATTGCGGCGAACCCGTCGACGCACGCTTCCGCGAACATCCCTGACGCGCTACATCGCCACGGCAACCCCAAAAGCACCCTGAATGCGTTATTGTACTGTACGCGCAGGTCGCTGTATGCCCGCTGGGTATACTTGGTCCACAGGCTGCACGTGTAAAACGACTGGCAGTAGGCCTTAAAAAGCGTTATCTTCACAGATTCAGATTAATATACATGTTATAAAAATATTTTATACCCTATAGCACTCAGGTAGGTATAAAGTAGCTTTCTAGTTCTACCAGTGTTTTTTTTTTAATTCGGCCATTAGTTCCAGAGATTATCCCCTAGATACAAAGTTTACCTCTTTATAATCTATATATATAAAAGAAAGACTGGTTTGTTCCCTCCATTATAACTCGAGATCTGCTGGACCAATTTTCATGGGTTTTGTTTCGTTGGATTTGTCTCCGCCCTGAATAGCAGAATACATTTTATTTTTTTTATGTAGGGTAGGCAGGTAGGTAGGTAGGGTAGGTAGGTAGGTAGGGTAGCTAGGGTAGGTAGGTAGGGTGGGTAGGTAGGGTAGGTAGCTAGGTAGGTAGGTAGGGTGGGTAGGTAGGGTAGGTAGCTAGGTAGGTAGGGTAGGTATCACAGTTAAGACAGGACGTCTGTCGGGTCAGCTAGTATTAGTATAAATTGTAAAAACTTATAACACGTTGAGCGCCAACGCGGTCACCGGTGAGCCGCGAACAATAGTTTTTCTATTGTGCCTGCTGCGTGGCAGTCAATGACTTAAATGCTCTTTTTAGAGCATTTAAATAAGTTTTGTTTTACTTTTAATTTATTTCAGTGTCCGTTTCTTATTAATAGGATCGTGTGATAATCATGGAGGCTTTTAAACCTTACTCTAGATAAAAGTCACTTAGGTCTAAAGTCCACCAAAGCAGTTACGTGAAGGAAGTTTTTCAGCTACGGTGTATCCACTCAAACTGTGCGGGGATGCGTACTGGTTAGACTGGAGCGGAGATGTGTGCTGGCTAGAGCAGAACCGAAACCCTTGCGGCGAGCGTTGGCCGTTGAGGTGACCAACAGTTTAGTTTTCCTCTCCCCTACGCGCCGTCGCCAGCTTGCGAGGCACCATCTGCGCTACGATCGTGCCATACAAATATGATACCGACCCCTTGACAATTCAAAAGTGCCTGTAATTGGTTTATTTGAAATAAATGCTGTAAGTTTAGGTTTATCTTCGCTTAATGGTAACTGAAGTTGAGTTACAAAGGAATAATTAATAATGACAAGAACTTGATGGACGCTAGTGCTGGGGCCCAATCGACGTTCTAAGAAAGGGATAATGAAACATTGATATAAGATGTGCTTTTGCTCACTCTTTATTACGCTTGTTAATATATAAAAACATAATATAAATTATTTTGTAAAATATCACCACTGATTGTTGCAAACAAGTTGACCGCAACCTCCGCTCGTGTGCCACACACTTTATAATTCACGCACCACTCGGAGACTGATTCTAGCAATATAACGACATTTGTATTATTAGATTTTGTACATATATTGAATATGTCGAACATAACAGTGACTACAACACCATGAACTCACAAGATTTCTCTTTACTGTTATCATTATTAACATCGAATGGAGAGTAAATGAATATCTGTTATTTCATGTTTCATAGTTCTGCAAAGGTTAGAGCTCTTGTCACCCCTACCAGACCAGTCATAAGCTATATATCCCCTAGAAAACCCATACAAAAATGACCTTTATTCACATTATATTACTCTTATGCCACTAGCCGGGAAGCGATGAGAACTGCTCTTAGGATCAGATCCCGAGTTACTAAAATTAGGCATTTTATATCAGTTCTCGCGTAAGTTATAAAAGTAGTGTGACACCAAATTGAAATGAATTATAAAATATTCATTTCTACAAATTAAGCTTGACAATAATCATGTAAAAATATGTAATTTGTATGTCGAGTGGCGTTATCGAATGTATTAATATTATTGATATCTAGTGAGGCTCCATAATCATGAAAATTCGCAAACATCCGAGATCGACATTCGATGCGGCCGGAGCGGGGCCGCGGGCACGCAGATGGCGGCTCATAACAATGAAATGTCAGTAACGAAACTATAGCACAAATAAAAAATAACACAATTAAAAAGAAGAGTCGTTAACAATAGACCGGGCGACGTGGCCGGCTGGCCAGTCGGCACCGCCATACAATTTGTTATACCTACTACATCTAAGTCTGCACTTATTCTACGTCACTTAACACTATGTACATACAATATCTTTATCCAAGCGATTTTAAAAAAAGTCTTAGTACTTTTTATCATATTAATTTGAAAATTTGTTAAATGTCTTTATCGTTAAATTCACTGACTCCACTCGCACCACATTAACTTTATTATGTTTCGTTTCCTTCGTTTTCATTTTATAACACAATACAAGTAACAATGTTTTAGCCCCGCTAAAAAACTACTAACATAAGTATACAACTAGAGTACAACCGACATAACTTGTACGAACGACGAGATGCGTCTGACACTCGCTGCCCTGCTAGCACTGTGCAGCACCGTGCAGCACTGTGCGACCTGTGTGCAGTGCTTGGCGGGCGTCAGGTCGGCAGTCGCGACTCACGAGGCGCGTACTCGTCTTCATATCAATTGACATTTTAAACTGGTAAAATATAAACGTTAATCTATGAAGGAATCACGTTTTGTGTCGTGAGCGCGCGTGAGACGCCGGTGTGACGTCACGTGTGAGCCTCACGCGCGCTCAGCGTGTCAGTCGCAATTCGAGATCAAAAACTCGAGGCGATTTATCGAATTTCACACCTCTAATACCCAAGCGTAAGCGCCGCCGTCCGCTGTGCTCTACCTGTCACTGTGCCAGCGAAAGCCCGGCAGTACCTGACAGTGCCCGGCAGTAACCGACAGTGCCCGGCAGTACCCGACTGTGGCCAGCAGTACCCGACAGTGCTGGCAGTAACCAGCAGTGCCCGGCAGTACCCGACTGTGGCCAGCAGTACCCGACAGTGCTGGCAGTAACCAGCAGTGCCCGGCAGTACCCGACTGTGGCCAGCAGTACCCGACAGTGCCGGCAGTAACCAGCAGTGCCCGGCAGTACCCGACAGTGCCCGGCAGTACCCGACAGTGCCCGGCAGTGCCCGACAGTGCCCGGCCAGCCCGGCAGTACCCGACAGTGCCCGGCAGTACCCGACAGTACCCGATAGTACCCGACAGTGCCCGGCAGTACCCGACAGTGCCCGGCAGTACCCGACAGTGCCCGGCAGTACCCGACAGTGCCCGGCAGTACCCGACAGTGCCCGGCAGTACCCGGCAGTACCCGACAGTGCCCGGCAGTACCCGACAGTGCCCGGCAGTACCCGACAGTGCCCGGCAGTACCCGACAGTGCCCGGCAGTACCCGACAGTGCCCGGCAGTACCCGACAGTGCCCGGCAGTACCCGATAGTACCCGACAGTGCCCGGCAGTACCCGACAGTGCCCGACAGTGCCCGGCAGTCAACACTGAGTACATGCGCGAGTTAGAGGACGGTGCCGCGCCGCTCGATTTCAGTCCATTGAAATATCATTACAATACCATTTTATCACAATAGACAAATTAAAGTAATTTTGGGCACAGCGTTACCCTAGCGATGGCCTCGTATAAACTCGTAGTTTCGTTGACATCATTAACTAAATATTCATTAAAAACCCCGTTCTGACAATCTAGTCGAGTATCAAACTGATGGATAAAACACAGTATTCAAAACGAGTAAATTCTTCGAAAAACGTCGGCATGAATCGCCGGGAGGGCCGAGTGCGCAGTGCGCTCGATCCTCTAGTATCGTAAGTTTGTACTTTGATCATTATTAGAGCGCAATTTACAAAGGAACTGGAAGTCGCACGTCGCCAGCCGCGTGCCTGTACTGCGAGCCACGAGAGGCACGCGTCTGGGCGCGGCGATAGTTTGATACAAACGGTTCGCGCAAGGCATACTGTCACGGTGGACATTAGATGGGACTATCTACTGCGCGTGACGTCACGCCGCACGAGCTTCGCGTACCCGCTCGGACACTAGTATACGGTATCGATACAATATACATTCAGTCAAAAAAGTATCGGGAATGGATGATTTGTTTATGGTTCCAAATTCAAATTTTTGTTTTTTTGTAGTTGTTAGCTTGGCACAACTGTTTTCCATTTTGGCGCGGAGTTTGAGTTGCATCTGTTATTTATATTAAATACAGTGCTGGTTTTAGTAATATCATATATAGTGTGTATTGCGAATTTCATAATGGACAAAAATATCGAACAAAGAGTTTGTCTTAAATTTTGCATCGCCAATGGAATTTCGTGTTCGGAGTCACTGAAAATGTTACAGAAGGCTTACGGTGAATCGACTTTATCAAAAACTCGTGCTTATGAGTGGTTCAAAGCGTTCAAAAGCGGTCGAGATGTGGTGGAAGATTTGCCTCGCTCTGGTAGGCCGTCAACGTCTGCAACTGAAGTTAACATCGCAAAAGTGAAGAAAATAGTGACTGAAAATCCCCATTCAACTCTGAGAGAGATAGCCGCCGAACTTTCTGTATCTCACGAGTCGGTCCGTACCATTTTAACTAATCATTTGGGTATGAAACATGTTGCTGCTCGGCTAGTCCCAAAAGATCTGAATTTTCTCCAAAAACTCAATCGCATGAAAGTCGCTGAGGACATGCTAGAACGAGTCAGTTCGGACCCAACATTCATGAAACGCATTGTTACTGGTGACGAGACGTGGGTTTACGAGTTTGACATGCAAACTAGTCAACAAGCTTCGGAGTGGCGCCTTCCAACTGAACCGAAACCGAAAAAACCACGCCAAAGTCGATCAAAAGTCAAAGTCATGTTGACTGTTTTCTTTGACTATCGCGGTGTTGTGCACTCTGAATTCTTACCGGAAGGTCTAACGGTAAATAAAGAATATTATTTGAGCGTTATGCGGCGTTTAAGACAGCAAATTCGACGAAAAAGGCCAGATTTGTGGAAAGAAAATTCTTGGATTTTGCACCACGACAATGCGCCTTCGCACAAGGCTATCATTGTGAACGAATTTTTGACCAAACACTCAACAAATACCATCCAGCAACCACCATATTCACCAGATATGGCTCCTGCTGACTTTTTTCTTTTTCCTAAACTCAAATTACCACTTCGTGGCACCCGTTTTCAATCGATAGAAGACATAAAGGAGAATTCGCGGCGAGAACTGAACTCAATTCCGGAAGCAGCGTTTAAAAAATGTTTTGATGAATAGATTATTCGTTGGCGCAAGTGTATCGTTTCTAAAGGAGCATACTTTGAAGGTGATAAAATAAATTTGGATGAATAACAGACATTTTGTGTATTATTGATCTTTTCCCGGTACTTTCTTGACAGAGTAGTATGTATAGAGAATTTAAATGTTCTTATTGCGCTAACGGGAAGTGATTACAGACAGTTATACTAACACATAGAATAGTAGAGGGCGCGGGCGCTCGCGGGTCGAGGTACACGATACGCGCGAGCGGGACGTAAGTACGTGTGGCGGGCGCGGGTCGTGGGTTGCGGCGGGTCGGGCGGGAGGCGCGGGTCCGGCGGGTCGTGCAGGTCCTGGCGGTCGCGCGGGTCCTGGCGGGTCGCCCGGGACCGGCGGGTGGCGCGGGTCCAGCGGGTGGCGCGGGTCCAGCGGGTGGCGCGGGTCCAGCGGGTGGCGCGGGTCCAGCGGGTGGCGCGGGTCCAGCGGGTGGCGCGGGCCGCGTCAGGCGCGCGGACGCTCACTCCACTGTGCGCGGCGCCCCGCCGACACTCTGCAAGTCGAAAAGAAAAAAAAAGTTGCCTTTGTACGGTATTTTTATGCGCAAAGCATCACCAACAGAACACGGACAGCTCGCCGCCCGCCGCCCATGCTACAGTACTGACCTGGTGAGGAGCGTGTAGGGCGCACAGCTCGCCTGCCGCAGTCGCGCACAGCATCACCAACAGAACACGGACAGCTCGCCGCCCGCCGCCCATGCTACAGTACTGACCTGGTGAGGAGCGTGTAGGGCGCACAGCTCGCCTGCCGCAGTCGCGCACAGCATCACCAACAGAACACGGACAGCTCGCCGCCCGCCGCCCATGCTACAGTACTGACCTGGTGAGGAGCGTGTAGGGCGCACAGCTCGCCTGCCGCAGTCGCGCACAGCATCACCAACAGAACACGGACAGCTCGCCGCCCGCCGCCCATGCTACAGTACTGACCTGGTGAGGAGCGTGTAGGGCGCACAGCTCGCCTGCCGCAGTCGCGCACAGCATCACCAACAGAACACGGACAGCTCGCCGCCGTGCGCGCCGCCCACCGCGCGCCACGAGCGCACGCCGCCGCCGCCCACCTTCAGCTGAGGGGACAGATGTATTTTGTCTTTAAATCATTTATCACGTTAGAGGCCAACCGCGGCGAAGTGTTACGAGTAATAAAAATAGTTTGTTTCATCGAAATCGGGCCTGGATTTTGAAAGTTACAGAATCGCGAGTGCACAAAACCGCGATAGTCAAAGAAAACAGTCAGACTTTTGATAGACTTTGGCGTGGTTTTTTCTGTTTCGGTACAGTTGGACAGCGCCACTCAGCTTGTTGATTAGTTTTCATGTCACCCACGTCTCGTTTAGCAAGTCTTCAGCGACTATTTTTGCGATTTAGTTTTTGGTGAAAATACAGGATAAATACAGTTCATATCCAAGTGGAATTTTATGACGTAATGTCATAAAATTCCGCATCAATGAAATTAAAACGAATAAGCAATACTACTAGGATGAAACAACTGCAAAAAGTGGCGAATTGATTTTATTGTTTAGTATGGTTAATTTTATTTTAATTTGCGATTTATTTTAACCTATCAACATGTATATGATTAATGGGCTAGCCCTACCCGTGTGTGAAATTAATGTCACCATTGTAGCGCCACGTGTATAATATATATTAAAAAAATATGCGTTAGATTGTATATAAGGTTTTGTATTAAAAAGCAATTCTATGCCTATACATTGAGTTCTAAGACCGTGCTGCCGGATCAGGCACACTGTTATCCCGAAATCCCTTCAATGTTACGTGAACTTATAGATTCGTAGGTGTTAATTAGAATTAAAAAAAGTTCTACATCTGCAAATCAAGTTGTATTGTTATCAAAATTCAATTTTTTTTTTTCCTTTAGAGATAAAGCACCTCTCCGTAGAATTGTTGATGAGTACCACTCCCTTATTACGCTAATACCCGATCTTGACGTGTTCTACGATAATAAAAAGTTTACTTAGTTCAAAATAAGTAATTTGTTTGTATTGCTAAAATTGATTTGATTTTAAATTATTATCTTGTTATTATTTAATTGATTACGACCTTGTTATTATTTATTTGATTACTATCTATTAGTGGTATATTGTATACTTAATTACTATGTTCTTACTAATAGTTTGACATTTTTATTATTGAGATTTCTCCTAAATTTCTGTGACTAAAATTAATTGACATTTTTATTAATTTAATTACTATATTAGTTATTTACTGTAAGTTTATTTGGGAAACTGAGTTAAGTGAATAGCTTCTTTCAAGTGACAAATAATACTGGCTCCCTTGATATCCCAATTATTCAGGTTACACTGTGCTTGGTACGTCGATGCCCAATAAAAAGTGTAATGCATCGAGTTTTCATTCCACGTCTCGCCATATAGGGGCGGCCGTGTTTAGCCGGTCTCTGCGCGCCAGGAATGTCGTTCATTGATGCGACGAACGGGGAGTCGGGACTTTCAATGAGCTGCATTCAGTCCCATTGAGTGCGACAGGCTCCACAAACCATACGCACTACATAACTTACTCTCGAAAAGACAATTAATGTGGTAAAGCAGCTATGTTTAGGATTCGGCCTTTTGGGCGACTTAAGCCTCAAAGGACCATAATGTGTATGTCCTAAATGTGTGCGCACTGTAGAGCCTCGGTGAAACCTTATGTTGAACATGGCTGGTAAATATCTGACAACATTCGACCTTTGAAATATTAATAGAATAGTTTTATAGGTGTTTATAAAAGAAAGCGGTCGGTTACAAGCCGTGTGGCTTGACGGATGTATTCGGTATTGGTACAAAGCAAATATACAAGTGATTATTCGCTTGTCCGTGTGTTTGTGCTTATAGTATAGAAAATCCCTACAGCACACACAAAACACATGCTCCAATTTTTCCCAAGTTCATCGTGAGACACACTCTTGCAATTCAAAGTATTAGTCAGGCTAATCGTTCAGGTATTTATTTGCCAAGTTTTGCCATAAGATCAATGTTAAATTATAATTTGGCACGTCTTGAATCAATATGTAATTATATCCCGCATGTGGTGTCACGCGGAACACTTGACGGTCAAGAGCTATCGAATGCTGTTATATATATGCCCACGACATAATTAAGCTACAAAAACCTTTGAATGTCATAATTTCAATATTGTTAAGATAGAAATATTATGACGTGTTAAAGGGCCTAAAATGATCTACCATTTTGCTTTTGCGTGGATGTGACGCATATTTTCTCCACACCTTTTGTATTTTTTATTCAGTGTGTTGTTTGTTTGCGTCACATTTACCGCAAATAAAAGTAATTGCGATATTTTGACGTTTGAGAGATAATTCTCAACGGCATGTGAAACTAAGTCAGAGGCCCATGGGCAGCATAAAAATTCTGACACCAGGTTAGTCACTAACCACACGAAGAGAAGAAGAAGAACGTAATTTCTTGCTTTCCTTCTTTATGTAGGTATATCGTTAACTTTATGTAGGTATATCGTTAACTTTATGTAGGTATATCGTTAACTTTATGTAGGTATATCGTTAACTTTATGTAGGTATATCGTTAACTTTATGTAGGTATATCGTTAACTTTATGTAGGTATATCGTTAACTTTATGTAGGTATATCGTTAACTTTATGTAGGTATATCGTTAACTTTATGTAGGTATATCGTTAACTTTATGTAGGTATATCGTTAACTTTATGTAGGTATATCGTTAACTTTATGTAGGTATATCGTTAACTTTATGTAGGTATATCGTTAACTTTATGTAGGTATATCGTTAACTTTATGTAGGTATATCGTTAACTTTTACCCTACGAATGTTGCCAAGTATAAAGATAATGATGCATTTATTTGTATAAACATGTGTCACATGATATATAGATAATTATGCTCATATGGATGGTAAGTTAAATTTTGCCGGTTCAATGTTTTGCCATATTCGGCGTACAAAATAGTTCTTCTTTTCGTGTGGTTAGTGACTAACCTGGTGTCAGAGTTTTGAAAACACTCAAAATAGTTTATAATATTCATTTTCTTTCATTCATTCTAAATAAGAGATAATTAAGTAAATTAAAGTCAAAATTAAGTAATCTACCACATATTTTAACTAAGGTGTAGAGTTTGTGAAGATAGGCCTTGTAGAGTTAGGGCGTGTAGAGTTAGAAGCTTAAATCAGTAAAAAGTAGTATAAAAGTTATCAGATCTCATGTAGAGCCATTTACATGAGATCTGCTTTTTGACAGTGTGAGTCATATGGTCTCGTCTTGGCAACATTTTACATGAAAATGTTTTTGGTGGGATTTCATTTCTTTTTGTTAGTTGTATGGAACAATTTTTTTTTAAATAATTTATAATAACAAGGAGTACCTATATATATGTTAATTATATCGGGGGCATCATAATCATAATAATCATAATTATAATCATAATCATAATTGGATGATTTAGTTCCCAAAGAAATGGTTAAGCTAAATGGTGCTTAAACTTGTATCTTGTTGGGCTGACCATCTCTAGACTGCCATGCTATGACTTATATTTATTAAGGTTTTGAAATAAATTCTTTAAAAAGGAATAAAAACGGAATACCAACGTATTCCGTTTTTATTCCTTTTTTGTGACAGATTTGTTTTATTTTCTTTACATTGCTCTGGTTACCTTATTAGTAGGTATGTGGAATTATGCCATACCAAAGTTATATGTAGGCATCTGGTAGACCAACTGCAGAATAATTAGGGATCTACGCAGTCTTCCACCAGAGTTGTGCAAAGCTACGAAGCGATAGATGTGTATATGATAGGATCGTTTCATGTTCATACTATAAAACTCATGCATTAAAACTCTGACACCAGGTTAGTCACTAACCACACGAAGAAGAAGAACACTATAAACGTTCTACACAATCCACATCACGATTGTATAGAATGTGTGTTTGTGTTTTACGACTGCGGACCATGTCCTGTGCAGTATATACCAACGATTTTGTTAAAACTGTTATGCTGCGTGAACTGTTCCCTGTTTTTAATGTTTTCTGTACCCCGTCGTCAAGTCGGGGTGGCAACGGAAGTAATGATTAGATTGAGATTTCACAATTTTTGATTACTCCAGGAACGATTAGTATCTCTTATTTATTTAGTTGGGTTCAATTCCCGGACTAGGCAGCCTATTACCATCAACCGGGCACAAACCCAGACTCCGGGCTGCTACTGAGAAATTCCAGATAGAAAAGCCCAATAGTTCTTTGCCAGATATGGAAACCGAACCCAGGACTTCATGTTCAGCAGTAGCGCTTGACTAGACTAACGAGGAAGTCATAAAAATCAAATCATGTAAAGGTCTGCTTTTTTTGGTGGAAGGTTTGTCACAAAACTAACCTCAAACCTGAATAAAAAATCAAAAAACAAAAAATACCCTCAATACAAATGAAAGTACGACATCACCTCTATTTTACATCCATTTTATGCTATCATACAAAAATGTTTCATACGCAACGGTGGTCTTTCCTTTGTCATTCAAAAACTCCGTAACACTAGTAACTATCATTTTTTTTAGTTCTCTCTTGAATAAATTAATATTCATTATCATAAAGGAATTAGGAATTTTATTGTATACTAGTTGACCCAACAGACGTTGTCCTGTCTTTACGATGATACCTACCCTACCTACCTACCTAGCACCCCTACCACCCTACCCTACCTAACCACCTAACTTTTCTCACCTTTTAAACCTTCCCTAGACTACGACAATCATTTCAACACCAAAATCATCTAAATCGGCCCAGCCGTTCTCGAGTTTTAGCGAGACTAACGAACAGCAATTGATTTTTATTTATTAGATATATAGATTTATGGGGCCATGTATATTAAAACTTTTCTTAAATACGAGTAATTATGCTGTTTAGTGTTTTGGCGGAGAGCGATTGCACCAATTACGGATATTCGCACCCGCATCCGCAAATTCGGACCGATATCTGCATCAATTAATACGGAGCTCTTACGGATTATTCATGTATGTCACAAGTAATGACTTGTAAAAAGTGGGCGGAGCCAGAGGTATTTGCTAGTACCGATCTTCAGTCGCTAGCTGACCAATATCACGTCTCATATTTGTGACAAGATCCTGCAGGATTTGTTTTAGTTATCGACGTGATCTTTTAAAAAACCTGAGAACCGCATCCGCGTATGTGAACTTCTAATAATCCGCGGATGGCAAAATGTTTGCATCCGCAACAACTCGTCTGTACTTCTCACGTCTATTTCAACCTGTATTTTAGTGAGAAGGAGAAACTAATGAGGATTGGTTTTAACAAATGGCGATACTTCTAATATGTAAAGCAACGGAAGTGTTAAAATGATGTGCTGTATGTTAATGTTATTAACGGCCCGATACAACAAAACGAAATTTTTCAAATAACATCATAATGTTAGATTACATAATTTGCTAAACAATCAACTAATACATTTATATATTTAACGTTATATTGTTTACACTACGGATGAGTAGGTCTACTAATTTTTTTTTGTTAGTCCTGCTAGATTAATTAAAATACGTGTCATCCCTATTGTAAACAATATAATGGTAAATCTATAAATGTATTAAGTTGCATGCAACATTTTAGATTACGTCAATACATTGTGTTTAAATGTTGCATGACTTCATGGTTAGGTAGAGATTTTAAACCTAATTGTGACGTAGCGAGCCCCCACTGCCCAACTTGAATGTTGCATGACTTCATGGTTAGGTAGAGATTTTAAACCTAATTGTGACGTAGCGAGCCCCCACTGCCCAACTTGAATGTTGCATGACTTCATGGTTAGGTAGAGATTTTAAACCTAATTGTGACGTAGCGAGCCCCCACTGCCCAACTTGAATGTTGCATGACTTCATGGTTAGGTAGAGATTTTAAACCTAATTGTGACGTAGCGAGCCCCCACTGCCCAACTTGATGCGTCTTATCTTTTTTTTTTTTTTTTTTAAGGCTGGGAAATCATCCAATGACTGCTCCCGCTCTGGGTGGAGCGGAAGGGAGTGTCAGACTCTTACTGACTAAAACCCATCCATGTTCCTTCCGTAGCCCTTTATGTTCCGGGGTAGCGGTAACCCTTTCGGACAATCCCGCTTATGCGTCTTATCTAAGTCATCATTATTAATACGATATAGCGAAAAAGATGTCTAATATCTTTACATTATCTGACTGACGGACTAATTTTTTTTTTTTTTTTTTCTTTTTTTACCCAGTCGTCATCCCTATTTAGTGGATATTTAAGTTACTGTCTATTGCAAGAATATCGGTCATCGACGAACATATGATATAACACACATCTGCCTGGTATGTGTGCTGTAGGAACTGACTACAGATGTAAGCGCCCGCATGCACGGGGTTAATGACCCGCTGTCCGATAAGGGCCTGATAACGTATCACTGAAGGTGCAACCATGAGCCTAACTGCGTGCAGCAAGCATATGTAAGGCCAGATAACGAGAGAACGTCGGAGTAGGAAATGATTTCTGATTATCGTAAGTAGGTAAATGACTAATAAATTACTGGTATATCTATATTTGGCATTGCAGATTACCGTCAATTGTTAAATGTGTCGATTTTTACTAATCGACACATTTAACAATTGACGGTTAATCTTAAGGTGAAAAATGAAAATGGGCTTCGTCTGTAAAAATGTTTTTTCAGAAACATCAGCGAGTTGTTCCTGAATGAAGTGAGCAAATCTACGGCGATATGAATGGTCGATTGGCTTCAATTCCTGCACCAGTTGAACCTTGTAAGGCTTCAAAGCCAAATCCTTACGCAAAATTCGCCATGTGGTGGTCTTGGATAACCGCAATCGTTGAGAACGTCGAGGAATTGACAAATTTGGATCTTCTTCAACGCTGTGGCACATGGCTGCAATATTTTCAGTTGAACGACCCGGTCGAACACGCGTTGGTGTTCGCACATTTTGTACCGATCCTGTCAACTCAAAGCGACCAAATTCTTAATAGCGGTCTCAGAAGGACGATTATGCTGTCCGAAAATATCACGAATTTTACGAAATGTAACTTTAACAAAACCACCATTTTCATAGTGGATTTTAATTATTTGAATTAAATTTTCGAGCGAAATTGAATTCATTGTAACAATTGCCAAAGCATCTACTACGAATACTAATCAAAAAACTAAATGTCAAAACTGTCATGTTGTTGTTGCCCCAATTGAAAAAAAAAGTTCTTGTTGAAAAACCCTTTATAAACCCAAATTTAGTAAATTGATCACTAAATTTTGAGCGGCAGGCAAGTAATTATTTCTAACGAGCTGAGACAACCTGTTAGTACAATGTCTACAGTTCACTGTCTACCTAATGTACGGGTATCAAACCCTATACACAGTCGCTAATGCCTTCAGGCCGTGACCATAAGATTAAGATTATTTAAGCCGCCAGAAACCAGCTGCTACCACAGAAGTTAGGGTAGACAGACACCACGAAGGGATCGGCTTTAAATGCAATACTACTATACCAGGAGAATTTGGTTTTTGGTTTTGAATTTAGAAGCGAGCGAAGCGAGCTCGGGTTTTGGGGCACCCCGAATAACCACCTTCGTGGTCATTAACTATTTTGGATTAAACAATCATAATTTGGAGTTCGTTGGTTTAAGTAGGATCGCAAGTTGTAAGATTTTTGGTTCTAATTTCAAGCTAAAATAGGGATTTAATTTTGTTTAAGTTTGGATTGGATGAAGCGCTCACTCGGCTCGCGCGCTGCTTGTCACAGTTTTTTTTTTGTTCTCGGGTGGAAAATCTTCAGATTAACCGTCAATTGTTAAATGTGTCGATTTTACTAATCGACACATTTAACAATTGACGGTTAATCTTAAGGTGGGTAACTATTTCTTGCTAAGTCATGTCGTGCCAAATTTCCTGAATCTAACATATTATTCTGCGAAAGTGACAAAACATGACGGCGATGCCGAAGTGAAGAACAGACGAAACATGGGTGTCTCGAAGAGAAATGATTTTTTTCCCGCGATGCAAATCAATAGCTGTGGCCTTGAACGAGGCGACGGGCGATCGATCGGTCGTGAATTTAAATTTGGCTTATCTTTAACCAGCCACCACATTAAAAAGTAACGGCCACGGTGCCACTCTTAACGTGTTAAAAACCACCCCAGCGAAGGTAAGAGATGGAACACAAATCACCCGATTTTTTGTCAGTAAGGGTCCCTCTGCCACCCCAAGGAGGACAGGTCCCTGAGGATTTTCCACCCGAGAACAAAAAAAAAACTGTGACAAGCAGCGCGCGAGCCGAGTGAGCGCTTCATCCAATCCAAACTTAAACAAAATTAAATCCCTATTTTAGCTTGAAATTAGAACCAAAAATCTTACAACTTGCGATCCTACTTAAACCAACGAACTCCAAATTATGATTGTTTAATCCAAAATAGTTAATGACCACGAAGGTGGTTATTCGGGGTGCCCCAAAACCCGAGCTCGCTTCGCTCGCTTCTAAATTCAAAACCAAAAACCAAATTCTCCTGGTATAGTAGTATTGCATTTAAAGCCGATCCCTTCGTGGTGTCTGTCTACCCTAACTTCTGTGGTAGCAGCTGGTTTCTGGCGGCTTAAATAATCTTAATCTTATGGTCACGGCCTGAAGGCATTAGCGACTGTGTATAGGGTTTGATACCCGTACATTAGGTAGACAGTGAACTGTAGACATTGTACTAACAGGTTGTCTCAGCTCGTTAGAAATAATTACTTGCCTGCCGCTCAAAATTTAGTGATCAATTTACTAAATTTGGGTTTATAAAGGGTTTTTCAACAAGAACTTTTTTTTTCAATTGGGGCAACAACAACATGACAGTTTTGACATTTAGTTTTTTGATTAGTATTCGTAGTAGATGCTTTGGCAATTGTTACAATGAATTCAATTTCGCTCGAAAATCTAATTCAAATAATTAAAATCCACTATGAAAATGGTGGTTTTGTTAAAGTTACATTTCGTAAAATTCGAGATATTTTCGGACAGCATAATCGTCCTTCTGAGACCGCTATTAAGAATTTGGTCGCTTTGAGTTGACAGGATCGGTACAAAATGTGCGAACACCAACGCGTGTTCGACCGGGTCGTTCAACTGAAAATATTGCAGCCATGTGCCACAGCGTTGAAGAAGATCCAAATTTGTCAATTCCTCGACGTTCTCAACGATTGCGGTTATCCAAGACCACCACATGGCGAATTTTGCGTAAGGATTTGGCTTTGAAGCCTTACAAGGTTCAACTGGTGCAGGAATTGAAGCCAATCGACCATTCATATCGCCGTAGATTTGCTCACTTCATTCAGGAACAACTCGCTGATGTTTCTGAAAAAATATTTTTACAGACGAAGCCCATTTTCATTTTTCAGGGTACGTCAACAAGCAAAATTGCTGCATTTCGGCTTTTGAAAATCCTAGAGCGATTATTGAGAAGCCTTTGCATGCTCAACGTGTCACTGTGTGGTGCGCTATGTGGTCTGGGGGCGTCATTGGGCCGTTTCTTTTAGAAGATAATCAATGGATCACGCTATAGCGAGATGTTAACAACTCAATTTTGGCCTATTATTGATGACGTGGATATCTCTGATAATTATGTGGTTTGAACAGGACGATGCCGCATGTCACACAGCCAATGAAAAGACCAATTTATTGTAAACCAAATTTCCCGATCGCATAATTTCACGAAATTCAGCTGTTAAGTGGCCAGATTTGTAGTGTTATGTTAAGGACAGAGTCTATACGGAGCCAATTAATCGATTGCAGTCTTAAAACACAAAAACCGTAATGGGATTAACGAAATAGACCCGCAATTTGGCCAAAAAGTGACTAATAATTTTGATGAAAGAATCGACATCTGTCAGCGTGGTCGTGGTGGACATTTGCCAGATATCATTTTTCATTCATAAGCCGTTATACAATAAAAATTGAATCATCTTCATCTAAATTCTTTGTTTTATTTTGTTTTAGAAAACAACGTTCTTGTTGAAAAACCCTGTAATACAATTTAAAGTGCAGTCGCGACTAAACTAGGCTATTTATACCATTGTAATTTTAGTGCAGTGGGAGGGCAGGCTTACAAAATTAATATTGGAATTGAAAATAAATTAGTTGTTATTAGTTGAAGACGACATAATCTTTGGTGAGGATTATACAAAATCATTAATTACACGCCCCCTACACTATACAGCACTGTCCACACTATCCACAAAACAAAAACTTCTTTCTCCTATCGTCTTAATTATTATTATCTTTATCAATATTGATAACAAACACGTCGTCACCCACGGCGTCAGATATCCACGTTTGGTGCACACGTCGAGCGAGCGTGGGAACGCACATGTCCACATGTGCGTTCATTATGCGTCGCCATGTGCCGCAGACGAATCACGCTATCCTCTACAATAAACCGAACAAAGATGGAGATGCATCTCATGCCGGGATTATTATCTGATAAATAATATTTTATTATCGTTTTCCGTTTGATATTAAGCGCTAAGCTATTTTGTAGCACAATAATGCCGGTTGCAGACCAAGAGCTAAGCTAAGTTAGTTTAGCTTAGCTCGCATAGCTGACACAGTTTTTCATACTTGTGTGCAGACTGCAAACTATGTAAAAAGTATGAGAAACTGTGTCAGCTATGCAAGCTAAGCTAAACTAACTTAGCTTAGTTCTTGGTCTGCAACCGGCATTACACGTGGGCGTGATGGTTCAAAGGTTGTGGTTATATATAATTGGGAAAAGCTTGATGTTAGGAATCTCATCCATTATGCAAGACTTGTTTCAACTACATATTTGCTTAAGTAAGTACAGGTCTCAAAGAAAGGAATTAGGTTCTGATCAGTTCTGATCCATTTGCACTAAACGAAGCCGATTTTGTTTCAAAACAACATTAAAATAAGATATCATGTTTGTTTTATACATATATCTGTTATAATAAGTTTATTAGTAGGGGGTTACCCTAACTAATAAATGTATTATAACAGGAAAATAGTTACACACCTATTTCTCTCTTTCAGTCGTCAGAAATTTGACATTCGAAAGAAGAAAACAAAGCTTGTGTAAATACAGACGCTATACAACGATTATTACTAAGGCAACTAGATTAATCAGTACTTTTATTAAAAATGTATAACCTATTCACGTTTCTGCAGAGTTGCCGTATCGAATGTTTAGTCAGTATCGTTTGTATCAGCTGCCGTATCTAATGTTTAGTATGAAACGTACGTGGTCGTGAAATACTTATAGCGTTAGTTACATTTAATTACCTGGGGGCACGGTAGTGCACCCGCCAAGACGAGCCAAGCGAGCTCAAGGGCACTTACTACCTTTTATTGAAGCGCTTCGTTGTTTTTTTGAACTCTTATAACTTGGGTTTGAATTATGCGAAATCAACAAAATTTTCGGGATATGTTGTCAATAGCGGATTTATTCAGCATATAAAGTTTTTATTGCATAGCTCTTATACTTTAGATTTTATTGATATCTAAAAAACCCTGATTTCGTCACTGACTCACTGATGATCATCAAAATTCTTAGGGTATTTCCGAATGTCCTAGAAAGCTGAAATTTTGTATGTATGCTAGTATTAGTACACAAACAACAAAAAAATATAAAACTTGTAACTTTTATCCCCGAACCCCTTAAACTAGGGGACGAGAGTTTGTGTGAGACCTGCAATTTTGACGCTAAAGGTCTGATCCGAATCTGAAAATTGATGCCCCCGATATACATAAGATATATACAGGTACTTACTCCTTGTTATTATAAATTACTAAAAAAAAAATTATAATGAAAAAAAAATCTAATCTTAATCGACATAACTATACCGAAACATATACTTCATATCCTTTTTATTATAAATTATTATACAAACAACTAAGAAAAAGACATGAAATCCCACCAAATACATTTTCATGTAAAATGTTGCCAAGTCGAGACCGTATGACTCGCACTGTCAAAAAGTTATCAGATCTCATGTAGAGCCAAGCTTCTAACCCTACACGCCCTAACTCTACAAGGCCTATCTTCACAAACTCTACACCTTAGTAAAAATATGCGGCTTAGCAGTTTGTTACTACAGGAAGTATTGTATAACAGAAAAGTAATGAACAGTGAATTAATTTTTCACCTTACGCCTATGTGAATGTAACGCTCCCCTTAAGTTTAAGGGGAAATACGGGTGTCTCAAATTGTTCCCGTGACCTGCCGCCATTTCATCCACCTAGTGTTAATTCTATGCTTAATAGTCCGATCTATTTCGCCATCGCTTTGCACAAGTGAACGGAAATACCGAAAGTCGGAGCAAACTGGGAGAAGCGCGCCATCAAGCGCTATGGCCCCAGAACTGGAGAGACCACCGAAATCGCAGAACATGTACTCAGTTTTGGTTCTACTGATTTTCAGGCCAACAATCTCCAGTTTCCGTTGCCATTTCTCCAGTCTACTCTGGATCTCAGGTCCATCTTCACCGACAAGAACGATGATCTTCCTGTATGTCCGCCGTAAGAGCATCCACAATCAAAAGGAAGAGGTAAGGGCTTAAAGCCGACCCCTGGTGCAAGACTACCGCCACATAGAACTTGTCGGTGTTGCCAGCTGCCGACCGAACGTAGGTACGAGATTGGCTGTTCATAGCACGAATTAACTGTACATACTTCCCGGGCAAACCTTTCTCTTTCAAAGCCCACCACACGACATCCCGAGGTACCCTATCATACGCTTTCTCTAGATCAATGAACACCATGTGCAAGTTTTTGTGTGCACGTCTGTACTTCTCGCACAATTGGCGGAGTGCAAAAGAAAAAGAAAAACATTATACCGGTTACCAGCTTGATTAACTTTTTTTTGAGAAACAAACGGTGTTTGTGATACTGATTTATTTATTATTATCTTAGACATACCTCGGGATCCTCGGGTCCCGGACCTTTGGAAGGCGTACGAGGGGCCGAAGTCAACCCGCAGAGACTCCTTAGACAATTATAATTATAAATGATGAGGATGCACCAACCGACAATAATTATGCCTGTATCACGCACTATGCAAGGGAACCCAAATACAACCCCCGGTCGGTGAAGGACTATTGCAGAAAATGGAAACAAAATATTTTGCGCTATGTGGCTATGGTGGATTGGGTACCTAAAACTACATAATATGTCCCCTGCCTGACAAATGTCAACAGTTAAAGTGGCAGTACGGTAAGCCGTTGGTCCCGGTTGTCATTTTGTGGGTACAACTTAACTTATACAGTTGTAACAATAATATAATTATTACAATATATAATAATTATTGTGATGTAAAAAAGTTAGGTAAGTAACACTTACGTTATGTACAGTCTAATAAGTTATTTAGTATACAGATTTTTTTTTAAATTATACCTATACTCTGCCATTGATACTCATTCTTATTGAGTGCGTTACATTTTTTTTAACATTATGGCATACTTAATGACTACTCAGCACACTCGCAACATTGTTTAAGTCATTGACTGCCACGCAACAGACACACACAATAGAAAAACTATTGTTCGCGGCTTACCGGTGACGGCGTTGGCGCTCAACGTGTTAAAAATAGTAGCAAGTTAGCTGCCTGTATACCATTACCAAATTGCTTGTTGTTGCTGCTTGTCAGGGCCGGATTTAGAGGTCTGGAGGCCTCGGGGCAACAAAGGAGCGGAGGCCCCCCCTTGCCCCAAATTATTAACCTCCAAATTATAAACATTCTCTCCTCGATCATGACTCGCGACTCGATTGTTAATATTGCTGTTAATTTTCTTTTGTATGACAATCGATATTCTTCAATAATTATACAAATAAATTATTATTGAACGACTATGATTTTTTTCAATTTCTTGCATGCAGTAAAGTTCGTGAATAATTGATACCATTTAATTGTGTCACAGTTATGATTATTTGCCTATCAAGCTACGTATCTTGCTGCATAAAGAAATACGAAAAAATTTACCAATAAGTCAATAATAATTGATTTGTTTAAGAATTGAATAACACCAATCGTTCACATACCGCAATTAATTTATATGTATACATTCAGTCAAAAAAGTATCGGGAATGGATGATTTGTTTATGGTTCCAAATTCAAATTTTTGTTTTTTTGTAGTTGTTAGATTGGCACAACTGTTTTCCATTTTGGCGCGGAGTTTGAGTTGCTTCTCTTATTTATATTAAATACAGTGCTGATTTAGTAATATCATATATAGTGTGTATTGCGAATTTCATAATGGACAAAAATATCGAACAAAGAGTTTGTCTTAAATTTTGCATCGCCAATGGAATTTCGTGTTCGGAGTCACTGAAAATGTTACAGAAGGCTTACGGTGAATCGACTTTATAAAAAACTCGTGCTTATGAGTGGTTCAAAGCGTTCAAAAGCGGTCGAGATGTGATGGAAGATTTGCCTCGCTCTGGTAGGCCGTCAACGTCTGCAACTGAAGTTAACATCGCAAAAGTGAAGAAAATAGTGACTGAAAATCCCCATTCAACTCTGAGAGAGATAGCCGCCGAACTTTCTGTATCTCACGAGTCGATCCGTACCATTTTAACTAATCATTTGGGTATGAAACATGTTGCTGCTCGGCTAGTCCCAAAAGATCTGAATTTTCTCCAAAAACTCAATCGCATGAAAGTCGCTGAGGACATGCTAGAACGAGTCAGTTCGGACCCAACATTCATGAAACGCATTGTTACTGGTGACGAGACGTGGGTTTACGAGTTTGACATGCAAACTAGTCAACAAGCTTCGGAGTGGCGCCTTCCAACTGAACCGAAACCGAAAAAACCACGCCAAAGTCGATCAAAAGTCAAAGTCATGTTGACTGTTTTCTTTGACTATCGCGGTGTTGTGCACTCTGAATTCTTACCGGAAGGTCTAACGGTAAATAAAGAATATTATTTGAGCGTTATGCGGCGTTTAAGACAGCAAATTCGACGAAAAAGGCCAGATTTGTGGAAAGAAAATTCTTGGATTTTGCACCACGACAATGCGCCTTCGCACAAGGCTATCATTGTGAACGAATTTTTGACCAAACACTCAACAAATACCATCCAGCAACCACCATATTCACCAGATATGGCTCCTGCTGACTTTTTTCTTTTTCCTAAACTCAAATTACCACTTCGTGGCACCCGTTTTCAATCGATAGAAGGCATAAAGGAGAATTCGCGGCGAGAACTGAACTCAATTCCGGAAGCAGCGTTTAAAAAATGTTTTGATGAATGGATTATTCGTTGGCGCATGTGTATCGTTTCTAAAGGAGCATACTTTGAAGGTGATAAAATAAATTTGGATGAATAACAGACATTTTGTGTATTATTGATCTTTTCCCGGTACTGTCTTGACAGAACCGGGAAAAGATACAATATATATTTAAAATATATACTACATATTTTAAATATATATTGTCGAGACACGGCATCGAATACCTAACCTCCGAGGTTGCGGGCAAGTGTCACCCCACTCAGAAAAGTGAATAAATATAGATCAATGATTTCTGTTAATATTTATGTATAATCAAATAATCATGTATGTACAAAGTACTGTAGGTAAAGGTAAAAGATCCAAAAAAAAATAAAAGGAAAAGATTTTGAAAGATTTTTAAGATTTGGAAGAGAATTTGAAAGATTTTTTTTTCCGAAGTCTCTATTGTGGGGGCCCCCCGTTTGTGAAGGCCCCGGGGCTTTCGGCCCGGTTGCCCTCCCCTAAATTCGGCACTGCTGCTTGTTGTTGTTGTGTTGTCCCATTCTAGGTTGATAATATTCCTATCCGTGAGCACATGTAGTGCAGGCGCTAATTACCGTTATAGGTAATTGATATCGTACAACTATGTAACATAAAGCGCATACATATATACGTGTACGCTGCCAACGTTGAATCCCAAAAAATCCCAGTCCTAGATATTCTAGGACTGGGATTTTTAAGCAGCTGGCGGCTGGGTTTTTTTTTTTTTTAAGCTGGGATAATAAGCTTAAAGTTAGTCAGCCCTATTTTCCTGTAAAGGGCGATCGAGGAATGATTCAGATAATTGAATACTTACAGATTTAGCTCTTAGTATGTTTTCAAAACTTAACATTTGTCATGACCACATGAGTTGCGACTATAACTAAGTATCGGTATATATAAAAAGAAACCGTGGTTGACTGGCTGATCTATCAACATGTAACTCAAACCGCTGAGCGATTGGGATAACATTTGGCACACCTTTATTATAACTTTACATTATAACGGATTTTTGAAAATCAACACCTAAAATAGTGTAAAGGGAGTTCAAAATGTGTATGGGGAAAACAAATAAGGCTGTTATTTTAGTATATTGTGCATCTTATTATGAATTCCACGCGAGCGAAGTCGCCTGCATAAATAAATAAATCCCACTTCGTTTCTACGAACTACAACGGCAACCACAATATTGAGGAATTTCGCAAGCACCCCTAGCGAGAACATCTCATTTGAAAATTCCACGAACGGTTAATTTTAATATGCGACTAATAGAATTAGCTGTAATCAAGCTTACAAGTTAATAAGACTCAAAGTTAACTCATTACTCTCACTTAGCGAACGACGTTATTTTATTTCCTCTTTATGCCACTCTCGGCTTTATTTAATAACTGTAGAAAAATGCTCAAGAGTTTATCTTTTATGGCAAAGTTTATTTTGTACTTAATGCCCGCCAAGCCATGCCATGCCTTCTCAGTTTATTATTGAAAATCTCTTATATGCCCACAAAAATATAAAATAGTTGAAGAATACATAATAATAACAAACACAAATTTCTTGTCAATTGTAGATGTCAAAGTATGCAGATTAAAAGTTTCTTTTTTTAAAATAAAGTAATGTTTCCTTTGAGGAAAATGTACTATCTAGTATTTGCAGTTTCCCTCCAGGTTAGGTTCAAAATTTCCACTCTGTATAATTATGATATTTGTTTTTTTCTTTTTTTCTGTTCTTTCTCAGTTAGTTGTCATGATAATCTGCTAGTTTGAGTTGTCTTCACATGACCTGGCCAACATTATTTCTGGATTTTAAAATAGACTGATTTCTTGAGTTTGTTTCGTCTTTTCTTCTTTGATTATTCAGATAAGAAACGCCGACCTCAGCTAGTTTCATAAATATTATTGACGTTAAAAAATGTTTGTGAGAACCTATTAAAACTATTAATCGTTTCAGCCACCACTACTCCCATTTAGATGTCTGTTCGTGGTAATAAATAAATTTAGCATCATATCGAACATCGATCACTAATAAAGATATCGAAGGAGTAACTGCTGATGTCGTTGACCTTGATGAACACATCTAGATGAAACTCAAATTTAGATAATGCTGGAGATTGTGTTTAACAAATAATCGTCAATTTTAGAACACTTTATTTTATTTCGCGACATTAGCCGGTTGGAAAAAAAATTGTGCTCATCAAAATAGTATAGGTAAATACCAATCAAAACAAACTAACTATCTGCAATCTAGTTATAGTTTTAAATTATTCATAGGTTTATTCAAATTGACGTGAGCCTGACTCGCCGGTCTCCCATCGGCTCGACCACACCGGATACGAATCACGGTAAGCATGACAAAAACAATCTGGAACTACTGTTAACCGTTCACTACCAGTTTTTCGAGCAGAACTAACCACCAGCGCTGAGCTGTGACTAAACGATAACTATCTGTTGTTGGCTTCATCTCACATTTGTGTTCAGAATTAGTCAAGGTAGCGTTTTTGGCGAATTGGGAAGTGTTTGATGAAAGATTCTATTTTTGATGCGTCAGATGAGTGACAGTTTAGTTGAAGCCTGATAGTGATACGGTTAGAGAGCTTTGTCCAGCCGTGAACTGCTGTCGTCTTGTATGAGCTGCTTCTAGTTTCGATGTAATTATTATATGCAATACAAAGGAAGAGTTCATGTTTTTCCAAGGGAGTCCTACAAATGCGTATAATTTTGATCCTTGATTGTTTCAAAGGATGTAATTGTTATATTGATTACCTACTATATCTTCAATTCTCAATCGCAAACAGTACGAGGACAAAGAGTCAATAATTAGGGTGACGTCCCGGGTGGCAAATTAGTATGCCCGCGACGCCGCTGGTGACCCATAGCGGCGAGGTAAGCCCCATAGACACTACTACGATACCCTAGTAGATAGACTAACATAGATTTCAAGTCCTAGAAGAATGCATATAAGAAGTTGCAGCGGCGCTCGCCGCCCGGTGCTCCGACAGTAGCATCTTCGGGAAAGGTTGTAGCATTTCGGTGGTCATGCCTACCTGCTGCATCTTATCGAAGTCCAACGCGGGCCGGTGCCGGCGCGGCGGCGGCAGCGGCATGCGCCGGCGCCGCGGGGACAGCGGTGCGCTGCTGCCGGCGCGCGCGCGCGGGGCTGCGGGGCCACCGACGCCGGCGCGCGGGGCCGCGGCCCCGCCGGGGCCCGGTGCGCCCTCGCACGAACATACGCCGGTGCGTCGCGGCTTCAGCGCCTCCAGCGGTGGTGATGTCCGGAATCTCACCGGCGTCTCCACCTGCAACGCGCACGATACGGATATACAATAGACCAGATCATCGTTCACTATTTTAAAGAACTCTGCATGTGCTTTTACATATATAACACGGACGCGACCCGAATCGATACCGTTTGAACGTAGCGTAATGCGTACGTACATAAACATAGATGAAGCGAGTTTAAAGTTAAACTGTCAATCCCTAACATTAGATGGAATGACAGCTTAATTCACTTAAGTTTTATTATATATAATTGTAATAAAGTAATATATAATTGCATAGCACGTTTGTCCTATGTACCTTCCATAAAGTTACCATTTACTGAGTACTTCTTACATTGACTTGAATGTGCCTTGGCGGCTGAGAGCATGTCATGCTCACTCTTATGTCTCGCTGATGGTGGTGTTTGTGTTGGATCATTTAGCTCCCTTCAAAATGTTTGAGCTGAATGGTGCTAATCCATGCGTCATGTTCGTGAACGGGCGCCCGCCGTCGGAAGAGACCGGTCATCACTTAGCTGCCACGGATCTTTTAAAATTTAATATAATTTTGGAATTGTTTTTGATTACTTTTTTAATCTTTTATTACGGACGCTTTTTACGTTCTGCAGCGTTCTCACATGTATAATTTCAATATGAATGATATAACCCATATTTTGTAACCATATTCTGATTAAAAAGAGTGTTCGTGAAGTTTCTTGCCCGTTCTTCTCCACAGGTACTTACTGCTCTGGAATGGACAATGGCAATTTTACAGAATCGACCGTTAGTCATTCGTACGAACTTGGGTAATCCGATCAGCAGACTGAGGCCTGGCGCCCACTGGCGGCACGACATGACAAGATACTTTGAGGTGACGTAATAAATATTGCATAAAGGTATGGAAATAAATGTGAAATTTCGATGTCCGCCTAAAAACACCTTGCCAGCCGGCCGTGCCGTTTTAGGTGTTTGTGTTTCAGGCACATACATCCGGTAAAAATCCTCACTAAGAACACAACGCACAATTACTTAAACGTACAAATATTCTCCTAAATTTTACATAGAAAAATGTATCCAGACAAGCTTAACACAATATATTAGCGCACACATCACACCGGGGATGTATCTAATGCAGATGTAGTATTAGTATGGCGTACCTTGGTGTCGTCATCGTCGGAGGAGGCGGGGCGCGGGGCCAGGTCGTCGGTGTCGGGGTCGTAGGGCTGCGCGGGCCACTTGCGCTTCTCCGCGCCCGCGGGCGGCGGCGACGAAGCCCCACGACGCCGCGACTCCGCCGCGCCCGCGCACGCCGCGGCGGGGCCCGCGCCCACGCCCGGCGCGCCTCCGGGGCCCCCGCGCGGCGCGCCGTTGATCACCTGCACGCCGGCATCCACACGTCACACTCCGCTCTCCAACGTCATGCGTATGCATCGCACGATGGAGACAAGATATCGGACGAACAAATTTCGACCTAACGTCTTACGTGAACCCTGCTTATTTAAACTTTACTCTAGCTTATAATATTTCAATCCTATACGCATCAAACCGGAGTTAGTTAATTAATATAATGGTACATTAACCTAAAGATTCATATCAACCGAACTAAAAACTCTTTATATCTGAAGATCGCACACACTTGTGTACACATCAGCATATTCATGAACAAAAGAAGGCAAAACTACTCGCACTCGCACGTACATACTAGTATCACCTATTCATATAGGAAGTAGGCTTTTGGGGATAGCTTATCCAAAAGGACTAAGAATGGAAAGATAGAAAGTAAGAGCGGTTAAACTCTCATCTGAGAAGTGCGCGACTGCGGCGTTGAATATTTCAGCGTGTAATTAGAAACGCGTTGAGAAGTCGCGCCGAGTACCGTTAGCTCCGGTGGAAAAGTTCCACCGGAGCCGGCCGCTCGTTTATTATGGATGCTCCCGGACTCCTGGCAAAAAAACCGCGTCCTCTTTGTGCGGTCCGTGCAATGACTGCTGGCTAGCGCCTAGCAGGACGAGAACTGAACCGCATTATGGGCACGTTTAGCGGTCGATACTTCCGGTTTTTATTTCGGAGTCAACCCGCAACCGTCCTACGTTTATTTCTTATTAAAGAAAAGGAAAAGGAAGATTAAAATAAAGTTATATCAAGATTGATTACAAAAGAGCCCGCCCTTCCAAGCCCACGAAATGCTAAATACAACGAATTCATTCAATAAAGTTAGTTACAAGTCGTAAAAAGTTGGTTAGTTTAGGTAACTACGCACACAAGTCTCCAACAACTTGTATAAAAATTGTAAACATTAAATTTTTGTTATTTTAATTATAACCAATGTTTCAGTTCGTGTTCGCCGACCGAGGAGCCCTACAAAGTCCCATTCTCCAGTCTCGGGCCGGGTTTCTGCTCCTACATTACAGACCGCACGGCGCGAAAACGTACAAACTATTACAAAGCCGCTGGACCTGGGATGGTGAGGTATGGAGCAGGTTATCTCACAAATACATCGGACTGGCTACCGCCTCGTCCTTACCACGGTAATGTTTAGATAACATTACTATGTCTTTACACCTCTCGCCTCATCACGAAGAGGCCGCGCTCGGTTACTCTAATTTTACCACCAGTAAACTGCCTTACATACATCTCTGAAACGTCGGAAACGCATCGAGTTAACTTATGTAACAGACGATGAGGTAGCCCTTTTGGCAAAAGCAATAACAATTGCCTAGGGATATCCGCGCGTCACTGATAAATAATGCGCGTAATAGCACACATATAATATCACAATCTCTTCAAACGACTCAGATCCTTTTTTACTTGTCGAAATTTATTTTTGACAGTAAATTATGTGATGTAACCATGATAATTATTATCGATAATATGAACAAAGAGTATGTGTATAACGAATATATGCTTCTGAAAAATAGGGTACAATAGAAGGGCGGAAAAGAAGACGCTTTTTTTACACATAGTAATCTATCAAACTGCTCGGTGGAACACTTTCCACATCTTAGTTTAAGAGGCAGGGTCATATAAATTATTGAATAGATTTTGCAATATTTGTATTGTTTATATATTTGTATCAATAAGACTTCTAATTAGGAGTCAAATTTTCGTAATCAAATACTAGTTTTGCAAAGCCGCTTCCCTCGCGTGTATGTAGTAAATTATCCCACGGGAACCGTACATTTTTCCGGGATACAAAGTATATGCTATTTCAGACTATAATCTATCTTTGTGCCAAGTTTCATCCAGATTCGTTAAGTAGTTTTTGAGCTAATTCGTAACAAACATACAAACAAATATTTCCTCTTCATAATATTAGTATAGATAAAAGGAAATTATCAAAATTCGAATTATTAATCTACTCCATGTACAGCAAATAGATATATAATTGTTGTAACATACATAGATTACCCCACAACTTAAAATTCATACAACTACATCACTTAACCGAATTAACAAACTAAAATTCGAGCGGCCATTGTTGTTTACATCTTAGGAAAAGGAGATCATTCATTTTCTGCCCAAAAACCAAAGCCAACGAAATAAAACGTGTCCCTGTCTCTCCCAATTGAAGAAGTCAGTCCGAGTATTTTTCAGTTGAGTTTTTGGGTTGAAAAATCGTACCTATTTTTGTGTTTAAATATCTAAAATAGACGCACAAATGTGTATTCAGTGTCGTGAAGGTATTGGCAACCAACGGGAGGAGTTATTCTTGGACTTCTAGAAAACATTACACTGAAATCGCGCAGATTATTCTTATTGCAGGCTTGATGAATCGAGAGGTAAGTGGTAAGGTAAGATACTTTTATAATCTAATTGTACAAACTGCTAATATTATTTTTTTGGGATATTATTAGCTAGGTAATCTGCAGATATTCTTAAAATTATTCTGTATACTTTCTCCCAGTAAGATTCTTCCAAACTGATCTTACTACCCGAAAAGAGACGAGGTTGGTTTGAGTGAAAAGGCGAGCTACCTAGGTCGCTGTTAAATAGATGCCAGATCCATGACATCCAAATGTCGCGCAAGTGTGCAGATTCCCATGCCGCGGATGTGCTGGGAACAGAACCTAGCGACTCATGACCGTGACGTGAGCCACCCAGGCTCATTGCGCCCTAAAACAACGGATACAAATCCACTTGGAATTTGAAACGATCAATGTCCCCCCTAAAATAGATTTTCTTACTGCGGAGCAGCAAGTACCAACTAAACAGGAACCAACCACCAACAAATGAAGGGAATTATTATTGCTGAGCATTGGCATTTTTTTAGGGTGCGGTCTCCAGAACGTACCAGAAGTGAATCGTCCCTTCTCACTCTCCGAAGACGACGGAAGGTGAACGTATGAATCGTGCACCGTCTAAGAACATCAACAACTACTGAAATCCTTAAGACTGTGGACCTCTCGGAAAGTCCGATGTTATGAACTCCACCCTGTGTCCCTCTTATTCTGGTCACTTGAGGCGTTCATAAGTGACTCTACCGCCAAAGCCCCCAAGACACTCTAGCCCCATCTCGACGACAACATGGAGACACTCGGTGGGATCTGCGGATTCCCTAGCTAATAACATCCCAAACAATTAATAGCAGTTGTTGCAATCCATCGACGTATCTTCACTACATAGTATAAAACAAAGTCGCTATTTTTGTCTGTTTGTTTGTCTGTATGCTTAAATCTTTAAAATTACGCAACGGATTTTGATGCGGTTTTTTGTAATAGGTAGAGTGATTCAAGAGGAAGGTTTATATCTATAATTTGTCGACATATTATGCGGGCGAAGCCGCGGGCGGAAGCTAGTTATTTATAAAATGGTAAAATCAGTGACTGATTGATTGATATATCAACGCACAGCTCAAACCGCTGGACCTAGAGATTTGAAATTTTGCACATAGGTACCGTAGATAATGTAGGCACCCACAAAGGAAATATTTTTGGGAATTCCACCCCTATTCCTAAGAAGGTAAAATAGGGGATGAAAGTTTGTATGAAATATCTTATTTTATGAGTTATTAAACCTGAATCTTGGCACGAATTCTTATCGAAGTAAATGATAAAGTTTGCATGGAAAGATGTCAAAGTTTGTATGGAAGTATTTTAACGCGCGGTTCGAATAACTCGAAACTCAGTATTTATATCTATAATCTTCTATATATATAAAAGAAAGTCGGGTTTGTTCCCTCCATTATAACTCGAGATCTGCTGGACCAATTTTCATGGTTTTTGTTTCGTTGGATTTGTCTCCGCCCTGAATAGCAGAATACATTTTTTTTTTTGGTAGGTATGGTAGGTAGGTAGGTAGGTAGGGTGGGTAAGTAGGGTAGGTAGGTAGGGTAGGTAGGTAGGTAGGGTAGGTAATGTAGGTAGCTAGGTAGGTAGGGTAGGTAGGCAGGTAGGTAGGTAGGTATAACAGTTAACACAGGACAACGTCTGTCGGGTCAGCTAGTTAAATATAAAGAATAACGGGTTTTAAGATTTATTGAAAATCTTCCCTTAAGTGGGTGAAACGGGTAGTCAATTTAAAGGGGAATTTTAGTGCGTGTACTGTGTGATAACTCGAATTGATACCTAAAACACTTTTTATTCCGATATTGCGATATAACCGAACTCCACGCGGACAGATTCGCGGATAAAAGCTCGTTAGATTATAAAAGATTGCACTTACCTCTCGATTCATCAAGCTAGCAATAATAATCTGCGCGATTTCAGTATAATATTCTTCTCTAGAAGTCCAAGAATAACTCCTCCAGTTTTCAATACCTTCACGACATTGAATACACATTCGGTCGTCTAATTTAGATATTTAAACACAAAACTAGGTACGATTTTTGAACCCAAAAATCAGAAATGGTTGTAGAGACGAGTCTTTGGTCAACTCATCCCGCTCAATCCCATCCCGCGGGATGAGTTGTCCTAGTGGAATTTTTGAATCGGACAACTCATCCCGCTGATATATTTTACGTCTTGTACGGACATGAAGAAAAGTGCTTTAAAACTAAATTCAATGATTTCCTGGTGCATATTTTATGTGTAATACAACAACGCAACCACAAACGTACAAATTGCATTTAATCTATTGCTTGAGTAAAGGACAGTTCAAGGTCAACTCATCGAGAAATGCGAATACGACTACCTGCTTCCAGCCAATCACAGACAAGAAACTTATCACAATAGGAAGGGTTGAGTGCATCTTTCTATTTTTTCGTACTTAGTTGTGTTAAAGTGATTGAATGTGTGTGAATGTGTGATTTTTTTGTGAACAGTTAAATACATATTTATCAATATCAAGTTATAAGTGCTTTCAATTCGTTCCTTGGGTGAGTAAATTTAATAATTGTTTTTACTAAAGTAGGTTTTTTTTTAATTTTTGTTATACGCATATAAAAGCATACGACCATGGCTATCCTCTAAACATCACATTAAAATATATTACTTGTTGGTAAGTTGTTTATTTAATAGACGTTAAATATTGAATAGTTTGTACATAACTATTTCAGATGAGAATGCTTGTTTCAAACTTTTGAGAGCGTGATTTTTCAGTAGTCGGGTTTTAGCTATTGAATTTATTTTTTATTAGCTTTTTTTTGTCCCGCAGAATCAAAAATACAAATTTTGAACTGAATATCTTAAAGCATTCTCTCCCAATAAATTATTTAAGTACTGAATTTTATACGTAGTACTTAATAATCTTTAATGCTTATTATTTTTCCCCTTAGAATCAACCATCAAAATGTATGAAGATAGCCCTTCAACTTCACGTGGCAATCTATCTCTAAATATAAGTACTACTCAAAGAGGTTCCAAAAAGTTAACAAGACATGGCTATGAATACGTTATTAAAAGACAAAATAATGACAAATCAATCTTGTGGCGGTGTGCGAAAATGAAAACATGCTCTGCGACGATAAAAACTAACTCTGATTTTAATGTGATAATGAATGAAACGAGTCATAGTCATGAACCCTTAAATACAACAGAAGTTGAGATAAAAATGCAAATGGAGAAGTGCTCAAAGGCTGTACAGGAGAATTTGTCTGATCCGATCTCAAAAATATTTGAAGAAAATATGGCTTCTCTGGAAGATCGTGGTTTAGATCTAATAAAGAAGTTGCCAGCTCTAAATAGTGTACAAAAAATGCTGTATAGAAAAAGAAATAAATCAATAGGAGCAAGAAAATTAACTTTTGCAAAAGCTAAAGATGTTGAAGTGCCGAAAAAATTTGAAAAGATATTATTTGCTGATTACGCACATGGGAAAACGCGTATTCTGATATTTGCTGATAATGAATTGAAAAAATACATGGCAACTTGTAAGAAATTTTACATGGATGGTACATTCAAAGTTTGTCCAAAGCCATTCTATCAATTGTACACTATTCACGCTGAGCTTGGAAGCAGTCAAGAATATCTTAATGTCATTCCAGTAATATACGCTCTGTTACCTGATAAGAAAATGTCCACGTACGAGCTGTTATTTCAAATAATAAAAAGTCAAATAACTGAGTGGGACCCCAATGACATTACAGTTGATTTTGAAGTTCCAGCTATATTGGCAATTCGAAGCAACTTCCCGGGTGTGAAAATAACGGGCTGCTATTTCCACTTCAATCGCAGTCTCTGGCGTAAAGCTAAGGCGCTAGGTGTATGCAAAACACAATTAGGCAAAATTCATGTAAAACTCTGTGCTGCTTTGTCTCATCTCCCATCCGAGTTAGTTAATGAAGGATGGCTCTACGTGATGGAGGAAGCTCCAAACAGCAACTGTGTCACACAATTTAATGACTACTTCGTGAAAACTTGGCTCGAAAATTCGGTTCTCGCAGACACTTGGTGTACATTCCGGCAAATGAATAAGACAAATAATGTTGTAGAAATATGGAACGGGCACATCAAAAAATATATTAAATCAAAACCGAATATTGCTCAATTTTCGGAGGGCTTAATCAAAGATATACATTTCTTCGCCTCCATTATAAGAAAATCTACAGGCGGCTTCAAAATTTCGACGAGATTGCCTGAAACTATAGAGAACAAGAAAAAAATTGACTATGCCATAAACCAACTAATCACCGGTCAAATCACAGTAGGACATTGTTTAGAAAAACTAAGAAGTTGACTATGTTTAAATGACGTCGTAAATTTTGTATCTATAATTTTATTTTATATAGGTATGTCAAATATTTAATCTTGTTGATTTTAATGATTATTTATTCAGATTTTAATTGTAAGTTTTTTTTTTATATTCGTGCATTTTTATTTGGGACTTATAATCATAGAGTATAATTTTAACTAGTTTTAAGTAAATCTTAAGAATCCAAATAGTTGTTAATAATTGTTAATTTTTTAGTTTTATTTCAAATTTTAAGACTATTTACATTTTTTAATACGTGATTTTTATTCAAACGACTGTGATTTTAACTAATTTTAAGTAAACCAGTTATAATCTAAAAACTAGTTGTTAATTATTTAGTTTGATTGATAAATGTTATAGATTTGATTGTTAAATATTCTTTTTAGAAAATTTAGATTTATATACGTAACTTTTAATGAAACTATTGAGATTTTGACTAGTTTCTTTATGTTTAATTTATTGATTTTGATAGTTAAAACTGTGATTTCTGATTGTTTAAATACTTTACAGTGTAATAATATTAATCAAGGGCAATTTTAATAGTTATTGTTTTTTTTAATTTCTATAAATGAAACTACTGTGATTTTTGATTATATCAGCTTAACCAAGCTATGGGTGATTAATTTTTTCCCCAAACACTTTTGTTCATGAATGTACAAATATTTCAAATAATACAATACATTTTACCTTTTCTTTAAAGCGGTATGAGTTGACCAAAGAAAAATAATAAAAATATTAATGCGGACAACTTATCCCGCGGGATAAGTTTTAAGCGGGATGAGTTGACCAAAACCTCGTAGAGACTTAACACCAAAGCAGTGATAGCCTAGTAGTATAACCATCGGACTGCCAAGTCTTAGTTCTCGCGTTCGCACCTAAGGCACACACCTCTAACTTTTCAGATTCATGTGCGTATTGTATAATAATTATCACTTGCTTAAAAATTGGTGAAGGAAAACATCGTGAGGAAACCGGTATGCCTGAGAGATATTTCTCAACAGTATGTGATGCTAAGTCAGAGGCCCATGGGCAGCATTAAAACTCTGACACCAGGTTAGTCACTAACCACACGAAAAGAAGAAGAAGCATAGTGACAAACACTCGGACTGACTTCCTCAATAAGGACACTTTTTTTTTCAGATTTTGGGCAGAACTTTTTATGAACCGTAAATGACCTCCTTTAGGACGCCGGACCTTACGTACCTACCTACATTCTTAGGGTTAGTTGAGGAACATTAATACGTCTCTCCGACATACCAATCTGAACAAATCATATCTAAACATCAATACTTTACATAATATTATGTTAGTAGATAAACGCAAACGTACCTACGGCTCATGCATATTGGCTTTTTTTTGAAAGCGCAAACTATTCAAACGGCAACAACATCACGTTGCACAATAATTTGAACAAGACAATCCGCGTCTGGTCGGCCCGTCTGCCGCCGCCGCCGCTCCGTGTGACGCTAATAAGCCCCTCCTGTGCACGGCCCCGCTGAATACTTTTTTAGAGCAAACAATGCAGGAACGGCTTTACCCATTTAATATTATCACACGACGTTTTTCTTTCTTTAGAAAGCCATTTCCGTTTCCTTTTTGCAATTAAAAAAGTGCGGAGACAAAAGAATTTCTAATTTCAAGCCAAGTGCAAGATAAACAAATGTTATGCAGGCGGCAGACGGGAAAAAATGAATAAAAACTCAGGGATTGTTTTGTCTTGTTACTGAAAAAAAAGAAGCGAGCGTCAACTGAAGACGGGAGCGTGTGGAGCTCGGCAGCTCGTTACAGTCAGAAAAATGGCAGCCGCCGCTCGTATCGATCCACAATTTTGCGCGCTCTACAAACTACATACGCGTTATAATTGAAAATAATTGTATTGACTTGATAACCTAATTTGTTTACGAACCATCGGAGCGGTAAATATGGTACGCGATTTAATTAGAGACTATTGGCACCGCCACAGTGTAATTGTCCAGACACACTGACCACACTTGCAGTTTTGCTGAAATACTACCTACCGGTTGTCTGAGCAGTCTAAACTGATACTGAATACAATGCAATGACGTGTCGGTCGCGGTCTACGTCCAATAAGCAGACACAACTCGTATAGAAATGCGATGCAAAACTTAGCGGGAGACAAGTTGATGGTTCCATTATTCCTCGAAGCAGATAAACGGGCACAGTGTAGCTATAGACAGAGAGACTCTTCAGCAACAATGGAAGACGATAACCACCCTGCACAACACGCACACTTGTGGTGGCACACTGGCTACTCTGTACGTACCACTGTCGACGGCTACTGTAGAATATAATCATGTCCGAAGCAGTGCAAAAACTATTTAACGCGGCTTACACGTGTAATGTGATATGTCCATCTTTGAAACATAAAAACAACTCAATTAATCGCCCAAAAATGGGAATGCAAATCCACAACGCGAGTGGTGGTAGCAAATTACATAATTTGCACGTATAGAAAAAATGCAGTAAAACATTCAAATTAGTAGAACGTATGACGCTCGGTAGATGAGGTCGGCAGTTTTTTTGCTCGCGCCAATTTTCGCTCGCTCGCCTCGCCGTAGGGCGTTCACCTGCTCTCCTAACTTTTTAATCTCTTCACTTCATATAACTGCATCGCTCCTGTGTATCTGTTGCGGAATTATTAACTAAGATCCTCAGCCCGTTTCTCGCGACGATGCTTCACATGTCTCATTTAAACTAACTGCATCTGACACAATCTGTACGGCAACTTTATGAAGACTTGTTATCAAACTATATAGCACGAAATATGATTTAATTTTGCAGCCTTTTTCTATTCTAAGAATGAGTCCTTTGCCCTTTCGATGAGGGATATACCATTATTTTCGCCAATACCGCCGACCCGTCTAACAGAACCGTACCTGCGTCCATGGTCGAAAATATTGAGGTATACGTCAAGTGTCTGCCTAATAGGCCCCGTGCCGGCCACTACGGGGTGCGGAGGGGATGCAGGGGGTGAGGGGGCGGTGCGGGGCGGGGGAGAGGTAGTCTACGGCTGTAATTTAGTTGCGGCCGGCGTGTCGTTGCGAATTAATGCGGCATGCGAAGTGCCGGACATCGGCGCTGTGAGATACGGCTGGAATCACCCGCTTCTATTGCGTAGGTAACCAACCGCTTTTTTTTGACGGCCGTTTGTCAACATAACAGTTATTAATTTATTTATTTAAAACACTAGGAGTAATTCTATTTAACTTCGAAAACCAAATTGGTGCGCAAATATATAGACCAGTAATATTAAAAATAGTAAAAGGTTTTCGTCTTGGCACATTTTAGCCTAGAAAGATTAAAAACTAAGATTTGCAGTTGTTTCAGAAGTTTCAAGGATCGCGTCATACTGAGCCAGCTGCAGCGTGAGACAAGAATAGCGCAGACAAAATGTACTTATGTGCGCATAAGACAACAGTCAGCGAGCACGAGCAGCAACAATGGCCGAGAGTAAGGGCTATCAGTAATTGTCCCGGCGTTCAACGCTGCCGTCCATTTACTCTCAATAGCGAATTGTCTTCTTAAATCTATGGTCGTTGGCATTTGCTACCTCGCGCACACAACTGATTTTCTGATCATTTAATAATAGTAAATAACTTCGATTTCATTTGCTAGAGTAAGTTTAGTCACAGTTATTATTCGCAGTTTATACGTTCGGAAGGATAGTTTTAATAAAATGTAGGGATCCAAGGGGACCATGATCACACATTTAGCCCGAACTGAGAAGATATTGTGGCAGACATCGCACTTGGCAAGTATGACATTTCCAAGACGACTGCAACATCGAGTCTTATCTCATGAATTTCACAGCCATTTATTATTGAATAATCGTAATGATATAAAATGAGTTATTGTGATAAGCTGGCAACGAAACACCCATACTCAATTATAGTACACGTGTACAATAACATAAGCGAGCAGCACGCCCAAGTCCATTCGCTCTACATGACCTACCACTTCGACGCAATAAACATAAAACAACTAAAGTCAACTATACGCAACAATGCGTCAGACGTCAGTACGTCGAAACTGCTTGGGTATTACCTTCACTGTATGAGATTTATACCATTCAAGTCTGAAAATCAATTGTTTTTAACATCAAACAACATCAAATCACTTCGATCTCACGCTATGAAAGATTTTAGATAGTTGTATTCTGATTTTAATAACTCTACCATAAACTGCGTTCTATTTGGATTACTCGAAAGTTCTGTTCAACTCCAAACTGTTACGTCGATCGAACTATCTACTCAGTGTCTCTTTAAAGAGTTATATTATTGTATGTTTCCGGCTAGTGATGTACGCTTGAAAATGTTTGTTCCCAATCCTGGGAATATTCCCAGAATATTGCCAAGTTCCCGGGTATGTTCACCAAAATTCCGAAGGGGTTTTATTATTTCCAACTTAGAATTTACATTAAGTTAATTTTTTAATGGTATATTCTAAAAAACCTTTGCGAGTTGCTACTTTTCGCGACTTTTACATAGCTCATTATTTGAAGCTTAAAAACGAGACTGTTGGCATTTATTCTGCTAATAATTCTGATATTACGACTCTGTGAGATACTACTCAGTACTACTATTCAGTTGAAGACGGATCTATAGGTACAGCAGAGCACTCAGAGCTTTACATACCCGTAGAAGTCAATTCAATACAAGCTTCTGATAAAGAGTTTGATTTGGAACCTTTATGCATCAGATCAGCGATAGAAATAATGGAAGATGATCTTCAATCTGACAGTTTCCATTCAAAATGACAATCTGAAACTGTTCACTGCTGCATTGGGGGGTGTCTCTAAGGTTCTGGACTGAAAAGGAGTAGGTGTCAAAATCAATTGCGAGTAAACTCACCTTCGTTTGCTGACGATATAGTAGTCATGGCTGAGACCACAGAACAGATAAAGAGGTTAGAATGGAAGTAGTTCCTGATTTGTATTAGAACGCGTGTCGCCGCATGTCTCCCACTCTTGTCTCTCCACTACAAGCAAGAGATAATACGTACGCGCATTACGCACACAAATAAACCACACGCACTTACATCGCGTGTTTACTATTGGTTGTCACACTAACGCAAATACTGCTCTGGACGTACACTCACACACGTGTAAAAGCAATTTATTTCTCATATATGTTACGGCCACCAAAAGGTCGATTAATCATATCGATAAAATTACTGTAGTTTAGTTAATTAAAGTTTTGCATTTTTTCAAGTTGCGGATACGGTACGAATAACTTCCTAATTATTAAGGGGGAACATCCGATACTGCCGGGAAATTTAAATTTTCTTTAGTTTTATGCTAGTTGCAGCTCTGTTTTACGGCATAATACTAGAAAGAAAGAAAAATAGCATTTTTAATAACATAAAACGTAAAACAATGCTACAATATGCAAAAAAACTATAAAGAAATTTTCAAATTTCACGTCCATATCGAATGCTAAGTCGAATTAACATAATAATTATAACCTAATTAATTTATTGTGAACTACTCCGTGAAAAAGTATTTATTAATTTTATCATGTTAATTTATGAATAATATCTGTGCCCGCCGGTTTCACCCGCGTTACATAATCATTTTCTGCAAAATGGTGCGATCATAAATTGTGCTACATTTAGTAGTACCTATCCATTCAATTCTACCAGTTGCTTCAAACCACAGTTTTCTTGTAACAGGATCTTATGGACAATTAAAAAAAAGTGTTTGCATCGTAAATTAGATTTTAGACGAAAAACCAACTAAGAAACTAAATTAATAATCCACATTATACAATAATTGGTGTTAATATAAACAAAGTTATTTTCATTGTTATATTACTGACAATAATCATTCGTATACACATCTTAATATCGACATTGTTTACAATTTGGTACAACACTATCGACGCGCATAGATTTCCCAGAATTGAAGCTTTGAATCGACGCACGCGACGTTCGCAGTGAACGCAATACATTGCGCGACCGCTCACGTCGTGCAAGATCGTACCAATGTAATGCAAGCAATGTATAATTTTGCATCTGAATGCGATTTTATCGTTTTTGTCTACAAACTACATAATACTTTTGTAATAATTACAAATATCACTCGTATTTTAAGGTTTTTGGAGTTACCGGTGAAAAGAAATCCCTCCTCGGGCCACATTACACTCATGACTTCTTTTCCGACACGTTATAATTGGGCAAGACGGCATAATTCTTTTTTTCCGCGGAGAATTGAACGCTTTCACAATAAGAGCGTGACTGTTGACCGGTGATTCGAATTTCGGTTGGGTTTGGAGCGCCCGCGCAAATGTGTGGCGCGCCTGTCCCGCCCACAAGGCCCTTCTAACCTCTTTAACTGTTCTGTGGCTGAGACTATAGAGCAATCCAGTACAATGCTCGATAAACTCAGTAGAGCTTCTGATTGAACATGGACAAGACAAAGGTCATTTCAAATGCCCATGTAACACCTAGTCTCAAGAAGAACAGAGACAATGCACTCGAAGTTGTGGACGAGTATGTTTACTAAGAACTAGAACAAACTGTCCAGATTGGAAGGTCAACTTCGAGAAAGAGGTCAAACGGCGAATCTGACTCGGCTGGGCAGTATTCGGGAAGCTACGCTATTTTCTCGTTCGTCGCAAACCGAAAGTCTTTGACCAGTGCGTGTTGCCAGTGATGGCCTATGGTACTGAAACGTGGTCGCTTACAATAGGCCTTATCAGTAGGCTGAAAGTCATCCAAAGGATTATTAGAAAGGCCATGCTTGGAGTTTCCCTACGTCATCGAATCAGAGCGAGAGAGAACCAAGCTAATCGATATAGCCCTAAGATATCTAAACTTAAGTGCAAGGCGGGGCAGGGCTAAGCGGGATTGTCCGAAAGGGTTACTGCTACCCCGAAATATAAAGGGCTAAGGAAGGAACATGGATGGGTTTTAGTCAATAAACGTCTGACAGTCCCTTTCGGTCCACCCAGAGCGGGAGGAGTCATTTGATGATCTACCACCCTCAAAAATAAAATAAAAAGGAGTAAGGTGCACAAAATGTTTTAAATTAAATTAAATTAAAATTATTTATTTCATCCACTTATTTAAATAAATTTACAATTTTTGGAATTACCTTTTAAACAAGTTTTTGCTTGTGATAGGTATTTCCGCTTTTCTAATTTACAGTAACTACATACATAAGTGTGAAAATTAGCAATCTAAACAGTTGATTAAATAAAATAAACATGGTAATTTTTATCCTTTAGTTTGCGCTCTGGGTGTGTATGTGTGCACGTAATGTGCACGGGTGAATACCTTGGTACTTGCTGTGCCTTAGGTTCCGATTCCGGGGATGTGCTGGGAACAGAACCCAGAGACTCCTCATCACCGTACGTGAGCCATCCTGGCTCATTGCGCCCTAAAAGAACGGATTCAAATCCACTTGGGATTTCAAGGGAGGAGTCATTTGATGATTTCCCACCCTCAATAAAAAAAGACAGGACAGGGCACAATATAATGCTTGGAGGATTGATTAGTTACTTGATATAGAAGTATGCAAAGCTTTCACGATGCAGTTAGTCTTAAACTAAATATATGACTATTTAAACAAAATTCCCACTTTTGGGAAAATGCCGGCAATATTCCCACCATTTGGGAACGTTCCCGGACACGGAACAACACTTATCCCGGCTTTCCGCGGTTTATTATGAAAGCCATAGTCTATTTTTAACCGACTTCAAAAAGGAGGAGGTTCTCAATTCGGATGTTTGTATTTTTTTTTTTTTTTATGTTTGTTCGCGCATAACTCCGTTGCTTGCCAACCGATTTGAAAAATTCTTTTTTTGTTAGAAAGGGTATACTTCCCAAATGGTCCCATATAAATTTTATCGAAATCGAATAAGCGGTTTTTGAAAAATCAACAAAAATCTAAAAAATCCTACTTAATATATGTGGACGATGTTCTAATAAGTTCCTGTCACTGTAATTTACATACCAGGTAGTGTAATTTTGGGGGGGGAGGGGGGGGTTGTGTAGGTAGGTACCACAACTAAAAAGTGAAAAATAAAAACTTTTTTACAAAAAATAAAACCGACTTCCAAAACAAACACTACAAAGTGACAAATAATTTTGATTTCGGAAGTCGGTGGCAAAAAATGAAAATACAAAACCGAAGACACCGACTTCCGAAATCAAAATTATTTGTCACTTTGTAGTGTTTGTTTTGGAAGTCGGTTTTATTTTTTGTAAAAAAGTTTTAGGTTTAAACGTCACACTATAGGAATTATCTATATCTCTAGTGTTAAATTAGAGATCTACAAAAACTGCTCTTATATTCCGTCCTGAATCCTAATTGATATAAATTGTGATAGTACATACTTAGGCCGGCCTTGTGTGCGGCAAGGTTTTGTGCATCTCGTTGGGCGGGAGCAATTCCGAGCTAGATTACATTTATAGGCTGTGCGTGAGACCTAGATCTGAGGACAATTATTAAATAGTTCCGAACAAATTAAAACGTATACAATGTTACTTGGCCACTTGCTTAGTCCGCTTATAGTTTTTCACAAGGTACGTGTATTAGATTGTCACTAGTTTGTCATTACACTATTTACTATGTTTTCAATTTCATCATGTTTTACTATTAAAGTTCAGTGACAATATTTGTTAAATTTTGCATGCCAAAACTCAGGCAGAATGTACCCGGCGCACTATATTTTTATAACAACTTTAATGTAGTACCGTACAATAAAGTTGTGCACTCAAAAAAAAAATATAATAATGAAATTCCTGTTTCGAACGAATTGGACGAGACTCAGCGGCCGAAACGCCGACTTAGCCGGTAAATGAGATAAGATAATATTATAGTAAATTTCAAAAAAAAATATTACGCTCGGCCAGCATCCAATTAAATTACTGCATTTTTGCAAGTTATTAGGATCTATTTATATAATATTTAACTATTTTGTTTCGGGATATTAAACGTATCGATACATATGATAATGGTTTTAACATTCCAAAGTATAAGAATTGAGTAGCAGAGAATTACTGAACAATCAGGGCAATTAATTGATTTAGGTTGACACACTACCTAAATTTCCCAAGTGTTAGATAGTTGAAAGTTAAAGGAGGCAGTCAATTCACTTAGCAATCATTTTCCCTGACAGTTGATTAAATGTATGGGGGCTTTCTACTTGTGAGTGGTGATCATGCAGAGTAGTGGCATAAGGCTGTGGTACCTCTAGCTCCTCCTCGGATGAGTGGTGGTCGTACAGCAGATCGGGCTCCGGCGCGGGCAGCAGGCGCGGCGGCGCCGGCGCGCACGCGCACGCCTCGCCGCCCATGTCTGCGAGGAAAAACACGGTTACACATTTATCACAAAAAGCATGTCATTTTAATGGAAAAACACAGGCTAGTTAGATGGTGTTCGTTTGGATCAAAGGAGAAAAGTGGAACATTTAAAACTGATAGGTAAGTTACATTTTATAGTAATATCGCTATATTGCGGCCAATATTCTACCAAAGCTTTAGAGTACCTACCTACGACTAACAGCTAACGCCCAGGATCGATTGCACTGGAACACCGATTTTTTAAAGTTAAAAATTACATTTATGGTTTTAACATATTTTTTTTTAGCGCAAGCAGTTAAAGATATCTGTTTCAGAGTTATCCCCCAACAAACCGTTACATACATAATTACATTGCAAGTTAATAAAAACTTGTAAAAACGAGAGAACTAGCAAAAGTAAAACAACCGCGATTTCAATTTATTTCCAAATTCGAGGTTTTTAAAATTGTAACAATTATTACAAAAGCTAGGGTTAAAACTTAAAAAATCATCGGCACTCGTTATGTAACCGGCGGGCGGCGCGCGGCACCGTTTCATCGTACAAGTTAGGTATGTAAAGATTACCAGAATCATACCATCACCGCGTTTTGTTGGAACTGTATTTATGGCGAGGATGGCAATGGCTGATCCTTGCGTTATGCTCGTGAACGATTACTGCTTGGGGTGACTGTCGATTTGCTGATCATGATTATTATCGTTTATACTCATTAGTTACTAGCTTTTTTTTTTGAAGTTGGGAAATCATCCAATGATTTCTCCCGCTCTAGGTGGAGCGGAAGGGAGTATCAGACTCTTACTGACTAAAACCCATCCATGTTCCTCCCCTTTATGTTCCGGGGTAGCGGTAACCTTTTCGGAAAATCCCGCTTACCCGGTAGGCTTGGCCCTAATGGGCTCCTTCATATGCTGACATCTCTTTGAGGTACGCGTGGAACAAATACGCGCCGTCCGGCACAGGCCTGGTCCTGATCGGACGGTGAGTGACCCATTACTCACCGTCCGCAGGCCCGCACCTACGGTCGCCGGGAGTCGTCACATGGCTCCCGCCGCCCGGGGCGTCTCCCGCGGCGCGCGGCGGCTGGGATGGGAGGACCTTTCTCTCTCCCATCCCGCCACCTCCTTCGCAAGCATAACTGCTTCGCAGAAGGAGGTTACTGCTTCCCACTCCCTCTCGGTTCGGACCATGGCTTGCACCAGGGCCGGGCGCGAGAGGTCGCCGCCAATCGCCTCAAATAGCTTTTGATGGGCTAAAATTTACCGTAGGTCACTCAGATATATAAGTAATCCTTAAAAAAGCAATAAATAGGCATCTACGCATATAATTTAAAGATGATTCTACAACTTTCCCAAAATATTGTAATGTTTATGTAATATTGTAATCGTTTCTTTGCATTTTCTGAGAACATTTACTATGGTAATGAATATATTTTTTTACACCATCAAAAAGTAGAGATGTCAACGAACATAAAGCCAACTTTTTTAAAAAAGGTGATATTTTGACGCGAGAATTTTCGATCGAAAATTAGGGTGATTTTTCGATATTAAGTCAAAATAAGGTAAACAAATGAATGGTTTAATTTAAAAAAATACAGTGTATTTGGAATACAAAAAGGTAAGTTTTCACCAAATTTCGTAGAATAAAAATATTTTTTGTAAAAGATAAAAATAAAAAACCAAAAAATTGGTTATTTGAACTTTTCACATAAATTTTGAGGTTATGTGAAAAAAGTGTGACTACAAAATTTGTAGATCTTTTTACTACCTACATTTTTGCCATTTAACTTTTTCTATTGGACTTGTAGTTTTGCCGGAAATCGAAATAAACCATTTTTTACCCTTAAAAACGCACCCCCATCCACTTCCCGACTTCAGATCGCCCGTAAATTATATTCTCTTCCTTTTCCAATGGATTTCATCCTACTATATTTTTTTTTGTTTTCAAATATTATCGGCACTGGTCTAACAAGATTATTTCTAGTCTCGTCCCGCATCCGCAGATCGCAGATATACCGAGTTGTAGGTACACTCTTGTGTTGAAATATTGAACTGCCCAGATATGCAGATATTTAGATATCTGCGAGTATGTGTCTACAATGTGAACTGTTAGCAGTTCACATTATAGACACATACTCGTTGATAAAATGTGTCGAAGAGAATTGTAAACATTTTTATGTTTCCGACATAAACTAGCGACTATCGTGATAGCTTTTATTATATTCGTGAAAAAGAACAAAAATAATATTTTAGTTGATATTTACAGGTATAGTTTGAGTGTAATGCATGAAAACCGATACGATCACTAAATAAAAAAAAAAAAATTGCAGACATAAGGACCAAAATCAAATTAGTTGTAAAAAGATTCGACTACGTACTTTAACCACAATGTAAGCGCTCATTCGCAGAATGTATTACTAGAACTTCTTTTAAATATTCAACTCAAGCCCTTGTCACGCTCGCGAAGGAGGTGGCGGGATGGGAGAGAGGAAGGTCCTCCCGTCCCAGCCGCCGCAGGAGACGCCCCGGGCGTCGGGAGCCACGTGACGACTCCCGGCCACCGTAGGCGCGGGCCTGCGGACGGTGAGTAATGGGCGACTCTGGGGGGGGACGGGTCTGGTGCTGATCGGACGATCAGCACCAGACCCGTGCCGTACGGCGCGTATATGTTCCACGCGCGCTTCAAAGAGATGTCAGCATATGAAGGGGCCCCTCAGGGCCAAGCCTGCCGGGTAAGCGGGATTGTCCGAAAGGGTTACCGCTACCCCGGCACATAAAGGGCTACGGAAGGAACATGGATGGGTTTTAGTCAGTAAGAGTCTGACACTCCCTTCCGCTCCACCCAGAGCGGGAGCAGTCATTGGATGATTTCCCAGCCTTAAAAAAAAAAAAAAAGCCCATATCCTTGATTGCCCGTCCACAACTATCGTTAGGCTATTGACGTTACAAGGTCTTACTTTTTGCATGCGACTCTCCAGAAGAAGCCGTGGTGTATTGTTTTACCAGAGGGTCTTGCCTTAAAGTTCTTGAAGCCGGAAAAAACAAGTGAACCGGATAAGGATCCCGATAAGGATGCGTGTTTGATCCTCTCAGTTAACCCCCAACTAAGATAAATGTGTTTGTTAAGGTCACATTCATCACTAGGTATACTTGATTAGGGTTCGATTGAGGCATGACCTTCCGGTTTCCGATAGAGGGCTCGCGTCTTAATCTTAAGGTATTATAGTACAGGAACTAATTAATGCGCACATTTTTTGAACATATTAAGGATTAAATTCTAAATAACATGCATTCGTTATTTGGTGCTCTATAGGATTTTGTCAGTAAAATCACTCACACAAAAATTTCATTTCAGTAAGGTATCACAGCAGAAACTTGAAATATTTTTTTACACGTTCTGAATTTTAACAATAGAAGAAACTACTCAAAATCTTATACTCATTCTAAAACTTCATGCTTCACGTCTATCGATCTTCTGTACGCTTATGATGCGTAGAAAATGTGTAGATAAAATCAAAACATGAACAAAACAATAAGCCATAATATTATGCCGATTTTTTGTAGATGCCGCGTTCCAACAAAGAGTAAGAGGCAACAATAGTAACGTAGGCTGTTAGCCTTATTAATAACAGGTTTGACGTGTTAAAAAACGCGTCGATTTGGATCTAGCGGCGGCGTGTCGCTCATGTGACTCGGTGGTTCGCCTTCAATACACAATTTAGGATATTTCTATTCAAGATATACTAGAATTGAAATTTTTAAATAGGGCACGTGACATCCACAGTTTATTGGAAGCAGTTGGCAAGTCAGCAGAGGAGCTGTAATTTTATCACAGTTTTAATATTATCTCGTATCTTAAAGTACAGTGTACAACATTTTCGATAAAACAAATTGAAACAAAAATCGTGAATCAGATACATAGATATAGAAAATAAACGACATTCTGCTAAAATCTAACCCAGTGCACAACCACGTACAAGATTACGGCTCCAAATTTAAACGCCAAATATAATAGGAACCGGTCGCGTCACTATCCAAACGCCAGTAAACAAACACATCTAGACCCGGAGACAGTGAATGAGACATTCTAAGGACAAAGCGTATAATATCCAATTAGTTTCCATGTCCGGGGAGTTGTGCAAAAACGACGAGTGTTTCAGCTGCTTCATAATGCGGGCAATCTATAACAGCTTATTATGACGATAGGTTAACATTTATCAGTCACTCTAGGTATAATCTGTTTTACGCATCATGGTATGCCATGGCCATGATTGGTTCATAAAGAATAGCTAAGAATAGGTCACAAGTAATTATCATCATTATTATACTCGTATTAGGAGCTTCTGTAAGATCTCTATATGCCATAGCTGCTGCAAGAGTCACACGATCGGTAATCGGCGTGTCGCGTGCTTGTGGAAAAAGGGACTGATACATTAGGACGCTGCATGTAAGGTATACCTCTTTCGAAGTAACACGCAAAAAGACCCGAATCATTAAAAGTCGGAAAGAAACGAATGAGAACATGCAGCTAGCGACCAAGTTTAAAAATAACGATAAAAATCGTTACAAAGGGATTATTTTCATCGGCGGGGTGGAACAAATTAAAATAGACGGCGGAATAAGTTTCTGATATCGCTGACGACCGCCCGGGAGATACTCGTATATATAAACCCGTTCAGGGTTGTTTTGTGCCTCAGTAAGCTTCTAATCCAAGTTTAGATTTAAACCAATATGTTTACGATGTAATCTATGATTCCAGTTGATTGTGCATGCTTAACAATTAACTTACTAGTGAAATTAATTCAAATATTCTAATGCAAAAAGAAATTGTGAATCACAAATTATGAGTGGGACCGGTGCGAGACGAACTGAAAGCCACGTAGCGATGTCAACGTCCCAGCTCGCAGCAGCATACAAAGTGGAGATAAGGTCCGCTTCGACAGAGGGCAACAACATACGTGTGCCACAATACTGTTCCGCCTGTGAATAATTGAAAGGGCTCAGCCTTGCCCCGATGCACCGATCTCGCACTCCACTTATCTGACATCTCCAAATGTCAATTCCAACCAACAAACAAGAATATGGACCAAAGTCGACGTCGTACGGTTCAAAGTTAGAGGTGAAGTAATGAGAGACAGGCAAAGTTATCGCGGTCGGCCAGATCAAGATTCAATGCGCCGTTGAAGCGGACCAGTCACGAAACGTCCAACTGTTGTTGTGTATCCATAAGTCGGAGAGGCCGACGCTGTTTATACCCAAGTTCTGCGCGGCCTGTTTGCGCGCAAATCTAGCATTCTACTCACACGCATTGACCAGCATCGTATTAGACGCGGTGCTCAAAGTGATTGGTTTATAACTATGTCGTTAGGCTAACTTCTCAACTTTTTGTACTCTACTATTAAAGAACTGATGCAATATTTTGATTCGTTTATAAAATAGAATGGCGATAACGTAATTATCTGGATAGTATACAATTGTATAACAATTGATTAGAGATTTACTCTTCATAACAAAATAAATAAGAAGACGAGAGACGTTTTCAAGAGGTCGTAAATCAGAGGGGAACATTGCAAAATGGCAATAACTGAGAATGCCGAAGATTCGTTCGGAAACGGATTAATAATTTAAAAAAACATAGTAAATACATAAATAATCGGCGATGTACTATAATATACTCAATATGAGAGTAACAATGAAAATTAAGCAGTGATCTTGAACTTAACTGAATAATGGTCAATGTCAAAGGTAAACAGTTATGTCGGCCTTGTTAGCGAACACGTGCCGGTAGCTTATATTTTCGTTAAATATCCAGGACCTACGTCTTTGCTCTTATAAAAGTGTTATTTTAACAAAGCTATTTTTATGATCATGTGTATGATCGTTTATATTAGTCGGAGAGCACTCTGACCGATTACCTAATATTTGGTTTGTCTTTTGAATTATGAAAAATACTTAATTTATTTTCGTCTCTGGCAGAGAGTTACAAAGATACAGTGCACTTTAAAAGTGTTGTTGAAGAAGAAAATTCTACTACCTAATTATTTGAATCATGTACAAATACTATGTTTTTGTTATGTAAAGTTTACTACATCTGAAGCAGAAGCCTAGAAAAATCAGTCACAGAATGGTCACCATTTGGGATGCAAATGCGTGACAATCCGCGTCTCAGCTTGACACAACGGCATGCGCGTGGGCAGACCCGCGCACATAGTCGCTAATATGGCTACACGAGCATTCGGAGTTCATTACCGAGGCACGCTAATAAACATCGCGCAGTATTGTTTAGCTGCCCACTTTGGAAGTAACTGATGTGCCGTGAATTTAGTTGAAGGTATATTTGAGCGTTCTGTGTGGGATGTTAGCCTACCACGCAGTGAAGGGGCTAGTAATGATAAAACGTTGGCAGACAGACCGGCAATCGCTGAGAAATGTAGTTAGTAACCAGATGGACTCTTAACCATGTACCTGACCGAATCTGTTATTCGTCACACGTCTCTCACGAAACGCAAGAATTGACCTATTTTTGGCTGGAGATCACACTCCAACTGTGTGCTCCCGCTCGCTGTAGTGTAAACGGTATAGTAACGCGACAGAAGCGGAAAGGAGACAGCGATATCTCCAACACTTTTACTCAAAATGATATGCCAATTTTCATTAACGAAGAAGACTTGAGTTTCCAAATCTATCAAGATTAAAAGACTATTTATATGACATAGGTTAGAACACAGCACGATTGGTGGCATAGCCAGCCGGTCAAGTTCAAGGCGCACGACTATAAAAACAATATACGTACACGTTGGCCATTAGCAAACAAAATGGCGACGATTAATCATCAACGATTACCTACTGATATATTATTAGAAATGTAAATTTTTGAGGTCAGAGAGATTAAATATGTGGTTATATAAATGTTTATAATAGGAATTTTAATGTGACCTATGTTTGTAAATACAGTTGGGAATGCACCCGAACGCATCGGAAAATTTCTATCATGCGTTTGATGAAAGCACGCGAGCCGAGCAACTGACCTTGAGGATAACTTGATTGAACGCATTGCTAGTAGGTAGCGGAATACAGTTTGGATGCGTGACTATGCGAAGGGACGGGGGTGTCTATGATCTATTTGAAGACAAAGACCACACGGAGATTGCTATTCTAGCAATCCAGAGTATCAGTGCATTATAATCGCATTTCAAATAAATAGTGTTCGCTCTGTCTTCTACTTCTGTCTACGTGTATCAACGTTAAACTCAATTCACCGTACCCATCATCGTCGTCGTCACAAAGAGTGGATCCTTGTCGACCACATATTAACATTGCATGATTTGCATAAAAATTACAATTGATTCGAGTTTTCAATACTGATTTGAGTATTGCGAATGCGGGTTCCACCTTATCATTTGTTTGTGTGTTTTCAATTCTAATTCAAGTAAGTAAATTTTCTTATTCATGTCAGATTTAAAGCTATTTTTAATCACTGGGTGTGGGGATTTACTTCTGTTGGCTGTTATTCTTTTTATTTTCATCGGATCACAATTTCCATGCTAATTCGTACTTTTGCCAGTTATCTGTTACTATTTTAGAACGTTTCTATTCCTACAGTCAGTTGTATGAATGTTGAAATTGCGCCAATATGAGCTATTTTGTAGTTGGTATAATGAGCGCGACGTGGTATTATTGTGGCTATAACGTCCACTAGTATGGTAATGTACTGGGAGCACAATGCGCACGTGAGCCGCATGCGCCGCGGAACACGTCTTCGTGCTCCTTGCTGAACACCAGAATGTAATCTATTTAATAATATTACAACAATTTTAAATCTTCATTGACGATTTGAGAAAACAATTATGTGCCGAAAAGTATTGTCCTATTTTAGCATGAGGTTACTCAAAAGCCACAAATGTAGTTTAATAGTCAATAATTTGTAGGTAATCCGAATTGCAATCATGATTTACCTTTAACCTTTTGACCGCCACAGTCGTGTATAGACGACAAACCAAAATGTGCCCAGCACGCCACGGTCGCGACTGGGTGACAAAATTAAAGGATGAATTCGGAGCTTGGCGCTGAGGGCACGCTTTTTCATTTTTGACGTGGCGGTCAAAAGGTTAATTCGAAATTGATTATGTAGAGCTCAAATCGAGCAAAATGTTCATAGTTCGACATTAGTACATGATTAGTGAAGGTGATTGCTGTTTCAGTAAATAGTTGTATGGCATATATAGCTGTTGTAGTATGGCATTAGCTTGGAACCTGACACTACCACTTTATCCACGCTCAACACCTGCTCCAAAGGTTGCCAATGCCTCTGACAGTGAATCCGCATATAATCAAGATTTAGAAATCTAATTATGAATTGGTAAATCATTATTCATTAGAGACAATAATTCATCGCGGTGTATAAACATACGAAAATAATGGGTACGTCCCATTTGATATAACCTCATTTGGTATATTTTATTCTAATAACGGTCATCATGAGATATAATAAACGTGAAATATACCAACTCTTGACATAACTTCTTTACATATAACATTCATATTCTAAAACTTTATTTCGAATAAATTTATTTGATATAACGTTTATTAATCGAAAAATAGGTATATCGTTTATTTATACCATCATTATGGTTAACACCCCGATTCAGAGCCATCCGACTCGGATAGGTTAGGTTAGAAGAAAATGCAATCCAGACGCCGCCATCCCCTTTGAGGTATTTTTTTTAACTACCCAGAAATAGGAGCCCACGAAGCGGGGCTCCGTTGACCTATTTTGTGGGGTGGTAATCAGTTACTAGGGTACTTCTACTCAGGTTACTAACTATGACAAAAATTAACTTTAAATAATTTATTAAACAAAAAGTTAGTTTTTAAGGGGTGTCTTTGTGTATTTAAACTAGGCGTTTTTATCATATTAATAAGTTTAAATAAATAATAAATAAATAAATTCTTTATTTCACCAAAGCCATCACCGTACAAGAAACAAAAACTAAGCATATAGGAAGGCTTATAACTATGTCACAATCATTTTAATTCCCTGACTCCTAAACTGGCAAACAGGTGTATATGCCTGTGTCTAAGGAGTCAGTGATTCTCAGTAGTAAACAAGACAAAGCCATGGTGTCTTTTGAGTGGTATATTAAACGATTTTATATTGAATGTATGTTATGCCGATAATTGCCAGAAGAAAGATTTTGAATATGCGAAAAATTAGTTATTTTGAAATTTTATCAATCGTTTATTTTGTTATCTGATGATTATAACAAACAAAATTATAGGTTTAGTTGTTATTTGTAAATGTTAGAGTTTTTGTTATTATATCATATCATATATTACATACTAGAAAATAAATAGTGAAGGATGCCCACAGATGACGTGTGCTGATAATATGCTGATTATTGTTACTATGTTATCATTACCCATACTAGGGAATAACTAATGTAGGTATTCGTTGTGTGTTGTGAATAACGTGATATCCTTTCGTCCATTCTTTTCACAACACACGTTCAACAGTGGACCATTAAACCCGATTGGGCAGACTTAACATTTTTGGTCCTCCTACGCATATCCCAAGTTACGAGTATTTGGGGTCGGCGCAGCATATGGTTCAGAAAATCTATCTCAGGCAATCTCAGCATTAAATGGCTAGAAAGGAAGTGGGTTTGTTTCTTTGCTATTTCTTCTCAATAATAATAAGTGTGCCTTCTGCATTTGCGCGGCGCATGGCGGGCGCTCGTTCTAAGCCCAGCACTGGACTCTCGCCAACGACAGCGCACAGAGCGACGCGATTTGGCCTTTTAATTTTCATTATTTTATTGATGCATAATGAATGACCGTTCCTTTTACGTTGGCCACCTGTACAACGTGTTTAGAACACGTCGCTATTAATATGTAATTATTTTATCTGATTCGATTGTTAATAAAATAGTCATGTTAAAAAATAATGACGATGCGGTCGCTTCAATCTTTTAAATGTCCTTGGTGATCTGATCCATACCTGATTGAAATTGGTTTTATTCATTCTTCTTTCTTGGTCCAGGCGGTCTTTCTAAGCCACATATTTTTACTAAGGTGTAGAGTTAGTGAAGATAGGCCTTGTGTTAGGGCGTGTAGAGTTGGAAGCTTGGTTCTACATGAGATCTGATAACTTTTTGACAGTGCGAGTCATATGGTCTGGTCTTGGCTGGATTCGTTTTCTCCTCTGCTGATCGTTGTTTCCTCTCTACCGAGCCTTATTTCTCCTAGCAAAGTTATCGTATTTATATGTATGTATGTAACTATTGTATTTATTCTTGCATTTTATAGTATTTGTAATTCATGTATGTGTGTACTGCAACACCCAAAGGTTGACTGGTCGAAACTGCCTGAGGCATTATGTCCGCCTTTGTACGTTTTTTTTTACTTGTGCATAAAGTTTTAACAAATAATGTATATTTGATTCACAGAGTAGGTACCAAATAAACAATATTTCACACAAAACCAACAATCCAAAACAAATTATGATAATTATGCTTTGTTTTAACATGCTTCATCATGCTTGTGCGGACTCTTCAGATCAGATAGCAAAAAGCAGTCAAAACATCCGTATTCAGTTATGTTCTCTCGTGGATAAAATGCTTGAGTTTTGAGTCGAATGTATGAATATTATTACATCGACACACATCCGACACTAAAGGTATGAGCAAGAAAATAAGAAATAGTTCAAACAAGTAACATCTGTATATGGCAACTAGTTAGAGTTTTGACCACTACAGCTTAGGTAATTATACACCTGTTGGTGTATGGTGTCGACAATGGAGAACGCCGTCGCACCGCGCTGTTTGCTCACCCACTTGACGTGAGAACGTGAACATGCCGAGCTAGCCAATACCAAACGAGTTCCAAGTTTAGCTATACACCGAGCTTCCCGCAAGCCGTTTCAATAACATCCGCCAATAATTAGAGAGAAACAGTAATAGGGTGTGCGTTTCTACTTTCGTTGCACCCGCGATAGGCTGGTTTAGGAGCGAGTGTTGTTATAATATACTAGCGGGCATCCTCTTGATGATGGTTACGATCGCCAACGTAGCAACATGGGTAATGTGCGTGTGCGTCGGTAGACTGGTGGGCGCATGTATAATTACGGTATAAAGTTGAACGCTCACCTTGGCCGCGGCCCGAGCAAGGCCAAGGTCGCTACAGCGAGCCCCCCCCGGCACGCCCCCTCCTCGCTCCCCTCCTCTGTTCCTCCGGGCGGTTGCACGCGCACGCGATTTTTTTTGCGGAGTGATGTAATCTGCAATTCGGCGCGAGCGCAACATGGCCGACCGTCATGCTCAGATAAACATTTCTTACAGCGAACTTATTAAAACACCCAATTCAGTTATTTATACACAAACCGTATTTCAGTTAGTGCGTTCTCTTAGATAACGTTACACATAACCCAGTTTCTACAAAGCCGCTAAACTGAAAGAATGTTGGCACGCATCGGCTCGTAAGAAAGTTGCAACTGAATTAGTGGAGAGCGGATACCGAATGTGTATCTGCTTAATAAAACGTGTGATGTGCGAACTGCCTCTGAAAACAGCTTGCTACAACACAGACACCAAATAAATCTACAATGCGCTAGTCTTGCGCAAGCTGTTTGTTTTCAGATCTTTTGTGATTTAAATAATCTCCTCCTCGGAGAGTATTCAAAATAAGCAAACACATTTTGAGATTCATTGATTCATTCGTCTGTTAGAAAAACTGAATGGGAAAAATCTGAGTATTTTTTCAGGTTTTTTTTTGTAAAAATGTACTTAAGTAAGTATGTAACAACTTAATCATTTTATAAACAACGTCTGTCATATAAATGTTTACTTCGGAACTTACTCTTTGGTTTTTCAATTTTATAAATAATTATGTTTATAAATAGTAACGCCATCTATTGCGCCAGCCGCGGCTGATAGCATGAAATGGATCGGTATCTGTGCCTCAGAAATGTTCCCGGCACCCATACCGATCCATTTCATGCTATCATCCGCAAAAAACGGTCTCACTCCTGAGCAGAATAAGAGGCTGTCACAGTAGCATCCTGAAGGCCGAGGCGGGAGGTACTTCCTCCGACATAATAAGGCTAATAAGGCTATTATATATAGGAGATGGGTGGTCTTCTCATTAATTCATCTCAAGTTTTCGTAACTAACACTTTATGGATCTTTTAACTGACCGAAATCAAATTATTTGATTTATTTATTTTATTATTCACTCTGCTTTCTTCATAGTTTTGTCTTTTTGTCCGAAAGTTTGTTTGTGGCCTACAAACAAACCTTCGGACAAAAAGACAAAACAATACTCAGGCAACAAAATTATTTTATTTTTTAACACAATGGCAACAGACTCGCCCCTATTCATGGGACTGGCAAAACGTACATTTCCTATGGTAGGTGTACCTAAGAAGTGTTGGGCAAAGGTGTACCTTTGCCCAACACTTCGGGGAAATCAAGTGCGATGTTATGTTGTTGTTGAACATAAACATACATATAATATGTTCAAGCGATTAGGTGGTCGGTCGAGTGCAGTGGAGTTTGTGCGAAATCGCGCGTCACAGGCCGCAAGACGCGGCGCGACCGCAGACCGCGCAGTGTGCGTTACACACGCGATTAGACCCGGACGCTTCCACCATGCTAGCACAGTTCTACATGCCAAAACGTGGGAATGTGTCGAGCCAGAGTGAGTAGTAGATAGTCAATAAGTAGGTACTCTATATTCTTTAGATAGTGTTATTATGAGATGCTACTCATTGTAGGATTACTGGACAAAGACCTATATATCCATGCGAAGAAGGAATAACAAGCCTAAAATAGGTACAAATCAAAAATACACCACCAGACGTGGCAGTCGAAGACATTCTGATGTCATCCTATATTTGGTAACAAACAATGTACGTATCAAGTGCAAGACCGACCACACATGATATAAAATTATTCACAATACGTTTAGATAGATAGAGTTCTGACTAAATTCATAGAATTATATAATCACAAATATAATTGCTAGAACGAGGTTTTCAGATAAATAAAATTTTGTTTCATATTGATGAAAGGCCCTGAAAAATAGAGAATTTTAAATCATCAAGGTTTACCAAAAGCTGTCATGATGTCAGTACATTAGCACCACTCATCAACTTGGCGGTCATCTGTAACCATAAAATGTTCCTAGAAAACGATGAACATTCATGAGTGTTCCTATCTGGCAGCCTACAAGTAGCAGACCTAGTTATTTCCGTATGAATGGCGGCCGCGCGCGGCGTCTTCCTGCGCGGCCTGCCAAACTGCAGGATCGCGTTTAGGAGACCCAACGCTACTATATTCAGACGCAGCTCGAATCAAACACTTCCTAGATTGCACTAACTTCTAGCGTACCTATCCGGACGTGCATTTTCGTTGTAGCCAGCATAATACGAAAATGCGAAATAGTACGAGTCCAATAAAAGTCATGCTCTCCAAACGCACCTTACATCATCACCGATCGCATTGTGGCAGGTGACCTAGGACGTTGAAGTAGCCCGGCTCCCTCGCTAACTCGCTTGAGCGCGTCTGAAATATTCAATGTGACAACAGGTAATCCCTCCTGTTAGGGCATTATCTGGCGTCCACTTCGCTCGATTTTAATCACATTACTGCAGCCGCAGAGGATCCGTGCCCGAATGTGTACGAACGAAGCTGTTCCTTCACAATCAGTTCAGTAACGCATCCTTTTTTTTTTTTTTTTAAGGCTGGGAAATCATCCAATGACTGCTCCCGCTCTGGGTGGAGCGGAAGGGAGTGTCAGACTCTTACTGACTAAAACCCATCCATGTTCCTTCCGTAGCCCTTTATGTTCCGGGGTAGCGGTAACCCTTTCGGACAATCCCGCTTACCCGGCAGGCTTGGCCCTGAGGGGCCCCTTCATATGCTGACATCTCTTTGAGGCGCGCGTGGAACATATACGCGCCGTACGGCACGGGTCTGGTGCTGATCGGACGGTGAGTCACCCATTACTCACCGTCCGCAGGCCCGCGCCTACGGTGGCCGGGAGTCGTCACGTGGCTCCCGACGCCCGGGGCGTCTCCCGCGGCGGCTGGGACGGGAGGACCTTTCTCTCTCCCATCCCGCCACCTCCTTCACGAGCATGACTTTTTCGCAGAAGGAGGTGACTGCCTCCCACTCCCTCTCGCCCCGGACCATGGCTTGCACCAGGGCCGGGCGCGAGAGGTCGCCGCCGACGATCGCCTCTACGAGGACACGGCGGTGCTCCGCCCATGCGGGGCAGGTTTGCACCGTGTGCTCTACCGTGTCCTCTGGGCGATCCTCGCAGTGGTGACACCCGGGCGTTTCCTCCCGCCTGATGATGTGCAGGAACCTCCCGAAACATCCATGTCCGGTGAGGACCTGCGTCAGGCGGTAGGTGAGGGCGCCGTGACGCCTCTCTAGCCACTCCTCAAAGAGGGGCCTTACCGCCACTATCGTGGCGTGCCCTGCGCTGGGTTGCGACAGTCGCTGATTCCAGGCCGCCATGAGATCGCGCCGGAGGTCCGTCCGCATCGCCGCAATTTGCTGCGGAAACGGAGTTTCCCCCCGGCTTAGTACCTCCGCGCGCCACTCGAACAGGCGCGCGAGGACTATCGCCTCCAGATCCCACGGCGGCAGTCCGGCAAGGAGGCTTGCCGCCTCGCGCGAGATCGTGCGGTACCCCCGGATAAGCCGTATGGCTACCACCTTTTGGGGCGCGTTCAGATAATAGGCGGCTCGCCGCCGCAGTGAACGCACCCACACCGGGGCCCCGTAAAGGGCCATGGACCGCACGACTCCCGCGTAAAGCCTCCGGCAGGAGGCGTTTGGCCCCCTCAAATTGGGCAAGAGCCGCTTGAGGGCGGCCCCAGTCCGTTCCAGCTTGGGGGCCAAACGTCGGAAATGCTCCACGAAATTCCATCGGCTGTCGACGACCAGACCCAGGTATTTCATCGTGGTCTCGACGCCGATGTGAACCCCTCCTACCGTAAGTTGGGATCCCGATGGTGGCCTATTCCGAGGCCCATGAAAGGACATGGCCTCGGATTTGTGCAAAGCCACCTCGAGACCCAACTGCCGGATCCTCTCAACGACTGTCGCAACCCCGCGTGTCATCGCGTCGGCCGCCGCCTGATGCGACCTCCACTGCGCCAGGACCAGCGTGTCGCGGACCGACGCGACCGTCGCGGGCCGACCTCCCTGACGGCGTCAGCGTAGTTTGCTACGCTGACGCCGTCAGGGAGGTCGGCCCGCAGCACCCAGTCGTAACCGATGTCCCACAGGAACGGCCCCAGAACCGATCCCTGCGGGACACCGCACGACATCTCTCGCCAGTTCCATTCCCCATCGCGACCGGGGTAGATGACGGCTCTGTCCATCAAGTACGCCCCGACTATTCGACGGAGGTAGGTCGGCACCCGGTGATACCGGAGTGCTTCCCCAATGCAACTCCAGGGCAGGGTGTTGCAGGCGTTGGCGATGTCGAGTGACACCGCCACGACGACCCTACCCTGGGACACCGCGTCCCCCGTCGTGAGGGCTCTAACGCGCATGATGGCGTCCACCGTCGAGCGCCCCTTGCGGAAGCCAAACTGGCATTCCGCAAGGTCCGGCCCCGTCCTTCCAAGGTGCCCGACGAGGCGGCCCGCAATAATTCTTTCAAAGAGTTTGCCGACCTCGTCGAGCAGCACTATGGGTCGGAATGCGGACGGAGAGTCCGCAGGGCGCCCTGGCTTCTGTATGAGGACCAGCTTCCCCGTCTTCCAACGGAGCGGAAACTGGCCTCTCTCCATGCATGCGCTTAAGAGCGCCTCCAGTCGGGGCCCGAGAGCCCCTGAGGCCAGGACCCAGGCTTTACCTGGCAAGCCGTCGGGTCCTAAGTAATGCATCCTAAGCCATTATTTGTAATAACGATTACTAGACGTGGACAGTTATTACGGACACCAAAGTAGACAAAAATATAAGGTGGTTTTGCGTCACCAGCGTCTCCTTAAGAGATTTAATTGAATGAAGGTTTGGGTGTTACTGCCATTAGAATGTCTTTGATACGCCATGTAGAAAACACTCTGGTTATCTTCCGTAATGATCGTTCGATCAGTCATTACCTTGATTGTTATGGCAAGGTGTACCGAAACCTTCGGCCAAATTATAATGACATTTGGAATTGATTGTAAAGAAGTGGGTGGCGGAGCGATGTATAAATAAAATGAGATTGTTGTATTGGTCGGGCGCGGGCGTACTATGTGTAGTACGCGAGTAGTGGTGCCGGCGCATGCGCACGGCACGCGGCGTGGGCGCTCGGCGCGGCGCGGCGGTACGAGTACATACCGTGGTCTCTCTGCCCACCTCAACACATTTAAATTGCTGGTATCGCATTGTTTGTTAACAGGAAAGGGCACATTTTCCGTTTAAAAGACCAATTGTTTAATTAAACTGGTAAGCTTGATGATAACAATATTTAGCTTATCATTTGCCTTGTTCGTATTATTGGCAAAACACCAATCTATAAACATTGACAATTGTTCTAATGGTGAAACAGAATTTGTATGAAATGATTTACTACAAAGCGAAACTTATCAGGATTTGAGATGTACTTCAGTCCATTCATAGATACTAGTCATTTTGTCACTGTTTCAATGTGTTCGCTTTTAAAGAAAAATGTATTTCCTTGTTTACAAAAATAATGAATGAACTTACTGATATCCGTGACGTCGTTCCACTTCATGATGACGTCAGTGCAGAAATCACCTGGAACAACCAATAACACAAACGTTACAATCAACCACAACAGACACCGCGCTTTATTAACACACATGTGCTACCATTCATACTGCTACCACCTACAGTTCAAATTGGTAGAAAGATTATGTCCAGTTATGTAGTAAGCTACAGGAACGTAGTAGGTAGCACAATATAATGCTTACCTAACTTAGTTGAGGAAGTTAACGGGAAAACCTAGTTGTGATGAGTAGACACATTGATATTCATCTGCTATCAATATTACCCAGACTTGGCACTGATTCTTTTGTGTTCACATTGTTATTCCGTGAAAAGGCCGAACACAGAATACACCAGTCTGCCAAGCCCTTGTCACAGTCCATCAAGCGAGCCCCATTGAGCCAAATCATTTCCAACTTTAATTAATTACCAACTTGTATAAATAACCAACTACCGTTACTATTCCACAGTGCAATTGAAACTAGAAAAACAAAAATTTACATTTACTTAATGTATTTTTTTATCTGTGGGAGTGGGAAGTTTCACAATGGCTACCTACTCCTTTAATTATAATAAAACATAATGGCAAAAACTTGGAGGTGAAAAAATGTGTTTTAATGCATACAATGAGTGTCGGTCCGCGCTGGGCTGAGTGTCGGCGAACACGCGACAGTCGCCCGCGCACGCCGCGCGCCCTCATAACTGTTCACGCGCTTGAAACGTAGCCGCATTTCCCTGACATTGTGTAGAGGACATGCCAACTGTGTAGTTGCTGTAAAGTGTCAAACGACAGCCAGCTGTTCCCAGCACCGTCGTTAACAACAACTCTACAATAAAAGCCTTCTTCCTATCTTGTATTGATATCATAATCTACATTTTCCATTCACCACGTGCAATCGTGAATTTCGAAATTCAGAAAAATTCCGCTACGTTAGGTTTTTAAAACGATATTCTGATTTCTTCGGATTTGAATTTTATCTGCGACTGATAAATTGTATCGCGTAGGTAAAGAAAATGACAAACAATAACATGTTCTAATTTTATCCCATAGATAGTAGATATACTTACACTTTGATGATAAGACTATCTTTAATAATATCAGGTAATAAGACATTTTTTATCTGAAACACATCAGTAATAGCGTGTTCGTGAGCCGGGGTGTGCCCGCTCCCAGCGCTGCCCCCCCTATGTTTCCACGCTCCTCAAGTATCTGTTGCAACACGCAATAATAATGATGGAATCGATTAAACGTTAAAGCAAAGCACAATGTACAATGTGACGGAGCGATACGACTTCGCGTCATAGCGCGGCTTCTGTTCTCATGTTGCCATCATTGACGTTGTGTGATTGTGTTTGTTACTTTACACCTATTGGCCACACACTAGCCTCCGATTCGGGAGTACTGCAAGAAACTATTATGGCCTGGTACTGTTCACGTTGAGACGAGAAATATTTTAAAGAGTTGGTGCGATTAGTCGCATGCGGGGATTGTGTAGCGGATGCGCAGACGGCCTGAACGGGGAGTTCAAATCACGAAGCCTCACGAAACCTCCAGCCTTTCTATTTCAACTATTTGCAATCCGCACCATTCATTACTGCAAACGTTCTAAAAGATAACATAAATACAAAGTGTCCCAACCAAACTTATCTAATCTGCTGCAATCTTCTTCGTTTCTATCTTTTGAGGAAACAGTTAAGTTCACGATACGTTCGCGATTCATGAAGTATTATCAAAGGCCGTTAGGTTCTTTTGCTATAATTGTTAAAAGATTGGGGAAGATTGCAGTCTTTATCTGGAGTTACATCACAGTTTATTTATCAGAGAGCGATTTTACTGATATAATACTATAATTACATCATGCTGTTCTTCAATGGGTGAAGTGATGCTACGATAAGAGACACATTAGGTACTTGGAAACACTACATACACACATTTGCTGAATACACAGTAATTGTAGGTAATGGCTGGATGATTATTGTGCTTCGTATCAAAGTTTCCAAACAGGCCATCATGTTAAAAGAAAAAGCGGACAGAAATCTGCTGCGAACATACGAGGAAAGCCAGTCGACTTGCTGAGTATCATCATATTTTTAACATTATAAAGAATCGTGGTCTACAACCCGTTTCCAACTCAACAGATTTTCTTGCTCTTTAACAAAGGAAAGGGAGTTTTACGCCAACCAATAAATAAGTTATCGATGTCTTCACCATACAGCGGAACAATACAGGCTTAAAATAATAAATAGCCATGGCGTGTGTCGTCCCGCGGCTTCGCCCGCGACCTACTTGCACGCGACTTGCGACCGGCGGCCGGCCGACGACCTCGAGATTTCGTACTCCTTTCGCTAATTCATTGCGAATTAATGAACTTAGATGCATTTACGTTGCACTATTAGCCCATAATGATGACGGACGACTGGGCCGCTGCCCATGTGCGCTTGTGCGCCAGTCGGCAGGTTGGCTTGAACTTTGTTCACGCTCGAGATGCTAATACGTTCAATAATCATAATATTTTGTTGATAAATAATAAGAGGCAATGATGCCGTTTGCTTCAGTAAGTGTTTTAGAAAGTTTTTTTTTAATTTCCTTTTAAAGCACCTTTCGATGGAATCTACCCGTTCAGAGAATATTCCTCTACTTGAATTATTACTTTTATTTTGCAGAATATTATCCTGCAGTTCCCATTTCTAACGAACGATTACGTAATTGCACTTGGCCCTTATAATCTAGTTACAGCGTCGAGATGCTACCTTAACGAAGATTAACGGTAATTTCCTATAATTACAACCTAAGAAGAATAAGACAATAAAGCATTAAACAATAAAATTGCTGTCAATAGTCTTGCATCTGCATAATAGTGGAGAGTTGTTTTATATTCGTGGACGTCACTCGAGCTCCGTCAGACTAGTGGGCCATTTGAATGGACGTTCACCTTTGGCTCGGGAAACGTCTAGCTGAGCCACAAACGTGTTCTCCTAATCACGAACATCCCGGAGCGTGCGGCACTGAGCAGTGAGCATTCATTTCAGAAAACGCGAATGATGCTTAGTACCAGTTTAAACTAAAGTAATTACTGTTTGTCCTATAAGTATAGTTGCAACTGTTGTTTGGATTTATTACATTTGGGATTGAAACACTTAATAAAACTTGACATTTTAAAGAAAATTGCTCCTTATGATTTTGTTTTTGTTTCATATCTTCAACCATTGCTGACAACTTTAAGAAATTTCGTAGTTGCAGGTCGACAACCTTTCGCCAAACTGTTAGAGTAACAAGTGCCTTATTCATTCATTGGTACATTTCTAACGAACATTTGCTACGGTTTGTTAGTTTTTCAATCCTCTAAAACTATTGGAGTTGATATTAAACGATATATATGTATATTTTATAAGAGTGCGTGTTATTCTTGTTCGATAATAAGTGCGACAAGTCGGAGCGAGGCGCCTCTGACAAATACGCACAGTGAGTCAACTGTATTTCACGCATCACCCATACTTTTACAGTAATGTAAACAAGAATGTGCAAAAAACCTCAACAACTGGTTCGTACAGTGTCGTTTAAGTATCAAAATTTTTAAAAATTGTCTTGGAACTTTGGAATGAAATGCCATATCTGGCGCCGTATTTATTACAAAATATGAAGACCTTCTGGAGCGGAAACCAAAACAGCGAACTGGATTTTTAGATACTAAAGGACGCTGGTGAGCAATTCATAATATAATCCTGGAAGAAACATAAATAAAGGCAGGACCTTTAAGGAGTCTAGGCCTAAACCAGCTTCCGCATATTGAGTGATCTGGCAGGCCATTCGCAGTTGCGTTTCTGTGCGGGCGCATGGCGGTGTGCGTCGCGGTAACCTCCTCGACCCCGTTTCGGTTCAGAGTTGAACGGCCGCGCAGTACCTACAACACTGTGCACCTCCCGCCGCTGCTCGTGCACCGCTCTGCACGAGATCCCTCCCACCACATTCACTAGGCGCCAACACCATGCCAAACGCGAAACTATTATGTGAGGCTGTAGAGATACTAACGTTATGCCTAAAAATCTGTTTAATAGCTCGAAATGATTTGGCAAGATTTTAGCATTCTACTTTAGAAATTAATTATCTGAATTTTGTTTAGTTTAGGGTTAATTGCGTGTTGTGTTAGACTATTATTTCTAGAAGTTTCTAGGTGGCATCGCATCGCGTGGCATTTTCCCTGGTCACTGGCAGGTTTATTTTTAACCAACCACCTTCACTTCTATTGAACACCTACTAGGTATTGAAGAATAAACATTCCTACGACAACACTGGGATAGTAGTAAAAACAAATAGCTTCCTAACAATAAATTGTATTAATTGCCCTAAGCTATTTATGAAATGGGATGACGATGACCAAACCAATTTATCTCAATTGTACGCGAAAGAAGAAATTTGAGAAGATTTGGCGTGCGTACATAAATGATTTACATTTGAATAAGAATCCCTGTTCTAAGATGTCCATTAAGGTGAAACGGATATCAGTCCAAAAGACTTTGAAAGGACCATGCAAAAGATTGTATGGGCGCTGTCCCAACCCACCAACAGACATGGCACTTGTTTCAATATTATTATGAAGTCTCATAAAAACACAAATAACAATTTTTAGTCCGTAAATATATGGGGTAATTAAAAAAAAAAAAGTTTTTACTTTAAAAAAAGGATGTATTTTTTTTTAAATAACCTTGTTTTAGACATTTTACCAAAGACAATTGTTTAACTAAACACTTTAGGTTTGAATAACATGTATCTATCTATACATATAATAAAATTGTAGAAAAGTGTTGTCTGTACAATGGAAATATATAAAAAAAGAGTAGCAGGGGTTGTTATTATATCGATGCCGAACCCGAAATTGTAATTTTTTTTTTACTTGTTACTGTTATTTGTTTTGTTGAGTTTTATTTCATAATATTATTATCACTGTTTTTCGTTGGTAATTTTTGTTGTTTTGTTAACATGAGTAAACTCCGAAGAAGATATTGTATTGTATTTTTTACAATTAACTGTACCAAAAAGTGTGTACAAAAATTATTTTTTTGCGCGATACCCCCATGACTTACGGCGATGTCGTCATAATAAAAAATGATCATGATGCCAAGATGAGTTATTTGAAATAAGTTTGAAATCTGTTGGTGGTATGGGACGACTTTTTGCATGGTCCTTTATTCTCGAAGTTTTTATAACGCAGGTATTTTAACGAGATACATTAGTTATGCCGTCAATTTGATTACTGTAATGAATCGTTATCAGATGTTGGTCACAAACTTGCAATCAGTGAGTACATCGGAATATCAAGTCCATCGCGCCACATATCCGTATGTAGATGGCCAGAGCCTACAACGAGAGATAAACAGCTGGCCATTTATAAAGAGCCTCGTGGATATATTCGGAGTAAGTATCTATTGTTGAAAATGTAAGAACAAAAACATAGGTTACGGACGCCAACTAGACAGAACGGAATCGTCTTTTCAGTATCAGGTGACAAGCCGAAGAAGAGAAATTAGGCTAATACTATCGTACGGGGGTACGTAGGTTATTAATCATTACAACTTAGTAATAACAAAGGAAAAATTCTGCCATCAGGTACTAGGTTACAGCTCTTTAGAAGTTCAGAACAGCGACGTACCTCACAATACTTATGTTTGCCCGTCATATTAGCACAGGACGTACAGAGGCCAGCACATCAAGTTACCACAATCTGTCAAATTTCTTTGATAGTATTTCAACTTTATTGCAAAGACATAAGGTTCATTTTTAATTGAGAAAATTTGACTGAGTTAGGGATACCTTGATGTGCTGGCGTCTGTACAATAGGGGTGTTGACAGGGTAAAAAAAAAGAAATTATATTTAGTCTATCAGTCAGATAATACAGATAATAAAAATATATCAGACACGTTTTTGCTTCATTTATTATTAAATAATGATAATAGAGTGGGGGCGCGCTAAGTCACAGTTCTTTAAATCTATAAAGAAGTGACGTCATGCCACATTTTAACACAATGTATGGACGTAATCTTTTCATTACGTGAAAAAAAAAAGTGTCCAATATTTATTAATAATCTAGCTGACGGACTAAAAACTAAATTTTAATTAACATCCCTACATTGGACGTCGCCGCGTCGCCACGTAGGGCTCTCAAATGAACTATGCATAGGAGCAGCGTGCAGCGGCTATTTGAGGACGTTGCCTCACGATCGAATGCTAGTCCAACGGCCTGCTCGATCGATGCCTCTTAATAATCAAGCGATAAACTAGATTAACTGTCGAGCCAGTTGCTACATTATGATGACAGTGTTGACAGTTCTTGCACTTCTACTGACAGTACTGTAACGCAATTTTATTTACTTTGAATTCACTATCATCCAGAGCAGTGGTCAAACGAAATCGCAATTACCCTGACATAATGCTGATTGTGAGGTGTACTCAGAATAGCAGAGCGGACAATGTGCGATATGTCACACGCACATCCGAGTAGCTAATGATAGTGAAACATGGAGGCGAACACATACGACTTCATAGTTTTATAGATAATGTCCTGCGCCGCGACCTACCACAACAGACTGGCGTCTCACGTTATGTAACCACTGTAGGGTTACGTGATGACGAGCACAGAGCGACCCACGAGCACCAGCGTTTCTCCCATTTGACTCAATCACCGCTCAATAGAATTATAATTAACCAGTAAATTTATTACGTTTTCATCACGAACGCTACAGAAACAAGTTTATAATCAATTTATATGGAAATAAAATAATTGGTCGTTGGTACTTTATACACAGCTTCGAAAGTTGCACGATTAAAATTGTGCAAGTTATTTCTGTCCTTACTCTTCGGTTACCAGCGAACGAAGCAAACAACATTCGCGCTTATAAATAAATACAGGTTTTTATGGTTCCGCCACTTAAAAATAACATTTAAAAATCCATCGAGTGCATCATCAGACGGAGGCGCAGGGTTTCTCATTACTAGAAACGGCAACACCGCGGCGCGGGGCGGCGCGCCGGCCTCGCTCTCGACCAACGTCTCGTAAAAACAGGCCCCCGAGAGCACACCGACCGGTGCCGTGACATAACTTGTACTAATAACCACCTCGCTCAGATAAGTTGACGGAAATCACGTATTACAGTCATGGTGAGTGTATATAGTATTTTGTTTGAGCAAAATCACATTGACGAAAGGAAATTGAAGTAACAAACTGCTATCATTCGCTTCGACTTCGCTTCTCCGCATAACGAAAATATAGAAAAAAATAGTTTTATTATCACTACTTAGCCACCGCAGCCACAATGTTACTAGGACTGGGAAGTAGTGGGGTTCTCGTGCCGGGCATATCTCAAATGAGCAAGTTCATCAAGCAAATGGCAATGTTAAGTTGCGCAATATCGTGCACTATCTGTGGCGGCAGTATCTCGTAACCGCACAACATAACTTACGCGAAAGGGAAATACCCTTGATTATGGCTTCTGTTCGTTAAAGAGGAGTCTTTAAAAGTTTCACATCAAAAACATAATCTTGGTATAGATTGCCAAATTTCAGTCAATTGGAATACAGAGTTACTGAAGGAGTCTCCAAGAAAAGCCTCCTTCTTCTGAGAAGCTGAGGACCATGAAAATTTCCTTCTACTCGATACTTTCATAACGATGCAGTGCTCACGACTATTGCCTACACAAAAACAAACCATTATACATCAACAAAAAATCTGACACATAATAGCTGAATTATGAAAAAACCTGATTTATGTAGCTATCACCGACAAAAAAAGAACCTGTTATACTACGAACAACCTTCACCAATAGTCGGCGACTTCATCTGTAAAAAGCAATCAACAATAGCACACTTTTATAATGATATAACCAACCACAGAAAAGTTACGTAAACCTCTCATCATCGTAACTAAATAAGATGTTAACTAACTGTAAAAACTGCTCTGAATCTCGTAGGAATACCTATAACTACGGTACACGGTGGATTGAACGCTCGCGGCTATCGTAGATGCCCTGTCCACGTGGACGTGTGAATGATCAGCGTTCACTAATATGAACAGCTGATTAGTTCCCAACAGCGGGCACATAAGAGCCGAGTGTACTGTTGCGCGATATATGTGCTACAGCTGTAAGAACACCTTAGATAACGATAAATTGCGGCGCAGGCAGCGCTCGGGTACTGCCAACGTCACGGATAACAAACTCAATGAAATTGTAGTTTCTCAAAATATGCGATTAAGAGATCTTTAAATGCATTTCCTACCTTGCAAAGCTTCAACACAGATAACAGACGTATTCGCCCAGCCTGACACGTCCACCCACATGCCTCTCTTCAAGAGCCGTAGTTGTTACCGAACAAGGCGGCGATACAGATACAATCCTGGGTATAGATGGACGATATCTGCGATTCAGAATGCAATATAAGAAGTAGAATTTCTCTCACCGTGACGGACGGTCGGTCACCAACTCTCCACGCAATATGGTTATCGCTCGTATAGTTTTGATTATGCGTCGATTACGGCCCAGCTGACCGGCGGCGGCGCGGGGCAGGGTACGGCTGGGGGGGACGGTTGGGGCGCGCAACGATTGGTCGTCAGCTTCATAATCTTGCGCGAATGGGCTGCCCACGACGCACGCGACACTTTATTATTTTTCGTATTTGCATCTTCGGATTTGAAATGTCCATATTATGCTTTAGCAAGTGCCCACTTAATGTGCCTTACTCCCAATGTAACCGGATACTTTATAAACAATATGGGTTTCCACCGAGCTGCAGCTTTGCATCAGATATTTAAAACCTGGTCGCATATTGAACCGATATCTATACATATAATAAAACAGTAAAAAAACTGTGTCTGTACATTGAATATATTAAAAAAATAATAATTGAGGGGGGTTTAGAAACAGTAACAGAGCACGAACCCAAAAAAAAAAATTTGTCTGTTTGTCTGTATGTCTGTTTGTCTGTATGTCTGTTTGTCTGTATGTCTGTTTGTCTGTTTGTCTGTTTGTTTGTACACGCTAATCTTCGGAACTACTGGACGGATTGGAATGATTTTTTTTTTGTTGTATAGGTATTAAGTCTGGGCAACATATAGGCTATAATTTATCTTGGAAACTTGAACACCTGATGCAGAACCGCAACAGACCAGCTAAACTATAAGAGATACAAAAGTGATACCTTAGCAAAAATTGTTCCACGTGATTAGCATTTTCTGCTGAGAGAATGAATTTCAAGATCTGGAACACCTGGTGTGGAACTCCAAGAGCCCAGCTACACTGTAACATATATGGGAATGACGTCTTAGCAAAAGTTGTTCGGTCTGATGGGCATTTCCTTTTGACTTATAAAAATCGAAGATCTGGAACACCTGTTGTGGAACTCCAAGAGCCTAGCTACACCATAACACATATAAGAATGACGTCTTAGCGAAAGTTGTTCAGCCTGATGAGCACTCTCTGTTGACGTATAAAAATTGAAGATCTGGAACACCTGTTGTGGAACTCCAAGAGCCTAGCTACACCATAACACATATAGGAATAACGTCTTAGCACAAGTTGTTAAATATGATGAGCACTCTCTGTTGACTTATAAAAATCGAAGATCTGGAACACCTGTTGTGGAACTCCAAGAGCCTAGCTACACTATAACATATATAGGAATGACGTCTTAGCAAAAGTTGTTCGGTTTGATGGGCATTTCCTGTTGACTTATAAAAATCGAAGATTAGGAACACCTGTTGTGGAACTCCAAGAGCCTAGCTACACCATAACACATATAAGAATGACGTCTTAGCGAAAGTTGTTCAGCCTGATGAGCACTCTCTGTTGACGTATAAAAATTGAAGATCTGGAACACCTGTTGTGGAACTCCAAGAGCCTAGCTACACCATAACACATATAGGAATAACGTCCTAGCACAAGTTGTTCAATATGATGAGCACTCTCTGTTGACTTATAAAAAACGAAGATCTGGAACACCTGTTGTGGAACTCCAAGAGCCTAGCTACACTATAACATATATAGGAATGACGTCTTAGCAAAAGTTGTTCGGTTTGATGGGCATTTCCTGTTGACTTATAAAAATCGAAGATTAGGAACACCTGTTGTGGAACTCCAAGAGCCTAGCTACACCATAACACATATAAGAATGACGTCTTAGCAAAAGTTGTTCAACCTGATGAGCACTCTCTGTTGACGTATAAAAATTGAAGATCTAGAACACCTGTTGTGGAAGTCCAAGAGCCTAGCTACACCATAACACATATAGGAATAACGTCTTAGCACAAGTTGTTTAATCTGATGAGCACTCTGTGTTGACTTATAAAAATCGAAGATCTGGAACACCTGTTTAACTATAAAATAACATAAACTGGGAGTACCTGCACGCGGTGAAGGCGTTAACAGTTTAGGACTGATTTTCGATGACGATGGTATATCATTGAAAATTTGACTCTACTGGCCAAAACTCCTATTTATTTTTTTATTTTATCGTATGAATATGCCTTCGGGCTTATGTTGTTTGAGTGTTTAATTTCCTTTTCCATTTATCTTCGTGACACGGTAGCCTACCCGGTAACGCAGGGGAGCAGTCATTTTAATTTAGATTTTTATTGATCAGGTATCTTCACAATGAAACTATGACCATGCCTAGAAAGAGGTCAAATCTTTCCCAATGTTCCAAGAGAACTAAAAGATTGAGGATCATAAGATCCCAAGAATCTACCGAAGAGCGTCAGGAGAGACTTGATGCTGTTCGAGAACATTAAGCTGCTACTCGCTCCGTGGAAACCTCTTCGGGTCGCGAAGCACGCCTGCGTTCTCAGCGTATTCAGACTCAGACAAGTGGGGAATATAATAATGCGGTTGCCAAAATGAAAACGATGACAAATGGACTGTATGTTTTGGTGGTTGTTGGAATGAAATAAAACTAAAGCTCAGTGTGATAAAAGATTTAAATGGGAAAAATGATAAAAAATAACATAAATGGCGACCCCGTTGTCGCTGGCATAAGCAACAGGGTCCGCGTACGAAGTCGCGGGCAGAAGCTAGTTATACATAAATGTGGTCAGGCTCAGGGCCACAGAACAGATTAAGAGGCTCCATTTGTTCTGTGCTCAGGGCACATATAATTTGCCATAATAACTTCCATTCAGCTTACATGATAAGTTTATCATTGACTGCTTCTAAAAAATGAACTAAAGGAATTTCTTTCACGACGACGAACGTTTAAAAAATGAACTAAGGGAATTCCCTTAGTTCATTTTTTAAACGTTCGTCGTCGTTCGTTGGTTATCGTTTTGCTCCCAGAATTCTCAGCTTTAACACAAGGCATTATCTATAAATGCACCATGGATTATATTAATTAATATTTACATAATTTAAAAGCTAAATATTCATAATAATATGTACAGACGCCAGCACATCAAGCTATCCCTAACTGTCAAATTTTCTCAATTAAAAATGAACCTTATATCTTTACAATAAAGTTGAAATACTATTAAAGAAATTTGACAGATTGTGGTAACTTGATGTGCTGGCCTCTGTACACCAAAATTAAACTGAGCATTTTAGAACCTCCCAACGCAAAATATAAAAGCTAACCTTTAATTAATTGTTAATTGAATTTTAATGATGTCATTTGGATATTTTTGAAGAGTGTACATAGTGTAACTATAGTATTCTACTAGTCAAGTCCTTTTATTTGATACTGAGAGAGTTGTGAAAAAAATCGTATTTGAATAAGTTCTTCCAATGCATATTAAAATGGGTAATGTGGGACATGCCTGGATGATTATAAAGCAAAGTATGAAAAAGCTTAACCGTATAATAATGAGCCACGCCCTAAACAGTCATGTAGACAAAAAGTAAACAGCACTCAAAGTAATCCCGATAGAGTTAATGACGTGAGGTCGTCCGGTACCGAGCACACACAAACATTAAGATAAGTCCCGTCCAGCGACCGGCACCTAATGCCTGCCTCAATGCCGATTAGTTAGCCATGTAGGTACGGACACAGCGGTCATCCTAATGAGAATCACTGCTAAATGCCTTTCTTGTATTCCAAACACAGCTAAACCCAAAATTTTGGCATTGCGACATTTCGTAGTTCAAAGTACCTAGTCAATGAAACTAGTTGGTATAAATGGAGCAATTTCCATTGGAACATTTCAAACTCAAAGTATTTATTTCAAATAAACCAATTACAGGCACTTTTGGATTGTCAAGGTGTCGGTCAGTCAGAGAGATGAAACTAGTTGCCCATTCCAAAGCAGTAGGTACAGTCAACAGCAAAAGTAGATGATCAAAATCAGAAATTCAGTACTAATGAACGGAGTTCACGAATATATGGCAGCTGTACTAGTAGTTAATGTTTGGTATAATTTCCAATCACAAACTTTTGAATCACTCTAACGCCACACAGGTCAGACGCGAACTTCGTTCTTTAGTATGGAATTTCTGATTTTGATCATCTACTTTTGCTGTTGACTGTACCTATGGAGAAGAACGGGCAAGAAACTCCATGGACACTCTTTTAAACAAAATATGGTTACAAAATATTGGTTACATAGTTCATATTAATATTATACATGTGAGAACGATGCAGAACGTTAAAAGCATCCGATATAAAATATGTAAAAACTATTCAAAAATTAAATTAAAACAAGCCCTAGCCGCTAAGAGATGACCAGTCCCTACTGACAGCGCCCGTTCACGAACATGACGCATATATTAGCACCATTCAGCTCAACCATTTTGAAGGGAGCTAAATGATCCAACACACACGCCACCATCAGCGAGACATTAAAGTGAGCATGGCATACTCTCAGCCGCCAGGGCACATTCAAGTCAATGAAAGACGTACCCAGTAAATGGTGGCTTTATAGTAGGTACATAGTACTCACATATGTGCTAAGCAATTATACAATATTAGGAGATTGAATTTATACAATGCAAAGATAGTTTTTTTGTTGTTCTTCTCTTCCGCAGCTCCAACAGTTTTTAGCAATTAGTTGGTGCGCCCTTGTGGAGCTGGACTAGCATTGACCCAAGCATTTTTGTCAGCAATGTAATCTCCCAATTTATAATACGCTTGGCTGCATAGTGTGCGTTTTATACAGGATTTAAATTTTGATTCATTAAGTTCAAGAATGTGGCGAGGTATTTTATTGTAACATTTTAAACAGAACCCCATGAAAGATGAATCTACTTTTGCCAGCCTGAAACCTGGCTGAACTAATTGGTCCCTATTTCTAGTGAAATAATTGTGTCTTTCACCTCTTTTACTAAAAAGATGCAGATTTTTCCTATATAAAATATACCATCATTATATGGCAAACATTCTTATATAAAATATACCATGGATAGCTGATAACGTCTTTTACAGCCAAGAATGAGACCATCGAAGCAAGGAATAGCCCCTAAATAGCATTAAACCGGTCAAAACCTCGAACAAAATCCTTGGTTTTTAATAATATCGTGAACGACAGAGGAGTTGATCCGTTCATCCGGTCACAGTGCTCCCACGATTTCCTAAACAACTAAACAAGTCAATATAAATATTTTGTAATACATTTACGAGTTACAATGGAGCAGAGCATCAGCTCGCCGGTTGGGTCACCGCATTGTTTGTTAGAATTAATTATCGCGCTATTGTCACGACCTCGAACCCAGGAATCATCGCTACGCTAATGATACAAGCCGCCTGATTACAAATGCATGTAATCAGGCGGCAATCTTCCACGACATGTCCAGATTAGCGGCGCCTTGCGAAACTATCGCACACCAGCGACTAGCGACCATCTCTAAAAATGGCGTCAATTATAAACTAAACATTAAACACTGTATCTAATGCCGGAGCAATGCAATCCATGAACGGACATTCGGCAAATTATCCGGTTAATAGCACGTTTCATGAATTTACCAAGCAAGTATTTACATACATAGATGGGAATAGAATTGGTTTTATGGAGGAAGAACGGGGTTGGTTCAGAGACAACTTAGAAACAGAACACAAATTGGGCTTGACAATAAACTCATGTTGTCAAGTTGAGGGCTCCTGTAAGTTGCGTGCAGCATACCCGCCGCCCACAGGATACAGTTAGGTGGCCTGTCTGCCCGCAGTGGCGCGCAGGCGACCGAGGGGCACGTCGATGCTTTTTGCAGCAGCACACAGTACATGCAGTACCTACAGTACATGCGACTCGCGCCTTGTTAGGATGCGCGCGCGCAGGGGGCCCATTCACCGCGCAATTGTCAATTGATGGGGAGAAACACGATTCACTAGCATCAGGGCTACCATCATAGAATTTAACAAATTAATAACATTAGCATGCTTTAATGTTGGGGAAGATTTACAAAATCAGAAGGATACAATAAGTAACTAAACAAAAGTGCATAATATCACAAATCCATCCTGACAATTGGATTCCTACGTAAGAGCTGAAGGCTTTCGTACTTACTACATTGCTACCAGACACGACACGGAACTTATAATAACTCAACATACATATATTCTCCGAAGCGTTAAACTCAAACTCAAACTATTTATTTCACATACACCAATTACAGGCACTTTTGAATTGTCAAGGGGGTCGGTCAGTCAGAAAGATGAAGCTAGTTGCCCATTCCAAAGCAGTTGGTACCTATGGAGAAGAACGGGCAAGAAACTCCATGGACACTCTTTTAAACAAAATATGGTTACAAAATATTGGTTACATAATTCATATTATTATTATACATGTGAGAACGATGCAGAACGGTGAAAGCATCCGATATAAAATATGTAAAAAAATAAAAAAGTTCAAAAATTAAATTAAAACAAGCCATGGCCGCTAAGAGATGACCAGTCTCTACTCACAGCGCCCGTTCACGAACATGACGCATGGATTAGCACCATTCAGCTCAACCATTTTGAAGGGAGCTAAATGATCCAACACACACGCCACCATCAGCGAGACATTAAAGTGAGCATGACATCTCTCAGCCGCCAAAGCATATTCAAGGCAATGAAAGACGTACCCAGTAAATGGTCGCTTTATATTAGGTACATAGTACTCACATATGTGCTAAGCAATTATACAATATTAAGAAATTGAATTTATACAATGCAAATATAGTTTTTGTTGTTGTGGATCTTCCGCAGCTCCAACAGTTTTTTAAGAAGTCTAATGAATTAGGTGATACGCCCTTGTGGAGCAGGACTAGCATTGACCCAAGCGTTTTTATCAGCGATGTAATCTCCCAATTTATAATATGCTTGGCTGCATAGTGTGCGTTTTATACAGGATTTAAATTTTGTTTCATTAAGTTTTGGGAGGTATTTTATTGTAACATTTTACCCCATGAAAGATGAATCTACTTTAGCCAGCCTGAAACCTGGTTGAACTAATTGGTCCCTATTTCTAGTGAAATAATTGTGTCTTTCACCTCTTTTACTAAAAAGATGTAGATTTTTCCTTGCATACATGATGTTTTCATAGATATATTGACAAGGTACAGTCATGATGTTAATAAGCTTAAACCGTTCCCTTAGAGAATCGCGCCTACGACTCGATGTCTGCAGCACGTCCCCAAAGTAAAATACCGTAAGACATAATACTATGAAAATAGCTAAAATAGACCAGCCTCGCGGTATCTACATCAGTATATTGACGGATCTTTCTGACAGCATATGCTGCAGAACTTAGCCGTCCTGCAAGAGATGTTAAATGAGGACCCCATTGTAGCCTTGAGTCGAGCGTGATCCCTAGGAAAACAGTTTTTTCGACAAATTCTAGTTTCTCTTGATTCAATACTATCTCACAATCACTACTTTTTACATTTGGTAAAGAAAATCTTATGCACTTAGTTTTTTTTCCATTTAATACTAAATTATTTGCAGTGAACCAATTTCGGACCTGCAGTATGGCGTTATTTACGTCGTCAACATTTTTGGCACGTCTATCTATCTTAAAAATTTAAGAAGTGTCGTCAGCAAATAACACCATTTGTGGTTGATTTTTTAATAAATGGAGAAGGTCATTAATATATACTAAAAAGAGGAAACCCAGTATTGAACCTTGTGGCACACTGTGGTTAGGCAGACGTGTTCTTATAGTACATCCACATTTCGTGAGTTATGTTTAAGTCCCATATAATAGGGTGCAGGGGGGTAGAGGGGAGGGGGTGATCTGATCAGATCACGAGTACTGAGAAACTCCGGATGTAAAAATACTAAAACACTTGCCCTACCCGGGAATTGAACACAGGACCTCATGCTCAGCAGTAGCGCTTGCAACCACTAGACCGACACTCGGCAGTCGACTTATGTATAAGTGGCAATAATCTGTGTCGCCGCAGTAAATATTTTTGTTCATATTTGACAGTAACATACTTAAGAAAAATCGCAGAATTAATATTAATCGCCATGATAAGTATTTGCCAAGTGCGTGAGCCAGCCCTGTTGGCATCGCATCCGGTAGCCATCTCCTCGCGAGTCAGGCTTCGGAGAAATACCCACCAATTAATGTATCCACTTTTGGAGATATGTTTTATTCATAATATTAACGACACACTGTGATTCAGTGCAATGAGATTAAAGGATTGGATGAGGTCTGCGTTTTCAATTAGGGAAAACGTTTAAATACGATACTCAACGTATTTGACACATCATTGTAAACTCAAATAAAAATCTATGCTAGATTTTAATGACTCTAACATATTAAGACACTCCAATAATCTGGAGTTCGAGCAGCCTCAAAAGGATTCTGCCGAAACGATCTTATGGTTAGAAGATGCTTTATGCAGCAAACAAGCCAGAATATATAGGTAACTACTACGATTAGAAGCCGGGTCACCATCTAAATAAAATAGAGGCACAATATACGCTCAATACACGTCTATTAATGAGGCTATTTACAAGCATGATGTCACGTAGTTTAAGACAACATAGAGGCTAGCCAACCGCGGCATACGCGGCTGCGCGCGCGCATTCACCTGGACAAACACGACGCAGAACACCCTGATGGCTATCAAGGACAAGCGCAATACTATTAACAAATACCGACCAGCGTCTTCGTTCGCGTGAAAGTCGTTAGTTACACTAAAATATACTAAAATAACCAGCAATATTTTAATAAAACTTGTATAATACTACCTAATGGTAATACTTAAATAGCTATTTATGTACCCATTTTATTCAAAAGCCTCAATGTTTTGTATGTTCCTACTCTTTAAAGCACCTACCATCTAATCTTCGCCACCCTTGGTTGACTGGTAGAGAATGCCTAAGGCATTAAGTCCGCCTTTGTACCTTTATTGTGTGCGAAAAGTTTAAATAAATAAATACACTATCTGATCCATTCGTATAAATTATTCCTGACTAACAATTAAATAATATAACACGAGATTTCTCATAAACAGTCGTGTAACGAAACAAACGAAGATATTAATTTGTATTGTCAAAACTGGCCTTTTATGTACGTTCTATGAACTATGTAATAGTATTACGAAATGTAAAAAAACTAGCACAAAAAATAGGAACAGTTGGGAATCGAACTTAGGTTTGCAGAGCAGTTGTCGATCCTTTGTTGAAAGTTGACTAAAATACCCGTTCTTATTTATGTCACGATTCACTGCTTAGATCCGCCACCGAGCGTGGCTGCTCGCCACACTGTTAGTGTCCATTCGTTTTGGCGGCCTCGGTGTCCGCAAAATTATCAGTATGCGTTCTATTCTTCTGTCCACAGCACTGAAAAACTAGCCGGGAAAGTTTTAGCATCCTCTGTGGTTGATTCTGAAATGCCGGCTTAACCAACGCGGTGAATGCCTGGAAAGTGGACTTATTAATAACGTCCACCAATACTGTTGAGCGTGCCGGCTGCTGACCGTGGGTAAATTGGAGTCGGGCCTCTGGCTCCTGGTGGTATCGTCACTCACCATAGGCACAATGCTGGGTGACACCACCTTTCGGTGCGCTACCTTGCTGTGTCTGGGCGCTCCTTAGACGTTGACTACTTCGGACACCATGGCCTATCCTGCAGTAAGAGCGCAGGCCGGTTAGCACTTCACGTCAGCATCGATGTCATCATCTGTCGTACTTTTGTCACCGCAGAGGTGCCAGCAGTATTAGTGCCCAAGGACTTGGCACGCAACGATGGGAAGATACCAGTCGGAATGACACTACTTCCTTGGAATGCAGTTAGGCCTTTGGTGTGAGATGCAACGTGTATCGACACCCTTGCGTCATCCTATCTTTCTAATACGGCAGGTTGTGCTGGGGCAGCTGCAGATGCAGAAAACCTCAAACGGCGCAATTAATCTTATTAGGTGCATGCTATTTGCAGTGGTTGAGCGATTGACTGATGCGCACTATGTCGCGAGTTCGATTCCCGCACGGAACAAATATTTGTACGACCTGCAAGTATTTGTAACGAGTCTGGGTGTTTTTCCATCTATAATATGTATGTATTTACAAAAAAAAATGTATGTAAGTAGTCTATCAGCCATCTCGTTACCATAACACAAGCATTAGGTTGCTTAGCTTGGGACGATATGGCGTTGTGTGAAATGCCAAGGATATTATTATTATTTGTAAACAACAATAAATAAATAAATACTACTATTTATTTATTGTTATAAGTTGATAAGAGTGTAAGCGGTAAAAGCACCAGAGTAATCCGCGAAATTCAAATTTTCTTACGTTTTTTTGCAATTTGCGCTTCTTCCGCTCTTATTTGGACTTCTCCCGCTCTGGGTGGAGCGGAAGGGAGTGTCAACCATCCCGCCACCTAATTCGCGAGCATGACCGCTTCGCAGAAGAAGGTGGCTGCCTCCCACTCCCTCGCGCTCCGGACCATGGCTTGCACCAGGACCGGGCGCGAGAGGTCGCCGCCAATCGCCTCTACGAGGACACGGCAGTCGATACTCGCAGTAGTGACACCCGGGCGTTTCCCCCCGCCTGCTTTTGTGCTGGAACATCCCGAAACATCCATGTCCGGTGAGGACCAGCGTCAGGCGGTAGATGAGGGCGCCGTAACGCCTCTCTAGCCACTCCTCAAATGGGCCTTACCGTCACTATCGTGTCGTGCCCTGGATTAACTACAACAACCTGACACTGACGTGCAAATGAAGAACCTAGTACCTTTTAATTTCGCAGGCTACCCTGACGCAGGCTTTTTCCCACGCGCTCCAAAATTTAGTTCCCAACGGGTCGAAACGAAAAATTAAATTGTTAAAAACAGAAAGTAGGCTAGTTAGAAGTACATATCAACGGCGCACCTGCCTATATACCCCCCCCCCCCCCTACTAACCCTCTACCTACCTACCCTACCTACTACTACCTCCTACCTGCCTTTCAAACCTTCCTTGTACATCTCCAAATAATTCAATACCAAAATAAAAGGCAAATAAGGCAAATCGGTTCAGCCGTTCTCGAGGTTTATGCGAGACTAACAAATGCCAATTCATTTTTAAAAAATGCTTAAAGAAGATAGAAGATAAGCTCTTGTCAAGAATAATCTGTAAGAACGCATCAGTCAGTGTAGGTATTAGTGTTGTACATTCGGTAGTATATGCAGGAATCCAGGCGTTCCTTAATTCACAAAAAAGAAAATTCTTCGCCAGCCATGGAAAATTGCTACAAAAATCTGCAGATGTCACGTCACCGTCGAGACGCGTCTTGTCTCAGATGGACAATATTGTAGTCCGCTTGCACCTGCGTCACCAGTCCTGACTTTCTTCGTATTTTGGCTGCTTAGGCCAAACTGCAAACTTATGTACAGGTAAGTTTTATGACGATGTGATGTGACTTTTATTTTAGTATATTGTGGTGTCTTACGATTTTCACGCGAACGAAGTCGCAGGTAAAAGCTGGTACATTCTAAATTTGGTTTCCCTCCATCGCAAACGAAACAAACTTAGCCCGTATCTTTCCATGAGTTACGTTTGCAGCTCAACGTCCAACATATTCCTAGAAAATAGAATACAATTCTCATCCATATCCACCATCAGATCTTGGCAGACAACAGGCGAGTCCCAACAGCACATATTATTACAATACTCCGCGACATGCCGACTACTGGGCACATCGCGAGGCACTCGATACACCCGATGTGCGGGTTATCGCCGCTCGATAGCGAATTAATATCAAAACATAATACATTCACCCGATAACACTTGTTGACCATGCATAACGTTTTAGTTTTGACTACCTGAACTAAATATTATAAAGAGGAAGACCAAGGAACCGACGACGGATGGACTGTATGAGAGATGACATGGCTAGAAAGCAAACGAAAGCAGATGTTATGTTATGAGAACAAAACTTATTGCACCGGCCTTAAATAAATTGAACTAAGTACAGGGCGGTGATGATGAGGACACGTGGACCATATTATATCTGGCTCTGTATCTAAGACGCTGACTGAATACATAATTGGTTAGACTAACTGCCTATCACCTTCTAACGCTTGGTGTACATTATGTTCATAGCCTATTACTTTTACTCTATTAACTTTCCGGCTTCAACCCAGCCCGACGTTGCTGCATGACATGGGGCTTGAAACATAACTATAGAATTGTGGGTGTACTATACATCACTGCCTTAATCGTCGGGGAATACAGGAATGATATTGTCCGGTTTTCTGACACTTTTATAGCTTTGAAAGACATCTATAAGGACAAGGTGCAGTGTATTTTAAAGGTAGCTTCGGCATTAACCCCCCTTTGAAAGACTGTATAGAATGTTTAGTCTGTGTGTACCACCATGTTCCTAGCCTCGCTATGTACTAGATTAAGGTGTAAAAGAGAACAAACAACTGGTTTTTAAGTGCCATAACTGGCTTTACCTAGGCCGAACCGGTTAGAAAAAGTTAGACCTAGATCTAATCGTCAGAGATCTGTAATACCTAGGTGTAGTACCTACTAGCGATGGGATTTATGTACTTTTTCTAACACTGGTGGCTAGGCTAATAAAAAAGTTAACTTTGGATTGAACCGTTATGTGCTATAAATGTTAAAGCTGTACGCTGTAGCTGTGTGTGCCCCTAAAACTGAAGATAAAGTAATAAAATCTATTGTTCATAGAAACTCTAGGTTATAGGAGAACGAGAGACTACGTGTTTTGGTTGCTGGGTCAAAAGTACCGAGTTCTTGCGCAACAGTATGTATGCTTGGGGCTACTGTAACACTATCCTGCTAAGTCTATCTTATAATCTTATTTTAGCATCTATAGCAAAATAACAACCGGAACCCAGAATCCACACAGAGTAAGCAAGAGCACATTTCTTAAGACAGGACTGAAATAGGCGAGGGTTATAAAATGTGTCTGAATCGTTCGACCTTCCAATGTTCAAGATCGATAAAAGTCAAAGGCAAGGCGTGTGTGACGATAACAGCTATCACAATGCTGATGTGGGGGCCAGATAACGAGCTATCACTATCAGTAACTTCTGAACACATAACGTTGTTTTGTGACCTTACGGTTTATCCCGGGCATCTTCATCGTTCCTGGGATCGTGAGGAAGCCGGCATGCCAGCGTTGTAAGTAGATCACAGCCCGCTCCCTCTCGAAGAGAGGATGCCTGTATTCCAGTAGTGGAAACATTCAAAGACAAAAATATTAAGTTGTTTCTTGCAAACTCAATTATTTGCCTCAACACAAGTATTATCAATTCCTTACCAGGAATGTCTCGTCTATAATCCAAGTAACATTTGACACAATACATTTTTCATTTACGTAACTGCAACACAAAACCAATTTGGAATTCCTAAAATGAAAGCCGAAAATATCAAAGCACAGATAATGGTTCATTTCTAAGCCTACTTCTTAGTTCATTGCCAATATAAGCACTAAGAGCCTCTGAAAACGCTCGCTCCGGTTATACTGCTTGGAGGAACATACAATAGATATTTAATATGCTTTTGAAAAGTGATACCACTAAGTTTTCCATTTGCAAATAGATTCATTTCACGTCTGATGCTTTTGACCAAATCTGGCTCAATTTGTACACCAGGGAAATCTAGAGACTTTTATCAATCTCTAGTTGCAACTTTCCTTCCGTGTCAATAAAAGTTGGGATATATACTTGTGTTGTACTCTGTGTACTCATGTCGATTTGTATGATTTCTGTCAAATAAATAAAGATTTTTCAAAACTAGAGTACATAGCAAGGTAATAATTATATAAAGCACAAGCAAATAGTTTCTTAGTCTGTGGGTGGCATACTGTTCTACAAGATAGCTTACAAAATAACCTGTGTTTAGGAGAAACAGTTCCGGTCCCCGTTATGAATGGTTGACTTATAAAGCAAGCTACAAAATTCGGTTATAAAAACCAAAATAGTATATTATATAAAAATAGCAGCTTCGGAAAACCAAAACAAATAAAATATTTTCAACTTGATACCTTTACGCGATCCTGAGAAAAACGGTATTAACAGACAGACGGAAAACAAAGTGATGCTTTAAGGGTTTATTTTTAACCGACTTCGAAAAAGGAGGAGGTTATATTATGACTACTATGTATTTTTGTTGTTTGTACGTCTGCCGATTTCTCCGTCAATTATGAACCGATTAGGAAAATCCTATTCTTTGAAAGGGTATACATACTTGCAAGTTGGTTCTATTGTGGCCAATCAGAATCTGATTACGGGATCCCATTAAAATCAAAGGAAATCTTCATTTTTACTTTGTCACCGATTTTTCCACAATTAGGACCGATTTAAAAAATTCTTTCTCATTTTGTAGAAGAATCGAGCGCGGTGGTTCCGTGTAAATTTCACTTTAATAGTTTTTAAGTTAATTTCGATAATACGTATTATTTCATCTTGATGATGTGCTACATCACTTCACTGTCGTTTACATAGCAGGTTTAGTATTAGATACAAATTAGTGTAGGGACTGTGGGGTAGGTTATCATAACCATAACTCAAAATAAAAACTTTTAAACAAAACAAAAAAAAAACCGACTTCCAAAAAAACAATGTTTGTGGATTTGTATTTTCGTTTTTTGCCACCGACTTACAAAATTTAAGTTATTTTAACTTGCAATTGTTTTTTTGTAAGTCGGTTGTTTTTTTTGTAAATGAATTTTTTCCTTTTGAGGTACGGAACCCTAAAAAACGAAAATGGTTACCTAACTCAGCTAAAGTAAGAAAATCTAACCATAAAAATACTCTCAACCAGTCCTTGTTAAATCAAGTCCAATAAAGTACTAGTCTATAAAGATGTACACTTTGGCATGGAACGTAAACACAAGTAGACAGTATTTATATGCGAGTGCAAGTAGGTAATTGTGTAGTTTTATGGCGCTAATCCTGCGAGCCAACAGCTTTATCTTGACCACTGTGTAAACCGCCAACTGGGTTTACTCAGTCACACGCGGTCGAGGGATGGGCTAGCACTACCTTGACAGAATTGCATAGATACTTACTCAGTACAATGGGCCTACACTAGTCATGAGGAAGTTTTTTCTTGAATCTACTCTTGCTCAGAGTGTGAGTGTGACTGCATCAAGGCGTAAATAAAAATAAATTATGATAGAACAATCAAGATAGACTTTTTATTACGTATTACATGATAAAAAAACACAGTCACGAATGTAGAAATTTCCAATATATCAATAATACGTTGAAAAAAATAAAAGAAACTGAATACTTTTTTATACCCTACATATCTTTGGTCCAAAAATATGTCTTTGCTGTAGCAATCAAGTCAGGATAAAGTCAAGCCTATGTCCAGCAGTGGTTACGTTTCGGCTGAAATGATGATGATGAAATTCAACGTAAAGTGCAAGGGCCTTTGAACTCATTGTGAAACAAGGCTAGGATTAATCAGCATAGGTTCAGACCCTCGCAACAAGCAAGGGTGGAGAACAATGCGAGTCCAATTTTAACAATCAGTTAACTTAATGTTTAAAAAATTGAGCGTGTTTCCTCACTAGGATAAGCAGAGAAAGGTAATAGCAGTGTAAAAAAATGAATGAAATATAATAACGCCTAAACATGGTGTAGAAGACACCAAACCAATGTAATATTAATATTACCGTGACCAAACAGAGGCTCTTGGCAGAGAAGAGCGCCGCCTCTTGTCTAATGGTTGAGTAACGGAGTTACTAGGCAACAATAAATAAACATGTAATCATAACTACTAAGCTAATAGTGCATATTCACAAAACATGGTTATAATAAATATAACCTGGACAAAATCGCTATTATTAAATCATTTAGCAAACAAACGGTTCTCACCCATCGCCAACATGTATTGGGGTACTTGACCAGAACATAGTCGATAGCGCAGCTAACAATGTTGACGCAGCACTTTGAACTGTTATCAGTTGCGTGGAAAAATGTATTAAACCGCGCAGATACGAGCATAGCACGTGTGCCTCAAATCTAATTATGTTATTAGTTGCATGTTGCGTGCGTTCTCGCACTGTACTGCAGTAGGAGGCAAGCAGAATTAAATTGCACAGCGGCAGCGTATAGAACCAGCAACAAACATTGGGAGGCCATGGTTTTGTGATTGTTATTATTTATTAGTAATCAACTGATTATTGATTTTACTTCGATGGTCCTATTTGCCATTTGTGACTGATTTACCGATATATATAATGCACATAATACATGGGCACGCGCACGCTCTTTTTACACGCTTTATATTAGCTTCACTTGTATGTTTATTTGTATGTTTGTACCGACTCCTTTGGGCGCGATTTTGACCCACTTTAAACGGCCAGATTTCGTTCAAACTTTGTAGATTTATCAAGGACGATGACAATACATTAATATGATAAAATTATTCCATTTTTCAATTTGCAAAATAAGTTTTTTTTTTATTTATATATTTTTCATCTATAATCGATACGAAAGGAAGGATTTGGGGGAGGGAGTGGGACAGTGTGGGCTAAATAAAAATAAATCGATAAGGCAAGAATTGATGTTAATTTTAAATTCAAAAGGTATTCGAAAATTTCCTAATCTAATATCAGGTAATTTTCGAATACCAAAGAGAATTTTTAATTTAACAAAGCAAATAATAGTTCGATAAAACTAAAAAAACACGCTTTTTATAGAAAACCGAACTAAAAAATATAAAATAAATTTTGTAAGTAAATAAGAAAAAAAAAAAATTTTTAAAGCTTGGGGTGCATGGTGGTTATGAATATTATTTGAAAAAGCACCCCACGCTTGTAGTTTTGTTCTGTTAGAATCAAGTTCTAACAGAACAAACTGCTGTGCTGTCGGGGAGTTTACTGCGGAGTTTCTTCATGCCAGCTTAAGCACTAGAAGTGATAAAGAGGAGTATCATTTAGGCTAACTAAAATAAAGTGCAGAAACTTTTCTTTTTTATTATGATTATGCAGGCCTCACAGATTTAGTCAGTAATTTAAAAATCATATGAATCGTTACTTATTGTTAATACGCAAGTATAACGAGAATTGGATCTTCTGTATTTTTGGTGGTTGTGCTCACAGAACAGATAAAGAGGTTAGAATGGAAGTAGTTCCTGATTTGTACTAGAACGCGTGTCGCCGCATGTCTCCTACTCTTGTCTCTCCACTACAAGCAAGAGATAATACGTACGCGCATAACGCACACAAATAAACCACACGCACTTAGATCGCGTGTTTACTATTGGTTGTCACACTAACGCAAATACTGCTCTGGACGTATACTCACACACACAAAATTACTGTAGTTTAGTTAATTAAAGTTTTGCATTTTTTCAAGTTGCGGATACGGTACGAATTACTTCCTAATTACATATAAATAATCTTAAATCAAAGACAAATTAAGGGGGAACATCCGATACTGCCAGGAAATTTAAATTTTCTTTAGTTTTATGCTAGTTGCAGCTCTGTTTTACGGCATAATAATAGAAAGAAAGAAAAATAGCATTTTGAATAACATAAAACGTAAAACAATGCTACAATATGCAAAAAAAAACTATAAAGAAATTTTCAAATTTCACGTCCATATCGAATGCTAAGTCGAATTAACATAATATAATCTAATTAATTTATTGTGAACTACTCCGTGAAAAAGTATTTATTAATTTTATCATGTTAATTTATGAATAATATCTGTGCCCGCCGGTTTCACCCGCGTTACATAATCATTTTCTGCAAAATGTTGCGAACATAAATTGTGCTACATTTAGTACCTATCCATTCAATTCTACCAGTTGCTTCAAACCAGTTTTCTTGTAGCAGGATCTTTTGGAAAATTAAAAAAAAAGTGTTTGCATCGTAAATTAGATTTTAGACGAAAAACCAACTAAGAAACTAAATTAATAATCCACATTATACAATAATTGGTGTTAATTTAAACAAAGTTATTTTCATTGTTATATTACTGACAATAATCATTCGTATACACATCTTAATATCGACATTGTTTACAATTTGGTACAACACTATCGACGCGCATAGATTTCCCAGAATTGAAGCTTTGGGTCGACGCACGCGACGTTCGCAGTGAACGCAATACATTGCGCGACCGCTCACGTCGTGCAAGATCGTACCAATGTAATGCAAGCAATGTATAATTTTGCATCTGAATGCGATTTTATCGTTTTTGTCTACAAACTACATAATACTTTTGTAATAATTACAAATATCACTGGTATTTTAAGGTTTTTGGAGTTACCGGTGAAAAGAAATCCCTCCTCGGGCCACATTACACACCTGACTTCTTTTCCGACACGTTATAATTGGGCAAGACGGCATAATTCTTTTTTTCCGCGGAGAATTGAACGCTTTCACAATAAGAGCATGACTGTTGACCGGTGATTCTAATTTCGGTTGGGTTTTGAGCGCCCGCGCAAACGTGTGGCGCGCCTGTCCCGCCCACAAGGCCCTTCTAACCTCTTTAACTGTTCTGTGGTTGTGCTAATGAAGAAAATGCAGTAAATAAGTATGATCTTCAATACTGACGAGATCGTTGAGAACTCGCTGCGAAACTAGCTCCTGATACAGCCATCTTTTACACACCTAGCACCAACGATAGAAGAAGGTGGATATGGGCAATATTGGATTTGGCAGAATCATCTAGATAGGGCGTTGAAAACCTGATCTAAGCAGTCATAATGATAAAAAAGGCAATTTAAGTGTTCAATATTGTCACGAAGCAGCAAAATTAAGAAAAGGGATAGGAAATCCACACCCAGCCAAGTTCACGTTTAGTTGATACAGGTAATAATGTAATGTCGTTTCACAGATTTCTAACTGTATCATCGTGAACTGGCAGTGATCTTTACATTTGTTTTTACAAGTTTGCAGTAGCTCTAGACCTAATTCTAATCGTATAGATCAGACATATATTAAATGAAGTAGGATCGGCAGTCTAGAATCATCGAACCACGTGCTTGAACATGAGCAGCGTTCTCGAGCACCGAGCGTGTAGGACAGATAATGCAAACAGACAGTATGATATCAAAGACGACACCGATTTGATTCACAGTTGCCGGCGTTATCTTACCGAAACAAGGCTTATCTGCCAGATAAGATGCCGTTGGTTAATGGCTAGGTGGTCCGACGACAATCGTCGACATGTAATTCATTTAGTAGAAGTACCTTTTGTAGAAGCCGTCATTTGGTGTTCGAGAAAGTATGATACCACCTCTCCTATCCTGTCGCGTCACCGACTAGCCTTTAACTTAGGGAATGGTCCGATAGTGAGAACTTACTCTGCCTGTTCATAATTCCCTATTTTCATTTACAATCTGCACTGCTACTAGCGATCAAGATATGAGCAATTGAGCATCAATCCTAGACCACCATCATTTAACACCCTGAGTAAATGCCGTAATACCTGAATGAAGCCTAAGCATGAAGTGATGAGATATGAGAGTAAACATTACTAATACTTACAATAACAAACTAAGATATCATAGATGCAATTAAATATAATCATGTGTCAGCCTGCCTGTTTATATTGAACGTGGAAACGGATGCGGTCATAAAGATAGCTTGTAAACTAAAACAATTTGCTGAGCACCAACAATAAAAAGACTCAGCGACAGAATTTCTTTTATTTCAAACATTCAGTATATAATTGTTGAGTTGCATGACCGTGGCAACCATTAAGGAATTGCATTTAAAGTAAAACAAATGTAATATACAGGACTGGAAACATATTAGGTAGCGGACATGAGAAAATGATCATCAACAATTTTAAACAAACATAGCGTTATACGAGTATATAGTGTTAGATATGATCGGTAGGTTAAGGTAAAAACATTGGTCACTAAATGGGGATCTACCCACAACGACTAAAACCTGGATCTGAATAGCACTGTCCAGGCCAATTCCAATTGCTAGTGGGCTAGCTAGACATAACTACAAGCGATGATGAAATATCAAAGAAAGGTTTAGCATGACACGACCTGCGTGAGCTAAAGTACAATGTTTATTGAAAATACCATTTATTGAACACACCCTAAAATCCAGCCGCGTTTGTCCAAAAATGTAACAGAGTAGGTACACGTTATCAACGAGCCTGCGCCCAGCTCGCTAACCGGATGATAATCACTAGTGTATTTAATCACATTCAATTATGATGAACTTCCTAACATCTGCACATATTATAGACAAGCACATGTTTCGTAACGTGTCAATTCATCACAGTCTTGACAAGTATGTGTAATACCGCCTGCCAGTTGAACGTGCCTGATTTAAATTATCAAAAGCTCATTTAATTAGACATTTCGAGGTATTCCGTGAAGCACACCCAGACGAAGCACACCTGAAGTATTCTACTAAGCACACCCGTAGGTGGGCTTCAAATGAAAAATTAAAATAATTAATTTCCTATTCCACGAATCACACCTACGAATATCACTCGTAAGTGCGGAGACTAAGAAATAAAAATGTCTATAGAAGTAAACTATAGTGCGGACTATGCGAGTGATATTCGTAGGTGTGCTTCGTGGAATACTTTAGGTGTGCTTCGTCTGGGTGTGCTTCACGGAATACCTCAAAATTTCAATTATCACGGTTCATGAGACACAGCCTGGTGACAGACGGGTAAGTAGATCCTTTTGATTAAGACACTTTTACACGTCACTATTTTAAATCAAAAATAACCGACGACGGTGGTGGCGCCGGCATTTTCTAGCTGCAGCTGACTGTTTCCTCAGAAATAAAAAAAGGCTCTTTTAAATTCTAAACATTATAATATAAAATCTTTATGTGAGTAACAATGCAGGGCCATGGCTGAAAGGGCCTTTTGAAAAAAGTGCCATTACATTTTCGAGTAGATCTGTCCCAACATAGAGTATACACGATTACACGCGTCAGTTATCGTGTTATTTTAAGGAATAACTTATATAGGCCTACATCGGATCGAGAACTTATATGAACCAATAGAAAGCAGAAAGACAATAATCAGAGAAACCAGCGAGGAGGCCTTCGCACTGAAAAATAAATCGGACGGCCCAGGATGTAAGGTCAGAGAAAGACTCTACCGAACCAGTCTAGGAAATGAATCGAAAAATATGTAATAAATAACCTTTTCCCAACTATGTTGGGGTCGGCTTCCAATCTAACCAGATGTAGCTGAATATCAGTATTCTACATGGAGCGACTGCCTATATGACCTCCACAACCTAGTAACGGGGCAATACGATACCCCGTGGTAAGCCTGGCTGTCAGATTTTCGGACTTCTGACAACCCGTAACGACTGTCAAAGATGCACAAATGACGCCGGGACCAACGGCTTAACGTGCTTTCCAAGGCACGGAGGTGTCTCAGTATGTAAAGATGGTCGACCATCCACGGCCAACCCCGGCAAGCGTAGCTTAACCTGATGGATAGACCTGTGCAGCTGTTAGTACTTAGCCAGGAGCTCAAAAAATAGATAAAATATTAAATCAAATTACAACTTTCCTGCTTTGTTACATACCGGGATGATCAATATCCACAGCAGTAACGCAATCCACCTACGAGTGCTGTTTAATAACTATGACAAGCTGCCAGTACTTAAGTTTCACAGCGAAATTCGCTCAAATTCATTGCTTTATTGTATATAATTATAGTTTAATGAATCATACAGCAATAGGTTAATGCAATGCGCTCAGATTTTACAATTTCTTAGCTTTCGAAATGTAGAAAGAAACATGGAGAGAACATTGATGACAGACAAGATGATGTAAACATCATCATCTAGAACAAATCATATAGAACAGACAAAGGACGTGAAGTTCATCTCTATTATGTTTTTAGCGTTTTTTGACTGTCCTTGGTGTACGACTAAGGACTTCTGGACAGTGGGCCTCGTATAACAAAAAGTAACAACAAAAACAGGAGTTTAATATCTCAATTGACATAAACCATTGCATAACAGAGACAATTTTTTTTTAAATTAAGTAACCTAAGTCGTCCCACAGCAGGGCAACGGTTTCCCCCGTATATGTTACCAATTTTGTCGTGGCTAAGTTATAACAGCCGCACGGATCGATCCATCAGGTTAAGCTACGCTTGCTGGTGATGGTCCGTGGATGGGTGACCATCTTTACATGTGGACACTCCTCCGTGACTCGGAAAGCACGTTAAGCCGTTTGTCCCGGCTGTCATACATTTAAAACGATAAAGAAATATTTGAATGCGGATTCATTCAAATATTTTCGCAAATTTGCTTACTGCACTTGGAAATCGAACCGGTAAAAAACCGAAAAAATAACACCCGGTATTTTTATGGCATCAATCGTCAGAGTCAATCATAAGGATCAAATCTCTCTCTGAATCTGAAACGACATGATGTCTGAAAGTCGTTACGGGTAGTCAGAAGCCTGAAAGTCTGACAGCCAATCTTACCAGGAGGTATCGTATTTATCGTTACCAAGTTGCTGACTAGGTTATGGAGGTCAGATAGGCAGTCGCTCCATGTAAAATACTAGTATTTAGCTGCATCCGGTTAGACTGGAAGCCGACCCCAACATAGCTGGAAAAGGTTAGGCAGATTGTTTGGTAGAACGTCCCTGCACTGTGAATGCATTCTGGAGTAAACACGTTTCTTGGCATAAGAACTAAGTTTCCTGTAAGTATACAATTCTTTGGGTTTCTAGCTTGGTTACAATTTGAAAGACATACCTACACCATTTTAAACTTCCTGCTAATAGTTTGATGATAGGTATGGCATGACAGCAAGCACATGACAAAAAATCTGCCCGTGTTAAAAATCATGATTTCATTAGAAAAAGTAAGGTAGGGAAATCTATAATTTCTTTGAACATCGTAAATGATCAGTAGGCATCTAGTACATACCTACTAAGCATTTAGATACTATCTACGTTGAATATACAGTAAGTAGGTACCTACCTATTGCTACACGAGATAAAAGTTCAAATTTGAGAAGTTATTTGGCTCTTAGTAGCTCCAAAAGCGGTTCAATATTAGCAACCAAACAACAAACTCTTAATAAATATCATCGTAATATTTCAATATCCCTCGGATAACGTCGATAAAAGTTCAAGGTTGGGCGTCAAGGTCATCTCAGATATTAACAAAGAAATGGGCCTCTACACCGAACAATCGCTCATACAGTGTTCTCTAAGCACAGCGGAAATCTACAGTGGTGAACTGATAACTGGTGACTATTATCGTATGATCCAGGCGGTTCTGTTAAATTTAATAGAAAATAAACAATAGGAGCCGCACCTGGGTGGGTCAGTATGCTAATAAGATTCTAATAATACTAGCGATTAACATACACACAAGGTTATAACTACCTATCCACCTACATTGTATATTGTTTTTATTCCATGATATTATCATCTGAGCGTTATCAAATACAGATTCCTATCCGTGTGACGGATTGCAAAATCGATTTTCAATTATTCTGGAGTAACGTGTCAGCCGGCAGTTTCTCAGCGTTTAACTGGGTGTTGTTTAAGTGAAACTGTGAGAGCTTCGCCGGCCGGCGAGTATTGGCGAGTGTCAGCGAGTGTTACTGTCTGCGGGTGTGTGATGGGAGAGTGACAGAGTCAAGTGTATGGAGTGTATCGGAGTACTCACCGGGCTCGGCGCGCTCGGCCTCGTCGTCGGACTCGGTGCCGGAGTCGCGCTCCTCCACCTGCAACAACAAGCAAGCAGCTCAGTCCTCCGTGCGCCGGGGGCCGGGCCCGAAGCCCAATGCTGGGCGTGGGGGCCCCGACGTTCGGTTCCTTTGTTCTGCGGCGGCCATTTTCTGGTGCCGGAGTGACCTTCGCATCGCTCGCTCGCGGCGACACCCACCTTCTCGGAAACGCTCTCCTCATTCAACGAATGCGTTCGCAGCTTGTGAGTCAGGAACTTGAGCATTATTGAGCGTCGCTCACTCTCACCTCGTCGCTCACTGTGTCCGAGCTCACTGCGCACTTGTGTCTCTGTACTCGCAACCCGCACCGCACGAAATCCTACAACCCTCACGCCTATGGGAAACGTTCCAAAAACATTTTAAACCTCAATAACATATCCGCATTTCGCTCGCACGCGACCGCACCCGACCGTCTCCTTCGAACGTCGGACTACTACTAGTTTAGTTAGAGTAGCCTTGCGTACGACGCAGTCAGCTGAAGTGGGCACGACTCATTAATACCGAAAGGGCCTAAGAGCGATCGTGCTAAATACTGCGCCCCGGAACGAAATCCACGATCGCAGCGATAGATATAACCATCGGGCGGGTTACTAATCGTTTCATTGCTCAAAATCTCGTTTAAATATAGCGTAAAACATTTTCGAGTGGCACTCCAAATGGACTCGCCCGGCAACCCATTGATGACAAAGAACCGGAACACGCAGAGATCGGACGCGATTGGACAAAACATTACAGAATAGGATCGAAATTTAATGCAACGTGCGGCGTCTCGCTCGCACACTCGCCGGGCCGGCGCACCGGGCGAGTGCGAGCAAGATAGAGCGTATACACATCAACAGTTATATAATACTGGCCTGATAATAAATCGCTGATAAAAAAGTTGCGCATGTTAGCACACTATGGACATTCAGGTCACATACCGACACAATATATTTTGACTCAGGGTTAATATTTATGATTAAACAAAGGGTTTGTTTCACATCCCAATAAAATTGTAGAATTCTTATCCGAATTCTACTTGCATGAATACTTAACACTAACGTTTTCTATTTACACACATTTCGTTTAGAAACAATTTAAATAATTATGTTCATGTAATTTAATTAGGTACCTTTATTTTTGAAAGTTTAGTTAAAAAACAATGAACATGTAATTTAATAAAATAAGAATTCTGTTGAGTTACTGTTTTCATTATTTTTGCTCCCGCTTTTTATAGAGAACTAGCTGACCCGACAGACGTTGTTCTGTCTTAACTGTGATACCCTACCTAGCTGCCTACCTACCTACCTACCCCTACCCTACCTAAAAATAAATAAAAAAATGTATTCTGCTATTCAGGGCGGAGACAAATCCAACGAAACAAAAACCATGAAAATTGGTCCAGCAGATCTCGAGTTTGGAGGGAACAAACCCGACTTTCTTTTATATATATAGATATACATGATGTATATTATAATATGCTCTACGAGATCACTAATTTCAAAATTGTCTATAGCTATTCCTACTTTCATGTTTGAATACTTACAGCGGCCGGTCTTATCCGTACTAAGATGTCGGTGGCGCAGTTTCCATCGTTCGGTATAATGAATAGCGCGACGCCATGTCTGTTCCCTGCTACTACCAGTGCCGTCTCGCTCGTACTCGCGTTTTCTCGCTCGCACGCCGGTTTCGCGCGCTATTTCAAATTACAAACCTTCTTGCAGGTGATTAGTTTTTGATGGAGCCTATTCCATTAATTTATTATAGAGTAAGATCCCAGAGCAATCAGACATAACTTATTTTCACACGGATGAAACCTGAAGTTTTCAGTAGCGTCTCGTCTGCCTTGAATACCTACGCGCTTTGTGGAACTTGCCGAGTGACACCTGCGCAGGTACCAGGTGAGAAAGGTAACTAAAAATAAGAATTATTTAACTTAAATTCACATGGCTGATTTTTATATAATATGTCATGTAGAATATTATTTTAAAGTAATATCATAAGTGTCAGACACTTTTGATGGACCAGAGCTTTCGTCAGACGCTTTTAAGCTACCCAAAAAATAAATGAACTTTACTTATTTTTACATGTCTGATTTTTTAATATGTTATTGAAGTATTTATTTAAAAGTTATATTCAATCAGTCAGACAAATTAGAGTGACCAAACATCCCCTAAGACAAAAATTATTCAGCCAGAAGTAGGTATGAGGGCGAGAGCACTATGCGCATGCGCCTCAAAGTAAAAAATGTTAATGTACTAAGAATACTTACTGTTTTCAATCTGAGATTTTTGCATCTCTAATTCAACAAAATTAACTTTAACAAGGAAATATTTAATAAATATTAAAGTAAATAAGTTTATAGCATATATTTGGGGTCATCATTTTTTATTCATCATAATTATCGAGACAATCATTTGAGATTTCACTGTCATCCAATCACGGTACTGTCCATCCAAGTCATCATCTTCATCGTCGTCAGATATGTTGTTGCTGGCAGTTTCATCTACAAAAAACAATTTTAAGTAATCTATACTAATTATAAAGAGGAAAACTTTGTTTGTTTGTTTGGTTGTAATGAATAGGCTCAAAAACTACTGGACCGATTTTAAAAATTCTTTCACCGTTGGAAAGCTTAGTTTTCTAGGAGTAACATAGGCTACTTTTTATCCCGGGAAAAATAACGGGTCCCACGGGAAAGACCACGGGAGCGAAGCCGCGGGCAAAGTGCTAGTCCAAATATAAAATTACAAATATATTAAATTTTAAACTTGAAGTTTAAGTAAAGTACCTAATCTTTGAAGAGATTCACTAACTTCTCCTGGTAATTGGTCATCATCAAACCAATGAAAGTTGATCTGGTTTTCTTCAATTCTCCAGGATTCTCCGTGTTCAGGAGTAGAAATGGTTGGTTTTTTTTTCATTAGCATGATTCCATATGCTTGAGATGTAATTAGCTCGAAGAAATTGTTGAAATAACTCAGTTTTACATGGTGGTAAATTACTTGTGATCATCAAAAAAATATATATACTTATATAAAAAGAAAAATATTTTTTTGGCAGAGCAGTAAAATTTTTATAACATTCTCGATGGTAACCACTATTATATTATATATTATGGACGTCTCACTCACTCTGAAGCGCATGCATAGTGCTCTCGCCCTCATACTTCTGGCTGAATAATTTTTGTCTTAGGGGATGTTTGGTCACTCTAATTTGTCTGACTGATTGAATATAACTTTTAAATAAATACTTCAATAACATATTAAAAAATCAGACATGTAAAAATAAGTAAAGTTCATTTATTTTTTGGGTAGCTTAAAAGCGTCTGACGAAAGCTCTGGTCCATCAAAAGTGTCTGACACTTATGATATTACTTTAAAATAATATTCTACATGACATAATTATATAAAAATCAGCCATGTGAATTTAAGTTAAATAATTCTTATTTTTAGTTACCTTTCTCACCTGGTACCTGCCCAGGTGTCACTCGGCAAGTTCCACAAAGCGCGTAGGTATTCAAGGCACACGAGACGCTACTGAAAACTTCAGGTTTCATCCGTGTGAAAATAAGTTATGTCTGATTGCTCTGGGATCTTGGACTATTAGAGAAGTACGCGTTAGAGTGTGGCAAACGAAAGTAGGGACTGAAAAAGCGCGGCAAATTTGAAAAATCTTAGCCAAGGAACACCAAAATGTGTATGAAGTAGCTGGAATAACCTGACTTGATACTTTAGAGTTATTTGTTTCTGGGTTAAAATAATCTTTATTTGTTCTTTTTATATAAGTACCTATAGTATCTATAGTGAATATTCAGCAGCAAAGATGTAAGTAATGTATTGGCACAATAACATGTGGTAATGTTATTATAAATAAATTAGCTTTCCGTTGACCTTCTGCTTCAGAAAGTGCTCGTCATTAACGATTTTGGTCTGATGATTTCTCAGTATTATGTAGAAGCCCTGCCAAAATAGGCGCATGCATTCATCAAATAACTTTCGTAATAATTAAAAATAAACAAAGTTGGGTACATGCATTGCAGGTCAGTCTTATTATATTTAACCTAGTATGAGCTAACAATGCCGTTAAACATAATTATGTACTAAGTGACATAGGTATACGATTATAAAATAAACGCAGAATAAGACGTAGAAATAAGAAAATGATGCAAAAAAACAACGAATTTATTTAATATTAAAGTTATGATAAAATTAACAATATCAATGGATTCGTTGGTTCACACAATAGGGCCATATCTCGCGAAGACCGTTAAGAAAAGCACACTGTAACGCGATTCTGGTATAACCATAGAGACAGTTCGGTTAAAGGAGGAACACACTCAATAGCTACAAGGAGGTACAAAGGGCAATACCCATGCGTCTAAAATATAGGGAAGTGTATTTTTTTTTCAATATACATTTTACTTGGTCCCATAGTAAAAGTTATTTATTATGGTGTGTATTCCTCGTGTAACATAACCCTCTGTGTGATACTTAGCACGCGCTTCCTTACACGGTGGAGATGCTTGAAAATGGCATTGGACAATTATAATATAATATAGTATTTGATTCATAAATGCTCCATTTTGGCGCAGCAATGTTTTCTTAATTTTTTTACCTAATTTATAAGTGTTGGTATAGTATAATCTCCGACTAATCTAAGAGGAGATCTACTCACCGAATTACAACCCAACAAGATAGTCTATGAACAAAGGATCTACTCTAATAACAACTAGCAGTATTACACCTACATACATACTTAATGTATAATTGTATAATAATGTATAATTATATCTACGTACAATATATAACTCTGTTACGGTACCTATAATATCTACAAATAACAACAGTAACAACTAATGCAATAATCACTTATTATGCTGATACACTGGTTTTACAAAAGTATTTATTTTTAACAACTCGTCAATTATTCGTGTTATCCTAATGAAACAAATGCAATCGACAACAATACGAATCCATTATAAACAGTTAGTTAACACAAAGTGAGGTACGCGCTAGATATAACAACAACGGATCAACAACGTCTAGCACTTCACTCATAACTACATAATTATTATATATATATTCAAATTAAGCAGACAATTCTTATCCGGCAAGATCTGCAGGTAATATTATAAATAAAAACATAATCTACCACTTATGAATGTAGCTATATTATAATGTACTCTGTGAATGTAACCTAGATTGTCCTGAAATACACAATATCATAGGGAATATGTAATCAATGCACATAAAAGCACAAGTTAGTATGGTCGCGATTCAAGAAGTTCTCTGGAATACCACAACCGTATAATACCGCATAGCGATTTAGGGATTTATATAAGTGTGTACTAAGTACATAATATATGAATGCACTCTATTACATACTTGCATGGTATAATTTTTCAGGATACATCACATAATATGTTACAGTACAATGCTATCCTATTTTTTCAGATGTCATGGAGATGAGGTAAGATGCATTTCTTTCAGCGGTAAACATGTATAACCAAAAGACGTACAAAAGCATAGTACATTCTTATTTAAATTGCAAGGAAGTTGTTTATCGTATAAGTATTAAAATATTCCACGAATATACATAATTATTGACACCATTACATAAGTATCAGTATAGTCTCGGTGTAACATGTAGTTTACGTGTACATATAAAACCGGACCGGCAGGATTAGACTCACGACCGAGACAACTCGTTACTCACAATCAACAGAATAGTCCTTGGATACAAGTTATATGTATGTTTGGCAAAAAATATAACGTATTGTTTGCTAATAATCAAATATCTAAAGAACGCTAGTTATTTGTATGGATTGGCTAATAAAGGGAGGAATACACTGACTGATGATGCTTTCACAAATCCCTCCTACTTATGGCCTACTACTTCCCCTAATGGGTTCAAATTAACTAATCTGACAGTTCCGATGTGGAACAAGCTCGCATATAGAAATTAAGACTAGCGACCATTGACTGTAAGTGGAGCATGGCAGGACCCGACTAGAGTGGCTGATGAGCTGCGCGGTATTTGCGTAACACACTAACAATTTCTTTCACGGTCACAGTCGCCAGATTTACCGCGGTATTTACGTCTTCGGGCAGATTATGTAAACACAATATGAATTAATGAATTATGAATTTCCTTCCAAATATTTCAATTTCTGGTGCAGGTGCAGGTCACCAATAGATGACTAGCAATAATGACAACGCAGCACAGTGAGTTGTTTTGGGCTTCAAAATGCTACTACAGGATGTTCAGGTCAGAAAAACAGAAAACATGCCACTTGCGTAGCTTTAAGCGTGCTGTTCTCTCATTAGAGCCAAGTCGTATAAGTACAAGTTGGTACAAACACTATCGATCGGTGTGTTATGACCACACTTTCTGTGAACATAGCGATAGTCGGAAGAATCATAAGAAGGTAATTTCCCGGCCGTTCCATTTCGTGGCGGGATGGTTGAGAAAAGAGCCTCCCGACCGGCCGCCGCGGGCATCCGTGTGGGGGCAGCGGGTTGGCCGAAAGGGGGTCGCTACCCAGGAGCACAAAGGGCTAAGGAAGCAACATGGGTTGTCAGTTAAGAGACTGACACTCCTTGCCGCTTCACCAAGAGCGGGAAGGGTCACTTGACAATTTCTCACCTTCAAAAAAAAAAGACCGTACTATACGCGCACTGTCGTCCTAAGTAGATAGTTTACTTATAATTTAAGAACTTATTTATATGGAGATTCGACGCACAGCGTCTATAATTTCGACTTCACATGTCATGGATGTACTAACAAACTGATTAAAAGTGAAAATATCACAAACATTCTAATTAGGTAGGTAGGTACATTGTTAAGATGAGTTTCTAACTTTACAGACCAGTGCCGAAGCCTTTGAAAATGGTAAAAAGTGAAAAAAAATTATAGTACGATGAAACCCATTGGAAAAGGAAGAGAATATAACGAAAATTAAAGGAAAAATTATTTACGGGCGATCTGAGGTCGGGAAGTGGATGGGAGTGCGTTTCTAAGGGTAAAAAGGGTTTATCTCGATTTCTTGCAAAACTACAAGTCCTATGGAAAAATTTAAATAGCAAAGATGTAGATAGTAAAAAGATCTACAAATTTTGTATTCACACTTTTTTCACATAACCTCAAAATTTATGTGAAAAGTTCAAATAACCAAGTTTTTGGTTTTTTATTTTTATCTTCTACAAAAATTTTTTTTCCACGAAATTTGGTTAAAACTTACCTTTTTGTATTCCAAACACACTGTATTTTTTTTTATTTAAAATATTTATTTGTTCACTTTATTTTGACTTAATATCGAAAAATCACCCTAATTTTCGATCGAAAATTCTGCGGTCAAAATATCAGCTTTTTTAAAAAAGTTGGTAGGCTTTATGTTCGTTGACATCTCTACTTTTTGATGGTGTAAAAAAAAATATACATTACCATAGTAAATGTTCTCAGAAAATGCAAAGAAACGATTACAATAATACATACACATTACAGTATTATGGGAAAGTTGTAGAATTTTCTTTAAATTATATACGTAGATGCCTATTTATTGCTTTTTTTAAAGATTACTTATATATCTGAGTGACCTACGGTAAATTTTAGCCCATCAAAAGCTATTTAATACAGGAGTGGGGAAGGGGCTAGGAGGGTATGGGCCTTACTATCCGTTATTTCGTAGCAGTACTGTGCATTTTCTGACAACATTTACTATAGTAATGTATATTTTTTTTACACCATCAAAGAGTAGAGATCTCAACGAACATAAAGCCTACCAACTTTTTAAAAAAAGCTGATATTTTGACCGGAGAATTTTCGATTTTAAAGTAGGGACAAGATAATAGGTCACTTTTGACATTTCATCAAAATTCAACAACGTAACCTTGTAACGGCGGGCATAAAATAAGAACTGCCCAATTGCTTAACTTTTTTCAATTACGTTTACATATTTATTGTAATAATGACCGATACGAGTAATTTTACGATTTGCTTTCACTAATAAACCATTCTAAACATAATAAACAATTTCTGATCTAAAGAACTGAACGTCGTTACAATGTTGCATCAGTCAACCCTTTTTCTTTTTAAACACTAGGGATGTTACTCTAAAAATCGAAAGCTGATAGGATTGTAAGTTGAATCGAATGCAATGATTACTTGTGAAGAAAAATCACCATAAATTTATAACCACGTTGTGATTATAGTAAAACCTAATTATACATATTTATTATTCTTTTAACTAACTATAAAAATACAAAAAAATAACTAAATAGAAAGGTCATTGATGTTGGGTGCAATTTAGGTGGATGTTGCTGGCAACACCAGTGCCTGTCGATGACGCATGTCATGTCGCCATAACATGATGATGACGCAGTCTTTTGTTGTTGTGCGAAGTGACTGTGCGTTTTTGGTGTGCTCTCTGTTATTTTCTTCTGATCCGGCTTTTTCATTGAACTGATCTTACTGACTACGTTTACCTGGCTATAAATTGGACTCCGATTGCTTAACGATTATTAAACAAGAAAAACATTACAGTCTTACTATGTCGAAACGGGGGAAAACTCTAAACAGTCAATCTCGCGAACTAGTGCTGAAATTGTACAATTATTTTGGACGTGAATCAGTTAACGATGGGCCTCTTTTACCATTGAAACCACCGAGAGAACGCGTTGCCGAAGCATTGGGAATAGGGAAGAAGACAGTAACTCAAATTCTGAAAGAGAAATACGGACCATCAGGCTCAGAAGATAATACTTTACGTACACCGAAAAAACGAAAGAGGGACAAGAAAATTGTTGACGTTGATAATTTTGATGCTACTGCAATTCGCAACCACATTTATGGATATTACTCGAGAAAAGAATATCCTACACGGGAAAAGCTATTGAGTTCGTTAAAAGGCGCAGGTTTATTTTTTGGAGGCAAATCGTCTCTATCAAAGGTTTTGAAATCGATTGGCTTTAGATTTAAAAAATCCGACAAGCGGAAAATCCTGCTAGAACGCTACGATATTATTTTGAAGAGAATAACATTCTTACGTGAGGTAAATAAAATTACGGATTGGGACAATGTCGTGTTTATTGACGAAACATGGTTGAATGCGAACCATACGGTTGCGCGGACATGGACCGATGATACAGCGGCCTCCACCTCAAAAGTTCCATCGGGAAAAGGAGCCCGACTTATTATATGTCACGCGGGATCAGCTTCTCAAGGTTTTATTCCAGACTGCCTCCTCGCATTCGCCTCTAAAACTACAACAGATTACCATGAGGAAATGAACTTTGATGTTTTTAAAGAGTGGTTTGAGAAGCTGCTAGTCAGCTTAGAAAACCCATCGAAAATTATAATGGACAATGCTCCGTATCATTCTGTACAAGTTGATAAACCACCAACTCAAGCAAATAAAAAGCAAGAAATTGTCTCGTGGCTGGTAAGAAATGGTGTGGAGGCAAGTCCAACTTTATTAAAAGTTGAGTTGTTAAATCTGGTAAAAGCAACTAAGACGTCCAAGCTCCGCTATGTAATCGATGAACTAGCCCTAGAGCATGGACACGAAGTTATTCGATTGCCTCCCTACCATTGCCAGTATAACGCCATCGAGCTTATTTGGGCACTAATAAAGGGTCATGCAGCGCGGAACAATACTGAACCACCCTTCAGTACTGCTAAAATGATGACTCTGCTACAAACTGCATGTGCAGAAGTCACTACAGAAGACTGGCGAAAAGTCGTGGAGAAGACAAAGAAAATAATTTTACAAGATTTTGAACGAGATGTGAGAATAGACAATATTATTGAAAATGAATTAATAATATCTCTGAGTGCTGACAGCAGTGATGAAGATAGCAGTTCCGATAGTTCAAGTGAATAAAAGCAATTTTTTTGTTAAATTACGTAGGTACTTGTCTTATTTTGCTCCTTTAATTTATGAAAGAAAAAATAATAATGGGACAGGGATTCGCATGATCATTTTTAAAATTCACATATGTTTCAAGTCTGTATCGATTCATTCGATTCATTCATTTAATCGATGTTTTTAAGCAGGTCACCTCACTATGAATATAAAACTGACATCTGTCAAAAGTGACCTATTATCTTGTCCCTACTGTAAGTCAAAATAAGGTGATCAAATAAATATTTTAAATAAAAAAAATTACAGTGTGTTTGGAATACAAAAAGGTAAGTTTTAACCAAATTTCGTGGAAAAAAATTTTTTGTAGAAGATAAAAATAAAAAACCAAAAACTTGGTTATTTGAACTTTTCACATAAATTTTGAGGTTATGTGAAAAAAGTGTGAATACAAAATTTGTAGATCTTTTTATTACCTACATCTTTGCCATTTAACTTTTTCCATAGGACTTGTAGTTTTGCCAGAAATCGAGATAAACCATTTTTTACCCTTAAAAACGCACTCCCATCCACTTCCCGACCTCAGATCGCCCGTAAATTATTTTTCCTTTAATTTTCGTTATATTCTCTTCCTTTTCCAATGGGTTCCATCCTACTATATTTTTTTTTGTTTTCAAAAATTATCGACACTGGTCTATTAGCACTGCCACGCGTCTGGTAGAATATCCTAACACGACTAGAACTAATTGTTGTTCTGCACCTGACGTCCCAACATATCGCTCGCTCCAGGCGGGCGAGGCGCGCGGCGTCGGGCTCAGTACATGAACACCTCGTCCAGCAGGTAGTCGGGGTGCTGGCGCGCGTGCGCCGCGAGCGCATGCGCGGCTCGCTCCAGGCGGGCGAGGCGCGCGGCGTCGGGCTCGCGGCCGGCCAGGTCCCTCGCCAGCGCGCGCGCCGCGTCGGGCAGCTCGTAGCGCCGGTACGGGACCACTTGCGGCAGGATGTCGGTCTCCAGGCCCTGGTACCTGCAACGTGTACACTTGTATTATTCACTGACCACCGTTTGCTGTTCCTTTCTGTGCGCTTTGCATCGCTCGACGTTCCAGTGCTGTTGGGTTGTATTGTTGTATAGTACTCACGTGGCGAAGTAGTACTTGTGGTAGTCCTGGTGCGCGGCCGGCGCCTCGGCCAGCTGGCGCAGGGCCGCACGCAGCAGGCCGTCACCGAAGTGCGGCGCGCGGTAGGCGGCGCGCGTGCCCAGTAGCGGCGCGCGTACTGCGGGGGAATTGTATTATTGTTGTATACACAGAACAGTTAAAGAGGTTAGAAGGGCCTTGTGGGCGGGACAGGCGCGCCACACATTTGCGCGGGCGCTCCAAACCCAACCGAAATTAGAATCACCGGTCAACAGTCACGCTCTTATTGTGAAAGCGTTCAATTCTCCGCGAAAAAAAAGAATTATGCCGTATTGCCCAATTATAACGTGACGGAAAAGAAGTCAGGAGTGTAATGTGGCCCGAGGAGGTATTTCTTTTCACCGGTAACTCCAAAAACCTTAAAATACGAGTGATATTTGTAATTATTACAAAAGTATTATGTAGTTTGTAGACTAAAACGATAAAATTCAGATGCAAAATTATACATTGCTTGCATTACATTGGTACGATCTTGCACGACGTGAGCGGTCGCGCAATGTATTGCGTTCCCTGCGAACGTCGCGTGTGTCGATTCAAAGCTTCAATTCTGGGAAATCTATGCGCGTCGATAGTGTTGTACCAAATTGTAAACTATGTCCATATTAAGATGTGTATACGAATAATAATAATAATAATAATACTTTATTTGCTAAATGTAGGTTTACAAAAGTAGTATGATGTTATTATCAATATTATGGCCCATTTACATTCTACCATTTATGTGGTGTGCAAATATTAAATTCAGAATACCTACGTTACAAAAATTGACTGATTATATAAATTAATTGCAAATATTACATTTCACAATACATTAGGAACATAATTAAAAAAACCGGCCAAGTGCGAGTCAGACTCGCGCACCGAGGGTTCCGTACAAACCTGTAGGTATATAAGTCGGCCAACATCTGTTTTTTTTTTTTAATCGCTGAACAACGTTTGCTGGGTCAGCTAGTAAGTTTATGATTATTAAAAAAAATATACTATGTGATGTAACTAAAAATTTAAGATTTTCGGAATTTTTCCTATATGTGTACTTTATAACGTTGCTTCATGCCAAATTTCAAGATTCCAGGTCGTCTGGAAGTATCCTTTAGGTTTTAATTCCCTTGCGAGTAGTTGCGAGTTTCAAAATATGCGGCTTTAATTGCTGTATCTTTTGATTGCGTTGACGTAGAAGTTTGATTTTGTTACAGCTTAAAGATATTATAGACTTGAGTATTTGTTAAGAATTTCAATATAATACCACTACGCGTTCATGAGTAAAGGGGTAATAAGTTTAAAATTATTAAAAATATTTTTATTATATGATGTAACTAAAAATTTATGCTTTTCGCAATTTTTCCTTTATCTGTGTTATAAGACGTTGCTTCGTACCAAATTTCAAGATTCTGAGTTCACGGGAAGTACCCTGTAGGTTTTGATTCCCTTGCGAGTGTCGAAAATTTGCGGCATAAACGGGAGTATCTTTTGATCGCGTTGACTTAGAAGTTTGATTTTTTCACAGCTCCAAGAGACCATAGACTTGAGTATTTGATATGAATTTCAGCTTGATACCTCCACGCGTTCCTGAGAAAAAAGGTCTTGACAGACAGACAGACAGACAGACAGACAGACAGACAGACGGACAACAAAGTGATCCTATAAGGGTTCCGTTTTTACCTTTTGAGGTACGGAACCCTAAAAATGTCATATCATGATTGTTATAGAATGTCAGAATGTAAATATTAATTGAAATGTTAATATAATATCCATGCATATTGTTATAATGTCAAATAAAAATAATAATAGTAGTAAATGTCAAATTAAAAAAAAAAAAAAAATGAAATAAAATCAAATTGATTGACATTATTTTTTTTTTTCGACATGTGACATAAATTCATTAACTGTGTAAAAACATTTTTCTTTAAGCCACTGAATTATCTTTTTTTTAAACATAAGGAAAGGTAGTTCTTTAAAATCGTTTGGTAATTTATTGTATACCTTAATAGCCATTATAAACGAATTTCTTTTATATAAATCAAGCTTGCATTGTGGCAAGCAGAGCCTATGTTTATCTCTAGAGGCAACATTCCTTTTGGTTACATCTCTATGCTTAATAAAATTTTCAGGATGTTGTCGTACTAATAGGCACAATTCTTTGATATACATGCATGCCAACGGTAAAATGTTGTATTTTTTAAACAGTGGCTTACAGCTATCCATGTACCCAGCTCCACAGATTGCACGCACACATTTTTTTTGGATCATAAACGCTTTATTGACATCCACCGAATTACCCCACAACAAGAGACCGTATGAGAGTACGGAGGAAACATATCCGTGATATGCACAAAGAGCTGCTTCAGTTGAGACCGTGGCTCTTAATCTTCTTAGTGCATATATAAATCTGTCTAGTTTGTCGCAAACATAGTCGACATGCTTTTTCCAATCGCAATTTTGATCCAATTGTATGCCCAGAAATACCGCACTTACTACTTGTTCTACAGTATTGTTATTATATTTAATAGTCAGCATTAATGGGTTCCTCCTGTGTGTTTGAAATTGAATCATTTTCGTTTTCTCCATATTAATTTGTAGGTTATTGGAGTTTAACCAGTGTATTATATTTTTGATGGCTTCATTAATCTCGTACTCGTATGTGTCGACACTTTCACACTTCACGACAAGGGTCGTGTCGTCAGCAAATAAAATCAATGTGTGGCGAGTGATATTTGGTAGGTCATTTATATAAAGAAGGAATAAAAAAGGCCCCAATACACTGCCCTGTGGCACTCCGAAATTATTTTCCTGATAGTCGCTTCTGTATGACACTTTTTCGCCATTATGGATTCTGGAGATTTCCACACATTGTTGTCGGTTTTTTAAATAGTTTCTTAACCAGTCGTTCGCTTTTCCTCTTATTCCGTATTTCTCTAACTTGTGTAAGAGCAATTCGTGATCTACAAAATCGAACGCCTTGCTCATATCCAAGAGGATTGCCGCTACTGGTAAGCCGTCATTTATGGCCTGGGTGACATTCTTTATCAAATTGAAACAAGCCAAAGACGTGGTACTATTTTTCCTAAAACCGAATTGCTCATCTTTGAGTATATGATGACTAATCGCAAATTCTTGGAGTCGTCTCAACATGATTTTCTCCAAAATTTTTGACATGATTGGTATCAAAGTCACTGGCCTATAGTTCTTCATGTCACATGTATTACCTTTTTTAAAAAGTGGCTTTACTATTGATTTTTTTAAAATCTCCGGGAATGCACCTTCTTCAAAAGAAAAGTTTATTAAATAACTTAACGGTTGACAAATCCATGAAGCGACCAATTTAATTACCTTGGTTGTTATGTCATCCAGTCCTACTGCACTTGTATTTTTGAGATTTTGTATTATTCTAAATACCTCCGTAGCATCACTAGGTTTAAGAAATATTGTGTGGTCATTATTACCATCGATAGTCTTGTTTATCTCGTCAACGTTGTATTTAAAATTAGACTTATTGGTCGTTTGTATGTAGAATTGATTAAATATGTCACTTATTTCCTTAGGGTCTTGAACTGTCCGGTTATCTTTAGTTATTACGTCAATTTGTGTTTTAGCTTTTAAATCATCAATATTTTCATTAATCACCGCCCATGTGGCTTTACATTTATTTTTATTATTGGCAATATACTTTTTACTTTGTAGTTGTCTTGATTTATGTATACATTTTTTAAGAATGTCACTATATGATTTATATTTTTCCTTTATTTTTTGCCTTTTAATTTTATTGTGTTGGTGACTAAGATAAAGAAGCCTTTTTTTAACGCACGATTTTCGTATGCCTTTTGTCAACCATTTGTGGTTTTCCTTATGAGTTGACATCTTTTTCGAATATATTGGAAAGCACAAATCAAAAAATAATTTAATAAGAACGTGAAATTCCTCAAACGCTTCCTGAAAACCATGTTTTTCGTATACGCTTGAAAAAGTGAGAGATGATATGCAACTATAAAACTTTTCCATGTTTTCCTGACTAAAATCTCTGATCTTCTTATACCAAGTGCATATTTCGTACGTTTTAATAGTCTTCATTGAAAGCGTCTGTCCCGTTTCATGATCGGACAAGGCAAGATGATGCACCTCCGGTTTAGCTTGCTTGACGTTGCTTGCTATCTGATCTAAGCACGACATCTGTCTTGTGGGTGTTTTAATGTGCAAATCGATATTAAAATTTTTCAAAAGGCTTTTCAGACTTTCACAGCTTTTGTTTGGCTTTAAAATGTCTAAGTTCCAATCTCCGCATAAAATAATTTTTTTATGCTTTCTCGTCAATCTTATTAGCAACTGTTCTAGATTTCCGAGAAATATTTGAGGATTACTATTTGGAGTTCTATATAAACAAACAATAATAATATTATTTATTACTACGCCACAACATTCAAAATTAAAATTACATGTCAAGTCGTTAATATCCTTCATTTTTTTATATTTCATATTATTACTAAGCAGTATGCATACCCCTCCTCGTTTATTGTCACGTGAGTACGATGCTACTAATTGGTACCCAGGAATTTTTAGAAGAACCTCTGTACCTTTTTTAATAAAAGTTTCAGTTAAACACACTACGTGTATTTACGGCCCTTGTTGCGATAGCTCGTGGATTGCAAATGTTAATTCTTCCGATTTGTTTATAGCGCCGGCAATATTCTGGTGAAATATTCTAAAATTAAAATCCGAATTAGGGACGAAAACAATTCTGTGTTGGCAAAGGTAACTTTTTGTCGGATTGCATAGTTAGACACGGTGTAATTTTCTTAAAATAATATGGAATGGTTCCCTTCTTGTGGGTGTCGGTGTCTATCATTAAATGCTTACTCATAAAGGCAGTATTCGAGTTAATATTTTGACCATTATCGCTTGAATGCGTATCGTTATTACGGTGAAAGTAGAATGGAATAGTGCCTTTCCTAGGGACAGTTGTGCATTCTGTTTTAGCCTTCGATGTATTAATTAATAACTTAATATTTTTAAAACATAAAAATGTCCTGTCATAATAATTCGAGTCAATGATAAAGTTAATTTTATTACATACCTCTGACAAATAGTAGTCTGTCTTATACTGGTAATTACCTTGTATACTCACAAATGATCAATTTTTAAAGTTTGAACATAACAATTTTAAATTGTTATTTATCAAACCACAATTCAAATATTTGTTTTGCAAAACATTAAGTACAAGCACGTTAAGTTTTTGAAAGGATTTTAGCAACGATCCTAATTCTAATAGTATTTTATTGGGGTTGGTATCATTTTCCCCTACACTTAAAACTAGATAATTATCTTCCAAATCTTTCAGTTTGTAGATAGGCTTGAGAATCTGTTCTGTGGTGGCGTATGGTTTTGTATTGGAAGAAATATGGTAATTCTTGTACTTAGTGTTTTTTCTAGCTTGTATAAGTAGGCTAGCCAATCCTGTGACTTGTTGTCCTCCAAATATAATCACTGAGAATTTGATTCGATTTGGGCGCAGTTAGTCAGTACTTGATTATTGTTTCTTAAATTCACTTCATGATGATTTAGCAAAGCGCCATCTATCTTGTTTTGATCGTACTTCTCCAAATCTGTGTTACTCTCCTGGGGCGACTGACTCATGATCACTCGACCGTCAGCGCCATCTGTTGCAGTTTCTTCGCACAATTTGCTCTCCACATCGATTAAACTCATATCAAGTTTCTTTTTGTTTAATAAATCTAGATTCTGTACCTTACTAGTCCTTTTTTTAGAATTGGAGTATTTTGTGATACTATTTGTTGGTTCGCTACATAAGATTTTTAATTGGGTTATAGCGTGTTGTTGTTCAACTGTTTGTTTCTTCAAAGTGCTGTTTTCCATGATTAAGTTGTCCATTTCATTATTAGCGGCATGTAACTGCATTCTGAGTTGATTAATTTCATCATTTAGTCTTTCAACCTCTTCGTAACTTATGCCTGTAGACAATTGCGGTAAACTTTTTGAAAGAAAGTCAGAATCTGTGGATTCGAATGACGAATTAAGTGAGTTAATTGTTGTTTTATTTCTGCGTACAGTTACATTTTCAAAATCCATATTTGCCAGATTTCCTTGTTTGACGAAAGTAAAAATAATAAAAAAATATCCAAAAAATACAAAAAGTTAACTTGAGTGGGAATCGAACTTGCGCCTGCGTGTAGCTGGAGCGAGAAAATATACTATCGGCCACGGCTACTCTTCACAATTATGCCAATTTTAGGATCTTGTTCTGATTACGCAAATTTTGAATCACATTAAGTCGTTAGGTTGACTCATTAGTTAAGAATTTTTTCCACATTTTTGCACTCACTTCACAACACTTTTGTTATTGATAATTCGCTTTTGTCGAGCACCAAGCGCATTGATTTAGAATGGCTTTACTTTCGATTACTACACATTAAATGTTGTTTACTTGTTAGAAACTTAGAATTAAAGTCGTTTTGTCACTGGTTCGTGTCAATGTTTTATATTTAAGTTTCGGGATCTTATTTGAACGATTTAACACTGGATAACACTTTCACTAGTACTTTGGAGCTTTAGGAATAATGTTTATCACTTTAAAGTCTATAAGTCGTTTGTTTATATTTTTATTTAGTAAATTATTACGGAGCCGATCTTAACGTGACAGCTAGCGCCATCTATCAATCGAATCGAAATCGAATGATTATTGTCAGTAATATAACAATGAAAATAACTTTGTTTATATTAAAACCAATTATTGTATAATGTGGATTATTAATTTAGTTTCTTAGTTGGTTTTTCGTCTAAAATCTAATTTACGATGCAAACACTTTTTTTTTAATTGTCCATAAGATCCTGTTACAAGAAAACTGTGGTTTGAAGCAACTGGTAGAATTGAATGGATAGGTACTATACTACTAAATGTAGCACAATTTATGATCGCAACATTTTGCAGAAAATGATTATGTAACGCGGGTGAAACCGGCGGGCACAGATATTATTCATAAATTAACATGATAAAATTAATAAATACTTTTTCACGGAGTAGTTCACAATAAATTAATTAGATTATATTATGTTAATTCGACTTAGCATTCGATATGGACGTGAAATTTGAAAATTTATTTATAGTTTTTTTGCATATTGTAGCATTGTTTTACGTTTTATGTTATTAAAAATGCTATTTTTCTTTCTTTCTATTATTATGCCGTAAAACAGAGCTGCAACTAGCATAAAACTAAAGAAAATTTAAATTTCCCGGCAGTATCGGATGTTCCCCCTTAATTTGTCTTTGATTTAAGTTTATTTATATGTAATTAGGAAGTTATTCGTACCGTATCCGCAACTTGAAAAAATGCAAATCTTTTACTAGGTATCTTTACGGTAAGGCTGACTTTACGTCCATGAACAGAGAAATAGCCGCTATTGATTGGATTAACGTATTTTTGGACATGTCGATTGGTGATGCCGTAAACTACTTTTATGCTACTATATCGGACATCCAAAATAAATTTGTTACTACTATGACAGTTTTTCACAGCTCATATTTGCCCTATTTGGTACACCCCGGCACTTAAGCGCTTGATTAAAGAGAAGGCTAAATACCTCAGTAAATTTAAAAGGTATGGCAGGCTTTCGGATCAGGCAACCTTTAGGCATCTACGTGAACGGGTTAATAAACTTGAAGCGGATTGTTACAATAGCTACTTAGCAATTACAGAAGCCTCCATTGAAAATAATCCTAAGCGCTTTTGGAGCTTTGTGAAACAGCGTTCTAAGTCCAGTGCAATGCCCAGTTTTCTAAAGTATGGTGATGTGACAGTTTCCTCTCCTGAATCTATTTGTAATGCATTTTCTTCTCACTTCTATTTTACTTTTTTTGATCCAATCAATGACGTGCCTAATACTTTTTATTCTCCCCAAACTGCTACAAGTTCCAATATATCATCGGATATTCACTCAATCGATATTGACCTAAATGTAACAGCTAAGTTGTTAAGTAAACTTGATCAATCTAAATCTGCTGGTCCAGACCACTTATCACCTAAATTGCTGATTGGATGTGCTAAAAGCATTGCCTTACCAGTGTCCCTATTGTTTAAGAAATCGCTATCTTCATGTTGTGTTCCCTAAATCTGGAAGTCTGCCTTCGTAACTCCGGTGCATAAGAAGGGGCACAAAAATGAAATGGTCAATTACAGACCCATCTCCAAACTGTGCATTCTGGCTAAAGTTTTTGAGAGGATCATCTACGATCAAGTCTACGCAGCGCTTAACCAGTCTTTTAGCCCTTCTCAGCACGGTTTTCTTAGGGGTCGTTCAACTGTATCTAACCTGGCTTTACTCAATGACTTTTTAACAGCCCAAATGGACGTTGGAGCACAAGTCGATGTCGTTTACACAGATTATAGTAAAGCCTTTGACAGAATCGACCACAATATTCTCGAAGCAAAGCTTTTTAACAATGGTATCAGAGGTGATCTGCTTCGCTGGTTTGCTTCTTACCTTGAAAACAGATCTCAGGCCGTGGTCATCAGCAATTACATGTCGAGCTGGGTTTCAGTTCCTAGTGGTGTTCCCCAAGGCTCCTTGATGGGTCCACTGCTTTTTATTATCTATGTAAGCGACATCGACTCGTGTTTCCATAATTCTAATTTACTTTGCTTTGCTGATGACATGAAGATATTCTCTGCAATATCATCAGAAGACGACATGGTTGCTCTGCAGTCCGACCTGGCGCGATTGGATGATTATTGTTCAATTAATAAACTGGATTTGAACCCTACTAAATGTTCAGTTATATCATTTAGCAGGAAACGCATACCTCTCCCAACAACCTACGAACTTAAAGGGCAATTATTACAGAGGTGCGACGGTGTACGTGATTTAGGTGTCTTTCATGACTCCAAACTGTTGTTTAACGTGCAGATTGAGCAAGTAGTGGCTAAAGCTTCAAAGTCGCTGGGTTTTGTTATGAGACTCGCGGGGTGCTTCAAGAAGGCCAAAACTATAAAGATCCTCTATTGCTCCTTCGTTAAAAGTCATCTTGAATATGCGTCACAAATTTGGAACCCGTGTTACCATAAATATATCGATCGGATCGAGAATATTCAAAAAAGATTTATTCGTTTCCTATGTTTTCGGCTACGTATACCATACCATTCTGATAATTATATAAACCTTTGTAGGAAATTTCATTTACAGCCACTCATTAATCGTCGTCGACTAGCAGATTGCGTGTTTCTTATGAAAATTTTATCTAACGAGATCGATTGTCCTGATCTCCTGAATAAACTTTATTTGAATGTACCCCAACGGTCAGTTAGATTTAATCCACCTATGTCCATTCCCTTTTCTCATTCAAATTATAGGCAAAACTCATATATGGTGAGAGCGAGCAAGGACTTTAATACTATTTGTAAAGAGTTTTCATTCGACCCATTTATTACCAAATCCTACTCTGTACGCAGTCAGTTGAATGCGAGCTTTTTCGAAGGGCCATAATCTTTTATTTACCGTACTTAGTTAAACTTATTTTTATATGTCACGTGCTTGTTAGATCCTAAGTTCTCTACTACTTATCCTATTTTTATCCGTGGGAACCTGTTATTGGCTCTGTGTTGCATGTTACCACTGTTATCCATTTGTTATAGCTGTTGGTTCTCCTACAATAAATAAATAAATAAATGTACTGAACAGCTGATTTCATGATTTTAGGTACATATAGTTCCATAGTTGTTCATTTTCATGAGTATAGTACCCCCGAAAGTATATCTCTCGTTTAACCTAACACACTGTATATAAAGTGTATCTGTTCCAACACGAAATATTTTAAGAGATGCCCTTATAGCTGCTAAAGAAGCTATAGAAGCGAATTTTATTTTACATAATTATTTTAATTTGAAAACTGCTTGAAACATTTCGCATAAACCTTTACTCCCCGTTCTATGAATGCCGCGCTCGAGATGGCCGCGGCGGCGCCGCGTCGCACAGTGTAGGAATCTCGCAATCTAGGGGGATTTAAATCAAAATATAAATTTTAATATTTGATAATATAGTTATAACCTATTTATACCTAAGACCCTATTTGTCACAGCTACATACTAGAAATTCTTGTAGGTGGGTTAAAAAAATAAATAAATAATGTTGAAGTGGGTAGACAATAATCGTTGTATCCTTACAATACGAACAACAACATTAAAGTGTCATCTTCACTTGTGATTACTGATCAAATTAACGTGTAGTCTTGTTTATTGGTTTATTATTGTATTCTGTATATCTTTCGAGGTAAGTTAGAGTGTATTTTATTTAAGTATAGTTAAACATTGATCTAATAACATCATTCGAAAGCACAGCTAAATTTAGCATTTTTTAGAGATGATTTGCAAAACAAAAGGTGTATAAAAAAAAATGACCTGATTATCCCGGTGTTTTTGTTGTTTTAATTTATAGTTTGGAGTCTTAACTTTTGAGAACAATTGATAAAACTTGCGATTTTGTGCGACCGTCATACATTAATTTTTCGGTTTTCAGAATGACCGCCAAAATTACAAAAAACAAATTTTTGATATTTGGACCTCAAATGCGAAACAAGAGCGAATTGATGCTATTTTTGCTTTTATAATAGGTAATTACCCTCAAATACAATTTTCGGAAGGTGCTATAAATGAAATTAAGTTCTTTTTAAGGAGGTTATGTAACAAATTTAACGAAAAATGGACAGCAAGCGGTAGACATCGTGAACGCTTTTTAAACAAGAATATAACTTGGTTGAATGAATGCATTAAATTACCAGATAATGTTTTAAATGAAATACCATCTACATCCTACTAATATTATAAATGCGAAAGTTTGTGAGGATGGATGGATGTTTGTTCCTCTTTCACGCAAAAACTACAAAATGGATCTGGCTAAAATTTGGCACAGAGATAGATTATAGTCTAGAATAGCACATAGGATACTTTTTATCCCGGAAAAATATACGGTTCTCGTGGGATAATTTCCTACAAACACGCGGGCGAAGCCGCTGGCAAAAGCTAGTCATATATAAAAATGTGGCAAGCTAGAGGTCAAGGCAACGAAAATAACGATAAGGTTAAGGCAAGGAAGATACACATACAAACACGGTTCAGAAATTAATTGGGTTTATTAGTGGATTTGCCGACTCAGCAAGCTAGTAATACCAATGATGGAAACACAGCACGCCGATTTTTTAGAGGTGCTACATTAACTGCTGATATTACCGGGGTAAATTTAGAATTAATAACGAGGTTTCATATCATTTTAGAAACTCCTGGGTCTGGTTTTACAATCGATTGAGATTCCTTCAATAGTTACAAAGAAGAAACCAGAAACCTGTATATTAAGGAATACTCATGGTATAACATGCCAGTTAGTGTGCACAAAGTTTTATTTCATGGCCGCGATGCCACAGCTTCGTGTATTTTGCCGATTGGCCACCTATCAGAAGAGGCACAAGAGGCTAGAAACAAAGATAACCGAAGATTTAGGGAATTCTTCACTAGAAAAACGGCACGAATAGACACCAATACCGACCTACTTAATAGGCTTCTTATATCATCAGACCCCTTCATATCCAGCTTAAGGCTTATAATGAAGAGAAAACGGAGTCCTCTAAATCCTGATGTCCTAAAATTGCTTTCTGTACCCACCGTAAATGAGGCCGAAAGTGGAATTAGTGACTAAAATTTATTCATATCGCATTTTTTTGAATACAACTTTTTTTTAATACAATTTTATTTTCTATCACTATTTAAGATTTTTATTTATTTGAATACCTATCAATATTATTTTTTTACTTGTATCTTTTATTTAATTCAATTTGGAATTAAATCCCCCTAGATTGCGAGATTCCCACACTGTGCGTCGGGGCGCGCGTAATCTTTTCGCGACCTACTGACGATTACCGCACTCCACATCCTGTGTGCTGCCGGACGCAAATGCCGTCACTTCGATACACACATAGGAACTACCTATCTCTTCGGGGAATGCAGCTGATGATGTTAAAAATAAACCAGCCGAGGTAGACTTCGTACCACGATCGACGAATAATAATGTGAAATTAAAATACAAAACCTACATTAATAAATTCCATCCTTAAAGTTATACGAAAAAGAGCGAGTTGCGATTAAAACAAATCGTAATCTACAATAGTTATCTACACATCTGTAAGCTAGGTTGTTCAAACCAAACAGCAGCGCAACGCATCGGCTAATTACATATACCTATATCTTTATACAGTCCACTTAGTTAAACGATACACAGATGTAAAAAACTAGTATTAAAGCAAATTTTAAAGAGTCCACACGTCTCCTTATTCGCAAAACAACCCGCAAGCTAAATTACACCTTATCGCCCTGAACATTTGGTCCAATACGAGACGGATAAATATCACCGGCCGGCCACTGCGAGCGAGCCGTGAGAACAATAGGCGCCCGCATTCCACAGCGATAAGGAATTGTCGAAGATACTTTTTACTTATTACGTTATAATTCGTGAATTCTAGAAACATTAGTGAGCGAGTGTGTTCTACAAACATTATGACTTATGAGTATTGGGATTGAAGAACTTCTGGAGTATCAAAGGGAGCTACTAGACAACTTAAAAAATGCTGAGAAGAACTACAAAAAGTCGCCTAAGGATAGAATAAAACAAACTTATTTGGAAACGAGGCTAGAATCATTAGAAGAACTATGGAAAAACTTTAAGGAGGGACACAAACAAACTGTTTTGAAACTTAGTAAAGACGATGACAAGGAGGATTCTTATTTTGAAGAAAATATGTACGAACAGTTCGAAGAGACATACATACAATACAAGTCGAGTTTAAAGGAAGCTCTTCGACCGTTTTTGGATTTATCTAAATTTCAATTCCCTACGTGTCCGCAAATATCGACACCGATTGACGGTACACAAATGCCGTTCAATTACGATGTTAAGCTACCGCGTATCCAGATACCTACATTTAGTGGAAAATATGAAGACTGGCAATCGTTTTATGACTTGTTTTGTTCGCTTATACATAGTAACAAGTCTTTATCGCCCGTACAAAAATTACAATACCTTAAGAGCAATTTAACAGGTGAACCAGAAGTCTTACTACGAAATTATTCTATCACGAATGCAAATTATGAGGAGGCGTGGAAGGAACTAGAAAAACGATAAAATAATAAGAGATATAATACTAACGAGATTTTAAGAAAATTATTAACACAAAAATCGATACAAACAGTTGCGGCGAGTTCTATCAAACAATTACTGGACACAACTTCGACGTGTTTGAAGGCTTTGAAGAACATGAACCATGATTCTTGGGACCTGATCATCAACTACTTGGTGCTGTCAAAATTAGATTCTGAATCGGTAAAAGAGTGGGAACAACTTTTGAGCATAAATAACAACGAAATGCCTACTTGGTCAGATCTACGAGATTTTCTAAGTGCGAGATTTCGGTCATTAGAAATGATGGATGGCCATAAACCAAGAGTGGTGCAAGCGAAGCCTGCTGCAAAGCCTAAAGTCTTTCATTCAAACATTATCAAGGAAGAGAAAAAACACGATGTGAAATGTGCGTTGTGTAATGAAGGACATTACGTATACCATTGCAAGAAATTCGGAGATATGTCTACTAAAGAACGACAAGACTTTGTCCAACGGAGTAAATTGTATTTCAACTGTTTGGCGCCATCACATTCCGTAGTGAAATGTCGACAGTCAGCGTGTTGTCGGAAGTGTGGGCGGCGTCATCATTCACTTCTACATTTCGAGAGAGGAGCCGAGAAAACGAGTGAGGTTGAGTCAACATCTACAGGTACTGTGACCGAGACACAGAGAGGTACGTCTAATACTTTATCTAATAATGATACACACATTGTAACCAACTTTTCTAGAGAAAATGTTTATACAAACAGTGTCCTGTTAGCTACTGCACAAGTGTTAGTAGATAGTAGGAATTTGTTAGACCAAGGGTCACAGGCATCTTTTGTAACGGAGGCGACAGTTCAGTTACTTAACCTTACGCGTAAATCTGTCAGTGGTTGGGTGTCAGGCGTGGGAGAGGAGCAAACTAGAATTAAACACATGCTTTCACTCACAGTGAAATCACGCTACAATCGCCAGGCTTTAGTTAGAGTAAATGCGTATGTATTGCGTTCATTAACGACACTTTTACCTAATACTAACCTTGAGACTCCTGAGTGATCTGATATAACAAACTTAGAGTTGGCCGATCCAGAATTTACTACACCCGGTAGAATTGACATTTTACTTGGCGCTGAGATATACAGTGACATTTTGTTAGACGGCGTGATTAAGCACCCTAAGAGTAAATTATTAGGCCAAAATACAATTCTAGGTTGGGTATTCTCTGGTAGAACGTCACAAGAATCCACGTCAGCAAGGAGACACGTTGCAAGTTTGCATGTGCAGCACAAAGAAGACGACCTACTTAAACTATTTTGGGAAGTGGAAAACGAACCGAACATAATACAAAAGACACAATCAGAAGAAGAAAGGAGATGTGAGGAGTTTTATGAGGCTACCACGGTCAGAGACGAGAAAGGAAGATTTGTAGTCAGGCTGCCATTTAAAAAAGAAATTCCAGAGTGTCAAAACGGTAGATTAATGAAAATAGCGGCTAAGAGGTTCGGATTCTTAGAGAAAAAGTTAGCAAAAAATAATAATCTGCGGGAAGAATATCATGAAGTAATAAACGAGTACATACAGTTAAATCATATGGTTGAGGTTGATTCTATAGACATTAATAATCCCAAGGCTGTTTATCTTCCGCACCACGCCGTAACTAGAGAAGATAAAGATACTACGAAGCTTCGAGTTGTCTTTGACGCATCGTGTAAAGGAATCAATAACGTTTCCTTGAACGACGATCTTCTTATTGGCCCTAAACTGCAGCAAGACTTGCGTCACTTACTGATGAGATGGAGAGTACACAAAATTTGTATTACCGCTGATATCATAAAGATGTACAGAATGGTTCGTGTCGCAGAAGAGGATACAAATTATCAGAGGATACTTTGGAGATTTAAAGAGAACGAACCAATAAAACATTTTAAATTATTACGACTGACATTCGGAACAGCATGTGCTCCATATCTTGCTGTTAAGTCGTTACAGAAACTAGCTGATGACGAGCGGTTTGAGTACCCAGTTGCAGCGAAGATAACGATGAATGACTATTACATGGACGATTTGATGACGGGTTGTGAGACAGAAAACGAAGCAATAACTATATACAACGAAATGAACAAACTGATGAACTTGGGAGGGTTCGAACTTCAAAAATGGAGTAGTAACAATGAAAATGTGTTGAAATACATCGGAGAACACAAACGAGTCGATCATGAACTTCCGCTCAAGCTTAACAACCTAGTGAAAGTACTTGGTGTGATTTGGAATCGTCTTACAGATAATTTTGAATATACCATTAGTTTACCGGAACCTAAACAGCCAATTACTAAACGTCAAATCCTGTCGGAGGTAGCTAAACTTTACGACCCTTTAGGTTGGATAGCTCCTGTGGTTGTTGTCGCAAAAATGGTGATACAAAAATTATGGAGGTCAGGGCTGAAATGGGATGACGTTGTACGTGGAGAGCTGTTAGAAGAGTGGTTACGTTACAGAGAGAATTTGATACATATTAAACGAGTAAGTATACCGAGATGGTTACACTACTCTTCCACAGCTAGGACAGAGTTGCATGTCTTCGCAGACGCCTCGCAACTGGCATATGGAGCAGCAGTATACCTGCGTGTTGTTGAAGAAAATGGAGTATACGTTAATCAGGATTTCTGCTAAAACCAGAGTCGCCCCTATTGAGAAACAGCTTTCAATACCAAGGCTAGAACTATGTGATGCAGTACTAGGCACAAAATTAATATTCGAGATATCACAAGTGATGAATATACCTAAGACTAACTTGTACGCCTGGACAGACTCATCAATAGTGCTTGCCTGGTTAAAGGGTGGGTCGAGTAGATGGACTACATTTGTAAGTAATTGAGTGTCCGACATACTGAATATCTTAGATTATGACCAGTGGGGTCATGTTGCTACTGAAGTGAACCCAGCAGATTGCGCGTCGAGGGGACTTCAAGCGTCGGATTTGTCAAACCATACATTGTGGTGGAACGGACCAGATTGGCTGTCTTCGCTACACATACATTGGAGCACAGACGATAGTATTGAAGACACACAAGAGGAGGAAAAAGTTAAGGTATTGAATGCCTTAATAAACACAGAAGAGGATTTTGTTTGGGCTAAGTTTTCCAACTTGACAATAATGTTGAGAATCATATCATACTGTAGAAGATTGATGAACCTAAAACTACCTAAGGAAACTCGACAAACATTTACTAAACATGTAACTCTAAAAGAAATAACTGAAACGTTAGAGATGTGCATAAGACAAGTTCAGAATAAGGAATTTATACAAGAAATAAAACAATTAAAATCTAACGGATGTGTACCCAAAAGAAGCAAACTCCGATCTCTTTGTCCAATTCTTGATGAGAATGGAATATTAAGAGTCAGCGGACGTATACAGCAGTCTCAAGCACCGTACGATACACAGCACCCGATAATTTTACCGGCTAAGAGTCATCTTAGCAGGTTAATAATTAAAGATGCCCTTAAAAAGACAATGCACGGTGGACCACAAACAATGCTTAACTATTTAAGGTCAAAATATTGGATATTGCGAGCTAAAGACGAAACAAAACGATGTTATCGCGAATGTGTCACTTGTGTTCGATACTCTGCAAAAAACAGAACACAATTAATGGGTTAACTACCAGAGGTGAGAGTGAAACCTAATAAACCCTTCAGGTCGACTGGAGTAGACTACGCGGGACCCATTAATATTAGATTTTCACCAGGTAGAGGAGCAAAGTCCTATAAAGGATATATTTGCTTATTTGTTTGCATGGTGACCCGAGCCATTCACATAGAAGCAGTGACAGATTTGACAGCAAAAGGTTTCATCGCAGCCTTTCGTAGGTTTACATCGAGACGAGGACACTGTAACGACCTTTACAGTGATAACGGCACTAATTTCGTTGGCGCAGATAAGCAGTTAAGAGAAATGTTCGATAAAGCTAAGTCATCAATCCCTAGTGAGATAGCCCAATTGTTAACCCTTGAACGTACTACGTGGCATTTCATACCTCCGCATGCACCTAATTTTGGAGGTCTGTGGGAGGCTGGGGTGCGCAATATGAAGACACACTTAAAGCGAGTAATTGGGGACACTACACTAACTTATGAAGAATTGTCTACAGTGTTAGCGCAAGTAGAGGCTTGCCTAAACTCGCGACCTATAAATGTTTTAAATGACGACCACAATGATCCTCTCCCGCTGACCCCAGGTCATTTTTTAATTGGTGAGCCGTTACTGAACTTAGCTGACGAGAACCACACGCAACCTAACATAACTTACCATGAGAGATGGCGACTAACACAAAAACTGGTCAACGATTTCTGGAACAGATGGCACAAAGAATATCTTGTTAACCTTAATCAACGGTACAAATGGAATACAAAGAATGCTGAACCAGAAATCGATGACGTAGTTCTTTTAAAAGAGGACAATATTCCTCCTAGTAAATGGATAATGGGTAGAATACTACAAAAACATGTGGGTCCTGATAATATTACTCGTGTTCTGTCAATTAAATGCAAAAATGGTATTCTCAAAAGACCTGTGAGTAAAATATGTGTAATAAAAAAAAACTAATTCTATTGAAACAATGTGTTGATGTCAGCTGTGCTTAATTTAGTATGATACTTTAAACTTTATAAGAAAATAAGTAAAACGTTTAAAGTACCTAATTACTTACCTAGATACGATTTCAAAATCTATGTTAAATGTACGCTCATGTGTGTATGTTGTGTTTAGTAAAATGTATACTTACCTGCGTTACTTTAAGCTATGTTGTAATTTAATATTTAAGAATCGTTCTGTACCTACACAGATTCGAAATATTCTTTAACTATAAGATATTACGGTGGGCGTTTATGTTTAATGTTTCAATGAAACCACACTTTTGTGTAATAAATTTAATTTCTGAATATGTTGTACCTAATTATAAAATAATCGCTAATCGCTCACCTAGCAAGGAACATTGTTAATTTACTTTAGCTAAATAATTTTCCTACTTTGCCTTGTTTGATTCGTTGGTTGCTGGTTGTATTTTGAATAGTTCCTATTACTAGTATCTATAGTTCCAATTTGTATTAGTTAATTTTGGGTTACCTATGTTAAAGAACTGCGTTCTTTGGTGGGCGGAATGTTCAAACCAAACAGCAGCGCAACGCATCGGCTAATTACATATACCTATATCTTTATACAGTCCACTTAGTTAAACGATACACAGATGTAAAAAACCAGTATTAAAGCAAATTTTAAAGAGTCCACACGTCTCCTTATTCGCAAAACAACCCGCAAGCTAAATTACACCTTATCGCCCTGAACAAGGTAAATACTAATAAACAGCTGACGGGTGAGTGCATCTCGCAACGGATAATGACCTGTTTGTGTAGAGTGGATTTATTTGATCGCGTTGCTAATTTGCTATCGTGGAATAACATACGAAATCAAAACCCATTTTATTATTAAAGACCTACATTACAGTTAGATTATAAGTTTTATTAAGTAGTAGTACCTATTTTTGCAAGTAAACAACATTGTTAGTAGATCTGTGGCTAAATGATATGCTATTTAACCCGTTAGGATAATAGTGTTCTGTGTATTTATCTCAAGACTTTTAACGATTGGTAGTGTTTAACTTTATTTATAAATACCGAACCTAGTATCTGATAGGCATAATCCGACGGACTATCTACGGTCTAGGTACAAATCTACACTACATACATAGGTACCTGTTGATTCTTATTCTCCATCACACTTAACACACACACACCACACATTAACCCTGAACCGTGTCTGGAAATGATCCGGCCTCACAACACGCAGATTTTCTGTTGCCCACCAATGCGCGTTGTGGATGTTAAACAAACCAACGCGCGTAAAGGTAGACTCGTCCGTCCACACGATGCGCCGCGTCGGGTCTACTAGTAACCAACGGCAAAATTCCAGACGTAGCGTTAAGTCCGTCGGCATTAATTCTTGCACCCTCGTGAAGTGGAACGGATGCTTCACTTGATCCCGCAGAAGGCGCCAAACACTCATTTTGCTCACGCTGAAAACGCGAGCGGCGTCTGAATTGCTGGCCATGGGGTGTCGCAAAAAGAAGTCGATGAGGTCTTCCTCAATACTTGCTGGCACTCGTTGATTGCCTCCGTTTACAGCTGGTGGCCTGTAGATCCCATTATCCAGGTGCCGCTGTACCTGCTCCTAGGATGGTCGGCAGTGATGGTCTTCTCCCAAATCGCTCCAAGAAGAGGGCTTGTGCTGCGACTAACATATTCCCACCCTCATTGTGACAAACCGCCATGATGTGATACTCTTGGCTTGAATACCTAAAGGGCATTGCTATGTTCGTTGCCCGAAGCCCGACGCGTGTTAACTACAGCGCGTGCGTCGCAATACGCGGGTCGCTTGGAACTGAACTTGGTGAGTGCGGCGCGCGCGCGGCTCGCTCGCCGCCGCCGCGGCGCCAACGCATTCTATTATTTCTTTGATAATACATAAAAGCCGCGCGCCATCTTGTCTCGCTGCCCGCTTCAATGACGGTAGGTAAATACAACGTAGAGTTTAGCGTAATGGATATAAAAAATGAGAAGGAGCCAGTATGTTTTATGTTTCTCAAATAATTTGCAATTATTAAATCTTTAAAAATAAAATGCTAATCAATCAGTTTAAGGTTAAATATAAAAAACATAATATACGTATATACAACGAATTTAAAGGAAAACTATCACAGCTACATAGGCTTTTCAAATGTACGAGTAATACCCAGTCGATCAACTTATGTTTGCAGTTGGAATGTGTGGGGGAACATGATTTTTAACTACAATTTTAAGTTTGTCTTTTTGGCTGTCATTCGTCGATCTTTGACAGTTGTTACGGGTGGTTAGAAACGCGAAATTCTGACAGCCAGTCTTACCAGGGGTATCGTATTACCCAGTTACTGAACGGATTGTGGGGGTCAGATAGGCAGTCGCTCCATGTAAAATACTGGTATTCACCCGACCCCGACATGGTTGGGAAAAGGCTTGGCAGCTTTTGATTGACGTGCATAAGTGTATAAACCTACTTATAGAATTAAAAATCACCTTACGACTTCTGGGTAAACTCATGTCCTGTATGGAACGCAGTTTGACGGGTTTGGGCTTGAGAGTCGTTTCATCATTAAATACAATAGGCTTATTTGGACTGTCGTTAATCTTCGTTTTGTATTACTAGAGGGGGCTCACAGTGATATTAGTGAAAAATGCCAACAATATCTTTATTAGTTTAATCCTTCGTATTTTGTAGATTAGCATTTCCAGTGAAGTTTCGGAGTAAGGGAGAATCAACTCTAGCCAGCTCACACACAACCACAGGAAAAACCAGTATGGTGGCTCACGGATAATATGTCCTCCTGCATTTTTACTAGAATGCTCTTGAAAACACGAACAAGTTATACGAGCTATGTACAATACTACTCACATCTCAATCCGCCCTCGTCGTCACACAGCTGGTCCTGGTACAGCGCGGCCGTGGCCGGCGACTGTACCAACAGAACTCTCACGTCATCACTTTGTAACAGCCTTCGCACCCACGTGTGAGGCGCGGGCCCGCACAGCGCCATCACCTCGGGCGAGAACATGTCGTACACCTGCAAATAAATAAAACAAGTATCAGGCACGATTCATGCGAACAATTATTGTAATTACAGCACCCTTTCAGCAATGCCGGTGTAAAAATATCTATATGTGTAAAAATATAAGTCTAACACCTCATTCCCCATTACGAGAGTCGCCACCTGTCGGGGACTGCGAATGATGAGACACCCCTGCGGAGGACATCCATGAAGATTTCCAACCCGGAACAAAATAAGTTAGTGTAATGGTACAGAAGTTGTGAGTACCTATATAAAATTAAGATACATCAAAACATTTGTGTGTCAAGTGTTTGGCATTGACAAAGGAAAAAGTTGAAGCTTATACGCAAGAGGATAAGGATTAGTGGGTTTGTCCTGAATGTGTTTGCACAATGCCGAAAAGGGGTAATACCAACACGCCTGTTCGAGGAACTGCAAGCATCAGCAAGACGTTCTCACCGAGCAGCTTTGTGAACACAGCTGACCGAGGCAGTCGTCAAAATGCAGGTGCAGTAATAGTGAATATGGAGGCTCAACTTCTGGACGAAATACGGGAGTTTCGATGGGAAGTTACGAAGCAGCTGGAAGATAGATTTATAAATACAGAAACTGAGTTGAAAGAATTGAAACAAATATTGAAGGTAGTACAAGAAAAGGCAAATAAAGTTGAGCTGCTAGAAACGAGAATAAAAGGTCTTATTGGGGAAAATGAAAAACTGGAAGCTAGCCTTAAGAAAAGTCGGGTGCCAAATCAGGCAGAGCAAGGCTCTAAAGACCTAGCATTATCTTTCTCAAAAGTTGTCAAAAACAAGCAGGTAGTTGGGAATAACTTAGCGAAGGAATGTGTGGCCACAAAACCAGCGACAATGTTAGTGAATAAGGAACAGACGCAAGTAATAAATACTGAGAAATCAAAGAGTATAGTAAGTCTGGAAAAGGAAGAACCCGAAACAGAGGGAAAGTGGACTACCGTTACCAAAAAAAGAAGCAGATTTTCGACCAGCGAAGTTAAAAAAGGTGGTAATACGAGTATTGTTACCGATATACAGGGAACAGAGAAGAAGAAATTTTTACATGTATGGCGTTTGCAGAAGGAAACGACAGCGGAAAGCATAGAAAAACATGTTAAAAAACTGTATGCAGAAGAAGTACCAGTTAAAGTTGAGCAAATCAAACACAAGACTGAGAGGGATTACGCATCATTTATTATAGGAGTTCCCGAAAGCAAATACGAAAAGTTGTGTCAACCTGAAAGCTGGGCAGTAAACATTGAATTTGCGGAATGGGTGTGGTTTCGTAGAGCAAGCAATCCCAGATATCCAACATAACTCCGTGGAAATATTTTACCAAAATGTACGAGGGCTGCGAACAAAGCTAGAGGAATGTTACACAAATATTTCAATCGGAAGTGCAGACTTGTTTGCCATAACGGAAACAGGATGCAATGACTCCATCCATGATGCAGAAATAATTCCACCAGGATACACCATTCTACGTTGCGACCGAGCGGACGGCCGTAAGCAAGGGGGCGCGGGTCTCGTGGCCACACCGCGTTTTGAGTTGCGGCGAGTGTCACTGCCCGATGACTGAAACATTGACAATCATGTGTTTGAACTGGTTTGTGCTACTGTGTACCTACGTAAACGATTTATATTTTTTATTTGTGTTGTTTACATTCCGCCAAATAGTAATGATAATGAATACATGTTGTTATTTCGCATCATAGAACAATTTTGTAGTAAGTACGGGGATATAATGGTTATAGGGGACTTTAACTTGTATTCTTGTTCTTTAGCTATAAGGGATTATTACGAATACTTTCATACATTTTGTGGATTCACTCAGAGTAACACGGTGAAGAATTGCAATGGTCGTTGTTTGGATTTGGTGCTCAGTACATTGGCGGAGGGAGGGCGTGAGTGTGCGCGCGGCGGAGGCGCCGCTCGTGCCAGTGGATGCGTACCACCCGCCGCTCGAGATTTCGGTAAGTACTCGCTCGCGTCAGCGTCGGCTCCTCGGCTCAGCGGGCCCAGCTACACCCTGCTCAGCGAGCTCAGCACCCGAAAATAGTTGGAACTTTAACAAAGCCGACTTTTTTAAATTGTATTCTTTAATTGCAGCCATAGATTGGACTACTTTGTATGTTTTGGACTTAGATGCAGGTTTAGACTATTTTTATAGTGTTATTAATTCTATTATGGATGACTGCGTTCCGAAAAAAAGGCCAAGTCGTGTAAACTCAAGGTACATTTACCCTGAGAGGTACACTAGCGAAATAATTCGCGACATAAAATTAAAAGCTTTTTTGCATAAAAAGTACAAGGCAAGCAGGTCGAAAGTGGAGTACGAAGCGTTTGCTGAGTGTAGGACGCGCATTAAGCATATGATTGCAGCTTCACATGAACAATATCGTGACCGTGTGCAGAGTCAAATGCTGAGTGACCCTAAATCCTTTTGGAGTTACGCCAAATCTAAGAGATGTAGGAGAAGTCCGCAGGAGATTTTGAAAGATGGGGAGGTATTGTCTGGTCAGCAGTGTGTTGACGAGTTTGCGGAGTATTTTTACTCGGTTTATAAGGCAGAGCCACCGGTGCTGGATGTGGATGCGGCTGTAGTTAAAGCAGGTAGTGGAAACGGAGCGGCGCGAGTACACTTGGATCAATTAACGCTGGTAGATGTATGTCGTGCGCTTCAAGACCTGAAGCCGAAAAGATCTGCAGGGCCTGACGGCATTCCCCCTTATATTTTTAAGGATTGTCGGTCAGTGCTAGCGAAGCCACTGCTTCATATTTACAACCAGTGTCTACAAGCTGCCGTGTTCCCGGAGAGGTGGAAAGTGACTCGCGTTGTTCCGGTTCCGAAGGGGGGGTCAGCAGCATCTGTGGAGGGGTTTAGGCCAGTTGCAGTGTTGTCGACGCCGGCGAAAGTACTGGAAACTGCTATTCACAAAAGCATATATCTACAGGTGAGCGCGCAGCTTTCAGACGCTCCACTAACGAGCATTTTGACTTCAAAACCGGTTAAAAGTGACAAATACAAATTTCTGTTAATGTCGCCCAAGTTGATGTTTTATTGCACCTAATTAACGGTACTATCATAAACCGGGCCTACCTCGGGCCCTGCCCCCCCGCGCGCCCTGTTCATGTAGTCGGAATCTAGTCTTCGTTCAGTGCGCACGCTATTTTCTCGATACGTTATATTGTTTTAAAACTTGGACTCGGTGTTAAAAGTGGTTTGAGGTGGATTTTGTAAAATTTTAGCTATGGAATCTGAAGAACAGGGTATGTACTTATTTTAAATGTATATTATTTTGAATATAATTGACGTTTATGTATTTTTGGAGCCATCATTAAGCGAAGGGGAAAAAATTAAATATTTTGTATGTGTTATTTACAAATTAGTACTTTTGTAATAGTACCGAGTTAGATCGGGTTGTAAATACTCTTTTCTGGTCAAATATAGAGTTTCACCATGTCAAAACAGTAAAAACTTTTTCCACATCTTTCCACCATTAAAAAAAAAGTACTTTAAAGTGATCTAAAGATATTTAGCTTATTTACAACTTTGTCGTTTTTTTGCAGATTCCGTCTCTCTCTCTCGGTCTCGGAAATCGTTGTATATGCATTTTAAAGAGAGTCCAGCTAGAAAATTAGATGACAAGATGTCATTTATAGAAAATAAGCTCCGAGAAATGACGAAATGTCCCCAAAACGAGTATCAAACCTTAAGCCACGATTTAAGTCATTTTAAATCTGATTTAAAGAAGAGATGGGCATCGTACAATTATATCGAACCAAGGTTTATGAAAAAAAACGAAAGATGGCTTAACCTTTCAATACCAATACATGTACAGAACACCAAGCCGGGGCGCCCAAGTAAGGACTTCCAAGAATTGACTGATCGCAGTAAACGACGTAAAACAAAAGAACTCCGTGAGGAAGTACCAGTTGAAGTATTAACCTTCGCAGCCAGCGTGAGTCAACATTTATGTCGGGAAATGCTGCAGCTTCAAAACTTATAAAAGATGCAACTACTACACCAACAAGAGCCAAACGATACAGAAAAATAATATTTTTTTTTATCATGTTTGTAAATACATATATATAAGGTGTATCTGTTCCAACACTAAATATTTTCAGAGCAACATCTAACGGTGGTAAAGATTCCATAGAAAGGAAAAAAAAAATATCTAAGGATATATTATTTTAAAAATTTAATAATTTCAAATTATTTGACTTACATAAAAATACTGGCTCCTTCTCATTTTTTATATCCATGACGCTAAACCATACGTTGTATTTACCTACCGTCATTGAAGCGGGCGGCGAGACTAGACGGCGCGCGGAACAATAGAATGCGTTGGCGCCGCGGCGGCGCGGCGGCAGGCGAGCCGCGCGCGCACCTGACTCACCGAGTTCAGTGCCAAACGACTCGCGTATTGCAACGCACGCGCATTAGTTAACACGCGTCGGGCTTCGGGCAACGAACGTAACAATGATGGGTAAACCGGCCGGATCACTTCCAGACACGGTTCAGTGTTCATGTGTGGTGTGTGTGTGTTAAGTGTGATGGGGAATAAGGATCAATAGGTAGGTACCTAAGTAGTGTAGATTTGTACCTAGACCACAGACCTAGACTGCAGATAGTCCGTCGGATTACGCCTAGTAGATACTACTTAGGTTCGGTATTAATAAATTAAGTTAAACTCTACCAATCATTAATAGTCTTGAGTTCAATACCTACACAGAACACTATTATCCTAACGGGTTAAATAGCATACCTACCATTCAACCACGGATCTAATAAAAATGTTGTTTGCCTGTAAAAAGACTACTCGACAAAACTTATAATCATAACGTAATGTAGTTATTTAATCATTCAATAGGTTTTAATGCCGTATGTTATTCTACAATAACATGGCAAGCTATTTATCTCTCGAGAGAACCTTAAAACGTTCACGTCTGCCTATCGATCAAATAAATCCGATCAGATCATACACAAACAGGTCATTAACCGTTGTGAACTCAAGATGCACTCACCCGTCAGCTGTTTATTAGTATTTACCTAGTTTCCACATGTGTGTAGGTATTGTTTTAATCGCATCTAGGCTCTTTTTCGTATAAGTTTAAGGAAGGAATTTATTAATTTAGGTTTTGTATTTTAGTTTGACATTTATTATTATTGGAAGCGATAAGCTATTTAAACAAGACCAGCTACGAAGTCTACAATTGGTTTATTTTTAACATCATCACGCCTGCATTCCGCGAAGACATAGGCAGTGCTGTATTTTTGTACGACCGACACGGGTCACCAGTGATATTGTTAGATCCCATGTAATACGAGGTGAGGGCATTTGCGTCCGGCAGCACACAGTATGTGGAGCACGGTAACCGTCAGTAGGACGCGAAATGATTACCAAACTCGCGCGGTCGCGCGCAGGCCGGAGACATGCATGCGAACGCTACCGCCCTGACACGCTGCTCGACACAGAATAGACAGCCGTTACCGGTCAGGGTCACGAGACGCACCGAGCGCGCGTGCGGCCGCTGAAGGTTTCATACCAAAAGGGTCAAGCAATTTTAAAATTAAAATAATTACGTAAGATAAAAAATACTTAGATAAATTATTTTTTTTCGCTTCTATGGAATCTTTACCACCGTAAGATGTTGCTCTTAAAATATTTCGTGTTGGAACAGATACACCTTATATATATTTCTTTATTCAATTACGCATTTTTATTCATTTCCAATAAAATGAAAGTACTAAATAATTTTGTCCGGATAAAAAAGCAAAATGCTCGTTAGCTCAGCATGGGTTTCGACCGGGTAGGAGTACCACCAGTAATCTTCTCTGTCACATGACTCATCTGGTACCAACGGTGGATAGTGGGAGGCAAGCTGATACTGCTTACTTTGATTTCCGAAAAGCATTTGACTTAGTCGATAATGACGTGTTGCTTACGAAGTTAGCTGGTGTTGGTTTCACCCCGCATTCACTTCGGTTTTTTGCCAGCTATTTGAGGGATAGGCGACAGTATGTGGAATATGCGGGACACGTGTCTGATCCATATCTCACGAGATCAGGAGTGATCCAGGGTAGTAATCTTGGTCCTTTGAGCTTCCTCCTTGTGGTAAACGACTTGCCAAAAGTGGTCCAAGATGCTAACTGTTTATTGTTTGCCGACGACCTCAAATTATCCCTCACGGTAAAAAGCGGTGTTGACTGTGATAGGTTACAGGGGGACATTGACAGAGTGGTGAGGTGGAGCAAAGAAAACCTCCTGCAGTTCAATAGCTCGAAGTGTGTTACAGTCACTTTTTCTCGAGCACACAATCCCATTGTAAGCAGCTACCATATTGATGGGATGCCCATGGTACGGGTCGCGGAAGTCAAGGACTTGGGGGTAAGTTTTAACACCAGCTTGACTTTTCGCGATCACATCATGCATTGCTGCAGAAGGGCTTTTAGAAACTTGGGTTTTATGCTTCGGACGGTCCGAGGGTTTACAAACGTAAAGGCTATACTTAGTTGCACTATACAACGCACTAGTTAGGAGCCAGCTAGAATGTAACGCAGTCATCTGGTCTCCGCATGAAGCTAAATATAGTCTCATGCTGGAGAGAGTACAAAATAAATTTATTAGATATTTATATATGAGGTATTATGGTGTGTATCCATTTTATCCTTTAATGTATCCCACCGTATTTATTTTAGGTATGGTGGGATACAATGAGTTGAGGGTTAGAAGGGATTTGGCACTCACCTCACATATATTTAAAATATTGAGAGGGAAGTTGCATAATCCGGCTATTTTAGGGCAGGTGAGCCTGTGTGTTCCCGACAGGTACGTGTGGCGAAGACGACGCCCGCAACTACTGGTGGAGCCGCGCAGTCGGACCAACCTTCTACGGGAGGCGCCGCTGACGCGTGCGCTTCGCACGCTCAACCTGATTGCTATTGGAACGGACCTATTTTGTTGTACTCTGGGTGAATTCACAAGGAATGCATTATTAGTTATTAGTTATAGATGTTAGTAGATATAAGTTAGGATAAGCACATTTATCGCATTGGGTTTTGTTACCTGTAATGATAGATGTAAGAAGTTATAAATAAATAAATAAATTTGAAACGATGAAATAACTTTAGTAGAAAAAAAAAACATCTCCATATCGTTCGTATGGTCTTTTAACTCCCGTTATGATATCGCTCATTTGATGCAATAATGACATTATTACACGTTTAGTAATTTTACAGGAGGTCCAATTAAAGATTTATATTAAAGGTAAGGTATTCTGAAGGGACTTATTACAGTTTTAGTGATTTTAAAAGTAAGTTCAATAAATCACTATAAATTCAATTGTGTCGATGTTTCTCCCGATGTAAATAGTCTTTCCGCATATTTGACATATAAAGCTTGTTTATTAAAAAAAGTGTAATTACGTTATTGTTGCACCAAATAAGCGATATTGTGTCGCGGGGTTATGACGTTGCGGTGTTGTGGGCCACAAGTTGAGGCTTGTATTCACTTTCAGCAACTTTTTTATGTTGCGAGATACATAGTTAGTCAATCAACAACATCTTGAAATTGATTGAAATAATATTAGGATACAGCTTGCAACCAAGTTCCACATTACATGTTACTCCACAGACGACACAAACATTATTATGTAAATATGGTAAAAGCCTAATTCGCCCCGGCTCCGTTTTTAGCCAAATCGCCAAAACCAAAATTATTCAATAATCAAAAATTGTCGAACTAGGCCTGGTGCGGTATGCATATCTAATTTTGTTTTTACAAAGTCAGGTAAGATTGGCGAGTTTTACCGAACGAGCTGTGGAGTTGTGGGAGACGTATGAAAATACTGGTTGTGGGAGACGTATGAAAATACTGGTCTGTAACTAATTATCAGAGCTTATCACAGCTTCCCAATAAGGACAACAACAGGTAAAATATATCAAAAACGTATAAATGGCTCCAAATTAAACAAATGTAAAAAAACCGGCCAAGTGCGAGTCGGACTCGCACACCGAGGGTTCTGTACAAACCTGTAGGTATATAAGTAAAAGTTCACCCATCACGAGAATCGAGTCATAGTTATGGTATTTTTATATTTTGAAAAAAAAAACATTTTTTTTTTATTATTTGATGTAACTAAAAATTTACGGTTTTCGCAATTTTTCCTTTATCTGCACTGTAAGACGTTACTTTGTACCAAATTACAAGATTCTAAGTTCACGGGAAGTACCCTGTAGGTTTTGATTCCCGTGTGAGTTTCGAAAATTTGCGGCATAAACAGCTGTATCTTTTGATTGCTTTGGCTTAGAAGATTTTTTCACAGCTCCAAGGGACAGTAGACCTGAGTATTAGATATAAATTTCAGTTTGATACCTCCACGCGTGCCTGAGAAAAACGGTCTTGACAGACGGACGGACGGACAACAAAGTGATCCTATAAGGGTTCCGTTTTTTCCTTTTGAGGTACGGAACCCTAAAAAGAAGTTTAGGTAGTTAAAGAATCAAGTTTTTGTAATAAGGAAAATGTCAAGAAGGGTTGGCAGGTTGGCACGATTTCAATAATCAATTTATTTTTGTCAGTAAAAATCTGTGATCAAATAAAGTGTCTTTATTTCTAACTTCGGATTATCAAATTTAAAAATGAAGGTTGCCTTTGTATTAGTTTGTCTCGCTAAAACTCGGCAATGGCTTGAACGATTAGAATTTTTCTTTTTTGTTTGGTTCGCGTTAATACCTTTTTAGCGTCACGTTCGCATATAGCCGACAAATGAAAACGTGCTAACACGCCACCGTCGCGTCGGCTAAAGCCGTTAAAACGTGCCGAACACGCCACCGTCGCGTCGGCTAAAGCCGTTAAAAAAAACCGACGAATTTTTAAGCACAAAATAATGTATTCTAGTACTTGTGGCGTAAGTTTCCAATCTAAGCAAGGTTACCTACGATTGTGGTTAGTAATTATTTAATTTGAGTGGTGCATTAAGATTGCTGCGCGGCCGTTTGAGACAAAGGTCGGCTGTGTATATTCACATTAAATACATTGGATGTCCCGGTAACTTGAGCTGCCTGACGCTCGAAGACCCATGTTTACAGCTGGGTATTAAGATAGTGTACAGGCCCTTTTTCATAAGGCTGTTCCAGACTTGGTTCTGCATTGTTAGTATCACACATATTATAATGTTTGGACTTGGCGCCATCTTGTTTTATAAAAAATGTTGACCAGTAAAAGTGTCTTAAAAAATCTACTAACAGAAATATACGTTTAATTTCATATAACTTACTGTTCCTCCAGTAGAATGCTGTATAAGCTCCCTGAGCGCTGCCATAGCTTGCTGGCCATGGTCACCCTCCCGCGCGTACAGCAGCAACACATCGCGAGAGTCGTGTGTCACGGCCGCTTCTGTGTCCGTCTCACTGAAACTCACAAGCGTACGTTGTAATCTAGCGGCAAGCTAAAGAAAGACTAGACTTTGGGCCCGTACTATGATTTAAGCCCGTGTACACTAATATTTTAATCAACCGATATGTGATATAAACCACTGTTTAATTAAGTGTTTTACTGGTTGTAGGCGAAAATATCTACGATGGGGACAATTGAATATCTATTCAAAACAAAAACAATATATGTGTTATTTTTTGACTCATAATTTCGAGGAACTATGGGTTATCGCGGGGTCAACGCTTGCGGATCACGAATGCTGTGTAAAGTCTGCAAGTGTCGCCAACTAAATAAACCAAAGAGGCGTAGTAAGTAAAGGCCTGGTTCTATGCCTTCTGCAATCGTTTTGTTTATGCAGAAAAGTTCAGCAATGAACTTGAAATAGATTGACCGATTATTTTAACGAATTATAGCGTGTCTGATTCTCTGAACGACATAGCTCGTCACAAAGGCGCTACCTACAATACATGTGTGTGAACTCAAGTATTTATAGTTTGGTACTAAAGACTAGGTATACTTCTAATTGTTTGTTACAATGTCTGGGTGACGGCCGCGGCCCGCGCAGTAAGTGCAATCCTCGACAAAGACACGAATGAGACAATTAGACGATAATATCGTTCGCGTAATACATGCGTAGATATGTGCAATTCAACAATAACGACATACGGGACAATGGAAACCCGTCACACTTAAAAACGGAAAGTGCAAGATAAACTCGTCTAATGACGGTTCCGTACAATTTTCGAATTTTAATTGGCAAACAATAAAGAGCTGTCTCTTATCGTTACTAAGATACCTAGTGGCGGGACACTCGGACATACATCGCTCGCTTAGAACGAGGGCACTGTTTGCACCCTTTTGATACGGAACCCAAAAAGACTGCGGTCGGTTTCTTTGTTCTGTCTCATGTTGACACTCACTATTTGTTGAGCGTTGATGAGCAATCAACATCTTAACGTTAAATACTAGTATTGAACAAATTATACGAAGCTAAGCTGAAGGTACTTGTAGAATTTTGTCTGTTGGCACATGAACGAAGTGTTGTGTAGATACCGACCTTCCTAGCTTCTACAAAATATTGATTTCGTTATTCGCCGAGATCTTAATGAACTACCAAGTCGTAACAATGGTAGGATACGCAAACATTTGCTATTGATCATCAAAAGTTGCGCGACATGCCTGCAACACCCTTATTTTGTAATTTGTAGCATAACATACCATCACGCCTTATTCCCCGAAAGGTAAGGCAGCGGTGCACGTACTCTAGAAGTAAACAGACATTCTTCTTCTTCTTTTCGTGTGGTTCAAACTCAAACTCAAAGCATTTATTTCAAATAAACCAATTACAGGCACTTTTGAATTGTCAAGGGGTCGGTCAGTCAGAAAGATGAAGCTAGTTGCCCATTCCAAAGCAGTAGGTACCTATGGAGAAGAACGGGCAAGAAACTCCATGGACACTCTTTTAAACCAAAATATGTTTACAAAAACTGGGTTACATCACTCATGTTGAAATATACACGTGAGAACGATGCAGAACTTAATAAAAGCGTCCATAATTACAAGATTTTAAAAAACAATTCAAAATTAATTTAAATATTAAAACAGCCGTGGCAGCTAAGAGGTGACCAGCCCCTACTGACGGTGCCCGCTCATGAACATGACGCATGGATTAGCACCATTCAGCTCAACCATTTTGATGGGAGCTAAATGGTCCAAAATGCCGCCACCACCAGTGAGACATTACAGGGAGCATGACATGCTCTCAGCCGCCAGGGCACATTCAAGTCAATGTAAGACGTACTCAGTAAATTGTAGCTTTATAGTAGGTACATAGTACTCACAAACGTGCTATGCAATTATACAATGCTAAGAGATTGAAGTTATATAATGCAAAAAGTTTTTGTGAATCTTCAGCAGCTCCAGGAGTAATCTCAGATGCTAATCAATTAGTTTAGGATATTAAAAAAAAAAAAGAAAGAATATTCAATAATGTAAACAATTGGAGCAGCTCAATCCCAAGCCCTTTTGTCTTCAATAAAGTCTTTGACAGTATAATAAGCATTCTGGCACAACTTGCGTTTAACGAACGATTTGAATTTATTAAGGCTTAGATCTTGAACGTGGCTTGGAAGTTTATTATAAAAGCGTATACATTGACATCTGAACGAGCCTCCTATTTTTTTGAGCCTTGTAGTGGGTACAACAAATTTGTGTTTGTTCCTAGTATTCTTATCATGAATATCACTATATTTTTTAAACAATTTTATATTTTTATGGGCATACAAAAGATTTTCAAAAATAAACTGTGAAGATACAGTCATTACATTTATTTCTTTAAATTTTTCTCTCAGAGAGTGTCTCGGACTTAATTTATAAATTGCTCGAACAGCTCTTTTCTGTAAAACAAAGATAGTCTGAATATCGGCGGCATTTCCCCACAATAGAATAGTAGTGACTAACCTGGTGTCAGAGTTTTAATGCTGCCCATGGGCCTCTGACTTAGCATCACATACTGTTGAGAAATATCTCTCAGGCATGCCGGTTTCCTCACGATGTTTTCCTTCACCGATTTTAAGCAAGTGATATTATTAATAACAGACATTTCGCCAACAATACAAATCAAATAATGACATTCACTCACATTGTTTGGCACATACTACTTATTGTGTTGCTACAAATATGATCCTCACGCAACATGCTACCTGCAACACAACAGCATGTTGTTGGGCTTATCCTGCCAAGACCTATGCCTAATCAGTTACCACAATTGCAAAAGCAGGTCCAGGAGATTACATATTTTAAATTCAATAGTTCAGCCGTGACAGCAAATCGAACGTGTCTCGCAAAGTCGACTCCTAATGAATTTTATTCATGTCATAAGCTACCGTAGATGCGCATCGCCTAATGCGGGCACAAAGTGCTCATTGTGTACTTTAATTAGATAGTCAACCTTATTATGTAATGCTTCATACGCTCAGGTACGTACTGCATCTTATGACATGAGTCATTAATTACGGTAAAAGTAAGGAAGTACGCGCTTTTTATACGATATTGCCATAGAGTTACAGAAATTGAAGACCAATCTATCAAAGATCGTATCATACATCGTAGCTATGTCCTCGAGGCTGGGGTCATTTTTTGATACTTTTTTATTTTTATAATAAAGCTTAAAAACTAGAAGACCTTCCAGGAGTTGGCTCCAGTTTCCTCATACTCAATTAAATATTTGTTACAAACATGTGGTTGCGGGTTTTTTTATGTACGATAACGAAATTAAACACGTTGATAGTGCGGCCTTCGTATAGACCTATTAGTTTGCATCTACATATATTTCTGCACCAGGGAGGTTCTATAGAATGTGCCCGTTATTTAAGTTGCCAATGGCTTGGTTGCGTGCCCAGCCATTGGCATCTGTCACAATTTTCTCCCAATATCAGTGGATTTAACTAATTAAATAATAAACCATGTTTGGATGATTTGAAACTTTTTGTCCCCAACAATTTGCAAATGATGGAGCTACTGAAAGTAACTGAAAATTTCAGTAGCGCCAACAGAATGGAATTTGGTGCGGATAAATGTGCGGTCATGCATGTAAAGCGAGGGGAGATTGTGGAATCCGTGAAGCCTACAAGTACTGGGGTATGGGTGATCTCTTTGGGGAAACAGAAGGTATTGGTTTTGCGACTATGGACGAAGTTATATTGACGACCAACTATCGGAAATATATTGAATGCCACCGTTCGGGGAGTCCATCCGACACATCATTTCTGACTGTTCTCGTCTGGCTAACGGAGAGTACTTGCATTCACACGACCTTGTAGCCAGGATCATGCATCAGCAGCTTGCTCTGAAATATAGTAGGTATTAGGAAGCAAGAGGAAGTACCGTATTATACAGGCTGTAACCGAAAGGGTATATACATATAAAAACATATGCTACAGACCACCAAACTGAACGACTTTTAATATGGGGCCAACTCCGAAATCGCAAAAAAAAACAGCTGTTCTATACATTTTTGGTCCCGTGACTCGTCGAAATGTAGGGAACACCAGATTATTTTTTAACGATTACAGAGTTTATTTATTTGGTCCCATAGTAAAAGTTGTTAGTAGTAGCTATTGAAAATAATGTTGTATTGGGATCCGACCTATCATCACTGACAGGACTATTGTTGCCAATAAATCAGATATAATGGTGATAGATCGATTAGAGCGTCGCACGGGATTGTTTATATAGGCAAGTGTCCCGGATGACGAGAATCTCGTGAAAGCTGAAAAAGAGATCTATCTTGACCTGGCTCGCGAAGTTGTCGATATGTTGAATGTGGATAGAGCAATCATTCGTGACGGCCAATGGCATAATAGCCAAGAGCCTCGACCAACATCTAAAGAGGCTTTCGTTGACAGTTAGATCAAGGGCTTGATCCAGAAAGCGGTACTCTACGACACGGCACGTATAGTTAGGAGGTTCCTCTCGCAGGAGCCCTGACTACCGGTAGCTTGGATTATGGTCCCGATACCGGTGGGTTACTAATATTTAAAAAAAATATTTATATAAAATTATTTAAAAATGTACATAATAGATGTAATGAAATAAAAGAAGAACAACTAAGTTTTATACATAATACTACAAATGTATAGTAAGTATTATACCAATTATTACACCAATATATTCAAATTGGGCTGATTGGCGGTGTGCGTTGTTTCCGGGACATGTTATTTAAGAACGGCACAAGACAACCTCGTCAAGTGGGTGTTCATGGACGGCTCTGATCTCCGATGCGTATGGCGCTTCTCTCCACAGCCCTGCACACGTGAGGCTGCGTCAGCGAACAGTTATCGCGTTGCTGAATTTTGGGCCAAACTTTAAAAAATAATCGTTCTGCTAGAGCGTTTTATTGGTGATCACAAAAAGGCCACGGCGAACAATGCTTAGGTATAAGTTCTTCTAAGAAGTCCTTCAATAACATTCTGCTTACACTTACACTCTTAGCTTTTAGCTATTCAAATATTCAGATAGACAATTTAAATTCGCCGAAGGACCTACAACTGTTTATGTATTATATTTTAAATAATCCCCTTACTTACGGCCTTTATACAAAATAAGGTTAATCTTTAGACCCAGGTTTAAACCATCGAACCATATTTGAATTTTGTTTTATGAACTTTACCATGCTTAGAATAAAACTATAACTCGTCTTGCTATATGAGGGTTAGTTTTTATCTTACATCAATCTGTGCAGAAAATAGAAGGTTATTTAACTAGATACTTTGGCTATTATGAACTAAGGTAAACTATTGACTCTTATATCTATGATAGGTACAAACAATATTTCTTTTACCTGTTTTGTGGTTATTGGCTATCCTTATCCTGGCCAGCTTGTGATAGAAAACACATTGATTAAATAAAAGTAATACTTAATATTAACCGTAAAATAAGAGAACATCGTTCATATTTTCCTTAACCAATAACCACATTGTTGTTTTGTGACCTTTTGGGTGATAAGAAAATTAATTAACTGGTAACTGAAAATTATAAATAATACGCACATAATTATCTGTTAATTAATAACTCAGTCGACATGTGAGACGACCTATGTGACAGATGAAGATTGCCTCGCCATGTCGTAGTTCATCTTCTGCACGTTGTATTGATCTTACATTATTAGCTAGGATGGGGGTAAAAACGTACACTAGGTACTAAATCAATCTGCCTAGCCTTTTCCCAACTATGTTGGGGTCGGCTTCCAGTCTAACCGGATGCAGCTGAATACGTAGATTACGTACAGTCATGAGCAAAAATATGTTGACATCGCGCATCGGTTTCCCTTTAATTATTGAATAATATTGTACGTTCATGCACACATTGCATTTCAGAATTCTTAGGTTTATGGAACATACAATAAAATCAGGCCCGCGGACGGTCAGTGATGACTACCTCACCGTCCGATCAGGACCAGGCCTGTGCCGAACAGCGCGTACGCGTCCCACGCGCGCCTCAAAGAGATGTCAGTATGGAAGAAGGGGCGCGTTAGGGCCGATGTCTGGACAACGGTTACCCATTCGGACAATCCCGCTGCCCTGGAACACAAAGGGCTAAGGAAGGAACATGGCTAGGTTTTGACACTCCCTTCAGCTCCACCCAGAGCAGGAGAGGTCTTTTGATGATATCCCTATCTTAAAGAAAAAAGGTACTGTAAAACATCGAGCATGGTAGGACATCTACAATAAGAGGCAACTAAGTCAAGATTAAACGGAACTACCTCGTGTACCTAGTCGCGAAATAGTGATCTGTGTTTATAATACATTTGAAAGCTACTCGATATAAGTATACGTTAGGCGTTAAGATTTGAAACATAAAACGATACGCCCCGAAGACGCACACCAGCACGTGCGCATGCTTCTAGATAATAACGCAAGGCGAGTCAATCAACGACAGACGTCATTAAATTAATTATTTTTGTTGATAAACTCTCAATACATGACCGAGATTAACGATCATTGGTTGAAGAAAACAATTGTCACAAAATCGCAATCAATTTATGGCTGTAGGTAAGCTCGAAATATCATAACTCTGCTTGGGCATTTATGCTAAGCTAGGTAGCACAGCTAACAAAAGCAGCCTACGACGTTGCCACTGCTAGGAGTCAGAAGCCCGCCCTAACAATGAATTACAGCCGGAACAGATTCCTGGTTTTAGGGTCACTGGTTTTTGTGTGTGTAGTGGTAAAATACATTAACCAAAATCAAACTGCTATAAAAAAATGTATGTATACAGTGGTGGGTCGTGAAGAGAATATGATTTGGTGTACAGCTTTCCAAAGAGAAGTCCCTATCGGTACCTACGCTTTGGGAATCATCGTTTATCTTCTGAAATAGGAACGCGCGATTACAACAGGCCAATGGGGTAAAGCGAAGGTGGATATTCTCAACAGTTCGGAAAATTTTGGTCACAGGATCGAAAAATCTGAGTGAAAGTATAAAATTTCTTGACAATTATTAAATTAGCGAAATTTATTTTTTTCATTATGATAGGTGGCCACCTCCTCATTACCCCATTTGCCTTTGGACACCCTGTATACACAGAGCTGTTAAATAACAACCATGTAGTACTACATATAAGCATTTTTATTAACCAACTTCAAAAAAGAAGGAGGTTCTGTGTTCGTATGCAGGTACCTAATGTTTTTTTATTTGTTCATCGATACTTTCGGCAATGTGAACAGATTTAAAAAAAAACCTTTTTATTCAGCAGAGGAAGTCCCATAAAATTTGTATTAACTTTGCTTGAGTACTTTTTGAGTTAGCTTCAATAATACATATTTATCCTGCTTAGTCTACTGTCCAGCGTCTCAAAATTTACCAAAGATGTAAAACTAAGCAACAATGGCCGCTCGAAATTGTCTATGGTTTAGTGTTGCGCTGTAACGAATTTTAAATATTGAGGCTATCGATGTTAAGATTTTTTTAGTAGTGTTTCATCAATATGTTTTATACTGAGTATCTTTCAAACCAAAAAAAATAATATTCTAAATCCATTTAAATAATTGTAGTCACGAACTGTAATCGAAATAAATTGATCAATATTGAAGACTTAAAACCATTAGTTCGCACGGGTACCATAATTACCTACGTTCGTCTGGTATGTCAAAGATTACAAAATAATTGCTTATGCTTACCAAATTAATACCTGACAAATTAGACGAGACGAACCTTACAGTGTAGCTTACATGTAGCTCACAATATTTAATCGTACTTCTTCCTTCGAACATGATGAGCGACAAACATTTCGTTGCCTACCTGGTTGAATCTATGCAAGTATTCGTCGTGAGTAAAACGATGACAAGTGCAGTTTTCAACAGTTTTCCTTTTGATTTTATGTCGACCATTATCGACTAAGAACTTCGACATACGCAGAAAACACCTCGTCTTTATTAAATAGAATGCGGGCTAGCTCCAACAGTATCTTTATGATTGTTGTCAGTATAATAACTACAATAACATTAATTTGGCGTTTGTTTCAATATAGGAGTATTTAATACTCCTTATACAAATAGTCGATTGAATTGCTAGTGATTAACATAAAAAAGCAAGCAATTCAATGACGAGATAAATAATGATAAGATGAAAAAAAGGAAGTTTGTAAAAATTCAAAATCCATCCCAGTTTTCGCTTATGCGGATACATAAAATAGAATATTTAAAAGTTTAGAAACACGTACAGCATGTAAAAGTGAGTGTGATAATATGTGTATCCTATTTTGTGCGTATTTAATCAGTGACACGCAGATATCGCGTTTAATTCCCAGGCAAATTCAATGTTATTGCTTTTGGTCAGTGGCTACCACATCGTCTTTATGTTGATGGTGTTATAATAACTTCCCGTCACAGTTATTTACATAGCAGGTGATGGTATTCGAATTCGGGGTAGGCAACACATGTCACAATTAAACAGCAAAAACTTTTTATGTTCGAGCTACTCGTAATTCGGAAACACGAAGATTACATAAGCGTATCCCTTTTCAGGTTTACCTGTACCTAATCATGGGATTGTAGCGTACTCACCGGTTGTTGAACCAGAAGTCCAGCACTCGCTTGTGGTAGTCCCGCAGGCGCAGATGGCTGCGCAGGCGCACGGCCGCCAGCAGCGCGGCGGCGGCCAGCAGCGCGGCCCCGCCGGCCCACCACGCGGCCGCGCTGCGCGGCGCCAGGCGCGGCCCGCGCGCGCGCGCGTGGCCTGCGGGGTACGGTGCTTAGTGGCTAAGTGGCTACGGTAACGGGACTAATTGAAAAATCATCAACGATAAATGAAGTAAAATTGTCATTTAAAACCACGTTTCAGATTCAGAGACAGATTTGATCCTTATGATTGACTCTGGCGATTGATGCCATAAAAATACAGGGTGTTATTTTTTCGGTTTTTTAGCGGTTCGATTTCCTAGTGTAGTAAGCAAATTTGCGAAAATATTTGAATAAATCTGCATTCAAATATTTCTTTATCATTTTAAAAAGATTGGAATGTTTTCTTGCTATCTCCAGTATTCTGTAATATTGAATATCTCTACAAAAACTAGGCAGTTACGAGCTGTATGAACCGAAAAGTCTACTACAATAAAATTGCAATCTATACAGATTCCAGCACCATATCCTACTAATTCTTCTATATCTAAATAATAATAGCGAAGGGTCATCCACTCACTGGTTAACAATTAAATATCAAAAACCGAAATCCAGTGATTTTCACGATTTTAATGAAAAGTTAGCGTTATTGCCCTTTTTTTGCGATCGGTTGGAGCAAGAAAAATATTTTTTAGCAACTAATCCTACTACTATTATAAAGGCGAAAGTTTGTAAGTATGGATGTATGGATGTTTGTTACTCTTTCACGTAAAAACTACTGTATAGATTTGGATGAAATTTGACACAGAGATGGTTTATATCCTGGATTAACACATAGGATATTTTTTATCCCGGTAGAACATTCCTGTGGGATAATTTCCGACCTCCACGCGAGCGAAGCCGCGGGCAGAAGCTAGTTAGCAATAAAAAAGCAACAAACTTCGGTGTTTTTTTTTTAATTTCGCTGATTTTACGTCGCCATTTTTTTCGACCTCTCCAAATTGTATTTTGACACAAAGGTAGATTATGAGTAGGAGACGTCAGCTACGAAATGATTTTAGGAAACTCCTCCCGTAATGGGGTGAAATAGGGGGTGGCAGTTTGTGTACCCTATTATGTGCGTATTTAATCAGAGAAACGCAGATATCACATTAAATTCCCAGGCATAATATATATAATTGCTCTAGGTCCTGCGGTTAGGGCTAGGCGTTGTTGAGTCAGTTTACCATTTTATATATATAGATCTAACATCGCGGTACGACCCTTACGAGTCGAGCAAAAGGATAAATGCGACAGAGTGGGTTCGGGGTATAAAAAACTCACATATGTGATCATAATCGACGAATTTCTTCTGGTAGAAGACGCCAGAGGTCCACAGACCGCCGTGCACCAGCGAGGCCCGGTAGCAGGCGTAGGGCGGAGCTAGCTCGCAGCGCAACTCTCGCACGTCACCCAGCAGCGTGCAGTTCTGCGTCACTTCAATATCTTCGTCTAAGTATGCCTGCCACATACAACACGCGGATTTATTGCCACTTACAGTGCAACTATGAAGCCAACAATTCCTAGATCTTACCGCCTTTCTCCGAGAGTTCCAAAAACCAAAAATACCTTACCCCTGTATCATTGTTTATCTTGTGCAGCATAACAGTGTAGTCTACTGCCGGTATCCCCAGGATCCAGCGCAGTGTAAAGTAATCACTGCAATACAAATAGCGAGTAAATACATCATCGTCAACACACAAAAATACCGGCCAAGTGCGAGTCGCACCCAGCGCAAAGAAAGTATCCCAGAAAATACACTTAATTTTGTAGTTTTGTAAAAACATGTCCTCCCACAGATCGATATAATTATGTACATACGTCAGGGTCAATTCCTCAACGCCAAATTTTAATGTACGTCTATTATCGCTTTTCTTTTACGTGGTAATTTGAGATTTTACGTGATTTCCTTTGTTGGTGCTGTGACACCTTACTCCTAGCCAAATTTCATGATTCTAGGTCAACGAGAAGTACATACACTATTGATTTTCATTATTTGCAAGTATCAAAATCTATATATATAAAAGAAAGTCGGGTTTGTTCCCTCCATTATAACTCGAGATCTGCTGGACCAATTTTCATGGTTTTTGTTTCGTTGGATTTGTCTCCGCCTTGAATAGCAGAATACATTTTTTTTTTCGATCAGCTGCTGATTTTCCTCCTATAGCGTAGGTAGGTAGGTAGGGTAGGTAGGGTGGGTAGGAAGGGTAGGTAGGTAGGGTAGGTAGGTAGGTTGGTAGGGTAGGTAGGTAGGTGGGGTAGGTAGGGTGGGTAGGTAGGGTAGGTAGGTAGGTAGGGTAGGTAGCTAGGTAGGTAGGGTAGGTAGGGTAGGTATCATAGTTAAGACAGGACAACGTCTGTCGGGTCAGCTAGTATGTCGTATAAATGACCGTTTTTTTTTTATATCGTAGACCTAAACTTTTTTTGAGCATCATTAATTCTAGCTTGATACTTCCACGCGTTTTTGAGAATATGTGTCTTGACTCACTGACACACAGACAGATGGACAACAAAGTGTTCCTATATGGATTAAATTTTTGCCTTTTTAGGTAAGGAACCCTAAAAAGCCTAACCTTCCTTCTGGGTTAAGACCTTAAATGTGACTTACTCATGGTTATAGAAGACGACGTATGGTGCAGTCTTATTGTACTCTTCCTTGGTGATATTGTTGCTAACCAGATAGTATGAGTCGTGAGGAGAGTGGCTTCTTAGAACACCATTCAACGTGCTCTTCAGTAGATAGCAGCTGCTGAATATCAAATCAAAGTCCATTGCATAGCACACCTGCAGGCAATTAAAGTTATGATCATATGAATTCAATAGCTTATTTTGATACGCACTCATCAGATTCGTTGTGACTTTTATAACTAAATAATGATTATAATAATTATGACCTATCAACCCTGAGACTTGCCGCAAGCGGTGCAATAAAAGTCATTGATTCCACTTGTACCCGAACTTAAACAACAGTCATCCCTCTTATCCTTCCAAACTGCCCTGTCTTGTGCGATATCTGGCCATGTTAGCCCTGCAAATGTTATCAAATCGTCACACCACCTTCGCCGTGGTCTACCTCGACGCCGATGTGCTGCCTCAGGCGTCCAGTGAGTGACGATCTTTGCCCATCTCTCGGGATGCATTCGTACGAAGTGTCCGGCTCACCACCATATAGTGTTGCTGTTATTTTCCAACAAACGCACCTTTAGTTTTAGAGCAAAGGGTGGTGCTCTTAACTCGCTCTATATGCTTGCCACCTATTATGCTGCATTCCATTGCCCATTGGCAAATCTTCAGTTTGGACTTTTGTTGTTCAGAAAGTGACCAACTTTGTGCATTGTAGATTAATGGAGTTTTCCTTTTAGTTCCTATTATCATAGTCTTAGAAGATTCTTAGAATATTTAACGGCCCAGAAGGCGGGGCCATCCCCATAGCGCGCCGAGTGGAGGGGATGACGTTTGCTGTGTGGCGCGCTCCAGTACTGGAGTCACTTTTGCTTGAGCGTTCGGATGCGACGGTCGTGTTTCTTATCGTTTATAGAAAAATAGATTGTAGATTTGATTATTTGAGTAACGGTTATAATTTTTGATTCTAATTAAATAATTCGTTATTAGGTTATTCGTGTTTTCTTTTTAAAAAATTAATTGAGCTTCTGATCGCCAAGATCAGAAGTGGGATTCGAATTTAAATACACGCAACGTTAATTATTAGTTCGCTATCTTTTAGCAGTAAATAGTGCTAGCGTTCCTTGTTAAATTTATTTTTTATTTTTTGTTCGCCACGTGTTGATAGTTTGATTTGTTTTTGTTGACCGCCGCGAGTTCAAAATCTTATTTATACGTTGTAACTATTTAGTGCTTGTTCATATGGATCAATAACCGTGCGTTAGACATTCTATTGTTTTGTTAATTTGTTTTAAAGATTACATAGTGTGTTTTAAAGATGTCAAGTCGTGAGTGTACGCCGCGTAAATCTTCATCTAAGCGCAAGTCTCGGAAGCACCGTAATGATTCGCATAGCCGCCGCGAAGCCCGTGCTACACGTCGTGACAGTTATTTTGAATCAAGTGATAGGTCTGCTAGGCGTCAACGCGATGGATCACAAAGTTACGAGAGCTCACGTAGCCGCCGCGATAACGTCTATAGGCGTCGGAACAGCCCTCGACACGATCCATTAGATAAAATTCTTGATCGGTTGAACGCCTTGGAGGATAGGCTACCCTCAAACGAGACACAAAATACTACTAACTCGTCGCATCCCTGCGTTAGAAGCTTCACTCCTTTACTGGCTTCAGCGACCGCTGATCCACCTGGCACCAGTTTAGAGACGCCTGTTACGAACGGGACCGCGACCGATGGGACTTCGCGCGGAGCTGACGCTGCGGACAGGATTGTGGGTGCACTTTCTTCGCTTATTCAAGTAAGATCTAAACATTACTACATTTCTAATTTTGATCCCAGTGTTCACGACTTTGATGTGTGGTGTGCGGAGGTAGATCGAGGGCGTGTATTATGCCACTGGGATGATCGGGAATGCCTGGGGCGTATTGGTGGCTGCTTACGTGGTGATGCTAAGACGTGGCTCAACGATTGGGTGACCAATGACCGGTCGTGGACTAACTTTAAAGCTGAGTTCCGGTCATTGTGTCCGCGCGATGTGGACATGGCCACTGTACTATACGAGGTTATGAGTACCACTTCTAATAAATTTACCACGTATGCTGAATATGCGCGAAAGTCTCTTTTACGCTTGAACATTGTAAAGGGGCTCTCGGACGAGTTAAAAACCGCTATAGTGATACGTGGCATTTCCGATCCCCAAGTCAAGGCCGCAACCACTAACGCGAAGCCACAGTTGAAGGACCTTGTTGAATTTTTGTCCGTTTACTTAAAACCTAAAAATGCACCAACTACGACCACTGCCAGCAATCCTGTTCGCACGTCAACCGTAAATAACTCTGATCCGCGTAAACGCAAATTATATAGGCCTTATGATAAATTGACCTGTTTTTCATGCGGTAATGTAGGCCATAAACAGCGTGAATGCCCTAAAAAGTCTAAGTCGAACTCGGTAAACTCTCACTCAAAGGTCGAGCCTGCGAGTTCCACTTTGCAATCAAGTTCAAAGTCGATAAAAACTTGTACGTTCTGTAAAAAAAATGGACACTCTGATGAAACTTGTTTTGTTAAAGAACGTGTTGAGGCGAAATCAAAAACAAAAAATATATCGAATGTAAATTTTTGCTCAGAGTCTCCTCCAGACACAACAATGTGATGCCAGCCGTAGTTCAAAACGTACCCGTTGATGTTTTGGTTGATTCCGGTTCTGATATCTCGCTAATATCGGAATCTGTTTTAAAGCATTTTAGTTTTAATAAAATAGCAACCTATCGCCGTATGCGAGGTATTGGAAGTCAGGACATAGAATCCATTTCATATGTAAACACCATTATTGAATTTCCCGAGCTGTCATTAGAGGTAGATTTGTATGTTGTTCCACCCGATTGCATTCAGGCCCCTATTTTGATAGGTACCGATGTTTTAAATCGTAGCGGTGTTACATATATCCGAACTAATGACTCGCAACGTCTAATTAGAGTACCGTACGTAAATAATGTGTCCACTTTAGGGGTCGCTAAAATAAATACGCCCTTGGTTGGTGACGAAAAAGAAAGCCTGTTAGCTTTACTAAACGAATTTTCCGACACATTCACTACTGGTACGGCAACCTCTACGGTAAATACTGGCACTATGGAGATAAGACTTAATAGTGACGTTCCTATAAACTATCGACCTTATAAACTCTCAGCTGATGAAAAACGCCGTGTTCGCGAGATAATAAAAGACTTGTTAAGTTCAGGTGTGATACGCGAGTCACAATCAAATTACGCCAGTCCTATCATCCTCGTAAAAAAAAAGGATGGGTCCGATAGGATGTGCGTAGATTACCGCGCTTTAAACGCAGTCACTATTAAAGAACGTTTTCCATTGCCGTTAATAGACGACCATATTGACAGGTTGGGTTGTTATAGATATTTTACTAGTCTTGATATGACAACAGGCTTCCACCAGTTACGGATGAAAGATGACGATTCCATTAGTAAAACAGCGTTCGTAACGCCTGAAGGGCATTACGAATATTTAAAAATGCCATATGGGCTTACAAATGCCCCTATTGTGTATCAACGAATAATAACTAAAACTCTGAAGCATCTGATAGATACCGGCAAAGTGCTCATATATATTGATGACGTGTTGGTTATGTCCAATTCTGTCAGTGATGGTCTAAAAACTTTGCGTGAGGTGTTACAAACACTTACTAATGCGGGATTTTCAGTGAATCTTAAGAAATGCACGTTTCTGGACACAGAACTTGAATATCTGGGCAGACTTATTGGACATGGTCAGGTTAGGCCGAGCCCAAGTAAGACCGAAGCTTTAGTTAAGTCCCCTAAGCCCACAAATGTAAGAGAGGTCCGTCAGTTCTTAGGGTTAGCAGGGTACTTTCGTAGATACATCGCAGGCTATGCCTCCAAAACTGCTAGTATTGCCAAGTTACTCAGAAAAGGCGAGCCTTTCGTATGGGGCGCAGAACAAGACTTGGCCCGGGATTACGTAATTAAGAGCCTTACTGAGGAACCCGTTTTAGCAATCTTTGATCCGAGTTTGCCCACTGAGCTTCACACCGACGCCAGTGCAATTGGTTTTGGTGCAATTCTTATGCAAGAGCATGAGGGAAAGCGGAAGCGAGTTGTCGGTTATTTTAGTAAATCAACACAGGGCGCCGAGTCCCGTTACCATAGTTATGAACTCGAGACTTTGGCAATAGTTCGCGCATTACAACATTTTCGGCACTATTTAATCGGTATTCCCTTTAAAATAGTAACCGACTGTAATTCTCTCAAGTTAACAGAGCGCAAGAAAGATTTAATACCGCGTGTGGCGCGCTGGTGGGTCTACATGCAGGACTACCAGTTCACGATTGAGTATCGAAAGGGTTGCCTTATGCGGCATGCGGACTTTTTAAGCCGACAGCCCGCTAACGTCTATCAAATTCATAATCCGCGAAATTGGGCGAAGATTGCTCAGACGGCTGACTCCGAAACTCAAAACCTAATGCAAAAACTGAGAGAGGGTCAGTTAGATTCTACGCGATTTATTGTTAAGAACGAATTGTTGTACTATAAGTATACACCAACTGGTGAAGATTTTCGTTTCCTCTGCTTTATCCCAAAGGGGCATAGGCTTAGCTTGTTAAGAGTATTCCACGATGACCACGATCACATCGGAATAGACAAGACCACCGAGCTGATATTGCGTCATTTTTGGTTCCCCGGCCTGAGGCCTTTCATAAAAAAGTACATCGGTCATTGTATTGTTTGCTTGTCGCATAAGAAAGTACCTCGAGCTCCTAGTCAACCCATAGAGTCTTGGACAAAGCCTGATGTACCCTTTTCAGTTGTCCACACGGATGTACTTGGTCCCTTAACCGAATCGAATGGCTTTCGGTACATACTAATCGTAGTAGACTCTTTTTCGAAATACTGCTTATTGTACGCCCTATACAGACAAGATACCGCCGAATTAAAGCGCGTGTTTACAAATACCGTTTCCCTATTCGGTACTCCATCCAAAATCGTCTGCGATCGTGGCAGAATGTTTGAAAGTGCGTCCTTTCAAAGTTGGGTTACGGACCTAGGCAGTGACATGCATTTTATTACACCTGAAATGCACCGCGAGAACGGACAAGTGGAGCGGTACTGCCGAACGGTCCTCAATATGTTGCGAATAGAGGTAAACAATAAAGGTGCCCAGTGGTCCGATGCCTTATGGAAGATACAGCTCACCCTAAATATAACCAAACAAGCAGCTACCCGCACGTCACCCTTGCAGCTGTTAACTGGCATCGAGGGAACGACTCCTGTTTTAAGATCCCTTGTACGAGACGTCGCTTTGACTGGTTCACATTCCAATCGAGAAGCGCTTCTAACGCTGAGAAGACAAAGGGCATCTGAGTTGCTAGCTGAAAATCAGCAGCGTCAAGACTCCTACGTTAATGAGCGCCGTCGACAGCCACGTACATTTGACGTCGGCAGTTTCGTCTTTGTTAGTAAAGGTTCACAAAGCACCGGGAAGCTGGACTCCGGGATGCGTGGGCCTTATAAGGTTGTGCGAGTGCTTCCACACCACCGATACGAGCTCGAGCTGCTAGCTGGCTCGTACGGAAAGAAGACCCAGACCGCTGCTGAGCACATGGTGCAGTGGCGAGGCGAGTGGACCCCGGAGGCGTGTGAAGCGTTCTTCGGTAATGGTGAGTGGTATTGGCAGTCCCGACATTGTGACAGCTAACTACTCTGAGCCCCGACATTGTGGCTATCCCTTTGCCCCGACATTGTGGCAATTACCTATCCTTGAGCCCCGACATTGTGGCTATTCTTGAGCCCCGATATTGTGGCTATTCTTGAGCCCCGACATTGTGGCTATCCTTGAGCCCCGACATTGTGGCTATCCTTGAGCCCCGACATTGTGGCTATCCTTGAGCCCCGACATTGTGGCTATCCTTGAGCCCCGACATTGCGGCTATCCTTGAGCCCCGACATTGTGGCTATCCTTGAGCCCCGACATTGTGGCTATCCTTGAGCCCCGACATTGTGGCTGAGCCCCGACATTGTGGCTATCCATTGCCCCGACATTGTGGCAATTACCTACTCCTAGCCCCGACATTGTGGCTATCCTTAACCCTGACAGTAGTCGATCAAAAGAGGAACCCCGAGAGTGGTTACCAGGTTGCGATAGTGTTGTTGTTTCAGTAATGATTGAGGTCCGGAACTCCTTCATTGGTGATACAATGACAAAGCAGCGTCTATTTTTGTGTAATTGCTTGAGAAAATGCTTGTAATTTCATTGAAATGAACGGCCAAACTTACGCTTTCAGAACATACTATTTATGTTTTCGCTTTTGGTATGTTTTAGATGACGAAATAACTAATGATGACCCAACTCATGAGGACCAAGTTGCCGACAACCGACCAACAGAGGGCCAATCAAGAGAGGGTCAGGTGAATGAGCAGTTGCAGCCAGAAAACCAAGCTGACGAGGACGTTCAGCTGCCAGGAAAGGCCGTCTTAGAAGATTCTTAGAATATTTAACGGCCCAGAAGGCGGGGCCATCCCCATAGCGCGCCGAGTGGAGGGGATGACGTTTGCTGTGTGGCGCGCTCCAGTACTGGAGTCACTTTTGCTTGAGCGTTCGGATGCGACGGTCGTGTTTCTTATCGTTTATAGAAAAATAGATTGTAGATTTGATTATTTGAGTAACGGTTATAATTTTTGATTCTAATTAAATAATTCGTTATTAGGTTATTCGTGTTTTCTTTTTAAAAAATTAATTGAGCTTCTGATCGCCAAGAATAGATATTTCACACTTTCTTTGGGCACAGTAGGACTTCAAAGCAATTTTTCTTGATGACAGATACTGTCATATAAGTATGAATACTAAAGACATATTGCAACAGATGTCTGTCTACCTTGACCCTATGTTGTGTGCTGTTGGTCATGATGATAACCTAAGTTTTGGATCTCTTCATTGCAAGTTCAACCTCAAGACTTGCTGTGCTGATCTGGGATAAATGAAACTATAGTACTTAAGTAAAGTACCTACCAAAACAAATAAGCTTTTTATGTTTTATTAGATAGTGTTGCTAACACTATCTAACAATGGTCTAACAGTTTTTCTAATAATTTTGAAGTATTGGAATACATTAGTAGACACCTTGTCAATGACTTTTATTACAGACTTATCTGGCAGCAAGTATAAGACGAGCAACACTTATGCTTTTTTTACTGTCATCAAAATGCCATTGAGATGGGAATTATTTTCGCAAAGAATCACAATAAAAAAAATAGCCCATATCTTTTTGATGTAATATAAAAAGTAAGTAAAGATCGTCTGTAAAACCTTCAATTAAATAGTATCCAACATTTTCAAACCAATTTAACTCATCCAAAAAGGAAATAAAAATTGAAAACATATTTCAAAGTGTAGTAGATTCCTATGGAAAAAAATAGGCAAGAAACCTTATGGGTACTTTACCACATTAAAAAGAAAATTGTTACAGAATATTGATTACTTACATCATCATCATTCTCCTGCCCTTATCCCAATTTATTTGGGGTCGGCGCAACATGTCTTCTTCTTCCATACTTCTCTATTAGTCGTCATCTCGATAGTCACTCCCTTTCTAGCCATATCATCTTTCACACAATCCATCCATCGTTTCTTTGTTCTCCCTCTACTTGTATAGCCATCCACATTCATACTCACAACTCTCCTGACAACATTTTCCTCATTCCTCCGCATAACATGCCCATACCATGACAGCCGATTTCCACACAACTTTTCAGTCACCGGTGTCACTTTCAGACTTCCTCTTATATACTCATTCCGTATTCTATCCATTCGCGTAACACCACACATCCCTCTTAACATTCTCATCTCAGCTGCATGCAATTGTCTTTCATTCATTCCTTTTGTGGCCCAACACTCTGATCCATACAAGACGGCAGGTCTAATCATGGTTTTATAAATCTTCCCCTTAAGTTTAAGGGGAATGCGGGAGTCACAAATTGTTCCCGTGACCTGCCGCCATTTCATCCACCCAGTGTTAATTCTATGCTTAACAGTCCGATCTATTTCGCCATCGCTTTGCACAAGTGAACCGAGATACCGAAAGTCGGAGCAAACTGGGAGAAGCGCGCCATCAAGCGCTATGACCCCAGAACTGGAGAGACCGCCGAAATCGCAGAACATGTACTCAGTTTTGGTTCTGCTGATTTTCAGGCCAACAATCTCCAGTTTCCGTTGCCATTTCTCCAGTCTGCTCTGGATCTCAGGTCCATCTTCACCGACAAGAACGATGTCATCGGCAAATAGCATGCACCATGGTGCCTCTTCCTGTATGTCTGCCGTTAGAGCATCCATAATCAAAAGGAAGAGGTAAGGGCTTAAAGCCGACCCCTGATGCAAGCCTACCACCACATTGAACTTGTCGGTGTTGCCAGCAGCCGACCGAACGTAGGTACGGGATTGGCTGTACATAGCACGAATTAACTCTACATACTTCCCGGGCACACCTTTCTCTTTCAAGGCCCACCACACGACATCCCGAGGTACCCTATCATACGCTTTCTCTAGATCAATGAACACCATGTGCAAGTTTTTGTGTGCACGTCTGTACTTCTCGCACAATTGGCGGAGTGCAAAAGTGGCGTCCACTGTTCCTCGACCTGGCATAAACCCAAACTGGTTTGGGGTAATCTCACTCTCTTCTCGCAATCTTTTCTCTATTATTTTCTCCCATACCTTCATACTGTGGGACATGAGCTTTATCCCTCGATAGTTGTTGCAGTCCTGTACATCACCTTTATTCTTGAAGATGGGCACTAGCGAACTATTGCACCATTCTTGTGGGATCACTCCTTCTTGCAACAACTTATTGAAGAATAAAGTCAGCCACATACATCCATCTTCTTTTAAACACTTCCATACTTCTACTGGTATATCATCTGGGCCCAAGGCCTTTCCATTCTTCATACTTTGAACTGCCTTTCTTACTTCATCCATGCTAATTTCTCTTACCAAACCCATATTTGCTTGTACCTCATTGAGCACTCCATTCCATTCATTCTCTTCGTTCATTAGCTTTTCAAAATACAACTTCCTTCGTTCTTTTATTTCGTCATTTTTGGACAGAACCTTACCGGCGTCGTCTTTCATACACTTAATCTGAACTATGTCTCTCGTTCTTCTTTCTCTTGCTTTTGTAATCCGGTATAGCTCCTTCTGGCCTCTTGGGCTGTCCAGTGAGTTATACAACTCCTCCTGCGCCTTAGCCCTGGAAACTGCTACCACCTTTCTTGCCTTTCTCTTCCATTCTTTATAAATTCGATTCTTATCTTCTTTCAAATCACTATGCCCGATATCTACACCCTGCCATTCTTTAAACGCAATATTTCTTTTCATTTAGCATGATTTGCACGTCTTCATTCCACCACCATGTATCCTTTTCTATCACACCTTTCCCTTTCGATTCTCCAAACACATCTTTTGCTACTCTCCTTATACAATCCGCCATCTCTTTCCAACATTCGTTCACTTATCATTACTTACATCAATCAAGTTGAAATTATACATGTGACAATAGTAAGTAAGTAAGTAAGTCAATTTTTATTTGTTTAAACATGGTGTACATTTGCATGCAGGATAATAATGAGATACAGAAAAGTTCAAACATGTTCAGCCACATATTGTGGTGTACAAATTGGTAGGAAGAGATGGTGCATAAACCGTGATAATATTCATCAAAATTACATTTCATTATTCATTAAAGATTAGGTATATTTCAAATTCAAAAAGTACATTTTTAGATAAAATTAAATGTCAAAGTAGTCATTAAATAAATTGGTCAATTAAATATGAATTACTGTCATTAAAAATTTCAATTCCAAATTACAATTATTCCAAAAAATACAATAGATCAATAACATAATGTCAAAAAATACAACATTGTCATCTCAAACACGAGGAAAATTGTCCTCTTTCATAAACTCTGCTATACTGTAATATGCTCTTTCAGTTAGTAAACTCTTCAATTTACTTTTAAGAGCAGATGTATTTAATGTTTTCCATGATTTGGGCAATTTATTAAAAATGGTCGGAGACATGCAAAATGCTCTTACGCATAAGAGTTGTTTTAGCGGCATGAACACATAGTTTGAAATTATCACATCTATTCCTAGGGACAGCATCAGACAAACGCTGAAATAGATGAGAGTTGGATTTAATGAACATTACTGTTTCCAGGATGTATAATGAGGGCAATGTCAATACCTTACGTTCTATAAAATAAGATTTACAGCTGTCTGTTGTTTGCAGTCTAAACATCGATCTAATGTACCTTTTCTGTGCACGAAACGCTATTTGATTGTCCGTGCTATTCCTCCAGAAGATGACTCCATATCTAATAATTGATTTGGCTAATCCATAATAAGCAGTAATTAGCGCATCTGTGTTGAGAACCACAGCAAGCTGTTTCAGAGCGTAGGCTGCACTACTCAATTTTTTACTAAGTGCCTCTATTTGAGGTTTCCAATTCAATTTAGAATCTATTATTAGTCCCAGAAATTTTGTTGTGTCAGCTTCATTAATATTTATATTATTAAATTGAATATTAAGATTATTGATTGTGATGTGAATGATAAAAACATGTAAAAAATTCAAAAATTAAAATAAATTTTATTGCCCATAGCAATTAAAGCCTGTAATGCATAATTGCACATGACTATAACTGGAACAAAAATAAGCAAGTAGTGTGAAGTAGTTAGCATCATGAAATTTACCAATCAAAACTTTTAATGTCAATGGCATGCAAGCTACTTGCATACTTCTGACTGCACCCATTTATGAACATGGCATATGGATTTAAGGGAACATAATGATTTAATGCACACACCACCAGTAGAGACATTTGAGTGAGCATGACATATTACCAGCCGCCAGGGCACATTCAAATCAATGAAAGACATGGTCTTATGTATACAAGGAAAATATAGTTTATCACACAGTAGAATAGTGCCAAGTTACTGTTACTGACTGCTGAACAAAGGTCTCTCTTTGACTTCCAGTGCATGCAACGCTGGGCAAATGGCAAGTGTTTGGCAATAACTATGCAGCTACTAGTACTTATGTAAACAAAACCTTATGCATCTTCGAATTAAGATTATCTGCATGCACATTTAGTTTTTATACATAGTAACCTCTACAGTACATGAATACTTACATGGGAACAGTTAGTAAGGCCAGAAACGTCTACAGTGTTGGAGGAGTGCTGGGGACCAGGCTTTATTGCCCAACGGCGTACTTTTTTTCGAAATTCCGGATCACACACACTTAAGTTTTCGTTAAACGTCAAGTCCATCGTCAAAAGTGTCCGATCGGGTTTATTGAACGTGCACAGTTCTGCAGTGTACCGACCCTGCACTCGGTCCAGAGAAGGTGTGAATGTCGAGTAAGACACACCAGGCTCAATCGAAGAATCATTACACCTGAACTTCACTCCAGTCTGTTCGGCGCTAGATTGGCACCACAAAAACACAAAAAACACAGCGACACACAACATCGCGAACACTACTCTTTGCAAAATGATTTAAGTAAACAACTTCATAACGGGGGCATTACAAACACCCCTGAACTACATAATAATGCGGATAATTTTCACCAAGTCGCTTTTTCTATAACACAATATTGCTAAGTAAAATAGTTGTTTATTAATTTGAGTAGAAAATAAAAACACTAACACGCACATCACGAATTATACGTATTCGCCATTTTTCAATATTGCAATGCAATATTGCATTTCACTTAACACTTCTTGACACTCTTTGGCAAAGAGTACAATAATAAGACTGATACTCTTTGGTCATTGCTTGCTTGACGTTGACAATTTGACACTGAAAGTTTGACAGACGCGGACACGGAACGGATTTCAATTTTGACAGTTCACATCCCGTAGTGATGAATGACAAATCGATGGTTCAAACGAAACTTGTAAATGTTACAATTTTGTAACAGTATGTTAGCATCTTAGAGCATTTATTAAATACTCTAAGGTTAGCATAGCATGTTATCTTCAAAAATGTTAATAAAAACTGATTCAAATACACTTAAAACTGTAGTTACTTTTTCAATTTTGCAAATGTGAGTATGGGTGGGACCATGGGTGTGTTATGGACTGGTATTAGGATAAGATTGCATATCATTCTGCATTTAGGGTCGGCAATTCGGAATTCATACCCCATTCTTTAAAACGGGCTTTCATTTATACAACATGTCCCAAAATTCAACGATAAGCCGGCACCAGAGGATGGACCTACTAATGACTACTCGAGAAAAAAAAAGAAAAAAAAAATACCTCTACTTTTTTTTAAATTACTTAAAAAAAATGGAAATTCTTCGAAAATGTATACCCCTTATGACACTTTTAACTACCATGACCACAATTTTTCAAATATTTCAGTTTTTTTGTTTGTATCGGCAACCTAAGTAGTACTACTATTCACCATAATCTTTGAAAATTACAGAATTTTCGTAGTTTTATACAAAAAAAACAACCAAAAAAAATTATTTCCCTATAATTTTGAAAGATTTTAACGTTCAGTACACTTTAAGTCATCGTAGTGTAAAAAAAAATATTGACACCACTATGGCAAGTTTTTTAAAAAATTAGCGCAACTAACCTAGATTTTAAAATGGTATAATACTTTATTAAAACTAGCCACAAAAAATAAATAATGATACTTTTTCTAATCAAGAACCAAATTTTATAAGTTGTTGTTAATAGTAATTACTTCTACTATGTGCCCAAAATAGATTTCTTTCGCAAATTCTTAGAATTTGGAAGGGACATGTGCGTAGTCAGTGAAGTTCAGAAGTCAGAAAGAGATAGATAGTATACGTTAGAGAGAGATAGATAGAGAGCGATTATACGTTAGAGAGAGATAGATAGATGTTTGTTGTTAAATAACAATAGGGCAGGTAGGAATGTTGCTGTTCTCTACAAAGTACAAAGTCAGTACGCTCTGCTTCTTTGTTTACTGTGCACCGTTTCGTATTCAATTGATGTGACTCTCGTACTAACGACTTTTGGCTTGGCTTTTTGGACTGGATTAAGTGATCTGCAAACTGTACTAACCTGGCATTATTTTGAACTGGACTGTGTTTTGTGAATTGGACTTTTGGCGTATTTTGGACTGTTTAGCGTTTATCATGCCGCTACCATACACACCGTTGGAATACGCTAATATGCACCTCATTTATGGAGAGTGCCGATGCAATGGTAGTGCTGCTAGCAGATTATATCGAGAAAGGTACCCAAATGCTCAAAGATACCCGAATGATCGAGTATTTATTAACGTGCATCAAGCGTTTTCGGAGGGCCGTTTACCATCTGACAGGAGAAATGCTGGAAGACCTAGATCGGAACGCGACGAAGACGTTCTCAATGAAATTGAAAATGATTCAACTACCTCGGTACGTGCCATAGAAATAGCTACGGGAATCCCAAAAAGTACTGCACATCGAATCCTAAAACGTCACAGACTTCACCCATATCACTACAGGCGTGTGCAGACGTTATTACCGCGGGACTATCCACTACGAGTCGCATTTTGCCGTGTGATGCTGCAAAAGCACAGAGAAGATCCCCAATTCTTGGATAATATTCTATGGTCGGATGAATCAACCTGCAAGAGAGATGGCTATTTAAATCTTCACAACCTACATAGCTGGAGCAATGAAAATGGTTAAACTTTCCTTTACTGGACTGGCATTTATGGGGTGGGAGGGGGAGGGGGGGAAAGGGGGGGGGAGGAGGGCTACCCCCCTGTACCATCCCCACACCGCGAAACCCCATGGTTATGGAGATATCCATGGTTAAAGTTTTTGAGGTTAGAAAAACAAAATCCATAAATTTCCATCGATTTATGGTGCGGGGATGTCTGGGGCCCCCCTTGTACCTGTGGGGGGTGCCCCCCTCCACTCTGGCACCACTCCCATGATAAGGTAACTCACCATTTCCGAGAAAAATTACTTTTCCTAACTTAACCTCAAAACACTCAAAAGTTGCTCAAAAAGCGTAGTCTGAGCCCCGCTTCGCGGGGCTCAATGGTTTAAAAAAGAATAACCACGAAGGGGATGGCGGGGTCCTTCAGACCCCGCCATCCCCTTCTAACCTAACCTGTCCGAGTCGGAGTAGGGCAAGGCGGTTTTGGATATTTTTCGGATATTCACAACACTTGCACTTCACTACACTCTTCAGACACAGAAGCATAGGGCTTCGGAGACGCCATGCTAGTCAAACGTAAGGCTTACAGGAGTACGTAAAACGATCTCAACTGCAAGTGCAACAAACGATGACTGACACTGACAGCAACACAAAAAAACGCGGTAAACAAGAGGCAACTTTGCGTTCCGTTCCAAGTGTAAACAAAAATTCGTTATTTTTTGTGTAAAAAAGTCTATGTAATTGCATAATATTATAAAAAAAAAGACATTTGGTCAAATAAAATACACCTTTACTGTAAACGGAACGTGAAATGACAAATTGACGTCTACCATCGTAATTTATCTAACCTAAAAATTGAATTTGTATGGAAACTTTGAATAATTATATCTCGTAAACCGTGAATTTTCGCATAAAAAAAAACTGTGTGCTTGCTTTTTATTTGTGAGTATTATCTACAAACAACATAAGGAACTTTCAAATCCCAGTCCAGTAATGGAAAGTTTAGCCTAAACGGAAAAGTGATTGGGCCTTTTGAATTACAAGGAAACTTGGATGGCAATAGTTACTTGAACTTTTTACAAAATGACTTGCCAGTATTATTAGAAGACATGCCCATTAGTGATCCACAAAACATATGGTTCCAAAATGATGGCTGCCCAGCTCACTATGCCCGTCCTGTGCGAGAATACTTAAACCAAGAGTAACCAGGGCGTTGGATAGGGCGACTTGGTCCTATTTTATGGCCACCCCGTTCACCCGATCTAAACCCCCTGGACTTCTTCTATTGGGGTTGTCTCAAAGACAGAGTCTACTCGAAACCCATTGCAACACTGAACGACCTTCGCCAAAAAATCACTCAGGCTGCGGATCATATCAATAGTAGAAGATATGCACGACGAATAAAACGATCTTTTTTAAGGCGATGTCATGCTTGTATTAATGCCGGTGGTAAACAGTTCGAACATTTATTATAATATTATTAATAATGCATTAAATTTACATTTATTGACACCATTTGTTTCATTCATTCAACATTTTCCAACAACAAAAATCTATTTTGGGCACATAGTAGAAGTGATTACTATTAACAACAACTTATGAAATTTGGTTCTTGATTAGAAAAAGTGTCATTATTTTTTTTTTGTGGCTAGTTTTCCTAAAGTATTATACCATTTTAAAATCTAGGTTAGTTGCGCTAATTTTAAAAAAAACTTGCCATAGTAGTGCCCATATTTTTTTTTTACACTACGATGACTTAAAGTGTACTGAACGTTAAAATCTTTCAAAATTTTAGGGAAATAATTTTTTTTGGTTGTTTTTTTGTATAAAACTACGAAAATTCTGTAATTTTCAAAGATTATGGTGAATAGTAGTACTACTTAGGTTGCCGATACAAACAAAAAAACTGAAAAATTTGAAAAATTGTGGTCATGGTAGTTAAAAGTGTCATAAGGGGTATACATTTTCGAAGAATTTCCATTTTTTTTAAGTAATTTAAAAAAAAGTAGAGGTATTTTTTTTTTCTTTTTTTTTCTCGAGTAGTCATTAGTAGGTCCATCCTCTGGTGCCGGCTTATCGTTGAATTTTGGGACATGTTGTATACACGTGTCAAAAATTAAGAAAGGGGACAATATCAATACATAGTATAAAACAAAGTCGCTTTCTCTGTCCCTATATCCCTATGTATGCTTAAATCTTTAAAACTCCGCAACGGATTTTGATCCGGGTTTTTTAAATAGATAGAGTGATTCAAGAGGAAGGTTTATGTGTATATTTTGTCGGCATATTTTGCGGGCGAAACCGCGGGCGGAAGCTAGTAAATAATAAAATAAGACAATCAATCAGATTACTTTTATTATTTTGTTATGAATGACAGTTTTAAAACGTCCGTTTTATTGTTTTGCAGTCCGGTGTTGCAAAGCTAAATGATGTCAAAGTTAAAGTCACATCATTTATGTCAAATAGGCACAAGAAAGGCACTTTAGAACGTGCTCACATTTTTACAAACATTCTAAAATTTAATAATAATAAATAAATCAATGTGAGAGGTAAAGTTATTCCAAAATGTTAAAATAGTATGGAACAACATTATAAATTATTTATTACCTAATTTACTAAGCAACCAGTTTGATTTTGTCTAGACACTAGATTGTCCTGTGGAGCAGGACCAGTATGTTTCCAAGCATCCATAACCTTTATATTATAATCCTCTAATTTGTTTTAAGCTTGTTTACAAAGTATACTTTTAATATGAGTTTTAAATTTTCTTTCATTTAATTGCAATACAATTCTGTTATTTTCTTTTTCCGGGTGTACTTCACGTAGTAACATTTGTTGATATTTATTACCATTTTGTTATCGTTACACCATCGACTTAACGCTTCGACATCGCTTTGAAGAAGTTCAGTATCGTCACTAGACTCAATAACTCCAGAGAATTTGAGATCGTCCGCGTACATATTACATTCCGAATATTTGAGGCAGTGCTGACGATTGTACTACGTTTTTTTAATAGCGTACCTACGCGGTCCGCGGTGGATTATTAGATTTCGACGTCATATTTAGCTATATATTAAAATTATTGAGTTTCTTTTTCAAATTGCATGAGCTACAAAAACTCACTACGAAACGAACAAACTATTATTCTTTTATTATAACCTAAACATACAATGAAAATAATTAAAAATCGACTTGCAAAGAACTTTTATAGCTATTTTTTTTTTATTTCAAGCTGACTTGTTCAGATACATACACAAAAAACTGGTTACTGAACCTATTGACTGAAAAAATCATTTATTTGGCGAATCATTCATTCGCGTTGTCCCAGCACTATGCAAATCCTCCCCTGTACTGCGTTTGCCCTACCTACGTCCCACTGTATTTAATTTTTTTCTATCGTTACGTCAATAACGATTACTTCGACATTGTACGTAAATAAAAATATTTGTATAATTTATATTTACAAGTGATAGGAAACACCATGGTTTCGAAAATTTGAAATGGCAGATCGCAGTTCAACCAAAGGGTTGTCTACTGCATAACCGGGCTTGCCTGTGGCTGAAAAGAATAATGTAGCCTCCAGCCAGGGCGGAGGACTTCCTTGCGACACAATACGATACATAATGGCGGCGGTTGGCGAATGAACTAGTTTTATAGAACTGGTCAAACCGTGTGGCCAATCAGTCATGGCAGAGGGGTACGCTTAGCTATGCCATCTCCACGTTAAATGCTCTAAGATTAGGATGGGTGTTCGACTTGAAAGAACATGATAGTTGATGATCACTCAAATGTCTCGTTAATTGTGTTAAATCATTCAGTTCCCCTTAAAATGTTTGAATTGGGTGGTACCTACTGACCCATGCGTCATGTTCGTGAACGGGCACTGTCATTATTTTGAGACTGCTTATCTCATAGCTGGGGTTTATTAACATAATTATTTATTTTGAATCGTCGCTGACGTTAAAGAATCTACTGGACCGATTGAGTTGTTTGAATCATATAATATGAATTGATGCACGCACGTGTGATGGTCAAATTGGGAGCATTTAGAAATATAAAAAAAAAGCAACTGTACCGTGAGTCCGTGACCGTGTGACAAAAATCAAATGGAGGGAGCTTGTAGAGTCTCATTGTATTGTCTCGCGGATTTTGCGTACTCACATCTCTGAAACCCTCTGCCTATGATTTAAAACAAAACAGAAGCTATTTCTTTGTCTATATTGTGTACCTACACACTTACCTATATTTGCAGTTGGAATGTATGAGAACACGTCATGTTTTTCAACTACAACTTTATACAAGGTATGAGGAGCATGGTGTGAAGATCTGGGTTGAGTCAGGTGGGCTACTGCCTGACGATTGACTTATAGATGTTGCATATTTCTGATTGGCATTAATAAGGCGTAGTCGACGGAGTGAGGCTCGAACTACTAGGTGGTTTAAAAAAAAAACAACCAAGTCGGGGTGCCCCAAGTCCCGAGCTCGCTCTTGCATTGACGAAACCACAGATGGGAACGGAATCAGTGAGAGATAAATCCTTACGAATTGGCGGCGATGCGTTACATTTCAAGTGATTTCTTAAGAAATTATTTGTAATTTTATTAATAATTATGATTACTTAAATATTATGTGCGTTCCTAAAAATTAGTATAAGTATTCCTTTTTTTTTAAATACGTCGTCTCCGACAAAAATGAAAGTTTTGATACCCACCCACGGTATAATAATTCCCCCTAAAATCCTCACGTTTCTCTGACCCTTATTATTATTTTTTGATCGGTGGTGGAAAATCCTCATAGTAAGTATTCCGGGATCCTGCCGTTTTGCCGAAAAGATTTTGCCAAATTTTCATTACCCAAACAAATTTTAGCAACCTTTTGTTATGCCAATGTAATATTTGGAATAATTTTGGTACGCACATTTTCATTTGGTCAAATGTTTACTTGGCAGATTATTACCAAGGATAATGTCATTTAGGCTTTTGGTCTTTAATCAAATGATTTATTACAGCAAACAATATTTAGACAATAAACGTTTAGTCAAATGATTTGTTATGACAAAAAATATAAAGGCAAAAATAAACATTTTACTTGTTAGTTAAATTTGATGTCATTTGCGTATTTCTTTGTAAGCTTATGTACGTATTTGTCTGAAACAAGTCAAATTTATGGTTACTAGACATTAGGTTATTTATGGAACTAGTTACAGTAGGTTATTAATTTAAAAAAAATGGTTAGGTTAGGTTAGGTTAAAACTGTGACCACCTACGCACGAGCCGAGCGAGCGAAGCGAGCGGTGCCGCGGCAGCGGCCGGCGAGTGCCAGAAACGACTAGATTATATAGAAAAAATATGGAAAAAGAGATTATTTTTAGGAGGCTATCGAGAGAAATAATATAATTATAATAACATTATTATTACCTGTTTAGAATTTGTCCCAAGTGGAAAAAGCACCCTTGTAATAAAACGTCTTCAACGTTAGATCTTATTAAGTTTAAAATTGACGACCAAATATTTGGCTTATTTAATTTTGCGTAAAATAAGTATGTTATACCAACTGAAATATTTGACTAGATAAAAAATGGTAAAAGTACTAGTTGGTGAACAAGTTATTGTTCAAACATTCACTTGCCAAACATAGGTTTTCGTAACAATTATTTGTAAAGAGATTTTTTGGTAAGTAATAATTTGGCAAATGAAATTATGCGAAAATTTGTTTGGGAAGTGATAATTTGGCAATTTCTTTTCGGTAAAACAAGGGAGACCCAAGTATTCCGCTTTCACACCTGCGCCGGGGGTCTCGGGAACGTACGATGCTTCCGCAAATAAATTATTATTTAGGAGACTAGTGGTACAGTATAAAACTGTACCTCAGAGGTATACAACATTATGTGGTAAAACGTTTTATAGGAGATGCAAAAATGCGCGGAATGAAACTTAGAATGCAATAATTTTGATATACTTACTTAGTTGTTTTAGAGATGTTGCAACAAACTCAACAGTATTTTTTATTATAATTAGATGGAATTATTAATTTACTAGCTTCTGCCTGCGACTTCGTACGCGGATACTGTTGCTTATGCTAGCGACAACGGGGTCGTCAAAATCGAAGATCTGAATCACGATTAGCGGTCAGTCGCGCATCACGTTCCGCACTTATCTCTAGAGACCTCGAAGTCGATGTGCATATGTCGTAGGATAATTTGATACTTCGAATCTTCGCGGAAATCTTAGGGGTTTTGCGAAAACGCGGATAATTAGACATAGGCGAAAAATTATCAAATCTTACTGGACAAAGTCAGGATTTTTGCGAAAATACTCGTTATTATAGCAATATTGCAAAACGAAACGCTGGCTGTTATGAAATAAGAACGCTGATTGGTCGGTCAGCGCGTTCAATAAGAGATCGTCTCTGATTGGTTGACGTCTTAATCATCGGCAAACTAGGAACCAATTAGAAGTCAGCCAGCAAAATTGTAGCCAATCAGTGTTGAGCACATCAAATCTTACTATAGTAACGAGTATTTTCGCAAAAATCCTGACTTTGTCCAGTAAGATTTGATAATTTTTCGCCTATGTCTAATTATCCGCGTTTTCGCAAAACCCCTAGGATTTCCGCGAAGATTCGAAGTATCAAATTATCCTACGACACATATACGCTGAGAACTCAAGCGTAATTCTCTTTCCGTGAACGTCTCCGACTCATGCATGAGACAATGCATGACGTTCACGATCAACGGTCAGTCGCGCATCATATTCTTCACTGGTCTCTAGAGACCTGGATGTAGATGCGTAAATACGCTGAGAATGCAGGCGTGCTTCGCGATCCGAAGTGGTTTCCACGGAGCGAGTTGCAGCCGGATGTTCTCGAACAGCATCAAGTCTCTCCTGACGCTTTTTGGTAGATTCTTGGGATCTTACGATCTTCAATCTTTTAGCTCCTTTGGAACATTGGGAAAGATTTGACCTCTTTCTAGGCATGGTTATAGTTTTATTGTGAAGATACAGCTGATCAATTAATATCTAAGTGACTGCCCCCCTGCGTTACCGGGTAGGCTACCGTGTCACGAAGATAAATGGAAAAGGAAATTAAACAGTCAAATAACATAAGCCCGAAGGCATATTTATTCGATAAAATAAAAAATAAATGGGAGTTTTGGCCAGTACCTAGAGTCAAATTTTCAATGATATGCCATCGTCATTGAAAATCAGTCCTACTGTTACCGCCTTCACCGCGTGGAAGTAATCCCACCTAATGTTATTTTATAATTACCTATACAGTGAAATTAGTGATAGGTTTGATTTCCACATCAGATGTTTCTGATCTTCGATTTTTATAAGTCAATAGGAAATGACCATCAGACCGAACAACTTTTGCTAAGACGTCATTCCTATATATGTATTATGGTGTAGCTGGGCTCTTGGAGTTACACAACAAGTGTTCCAGATCTTCGATTTTTATAAGTCAACAGAAAGTGCTCATCAGACTGAACAACTTTTGCAAAGACATCATTCCTATATATTTTATAGTGTAGCTGGGCTCTTGGAGTTCCACATGAGTTGTTCCAGATTTTAAAATTTATTCCCTCATCAGAAAATGGTCATCATGTGGAACAATTTTTGTTATGGTACCATTTTTGTATCTCTTAAAGTTTAACAGGTCCGTTGCGGTTCTGCATCAGGTGTTTAAATATCCAAGATAAATTATAGCCTATATGTTGCCCAGACTTAATACCTACACAACAAAAAAAAGTCTATTTTCTATTTCTAGTGTAAGCTTACCGGCGTTCCTGTCCTCGGTCCACAGCACCAAAGAGTTAACTGCAAAAATCATAGCTCATTCTCAGGTTAACTCTGAAGTGCCGTGTTTGACCGATGCAATTAACGCTTGGAAGGTGGCTTGTCCGGATACGGTGCAGCCCGAGAACCCGTCTTCCCAGAGACAGTAGGATGAGCCGCTCTGCAGGTTGGTACGGAATAATCTAATTAATACGTCCACCAATACTGCTGAGCGTGCCCGCCTACTGGCTGTGGGAGAGTGGTAGTCGGGCCTCTGGCTTCAGGCACTACCGTCACCCAACATAGGCACTATGCTGTGTGACACAACCTTCCGGCTCGCTACAAGTCTGCGTCTGGGTTCTCCTTGCGGGGCTCCACATCGTTGTCAGTGCGGTGAGGCAGTCGACCGCCTCGGACACCATGGCCTTTCTTGCAATAAAAGCGCTGGCCGGTTGGCAAGGCACGCCAGTATTAATGACGTCATCCGTCGAGCTCTTGTCACCGCCGGGGTGCCAGCTATTTTAGAACCTAATGGCTTGGCACGCGACGATGGTAAGAGGCCAGACGGAATGACTATTATGCCTTGGAAGTTGGGTAGGCCTTTGGTGTGGGATGCAACCTGTGTCGACACCCTTGCGCCATCCCATCTTGCTAGCACGGCGCGCTGTGCTGGGGCGTCTGCTGCAGGAGCGGAAAACCTGAAACGGCGCAAGTATAACAACCTTATTGGAAGTTATATGTTCGAGCCGTTTGGGGTTGAAACACTAGGGCCGTGGGGTCCGAGTGCTCATCGAGTGTTTCGGGATATCGCCCAGCGGTTGGTCGACTCTACACGTGACCAGAGGGCTGGTCAATTATTAGGCCAAAGAATAAGCGTTGCCATTCAACGTAGCAACGCTGCCAGCCTTTTGGGCACGTGTCCCACTGACAGCGATGGGGATGAATTTTTTGACGCCCTATGAGGTTTGCCGCCTTTTTTACCACTTGTACATAATGTATATATTTTTTAGTTTTAGGTTGTATATACGATTGTATATTTATTTTCATAGGACTTAATGTCGTATACCATTATCTAGAACTGGTTCTTGCGATTTTAATGGTGTAAGAGACATATTTAAAAAAAAGGGGGGTTGTAAACCTCAGAGGTACAGAAATATAATGGAAAACTGCTAGTGGCTAGGTTAATTCATGTTCAGAACAGATTAACGTTCATCACTCCAAACCTGGTGTGATGAACGTTAGGTTAGGTAACCACCTACAAACTTAAAATCTTCTAAAAACAAAGTACAAGAAAACATTGGACGAATCTTAAGTACTCTTTAATTAAATTGTGACTTCATTCTTAAATTCAGTTTCATCCTTATCACACTATTGCATGTATTATGTTAGGTTTTTATACTCATAAATACTTTGGTAAATAAATAAAAACTGTATTTGTCATATTTTGTCCAAAGTTTCAGAAAGCTACATAGTTTTTAGGAACCCCCATATGTTCTCTACCACGCTATAGACAACCCTAAAACAAATAAAGCTTAATTTTAATCACGTAGGTACGATGACGTCAGATAAATATATAATACGGCTGTATGGACATAGTCCAGTATTGCACATGTAAGCGGGCACGCCCTTTATGCCTGGAGGCGTTCTTTTTTTATGCTTGAGTATAGTTAGTTTCAATGTTTTAATTAGCATATTGGCGTGTGCTAGCTGACATGACTGATTTTAATGTGATGTGTTTCGTAATGTTAATGACTTCTTATACAATAAATGTGTAGAATCAAGTTCTTCCAACTGAACAGAGACCTGTGCTGCTGGGTAGGTTGTTGCACTTCTTCCCAGCTAAAGCACTAGGAAGTGGTAATGTGGACGTGGTAATTTATCTCACTGTGAACAACACAACCGTGACTGATCCGCCACCATGAGGTAGAACAACTATCATATTATTAGCAATCTAGTAATTTGTAGATGAACAAAAGTGTATTTGGTGTGTTTTATGATTAAAAACAAAATAAAAAAGCAAAGTTCTAAGTTGCTTTATACTTGTATATGAATAACACTTAACATAGGAATGAATAACTTAAAACCTCATTCTACCACACAAGACAAATATAATAAGAAGTTCAATCAAATGCCGATCTGTTGCGCTAGAACGGCATACATGCCGAGCGCAGTGAGCCCCAGGGCGCCGGCGTGCAGCGCGCGCAGCGCCAGCGTGGCCCAGGCGCCCAGCGCCAGCACGCGCGCCGCGCCGTCCTCCAGCAGCGCGCGGTAGGGCGCCAGCGCCAGCAGCGCGGCCGCCGCCGGCCCCAGCAGCGCGGCCGCCGCCGGCCCCACGCGGCGCGGCCGGTCGCTGCGCGCCAGCAGCCACACCAGCGCCGCGCTGGCCGCCGTGTGCAGCAGCGCCACGTTGGACTCGGCGCACGAGCGCACGTAGCGCCAGTCGAACTCGGAGCCGCGCGCGCCCACCCACAGCAGCACCGAACGAGTTACTATCACCTGCAATGTGCAATGCACTATATCAAAACACATGTTGCTGTTGTACCAATTATTACCATGGATTAGGGCAAGAGCCCTCACTGCCCGGTGAATAAAAATTATGTCCCTAAAGTGTCTCAGGTTGGGCAGTGTTTTGTTTGGCTTTTTCCACTAGGAATTCTTCAATAGGACCCTGAAGTCTGGATTTGTAACCACTGAGAGTTTATTTTGTATTCATTAGTGAGTTAACTTTACCTCTGCACTTGCCCATCCAATAGCTGCAGTGAGGATTTTGGCATGACCTTTGCCTGGAACCGAATTCAGTGCAAAATATATACCTAGAAGATCTGCAAAGTCAACTGTTGCTTTCAGAATTTCCTGAAATCAAGAAAGAGCGTTATGTTAAACACTAACACATACATACTGTGTCACTCATTGGTTAACCAATCACCAACCTTGTCTCGTTTATCATTTATCAATAAACTAGAAACATTCGTGAGTTAAAATTATACTAATAGGGTAACATTAACTTAGTTTCAATGAGTAGCTCCAGTTGGACTGCATCTGTTGTTACATTATGTTAGTGTATTTCATTTCTGTCTCATTGCCTGATAATAGTGAGAGTGACCTGGTTTGGTTTCATGTACACAACGGAAAGTAATTCATAACTGTGTTTAACACGTTGCCTGTCCAGAGTACTTTGGATAAGGTTGTTGTGACGTCCAATTTTTTTTTTCGCCCAAATTGTTTCATTTTATGTACTTACTTACAAAGAATTTACAAATATTTTCAATAAAACTTTTGAATTTACTGAAATTCAGCATTGCAAAACCCCATTCAAAAGGAATAGGCTCGTGCATTACCGATAAAGCATGGACGTCACAGCAGCCAGAAATGCATTATATATAATGCACAGACAGGCAATGTGTTAAATGTGTGAGTTTTAAATTACCCTTGAGTACTTGAACACACTAGCAAGACTTGGTGAGCACTAAGGTCAGTGATAACTAATTACAATACAAACATGAGTGACTTGCATTACCTCACTTAAAAGGTTTTTCTGATCTACACAAAAAGTAGGCCTTAAACTAAACAATGGTATGTAATAAATAACTGGATTGCAACAAAATAATTACCATGAACACATTATATTCTCCTGTAATGTGACTACTGTCGGAATCAGGAAAGAATGTAGCCAACAAGAGCATCTTGCACAGCTGTGTGAAAATGTACAGGCCTCCGGCATACACACATTTTGAGAACGTAGCGTATTCCGAACTAAAATAACAATAGTCAAATATTAAAGTACAAAACGTACTGTGCACAGTATTTGCTGGTAACCTAGAAAAAAGATCAACTTACATTCCAGAAAACTTGTATGCCATATGATATGGTGCATACACCAGTGCAAGGCAATTTCCGAAGTGATAAAGAGTCATCTTAATATACTTATGTTTGTACCTATAAATCTAGTTCTAAAGTTTAATTAGATTTTACGAGGCATTTAGTTCTATCACAATCACAAATCGTCTGCTGCTGTGACAGTGTTTTGCGTTCCATCCAATATCGACATTTGTCATAAGCAACATGTCCTTTTTCATTCTTACGCTTGCGAACTCATCCTTATGTCTCTACTCTAAAGCCACATTTTCATTACTTTACGTACACATCTAAGACTGGAACGAGTTGCTGCCAAAACGCGACGCGCTGTCAATGATTCTTTGATTGAGTGGAATGGAACGAAGATGTTTATTAATTTTCATATCTATATTGACCTAACACAACAGTTTTCTTGAGTAATTCCCTCAAAATAATGATAAATTTATATTTCTTACAAAAAAACCTCAAGTGTTCAGAGTATTATATTTATTATACTTCAACGAACAAGTTTTTTTTTAATGTCATTATACAAATACTGTGTTTGGAGAAACGTGTAAAACGTTTCATTTCTCCATAATCTACAAGCTATAAAAATGTTTTTTACGAGTACACCTACATATTATTATTCTCATTTGTTTATTTAATTAAAACTAATGCACATAGCAATTTGTTTTTATTTAAATTCCTTTAGTATTACAATAGGTGATTTAAATAAAGCACTTAAAAACTCTTGTTGGAACCATGAAACGTTATCATCCAGCAGCGCGCCAATTTTATGACAAAAATAATTTGTTTGTGCCTTGATTGTTAGAATAATATATGTTTTATAGAAAGTTATAATTTATGTAAATATTCATTACTTTTACTTTCGATTATTTACATTGATTTGGTGATGTTTATTTTCAATACCTTCTTTACCATTTAATGAGTACTAACTACTATCTAAACTTCTGACGCTATGCGAATTGCTTTTTTTTTCTCAAAAACAAATGTTAATTTTTTTAAGATATATTGTGTTATTATAAATTTATTTTTTTAGATAGCGTCGTGTAATGTAAACCTTAAAATGTTTATTCATACTTCATTCACAAGAGTTATGTTCATAGAAATGGGTGAGGCTAAGAGAGTGTAGAAAGAGATGCAAAATGAGGGGAGCTTTTAAAAAAGGGTTAGTTTTTTAACCCTTTGATTTTTAGCACACGCGCAAAAGTGTAAGGGGTTGGTTGTCCAATAGCAGGGCAGGGTTTGGAAGATTTTCAATTTTATTTGTCCGGAGAAGCTCGGTTTGTATTTGATGGGTGCTCCGGGTACTGTCTCTCAGCAGTTCCCTTTAGTAAGAGCTTGAAGCAACCTGTTTATTCAAATGAGGGTGATGTCATGTGAATGTTCAAAATGTTTGGTTTATTTGAAATGTGGTATTGAATAATTATGTAAAGTGATTTTGTGAAGTTATTCGGTGAATACTTTAATCATGCCTTTTTTGTAAAATTTATAGGTGATGGTGGAGTGAAATTTAAGTACCGTGCCAGTTGATTTAAATTGAATTTATTTCACTATGGGTGAGTAAGCTTATAAATTAAATTGATGCAGTCTCTAATAATAATACTGATTTTGTCTATCAAAATATTGATTTAAACTTCATTTACATTCGCTTATATTTTCTTTTTTTATTAAAGAGGTAAAAAATATATACACTGGATACTTATTTAACTAACAAACTAAAATTTGAAGGGACCATTTACTATTATCATGTATTTTCTCAATGATATAGTCATTCATATTGGCATAAGCCATTTCAGTTTTATAAAATTGAAAGATGAAAAAAAGCTGTAGGACAAATAATAATAATATTCGGAACTTGGTTACCCCACTCCAGCTAAATTTACAGAAGAATGAAAGAAGAAGGATGAATAAAGGATGACTCCTTGGTTAGTGTATGGTTATGTGTAGAAAGTTCAGAAGATGGTGCTGTTACTATTACTTACAAAAGAATGGATTTAAAATTTAAATGGAACAAGTAAATAAAATTACATCATAGCATAGCTTCTTAAAATGTTAGTTTTTATTACTTACTTTTAGTTTTTATTTATCCTATGTCTAAAAGTTTTGAATGGTTGTTACTTTTCATAGTTATTTAGTTATGGGCATTACACAAATACCTACCTACTTTAATTTTCTGATTAGTTATGTCCCATTCTTTATATTAATCTTCCTATTAATAAAGTAGTCAATATTTAATTCTTCCTAAAATACGGGATCCATTATTTTTGTTTAGCTGGTTTATAAATAAATAATAAATAGGGCACATAATACACACTTAGACTTGAAGCTGCGGACACCAGCCCGTTATAGGTAGATAGGTACTTACCATACTAGGTAGGTATGTCTAAACAGGTTACGTACCTATCTAATACAGTAAGTAGGTGTAGGTAGGTACATACCTAACTTTTATATTAAATATTAAAACCATATGACTATGATTTTCGTAACGAAAGAAAATTACCAAACAAAACAAATTGAAACCATAACAAAATATTTCTTCTCTTATGAAGAATGCGTAGGACGAAGTCGTGCCTATTCGATCAAAGACCTGTTTGTATAGAAAGGTAATGAACTCCTTAATGCCTCATATTCACAAGTATCGCACGAAATTTCAAATAAAATGAAAAGAGAATAAAACCCCAGGCGTGTCGTGAAGATACTGAGGAGTCCACTCACGTCATCCCTCCATTACAGCATTGTCCGCGCGACAATGGCGATAGAGAATAAAGAATCGCAGCCATTAGGTAAATTTCCTCATACATTTTTTGCGTGACACCCTCGACGCGTAAAAAGCGGGGAAACGTACATTTGTCATGTGGGAGAGACTGGTCGCGGCTCTTGCGAGATCTCAATCTTGCTATGGTGGCGTGAAGAAGTTTTTCGTCCGTCTTGATCGAGTGAGGTAGTGGTGCAGATATCGTGTTCAACGTTTTGGGCACTGAGAAAAAGGTGTATCATTAATATGAAGTGTAAACAGATGTTTGAGGAGCTAGGTCTACTGTCTTCAATGAAAGTTTATAATCAATTCAGTTTTTTAAGTTGCAATTTTTCTATAACACATTAATTAGGTATTTAGAACACCTGAACAAATGTAAGATTACTTATCACATGAATCGCGGCATAATGGTGGTTAGTGGCCTATCAAATAATTTTGTGTGAATTTAGAGAATATCCAAAAGTAAGTCAAGGCGGGCAAATCTGTCTATGGGGTTATTCCATACACGTGTATTTACTTAATTCCAGAATAGTTACGCTATTATTATATAAACAGGATCAGTTTTTAGTTCCAACTATGATTCATAGATGGAACAATGTTGTTTACAAGAGTAAAAATTCGTTTCAAGTTTAGCTGCGCTCCGAACTCGAAACTCAAGTGTTGCGTGCTGACTTTTCTTATAACCTAAATATTTTATTTTACACTAGCTTCCGCCCGCGGCTTTGCCCGCAACATATTTCGACAAATTATACACATAAACCTGCCTCTTAAATCACTCTATCTATTAAAAAAAACCACATCAAAATCCGTTGCGTAGTTTTAAAGATTTAAGCATACATAGGGGTAAAGGGACAGAGAAAGCGACTAGCTGTTAAGTGATGACTTTCTGAGTGTGTGCGTTCGCGCAGCGGAATGTTGTTGAATTTAGAGATTTGAATTATGCAGATATTTAGTGTATGACGTCGTATAATTGTGTATGGTAAAAAAAAAATTGTGCATGCAGCCATTGTGGAGAAATTCACCAAAAACTGATTCCGCTGGGCGAACGTTGTCCTGGCGGAACTTTTCTTAATCCATAGACTTTAGAAGAAAAGAGATGTGTCCAAAAATTAGTGTGTATTTGTGTGTAATTGTGTATGTATGAATAAAATTAGTGCATGCATAAACTTCGGAGAAATTCAAGTTTCCGCTACGCGAACGTTTGGCCATTAGCTAGTTTTCATATACAGCGCTTACATAGAGAGCTGTAGATTTTTACATACGTTGCTTTGAATTTGTTTATATTTGTTTAAAAAACAGATTTAGAAAAAATCGTAGGGCTTAAAAGATAAAAATATAAACGTAAAATACGCTTATTAGGTCTTATTTCTTAAAGTATGCACTTTGGGGTCTAGATTTTCACGTTTATACAAACCTTGTAAGTGTCTGCAACATGTTGCCAAGTATCAATGATGTTCCGTTAGTAATTAAAGAGTTACAGGACAATTTACCATGAATAGATCACTGTTTACAAAGCAGTCAAATATCACGACGTTCTAAAGGAATTGCATGGTAAAATGTATGCCAATAATTAGTGTATTCATTCAACTATTCACATGCAAAATTTCATGTCATTAAATTCAGTAATTAAAGAAAAACAATTATAATACTGACGAAGCATCGAAAACCTACATAACCCGACCAAGTTCGGATAGCTACAAAAAAGCGGCCGTGCCATATATCTAAGAAACGTTCTTAACCTTCCAATATAGTATTTATTAATATGGTACAGTTGCGTACACAAGCGTTAGGAAAAAGTAAAACAATTGCATTTCTTGAATGAAAAATATTTTATTATCATTAATCAATCAATATTTTTATTATCAATTAAAAAATCGATTCAAGAAGTAGTTTTTTTTAAGTTATTAGATTGTTTGATCCACTAAAGTTGAATTTACAAATATTTTCAATAAAACTTTTGAATTTACTGAAATTCATTGTCTGCAAAACCCCATTCAAAAGGAATAGGCTCGTGCATTACCGATAAAGCACGTATGTCACAGCAGCAGCCAAAAATGCATTATAAATAATGCACGGACAGGCAATGTGTTAAAATTGTACTGCTCTTTCCTATTAGCCCCTAAAAAAGCTTTTAGGGAATAAAACGTTAATTCAACCTTATATGCATGACGTGACAAAACATTTTTCTTCATCATCTGCATTTCCTTGCTTACAATTTTTATGCTTATAAATATCTAGAATTACTCTGTCATATCGGCGTAATTCTAGATAATATTTGACCCAATTCTTGGGAAACCGTCTAAAGGCCGATTTAAAGAAAATATCTTTTTTTTAACCGACTTCTAAAAAAGGAGGAGGTTCTCAATTCGACTGTATATATACATTTTTTTTTTTTTTTATGTTTGTTCGCGCGTAACTCCATTGCTTGCCAACCGATTTGAAAAATTCTTTTTTTGTTGCAAAGGGTATACTTCCCAAATGGTCCCATACAATTTTTATCGAAATCGGATAAGTGGTTTTTGAAAAATCAACAAAAATCTAAAAAAATCCTATTTAATGTATGTGGACGATGTTCTAATAAGTTCCTGTCACTGTAATTTACATACCAGGTAGTGGTATTAAAATTGGGGGGGGGGGGGGGGGGTTGTGTAGGTACCACAACTAAAAAGTGAAAAATAAAAACTTTTTTACAAAAAATAAAACCAACTTCCAAAAAAAACACTACAAAGTGAAAAATAATTTTGATTTCGGAAGTCGGTGGCAAAAAATGAAAATACAAAACCGAAAACACCGACTTCCGAAATCAAAATTATTTTTCACTTTGTAGTGTTTTTTTTGGAAGTCGGTTTTATTTTTTGTAAAAAAGTTTTTTTTAAGTTGACAAATTTCTTTATCCCTTACAACCATCAAAACAATTTTGTTAAGTATACCAGTTATTGTCAACCAAATGAATCTTTCACAAAAGTATCACGGATTTGCCCACATTGACCTTAATCAACTATTGTTGCTGGCTTCCTAATTAGGTGCCCATCCTGCAAAGTTACGGATGTAAATTAGATCCACAAATATTTAGATTTTAAATAAAAAAACTACTTCTTATTTTATTTTGATAGCAAAGTTGTCCGTGAGAATCTTAGGCCATAAGTTAAATTGAAAAATTAATTAAGTTAAGGTAAAATTAATCATACGGTAAAGTAAGTAAAGTAAAGTTGTGTTGAGTTACAAAAATATTTTTGCTTGTATCTAACACGCAATAATATTTTTGTAACTCAGTAACTGGGTTGATTTCAGTTGATCCTTAGGCAGGTACTTACCAACGTAAAGTTCTCTATTCATAGGTAGGGACAATTACCAGTTTTAATAATATAACCTTATTATCTCAAACATAAGACATTCCTACCTACTCGCAGCAAATAGGTGCCAGAGTATCTCTGAGAGATTTTTTTAAAGAAATTCGTATTCTTACGGTAGCGTCACAATTTATTTTCGCCAACATTTTATAGATTAGACAAAATATACACTTGTATACTAAAAACAGTGATATTCACAACATCAATACTAGAAATAAGGATAAACTACGTGCTCCCTTTCATCGGCTTCATAAGGTTCATAACTCATTTGTGGGGCTTGGTATAACCTTTTATAACAAGCTACCCTCTTCTTTGCTAGAATTGCCTTTTAATACGTTTAAAACTAAAGTAAAATCTATCCTTTGTTCAAAGGCTTACTATACTACCAACGACTACTTAAACGACAAGAATAGTTGGTCGCTGTGATTAACACAAGACAATGTTTATGTTCTTTCTCCAGAATTAGCTTCATAAAATTATTTTTATTATGTATTCTATTCATTGTGTTTTGGTTGTTTTTTTTTATTTTTACTATCTATTTATTGTTGACATAATCTACTCATTACAATGTTTTTTTTATTGAGTTGTATTGCAAAATGTGGTTAGCTAGAGACCTCGACAGTTGATCATATTTATTTATCCTGATCTTAGTTAGTACTCATTAACCATTAATTGATTGATTTTACTTCGATGGTCCTAGTTTATCATTTGTAACTTCGAGTTACGGCTGTATGGACATAGTACAGCATTGCACACATGCAAGCGGGCACGCACTTTTACCTGGAGGCTATTTTTTTTTATTTTATTTTTTTATTTACGCTTGAGTACAGTCAGTTTTAATGTTTTAATTGGTAGATATATTGACGTGTGCTAGCTGACATGTGGCAAATTATTGATTTTAATGTGATGTGTTTCGTAATGTTAAATATGTTAATTACTTCTCATACGATAAGTGTGTAGAGTCAAGTTCTTCCAACTAATCAGACAGCTGTGCTGCTGGGGAGTTTGTTGCGCCACTTCTTCCCAGCTAAAGCACTAGGAAGTGGTGAAGGGTGGGGGTCTGTCTTATGTAACTTTGACCTTCAAAAAGTGCTGATCTTCAGCCTAATTTGAATAAATGACTTTTGATTTTTGAATCGTCCACAACCGACTATGGCTGTATGTGTCACTATCAAATGTAGGTATTACTTACTTATAAGGAAAATAATTTCAATCTGGTGTGTGAGTGGTGCACAGACAAATGCATTATTCAGCTCACGTATATTGCAGGCGAGTGTGCCACGCAGATAAGCGAGTATTGAGCCGAAAATGCCGAAAGTCCGAAACACTCCGCGCCGTGTCGCCGGGGGGCCTTATCGGAAACGGCTTACAGTGACCCCATGCAAACTCCCTAATGCGACATCGCTCACCGGTCCCTCCGCACGGTGCCCTCCAGCGATCGATCTCGATGCAAAATTGCCGATAGGGGATGCTATAGTTTTGTACGTAATTTTTTTATTGCACTATCTCGATACTCACGATGTAACTATTTAGTTACTTAGAGACAGCAGGTGGGGGCCTTTGATACGGATCTCCGATATAGAATTTTGTTGCAACACATTGTTTTTTAAGTAGAAAAGCTACTTACCTACTTAGAGAGCTTTTTTAAAGTTATTTTTACGAAAAAAAAATTATTACGAAAATATTTACGATAACTTAATGTAGGTATTACCTAAGTGTTAAGCTCTGCAGACACGAGCTAACTGCCACCGGCTACATGTGAGCGACGAATCCATACAAAAAATATGAAAAAGCATGTGAACTGCTTGTCGCTCTGCTCGTTTGCGCCGAGCCTTAATGTTTCAAGTTCTTCCAACTAAACAGACAGCTGTGCTGCTGGGAAGTTTGTTGCGCCACTTCTTCTTCCCAGCTAAAGCACTAGGAAGTGGTGAAGGGTGGGCGTTTTTGGGGGACTGTCTTATGTAACTTTGAACTTCAAAAAGTGCTGATCTTCAGCCTAATTTGAATAAATGACTTTTGATTTTGATTTTTTGATTTTGTTTGGGGAATGTAGAGGTTGCCTATACAGTCTGATAAGTTTTTATGCGCCACTGAATATTGAACAGTAGTTGGCGGTATACCTACATAAATTTTGCTATGAAATATCATAGGCATTGGTTTCGGAAGGTTGAGATGGGGTAAGCGAGGCGTACCTACTGGGTGGAAAAGAAAATTTTAGAAACAAAATCTTTTTGGGAGTGCAGATCTACTTGTCTAATGTTACGCAAATTGAACCTAATATTACAAAAGTTGATTCCTTATCGAGGTGGTTATCAGAGGCGAGGTGTGAATTTATGTAAGAGAGAAGCTTTGCAAGAACATTGGCTAATGCCTCACGATATTCATTTTCTGAGATTCTTATATGAAGGTACCGTATTACTTACGTATACTTTACTTACGTATTGATATTGATTTGAATGTTAATTTATTATATTTTTGTTAATTTATTTGTTTTGTTAATTTAATTTAAATCGGACTGTATGGATCAAGTTATCTGAAATAAATGAATTCTATATTATATTATTATTAACTTTCATAACTTAGTCTATTAACCAAAATGACACTGCACAATAAAAACTTCCAAACGTTTTATAGAAATAAACTCAATTAAATTAACTACCTACTACAATTCTAAAATTATTATAGAACAAGAACTACCTAACTAAGAAAAATAACAGTTCAACAGGTGAAAACTAATTAAAATATCCAATATTAGTGTGTAAAATGTGCAGTGTCAAGCTCCAAGCAAACCTGAAAGTCCTGGATATCTGAAAGTGTCCTAAGATGTATCAGGTTTAGAAACACAGCTACTAAAAGGGGAAAGACCCTTTTAATGTTAACTTGATCATAACTTACAGGTGATTTCGCACATATTGTGCTAATCTTATTAGGAAACTCAAACGACAATACTATAAAAAATAGATATCAAATGCTTTAAAAAATCCTAAACTACTCTGGCGTAAAATTAATGACCTCACCCATTATAAAACCCATGGTGTCTAGGTACAAACGTACTGCATATCACAACGCGTCCCCTCGATTTATTAAACGGAGTAAACCAATTTTTCATAACTCTATAGTTATGAAAAATTGGTTTCCTATGAAAAACACTTGCGGAAAAAATATTAACCCTGGCTGGACAAGCTTCTAGACCAGTCACTAACTTCAGTTCACTGTCTCAAATTAATTCGTTCGTATTGCTGGAGGCCGATCCGACAAAGGTGTATAGTATAGGTACTTGGGTCGCTTGACTCAGGAACTGTGCTTCGAGGTGGGTTACCTTAAATTGTCTTGAGAACTTGTTGTTCCTCTTATCAGCCATAACTTTTGTTTTGAAACGGGCACATTGACTGATGCGTTCTATAGGTACCTACTCCTTTGCACAAGGATGAAGACAAGAGCCATGTCAACAACTATGTACCGAGCGATATCTGTCTTATCATCCCTTTCGAACATAATAGAAAAAAATATAAATAAACTAGCTACCGCCCGCGGCTTCACCCGCAAAATATGTCGACAAATTATACACATAAACCTTCCTCTTGAATCACTCTATCTTTTTAAAAAAACCGCATCAAAATCCGTTGCGTAGTTTTAAAGATTTAAGCATACATAGGGATATAGGGACAGAGAAAGCGACTTTGTTTTATACTATGTATGTAGTGAAGATTAAGAACTTATTTAAATAGAGACAATATTCCTTCCGATTCACAGTACGGTTTTAGACAGGGATGGTCAACCTAAGATGCTGTCATTGCGTTGACGTCTGAAATCACTGACAAGAATTATTAATGCGTTACGGTGTTCCTAGACCAAAAAAGGCGTTTGACACCGTATCTGTTCCCATCCTTGTGCAAAAACTTGAGGCTATAGGGATAAGAGATAAGTCTTTCTCACTCTTTGACAGTTACCTCCGAGGTAGGAGACAGCAAGTTAAAATAGGTTACTCGCATAGTGAGGAAGAAAACGTTGTATTCGGTATCCCACAGGTATCGGTCCTCGGCCAACCACTGTTTCGAGTGTATATTAACGAACTCTGCAACCTACTATACAGTGGTGGGAAAATCTTGTCCTAGGCAGACGATAGGGTCATTGTCTGCTCTGGGGACACGTGGGAATCTGCGTGCAATCATGCTGAGCAAAGATTAGTTACTATTGCTATAGGGCTCAAAGCAGATTACTAACCCTTGTGTTTTCAAACATTTGTTTTCCTCCTAGTAATAGGTCTAAACAAGGCTTTAATTTTAGAATTCGAATCCTGTGGATTCCAATTAGAAAATTAACATGTGAGAACCATTTAGACCAAAATTGTAATTGCCAAGCCATTAAACATGAAAGGTTCACAAGGTATCTGGGAGTCATAGTTGACGAGTGCTTATCAGCATTCGCATGTTGAGATTGTCACGTCACGGATTAGAAAATTTATATGGCTTTTATTAAAAATCTAAGATATGTGATGCCTCCGAAGACACTAAATAGCGTCTGGGGAGTTGCCACTAAAACTAAATTCCTTGACTTAGAACGAGCCCTAAGGTCACTTATTAAAGTAATGTACTATAAACCATACAGATACTCCACAGTTAAGCTGTATAGAATCAGTGGCTTACGTTTAGTAAGAAAACTATATTTCTTTACTACAAGTGCTGTGCACACCTAAAAGAATATATTGTAATGGTTTAGTGAATAAGTGGTTGGTGTGTCAATAAATAAACTACTACCCTATATACAAAAATCTATTCTATGGAACCAAGATAGACAGGAGAAAAGACGCAAGGAATTAATGGCTTACTCCCCAAGGGTCCGAACCGCTTTTGAACGGCGTCAGAATGCATCCAATCAGCCTTCATTTATAATAAAATAAGCGCAAAGTTAAACTTCCACCATGAGGTCTCTCACACGTAAGCAAAAATGTAATAACCGATTGGTTAGAAACCTTAACATACGAGGAAACTCTTTATGTTTATTTTATTCTGATCAATCACTGAAGAACTCACCGAGTTTAAACTATGAATTGCGCTTCAAACACACAGGCACTCCAAAGCACATACCTTGTTTAAAAATATGACGCACACACAGGTTCACATCATACAACTACAGCTTCACAAAAAGATGCAAATTAGTTTATAAGTCACTTACTGTCACTTTCTTGTTTTCTTTCCTAAAGGTCATTGGGCGTTTTGTTCGGACGTTTGACCCACGGCGTACACAAATAAAATAGGTCAGACTGTGCAGGTATCTATCTCTGAAACACAATGGTAAAGATCCCATTCTTGTAGACACCGGGAGAGTCTCAGGAAAAAGTAAGAAAAAATAAAAAAACATTTAAAATAATGTCGAAAATTAAAACTTGTAGAAGGCGCGTGAGGCTAGAGCTGAGGCCTAGGACAGGCTTTATAGAAATCTCTGGAGGGTCTTGAAGGCCAAAAACAGCTATTTAATATAATAAAAGCTAGAAAAGAGAGTGAGATATATCGCATCACTCAGGCACCGTGACCAACGTTTCTTAATGAAATGTTGGTGAGCAAAGCCTGAAGGGCTGAGCCTTAAATGTATAAAAAATGGAAACGGAAAGGTTTTGACGAATGGTAATGAAATAAAAGAGCGTTGGAAGAGATACTTTGAAAAATGAATGTGTGAAGAGAATGCGTGCGATGTATGAAGAGAGTGCTTTGGTGGGTTGGAGGTTATTCTTATATATAAGCATAGCTTGCGCCGCCGGATGGCATGGTACACTGCAACTAAAAATCATTTACTTTTGTGTTTTATTACCGAATAAAAGTAGCAAACATTTATCATTAAATGTTAAGTATATCTTTTCTCCCGGCCATGTAAAAAAAAACTACCTACTTATATGGAATGAAAGGTGAGACCATGCTCATTAATGTAAAACACATTTGGTTTTTGTACGCAGCCTTTCATGAACCGGGTCAAATATGCCCAATGACCTTTAAATTTTAGTCACCTTATGTAAACAATCGTGTCAATATTGTTATTAATTAAGGGAAACAGCGAGACAGCTCCAGTTGGGTGGCTAATTGAATGCGAATCTTCGAAGGGAATCGTGTTACTTTACTACCCGGTACTTTTACCACTGGTGGTCACAATTTTTAGGGTTCCGTACCTCAAAAGGAAAAAACGGAACCCTTGCAGGATCACTTTGTTGTCCGTCCGTCCGTCCGTCCGTCTGTCAAGACCGTTTTTCTCAGGAACGCGTGGAGGTATCAAGCTGATAATTATATCTAATACTCAGGTCTACTGTCTCTTGGAGCTCTGATAAAATCAAACTTCTAAGCCAAAGGAATCAAAAGATACAGCCGTTTATGCCGCAAATTTCCGCAAATTTTTGAAACTCTCACGGGAATCAAAACCTACAGGGTACTTCCCGTGAACTTAGAATCTTTAAATTTGGTACGAAGTAAGTCTTATAGTACAGAATCAGATAAAGGAAAAATTGCGAAAACCGTAAATTTTTTGTTACATCATACAGTAAACAAAAAAAACTTTTTTTTCCTAAATATAAAAATACCATAACTATGACTCGATTGTCGTGATGGGTGAACTTTTAATTATATACCTACCTACGGTTTGTACGGAACCCTCGGTGCGCGAGTCCGACTCGCACTTAGCCGGTTTTTTTAAATAGGTAGGTGTATGTTTGCCAATAAGTGGTTACCCAATCTGATAATGAATGTATTTAGTGTCGCATCTAACTACCTAATCAATATTCTAAAATATGTGTTGAACACAGATGAAGAGGGGAAGTTCGATTTATATGCACATTATTTTACCGATGTTACCTACCCGTAAGTTCGGTATAATGTGCAAATCGGTTTTATTTCCTAAGTTATTTACACTACCCCAGTACCGACCAGTCTGGCCACCGCGGACGCTTCTCGCATACTTATTCATAGGCCTGCGCGTATTTTTTACTTGGTCATAAATATTTAAGGCGGTTCGTGCCACTAGGATTTTCAATTCGACAGCGACGTCGGATCCCCTTAGATTTTAGGCTTTCTCTCTTTCCGCGGATTAGAGCAGTTTGATGTATGGCCGCGGGTGGCGGTAAATCAAATTTTGATTGCTATTTTCTTTGTGGAAATTCGGAATCCTCCGCCAGGGACGACCGCCGTGTAACATGGGTTAACCGATCCCTAGGCGCGCCCTGCCCGACTTATGTGGATTGTATGTACAACGCGTATATTTCTTATTTATTATTCGGGGATTGACGTTAGAGCGATTTCCTTTTGTCAACACTACCTACTGAAAATTTTCCGTATACAAAGTAGCTTGTGTAAGTCAATTTGACTTAAATTCAGGTGCTCAATCGTCGTTAGTTTATGGATGTCTAGTTTAGAGTACTTTATTTTCACACAAATTGAAAGCATTACTGATGCTCAATTGATTGCACGTTCCTCTAGACGGCCGTTGGGACGAATTTAAACTTTATGTTTACTTAGGCCCATTGAAATCAAATTTATTTGAAAAAGTTGACTTTTTGGGGAGACGGGCCGTAGTAACCGCGTGTGTGATCCAATTGCGGACCGCTCTAGAGACGATCCAAACGGATGGAATCAAATTCTGCCGCCCTTTAAATATTTGAACTGACGCTAGACACTGGTGAGGGACGGCATGCGTCGGGAATGGCAGAGGGGGAAGAAGGGGCAAGTTGGGAGATACACAAATCACAAATTACTCATGTCGAATTTATTGATGCTGGAACGTCTTACTAATCACCAAAGCAATATAACTGAAATTAAGATGATAATTTTTATATTTTACATAGGGTAAAATACATACTTACACATAATATAAGTAGGTTCTCCATAGTTAACGTGAACGAGCGCGGGTCAGTCGCGAAGGGTGGGCGCCCACCTTCGGATAAAAAAGGATCTCGAAAAATTCTCGACCCTTTTTATACTAAATAGATAGCTAACACGGCCTGAGTGGAGTTTCAATAGATGCTTTCTCGACGGAAGAAGCGACCTGTAAGGAATCGAGGGGCCCAGTGAAAAACCGTGTTATATATCTACCGCCTTGTGTAGTGCGTGTCACACAGTTTTTCCTTTTATTTTTTACGCGTGCCCTCCTCAGAGGGATAAGAGGAATTCTTTTTAAATTGGAAATGTTTTCTAAGAGGATTACGATTTGCGGAGGTGTGCGCCGATGTTGGGCGTTGGGAATAAGGGATCGCATTACTCTGTTTTGTGTTTAACATTCTTAATTTTTTTTTATGATGCGTTTGTATCAAGTGGGATTTGTGTTGCGATCGAAAGGGATTACACTTTTACTCAGCATTTTGTGATTTCATTCTTGTCCGATTTGGTATTACTTACTATTTAATCTATTAGAAGGTGCTTACTTTGAATGCTTTTATTTATTTGCATTGTTGAAGGCGTCGTCACGCCCTTAATGTTAGTAGGTACTCTCTTTAAGCCTGCTCAACAAAAAAATCCATGTTAGTATAAAAATATCGTGTAACGAACAATGGGGCAGATATTCCAAGTGACCATTACTCGTGTGAAGTTGATGTAAGCACAAAGCTCGGGACGATTGCTGAATAAGGAATATTTTTCAATGGCTATTTTAAACGTGCTGTTGAGGAAACGTTTATTGTGTTGGTGTTAAAGGCTATGTTTCTGTAGTTTTTTGCGCTTAGTGTGACGCTGGGAACGGACGCGGTTATCCCCTGTAGTTCAACGTTTGCGATGGGGAATTCGTTTAAATTTTCAAATCGACCCTGCCCTTATTGCTTATAGTTCGCACAATTTGGAAGCTTTGTTGAGTACGAAAAATTTCTGAGCAATAATAATATTTAGGGGCCATTTTTGGGTCGATTTTTATTAATGTGTAAGCCATACTAAATCTAAGTGTAGCTATTGATAGATAGATACGATGACAACGATCGTTCTATTAGAGGAAGGTAGGCCCAACATCGGCAATACAATTTATAATTACTTACCTTCTGAAAGAAAGAATCGAATATGAACGAATCGAATAGCTAACGCCGTATTTCTCATAACCCGTCTATTTATACTGTTTCCCAAATGAAATCATAATTAGTATATTTGAGTCCTCATTATAGCAATTGTAATTGAATTGCTATAATGAGTACTCAAATATCTATGCTAAATGATTGCAATAAAAAACATAAATAAAGTACCTGAATAATAATAGCTAGGGTAGGGTGCGTAGTGCGTAGCCAAAAAAAATGCAACATGAAGGGGACGCCTAGCACGCTTTAAACTTCGTACGCCTTTGTTAATTAAGTTTTATACACCTATACATTGGTGACGGTTGTACGATGCTATTAATTATGGGTTCGTGTCAGGTGGTCACACTTCGCCAGTACCTACCTCAAATATTCGACAGGTTTTGATTTATTTACGTTAAACTGCGGTTATAACTTTTTCTAGAGCTTAAGTAGGCATTATTCACTTTTCGCGTGTTCAAATAATCTTGATTTATGTTTTTCGGTCGTTTTTTGGTAATTAGGTTTTATGGGATTCAAATACCCTCCAAAATTGAATTAATTTGTAATTTTTTAATAACCTAGATAATTAAGTTCTAGCAGGGCTAATTATAAGTTCCAACTTCTTGTCTACAAACAGTTTGTTGCTGTCATACCTATTGCTTGAACAAAGTCTAAGTCATCATTATTAAGTTTGGGAAAAGACCAGCCGAAAATGTCGGCAGTTAAAATGTTTTAGTAAGTGCAATATCATGTCGAATTATCGCCACCGGACGTCGCTAACAAAAGTAATGTGCGGTTTATGCTGTATTAAGATCATTTTAAGTACTATTACTGCTACATCTTGGAAGCACATAAACCGGCTGTGATAGTACACCGGTCATTACGCGAAATGTCACCAAACAAAGAAATATATTTTTACATGCTGTTGACCAACGACAATCAATTGAAAATTAAAACATTTACATCGTTCCCGCCACCCTGTATTTTTTTTCGGCTTAGTTTAGTTCGGTTGGTATTTATGGTAATTAGAATATTTAAATATTTATATTTCCTACCTAAGTACCTAAAATCTGTGTCAATGACGTAGAGGATAGAGATTGAGCATTTTGCATTTTATTGTTTTCTATATATCTATTATAAGCAATAGAACAAACACCAAGCTATTTTATGTCTATTTCCCACAGAGATCCCAACAGTCTTGCTTGTATTTGTACGATTGACCAGATATGGACAACTATTTGCAAGTATCTCGAAATAATACATACATAAGTACCCAAATCAAAGAAAATGATAGCTTGCAACGAACCATTGCTCGATTGGTTACATCACTGCGCCTCCCTATGGTAATAAAAAGAGATACATTATAAATGGTATGGGATATTGTCCACCGTTGTTATAGTCAGAGCGGCCGCTACGCTTGGCGTAGTTAAATCGTTTTATTGTTTTTTCACGGCGACGTATCGCAACATTAGTACTGCGTTATAATATTTTGCTTAGTACACAATAACCCGCGGACATAAACGATGTTATGTTGGACCGTGTTCACGGAAATTAGGCTTCGTAAAGCGTTTGTAATTTCTTTTTCCACGTAAATGACCACACGGGGAGCTGGGTATAAATTGATTTGATGTTTCATTATCAAACCAACGATGATCAACGACGATGTGTCGTTCAAAACCTGTTTCCTGGTGAATCTTCCCAATCAATTGGAAGTGGAATGCTTCAATGAAGATTCATTAGAAATCGTTCGACCAAAATCAAAGCGCCATTTTGGGATGGCCGCACTGTTATGGCAACAAAATTACAAAGAATTAAATTCTCCGCAAATTTGCTTAGCAGTTGAATTAAGAATTTTGGTCGTAATTATATGTTATTAGTTACCTTGTTTCAAATGTAGGTGGAACTACATAAGTAGGTATTTTCGCGTGATAATAGCCATTATTGAATTTCGCGAAGTTCGCGATGCTTGTTTTCGTAAATGGTTTATCCGATACTACATTCAGATCATGATGAATGACTGATGGAGATGACTGATCTAAGTATTGACTTGCGCCCGAAGTGATCTCCAGTAAAAGGGTTGTGGAGTCTTCGACGCATTAGCCGTAAATGATGGATGAGTCTCTTTGTCTCCTCGTGACTTGATATCGCCATTAGGTACCATATCTGTGTCTTATTTACCAATCTTTACTTTGTTTACTGCGTACTCTATATGTAGGTATTAGATACGTTTTGCTCTTATATAATATACCTAATATAATATCCATGGACATTTCACACAACGCTATATAGTCCCTAGCTAAGCAACCTAATGCTTGTGTTATGGTAACGAGATGGCTGATAAACTACTTATATACATTTTTTTTTGTAAATACATACATATTATAGATAGAAAAAGAAACTTCTTCCAAATTTGCAATGGGCCATGCCTGACGTTTTTTGTTCCGGGGGAATAATGGGAATTTTCAACATTTAAAGGTTTTACAAGAGAGTTTCGATCGCCAATAGCTTAATCTGAACCATAAAAAAGCCCATGACAATATTTCCTGGTAAGGATAGGACAGGTACTTAGATTAAATATGGGTAGATTGACGTACCTTCGTAGGCACTAAATTAGCAACAACATATTTAGGATATAGAGTGTGATTTATATAACGCGTTGTAGGCTTACACTCTGTGTTGTAATGCTCTAATACACATTGCTACACATTTGTCCCTGTATCACAGTTTGACTTGTAGCGTCCGACTATCTGACTCGACATGACTGTGCACCCAGCCAATCAATTTATTCCATTAACATATAGTTTCTTTGTGAAATTTCCCGAGGCCTGAAACGGCTCCATGATTAATATTTGAACCGTGACTGGCCGACTGGCTGGGCTTAACCGAGCGGAATATAGCGCTTATCTCATACATACATAAAGCTGTGTAAGTAAGTTACAGTTGAATTGTCAAGCATTGGTTTATTATTCAAATATTGCTATCAGTGGTCAGGTTGTTTCAGTTTGTTTTGGCACTATTTTACTGACACAATATTTTATACATAATGATATTCGCATATCTAATAATAATAATTGCATCACTTGTCACATTTTTACTTGCACAATTTCATTTAATTGTGCATGTAAAAATTGTGTACTTAATGTGTGTGCAACAAAATTTCTGAAATCTTCAAAATCAAAAGTCATTTATTATTATTATTTATTTATTTATTTGGGACAAACAAACAGTAACACATTATATCTGCACAAACAATATAAACAAAGATATTATATAAATGTGAAACCCACACCGTTATCCACAGCATATTTATTCAAACTAGGTAGAAAATCAGCCGTTTTTGAAGGTCAACATTACATAAGACAGTCCCCGAAAACGCCTATCCTTCACCGCTTCTAAGTGCATTATGTGGTGATTTTAATATTAATATTTTAGAAGTAACTCCTTTAAGTATTAGACTTCTTAATCTGTTTAGGTGTTATAATTTAATTAACTTGTTTTTTGAACCTACTAGGATCACGGCATCTTCGTCGACTTGTCTTGATAATATATTTAGTGATTATGATGCCAAAAATAAATTTGTGCTTAGTGACTTAACATCTGACCACTCTGGCTTATTAGCTAGCTTCCCTGTGCCATTACATAAAAAGCCGCAAAAAATAGAATGCAGGCCTTATACAACTAGTCGTTGTACCAAATTTAAAGATAATATAGCTCATCGAATTTCACCATCTATAGCAGACCTTGAGAATCCTAATGAAATCTACGGAGCCCTTTTTGATGTTGTGCAAAAAGGTACTCTTTTTCAAATCTATTTTCAAAACCAAAACCATTGATATCAATGGCACCGCAGTTAGCTTCAACCAATGGGCTACCCCAGGCATTTATCAAAGTAGAGCGAGACTATACGAGTTATACGGTTTAAAAAATACAAGTTTGATACTCCTTTCCTAGAGTACGTCAAAAATTATTCAAAATTATTTAAAAAGGTTTGTGTCTTTGCAAAATCAAAATTTTTAAGCGAAACAATTAAAAAATCCAATAATAAAATAAAAACCACTTGCAAAATTATTAACAATGAAACGGGTAAACCAGTTAAACAATTAAATGAACTTGAGATTATGGTCGACAACAAATTAATTAATAAAGCAGCTGACGTAGCTGAGGTTTTTAATGATTTTTTTGCCAACATACCTATAACTACGACTCGCTCCTTAAATTCTTCACTGACTAAAGCTGAAAACCTTCTCCATAGTAGTGTGCCTAAATGTAGTCGCTTATTTAGCTTCGAACATGTAACGCCTCGTGATGTAGTTAACGTTTTTAATACACTTAAGTCCAAAAACACTGGTGATTACTGGGGCATCTCCATTAAACTTTTAAGTAATATAATAGATATCGTAGCCCCCTATCTAGCTGTTACCTTTAATAAATGTGTTGATTTAGGAACCTTTCCTGACCTCATGAAAAGTAGTAAAGTCATTCCTTTATTTAAATCAGGTAATAAAAATAACGTTGGCAATTTCAGGCCTATTTCAATCTTACCTGCATTTAGCAAAATATTTGAAAAATTAATACTCAAGCAGTTGTTAAGACATTTTAATTTAAATAGCCTCCTTCATGATGAACAATATGGCTTTACAAAAGGTCGTTCGACTACGGATGCAGGTGTTGCTCTGCTGAAACACATATTTAGCGCATGGGAGAACTTGCAAAATGCTATTGGAATTTTCTGTGATCTCTCCAAAGCTTTTGATTGCGTGCACCACGACACGCTTTTACGTAAACTACGTCATTACGGTGTTCAAAACGAAGCTCTTAACGTTATAAATTCATATTTACAGAATAGGTTTCAATGTGTAGATGTTAATGGTGTGAAATCTACTGAGCTACCAGTTCAGTTAGGTGTACCTCAAGGCTCAATACTAGGTCCATTCTTATTCTTAGTGTATATCAATGACTTACCATTCCATTTAAAGGGTATCTGTGATGTTGTACTGTTTGCAGATGATACCTCTCTTATCTTTAAAGTAGACAGAGATAGACTAGTTTTTGACGATGTTAACAGTGCACTCTCAACAGTAACGGATTGGTTTACATCTAATAACCTAGTTCTCAGTGCGAAGAAAACGAAATGTATAAAATTCGCCTTACTCAATGTCAGAAATCTAGGACCACAAATAATATTAGATAAAGAGGTGCTTGAAACTGTAGACACAGCAGTCTTTTTGGGAATAACAGTAGATTCTAAACTCCAATGGAGCTCACATATATCAAGTCTAGCAGGACGGCTTAGTTCAGCCGCCTATGCCGTCAGGAAAGTAAGACAATACACTGACGTTGATACAGCCCGGTTAGTGTATTTTAGCTATTTTCATAGCGTTATGTCCTATGGCCTTCTGCTGTGGGGCAAAGCCGCAGATATAAATAATATATTCGTTCTTCAAAAACGAGCTGTTCGAGCAATTTACCAGCTAGGTGCCAGAGTATCTCTGAGAGATTTTTTTAAAGAAATTGGTATTCTTACGGTAGCGTCACAATTTATTTTCGCCAACATTTTATATATTAGACAAAATTTACACTTATATACTAAAAACAGTGATATTCACAACATCAATACTAGAAATAAGGATAAACTACGTGCTCCCTTTCATCGGCTTCATAAGGTTCATAACTCATTTGTGGGGCTTGGTATAACCTTTTATAACAAGCTGCCCTCTTCTTTGCTAGAATTGCCTTTTAATACGTTTAAATCTAAAGTAAAATCTATCCTTTGTTCAAAGGCTTACTATACTACCAACGACTACTTAAATGACAAGAATAGTTGGTCGCTGTGATTAACACAAGACAATGTTTATGTTCTTTCTCCAGAATTAGCTTCATAAAATTATTTTTATTATGTATTCAATTCATTGTTTTGGTTGTTTTTTTTTATTTTTACTATCTATTTATTGTTGACATAATCTACTCATTACTATGTTTTTTTTTTAATGAGTTGTATTGCAAAATGTGGTTAGCTAGAGACCTCGACAGTTGATCATATTTATTTATCTTGATCCTAGTTAGTAATCATTAGCAATTAATTGATTGATTTTACTTCGATGGTCCTAGTTTATCATTTGTAACTTCGAGTTACGGCTGTATGGACATAGTACAGCATTGCACATGTAAGTGGGCACGCACTTTTACCTGGAGGCTCTTTTTTTTTCTTTTTAAATTTACGCTTGAGTACAGTCAGTTTTAATGTTTTAATTGGTATATTGACGTGTGCTAGCTGACATGTGGCAAATGATTGATTTTAATGTGATGTGTTTCGTAATGTTAATTACTTCTCATGCGATAAATGTGTGTAGAGTCAAGTTCTTCCAACTAAACAGACAGCTGTGCTGCTGGGGAGTTTGTTGCGCCACTTCTTCTTCCCAGCTAAAGCACTAGGAAGTGGTGAAGGGTGGGCGTTTTTGGGGGACTGTCTTATGTTACTTTGACCTTCAAAAAGTGCTGATCTTCAGCCTAATTTGAATAAATGACTTTTGATTTTGATTGATTTGATTAGGTGGGAAGAAGTGGCGCAACAAACTCTGAAACGAAACACAACACATTCAAATCCGGGTAAGCGGGATTGTCCGAAAGGGTTACCGCTACCCCGGAACATAAAAGGCTACGGAAGGAACATGGATGGGTTTTAGTCAGTAAGAGTCTGACACTCCCTTCCGCTCCACCCAGAGCGGGAGCAGTCATTGGATGATTTCCCAGTCTTAAAAAAAAAAAACACATTCAAATAAATTATTTGCCATAAATCAGCTAGCATGGCGTCTGCCAATAAAAAGATTGAAAAGTGACTGTCCTAAAGCAAAAATAACAATAAAAACAAAACTAACTAATCCAGGCATAAAGTGTCTGCCCGCTTACATGTTCAATACTGAACTATGTCCATACGTGCAGCTGTAACTCGAAGTTACAAATGATAAACTAGGACCATCGAAGTAAAATCAATAAACAGTTAATTGCTATTAAGTACTAACAAGGACAACACCAAGGTCAGCAAAACCTAAAAAATAAAATAGGTAAATCTATTGTTTTGTGTGCCGAGGTCTCTTGCTAACTACATATTGCAATACAACTCATTAAAAACATTGTAAATAGTTAAATACCTACGACATTGATTACAAAACACGTGAATCAATGAAATGTAGTTTTATCAAAAGTAGTTAAATATGTAGGTATAAAGACTTTTGCGACGATCATTTTTTACAGGACCAGCTAGAGGTGGAGACGGCACGCAATCCATTAATGCTGAAAAACACTTGAAATTCAGCGCCTCATACAATAAACATCATTTGGTAAGTCGAGCGACGTTTTTGTCGCTGCGACAAACCGCGCTTTTTTTGCTAAAGTTTCTTCTCTACGGTTTTTGCGCAACCGGGAGCCTATTGCGATGCCTCGTTTCTTGTTACCATTCGTAAACTTACACTATATCAAAAGTGCTTACAAAATGGTATTTGCGAAGGAGTTGCTATGGCATCTATACACAGGTAGTTCATCACATCATACACATCATTGACAGCCATGTTAAATGCAAAAGTATAAGTATTGGCACTCTAAGCGTCAAATGCAATCCATGTCTTTCAAGTGTAGTCAAACCTGCCGTTTACCAAAATACGGGCATTGACTTAAATATGCTCGTCCTGTTTGTGAAGTATTATTTGATTATAATAACTAGTATTATAAATATTTATTTCCTAAACTTCCTGTAGGTAATTCGTTTTTATTTAGATCAAATCCACACTTATGTTATACGTATTTTTCCACAATTCAACCAAGCTTGAAATCGTCGGTATTACCTATATGTAATTCCAGCGTCCAGCTCCTGTGGTAAGGGCCTTATTATTCAGCGCATAAACTGGGGAATATTTTAACGGCCAGCCGACGACGCCGAGGGATTTTGAACGGCGGCCGAAAAAATTGATGCGGCTTATCTCACACGCGTGTTCCTGCCATGATAAACGTACGACATGTTTTATGTATGCTTGGATTTAAGTTTTCCACTATTGGCTATGCGTGGCTACGGGGGTCTGGGGGTATTTTGGAGAAGTTATTGTAGATGAAGATATGAATCTTTCTTTATGATTCTTTATTATTTTGCCCAATTTTGCCGCTCTTTATTAAAGATCATAGTTATTGTAAGTAGTAGATGACGATGAGCGGGCGGTCGTCTTATGATTTATTAACTTTTTAACTGTGAAACAGCATTTTGGCTCGACTTGTTGCACAGTATCATACTATCATAACCTACAAATACCTAGCTATCAAGACAAAGTTTGGTTTTCGTAAGTTATTAGGCGTGTTCTAAAATTTTAAATTAGGTGTTTGATCTGAGTGTTTCCTTTTTATCCGTCGTCATCGTTAAGTTGCTTTATGTTTTTATTTAATGATATCTTTGCCATGTCTCTAAGTAAGTTTCGGTTCTCTTAGACTCACAACATTTTAGGAATAACAATATTTTTTCTCTTCGAAATACAAATAATGATATTCACACTGGAGGTTTGGGTTGAGTCGAGGCGAGGGTTAGTTCATAGTCGTGTGTTGTCTCGTCACCCTCCGAGTCCGTCCGAGTCCTCTTGACCTCGCATCTCGGTGTAGAGTGTGGACTCGGGGGTAACTTAGCATTCACGGCATTGTCCTGTTATTGTACGTCTGATCAGCTTTTGTCGCAAGGGGAAATTTGGCTATTGATAACGTACGAGATACAAACAATCTATGCGTTTTTTTTGTGAATATTTTTTGTTTTGCTTGGTGTGTTTGCCGAATTTAGGAATTTGTGTATGTTGAAAGCGATGTCTCTAAACTTCACCGACCTGATGTTTCACCTAACGGTAAACCCTTGTTTCCTTCAATTTGTTTATGATTTTACGTGGTATGTAATCAATTGCCGTGCTGTATTACAATTTGTCACTAAGAGAACAAGCTCCTCCTTCAAACTCTATCTGCTTTCTGAATTTAAAGACTTCACTAGATCAGAATTCTATTGCTGCTTACTCCGCGACGTGGACGTATAATTACGATCAGTTATTACTTACCTTGACCATATTTGTATGAAGCATTTCAAGTGAAATATCAGCAGTTTTTATGAGGCAATTATTAGCATATTGTGAGTCGGCAGGGGTCCGCGGGTGAGCTCGGTGGTGGTCCGCTGGGGACCCCGCTGGGCTCATAGATAAACATGTCTGGGCTTCCGAATACTTGCGCTGTGCACCGATATTGATTTCGTTTTTGTTACAACAACATTATGTAGTGCGAGATACAACTAATTGGTTCGTTGTTTTTAAATCAAAACGTGTTTTGTTTTCGTGGCCTTGACTGTATATTTTTTGGGTGTTTAAGCATTTTTTTGTAACATAGCTTCAGGTTGTTTATCCCACGTTTAACATTCCACATTAGTAACTAGAGGCTTAAACGCCCATACAAGTCTTGAGTGATATTTGTCATAAGACTACAGCTATACCAATAGTGGCAATATTAATAAGTAAGTAGTAGGTAGCACAACAACTGAACTAGTTCGATGAACTGTAACATGTACATAGTCGTGTTACGTGCGTGCTGTGTCGTGCCGATGCCGCGTCAGTGCCGCGCCGCAAGAACTATAGCTTTAATTACTATTAAACACAATAAAACGCTGTGCATGATCGCGAACAGAATATATAAAGCGTAACTGATGCGTTTCGGCGGATTGGAGATTTGTTTTATTTTCATATCTTTTTTGAGGGTGATAAATCGTCCAATGTCTTCTCCCGCTCTGGGTGGAGCAGAAGGGAGTGTCAGAGTCTTACTGACTAAAACCTATCCATTTTCCTTCTGTAGCCCTTTATGTTCCGGGGTAGCGGTAACCCTTTCGGACAATCCCGCTTATTTATTTTCCTATCTTGCTAGATTATTTCTGCTGTTTCGATGTTCTCCTCAGACCATCTTCTGAGCAAATTAAATTAATATTTGATCTTGTCTCATGTAGTTACCAATTTGAATAACTAGCATATTGAAAGATGATGATTTATCTACCCATGGTATTCATTGTATTCTTCACTTAAATTTTTCACATTTGATCACGCATAGAGCCTTTATGACCATCTTGAGTGATACCGTAGGTAATTATAGCTCGTCTATAAATCATCGCATGGTTTCCAATTTCTTACAATCCAACAAAATGCAAAATCGATGCGAAAACTCTCATTTCATATGTCGAGACCCAACCCAACCAAGATACGTTCTGGTGCTATCTATATCCAAATTCCTCTCAAGGATTTATGATCGTTGAGATGTGCACGCGCAATTTCTCAGAATACTCCAAGCGGTCCGTCCCTCGCCCTCGTCGCCCGAGCGTTCCACGGGCGGCACGGCTACGCTAGTTTATTTCATGACTTTATGAGTACCATTCTTACTTTTTAATTATAGACACATTTCATGGTTCTGATGCCGATGAAGTCTGGCTTTTGTAACTCAATGATATTTATCAAGTATCTTTGGTGTAGATTAGGAGGTTTCCTAGAATAAATAAATTAATAGATATGTTGTTAGCGCTCTTAAGAAATTAGGTCTTCGGATAATTTTGAGGTCGTATTGTTTCTTTCCCATTAACTGGTGCCATGTATCAGAAATCCGAAGGCGAAGTGACACATAGGTGCCTACAATGGTTTGTCAAGTTTATAGTTTAAAGTGCGCTGCGATCAGCCATAAATGGCATACAAAAATGATGCATAAAAATATTTAAATTCAAATTCATTTTTATATTTCATGACTTACACATACATAGTTACTTAGACATAGTTCTGAACTTTTAACCAACAGAAAACTTCGGAAAAACTGTGGGTCCAAACTAGGCAGAGCATGTATCTTGGTGACTCAAAGACTACACAAAGTTAATCATTCAATGTGTTCTGCTAGCGCATGACCGTTATTGATAATTTAATGTTAATAAAAAGAAGCTAACGTAGAAACAGCATACAAAACTGTTAGGTAAGTAAATGTTGGGTGTAACTGTGCGCGAAGTTGTTCTATTTTATGTGAGTGTAGAGGTCATCAACTTATGGAACTAAGTAAACTCTGGTACCTCATCAGTCCGGCCTTGCAACATATTACACATAATGAACTCAATCTATTTTAAATCTTACTTACTCTCAGTTACCTATATAAGTATTTCATTGTTTAACGGGACTGCAGGTTTACGTTCATGAACAAGGTACTTGGCAGTTATTCTGATGTCGGAATACTTGAGCTTTATTACAGTACACGCAATATGACCCCCCTTCTAAGAATGTCCGTATCATAAATTGAATTCGGCATGAATAAAAGTGTTAGGTTTTAGTTTATTCAGGTATTAACGTTTTCTGGATGTTTTTTAAAGAAAAATATATTTTATTACATTCAAAAAGGCTACTGTAATGTAACAATTTATTATATCATGTAATGCTTACCATACTAATGATTTATCATTTGGAATCGGTGTATTACTCTACACTCGGTATTACGCTAAATGTGGCGGTGTGTAAGATGCGGTGGCTGCAGGCGGCAGCTTTGTGAGCACCGCAAGATCTGACGAGACCCGGCCAGCCAGCCCGCGAATGTCTAATGAGTTGAGAACGGATAGGGCTACCGCGCGTCTCTAGGAAGCATCGTAGTTTTTGGGTATCGAAAAAGTCAATGAATGCGATAAGTGGGTGTTCAAATTGAAATAGGCACCATGTTTTGTGGTCAGAAAAAGATTATTTTTAAACTAGCAATGCAATAAATATGCCAAGTATCGCCTACGAGATAAAATACAGGATGTGTGACAAATATATGATGATTAGTAACAACAAATTTTGAACACAACTAGTTGTACAGAGGCCAGCACATCAAGTTACCACAATCTGTCAGATTTCTTTGATAGTATTTCAACTTTATTGCAAAGACATAAGGTTCATTTTTAATTGAGAAAATTTGACAGCTTGATGTGCTGGCGTCTGTACATATCCTAGAACAAACAATTTGAGATCACCCATTAATTGTCGCAACACTTCTTTGAAGTAGACTAATTAAACTCATGTAGCATTCCTGGTCTGTTTCTTTCTAGATTATATTTATTTGAGTCGGCCCTGGTCCTTTGCGGCGCCGACGTCACCTGTCATCCATCAGTCGGCGACAACGCGCATGCGCATACCGGCTGGCGCAGATTGTCCCGCGCGCGCGCACATTCGCCTCGCGAATTCAAATTTAACGGTATAAAGATGGAACGCAACAAAACAGTAGCAACATTCCGATTTGGAGCGGTTCGACTAGTTTCGATGATGGCTGTGACAAAAAAGGGATGCAACTTAAGAATTCTATTGATCATGGTCAAGCGGGATGAATGTTTAGGGTAATTCAAGCATGCGAAAGTTTTGACTCGTTGGCCGAGTAGATTTGCTGTTGAAAATACTTGATAGATTCTTTCGATACCTTCGATAGCTTATTGTTGCCTACTTTTGATATCCATGGAGTTTTACATTGGTTTAAAAGTGCTGATTCTCTGCCTAGTTTGAATAAATGACTTTTTGTGGATGTGTGAATGGATTGTAACTATTTATCATCATCTGCCTAGCCTTTTCCCAACAATGTTGGGGTCGGCTTCCATTCTAACCAGATGCAGCTGAATACCAGTATTTTACATGGAGCGACTGCCTATCTTACCTCCACAACCCAGTAACTGGGCAATACGATACCCCTTGGTAAGACTGGCTGTCATATTTTCGGGCTTCTGACGACCCGTAACGACTGTCAAAGATGCACAAATGACATCCGGGACCAACGGCTGGATGGTAACTATCTATACTAATATTATAAAGCTGAAGAATTTGTTTGTTTGAACGCGCTAATCTCTGGAACTACTGGTCCGAATTGAAAAATTCTATTTGTGTTGGATAGTCCATTTATCGAGCTACGACCAATAGGAGCCGAGCAGCTGGTGAAACCGCGGGAGCAGCTAGTTATTTAATAAAAACCAGTTTATACATTACAAGTTCCTACGTTACGTCCTGCTTGGGACTTTACAAGTTTGCAACCTGATCATGTCTACGTGCTAACGACCGTTACCGGGGGACCATTATTGAGTGTGATTTGGCCTTTCATAATTCTATGTAACCAGTCCATTTTTAACCGACTTCAAAAAGGAGGAGGTTCTCAATTCGGATGTTTGTATTTTTTTTTTTTTTATGTTTGTTTGCGCATAACTCCGTTGCTTGCCAACCGATTTCAAAAATTCTTTTTTTGATGGAAAGGGTATACTTCCCAAATGGTCCCATAAAATTTTTATCGAAATCGGATAAGCGGTTTTTGAAAAATCAACAAAAATCTAAAAAAATCCTACTTAATATATGTGGATGATGTTCTAATAACTTCCTGTCACTGTAATTTACATACCAGGTAGTGGTATTAAAATTTGGGGGGGGGGAGGGATTGTGTAGGTACCACAACTAAAAAGTGAAAAATAAAAACTTTTTTACAAAAAATAAAACCGACTTCCAAAACAAACACTACAAAGTGAAAAATAATTTTGATTTCGGAAGTCGGTGGCAAAAAATGAAAATACAAAACCGAAGACACCGACTTCCGAAATCAAAATTATTTTTCACTTTGTAGTGTTTGTTTTGGAAGTCGGTTTTATTTTTTGTAAAAAAGTTTTTTAACCATCCAAACACATATTCGATTATCTTAGTTCCATATCCTGCAGTAGTTTTACGCCAATCAGGGTTTGCCCTTAGATGAGATTGCATAATGCGTACAGAGATAATTGTCGGTAGATGCCTCATTTAATCAAAACCGTCTAACAAACCTCTGCGAGTTGGCTGCGGCCCTCGTATACTTTCTAAAGGTACAGGACCCCAGGGTCTCGAGAAATATCAAGAAACATAAAACTTCGGCACGTGTCTTCATCCGCGTGGAGTTCGGTTATTTCGCAACATCGGGATAAAAAGAAGTGATTCAGGTATCAAGTAGTTTAAGTCGTTTGAAGTCATTGTAAAGCAGACTTTGAGGGGAATCTATTTGTTTAAATCCAAAAAGAAGATAATTTCGTGGTACAAATACAGTTTGTCCTTACGCACGATGTAACTGTTAGTCTGGTTCTGTTGCGCAGTTAAGGGGGAGTGCCCACGCGCAGAATAAGCTTATGATATGGAAAACCCGATAAATGAAGTGTTTCATACAAACTGCATCCCCCTTTTCACCTTCAAAGGGGTTAATTTATTAAAAGCCTTTTGTAACTTTACAATTTTTTTTTACTTATACGTTGTTTATACAATTTTCGAGTTAACCGAGACATGCACGTAAATCCCCTTTAAAGCTGACTACCCCTTATTACCTCCTTAGGGGTAGATTTCAATAAACATTGATATACGTTATTCTTTATTTTTGATTTTTACAAACTCTATAATCTATTAAGATATATATTTATGCTTACTTTCAAGTTTATTAACTCATCGAATAAGATTTCTCATACAAACTTTCATCCCCTATTTTACTCCTTTAGGGGTGGACTTTCCAAAAATCCTTCCTTAGTACATTATATAAGGTATGTCACCCTGCTATGCGCTATGCTATGCGTTGATATGTCACCCAGTCACTCAGACAGTTTATCATCTATTTTATTTATATATATATAAATAGAAGATGCGGACTACTCAAATATCCTTTTTTTGGTATTGTTTGTTGAATCGTTGAGCTCCTTAAGTTTTGAGTTGCGCTCCACGATTTGTGAGAAATGTGTGCACTGATTGGACAGGCCCACTCAATCTGTATGTTTTTTCCTCAAAAGGCAATTTCAGACACCAATCTACATGTTCTTCATCATTGATGTGACCAAGATTATGTGTGAACATCAAAAGAGATTGTAACCTCTAAGTTTGTTTCATCCTTACTTCTCAGAGTAGTTAAGAAGCGCCGACCTCATCTAGTTTAAATAAATATTATTGACGTGTGTTTGTGAAAACCCTTATAAACAAAAATAAAATCGTTTATATTTTATAAAAATACGTTTTATTACTATTTTTTAAGCCATTTAATTAAATATTGCGATTGGTGGTACAGGTATACTCATGTGAATAAAGATGATTTAAGGTTAAGGTTTCAAGATTCAAGATTCATTTATTTGCTTAAACATGTGTGTGTACATACATAAAAAGTGCATATAGGATGACGATATAGAGAAAGTGCGTACGTGACGTGCAAAACAGTATAAAATTACAAAACCAATAAAAAAAAAGTCACAATATCAAAAAATGTCACAACAACGATTAATTATAATTATGTCAAGTTACAAATACCTAGTCATTTTTATGTCTAATCTGTTTTGGGGTCAATATCATCACAAAATAATTCAATCTCCAAATAATCTATTTATGCAAGTCAAATTCTTTTTCATTAAGGAACTCAGTCAAGTTATAATAGGCTTTGGCTCTCAAAAATGCACGAAGTTTATTTTTAAAAGTTGATTTAGGTAGTTCTTTCCAACTTCTCGGCAATTTGTTATACTACTCTGTCAAGAAAGTACCGGGAAAAGATCAATAATACACAAAATGTCTGTTATTCATCCAAATTTATTTTATCACCTCTAAAGTATGCTCCTTTAGGAACGATACACTTGCGCCAACGAATAATCCATTCATCAAAACAATTTTTAAACGCTGCTTCCGGAATTGAGTTCAGTTCTCGCCGCGAATTCTCCTTTTTCGGTTTCGGTTCAGTTGGAAGGCGCCACTCCGAAGCTTGTTGACTAGTTTGCATGTCAAACTCGTAGACCCACGTCTCGTCACCAGTAACAATGCGTTTCATGAATGTTGGGTCCGAACTGACTCGTTCTAGCATGTCCTCAGCGACTTTCATGCGATTGAGTTTTTGGAGAAAATTCAGATCTTTTGGGACTAGCCGAGCAGCAACATGTTTCATACCCAAATGATTAGTTAAAATGGTACGGATCGACTCGTGAGATACAGAAAGTTCGGCGGCTATCTCTCTCAGAGTTGAATGGGGATTTTCAGTCACTATTTTCTTCACTTTTGCGATGTTAACTTCAGTTGCAGACGTTGACGGCCTACCAGAGCGAGGCAAATCTTCCATCACATCTCGACCGCTTTTGAACGCTTTGAACCACTCATAAGCACGAGTTTTTGATAAAGTCGATTCACCGTAAGCCTTCTGTAACATTTTCAGTGACTCCGAACACGAAATTCCATTGGCGATGCAAAATTTAAGACAAACTCTTTGTTCGACATTTTTGTCCATTATGAAATTCGCAATACACACTATAATATATGATATTACTAAAACCAGCACTGTATTTAATATAAATAACAGATGCAACTCAAACTCCGCGCCAAAATGGAAAACAGTTGTGCCAATCTAACAACTACAAAAAAACCAAAAATTTGAATTTGGAACCATAAACAAATCATCCATTCCCGATACTTTTTTGACTGAATGTATATGACCGGTGCCATGCAGTAAACGCTTTTACGCATTAGGGCCGTCCTAGAGGGTTGCTGACAAAGTTGACTATTGTCAGTTTGTCACGTCTGTTGCGTGGAAATGCGTCAGCTAGACATTTATAATAATGCGGGTTCGACTTTACAAACACAGCTACTTCTAATATGTACAAGGACGGCAGAGTAAATATCTTGTAATTTTTAAAAAAGGGCACGCAGCTGTCCGTTTTCTCGAGTCTAAATAGGGCTCGTAAACATCTTTTTTGGGACTTGAATGCTGTTTCTTTTTCCGTCGAGTTACCCCAAAATATTAGCCCATATCGTAGATGGGTTTCTACTAAGCCGTAGTATGCTGTTAGTAGACCATCCGTATATAATGTGGATGAAAGTGTGTGTAGTGCATATGCGGATGTGCTAAGTTTTTTACATAGAGTTTCAATATGCGCTTTCCAGTTAAGGTTTTTATCTATCTGAAGGCCAAGAAATTTTGTCGAATTTACATCTTCTATGTTTTCATTACGATATTCTATTCTGATATTCATACTAGGTAATCTTTAGGTAAAATGTATAGCTTTCGTTTTCTTTAGGTTTATTTTTAAGTTGTTTTCCTGCAACCATTGTATAACTGATTTTAGGGAATTATTAATGTCTCTAAAGTTTTACAAGGTATTATCACGGTACTGTCATCTGCGAATAATGTCATTGGTTCTTCGATGCATTTAGGCAAGTCATTAATGTATAGTAAAAATATATATGGACCCAATACCCTACCTTGCGGTACTCCATATTCTACTTTACGTCGTGAGGATCGATATATCTCTTCTTTCTGCTTTAAGATATTGATATGTCTAATTTCAGTCATTTGTTTTCTATGTATTAAATATGATTCAATTAGATTGAGTACATTTCCCCTTACGGCATAAGCTTCCAACTTTTGGTTAGAATAAGGCTGGCGATTTCAACTTGTGGGCCTGGTTAAAAGGTTTTTGAAGACACGCGTCGCAAAGAGGGTTACTTAAAATTGGTATAATGTCTGAGTAAATGGAACGGCTAACATCGATATTGAATTTAAAATTTGAATCGATGACCTCATGAGCCAACGGTGCCCGCACCCTGCAGCGCACCTCTCGAGCCTCTAGATACTGGCTGATGAGAAACACGTTGGCGAATTACAGACCGATGTTAATAGACAATGATTAATTAAAATGTCATGGTATAGTAGTAATTAATATTCTTTAATATAACGGTTCCGTATTGACTAACCAATTCAGACAAATGCGCGAATCATATCTATCTAACGCGTGACATAAATGTTATTAGCAATGTGTCGTCAAAGCTAATCAACAAACGGTCAGGCACATAAACGGATACAATTGAATCATGACATTGAGCGACTAAAGCGTCGCGAGTGACCCTCCCAGAGCCACACGGCGAGGCCGCGAGGCTGTCTTATCCTCCAACATGATCAGTATGCCGCCGACCGAGCGAGCTCCCAATTGCGTGCATTAGCATACTTATGGTGAGACACCCGCCGCCGAATTCGCCTTGTATCACTATTATCAAAGAAAACACCGACTTTAAACTATTTTCAGCTTTAACTACTTCTCCTTAAAATTCATATTTCTATAGCTTGTAGTTGATTTTTTTTATGTGAGTACTGGCCAACAATCAACAATATTATCATTCTTATGGACTCTGGAATAAGACTGGTTTCGGACTGTTAGGTGTACTATACGAGGATCATCAGGCGTCGAACTCTGACCTGCTGGTAATGGGCGCAAATTGATCGCAAAGGCAAATTTTTCAAGTAATTATGCGACACGATCACACGACCACAATGGCCGGTAGATGGCAGCAGCTCCCTTCTTCGGGAATGTTTCATATTCAGTTTATGTAATATCACTTCTTTTAAACAGTTAACTTTATCATAATTTAGATTTTGAAACAGTTGCGTCAATAACGACATTGAAAATTTTTTGCCAGGATTTAGGTCGAATTGACATGCTACCCGGAATGCAAATTAGTTATGGCGGCGTTGGTATTATTCTTTTTAGCTAATTAGTGTTTCCCGAACATTTCTAGAGAAACGGAATATTAAGGAATGTAAAGAATTTGTTGAAAATGGAAATATTCGTGAATAAGAACTTTTAATTATAACGTCAGTTGGAATTGAAACGACCTCCCCGCAGGGAAAAACACTGCTGCTTTATCTAATTAGACGGCTGATTGTGATGTTTCCATTCATTACCAGTTAACGATGTTTAATTATGTACACAAATGCAACCATGACACGGATTTGTATAATCAATAGTTTTATTAAAATTTGTTTTTTTTTGTACCGATGTTAAATAATTCACAAGTTTCAGTGTGAGTAGAGTCGAGTGTTGCAACTGTAATTAGTTTAAAGGTACCTCTTATCTAAAGAATTCCCGATCTACAATATTGGTACGACTACGTGTGCAACGATACGAAGTTACTGTTTACTGTACCGTACTCGTTTCCTGAATTCTGATTAAACTGCAAGATAAATACATATGTACTTAGTGTGGAAATGCACGCGTGTTTAAATTCAAAAGTGTTTGATAGTTATTGGTGTGAAATAGCTGAAGGCGTCAGAGCAGGCGTGGCCTCAGCGTGAAAGCTGTCAGTGAACAGAGACATGCCTCCACACGCGAGCGTTGGTCTAACGGCGAGGAATACTTTCAGAATTATGTGTAATTAAGTGATCACCTAAACATTAATATGATCTATAAAACGCACGATAATGTGCAACGTACAACATATCGCCATTGTGCTGGAATTAGTCCTTAGCTTAAGGAATTAGCACTTAATTAATTACACGGCCAGACAAAAGTCGCAGAGTGACAAGCTGGTCAGTCTCACAAGCCCAGTGCCCTTTACGTGCTAACAATGAACACATTTTACCTTTACTCTATTTTTTGCATGTTTTGAACACTCCATTGCCTACCAACTACTTTCTCCTAATTAATTATAATTTAGCCAGCTAACTGTACTCTAGTTTTATGAGCGATAGTGGACCTTAAAGTTGAGAGCGTCCGAGTGGCAGCTTGTGAACTGCAACCTTTGGAGTTCAAGGACAAAGAAAGGATGCACTTCATTTCTCGCTATTCAGAACATAATAGTTCTATCATACTATAGGTGTGTATATAAATAAGGGCCTGCAGTCGCTCATGATGATTTTTAAATAAGATATTATTTGCTGACTTAGGTTCCATTGAATCTGAAACATGCATTTTGAGCGAGTTAAAATCTGAATTAGGAATATTATGGCTCCCAAGTTTTAATTATACATATTTGTTTGGAACTACACGTATAAAGTGATGCAATTTGCAAATCTCAATAGCCTAGTTAGCCTACCTGCTATATTAGTATATCTATACCACACCGACTTGGATGCATGTCACATTGACATAGCGTTTGATGTATCGAACGCAAATGGGGCCTTTTAAACATAGACCTTGATACACACACACACACACACATGCAAGTAGGTTTCATATTTATAGAAATGAGAGCTGAGCTGAGATTTATAATAGGAGATCAACGTATTGTTAGTATTTCCTATTCAATTTCTGACGAAACGCTTTTGTCCCGTGTCAGTGTAATGTAAGTAATGTTCACAGTGTGGGCAAAAGAAGCACCTGTGTGACTGCTGCAACTGCGCAAATTGTTATTAGGAGTGAGAAACTGTGGGTAGGCAGCTTGCTAGTGGCCTAGCTCAAAGAGAAGCTCAGCTCTTTTTATTCCTAACCTATAATTAACATGGTACTTTAGGAATATAGGTAGGTGCCTACCTACACAAACATTGTCAAAAGATATTTGAAATGGCCTTATAAAATGCGATTTAACTCTAAAATTCTTCCCTCATTTGTTATTTCTATGAATTGCAAAACGGCGTGTTCAGTGCCATGTGCGCTGTGACAACAAATAGGCCTGTCAGTCTGTCCCCCGCCATTGTGCGCACCCCGGGATGGAAGGCTCATAATAACGGGAATTCTGTTTACACTCAAATTTTACTCGAGATTATTGTTGGGCGCGACGTCTTTACAAGAATGTATGGCTAAGCTTCCACTTTCGAATAACTTTCTTCTTTTATAAAAATTCCGGATGCATGGCAGATGTAATGACCTACTTTAAAAAAAAAATGTTTTTGAATTCACTTTAAATATTATGTTTAATATAAAATTACTGACATTGCCAGTCAACGTTTGCAGTTTAGGTCTCTGTACCAATAAAAACGGAGAAAAATGTTTTTTTTTCAGAAGAGACCTAATGCAGGTTTAATAATCCCATTTCGTTTCTCTAATGTTAAACAACAATAATATCACATTAAACATACAAAAATACACGTATCTATAACTGTACTAGCCTTCTAGCTACATCAACGATTTGGGGCACAACAGGCAAGCAATTTGATAGAGTAGCAACATTTTATAGGAGCGGGCGCTGTTTGCTCTTAAAGTTTGCGGTACCTACCTTGCCTCGGGGCACAATTTAATTACCAAATGGTCGGTTTTTTGTGATCTTTGGGCCGTGTAAACAAGCCGTAACGATGTGTGTGGAGGGCTCCTTTATGTTGGAAGTATTCTGTTCTCCTGTACGAAGGCTCATGTTCACCTGCCCCTGGATCGTTAGAACTCTGATTCGGAATTTAATTGGAATTGAAGTGGGCAGCTATTGTGTTGTGGAGAGGTTGTTTTTGTTTTCGGTATAAAAATATAGGGATAGTTTGGTTGCACTAGATTAAAATCTCACCTCTCAGCTTTTTAGATATGGTATACAGGTATGTATTTCTTCTCTAAATACAGGTAAAGCTAAACTTTTACGACTTCCCTAATTCTATTGTAGTCTGAGTGCATTTCATCTTTTGTTCAATCAAGTTTTGGCATTTCTTCCGATCTGTAAGTTGTTATTCCATAAATAATTCATTTTCTCATTAGTTCCTACATCATCCAAAATATTCGAATATTTTCTATTTCTCTGAGACAAACATACAAAATGTCCTATCGTAATATATGTACGTGCACGACTAACTGGCAACACAAACGACTGGTCCCTCGTTATTTTAAACAATTCGATAATGGCGCCCCCTGGCGTGCCCTGATTCTGCTACAAAGGGCGCTGTCCCCTCTAATGAGTCTCATAGTCCTGCTACATGAAGTTGTGATGTTTGCCCAGGGCCAGTGTTTGATAGCAACTATGTAGGTAGCTCACGTAGTTCCAATGAAAATTGTTCATTTTATACGAGTAGCCGGTAGGTGTACCTATTAAAAGTTTCATTGTTAGTGTCTTGATTGTCTGGGGGGAGAAAAAACATCAATCTGCCTAGCTTTTTATCAACTAAGTATGTTGTGGGGGAGAATGTGATTATTAATATTTTTTCAAGAAAGTAAAATGCTAAAGCTCAATATCTCGAAGATAGTAAATTAGGATTACGTATAGGTAGATACAGCAATTATAATACGATTGTTTAACTGATATATCTGTATTTAGGTACGAAGACCGAATCAAATGAGCAACTGACTCGTTGATTTGTATCAAGTTAATGAGTTACATAATCAGACATAGTGGAACACTTTGAACATACCTACTCATGGATTGCTTCAAAACATTATCTAGAGTCAGATCCTCATCCTACCAGCATTTATTGTAACCCTTGTGAAATGCGCACACAATGGCACAGAGAGACACAATATGCAAACTAATCTACATACCTATCATATTACATACGATATGGCATCATATCGCGACAGCGAATCAAATGCCACGCTCCTAAAAAATGACACTTTAAAAACCTGCGTAGATTCGCTTTGCGCAAGACCGTAAGCAAATCACCGGCCAATGGGAGCCCTCCGCAAAGTCTATGTAAATATTCTATATTCAAATCAGTTTAAAATCAGAACGCGCATGCACGCGCCGGGGCTTTTTATTGGCGCTTTGCATACAAAGGGTTCTTACGATATCTCGATCCGACAGGCACGTGTTGCTAAAAAATAAGGGTTGTTGTTCAGCGTGAGGGGTTGTAACCCTTCCGCAACCCTTTTTGGCTGCAGCTGTTTTTTAGCATCATGCGTTAGTTGGTGCCACGCGACGTCAACATTTGACACGTTTTTTCGCTCCTACACTATTTTGTAGTATTATTATGAGCTTATGTGTCGAGCGCACACCTGGTGCTGGTTTTATTTATCTTCCGTGAGTTATTGTGAGCACGCGACGACAAAGGCGTAGTAAGTGACTTCTAGATTTGGTGAGAGTTACGCGTCGGAAAGGAATTCAAAGGTGTTTGTATTTCGACACTAAATTAGTTCTAAATGGGTGTGTTTGCTTCTGTGTTGATTGTGGATGAATTAAAAAGCTGCTATAGCTACAACTTGAATCAGGACATGGCCATTTACAAACATTTTAGAATAAGTGTTTCAGTGTTCAAATGCCTAGGTGCCTAGCAGTAAAATACATGTAAGCTACTTAAAATCGGTTCAAATAATAGTGTTGGTAAAAATATTGGCTCGAGGTATTGAGTCCACCATTACTTACTTAGTTGCGATAAAATTAATCGACATAAAAGTGGGTAGTTTACCTAAAAGCTCGGAAGAAGGCGTGTGCGCAAATATATGAGGTGTTGGCAGACAATCAGCTAATGTGCGACATGCCGGTGTCGTGTTGCCGTGACGCATGACGTGCCTTTGTGTGCTGTGCTCTATGTGCTGGGTGCCTGGTACCTACTGCTCGCAACTAAGTTAAGGAAAGGTATGATTTAAGTGTGACATTGCAATATTATCAAGCCAGCATCTATCTATCGCTTACAGTGTTGACGAAACAGCTTGTAAAAAGCTTGCACGCAGCGTGGAAACATGCTTTGTTGGTTCATTACATTTTTATGCATAGTTTTATGGAATATTAATATTTCATTGAATCAAGTGCAATAGGTTGGTACTGCCAGAACACCATAATCAAGGCCAGTTCTGTAATGACACCATTTCTTTAGTTAAATGGAGCCTAAGGGTAGATAATTATATTATGTTGTGGAAGCTATTTGGCATTCATCAGCAATGTATTGATAACAAATTAGAATACAGGTAAATGTTAAATAAATTACCTATACCGATACGTGGAAGAGTGGGTACAAGAAAAGTTTTGCATACACCAATGTACAGGTTCAACTGCCGTCACGAAACATATACCTACCAGCCGTCCAAGCTAAATATTTGCGAAACAATATCGTGTAAATATTGTATAATTGTGGCCATTAACAGTAATATCGGCGATATGGGCGCATTAAGCGCGGTTAATGTAGGAAATGAAATATCCGGTACGACCGCTCAGGCTCGCCGCACGCCAGCTCCGGGCGACAAGCACACGCACTGCGACCAACTAATTCGAGTCAGCTTTTAGAGACAATAAAAACAAAATGAAAATCAAATGTGACCATGTGACTCGGTAAAATATTTTAGTTTTATTGAACCTGCAGACTAACGCATGAAATCTTTCGATTGTTGAAATACACTGGTGCGATTTTTGTTTTCGCTTTAGACAGATGTCAAGGCAAATGTTTCGATGAAAAAAACGCAGCGTTTCCCTCGCCACTTGCGTTTCGTGGCCCGCGCGCCTTACGTTTGACAAACATTGGAAGCATTAGGTACCCGAGGTTTTTTTCCCAAAACACGATACAACGCAAATATTCCCGTTTTCTCGTATTTGCGTTCACTTTGGTACATTTGGCTGAAATTATTTTCAGAGACGTGTCACGTTACAGTGTTGATTTCGGGAAAGACATGACATTTTAACGGTAGTAAGCGGATACATTTTGTTACGCAATTGGGTTTAACTTTGATACGTTTTCCTTATTGGCTGGCGGAATGTGGTGCGATATGGCTTTGTTTACGAGCTGGTCTATCAACACTTACACATCAATCATATTATTTGGCCAACGTCTTTGTGTTTGACAGAAGATTTCTTCTGTCTTACTATCGCCATGATAATAATTTGACAAAACGAAAAGGTTAATGGCTGAATTGACTGGACTAATCAACTGGCGTATCGTTTGGTACCGGTATTCAGGATGCTATAAACGATGTATTAGATCAATGTGTGGTCTTAAATCAACAGATAATTGCAAACCATATTTTAAATCGCTAAAACTGTTAACACTACCATCTCTTTATATCCTGGAAACTGCACTGTTCGTCAAAACAAATTCACATTTATTTGTAAAATTTTCCTTTATTAAAAAAAACCCAATGCGAGCTCAATGTGTGAAAACATTGTGTGTAGTGAAATATAAAACGTCATTGATGCAAAAGAGTTTCTTTAGTATAGCTCCAAAAATGTATAATAAAATACCTGAGTTTATAAAAGTTCTGCCTTTGACGAAGTTTAAAAAGGTACTTAATAAGTTATTGACTGATAAATGTTAAATGACGAACAGAAATAATTTTGAATTTGTATTTTTAAATCTTGGATTAAGATTTTATTTAATTTTAATTTTAATTATAAATTTATTTTGACTTGATTTTGATTTAATTTAATTTGGATTTGATTTTGATTTGACTGATTTATTTTATTTACTTACTATTGATGACTGTTTAATTTATAACCCTAATTTTGCTCATCAATATTTGTAGGTATGTCTTGATGGCACAACATAGGGCACTACCTATATTATATTTAAGATCCTCAAATGTTATCCTGATCCTATGATCCTATGTTTCACAAATAAATTATTTTGATTTGATTTGTTTGCCGTAACATGAGTATCTGCACCACAGACATCCTATAAACGTTTGGTCCAAGCGCAACATCAACCATGACAGAGACCTTCCTTCCTTCCCACCAACTCTTAATTTGCTTCCACAACAAAATAGAACAATAAAACTTCACTAATACATATACCAACTAGCTACTGTGCTCGTTTATAACGGCAGCCGAAGGCGGAGGCGAGAGAGGGGTGAGGGGCTGGGGTAGCAACCCTTTCCCTCCGAGAGGCTATCCATCACCAACGACTAGCGAAATGTATTTTAATCCACTGCCCCACGCCCGCCGCTTCATGAAACGTGAAAAATGATCCTACTGCACACACACGCACGCTCCCGTATACACTAGTGTGAGTGTGCGAATTAGGAAGTTATTGCGTGTTTGAGCTATTATTTTATGATCAGGCTGTTCACTTATAGGAATATTTGTGAAACGATTAATGAAAACCGTACATTTGAATGATTTTGAATTTGTACACATTTAGGTGTCGATGTATAAATCATCTCAGCCTATAAGCTAGGCTAAGTTTAAGAATTCTATTCAAGTGAATGCAAACGCGAGCCTTGAAATAAGGAATTATAAAATCAATGTGCACTCTTAACCCTTCACGTCCGAGAATAATAGATCTTTCCACTGCCATTCAAAATCGAATATTCGCGAGCGGTTTCAAAGCGATCGTTCTCATTCGGAAACCTTTTCCTGGAGCGGCGTGCGTGGAAACTTTTATAGTTTGAAGCGGTCCCGCGGGCCTCCCAGATTTTTGGCCCCGACTGACGCAGTCATTAATCATACACAAATTGTTACGTCCCTTCGTGCTGTCCCTTGATATTTAAGCTCCAATTGAGCCAGTCATCTTGTGCCCCATTGAGAGTTCCTCCGAAGAACGTACACTATCTCGGTGAAGCCACTGACAGCAAGCGAATGAATGATGGGAACAGACTATTGTAGCTGTTAAATGGTTCACAATTTTCATGTCAGTATGAAATGACGTTTTTTAAAAACAGGAAACAAAATCTAGAGTGTATTCTCCTGTTACTGTGTCAATGTAGCTTTTGTTTATTTTGTTTCCATCATGATTAAAATTTGCTGCTTGCTGTCAATATTTTATGTCCCAACGCAGCATCTATTACTCTTACATTGTTCAATAAAATAAAACTTTATAATATTGGTAATAAACTATTCATGTTCCATTTTATAAGGTTTTTAGATTTTATGACTTAATAAATGTGAGCGCGGCGCGGCCGGCCGGGACCCTACCGAGTGGCGACATTGTCATAAGAGTGAATGTTTTATTGTAACGTTATGCGCGTTATCTCTCCTTGGAATACTAAAACATCTGTCTCGGAAAATTCACTCTCGAGACGATTATCGGCTCCTCGAGGGTAGATAGAGAAAAAACTGCAATAACGCGGTGTCATAACAAAGACGCCGCCACTGGCCGATAATACTATGATTAATACCCAGCGTTATCTGGAGAGTGCAGGCCTTGCCCGCCCTAAGGAAACCGCACCATCTGCCGTCGCTTAAAAGTCCTATCCGCCACCAGGCCAAAGTCACTTTGAACTCTGAAGCAAAGGTGTAAAGTTGATTATTGATTGGTAGTCTGCCTGTTTAAGGTATTCTCCAGACCCGACATAAGAGTTACGGATTTCGCATAATGCATATTATATTCGGGCGGGGGTGCCTGTGAGGGTGCGAGTCGGAGGAGGCTGCGGGGCGAGCCAGGGGGTGAGGCGGGGAGTGTGAGCACCCGACGGGGGGGGGGGGTGTCAGGCTGGAGGGAAGGACCGCGTGACCGCACGTCTTTTGCACGCGACAAGCTCTCGACATTTTTTTATTATTATTGCGTTTCGATGGAATTTATTCCAGCAAGGGTCGGTAATAGAATAGCGGCCACGCTCGTTTTGGCCCTAATAGCGATTTTGAATATTATTTTTAAATCACATAATGGAGTGTACTCGCCTTTTTAGAGTTATTTTTAAGGGGCGAGGGTCGTGATTCGTGAACTATGAATTTTGGCGTCGGCAGTAGATCTCAGGACAACAGTGTTTATTGTAGTAATAAACGTATTGATAAATAACTTAAGAGCAATTAATGTAATGACTGCCCAGTTTCACTGGATTTCACACTGGACTCGTAGTTATAGAATGAATCGCTGACCTCTTAGAGATTGCTCCGGAGACGCCACAAATATAATTACTATAATTAATTTCTTGGTCTGCCGACCACAGATTAAACAAACGATTAATTGTGCGGCAATAAACGATGTTAATCTCAGCCTTCACCGGCAGGTGGCGGCGATTGTCAATAATCGTCGGGGCATATGAGAAATGTGTTGAGCGGAGTGCAGCGGGGGGCTGTAATTATACGAGGGGGAGGGGGGCTGCAGGACGGACCTCTCGCTGTCGCGTGCACTCATATTTATGTTAATTGTAGGTATTCTGCACTTATTCAGTTTTGCTCTGAGAGTATTAACATGAACTGTGCTGATTTCTTGTCACATTCATTTTGGACAAAGCCTTCATGATTAAGCCTATAAATAATAGTTTTCGATACTAAATCTTAAAACACCTGACGGAATTTCGAAGCCCGTCAATTGCAATACTATATTAAGGATCTTGGTTCGATACGCTCGCGAAGGTGCACTTTGTAAATCGTATCCTTAATGCAGTTTAATGTTGGTGTTAAGTGAGCAACTGTGATTTATATGTCCCTTATTTGTCCATAGGTACTACTGCATGTTCTACAAATTAAGACGAGCACATAATGTATATTTCGTTATGCGATGACACAGGAAGGTATCTATTACAACACGGTTGGCGCAGTGGTTGAGCGATTGACTGCTGCGCACTATGTCGCGGGTTCGATTCCCGCACGGAACAAATATTTGTACGACCTGCAAGTATTTGTTACGAGTCTGGGTTTTTTTCTATCTATAATATGTATGTATTTACAAAAAAAAAATTATATAAGTAGTTTATCAGCCATCTCGTTACCATAACACAAGCATTAGGTTGCTTAGCTTGGGACGATATGGCGTTGTGTGAAATGTCCAAGGATATTATTATTATTATTACCTGTATTAAACGATTCTAGATTTTACCGATGAATATAAATTATACGGGGTTTGAAAGAAAGAAAAATGTTTTATTTAGGACACGAACTATATTACTGTAATGTATGATTTCAGACGTCGAAGGATTGCAGTACTATCTTACACTGTTCTCGACAGATCTCAATGAGTGACTGAAGTTGACCGTCCTCTCAAAGTGAATTATTTGTAAACAAAACGACATCGTAGCACAATTGCCGAGGACTTGGTGGAACTACAGGTTGCTCTCTAGCTTGTTGAAGGTTTGAAGAAGGTCCTACGACGATACAGGTAATTACGTGTTTGACCCAGTAGAACTGATTACAGTTCTACTGCTGACTACCTACTGTTACTATTATAATCACGATTAAATTTTTAGATAATGTTATATAGGTACATGTTTAAAATACTTAGCAGATAAGAAACATTATCCATTTATATATGATTTTCTTTTGTGCCAATGTTGTGTCACTTTATTTGTGTGTATAAATGGTAAGTTTTATATGTAGGTACATAAAAAATATTCAAAATGTAAACTTCACACGATACAGTCAGATAGCATCGCAGAATGACAACATTGAACTTTATAATCCCATAGTTTATTACGCTATTCGATTAATTGTATTACTTTTACAAAATGAAACAATAACTGTATTATAACAATGTATTGCTAGTATTCCGACAAAGAAAATTAAACAGTTATTATTGTAATTAAACGTCAGCAGATATTTATGGAGTCTCATTAATTTTCCAGGGCAGAGCGTGCTACGGCCTCTACGGCGTAGCGCGGCCGGCGGGCGCTACGGACTACGAGCATCCACGTTAATCTAAGGTCCGTAGCATTATCTAAGTTGGCATTATTTATTAATAGAAATAGTGTAGCTGTGAAAGAGTTTTCAAAATAATGTGATGACTTTTATTTGCAGCATCTGTCTTTGTTTAGAACAGAAGACTGGTGGGTCTTATTAAAATCAGAAGTTGAATCTGAATGTTAGTCGTCATATGAAGCTGCATTTGCCATTTTAGTTTACCATCTGCACTTCGTATATTTAGCATCAACTCTCACTCGCGCACAGTCGTCTAGTTAGACGTAAAAGTGTCGATACTTGTGTTCTATACATCTTTTCTTCGCTTCTCAAGTGTGTGTAATGTCACTGAGCTCTCCTGTGCACAGCGGCCGACATGAAGGGACCTCTGGCCGCGCATTCTGTCACCCTCGCGTCGGTATAAGTACAATGCGCGGCGGGCGGGGGGCCAGGCCACGGTACGTTGGTGATGGCTCGTACATATTTCTGCAATTGATTAGACGGGGGCGGTCGCCATGGTAACGGGCTGCACTGACCCCACACCCCGCCCGCGACGCTCATTGTACTAGAAATAAGTTACGTTCGTACTGATACATCGCTTGTGAATGTTTAGTAGTAAGATGATTGATTCATGATATTCAAAGAAAATAGCCGTTCATCCATGAACACAGTGTTGCATCACCTGAAGCCTGCTGTGATAAGCTGACTTGACAATAATCAGTTAGATTTAAAATCACTTAAAAAGTTTACTTCTCGCTATAAAACGTGTAATCGCGACAGCGATAATTATTGGTGAATTAACTTCAGACATCAGTTAAATATGTGTATTTATGAACGGCAGTATCCGTTCCGCTCTTTGGCTATGATACTTTACCTACCCTACCGAGGTGGGTACAAAGCTACGTTGTAAGTTGGAAGCGAGGGCTATAACTTAACTACACTTTGAAAGGTGCTACATTATAAATTTTGAAAGTAATAAAGAGAGGTAAAAGTTATTAATTTCTTAAATCGGACAACTTTTTTTGATTTGGTTAGTACGCTAACAAATTAAAACATAAATATTACCTACATCTTGTTAGGCAGTTATGTGTACCTACATAAAATATTATTTAATTTATACAGCTCAAAAATTATTACTAGTCAAAAATTATGTCATTCTATTTCTGTACTGTACTGGTATTTTTACAAAATAATAATAATAATTTATTTCAAATAAAACGTTTACAACAAGTTTAGTGTACATGTAGCCAACAGTAATAAGTTTTCCATACAATTAAAGTGCCTAAAACTAAAACTAAGATTTTATTATAGGTGCAAGTAATGGTTGTTCGGAATTGCAATTTTATGTAGCGACCAGCCCGATCTAGGTTAATTTAAACCTGTGTTTCAGGCTATCACTTTACAATCCAACTACTTTGGTCTAGTACAATTTAAAGTTAAGCTGTATAGAAAATAAAGAATATTTTAAGAACTAGCAGAAAAAGCTTAATGGTACCTTAATATCTAAAACTAAGCCTATGTAATTATACAAAAGTAAACACTTACGCGGGGATCAAAGATCATCATGCCAAAATTTCTAGAAGTGTTTCTGTTTCTGTGTAATTTAGTGTCTCTAAATATTCGGATAACATTTTACTACATTTTTTATACCTTACACTATAGAAACTTAGTACCTTGTTGAGCTTATTATATAGAAAAGGACCCAAGAACAGATAGAAACGATTAGCAAACGCTAGTGTGGTATGTCTAGTATGAGGCTTAATGCAAACTAAGTCCTTCCTTCTCTTGTCAGAAGGAACAGGGTCAAAAGGAAGAGCAGCGTGCTGGAGCAGTGCTATGTTTAAAATAAATAATTGCCGTACTGTAAGCACCTTACATGCTGTGTAGAGTTGATGCGTAGGAAATCTAAAAGGGCGAAAGGTAGCAACCTTTAGAATAGCTGTTTGAGTACGCTCTAATGGGAGTACAATTGTTTTAACCGCACCACCCCAAGAACTTACGCAATATGTAAGAATGGATTGACACAAAGCTAAATAGACCTGTTTTATCAGTTTAAAGTCGGCTACGTTCCGTAAATTCTTAAAAACATATATTAATTTGCGCACTCTCGTACACAAAGAAATGCTCATGTGAGACCAGGGACTATCCGAAAGGGTAACCGCTGCTCTTAAACCCATAGGACTAAGGAAGGAACATGGGTTTTTGTTTTAGGAAGCGGTCATTTGATGACTTCCGATCCTTAAATAAAAAGCCCATGTGAGACGAATATCAGCTCAGCCCATGTGAGACAAATTAACTTAACGTTCAATTAATCGAATACATTGTAGTAATTGATTAGTACAGAACACAGGTGAAGCTGGCATTTTTGCATTACTTAATGATACATTATGTTACTCTTTACATTTCATATTTTGTGAAGAAAGAAAGTAATACTTATGAATAATGAATGTAATTAGTAATGAACACGTTCGTTTGGCCACGGACGTACGCTTGCGGTGATTTATTTACTATGCTTCATAGTTATCAAATACTATGTATATTAGCGCGTAGCGAAATGGAACGTAATCAGATATTCATAGAGTCGATGCGGGTTTATTGACATTGATTTTATTTATGGATGGTAAATCAATAGTGGTACAATACTAGGCAGAGGTTATGAATAATAAAACAAGTTTTTTCTTGTTGTTATGTGTATGAACTAATTACGTCGATGTCAAAAATACACAAACATAAGGACATATATTATGTATGTTGGTGAATGACTACCTACTACTACTACTCTATCCACAACAAACACCACAGCGCTCGAGTATTTTGTCTCAACACGAAGCTGGTGCAAATCCTAAATCTCAGAATGCAATAAACTTGGTTCCCGGCACACGAAATATTTTCAATCAGTTGAACGGGGCCAATCGAGTACCTGTCTTAATTGGCGCGGCAATGGCGCCGTCGATTGTCTGCGAGCCTCTAAAATAGGGTCCCCGGGCCGGAAGCCATCCAGTTTCAAGTTAATTTCCTCGCTGGAGGCTAATCCTCCAGCCTAATTATGAGCCACCCTTGTCGGTGTCCCCGCTGTCCCCCACCTGCCACCTAAATTGATTCAATGATCCTTACTTTGGTAACTACGTGATTGAAGTTCGTGATAAAGATGAAACCGTGCGGTTGACAACAATGTGAACTCCGTGCTACGAACATGTGCGATGTTGTTGTCCATAAGACTATTAGCGTCGCGCACCAATAATAAAAACTGCTATGGATGATGTTTTTGATACACTAGTGTAAAAGTATTTTGGTACTGATGTTATCGCAAGGGTCGGAGAGCGTTGCCCGAATATTATTCAATTCGTAGATAGTTCCCTATGATACGCTAACTATGGTAATAACTGGACGGCCTGCCACTATACTTTCCTCCATTTGTTTACCGTGCAATGAGTTACCAAAGTTATCGAGATGTCGATGTCTACTTTTAATCCTCATAATTTATTTATTTCCTCATAGTTTAGTTTAATTATTTAAAATACCTTAGGTATATTTTGCTTACATCCAAGTGAAAAATAAGGACGTACTTAATTCGTATTCATAAAACGACCCACAATCAATCTCAAAGAACTGCGACTTCTTATAATGCGTGAATGAACGTCAGAATGGATCTCATCGATTCAGGGAGCTCTTGACGCGGCCCTAGAGCAAAGCGTCCATTTACATGGAGTGGACGTAAAGGCACACAAGCACAGGCCGGACCTACCGTAACGAGCTGTTAAGTGTCGCGAGAGGCTTAATTGTTGCCGGGAGGCAGGGCGGGTGCGGCGTAGCGGGGGGGGGGGGGCGCAGGGGTCGCGGCTCTGGGGGTCGTGAGTCGAGGGATGTACTGTGAGGTGCGTATGTAGTACCAAAGATGCTTTGCTAGTCTCGAAGAAAGTAATGTGAGACAAATTCTTTATTAAGATTATTAACCTTTTCGAATGTTATGGTTAAATTGGTATTATCTTGTTAATTTGCAATACAGTGTTACACACGGCTGTACTAATATTTACCTGTAGGAGTTTCATTGACACTGTATGCTTACGTAGTCGATTCGTTAATCCCCACACGAAGCGCGTAGATATTTAAACTCATGCATTAGTGATAGCACGCAACTGCGTATCGCTTCTTAACAAATCCAAGAATCCATTAGAGTAGACTTCGTTTGACATTTATAATACGATTTCTGTTCAGTTTTCAACCTTTGAGAATATGAATTCTTAAAAACAACATGGATGGCTTAAAAAAGATATCGATGATTCTATGAATTCCGTGCAAGGCCTAATAATTCTGTTATTTCTATACCTTGCACTTATAAAGTATTTCTCGTGTCTTTAAAAAAAATAACGACTAATCTACATCTACAAAACTCCAAACAGCGCTCACACCTACTGTGCGTACAATAAGAGTACCCATAGTAGTACCGAGTACGCATAGCGAAACTTCGGCACGTTACCCTTTGGGGAAATAGCACAGTTGCACCAGCACTCTTTACCCTTCAAAAGAAATTAGTTAGAATCCTTGTAAACATCGGTCAAACTGACAGTTGCAAACCTCACTTCCAAAATTAGGTATAATATTTTAACCTTCCCCAGAATAAACATAATAGAAACCTGCAAATTTGTTCGTAACTATCAAGAATTATATACAAAGCGCGAAGACATACAATCACGTTACATACTCCGACACAAATCAAGATTAAATATTCTACATATAATCAGTCGTACAAATATTTAAAATACATGCATATCTATCCGCCACCCTTGGTTGACTGGCAGACAATGCCTAAGGCATTCAGTCCGCCTTTGTACCTTTATTGTGTGCGAAAAGTTTAAATAAATAAATATGTATAATTATCATGAAATGACAGCAATGTCATTAGTAATACACATCATAATCATAAGTAAGTATTACACATTGGTGCTCCGTTAGTATTAATTAACATTATGAAGTAGGTATACTAAATTAGTTAATTATCTCACAGTTAAGACAGTTCACCAATTTATTGATTAGATTTACAAATAATGTCAATAATGATAATTTAATCATTATAATCATCCCTGTTTCAATTTGTTATAGTGTAGGTGAATATTTAAACGACAAAAAATCCTATGTAGGTGTGAAGAATCCCTAATATGGTATTATTTGATTTAGTTTAGATGGAAGTCAATTTAAAGCTGCCTCTCTCCTACTATTTGTGCTGTGCCCGGCAGGGTCCATAATGATCACAATTTTCAACTTACCACCAAGTAAAAAATGATATTGAATATTGAGATTGAGTAAATTACAAATAATATAAAATTTTCACTATATCCTATTCATAAAGCTCAACGTTGGGAAAAACTCACACGTAGGTAACTCTTAGCTCTCCTTTTAACCTTTAAAATTTTGGTTCAACCTGAGTGAGTTATTATCGCCCAAAAACAATCATGTATTTCCATAGTTCTTTGCGAAAATCACATTTATTAATGGAATCCCAAAAACATGCGATTCGCGTGTTTCTCCCCAAACGTGTGCACGTTATCGAGCGGGCGCGGGGGCCGGCGGCACGTAATGAACGCATCTCATCAGCTTATGCAAATAATGCTGCGCTGGGGTGCCCCGCGCGCCGTGCGCTATCGATCGAGCGACATGCGTAATGTATGCACTGCCCCTCGCTTGGGGTGCGTCGTCACTGACTGAGATGAATGGTGCAAGGTATTTAGATGCAAACATGTTTTGTCTATTCATCAATGTTACAGTTTTGTTTTTAATATTATTTTGACGGTTATAATAAATTTGTTATGGCGGTAGATACAGTCAGCTGTACTCTATAAAGTTTCAGGGAAAATAAAGTTTTCGAAAATTGTCTTTATAAACTTCGGCGCAAAACTAAAATTTTAATTCTAATGAACTTAGCAAGACTCTATAAGGAGAGATCTTAAACGTACAATAACGTCTTGATTTGTCGATAACAAGCTTGAGGACCCATTCCCATGATGTCGAGGTCGATTAAATCACGAAGCTTTGATCATCGCTGGACGTTAATATTACGAACATGGCCGTGTTTACGACGCCGCTGGTCGCCGGCGGCCGGGTGCTGGTCGCCGGCAGCGCTACACAGCTTAACTCTTTCATAAACCGCAATAATAATAAATTGAAGTGCATTTTACAGCGACGGTGTCGCCCCGTGCCGGACGGTGCTGTCCGTTCTGTCGCTTTATTAAATGACCTTCTTTATTGGCTGTTTAACGCCGTTCCGATATTGGACCGGCGTTTATGTACGCTTTACTGCGCTTTAAGGATTTAATTGATAATATTGTGTCATTAGCACGAATGTTACGCTCTGAGATTCCGAGAACTTGCGATTGTACGCGTAGGCTATAAGAGTTTATTATTGTACCTCCGAAATATATTTTAATATGAATTAAATATATTTCATTGCGAGCTTATCGTAAAACTGGACTGTGGGTCAAATATCTGTAGTGTTACTTACTTTGCAATTAGAACCATGGAATGGGCAAAATGCGTTCATATGTGCTTCAGATTGATAGAGCCACCTTCCAGCCCCACTACACGTATATAGGCAGTTGTTTTGAGGTATTCGTATTATTTGTGCTTTAGTGATAACCTCACACAGTTGCAATGCGGAGGCAGCGAGGCAGCGAGGCGAGCGCGGCGCGTCGCAATAATTCGGCTTCAAACGCTCCTTTGTGGCGTTGAACAAAAGGACCTAGTTGCCGGAATCCAATTTAAAAGTAGCGTTTACTTCGGCGTGTAATCGTTAGTGGTCGTTAGGCTGGCAGCAGCCGCGCGACCAGCGCTCACGGGCCCGGAATTGGAAGAATTGTTCAGTTGAGTCGAAGGCAAATCATTTATTTCTAAATGGGAACAAGAAAGGAACTTTTGTTCTTCAAAAATTCCAAAAACAAAATTGCTATGCATAGAAAATATAATTCGTTATTTGATTTCTTTATTTTACCCACAGTTATGTACCTACTTTTTGAAAATAAATAAATAAAAGCAACCGTTAAATAATTGTAAAATTCGATTACCTACGTGATCTTATTGTTCGTAGTACTTGGTGACAGGCCTACGCTGTCCTCCCAAACCTGTAGCTCATTTGAAAGTATAGTAAAGCCCAATTATTGTTATAAGAGTAACCGTGGAGTTTCCCGCCGGCTCTTTTACGTAAAAAACGACTTTTAACAATTTGTTAGCTTCTTGCTTGCGACTTCCGAAAACGTAAACTCTTCTACGATAAGCTTGAATAAATAAGCATATTTGAAGAGTTCACATGCATTACTAATGCATAGATGTAATTTGAATGCATGTATATCAAATTAAACTTTGCTACTTGACTTAGACTGTATGTGAGTATTCAAAGATGCACGTTGCATCTTGCATGTGCGTCCAGCCTAAGTCAGTGCACGCGCCGCGACGCGCGGCGGGCGGGGGCGCAGGCGGGCGGATGGGCGCGCAGTGGAAGGGGGGGGAGGCAGCCGCCCAACAGCCAATATTATACGGCCGTAGTTAGCGCGCACTGATATTAAGAATTCCACAGAGCACAGAGTAGGGTGAGCTAGTTTAAAAACGTTTACCTGAAGAGTACCTATTTATATGTGCTATTTGGTAGATAGGCTTGAGTTCATTGTTAAAGTTAATAGCGTTTCTTTATATTTGAGGATGATAGGACTATTATGTTTAAGGGAGTAAAACATTGAATACAATGGTTAATAACATTAACCAAAAAAAGAAACAAATGTTAAACTGTCGCATTTTTATGTGTTTATAATGGATTGCCATCGTCACGCTCAGATGATAAACCATAAAATTAAATAAACTTTATTTTTGAAAAATACAAAAAATATTGGCAAAGAATCAACAATTACAACACGGATTTAAAAATAGATTTGTATGAATGTAAATAAGTATGAATATACGTATGTGAAATTTACACATAAAATATAACCATGAATGGGGGATCCATTTACTAAAGGCCCGTCGAGTCTGGTCCGTGACACTACTCTACACTCTGAGATTGGAGCGAACGGCACAAAGTTGGTAATTGAAAAATCTTTCCGTTACCCTACCCCCGCGAGCCGCGTCCCTCCCTCCTGCCCGGCACACCGCGGAACGGCGGGAATTAAACCTTACTGTAATTACATGTGTTATGTTTAATTGGAAAATGGACGTCTTGCACAAGTAGGTACCTGCGAATCTTTCGAGTTCACTAGCTAGATACTAGAGATGATTACGGGAGAAAAGTCGTTGATAGCAGTTGTTTTTAGGTATGTAATATTTGCGTATTATCCAAGTTCCAAGTGTGTTTCAGTCAGTTCATAAAACTTATTGACATGCGCGAGCGCCCTGTGCTCGGCGCTAATGAGGTCACATTTGCAGCCGGCATTGTCCTATAAAGCTAACCTTATGAATCAAACCCAAGACCTCATGCTGGGCAGTCGCATTCACTGAACTATGAGGTCAAACCCGCAGAATCCTGAAGAAAGAATAGCAGTTAAGTTTAGATAACGTTTCAGTTTTGTTATTGTTTCCGCCGCTGCTTTTAAAGTATTGGATTTGTGCTATTGTCATCTTGTGCAGACGTTCATAATATTCCCGCAAAAATAATAAATACTGCTAACTATTTCCTTAATTGAAATCCCGTTGTCTGTATAATATCGAAAAGAATCGTTGGTTGGTTGGTCGCTGCAGGCTGGTTTAAGAACCGCAACCCCGATATGAGGTGGATTATTTATTTATTTCTTTGGCAACTGTATTTAATTATAAATTGAACACCTCAAAAATATTGTCACTATGACGTGCATGACGTGTTATTTCACAAAATAAATTATCATGTATTATATATGATTACTAGGAAAGCGCGAAATTAAAATAGCTCGTAGCGTAGCGTAGCACAGAATACTAAACACCGTAGCACATTAGAATATACATAATTATACGCTACGAAATGTCGTAACATCATTACCTATGCTACGAATTTCGTAGCGTAGGTAATTTGAAAACCACACATCTGTCACATTACTATAAGGTGGGTAGTCGTGTCGTGGCATATCCCAGTCCTACCCATAGTGGACAGAGTGGGGGGGCGGAGGGGGAGGGGGGACGGGATGCAAGGAGGGTGGGGGGGTGGGGGGCGGCCATTCGTCAGCTTTCCGCAGAAATGTTTTCATTTTTATTTCATAAATAAAGAGTGGAATTCAGCCCGCGACGTAATGAGGCTGTACTAGGTACTGTCCGTCGCTCGTAGATACTTCAGATCGTTGTTTGGAATGTTTGGAACTATCGGTGTGTATTTTGCCGCAACGATACTTTGAACATAATTTGTCGATCAGGACTTTTCTATTGAAAATTAGTGTAAAAGTAGCATCGAACACAATTATTTATCTCTTTCAATAAGTCATTCTTAATGATTTGTCAGTGGTCTACTAAGAAACCCTAACAGCATTGCATTGAACTTCTCTCTCGGATTAAAGACCCAAAGAGCTTTGTATGATACATAAATATTTCCAATCTGTATGAGTTAGTGTAGTCCCGCGGGTCGGGAGCGGTTTATTGCTCCACCACAGCGAGCAGTCATGAATACATCAGCCGCTCTGGGGTGTCTTTGTGTATCGTGGAAATTGTAGAATAAATTATTGCTTAAACAATAACTTCACTCCAGATATCTATATCAGGTTTTTTTTGGGGGTTGCATCTCAAATATTAATTTTATTTTAGCATTTAAACTATGCACCTAAACTATAAGTAGGACTTTATTTAATACATTTCAAACACGTAATTTCACAAAATTATTAAACGCATTTTTTTTTCTTAAAACATAGATTGAGTCGTCAACCGTCTTGCTCCCTTGACTTCTGTAGTTATTATCCACCGCTACATATGTGGCAGCCGCCCGCTCGAGCCGCGCCTCTCCCGCGCCTCTACCCGCGCCTAGACCCGCTCTTTTGTAACAATTCCCTCACTTTGTATGACTCTATCATGTTTTGTTGTTATTTCTTCAATTCAGTCCGCGGTCGGGTGGCATAATGGCGCCCGAAACTGGCTTCGGCTTAAATTATTTTTACTAATATTTGCCTATATAAACTGATGTGCCTTCGACACGATCTTTTTGTCAACCCCTTTTATGGGAGTATAAGTAGGTTCCCTCAATGTTCCACAAATACCATTGTACGTATTAAAAGTAGCATGCATCTCAGGTTGTTCATCCTTAGAAGTATTTAAGAGTAAATATAAACGCATTCCTAATCCTCCTGTTCTGTTTCCATTCAGTAACATCATAAACGACGTTATCTGCAGCTACAATAATTCAAAACAACCTAAGTATAAAATTTTCTAAATAAATCGTTCGCCGATGATATTCACATGATTTGAGCGCTATTCAAAGAATTGAATGAAAATTCAAAGTCGAGAGGGTCTGGACATGCGATTACGTTGTAAACAACTGCTTACACACGCGCAGTGTCTATAGTAGCGCCGCCACCCGAGGCACCGCAAGAGGGCGAAAGGGCAAAGTAATTGGTCTCGAGAGCGGCAGTAAGGGGCGAAGCCCTACCTCCGACATATTGCAAACATATTCTCCGCTTGAAATTTATTGTAAATCGCGGCGGGCGGGGATTTGAATTCGGTTTCGGCCCCTCCGCTGTCAATAAACCGAATGGACTTTGGAAATTCGCTACATTCGCCCAATGTTTGTGTTTGCTGCCTTCGCTTTTTCTGTTCTTGCGAAAAACCTCCCCCTCCCCCCGCGGGGCGCGCTCCCTCGCCCCGCGCCCCGCCGCTTCCGATTTTATTTATCTAAGGTTTTCCATTCCGTCGTAATTGTGTGAGTTGCGGGCTCGATTGTTGCTAAAGCGAATATTTATTTGGGCTTCAGTTTGCTTTCCATTTGCTCGCGCCTCGCGCCTCCGTCGTCTGTGTGGTACGTGTGTATGTATGTATGGCGACGGCGAGCTCACTTTTAGCGGCATTGTGCTACAAATTGAATTTGTGGGGACTCAAATCAAATGTTGTCGTAAGAAATGACTTGTCGCCGCGACTGACACTATCAAAAAATTGATCGTCCGCCAGCTTATGAGGACACAATCGTTCGGTAATAGTACCCACTGCGGGCTATATCGGATATTACAATACAATCACATTACTACCTATACTCAGATTCTAAAATAAAGCTTGAAGTATCAGTTATTAAGGCTTGTCAGGCGATACGCTACGTCTGTTAGTTCCTGTACTGGACGGACGTGATCGCTGGACGCCAAGCCTATCCAGGTTTATCCCGGTGTGGGGGTAGGTCTTCTCTATTAGGCTCTGTGCTGACGGCTTGACAGTAAGGTGTTTTTTTACGTAGAAATAATAACAAACTAATGAGTCTTCAAAAGTGTCCAGGGGGGCTTCTAGGACTCTGCAGGAGTACATAGGGGAAGTATCTGCAGCTAAGAGAATAGCTAAAAGTATCTTGCTCTGGCTCCTCACCCTAGACCTGTTTCAGCAAAGTGAACTCTACAGGCACAGCCCTGGAGCTCAAGAGCGCGCAAGCCCCACCGTCCACGTAGGGATACGGCGGCGCAGTTATTATACACCGAAAAGCAAGAAACAAGTAAAAAAATCTGAAACTGCTCGTACAAAAGCATTTTGTTCCTACAATAATATAATATTATGTCATTTTTAATATTTATTTCATATAATAAACCTATACAATAAAAAACTTAGCTAAGCTTCGTCGCAGCCGGATATAGACAAACGGACAGATGCCATATCTTGAAGTTACCTTAGAATTCCGATACTTACCTACCAAAAAAAAGGGTGATTTAAGTAACGATCTGAAATCAGCCGAATAAGGAAAGACCCATAGAGTTATAAGGATAGTACATATATATCGATGGAAAGACCCTACTCATAGCTATTACCTAGCATGTGTATGATTTGTGAGCACAAACAATATATCTACATAAACATTTAGGTAATTTGTCAATAAATCGTAGCAACAACATTAGTACAATGAAACGCGCAATCAGCATTAGCCGGAATATATTTCGCGTAAATCTTTCACGGCAGCTTTTATGTATATCGTAAAAAACGGCCAAGCGTCCGAGCGCGCTATAAATATGGTCGTAAAGAGAGCGCGCGGGCGGCGGAGGCGGCAGCGGAGGCGGAGGCGGAGGCGGAGGCGGAGGCGGAGGCGGAGGCGGCCGGCCAGCCGAGACACACGAGGCACACACTTGGCTATCAGTATTACAGATATTGAAATGACTAACATTGACAGCACAATTTTGCATGCTTTAATTATAAGCAAAACATGTATGATCTTATTCTATATAACACCTTTTTATACCGTGTTTTAAGCAAATAAATATTATTATTATTATTAGATCGACTAGGAGTTGAAGAGCCAAATCTTACAAAGAGATCTATGGAGAGGTGGGGGACGTCATCAAGACAGTTCAATACATGTCATCTTCTACTCTGTATATTTGGTTTGTTTCGCTCTGTTTTTGTATTAGACAAGTGTGACGCAAATCTTTTTGTAATTCATTGATGTTTATTTATTGACACATTATAATGATTACCTACAATGTAGCGCGGTGCAAACACCGTCGCACTCAGCGGGTGGTAATGCTAATACTACAGTTGAAATATTTATATAAGTAGCATTATGCTCTCATGGAGGTTGAATCATGAGAAAAAGTATCAAATTATCAGACGTTTACGTTTGAGTTACTGTGCGAATCTGGTTGAATGTTGTTTTCATCGAGAGCCTGTAAGGTGCTTGAATCATTCAACAAGTAATCATATCAGTTATCTAGGCATGATGTCCGGGCCTACAATGTTCAGAATGATGTTATCGCGCCGTTTTTACCTCTACATCCCAAGAAAGAGGTTTCTGAATAAAACATTTGCTTTTTACTAAATAATACAGCTTATTACTTTATCAATCTCCAGACGGCGAGCTGGTGACGACTGGAAGCTGCTCCATGCGCGTGCGGAGGCAGGACAGTGAGAGGGCGAGGTGTTTATAGGTAAACAAACAAGTTTATTCGTAGTTATTTGAGAAATAACCTCCTTCTTGACGCATTCGGGTAAAAATACGAGCAATAGCAGATCAAACGCTAGTTAGTGTCGTATCGGTTCAATCACAGTAAAGCGGGCTCGATGGCGGTCGGTCGGAGCCGACGGATGCGCGAGAGCCGCGGGACCCCGCTCACCACGATATCGTATCATAACGAGCCGAACTTTACGTGCCGGAGCCCAGAGTGGTGACGGTGCGATGCGGTATTTCATGACTTGCTTAGAAACAAAGGGGAATTTTAATGTTGTATTCCCATAGTTCTCTATGGGAATACAACATTAAAGATACATGTAGAAAATTGTTATAAACAAGTGCGACTTGCGCAAGAAGGGTTCCGTACCATTATCTATGAAAACGGCAAACAAATCATGTCTGTTGTATGGTAGCCCCCAAAAATTCAGTTTTTTTAGTATTTGTTATTATAGCAGCATTAGAAATACATCATCTGTGAAAATTTCGCGTCCCGCGTCGCAGTCCTGTTTAACTGTGTTTGTGGTTCATGTTTTCTGTTACTTGTGGAGGAACACATTAGTATGCATCTCATATACTTACTGTAGGGTATCTATGTTATAGCTATGTAAACACGGTCTCAGGCCCATCGGAGCGGTCACTACTGTCGACCGGCAGTTCTCAACGAATGGCGGGAAACATTTGGTGTGGTGAAAAGCCAGCGTATATATTAAACTTAATCATGGAATCAACAAGATTCTGCTTACCATATCAACAGAGTCGCGTCTTCCAACGTGTAAGTCGCGATTGAACGCGATTCTCTCTAAGACAAAGTGTGTTATTTCTCGCGGGATCCTCCGAGGGGGCGCTGGGGCTCGTCGGGCGAAGGGTAGGCAGACGGAGCTCACGAGGGGTGGGGGAGGGGGAGGGTGTGAAGGTACTATGTAGTAATATTTTTACGAGCGCGTTTTATTGTCGCGGCGCGCGATAAATTTGTCATCGCGCCCTGCACCCCGGCTGCAGCCTGATGCTTCTCCATGAATTGTAATCTATCGATGATGGCTTTATTAAATCGTGATGAGACTTCTACAAGGCAAACCTCGGGCACCTAAACGTTCAACAAGGGTGTATTAATAGTAAACCTGTCGTTTTCGGGCACAAAAGGTTATCATAGTGAATTATCGCAACAATCTGTTAGGCTCTTTACCTCATTGCAAGTCTTATGATGAAGACCAAGTGTAGCCATCGAGCACTAGAGAAGTTGTTGACTAGTGCAATGCAAAATTAAAAATGACTAATTGGTCTGGCAACAGATGAGGACTACTTCTACAATTAGAAGCAGTTACCATGTAGTTTCCAAATACGGATACCTACTCATCGATACTGCGCATTATAAGGGCGCCTATCCACGTAGCCAGAAGTGGGTCGAACAGAGCAGTAAGTCAACTAACTACGATGGAGGTTAATGTTTTAACTGTAGTTGTGGCTCATCAATTACACAGGTCGGCAAAAAAATAGAAAAAGCCGGGAGCAAAAAGGTTGCTACGGTTCTCATTGGCTTTGGTTTGCTACGTTCAAATCTGGTTACAGATGTATGCTACCACGTCTAGTTTTCGAGATACTGGCATTGCTATAAAATACTGAAAATTATATAATAAAATGCGTATTTATGTTGAAAAAAAAATTCACTGTCATATCCTTTATCAAATGTTAATTTACGATATACTTATGAATTAAAAAACTAATATAAATAAAATAAAAAATAAGAGTTATTCGGTAGAACTCTTCCTGTTATAATTTTGGAGTCTTGTTTCTCGATTTATTTCCCAGCAAAAATCAGCTAGCTTTGCTGGGGTCCACTTGCCGTTATATCTTTTTTCCTTTGCACAGCTTTCAATTTAATTTTGTATACGGGCTCTATCTAGTTCACTAAAATCCGTCTCGTTACCCCGTGCCGTGGTCAAGCCATGCGTCAACCGCCGCGCCACCGCGCCGCCCCGATAGCTACTTACGCGTACTCACTAACATTGCTAAATTCATACACAAAAAGCTTCGCCACGTGTGAACAATGTTTTAGTCAGGGTTGTCCTTATGCGGAGCACCGCGCGCCGAGTCCTCGTAGAGGCCAGGGTAGCGGTAACCTTTTCGGACAATCCCGCTTACCCGGCAGGCTTCAGCCCTAACGGGCCCATAGCTTATTGCTGACATCTCTTTGAGGCGCGCGTGGAACACGGACGCGCTGTCCTGGCCTGGTCCTGAGCGGACGGTAAGCTACCCATTACTCACCGTCCGCAGGCCCGCGCCTACTTTGGCCGGGAGTTGTCTCGCGGCTGGGACCAGGTCCTTTCCCTCTCCAATCACGCCACCTCTTTCGCGAGCATAAATAATTCACAGAAGGAGGTGACTGCCTCTCACTCCCTCTCTCTCCGGACCATTGCTTGCACCGAGCCGGACGCGACAGGTCGCCACCGCCGCCAATCGCCTCTATGCAATAATTGCCTTGGAATAAACAAAAGTGGCGTGCCATATCGAATGGCAAAATTTGCATTTAATTATTGTATGCCATTTTATGGAAATCGCACGCCTGTAAACACTTGCATGCAATTATTGAATGGAAGTAATTAAACGTGCTTTGTGGCATGAGATTATTGCTCCGGGCTTTAGAAAGATGAAGCTAATTGCTCATTTCAAAGCGTCCATAGTAAGTTCCTGTGAAAAATAAAAGGCAAGAAACGCATAGATAAAGTCTTCCAAAATCTTTAAAAAAATTAAAACAAAAAAATCCTCTATAAAGACTTTGATATTGTTTGTAAGAACTTTGGCCTGATTAAAGAATGTAATACTAACAGCTACTAAGGGCCTATGCACACCACGTTTTTTAAACGCGCCGTCGACGCGCGTTTTGGGAACGCGCGTCGCCGGCGCGTTTTTATCCTGCAGAGCAGTTTGTTGTCGTTTGTATCGATACAAACGCGCGGCACCGGCGCGTGTGTATCGATACAAACGCGCGGCACCGGCGCGTCTGTATCGATTCAAACGCGCGACACCGATACGAGCGCTAGCAACGAGGGAAAGGGAAGTGTGAATCTACGCTAGTAGCGTTTGAATCGCGTCTGCATCGCTACACACGCGCGTTTGCATCTCGTCTGTATCGCTACACACGCGCGTCTGTATCGCGTCTGTATCGCTACACACGCGCGTCTGTATCGCTACACACGCGCGTTTGCATCGCGTCTGTATCGCTACACAAGCGCGTCAGGTGTGCAAAGGTCTACAGGCTGCGTCTGACTTGCGTGCGTATCGCGTCTGTATCGCTACAAACGCGCGTCGACGGCGCGTTTAAAAAACGTGGTGTGCATAGGCCCTAATATAGCGTACTACAAATTAGAGCGCATTTACTACTAAGTGATGAATGATACTGGACATTAGGGCTAATCGTATACCTGAAGTCTCTGTAGTATCTGAAGTCAGTAACGAAATGATGACCGCACTACTTGATTAAACCATTGCCCTAGTGGTCAGGAACAACGCCTCACAAAACGACGACATCTTGTTACTGTGCCAGCCCTGTGATGAGAGTAGGTTCTCACAGTAGGAGCGAGTAGTGAGTAGCGGCGGTGCTGGCGCCGCCTGCATGACGCAGCAGATCACACGGCTCACCGTCTTGTTGCAGGACTGTCCGGGACCTCACGACGCCATCGCGCAGCGGCACCCGGCCAATGCAGCCCAGGAGCCGGCCAATATGTCTGTCATGTTTATATTTTATCATATTATATTTTAGACAAATGCTTTTCAGGTTAAAGTCTAACTCAATCACTCATTAATAATAATAATAATAATAATAATATCCTTGGACATTTCACACAGCGCCATATCGTCCCAAGCTAAGCAATCTAATGCTTGTGTTATGGTAACGAGATGGCTGATATACTACTTATATACATTTTTTTTTTTGTAAATACATACATATTATAGATAGAAAAACACCCAGACTCGTAACAAATACTTGCAGGTCGTACAAATATTTGTTCCGTGCGGGAATCGAACCCGCGACATAGTGCGCACCAGTCAATCGCTCAACCAATGCGCCAACCGTGTCGTCAACACACAATTTGTAACATATTCACCTGTATTTAAAAGGTTCCAACTTTGTATCTCACCAACTTTATCTTCAATTACTTTTTGCATAACAAATAAAGTGGTTAACACTAACGACAATTTTCTATTGACTTAGATCTTGTTGATTTAAAATACGAATTTGGTGATTTAAATTACGGGTTCAAGTTTTCACTTTAAAACACACCAAACTACTTAATTTGTAACTGGCACTACAAATTGGTATCCACGGGTAAATTTTCTAATTAATTTGTTTACATTTACATCAAATACTTTTTGAACAGACCATAGTCGTAATTGTGCATGTTACAAATAGAGTGTTTACTTTGGCCATCGGTTTTATGTTTGTTTTCTCCCAAGTTTTGGAATGTGGCGTGGGAATATTGAGGATTCTTGGTCGATTACGTTGTTATCAAATTGTGAGGAGGTAAAATAAACAGATCATTCTATGATTATGATGATACGATAGATATTTTCGATCTTAAATATATAACCCTTGTTAAGACGGCAAGCAACCATGACATTTTTTTACTTGCCTACTTAATCAATAAATACAGAATAGTTATTTGTTATGCAAGGCTGCAAAGTTGCACAAAAAACCTGAGCGTAGCGAAGGTTTCAAAGGTACACACAGAAAAACTTCCGAGCAAAACACACAACTTTAAAAAAATCAGGAAAATGCTAGGTGCAAGAGAACAGCTGTTATAATTATGTTCAGTTTTATTTTATTCGAGCGTCTCAGATACATTGTGAAGAAAATAACAGATACATGGCAATGTATCTTATGAGATACATAGAATATCTCCAAAATTAGATACCCTGTATTTTTTTTTCAATGCTACTTGTCCTCTAAGGAGAATGAAAGAAAAGGTATTTTCCCTAAGCATATACTTATTAGATTAAAACACGAGCTCAGGTGTTAAACAATAGGCTTCAGCACTTATTAATACTGTGGCAATTACGAGTAATGGAGGCGAGTCAATATTTGCGCGCGCTATCGGTTGTCGGCTCGGTCACACCGGCCACCTACGTACATACGTACTGCCTACTGCACCGCTGTGTGCCGCACTCGTCACACTTGCTGCACGAAGGATTTGCAAGACATCCGAGCTAACTACCACGACTGTTACCGGTTCGGCAGAGATAGATATACAGCACAGATAACTAGTCTTAGGTCAGGTCTTGTGTTAAACTAGGATTATGATTCATTGATTGTGTATTTTCCGTATTAATGAATAACTGACACAGTCCTGATATCTCTGGGAACCACAGCATTCGAGGAGTCGAGGAGGTATTCGAGGAGTACGGGTACAAGTTAACTGCCTATCAATAGTTTCTAACAATCGCCCCTAAAACTGTAAATGCCTCCGATACCACTAATTGGTAGTTTGATAGAGCCAAGGCTGTTCATCTTATTGATGACCATAATCTGTGATGTTGCCAAATACCTGGGGTCGACTACATCGCCCTCCATTGCGTGATCCGTTAGTTTTCACTTCTTTTCTAGCCGTTTCATCTTACTAATGATATGCCCTGATAATCAAGTCAGTATCATCGCTGAAAGGTGTCTGACCGACCCAAATATGTCACCGATTCTGTCTGTGGCCAGGTGATGGTTGGCACTTGTATGATAATGAGTGCTCAGTGGATGCGTGCGCGCCGCAAGCTGTTTGCTCGCGATAACTTTACGATAACTTTCTCGATAGCTGCGCTTATCGAACGAGCAAACATCGGTAATGTTCACTTACATAGCACGTAAACTTTGCGTTAGGTGCCAATATTTTTAAATGTCTGTAGGTATATGAGGGGCCAGTGGCCAAGTAACGACAGCCCAACGGGTCGCTGAAAGTTTAAGCTACACTTGCCGAGGTCGGTCCGTGGATGGCCTCGGAAAAAACGTTATGCCGTCGGTCTCAGCTGTCATTCTAAGGTCCTTGACAATCGTTACGGGTATTCAGACGGCCAAAAGGCTGGCTGGTGGAGGTCCGATACTGGTACTCAGCTGTATCCGGTTAGGCTACAGGCCGGTCACAACATACTTAGCTGGGAAAAGGCTGGGCAGATGACAATAATGTTCATGTAAATGCCGAACCACAATTATTGGTATGACTCGAGTAGTAACAGTTTTATAGGAGTATTGTTATTATAATTAATATTGTCAGCAGCTCATATTGTTTGGAGATCAAAATTAAAATAAATATTCAGACTTAAAATTGGTAAAATATTAACATTCAAATCTAAAATAATAAAGTGGTGTGGATGAGGTAATAATGCTGCCGGTGGGCAGATCTCTACCGTATGCTCCAACGTGTCCTCTGGGCGATAATAAGGTGCTTATTTTTTTTTTATAGTGGGTAATGATCCTATGACTTCTCCCGCTCTGGGTGGAGCGAAAGGGAGTGTCAGACTTTTACTGGCTAAAACCCATCCATTTTCCTTCCTTAGCCCTTTATGTTCCGGGGTAGCGGTAACCCTTTCGGACAAACCCACTTACCGATAATAAGGTACTAAGGTGAATAGGTGATCATAGGCTAGTTGAAAATATTATGTGCATATTAAATAAAAATGGGTAGAAGGTTATTCTCAATAGTCTGATGACCGTTACATTTTCAAATTTGTACAATATTATGTAAACGTCGATAGGTTATAGGTAATACTAGCTAGTGTCCGCAACTCCACGTCTATACGCGTATTTTGCGTTCGGAAACGGCGATAAAAAAAAACTTTAAATACCTACTATAGGCTAGTAGGCTAGGAACATTTTATAAGCAGCGCGGACCCTAGCAACGAACCGAAAAAACGTCAGTATATAGGAAATAAGCACACACTGAACCGGCGTAATTAGTAGCCAAAAGAAACGCTACACATAATTATTCATGTCATGTCATTAACTCCTCATACATTTTAATTAAACTAACAAAACGCAGTACGCGGTAACCGTTTTTAATCGGAAGGAGCCGTTTACCTCGAAGATTGCTGCAAACGTTATTAGATAGGAAAGTTTGGCAAGCATCCTGCGCGCGCGTCGGGTGTGCGACAGTTTACGCGCTAGTTGTGATGCGCGGGAGTGCGCGACGTCACCACGCGCAGCGTCGCCCACACAGTGCTGTGACTGCCGAGGGAGACTGACTGGGACTGGACGTTGTGTGACCTGTGACGAGTGACTGTAGCGGACCTGTTTGCATATAAACTTTTGCACTGCAGGAGACTGCTGTCCCGTGCTTATGGATTTGAGTCAGGTAGGAGCTTGGGGTTCTCTGGTGGTGGATAGGAGTTGGATAAGTTCGAAGAAGCCTTCGGGTTGAGGTTGTAGCTATAAGTGGGGATATGCAAATCGTTTTTTTTTGCTATTTATTCTAGCCCGCGTTAAAAGTACCTTAACCTACCTTATAAACCTTACCTAATATATACGTCTCATACCTACGGATAATATCTTATACATAAAAATTCACAAATATAAAGGCATTTAGTCCGCCTCTGTACTCAAAGTATTAAATAAATTAATTAATGAAGGTTGCAACCAATTTAAATTCGTTCCTAAGTAACTACACAGATACTTTCACATATTATATAGCCATAAAAATTATTAATTCGAGAACATTTTCCCACTCTCATAATTTCTTCAGGAATCATCTGATGAAATTTGTTTGATGAAAATGGATGAGGAATCGATCCTGACCCACATGGCTGAGCCACCAATTATTACTCCATAAGGTTTAATGCACTGTTCGAATAGCTCTCAACTGAATTATGTGCAGTTAATGCCACGTTGTTTTCATTTATCGCTATCTTTAGATGATAATTAATTTATGCAAGCATTCAGGAATTATGAACCGTTCATGAATATTGAATAAAGTGGATTTCAAAACACAGTTTCTTCTAATGGATTTTATAATAACTACTTTACACATTAATAAGTAAATCTATTGTTGTTGATTGTATGGTGGCCCATGCACCTATGCATCTATTTGACAACCATGTACAGAGGCCAGCACATCAAGCTACCCCAATCTTTGATAGATTTTTAACTCTATCTTAAAAGAATAAGGCACATGTTCAATTGGGAATATTTCCTGTATTTGTTTACTATAATTTTTTCAACTTTTTTATTAAAATTATGAAATAACATGGCTCTTTATTTCATGCTATAATTCAATTCTGAAGTCAATTAATAATATTTTGTAATGATATCCGTAAAGTATGAACGACAAGCATGCAAATGTCAAAATAGTATGCAAATGATAGCCATTAACATGATCCTCGTCCATTATTGAAAGTGCAGCAACAATGTATCACGTTATTATGTAAGTCGGGACAGCAGTCTGCTACACTCCAGTCGACCTAATTACAAAGAACTTAGATACATGTGTAACATGACGCGTCCGGATCACGCATGCGAACTCGTCGGAATTTCGTGACACGTCATGATTTTTTAAATTAATTTAAAAGACCGAAAGTCACCCAAAGCTATGCTTGGAATTTTCCTACGTGATCGAATGTTGTCCATGTTTGTTATTGTACACTATTAATGGCAAAACATGCAGATCTACCTGTTATTTTCAATACTTGGACATAGTGTTTGATGTATACTCATGTTTTACAATAAATCATATTCTAATTTGAACTGGAGAGAGCCGTAGGAAAACCAAGGCAACCGATATAGAATATGCCCGATTAATGGCAGCAGGCCGATGGGGTCGAAAGATTCTGGAGTAGCGACCGCGTGATGAAATACGTAGGTGTTGGAAGGCCGCCTGCCAGGTGGACCGATGACCTGACGAAGGTCGTAGGAATATGCTGTACGTCCTTCGAGCATTAAACGATCCTTGTAGTATAATGAGGAAAGTTACAGGGTATGCCGCGAAATTTATATTTTCTTGCTTTTTATTGTAATTTGCTGATAAATGAGCAAAGAATGGCATCATTCCCACCTGGCAAATATTTAAATCTGTAGTTCGGGACTCCCCGAACAAGTGTTGTCTTTTTTGTAAATTAAGTAGATACTGGTTCGCCTCGGAAATATCCTTGCATTTAGTATGTTACCACACGACGCTGTCATGGCATTTATTTTTTCAAAATGATAGTTTTTTCTATTAAAAAAATCTGAAGTGTTTATGAGTGTTAAAAACTATTTTTGTTAAAAAAATTCCGTAATCTACGACCAAACACACCGTAAATCATTAAAATATAGACGGCAATAACTAGACAATTGAATTCATTTGTATGTTACCATTCAGTTTCCTATACTTGAAACTTTCAGGAATTCAATGAGTTGACTTATGAAATGTTTTAAATGAATATGTAAACGGCGATTGAACCGATAACATTAGAAGTACTTACCTATCAGTGAGTCAAGCTTAACAGTACCAACGTCATTCCTTGATGCGGTGACAAATGTTTTAACGGAGTCATCTAAATGCAATACCTTTTCAAGGAAATGATTGCCTATCTTGTTTTGATAATCTGGATTCATCAGCATCATTAGTCTTGGCAGCGCCACGACAAGATAAGTGCCGCGACACGTTCCCTGAGCTTTTTATTGCCATTACAATTCGAGTTTGAAAGGCTAAAAACTACGGATTGACGCCAATAAGGCTTACGTAGGTAATATAGAGTTTTAACTTTCACTCAGTTGACCTTTATTTGACCCCTTTTATGAATAGGCACCTATCATTGTAATTCCGACACATTAGTCCTTTCCTAATCTCCTATTTATCACTGAATATCATATATATTATAATAATAATATGGCTTGACATAATATAATTTATGTAAATACTTTGGAAGATATCACAGATACTTGCGCGTAAAGGCTTCCGCTAGCAGGCGCGTCGCGACTCTAGTTGAACAATTTCTACGAAAACGTCATGTGATGACAATGTCATTCTATCAGGATCGCGTCGCATCGTAACGACACGCCTGTCTGCGCCAGTCTTAACGAAATAATATCTTAAGAGGAAAAACGACGTAAGGAACATGTAAATCCACTGTCCCTGACATTTGAATTTCCGCCGACGCTTTACATATGATGCTAGGTGTCAGTGACCCGTTCCTCGGCTGTTACCGCGACGAAAAAACGGCTTAAAGGATTAGGATAAGTTTGGCACACAGATAGTTAATGAGGTGGGATACTTGCATCCCGGTAGTATGTTCCCATGGGTTATTTTCCGACTTCCAAGCAGGCGAAGCCGCGGGTAAAAGCTATTAAATGATGATTGAATCACAAGTGTACACCTAATCTTCTACGTATCGGTCGGCATGCACCACACCTATTTATTTACAACTCACAGTGGCGCCAACTTCACGTGACCCACTTCCGATAAATCCATCGAATGAATAAATTAGCTTCGAACTCGATGCGATACGTTATCTAATAGAAAATAGCGGAAACGTTATCAATTTTTCACCAAACTGATAAGTGTTATGGTCATGTAATAATATCGTGGAATAATCAAAACTATTGTAAATCACTTCGATTATTGTTTCGTCATATTTATCCGCCTTGCGTAAGGAATCAGCGACCTGTAGCAGTTCGATCTGGTTGTGGCCCTTGGGATGCTCAGCTTTCATTTTACAATGCGTGGTCGGCGTTCCTAAACTCTTCTGATTGTTTTACTTTTACAAATAATTCAAGTGGTCAACAATACTGTTTTATTAGCTAGTTATTTGACAGACTGGGATAAGTAGGTCCTAAGGCGCTTTTTAAATCCGAGAAAAAAATGCCGGTAAAAAAAAATTTAAAATTGGAGTTCCTTCAGAGAGTCCTCATTACGAAATAAGCATGTCTTGATTAAGAGAGCCGGGTGATCAGGACTCTCCCTCAGATATGTTTTTTATTAACTAGTACCTGTAATATGATATTAAGATAATTATATCGTGATGAATATGATGACGATGAACTTGCTTAATAGCAGTGTAACAGCAGGTGAACCGAGAAGAATGGTCCTATCGTCCGCTTGTGGCAGGTTGATCCTTATGTGGTAGTCACAGGGCTGTCGCTTGTGGCAGGTTGATCCTTATGTGATAGTCACAGGGCTGTCGCTTGTGGCAGGTTGATCCTTATGTGATAGTCACAGGGCTGTCGCTTGTGGCAGGTTGATCCTTATGTGATAGTCACAGGGCTGTCGCTTGTGGCAGGTTGTGCCTCATATGATAGTCACAGGGCTGTCGCTTGTGGCAGGTTGTGCCTCATATGATAGTCACAGGGCTGTCGCTTGTGGCAGGTTGATCCTTATGTGGTAGTCACAGGGCTGTCGCTTGTGGCAGGTTGATCCTTATGTGATAGTCACAGGGCTGTCGCTTGTGGCAGGTTGATCCTTATGTGATAGTCACAGGGCTGTCGCTTGTGGCAGGTTGATCCTTATGTGATAGTCACAGGGCTGTCGCTTGTGGCAGGTTGTGCCTCATATGATAGTCACAGGGCTGTCGCTTGTGGCAGGTTGTGCCTCATATGATAGTCACAGGGCTGTCGCTTGTGGCATGTTGTGCCTCATATGATAGTCACAGGGCTGTCGCTTGTGGCATGTTGTGCCTCATATGATAGTCACAGGTTATTCCTTATGTGATAGTCACAGGGCTGTCGCTTGTGGAGGTTGTTCCTCATGTGACAGTCACAGGGCTGCCGCTTGTGCCAGCTGGAGGGGAACTCCGTTTCTGCGGCAAGTCGCGGTCGAGCGGACGGACCTCCGGCGTGATCTCATGGTGGCATGGAAAGAGCGACTGTCGCAACCCTGCGCAGGGCGAGCCACGATAATGGCGGTAAGATCCCTCTTTGAGGAGTGGTCTCACCTACCGCCTGACGCAGGTCCTCACCGGACATGCATGTTTCGGGAGGTTCCTGCACATCATCTGTGAGGCGCATCATCTTAGACGGTAGGACCCCTCGCCTTACCGCCACCATCGTGGCGTGCCCGGCAGGTTGTCCCTGCCATGATAATCACAGGTCGTCCCTCATATGATATTCACAGGTGCGTCGCTGACCCACATATTTTTAACTTTTCAAAGCACATACAAGCACCTGACGTTATCACGCTGTTTATTCAACGATAACTCTAGTATCCACGTGAATATTGATTTCGATACAGTTTCGCGAGTGTAACGCGAATTCTTAGAGTAACCATGTTTGTTTAGCGATATGCGGCTCTTGGCGACTAGCGAAATATAGGTCGACAGTTATTGTGAAGAATTATTATTTAGGTATGTCGATAATGTATGTCAATAATTTATTGAAATGTATTTGGATCAACTGTATTTATAGGGCGAAACTGGCAAACCCTTTCTTGATTGTCCTGCGGTAGACTTGGTTCGTCACCATAATTATAAGTAATTTTCAGTTAATCTTTGCACTCAATTAAGTAAGCCTAGCTGAGTTAAGCGATTTCCCATTAATTAATTTCAAAGATGAGAGCTCTCAACCCAAGCTTTGGAGACCGTGTTTAAATATTGACAAACATTACCGAATGCTCACCACTGAATAAGTCGTGAAGCGATGCAGCAGGATGTGTCCTACCCATTACCTAACAGTTGTTAGGGCAAAGAAATGGTCCTCACAATTATTAGCGATATTTTTGTAGTCAAACAAAGCCACAATACCATAATGTATGTCGACCTCTTGGAAAAATGTGTTTTTGCGTAATCCGATATGAGCACGTTTCAGTTTGATATTTCAGTGAAACAAATCGGTTATAGGTATTGCAATATCGGGATGTCGTTCCCCTGGATGCATCCTATCTCTCTGCCTAGGGAGTAGGTCACAATCCACGCGGGCCTAGGGAGTAGGTCAGAATCCACGCGGGCCTAGGGAGTAGGTCACAATCCACGCGGGCCTAGGGAGTAGGTCACAATCCACGCGGGCCTAGGGCGGGTTAGAGAATATCACATGTCTTCGACAAGCCGTTCGTTCTAGGACAAGCCGGTGCAGCACACATTGTGTTTATTTTTCGGTTTTTAAGAACAGTGATGATGAAATAATTTACACAAATTAAAGTGTCTGCTTGTGGATCGAATCCACGACCTACAACTACAGTAAGTTGCGACCGTCATGACTGGGCCTCCACTGCTCCCTACTATACCTACATTGTGATCGGAATTCTAACACCTATACTAATTGCATAAATAAATAACTATATCGCAGTAAAACATAGGTGTGTCTGAAGACAATTATTGGATCATCCCAGAAGCGACGGTACCAAGTTAACATGACCGATAGATTGTAAGACAAACAACTAGCTGGTTGTTTTGACCCAATTACGAGTATTATATGTTTCCTACGTTCTTCTCCTTTATGAAAGCACCCACGTCTCGGACAAAATTGACCAAATTATTCGCAGCACATTAACATTCATTTTAAATGTGGCCTTTGACGACCGAGCGTGGCTACAAGCCACACTGCCCATTCGTTTTGGCGGCGTCGGCGTCCACAAAATTATCAGTGTTAGCTTACCGGCATTCCTATCCTCTGTCCACTGCACTGAAAAGTTGATCGGGAAAATTTTAGCCGTTCTTGACCGACGTCGGGCCTCTGGCTTCAGGCGCTACCGTCACCCAACATAGGTACCATGCTGTGTGACACCACCTTCTGGGTCGCTACCTGTCTGCGTCTAGGCGCTGCTTGCGTAGCTCCGCATCGCTGCCAATGCGATGAAGATGTTGACGGCCTCGGACACCATGTCCTATCCTGCAGTAAGAGCGCAGGCCGGTTAGCACGGCACGCCAGCATCAATGACATCAACCGTCGTGCTCTTGTCACCGCCGCGCCGTGGTGCCAGCTATTTTAGAAACCAAGGGTTTGGCATGCGACGGTGGGAAGAGACCAGTCGGAATGACACTGATGCTTTCGAAGTTAGGTAGGCATTTGGTGTGGGATGCAACGTGTGTCACCCTTGCGCCATCCCATCTTCCTAGTACGGCGGGCTGCAGGTGCAGAAAACCTCAAACGGCGCAAATACTACAACCTTATTGGGACTTATATTTTCGAGCCGTTTGGGGTTGAAACACTAGGGCCAAAGGGTCCGAGTCCTCATTATGTTTTACACGTGACCAGAAGGCTGGCCTATTCTTTGGTCAAAGTATCAGCATCGCCATACAACGCGGCGATGCTGCCTGCCTTTTGGGAACTTTTCCATTTGACAGTGATGTGAAAGAATTTTTGATGATCTTTGATTATTATACATATTATAAATATTTAGCTTTTAAATGTAAATATTGTATAAAGTAGTAGGTAAATATAATATACTTATACAAGATTATAACTTTAAAAAACTAGCAGGTCAAAGTACCAAGCTTTTCTTGTGCCTATTTGAAATAAATGATTTGACTTTGATTGGCGGACGAAACAAGTGGCGATGTTATCAAGTAAGGCTTATTCATGTACAAGACACGACGCTATCGCACACAAGTGATCTATTGCATTTCGTGGTTCGACTATTAGTGTTATGATAAACCACAGGAAACTTGAGGAAACGTACTTCCGCATTGATTATTTACTGCAGGTACCTATTATTTTAATAGGTTTAATTAGTCGTAGTTAGTATTTGATCTCTCCAGGTTTAATTAGTGTAGTGATTACTTACATGAAACTTTCAATTACAATAAATTGGGATTTAACCTAAGCTTTTAGAGTTTTGTTCCAGAAATTATGCTCATATTCCTATAAAAGTAAATAATACTTGAATCATAAAAAGCCTGCAAGTTTCGATATTAACGTTAAGTGTAATTTGGCCTGACAAAGGTAACCTCTGCACGTGATCGTAAAGACTTATTTTTTTAAATTTATTTAATTTCAATCGGAGTTGTGTGGAAACCTACTCAGTTAGTATTTGATCTCATAATACCTGAACTCCGGCTTTAGTTAACTAGCAATTCGGCCACATTCCTTTGCCTACACTAACCGAAAAGTTTTCAATCGGTTCTACATCTTATAAAGTCACAACAAGTCAAGTCCGCCACTACCGTTACAGAGCAGGTCATTAGGAGCAGTGCCAGCCGGCCAGCTATACGTCATAAGTGCACCTATCGCTCGGTCGCACCGGAGACACTAATGTGTCCGCGGCCACCTCGCGGCTGCTGCGGCTATCACTCGTGACACATTGCTGCACTAACTGCCCCACTATGGACCACGACTAGAGGGGAAACACTAAGTTTTCTTGCTTGATTTTTTGATGGTGCCCCTAAATGATATCGTTTTAAGTAGACCTTGGCTGGCTTCTTCTGCTTGAAGGTATTTCGACCAGTTCACTAGTTAAGGCGAGAAGAGGGAACAGACTGACCGTTGTCTAAATAATAATATTTCATAAAAGGCGGACAGTTATTTTGAAAAATGATGGGCAGGACTCGTAACCAGAGCCACAGATGGACGCTGGAGACGAGGGTACTCTAGTGCTACACTCGCGTGCACCGCGACCCGCGACCGGCGCGCGCCGGGCGGTGGTGCGGCGGTATTTTTTATTTTTCTTTAATGGGACATTAAATAGTTAGGTACTCATTCCAATTTAAGTGTGACAGAAAAGAATAAAAACTAAGTAAACGTAACCCATAGCAATGTCCGCGAAATTATAGTCTAAAAACCACAGTTTAATACGTGTGTTGAATTTAAAGAAAAGTAAGAAGTAGGTTCTCGTACGTAGCTATTTTAAACATTCAATAGCCATATTTTTGAAGTTACAGTTGTGTTGTGTGAGCGCGAAAATATCCAAATCGATGAAGTGGGTGTTATACGTATGTACCATGCGTTCAGAGGCGCCCGTGCACCAGCATGCGTGCTACACCTTGCGGTGTGGATCAGCCGGGGCATCACAGTTAGCTACAATGTAACATGGGTTGCTAGTTATATCTAGACAATCGAACCTATTATTACTCAGACCATGTAGCAATATAGCCATCAGTAGGCTACGTCTTGAGTCAAACATTTAAAGAGTATAATGCTTTAATCTGTTCTTGCGCAACTCCTTTTTAAGGAAATTTCTCGCCGATTGGTCGACACTTGACGTGACTTATGGTTGGATTATTCTTTAGCCAAAGAATTAGCATTGCCATTTAATCGTGATCGAACCGAAGCATTTCATAGAAATACAAAAGTAGATGGTCTTTTAAAGTCGTTTGAAGAACGCATGACGAAACCAAACATATGATAGGCCTTATTAACTATGTTGCCAATATTAAGATAGAAGTACAATTTCGAGTCCGTTACAACACCAAGATCGCTTATCCAGTCAATTCTTTGCAGAAAGTTACCACGTAGACTACAATCAAAGGGGAATGCCGAACAGCCATACAAAAAAAAATGCCTGAAATGAACGACAATGAAATATACGCCAAATTGTACCTACTACAAATCGTAATAAAACCGTTACAATTTCAATAATTATCAAAAAACTAGGTAGAAGCCCGTTTCAAACAATTCTTCTAGCATACAGGTTAAGTCATGGGTAAGGATTGATCTTTCGTACTGTGCCGTAATTTCAGACACGATTAAAAATTAACTAGGCGAACTAACTAGGGAACCTGAAAACTTACAGCTTGAACGTTCTTCGTGATTTAGCAGTGTTATGAGGTTACGTCTCATCCTTACAATATCGAGACAGCAATTACTTTTCTTTTAATTAATACTGACATGCATATTTTATTTTAATTGGATTTACGGTATATAAAGGTAAATTACAATAAATTAATGATAACTGTGCACTAGTTCTATAAAATAGTTCATTATAGACTATTTTACGATTTGTGTTTGCCTGAATGTCATTTTTTGATGTCAAATTTAACACTGACATCTAATAGAAAAATAGTAATTAATTAGACGGATATCGAATTACATAATATTTTAGTGTCGAGAAGGGCTGTGAACATCAAGCGGCAACAATGGTGTACAAGGTATAGACTCACAGTCAACTTTAAACAAAAACAAGCGCCCTAAATTATATTCCTAAGTGTGTAATATTAAAAAATATTAGATAAGGAAATAAAGTTGCACATACGACAGCAGGCTTACATTATCAGTCGGTTGTGAACAACATCTAGCCATTTCTTGCCTGGTACATTGTTATCGCCTATTATAAAGAATGTGTCAGTTCTAGTGTTATTAATTACATCCAGCAAGGTATCGAAGTGTGATGTGTACAAGTGGTCCGGAGAACGCGGCGGTATGCAGGCTGCACTTATGATATGGCGCTTTGTTGGGCGCGACCCCGGCAGCTGCACCAAGACGTGTTCCATATCAGCGTGAGAGCAGCGCGCCACAGTGCTAGTTGGTGGTAATGTACGTAAACCGGCGATCAGTGCCCGCCCCCATCACGTTCTCGCGAGCTGCAGCGGTCGCGGTCGCATCTGAACACTAAGTACCGGTCATCAACAAACTCACCGTCGGATATGCTCGGATTAAGCCAAGTCTCTGTAAGAATGATTACGTCATAGGTAAAGCACAAGATATTCATAAGAAATGTATGTAGTTTGGTACGCAATCCTCGACATTGTGGCCATTAACTGGATGAGAAGGAGCTCGCTTATATCGCAACCTCGGCCGCGCGGAGCTCGCTTATATCGCAATAAAAATATGTGTTTTAGTAAGTATTAATTGGAGTTAACGACGCAGGCGCAGACGCAGGCGCAGGACGCACGCAGTAAAATCCCCTTTAATATTGCCTACTCCTTTTCACCCCTTTAGGGAAAGATTTCCAATAATCACGTTATTTTAGGTATAAATACCTACTCAGTTTCGAGATAATCGGACCGCGCATTAAAATTCTTCCATACAAACATTGACACCCCCAATCACTTAAGAGGGTTGTTTATATAAACGAAAAATTACAAATTATTAATTTACTTAGATAAGTATTTGTGTTAAGTTTCAAGTTTATTAACTCAAGGAATAACATTTTTCATTCAAATTTTCGTCCCACTTTTCACCCCCTTAGGGGTAAATTTTCGATAACCATCCCTTTAAAGGGTTCTCTAGAAAAACAATAATGACAAACTTTATAATTTACTTAGATAACTATTAATTTATGATAAGTTTCAAGGATAAGATTTTTCAGACAAAATCTCATCCCTTATTTTAACCCCTTAGGAATGGAATTTTCGAAAATCCTTCTTTAGTGGGTGCCTACATTATAATAAAAGGTATCTATATACGTATATATCATATCTAAGTGTCAAATATCTAGGTCCAGCGATTTGTGCTATATCACCCAGACAGTCAGTCAGTTTACCAGTTTATATACATAATATAAATAAATAGTTTGTAATTAAAGAATGTTTAAAAATTACACATTTAGTAGTATTAATTACTATTTATTACTAACAATATGAGATATGTTTGGTTTGCGCTGGGACTGGGTTTTGTTATTTACATTGGAATGAAATGTCCTTTCTATAAAAATAATCATCTTCCTTTCATTAATTCGAACGCTACAAACTAACAGCCAGCTCGCCCATGATCGTGTATATATAATTGAACTGTTCAAAACACACATATCAAGATCAACTCGCTCTTGCGGATAGATAATCATCATCCCTCGAATCATTACTCATATGCAAGTCAAGATCACTGTCGGGGAATGCACACTTAAATGTATTAGTATCATGATACTCGCAGTAACAAAGCGTTCGTGTGTGTTATCACTAATTATTTATCAAGACACGTGTCGGCTCTGATCGCAAGGGGACGCCACATTAGCATACGGGCACAGGTGAAGGGAAACAAATTGGAATCACCGACAGGTATCAACAATTAGCGGTGTTATGCGATGATTGATACCGGGGTATCGCTGCATCGCGAATGTATTGTTCGCAGTCCATTTTGATGGTAATTAGTTGGAGCATTCAGTACAATGTCGTGAGTAAGGATTTTACAAGTGAACACGTCATTCAGAGTCGACAGAGAGGTTGATTTATGATTAAATGAGCCACTGAGAGTAACATTTTTAGCTTAATTTGAATTTTATTAGTAGGTATGATATTTTGGCGTATTTTAATCAATCATGCGTATAATATTGTGGTACATTATTGTTGCTAACAAGTATCTTAGTTTGGCGGTCTAGTTTTGATTTCCAGATGGAGTGTTGCTTAGGCAAAGAATTGGACGGTGTTCGATATCAGAAACTCACAACTCTGCGACAGAAGTTGAAGCTTTATATTGATGCACTTTCTATGGATGACTCATAGCTACGTCAGCGTCAGACGACTTTATTTCTATACCAGGAGTAGGTTCGTACGAACCTATGATACATAATCACTAGCTATGTAGGTATTGAATGTAGAATTAAGCAAAACCTTACACAACCACAACAATTTTATTATTAATTACAATATGCATTATTAATAAAAGAAAGTGACGAGTGTCTACACGAATGGTTAATAATAGAGAGATCTCTCAGCTGGAGCCAGCAGTGGCAACATTACAGGTAGTGAACCTCTCACAGAGAGCTGGAGCCAGCAGTGGCAACATTATAGCTAGTAAACCTCTCACAGAGAGCTGAAGCCAGCAGTGGCAACATTATAGCTAGTGAACCTCTCACAGAGAGCTGGAGCCAGCAGTGGCAACATTATAGCTAGTGAACCTCTCACAGAGAGCAGGCCTGGAGCCAGCAGTGGCAACATTACAGGTATGAACCTCTCACAGAGAACTGGAGCCAGCAGTGGCAACATTATAGGTAGTGAACCTCTCACAGAGAGCTGGAGCCAGCAGTGGCAACGTTATAGCTAGTGAACCTCTCACAGAGAGCAGGCCTGGAGCCAGCAGTGGCAACATTACAGGTAGTGAACCTCTCACAGAGAGCTGGAGCCAGCAGTGGCAACATTATAGGTAGTGAACCCCTCACAGAGAGCTGGAGCCAGCAGTGGCAACATTATAGCTAGTGAAACTCTCACAGAGAACTGGAGCCAGCAGTGGCAACATTATAGCTAGTGAACCTCTCACAGAGAGCTGGAGCCAGCAGTGGCAACATTATAGCTAGTGAACCTCTCACAGAGAGCTGGAGCCAGCAGTGGCAACATTATAGCTAGTGAACCTCTCACAGAGAGCTGTAGCCAGCAGTGGCAACATTATAGCTAGTGAACCTCTCACAGAGAGCTGGAGCCAGCAGTGGCAACATTATAGCTAGTGAACCTCTCACAGAGAGCTGGAGCCAGCAGTGGCAACATTATAGCTAGTGAACCTCTAACAGAGAGCTGGAGCCAGCAGTGGCAACATTATAGCTAGTGAACCTCTCACAGAGAGCTGGAGCCAGCAGTGGCAACATTATAGGTGGTGAACCTCTCACAGAGAGCTGGAGCCAGCAGTGGCAACATTATAGCTAGTGAACCTCTCACAGAGAGCAGGCCTGGAGCCAGCAGTGGCAACATTATAGGTGGTGAACCTCTGACAGACAGCTGGAGCCAGCAGTGGCAACATTATAGCTAGTGAACCTCTCACAGAGAGCAGGCCTGGAGCCAGCAGTGGCAACATTACAGGTAGTGAACCTCTCACAGAGAGCTGGAGCCAGCAGTGGCAACATTATAGCTAGTGAACCTCTCACAGAGAGCAGGCCTGGAGCCAGCAGTGGCAACATTACAGGTAGTGAACCTCTCACAGAGAGCTGGAGCCAGCAGTGGCAACATTATAGCTAGTGAACCTCTCACAGAGAGCAGGCCTGGAGCCAGCAGTGGCAACATTACAGGTAGTAAACCTCTCACAGAGAACTGGAGCCAGCAGTGGCAACATTATAGGTAGTGAACCTCTCACAGAGAGCTGGAGCCAGCAGTGGCAACGTTATAGCTAGTGAACCTCTCACAGAGAGCAGGCCTGGAGCCAGCAGTGGCAACATTACAGGTACCTAGTGAACCTCTCACAGAGAGCTGGAGCCAGCACTGGCAACATTATAGCTAGTGAACCTCTCAACTACAAGCTGTGTAGATTACCAACCAGAGTGTCGTAATATAACGTTTGTGGGCCCACAGCTGCTCAGTAAATCTCTAAATAAGCATCGTTTTACTCAAATACTTGTATAGTTAGGACTAAAACTAGTCGGCTAGATAGATACGGCCTGGGTGGGGGGAGGGGGGCGTGCCGGGCGGCCGAGGCGGCGCGCGCGCACACAGTCGTCTCGCCATTGGCCGGCGAAGGCTTCCTAGTTCAAAATCCTCTCACCTGATTGGTAGTGGTAATACTAGATGTTTCAGAATCTCGATGTATTCAATGTAAATTGCAGCGGATTAATGCAGACTCCATTGTTTGGGGTAATTAGTTTAATAAGGTAATATTATTAGCTGATGGCTCTGATTGCTATCTGAGTTGCGACATTGATCGTTAAGATGGTAATAGCGGATAAATGTAGATTCGAGATGTTTAACGATTGCACCTCAGCGGCTGCTCAGAGCACTTCATCTCCGTACTGGGAATCGCAGTAACTCGTTCACACAGCGGTCAGAATGCTGCTAATAATCTTCGAATCATAGTTGATACCTTACCGTACAATTGTTTTTGATAGTATAAGATAAAGGTACTGATGATAATGCTATAAAAAATAGGTACTTATTCACTTCATTATCCTATCGAAATAACCCTTAAGTATATGTGGATATTATTCCTTTAACACATTCACTGCGGCTGCGCTAGGTTAAAACTTACTTCCAGTGCTGTACAAGTCACATACTTCCCGTATCAAGAATGCCTGATATGCGTTACGACGTCTATTTTCCCGTACGTAGACCTGACTTCAAACCTCCACAGAGACATGGAAAGACCACAGCTGATTGTTTTTGTGGTACCAATCAATAGGTTACATCCTTGTGTATACACAGCTGCAGTCGCACGGGGTTCTAAGTAATATCCTAAAAGTTACAGGTATTTTTGGAAATGGTTGATTTTACGGGAAAATACTTGCCGTGGCGCATACAACAGTCATATTGCTAGGGATGGGGGTGTCATAAGTAAAATATTTTTTTGTTTCAGATTTATTATTGTTTAATCAGGTGGTACACAATCAACGAAATCTATTTTCAACAAAACTAATAAGTAATTAACCATGTTAATGTTAAATTTTTAACAAAAACAGTAAATTCTTATTTTATATTATTATTTATTTTAGGTACTTATAAAAGCTAAATAACAAAAAATTCCCTAATTTATTTATCACAATTATTTATTTTACTCGATAATTTGAAAAAAAATAATAATAAAAAGTAACAGTACAGGTACCATACCATAAAATGATATAAGCTTTAATAATTCTTAACATAACATCCTGCATAATCACGACTAATAGGAACTTTTAGTATATATTGAGATCTAATAATTCAGTTATGAATATAATTTTTACTAAAGTAATTTTTATTTTTTTATAAAATATTGCGTTCTGTAAAAACTTATTAAATGGGCACAGCACTACGACTAACTGAAGCTCCGCGCGCGCGCACGTGCAGTGCGGTACGGGGTTTAGGATACGGCCAAATAGTTCCCGTTTCGCACTATTGTAAAATAATTACCTTTCTGTGCGTTACGAAAAAATAATTCCCGTACATTTTTATTCGTAAATTTTAATACACTTCAAGCAAGGACACCGGCAATATATGCGTCTCTTTTTTACTAGCACGAATACTTGATAAAATCACCCTCCCACGGAGCGCAAAACAAGGACAACTAGCTGCCGCACAGAGCAGAACTCAATTACAACCAAATACTTCCCGTAATGCAGTGAATGTGTTAACATTAAAGATAAGAGAGAAATGGCACAGTTAGAAAATTGCTGTTTTCTACAATATACACATTGATAATACCGATCATCTTTTCGTGTGGTTAGTGACTAACCTGGTGTCAGAGTTATGCTGCCCATGGGCCTCTGACTTACTTAATAGGTACCTATGACCTCTATGAATACATAAGAGTAGATCTTTCATCAAAATTCGTTACAGCATAATTGTGTACCTGATAGTTCAATCAAAAAACGTTGTCGTCATGTAATTCGTTGTGTCGTTGTTGTCCTAAAATTTCGTAATTACCTGCTTGTGATAATACCTAACTTTTGACTGAAAACTATGCTGAAATTATAGGTACCTGCTGAATCTATTTAACAAGGTTAATCGTATCTCTTAATAAGTAGGTAGGTGCCTACCTTAACATTGTTTATAAACTATAAGTTTTGATCCAATTATTGAAGCAATGCATATAATTTCCATTGTGTGAAGTTGATGGAAGGGATAGATGCTGGTAACCAGCTGTGTGCAGATAGATGCTGGCGACCAGCTGTGCGCTCGTCTGACGCGCTTAATGATTTGTAAACGAATGCCAATTTATATGTACCTATGTGAGCAGTCGGGACCAGCCGTATGTCTTTGTTGATAGATGCCACTGTTAATATTGTTAGATAATGTAGAAAGGATGCTGATGATAATTGTAAAAGCCTGTCAATTATGAAGCTAATAGGTACTTACATACTTACACATAAATAAAATATAAGTGTCGGTTTATAATGATACGATAACTGATAAAATAATTCGACTGTTATTTTTTATTTATTTAAGCTGCGTTACCTTTCGACTGGGTGAACTGATTTTGATGTTTCATTTTTTATATGGAAGCTAGTGCTTCCCATGTTGTCCCATTTTGTCCAGTTCTGACAATGGCATCCATGAGAAAACCTACTACAAATTGGAAAATAATTTTAATTTCGGAAGTCGGTGGCAAAAACCTATAATACAAAACTAAAGACACCGACTTCTGTTTGTGAAACATATCTAATTAAAACGAAATGTAAAGCAGTTTAACCGACCTGGTGATCGAACTTAGAACCTCACGCTCAGCAGCACTATTGAAACGTAAAGTCGTCGTAAAAACATTGGTCCAAAAATTAATTGCAAGGATCAATTTAATAGATTTCATAATACTCTCTTTCTGAATTGAGAACTTGAAGTTGAGAGCAATGTAGTTGATTGATATTTTGTTTTACTTTTTTTGCAAAGAAATTTGGAATTTCGAGTACAGTTTGAAAGTTCTAAACTTTAAATTCTTAATTCAGAAAGGAAGGAAGGTAGGACCTATTTCTGGTTCTGGTTGACTAAATAACATTCGTTTATTTCGGTTGACTAAATACGAAATTATTCATCACTCTAGGGTACTTTAACTAAACTACACTCACTCCACTTCAAACCTTCACTGATCATTTATCTTTAGTTAAGCGAATGATTCCTATCGGGTAACTGCCGTCACAAAATAACTAATTGAGTACTAAACTACACATTACACATTGCTCCGTTTAAGGACTTTTAACTAATTTGTCGATTCCTATCGTTCCCCCTTTGCAAGACCCCATTTAACTAACTACCTGGTGATATCCATGGGTACATTATGGCTTTTTAATTCTGTCAAGTGGCGACCCCTATGGGCAGCCTACCGTCCTGCCGGTACCCAAATATCCCTTGTTTATGTTTTCAATTAATTCGTTAATGTCCCGCTGGTTGGTGAGGGTTGGTTATCAGCTTCATCAAAACGTGGAAGTCAGGAAGGGTGCTTCAATTTAAAAGGTTCTTACTTTTTATGAAACAAACCTATGATTGATTGTACCACGTGCTTGTGATGACGGTTTAGCTGTGAAAAGTGGGTGACAAAGTGAATTCTACGTCGTTTATATCCTTTCTGATAGGTACTTGGCATCATTATTAAACAATCAAAGATTGTTAATATAGGCTTGAAAATTAGGGAATCACCCAAGTCAGCCAGGGCTCTTGGGTTTTATTATAATTACCTAATAATGTGGTGTCATGAAGCATCTGAAGACTATTCAATCGTATCGGCCATTCTAAAGTAAGCCCACATCTTAAACATATTCCAAATGTACCTACTTGTGTGATGTGTGAGGGCGAGTGAGTCCTCAGTGAAGCTATAATATTAACATTTAAACAACGTACTTAAGGGTCGAATTAATCACTTTTAAGCAATCACACTTTTTGCCCAATCGTTGTAGTCATCTGCAATGTCCGAATATGAATGAGCTTCGAGTGGTGTTCGTCGACAGAACCGACCTACCGCCGGGAGGTATACCACTAAATGGTAAATACCTGTAATTTCTCGGTATTTGCCATCAATGGACGAGGATCGCTTCTTATCGTGGCCCATTGACGCATTGCTCAGTTTTTGTGGCCACCTGGTTCCCGGAGACGGTGGCGCCACCTACCTGAACGCGACGTTTTAATGGGATTTCAATGAACATTAGGGAAACGCCATAGAGCTCGGCATTTAGAAGTAACAAGAAATCCAGTTGATTTAGAATAGTTAAAATTAATGCTTATGTCCTTCTTTGCTGATCCATACGAAACGAATGCAATAGTCCATATATATTTTTTTTTTGGTTGTTTTTGTAGTATTAATAGTCATTATTGACACAATTTTTATGTCTAATAAACTATTAAATTTAGTTGTCATAAGTTTGTAACTGTAACTCATAAGATCTTTTGTTTTGGCTGAAATGTTTGCATGCCGGATATCTTTAATTTTTTATCACTACCTTTGTTAATATTGTCAAATAATACCCACTAGGTGTCTGTATTCTTGTAGCCATACTTACGAATTAATCAGTATTTTGTCAAATTCAGTAAAATTCGACTTATCGGGAATTGTGTGGAAATGAGTGTATTTGTAAACGAGGAAGACCGACCTGCCGACCTGCCGGGATACAGTGTTCACGCTCAAACAACCGCATAACGTACACAGGTACTTATAACCAATACCTACTTCATTACATTGTCACTTGTACACTCTCTTGTTGTAATGTAGGTACCCACATCACAGTATTGTTGGGATTTGTATGTATGGTTTGTTCTTTTATAGGTACGTCAATAGTTAAGCTTTTATTTATTTTATATTTGTCAATAGAAGCGAGTAAGCCTTCCTGTAAAGAAACCTACTCAAATTAAGATTATATCAGACCTTTTAGCCGTAGCCTTTTAAATATGCATTGGTTTAAATACAAACAATTATTTAACTAATAATACTGACATCTCCCCGGCCCTCCGGCTATTATCGATCATTGATCGCACTTGGACAGCGTTATTTGTTGCGTACGCGTCTGCGCGGCGAGCGGCGCGCTCGCGCAGGCTCACTATTATCAATTAGCTTATACTTTTATTGGCTCAAAGCGATTAACCGACTCTAGGAATGGATACGTCGCGTTACATTTTATTCTTGACCATTGTCTCAACGATGATAATTAGGTTTTTTCGGCACAGCCATATGTGCCAATCTATTTATTAATTGTTAGGTCGCTATCCATTTATAGCAGCAATTATATGATCATGAAATTCATAACAATATTTTGTATTGAATTCATTGAATACATCCATTAATTATGAGTCATTTTCTGAATACCTCATTCATTTGAACAGATGTTCTGTTTGAACTGGAACTTACGTTTCGGGGCGGCAGCGCTGTGGTGGCGGCTCCCGGACGTGCAGGGCCTACAGGCGCGCATGTGTCGATGGTGACGACCGGCGCGGGCCAATATTGCTCAGCGGCCCACCCGCACGAACGCCTCATCACTATAAACGGACTCGGACCACTAGGTAAAACTGGTAGAAGCCTGCGTTACTGCTCTCGTACTCACACGACAAGTTTTATTTTAAATAATTAAGTAATTCGGTAATTAAACTTGCGAGAGTTTTACCATACCCAATAACCGACAGATTGGTCGAAAGCGAGTGTAAACTTGGAAAAAACCACATGAGTACAGAGGCCAGCACATCAAGTTACCACAATCTGTCAAATTTCTTTGATACTATTCCAATTTTATTGCAAAGACATAAGGTTCATTTTTAATTGAGAAAATTTGAAAGTTAGGGATAGCTAGTGATGTGCTGGCGTCTGTACAATATTCCTCAAAGTACTTAACGCTAGCAATTATTTAATGTGCTTTCACTTAAGAGTCGATTTTGTAATGTTACTGTTAATTCATTAATTGTATCAATAAAGTAATTTGGCTGTACTCTTTCTGCGTGGTGGGTCGGTACCGGGAAGCGCGCCGGCTCCGGGATGCCGCGCCGTGTTCCCGGCGTTATCGCGGATCCCGCGTTTTTGCGCATCCCTACGTTACTATTAATTGATTGGAATTAAGTATGTGTATTTTTTGTACCGGTGCGCCATCGCGCCAGCTCGGCGGAGTATCCTTGCCCGCTAGCTCGCAATGAATGACTCTGCTCTAAGGAAATGTATCATCCCTAAGCTCAATCTAATTTTAATATTTTGACTGTGCTGTTGGTTTTACCTTTCCAGATATCACTAGGTATCTTACTACAAAGTCCCCAAACATAAGTTGGCAGCCTATGCTATTTCTTACTTCGATACCTACACGCTATAAAGGCTCACCTGGCTCTCAAACTCAATTACCTGCTCGTATAGCTAGGTCCGCGAGCCGCTCGCTGCCGGCATCGGCTACATATCGGAGGTTTGCGTGCCCCCGTGATTAAACAATCAAATAATCATATTAATCACAAAGCGCGCGCGGCCCGCCGCATGCGCAGTGATGCACACATATACGATATGTATGTGCACATATTATGTTGATCGAAAGATTACACTGATCTTCTTATATGTACACAGATTACAATACAATCAGATATTTGCAGATGCGTTGCACCATTTGTGTAGTCTCTACACCAACAAGTTAACAAGTGACCAATTTTCCATAATAATTAACTGTGTGCGTAGGTGAACGGTGCAAAGAGTTTATCCGTGGAGGGATTGATCGAACGCTTGTCATTTATCAAACGCTATTGTTATTTTATTATGTAACAGCCTACTTAAATAAAAATATAAAAACATGAGGCATTCAGAACTGTCTCGCCTCATGACAATCGCCACGAATCTATGCAGAAAACACTTGAAGGTAATTGACAGTTGAAGAAGAAAAAGGGAGTTTATTAGACTACTGAGAAACAAGAAACAATATCATTTCTACGTGTAGGTCAATCTTTCATTTGCAAATAGATTGTCCACAGAAGAACAGTCTCGTCTCCAACTCAGTCTTGAAGTAGTTCTCGAAAACGGGTTTCTTTGACCAATGACTGCTCGTTACGTCCTCGCTGTACTGCACCCTCCTGGCACTGGGCAGCGTGGCACAGAGGAACCACTTGAGTTCGAGTAATTAGTAATATCGATACAAAGAACACTGCTACCGTAGTAAAATGTTATAGATCGGCCTCATCGAATTCCTCTAGCCCATACGCTGCCAGGAACACGTGTCTTGAAGGCACTGAGCTTAGAATAGCACAAAATAAAGTCGCAGTGTTTGTGCTAACTAAATGGATGATGCTAATTTGAAGTGGGTATGTGAAGTTGGTAAATGAAAGGTTTGAAGACCGAATGTTAGAAAAGTTGGCAGGGAACCGTACGATTTGAACGCATAGGTACATGTGTCTACGAGAGTGAAGCTGATATCATTGTTCGTGGATGAAGTGGGGCACCCAAGAAAGATGGAATTTAAATGAAATGTGGAGTACACACAAACACGAGACAAGAACAGAAAGTAAATATTATCAAAATCTAAACTATCAGCTTTTCGCATTTCTACAACCTTAGAATAGGATTCTTATTACATCTTCGGCAGCTGATGCCAATCCAATACATTTTTTACTTTTCCTTCCATCACAGTTATCGCAGATGGAATGTCGTTTTGTCTCTGGACCTCAGATGTGTAACTAGTGTAACCGCTCTACATAAGTATATACTATTGGCCTTCTGAACCCCACGTTGTATACCCACGGCTATTACGTCTCCTACAGGCCTGTGGTTAGATGGGCGCACGCTCCGCGTGTGCTTTATGCTTATTAAACTGAATCCAATCAGCGGACGCCTCGGATCATACTAATTAGAGATATTGTGGCATTACGTCAGAGCCGCTTCCTGCTGGTATCAGCTGATTACCTGATGCGGCCTGAGTACAGGGCTGGAGATGTAATGATAAGGTATTATCTTGTAACACTTGATACGCGCCGACAACGGAATGGGATCAGTGGTAATAACTATGGAACTAGACCAGTTTGTCTTAATTTGACGCTAAGGTTTAGGCTCACGCCACTTCGTGAAGTCCTGTTGATAGTCACTCTTCTAAGTACTTCGTTCGCTAAAGAAAAGAGCTGGGATTTCGTCGCAAAGGATTATGCCAAGTGATAACTGACACTCCTTCAAAACAAAATTGTCGCTAATTCATTGCTCCTTTTGTGAGTCCTCCATCGCTCAGCTCAGATGCAGCTCGATTTAACTAAGCTGTACCACAAAACAGATCGTTGCAGGATAATTTTCATTTCTGATCTTATCCTTCTAACAAATTCGTAGCATAACCCGCTCCATAGCGCGCTGACCGTCCTTATGTGGAGCAGCCCGACTGGCGGTGGCCGCGGTTCGGTAGCGTACCTATGTCATAACAAGGGGCAGGAACACTGCTTGAATACCTTCGTCTTCAAAATTGTAATATAAGTAACAAGAAGAGTTGACGAAGTTTCCCAAACGCTGCCCAACCCGTCTGGATGTTTCTCGCGGTTTCGTTCTCGAATTAATTGTGTCAACTGAGCTACATAGATGACTGACAGATGGCTTTAGGTAAACTTTACATATGTATTCTTTCTCAACTGCGAAAACCGACCATTCATGTGAATTAGACTCGGCAAAACGTGTGAATTGTACATAAAAACTTTTTTACAAAAAATAAAACCGACTTCCAAAAAAAACACTAACTACAAAGTGAAAAATAATTTTGATTTCGGAAGTCGGTGTCTTCGGTTTTGTATTTTCATTTTTTGCCACCCGACTTCCGAAATCAAAATTATTTTTTGGAAGTCGGTTTTATTTTTTGTAAAAAAGTTTTTATTTTTCACTTTTTAGTTGTGGTACCTACACAACCCACCCCCCCCCCCCCAAATTTTAATACCTCTACCTGGTATGTAAATTACAGTGACAGGAACTTATTAGAACATTGTCCACATATATTAAGTAGGATTTTTTTTAGATTTTTGTTGATTTTTCAAAAACCGCGTATCCGATTTCGATAAAATTTTTATGGGACCATTTGGGAAGTATACCCTTTCCAACAAAAAAGAATTTTTCAAATCGGTTGGCAAGCAACGGAGTTATGCGCGAACAAACATAAAAAAAATATATACAGTCGAATTGAGAACCTCCTCCTTTATTAGAAGTCGGTTAAAAACTGTCTTCAATTTGTCATTCGTCGTTTGAAACCACTACTGGTTAAAATATGGACAATCCTCGATTTTCCCCGCCCTCCTCACGGTTCCACGCGTCTCATCGTACATTTACATCCAAATATACGATGGTTTCTACGATTTTGGCCACCGCACCGTGGTGAATTCTATACCCTTTCGGTTTGGATTTTCTGTTATTTGTAATTGCGTGTCAATCTCTCGTGGATTGCATAATGACCAGTATCGTGGTTTTACATATTATCCTATTACGTGACACGTGATTGTGTCTACATAATGTTAACTACTAAGTACCTCTGCTACGTAATCTAATTGGGCGCTTCCTGTGCTCGCTGGGAACTGCACTTTCATTTTCAACAGTGTGATCGTTGGAGACTTTCGAAGCGAACGGGACTTGACTAAAAGTTACCAATAATATAATGATTCTTACAATGGCTCAATGAAGTGCCCAGGATAGCGGACGACAGGTGACACCTGATAGTTATAGAGACATTATGCCGCTGTCATCACATTTGTGTCGAGCGATAATACGTGCGACAATGTGGCGTTACAACAACTAAATAATTTATTTAGAGGACAGGGGCATGAGCGGGCGCATAGCTCGTAAACGTGTTATTAAGGGCCGACGCATTATGCGCGTACGCAAATCACGGCGCTCCCGCCTCGGATCGGACGCCGGATCAAAATAATTGCACCCGCGACCGCTGCGCCGCCATTATCTCAAACTATACACAATTACTGACCGCTGCCGCCACCACACGCTAGCCGAGAAGACCACAGTAACGCTGTAGCTTCAATATGGGCATTATCCATTGATTTCATTTGAAAGAGAATCTTCAAATTAATAAGTAGTTACCAGCCGATGTATTGCGTTTAAGTAAAGCCATCGTTCGGTGGTACGCAGAAAGTTATTCGTCGTGCTCATTACAATATTAATCAATGCTTTCACATCCAGGGCTCGGCATAAATATAATCGATGCAGAATATTCTTTAATATTAGTTGCGCAATAGTAATGTGCAGGTGAGCGCTACAAATGATAGTGTTGGCGACCGGCGACCGGCGACCGGCGACCGGCGACCGCGGCCGTGCGATACGGCGACCGACACGCACAGGTTTCGGGTTTGTGGCTCGTAACCTATCATTTGACTACATTACGTATGCATAATCAAACATGATTAGTTGTTTTTGAGAAATTATTTGAGACTGACGTGCAAGCGGTTTAAGTAGGGCGAGAATGACGAAAGTTTAATATTTCCGTGACCGCTGTATTGTGCAAGTGGTCTGTGAGTAACATTCAGTGGCTGTTGGTCGTTGTTAATGGTTTAGATTCCGTTGGAGCTGATTTATCTATGTTAGCTTGACGATTTTACTTGACATTATGCAGTTTATTGGGAATATAGAATGTTACGAATTTTTATTTTTATTAAACATATTTTGGATTATGATTAGATCTGACAAAGCGTTTCGGGATTCGATTAAAAAACAAAGGAAGGTCTCGGTGGTCAAAAAGTGGTAATCACTACTGTCAAACATGGTTTAATAGTTTCGAACCCAGAACACTCAAAATGGAATAAAGTTTTCGGGTCATCCGTAGCTATATTACGATTCAGTAGCAGGCATGACTCAGTAGCAGGCATGACGCAGAATGTTTACCCGGTTAATGACATAAAATTTGCTCCCCATTATGATGTTTTATGTGTTACAATGTGGGTGTACCAGGACACCTCAGATTGTATGATGATGAACAGGCTGCCGCTGGCTCAGGAGCCTTCGTGGGACAAGTGCGCGAAGTGGTGCCGTGGATGATGGCGCCAGGCATGAGAACTCTCTCTATGTACTTGAGAAGTGCTAGTGACAGATACCTACTGAAACCAGAAGAAACGTGCTCTCTTGCAGTTTAGTTTATCGTCAGTTAATTTTCTTCGCAGGGACACTCCCTATTCAGCGAAGTGAGTGGTTGATAATCCCCGTGTTTGTGCAGATAACCTTTTTATCGCTCCGTATAACACTGATATAATGACATACTTAGTATTTGCTTGTACAACAAGCAACTTACATTAGCCACATTAAAATTTACCAAATCATTGAATGTGTATAGCTCCGAGATAAGTCACGAGCGCGCTATGTTAACAATTATTTATAGGAAGATAGGTACTGCCTGGCTGGGCTTGAGCGAATTGGAATGAGGGCCGCAGGAGCCCGCTGGTGCAAGGAGCACAGGCCCGGTCGATGGGGCGCCTGCCACGTTTGGTGACGCCCTAAGTATATTAGTGGACTTCTTACGGATTTTCCGCAGATTTATAATTTTATTATAATGGTTTTGAAGACTGACTGACAGCTCACTGTATTTTGTTAGATGGATTGCAATCCATTCCATGGTTCCCATTTCTTTCCTTTACAATAAAATAAGTTTATGGGGTTTGAGCAAAAAGTTGAACAACATAAGTAGAATGAATGAAAATTATTATATTGACAACAATTTCTTCTTCGTTTTGCTCTGACAGCACTCAAAAGAGAGAGTAAAGTTGCCCATTTTTTGAACCAAACCTCGGGAAAGGACTGAGCAACCTGAGCTCTATGTATAGGTAATAATGTAGTAGATAATGTGAATACTAGAATTCCCTCGTTATCGAGTATGTACACAAACAGTGACCGATTCCGCGGGGTTTACTGCGCGTCGGGGAAGTACTTGCTCGAGGCGCATGAATATTTATTAACACAAGGATTACAGCTCTTCTAGCTAAACGATTAGCTATGTCCCTGTTGTATTACTAATAGATACTGAGCGATTTGACTCGAGCAAGATAGTTCAGCAAGCGTCACTAGAAGGCGCGTGTATCGGTAAAGGTAAATCCGACAAAACTTGTTACAAAGATTGTTGTTTCCGGAACTTTAATGTCAACATGAGCATGTTGAATAAATTATTTTTTAAATATTGCTATACTACATGCCTACCTACCCCCGTAAGAGTAGTTTAAGTAGGTAGCTGATTTGATGATGAGCACTTCGCACAGCAAATGAAGACTGGATAGCCTTTCCTCTAAACTTAACTAAAATATTATCCAGCTATAGTATGAAGACAGCACTCCGAGCTCGTTGTTTGTAAGTAATGCCACAGGGATAGGCGCTGGATCACCGCGTCGTGGCGCGGCGGCGGCGGCGGCGCGGCGCAGGGCGGGGCCGTGCGGTGCGGTGTGCTGCGGTAAATCACGTGGTTTGTTATGAGGCGCGGCCGGCGTGCGCGCGCGCATCGCGATAGCTGACCCACAGCCCGCGGCGAGGACGCACCGATATTCATAAAACTCGCAGCTGCAGGGTTGCCTTCTGCTCAGCTTCATAAATCTGGGAACTGGAGTAACATCTGCGCTAGAAATTATTTATAAAATGTAAGTGTAATTGGGATTAGGATGGTAGTCCAACTCAGAAAAGCGAGTTACGAGAATATCTTTGGATTCAATGGGGGAAAGCTTTATTATGTACATATGTAAGAAAAAATAGACATCTTTTTAACAAAATAAGTGATAGGCATAACTTTAATACTAGAAATAAAGATAAAATACTTCAACCATTTTTCAGATTGTCAAAAGTACATACATCTGAAAGGGGTTCTGTGTTAAATGTTACAACTGTCTGTGTGAAAATTTAAAACTCATATTAAAAGTACACTTTGTAAACAAGCTTATTACAAATTCAAACTCAAACTCAAAGTATTTATTTCAAATAAACCAATTACAGGCACTTTTGAATTGTCAAGGGGTCGGTCAGTCAGAAAGATGAAGCTAGTTGCCCATTCCAAAGCAGTTGGTACCTATGGAGAAGAACGGGCAAGAAACTCCATGGACACTCTTAACAAAATATGGTTACAAAATATTGGTTACATAATTCATATTATTATTATACATGTGAGAACGATGCAGAACGGTGAAAGCATCCGATATAAAATATGTAAAAAAAAAAAACAAAAATTAAATTAAAACAAGCCATGGCCGCTAAGAGATGACCAGTCTCTACTGACAGCGCCCGTTCACGAACATGACGCATGGATTAGCACCATTCAGCTCAATTAGAGGATTATATCAAAGATAAGGATGCTTGGAAACATGCTGGTCCTGCTCCACAGGACAATCTAGTGTCTAGACAAAATCAAACTGGTTGCTGAGTAAATTAGGTAATAATTTATAATTTGTACTATATTATTTTATTATATTGGAGTAACTTCTCACACATTGATTAATTTATTATTATTAACTTTTAGAATGTTTGTAAATATGTGAGCACCATGTACTTATGACATAATTAAGTTTACTTGCCACTGCTACATGTGTTTTTCTTTTCACCTTTTGTGGTGTATTATTTTTATTCTGGGTGCATCGTCTTCACATATAATGTTATAAATGTTATAATATATGTATAAAAAACATTTTAAAAGATTAACGGTGGAGTTTCTTTGCCATTCTTCTCCACACGAAACTACCTTTTGGAAGGGGCGACTAGAATCAATTCTATTTCTTGTTCATTTTTGACGTTCAAAAGTGCCTTTCTTGTGTCTATTTGAAATAAATGAGTTGACTTTGACTTTCATCTTAATAAAGTAGGCAGGTTTTTTTTTAATTATGTAAAAATCTGTGCAAGAGTTCCATAATTTTTCAATAGACAGCCCTGATACCATCCCTTATCAGTTATCACTGTTATCAATATGAATTAGTCACTACGAGCGTTACATATTTTAACATATTTAGTTGTGTAGTCGCCGCAGATCGAATATCTTCCGATCCGACCCACATCGCGCGATATGTTCACTAATCTGGCGATACGGTGGCGCCGGGGCCGGGGCAGCGGCACCCGCGCAGGACGCACTACCACACCGTATCGGATGCTCGGCCCGATAACAGGCTTCATTACTTATGGTAATGTTGTTAATGAAATCAGCGATCGCAGTCTAGATCACTTTTCCAGCATTCGTTATTGTTTCATAAATCTTGACTGTTTCGTCGTGTCGTTTATGAAATACTTATATGCTTGGCTTTATTTTTCGAAGCACTTTCTCTTTTTTATTGCACTTTTTGAACTGTTGGTAATGAACGACGTGGGGCCGCGAGGATGCCCGCGGGCCTCAATAAATAAATTTAACTAGATTATCAGCGGCCGACCGCCTGCGCAGGCGCAACACTGTAACTTAGGTACTGCCTGATGCGCTGCCAAGCACTCAAATGAAATACACGAGTTATTACGTTTAATGTTTCTGTACTTGTAATCCCATCTACACTCGAGAGCAATGAATCCGGGTCACTTAAAGAATCCTAAAAATCTCGGAAACTAAAAATGCTAGGTTAATGCAATAAATTGTATTTAATAGACAATGTAATACTCCTTAAATGAAGGTATTAAAACTTCTTAGTTATTGTAAAGTTATATCATAAAAAAATCAAATTTGAAAAAGGGCCACTTTCGAAGATGGAACTACGAAATTACAGCATTTGGTTTTGCTTTTGTTTGTAATCTGTCATTTATGTGGGTACATAAACCATGTTGATAGTGCTCTATATTCATTATTCAAGCTGAAATTATGTCGCTTACGCCTGAAGAATGCACCAGAATACTTACAATGCTGGAAACCGGCCGGAGTCAGCGCGATACAGCCAGGACTGTCGGTGTGTCGCTGTCAACAGTACAAAGAGTTCTCCGACGTTACGAAGAAACTGGTTCTAACCTACGCAGACCAGGAACGGGCAGAACCAGGTGTACCACAGCACGAGAAGACCGATACTTGGTGAACACCATGCTTCGAAATCGCTTTCTCACAGGAACTGAACTCACAAATCAGTTTCGACACCTCGGAGGAAGTAACCCAAGTGCATGGACAGTAAGACGTCGGCTTGCTGAATCTAACTTAAACCCCTTAGACCTGCAAACGGCCCTAAACTGGAGCGTGGGCATCGTATTTCAAGACTAAGATATGCCCAGGGCCACGTAAATTGGAGTATTGAAGATTGGTCAAAAGTTATGTTCTCCGACGAATCAAAATTTATGCTCTACAAGCACGATGGAAGACACAGAGTGTATCGAAGACCAGGGGAAAGATTCAAGCAAGCATGCATCGAAGAAAAAGTAGCCTACGGTGGTGGGTCTGTACTTGTGTGGGCCGGAATTTCTTCTGAAAGTCGCACAGAGCTGGTGATCATAGAAAACGGCTCTTTAACTAGCGTAAGATATGTGGAAGAAATCCTCAATGATCACGTTGGTCCATTTATGGTCAATTTAGGTGAGGATGCTATATTTATGCATGACAATGCCCGACCTCATACAGGTAGGATTGTGAATGACTACCTTCAAGAGATGAACATTACTCGTATGGAGTGGCCAGCGCGCAGCCCGGATATCAACCCGATCGAGCATGCTTGGGACGAGCTAGGCAGATGCGTAAAACAACGAAACCCTCCCCCAATCACGCTTCGTGAGCTCAAAATTGCTCTCACAGAGGAATGGGAGAATATTCCCCAAAATCGTATAAGGAACTTGGTGTACAGCATGCCAAACCGCGTAAACGCAGTAATGGAAGCACGAGGAGGCAATACGAAGTATTAAAATTCAAGAAAATCGTAATAAAGTTCAAAAATTTCATGTTTCCTATTTTTGTTTTAAGGAGAGATCAGCAGTTTTTTTCTTTAAGTAATTTTGTGTTAATGAAATGTATGGTGACTCATATTTTTTTACTTTCATTTAAGGAGTATTACATTGTCTATTAAATACAATTTATTGCATTAACCTATCATTTTTAGTTTCCGAGATTTTTAACATTCTTTAAGTGACCCGGATTCATTGCTCTCGAGTGTACTATAACTACACGTGACGCGGTGATGTCAAATCGCTTCATTCGTAGCGCCGACGTTGTGTTATCTACGAAGACCACAATCACAATAAATGTAGGTACAAATCTAATAAGATTTCACTATCCAAAAGATATCTTAATTAATCAATGTCATGAACACGATATTGTTGTGCAGATACCTACTACTTACAATCTGCGTCAGGCCTGCAAAAGCCGTATTGAAGTTCAAAATACATGTTTTATGGTCGTAGGGACCACAGGTAATTACAATACTCGCGCCTCCGCTGCGCCCGCGCAGCGGCGTGAGAAGATCCACTCCTTTACTTGGCAAGCTCATAGCACGTGATACAAACCAAACCAAACTTTATACCAACGCGATACGGTACGCATTGGTGCTGAAGGTAACGTGGTATATAACAATGCTAAATTGATCAGAGTTTACATAAATATTATTTGTTAAAGCGATTCACGATCTAGCGGTTGCTCTCAATGTGCGCCGGCGCAGTTTACACCAACTGACAACGGTCTTGTGGCAACTAGACATCTAAAATTCAAGTTTGATATCAGATTTACTTTATTAGCACCCTTATGATATTTCCTGTGTCAACATCCTCTCTGAGTCGCCAGCTCCAGTTCTGTGGTCGTCAGACTCAACTCCGATATCAAACTGCAGTTTTGATCTTTTTACAGCACAATTTAATAGAATACCTCGGCAACGGAACTTCTAACCATTTGACCAAAAATTCAGACTTGTAACTAAAAACTGAAGAACGTGACATATTGTTATGAATGTCATTTGACCGACATGGTTATAAGTAAAACTTGATAATTAGCAGCACGTCACAAGCGATACATACTTCTTACACGAAATACTTGATCAGATATAATCGGTGGCACTTTATCTTCGACGAAATCTCACGTTTGAATGAATGTGAATGGTTAATTTATTCAACACAGAAACGTTTCCGACGAAGCCATTGATGTTACGACAGTGTATCACGGACAAAAAGTCGCCGGTTTGAATCACTCGGAGGCAAATGACAAGACGGTGATTACGGCAATTAAAACGCCGCCGAGTGGACGCTACGTGTGAGGGGTGGGGGGGGGGGGAGACAAAAACTTATGTGCGCGCAACCAGGCCCTCATGGATACGCAGACAATTGATTTCAAATTGGCGAGTTATTTAAAAAGTGGGGGTAACGTTGCATAGAGCAGCTGTGTCGGGAGTGCTGTCTTCGATGCCAGCCTCTGTCCTCGGGAAGTGCTCAGAAGAAGGTTGTGGTGGCAGCTTACAGCAGTTCTTCTTCCTTGGTGAACAAGGCAGAAAAGTACATATATCATTTTGGTATGATTTAAGCATGTAACTATGAAATGCCCACCTTAGAACTGAGTCGAATTTTAAAAACTGAATATTTGTTGCGATGCCTGAACCTATTCACCCGAGACAACACAAAGACAGAATACTAGATTCAATAACTTAGTCCAGGGTGCGGTTGGTGGCCTTGGTGGGTGTAATTTGACCATCAGCTAAGAACTTAGCCAGTAGATCTCGATCAGCAATGATAGTTGATGACCAAACTTACCAATTGGCTCCAGGACTTATCTTACGATAGTACCGAACGTGTCCTTATAGTTAACTCCTAGTCCTTTAAGTTATAATATCATTTACAACTATTCTATATAACACCTATATCGACGCGTACAGTAAGCTAACACCACACAAACACACACACAGACATACACACACACACACATACTTCATTTACACCTAATACACAGCCTCATATTACTTACCTCCCACAACACTGAACTTGCCGCAACTAAAGGTGTATTGCTCTAGTACGACCTGACATTGTTACTAGGGGGGGGGGGACCTGGTGTCCTATAACACAGGCTATTAGCCTAGCTTAGGCACCAGTCTCCCACAATATTAGAGTTTAATATTTACTAAACAATATTCCCATGTATGTACATAATCACTTTAAATATTGTGGTGAGAAATAAATGAATGTATTATTATTATTATTATTATATAGTTTGCTATTTTCAATGAAAATACTTTCATTTCAGTTCATTACGAATTATCACTTACGTTAAGGTAAAAGTTACTAAAAGCATATTTTGCAGCAACGGGAACTATTGCAAAATTACCCATAGAGTCAGTCCGCACCTTTTACAATGTTTTCTAAAACAAGTAGGTACCTATACAAACTGCCACTTCTAATCGCAAAAGAATGCTCCCTGCAAAGAATGCTCCCTGCAAAGAATGCTCCCTGCAAAGCATACTTCAAACCGGAGACGTCGCAGACCGCGCCTCCCCATAGACCAGCCCCAATTACAATAGTCCAGTCGGACATAACACAGCATTGCATAAGTCCGCTTTCTCAGCGCACCGGTCCGGCGACAATCAGTGCAGGCAGTCCGGCGGCGTCCGGTTCAGGTGGCATTTCCTCGATTATCATGCGTTTAGTTTTTGCGGGCGACAATTACGTCGCATCTGTATGCACCGGGCAGACGCGGGAACACCGCCCGCGCCCCGCGCCGCGCGCCGCCCGCCCGCCTCGCCAGCAGGCCATGTCGGCTGCGTCTTTAGAAATTACACATTCATAATTTCACATTTGTTGAGAAGTAACATCTCTGCGCACTGTTATGTATCCTGTCTCTGCTGCTACTCAACACAGGTACTAAGCTTAGAATTGTTCTAGGTATATTCGATGCACTCAAGAACATGCAGGATTGGCGGACTTTTCACCACGATGATGCAGGCACAGAAATGATAACACATGACAATATTTTGTCAGAACTGATAACACGTCATGGTAATAATTATATTGTCAGAAATTATAGATAACACATGAGAAAATAAAACGCATGATGATAATTATGTTGTCATTATTCAGAATTGACTAGTTGGTCATTGTTAATTCTCCCACAGATCTGGTGGCACAATGACCGATCAAAATCTCGTTACTTACCTGGATGTTGTTGAAGTCTTGACGTTCATAGCATAAAATAACCCACCACGTAAAGAATACGTCTTTGAAACCCAAAACTAGTAAGCTAAATTGTAGCAATTGTGTGTAGGTAAAATAGTCAGAATCGAACATGGTCTCCTGGTTCACATTTCTGAGGAGCCTCTGCAGCTGTATTACTGTGTGGTGTGCGTGAGCGCATGTGTCGGCTCGGCGCGTGTTTTTGCGCATGCGCGGCGTGCCCGCGGCGTGGGAGTTGCGACAGGCGCGCGCGCACACCGCTCGCCACACTCGTCAGCACAGAATTAACATTTCATCGCGGACGCTCATACGATCATGTTACTGGCGAGCATTCAAATATGCTTCGTTACAGCAGGGGTTGGGACGTACAAGTTATTATAATTGCTGCCATTTTTCGCCAACGTTCAAGCGTTGGGAATAACTTGAAGTTGTAGGTGTAGTTCCTAAAGGTGGTGCGTGGCCGCGCGACCTCGGTGGTTGGTTCAGTTAATTGGAACTAAGAAAATAAACACCTCACAGATTTAGTTCCTATCTGTTAGCTACCTACGTGTCAGAAAAGCACATGCACATTGGTTGTAGGTACTTATAACTTACGTAAGCTTACACAATACTATGTGTCTTCAAAGTTCCCTTAATAGAAACACTATGATCACAATGCAACGTGCTATTAACCAGACCATACAGAAAAAAACAGCACAAGTAGCAAGTTTAAGTTATTTATTTCATAACAAAAAAACATTTGTGTTGAAATATTTGCACAGTAGGTACAGACACATAAGCACATAAACAATATTAGTATCCTCGTTCCTCACCCATCATCAAAGTTAGAACATATCAAAATTAACTTTACAAAATATATTCTTACTGACACAGAACAAAGTCCCTAGCAGAACAAAGTCCCTAGCAGAACAAAGTCCCTAGCAGAACAAAGTCCCGCAGAAAATGCTACAAAAATACATACATTGAATGTCAAGAAGCTCCACAAAGATGGAGCTTCCTTACTGTACAAGTGATCCTACACTCATAAAATAAGAAAAAGTGTTAAAACTGAATCTGGCCGCAACAGGGGGTTTTTATTTGATTAATTAATCCACCCCAACCTGTCAATTTATCATCAGATTTATTTTATGCGACACAAACTCGACCATGAAATATAAATGAGTTACTTTATGCTAAAAACTTTATACCTTCCATACATTAATATGAATTTATGCACTCAGATAACTTGCATACAATGAATATTTTACTTATTCAAACTGACCAAAAACTGGTTCGGAGCATTCGGCTCGCCTGTTGGCTGCTCGGAGGCAAAAAGTGGCGTATTCAAACGATGTGCCCTTGTTAGGAGCAGGTTCCACTCTATTCAGCGCAGTATCGTCCAAATGGCTTCATGCGCACTAACGTCAGCGTCATTACAGTAGGTGTGCGCACGCGCATACCCCGCTAAGGTGTGAACAAGTTGCTTAGCCGGAGCTGCTTCCTTTCCCGCCCTGTCTCCATGTTCAGAGTGAGTGAGTGTCAACTCAGGACTGCACTAATCGTAAACATCCAATTGAAATGATTGCCTGTCTTTTTTCTTAAATGTATTATTGGTTCCGACCCATTTTTTTTCTGTAGGAGCTGCAGTGTATAACAAAAAAAGCTATATTTCAGATAAGCGCCCCTCATTCAATCATCAGCACTGAATCGTTTACACCTTTATGGTGTAATTGGTTCGGTGCCTCGCGCGAATCTAAATACAGTATGTCCATAACAGTGGACGAGGATACTCGAAACCATTTGAGTCAATTAACACCAAGAGCAACCGCGTGTGTGACTCGGGATGATGGAAGAAAACAGCAACGTTTAAATAAGCTATTGACACAGGAACATGCTTTTAATTAATGCTTAATACGATGTATGTAATGTTGTAATCAGTCGAGGGCGAATTGGAAAGAGACCGTCAGGCGAACAGCGGTGCAGCTTGTAGATCCTTAAACTCAAACTCAAAGTATTTATTTCAAATAAGCCAATTACAGGCACTTTTGAATTGTCAAGGTGTCGGTCAGTCAGAGAGATGAAGCTAGTTAAATATTCCTTAATAACCCGGACTTCCAAACCGTCATCAAAGCAGCGCTAACTTTAATAAATGCAGAAGCTTGCTACTGCAGGATGACTTCCAGTCAAGAACATAAGTTTACACCAAAGTAAAAAGTCATATAAAATAATTTGCGGTCAACACAAACAATGGATAGGCGACAAGTTCAAATGGGTTAGAATTCCTTTCATCAAAACACGCCCGTCCCCGAGAGACAGGTCGGCAACGCAAAACAGCAGGTCCTTGCGGACTCGCGGACGCACGGAATGCTTCGCGCTCGGGGCGCGGCGTGTCAAAGCGATGCGCCTGCGCTGCCGCCGCCGGTCATTTAAATATCATCGCTACTCATATGTGGAATGCCTTGCTTGCCGCTCGCGGTTCGCCTCTGGATTAAGCGACAAAAATTGCTCCATTTCTTGTTAGGACACATTAACTTTGACCTTGTTCCCAAACGATGCCTCGTTGTGTCTGTTATTCAGAACGTTTTCTTTAAACATAATCGGTCGTGGTAGCGATGCTTCGAGGAAGCTTACATCTAACAGTACACGTATTGGCTAATTTGATGAGGATGTTGATGACAAAGCTTATTTGTATCAGACCAATTAGTTCATCCAGGTTTCGGGCTGACTAGAGTCGACTCGTCTTTCGTGTGATACCACCTCATCTACTGTTACAAGTGTTACAATAAAATACCTCCCCACATACTTCAACAGAATCAAACGAAATTTGAATGTTGTATAAAACGCACACTATCCAGCCAAGCATAAATATTGTACATTGGGATTACATAACTGATAAAACGGCTTGGCTCAACGTTGGCCCTGCTCGACTAGGGCGCATAAACTTATTGATTACCGTTTGAAAATACTCCTGGAGCTGCTGAAGATAAACAAAAACCCCCTTTGCATTGTATAACTTCAATCTCGTAGTATTGTGTAGCAGCAACCATTTGCTGAGTACATCTTACATTGACTTGAATGACCGGTGGAGTAACGTCATGCGCACTATAATGTCTCGCTGATGGTGGCGCGTGTGTTGGACCATATAGCTGCCTTCAAAGTGGTTGAGATAAATTTACTGATTAGGAGTACTGTAGGTGTAACGTCACAGAGAGTTACTTGAATGTACTATTACCACTACGAGTAGGTATTTCAGAGACCCAACGTTAGTGTCACTTCTCACAAAAATGCAAAGAGCTGAGGTCCTACTGATCATTTCCGCATAAACGAAGCAGGTTTAATTAAGGTATCAATATTTTGTCTTTATAAGTGTTACGAATCTTCAAATAGTGCCTCACTGGTCTGCAACAGTACCAAATATGTGGGAGGCGGGCGGCACAGCACTGGAGTAGTATTTCCAAAACTGTTAATAAAAACAACATTAAAGTCACCGAGCCCCTTGCCGCAGCAGTGGGGGCGGGGTAGCATGTCAATGTTTATCGTAACCCGAGCGCAACACTTTCGTCATCAATCACGGCGGTGTGGCGGCGCGCACGGCGGCGGCGTCACCGCGCCGTGCTACATCGCTCATCGTTCTGTTGCGGCGACACATACCTTATGTGGGCTCAGCCTATGGTATTGAACTGAGCTCAGAAGTGCTCCTGCGTATTTAGCTATAGAGCTGCACTGAGTACTGGCACGAGTCAGGGTGACGATGCAACAGTAACTGATAACAAATGTTACTTACTAACCGCAAAACCCAGCTATAGGTATGTGAAAAAATTACAAATTCTTTTTCAGTCAATTTTGCTTACTTGTGCCGTGAGACCTTTGTTCTAGCTACCTGACCGCTGACTTGGTACCTTGGCACTAGGGAATGCAATCCGGATAATCCGTAATCCGAAAAATCTGGATATCCGAACATTTTTAGTAAACTTCAAAATCCGGTTTTGAAAACTAATCCGCATTTTAAAAAATATCATAAATTGTAACAAAAAATATATTTGTTCTTCAGAGTTTCTTTTAATTTGTACTTTTTAATTATTTTACTAACGTATGCGTCGTAAGTTATTCAAGGCCAAAGGTCACAAAAATCAGTTTTTCGCGATTATCAAAGTTTTTATATCCTCAACGATTTTACCAAGTATTATAAATATTGTAGAGCATACAATTTGCGAAAAATTGGGACTAAAAATATTTTCCATACGCCCAACCGTTTTTGAGATAGAGGACAAAGAGTCCGCAGCGCTAGCGCTCAGCTATTCTCACTGTAATGCAAAATCAGCCGTGAATCTCAGCGAATACAACAATTGTATAAAGTTATTAAAACATCATTAACAAGAAGTCATTTTTTATTATTGATTACTTAATACATTATATTTAAAAACATTTTTGACTCATTTTTGTAGATTTGTTTATTTTCATGAAAAATCCGTAATATCCGGATCTATCCGGATCCGGATACCTGTGAATAATTAAAGGGCATCAACAAATTAGTCCAGAAAAGTTCCCAGGGGTGGCTTTCCGAGTTCCAAAATTAAAGTTATTTTTCCCTTGTTGTGTATTTTCGGAAGTCGGTTGTGGTTTTTTTTGTAAAAACTATTTTTATTTTTCTGTTTTGAGTTTTGGTACCTATCCCCCACTCCCCACTCCAATTTGTATCCATTACTAAACTTACTATGTAACCAACAGTGACATGAAGGACTAATAATTATTTAACTAATTTTATACTATTAATATCTACATTCAGATATAATTGTAATTGAGTACTTGAAATGAAATGCTAGATATAAGTTTAATTAATAAAATATTTAAATGTGAAAGTTCATAATAATCTATGTAAACGATTTAAGATAATACAGATACTATTCAATATTAGTTTTAAGTTCTCTTGCTGCGCCCTAACAGGGTCATGTACTCACTAGTTTTAAGCTAACGTTGAAAATTGGTGGTGTACATTGTGCATTGAATGAATACATAAAATAAATAAATATATCATCAAGAAAAAAATTTAGACTAATTTTGTTTTTTCGTGGATGTGATCATTGTCAGAACTGGACCAATTGAAATGATGGGTCCATCCAGTCGAAAGTTAACGAACGAAACACGGTAAAAAATATAAAAAACAGTCGAATTGAGAACCTTCTCCCTTTTTGAAGTCGGCTAAAAATAGGCCAGCCCTCTGGCCACGTGAACAGTCGACCAACCGCTTGGTGTTCCAAGCGGTTGGTCGACTCTTCACGTGACTTCACCACTTTGTTTTTCCAGACCTCAGTGTCGAAAAACAAAGTGGGCACTCGGACGCCATGGCCCTAGTGCTTCTACCCCAAAGTGGGCACTCGGACGCCATGGCCCTAGTGCTTCTACCCCAAAGTGGGCACTCGGACGCCATGGCCCTAGTGCTTCTACCCCAAAGTGGGCACTCGGACGCCATGGCCCTAGTGCTTCTACCCCAAAGTGGGCACTCGGACGCCATGGCCCTAGTGCTTCTACCCCAAAGTGGGCACTCGGACGCCATGGCCCTAGTGCTTCTACCCCAAAGTGGGCACTCGGACGCCATGGCCCTAGTGCTTCTACCCCAAAGTGGGCACTCGGACGCCATGGCCCTAGTGCTTCTACCCCAAAGTGGGCACTCGGACGCCATGGCCCTAGTGCTTCTACCCCAAACGGCTCGAAAATAAATAATTAAAATAATTGCACCGTTTGAGCTTTTCTGCTCCTGCAGCAGCTGCTCCAGCACAATCCACCGCACTTGGAAGACGCATCCCACACCAAAGACCTACCTACCTTCCAAGGCAGTAGTGTCATTCCGTCTGGTCTCTTCCCATCGTCGCGTGCCAAGCCCTTGGGTTCTAATAAGCGTATTTAATTAAGTAAATCGCAAATACATAATTCAAAACCTATCAGGTACTTCCCGTTGGCCTAGGATCACGAAATTTGGCAAGAAGCAAGGTTCACAGCCAAGTTTATAAAGGAAAATGTCCGAAAATCGTTAATTTGTAGTTTATCACATTTTTATTTTGATTACAAACACATTAGGAGTTGGAGAATTGACCGTGACGTAAGTAGGTATATCGATGTATGGGATAACATGTTTTTCAATCACAATTTTAAGTTCGGAATGCTTGTTTAAATACATCCCAACTCGACTTACTTGCTAGTAAAGCAAGAACAAATAAAATCTCATCAGCTACACTCGACCACTTCAAAACTTCCAAGTCGTAGAACATCCATCATCAGACAAACAAAATATTATGTATAATTAAAATGGGCCGCCAGCCGACAATGCTTTTAATAGTAAAATGTTATAGTAATGGCGGCTCGTATTCACAGACCCGCACGGCACCGGTCGGCAGCTTGCGGTGCCGTGCGTAATAGCGCGGCCCGGAGCGATCCCGCGCGCGCATCCATTAAGCCTAATTTGTAACAATTATCACCGCGGCATAAACACAATAGTTAAATTCGGTAACACCTTCATTAGTAGAGTAATTCTTTTGACCTCGTTCCTCTTATAAACGAATTCAATCCCTGTGTTATGCAGCCGACAAGTCATTTTGCATTGTTTAGTCGTTCGGTCCGTAGAGGTGGCGTTATTAAAAACACATCAGGATGATACTGAAGACTTGTGCGACGTCTTCAAATGATGCTGGCCTCATGCCTGTTTACAAAGTTACACTTATTCAACGTCTAAGTCCTACTGTTATTTTTCTTTTTAATGATCCCTATACATGACTTTTGTACAATTATGATACGTAAAAATGTTTTAAAAAACTTATTTACTTAGATGAAGACGACGACCCTAATCTAGTGTTCGAAACGATTGACACTAAATACAGTTGTAATGTCCTTACTGCATCGCTTGTATGTTCAACAGCTTTCATTATCCCAGATACTAGTAATTACTGACACGAACGTTTGGCAGTAAGTATTTAATCCCAGAATACAGCCTCCAGACGGCAGACCGAGGTATGCTAATCGATGGCTGAATAGCAAAACATTTAATTCAACTCGCCCCACATCGACCCAAATTATAGTTATTTGAATACGGAGCTTGATTAATGAGCAGCTCCCAGTCTCTTCTAACATCGCATGTTAATCCTAACAAGTTGCTCGTAATTTGGTAAATTGCTCCAAAATAACAGTCTGTCTGAATTAAATAATTAATGCTACAGACTAGTGTTTAGAAAGTAGTTCACATCGAACATGGACCGTTACGACTATCTGTAATAAATAGTGACATTATAACATAATAAATCGAGTAGGAAACGGTTCAATATTTTCCCAAGAGGTGCGCGTGACAGATGGTGGGTGACCGTCTCATGCATGTGCATAGGCGCGGCGTAAAAACGCGACGGCGACGCGGCGCGGGCGGCGATCGCGCGGGTAATGGTCGCGGTTCCCAGCGCAGGCGCGGGAAACGCCGCGGTTCCTGGACCGGCGCCGGCCAGTCACGTGAATGACATACTTGGTCGTCCATTGAGCGGCGCCACTCGGCCATCAGGAGTGCAGCTGCGGAGCACAAGCTACTGCTCGTACTCGGTGCTCTATGACTGCGTTGTGTTGTCAGGTTGGCGGGCTCAGAATTCTCGATAGGATACTTTGCATTCGTAAACCATTAAGATCAATCGAAATTTTAATCATGGAAGATGAATAGACAACCGATAAGCCTGGACCATCGGAGATTTCAAACGATATGAGAATATGGGTTTTTACGTGTGCGTAATGTCAATGAAGAACGAATGAGAGTTTCAGTACGAAGCAGTGAACGCGATGGAATGTAGAGCTGCAGTCAGTGGTCCTTAATCCGGCTCTCAGGGCAGACGCACTTGCACGTCAAATAATTATTGAAGTGGACGCTAAGAGTGCGCTATAAATATTAATAGAGCGCTTAGATAATTATATTCTATGTGTGTCGCATACGACGTTTTTGCTGCGGAACAAACGATCTCATTCCTAGTGCCGGCTACATTCTCCGTGTTGCACACACTTGCTAATGAATTATATTTTTTCTTAGACTGTCAATCATATCTATTAACGGGTACTGGGAAACGGCGGCGCCGGCGCAGACTCACACGCCGGGAACTGGACATTCAGTTACTCAAACCACATTATGTAGGCTAAAGGATCAAAAATCACCCAAAGGTAACTTGATAATATCAGATACCGATGAACTCGCACAGAGCCCGTGTCGGCGCGACACACCCACCGGGGTAGCCAGTGTCCGTGTCGCGACACACGGCACGACACGGTGTCGCCTGCTGGAATGCAGCTTCGGAGCCTTCATAATATGAGATTGCAACGATATAACCCTTTAGACTTTTTGCTTTGATAGTGTCATCTGCAAAAGTCAATTACGGAGTTTTTACTAAACAACTGGTCTGAGTAGCGAATATGTCAAGCTGTCGGGGCTGTCGGGGCCTTCTGAGATCTTGTTCTGAGATGTCGTGATTTATAAAGAATACTTGATTAACGATTAATTCAATACATTCACTGGATGTATTCAATCAACTTTTCTAATGTTTCCTGATGAATAACTGTTTATGTAGGTTGGTGCGGGGATGACGTTAGTTAAGTCATTGACTGCCACGCAGCAGACACAATAGAAAAACTATTGTTTGCGGCTCACCGGTGACCGCTTTGGCGCTCAACGTGTTAACAGTCTATTGTCAATGTGTATGTACTTGTAGGTGGTGCATGACTGCATGCAGGGGTTGAATTCTCTTTACAAGAGCGTTAACTTGACATATGATGCACATTTTGCATTTCTCCATCACTAGACATAAGCACTTCGGGATCTGCGTGGGAAGGTACTTGCTCGCCTACTCCGTATTTATACTCCCTTATATGCAAATAATATTCTAGGGCTATAAAGCCAATATAATGATCCTTGAGTGACGGTGTAATTGTTTACTATTCAATATCTATCGAAGGTACACCAGCTGCTAAAAGCGCGCTTCATGTTAATATAAGCCCATAAACTAGGTATCGGATATTGTTTGTGGGAGTACAAGGCACGCATGTGTGTATGAGTGTTTATATTAATGCGCCACGATACGTATCACGCCAGTCGGCGCGGGCGCAACGTGAATGTCAAAAATGTGCAATGACATTCTGCTAATCACCGTGCTGCGCAGATGCGACACTTTATCATAAGGCCACGTACATTACTTGTCAGTAACGTCCGAGTTCTCCCAATTGAGTAGCGAACAATCAATGTCATGTGAACTCGTGATATGATGGTGGTTGTGTGAGAAGTGAGTGTGTGCGGAGGCGGTATGTGGCGGTATGGTCTCACGGCGTTTCCCACGGCACAGATGCCCTTAAACGTCGGCTGCATGCGCCCGCGCATGCCCACCACTGGCTGCCAATGTGCTGTGCGTACAGATCTCACCAAATATTGATTGATTACAATAATTATTATTAATTGGGATACTTTTGAACATATTTTTCGTTAAAGTTTTAGAGTGATGATGAACGAAGAAGAAAGGGTGTGATTAAAACCTAACTGACAAGAGAGACGATAATGTTTGTATCAATCTCTAGGTATTCATTAAAACCTAACTGACAAGAGAGACGATAATGTTCGTATCAATCTCTAGGTATTCATTAAAACCTAACTGACAAGAGAGACGATAATGTTCGTATCAATCTCTAGGTATTCATTAAAACCTAACTGACAAGAGAGACGATAATGTTCGTATCAATCTCTAGGTATTCATTAAAACCTAACTGACAAGAGAGACGATAATGTTTGTATCAATCTCTAGGTATTCTTTAAAACCTAACTGACAAGAGAGACGATAATGTTCGTATCAATCTCTAGGTATTCATTAAAACCTAACTGACAAGAGAGACGATAATGTTCGTATCAATCTCTAGGTATTCATTAAAACCTAACTGACAAGAGAGACGATAATGTTCGTATCAATCTCTAGGTATTCATTAAAACCTAACTGACAAGAGAGACGATAATGTTTGTATCAATCTCTAGGTATTCATTACTTTGCATTATGCAATAAACTACCAACTACTACAATTACTAACTTGCTTAACTTTTCCTGAGAGAAACGTAAAAATGTCTAATTCAAGTGCTTTTTATTATTCTAATTATGCACAATATTGTCAAGCATGGCAAAAGGACTCAAACCGTGTGCAACCACGTGACCGCCGTAAGTACGCTTTACGTACAGTTTAGAATTAATCAAATTATATATAAAACTGCTTTTAAAATGGCGCGGGTGTTTTCAGATTACGTGTTAAGAACATTCTCGTCATTGACGACAACAGAACTATCATAGGACGCATCGTACAACGTTCGGAGCAACGTGCAACGCCACCAATGCCTGATGGACGCCACGCCAGAAGGCTCTGTAGATAGAAGGCTCTGTAGATAGAAGGCTCTGTAGATAGAAGGCTCTGTAGATAGAAGGCTCTGTAGATAGAAGGCTCTGTAGATAGAAGGCTCTGTAGATAGAAGGCTCTGTAGATAGAAGGCTCTGTAGATAGAAGGCTCTGTAGATAGAAGGCTCTGTAGATTAAGACGTTATTGTTGTCTTCTTCTTTCTTCGTGCAGGTTCTTACCCTTATACCTACCAAAATATCATATTATAATGAAGCGGCTGAACTTAGAATTGGACTTGTGGAGTTCTATACTTAAATGTTTGGTCCTTGGCTATGAAAAGCCGATTCAAACTTCACTCAGTTCCAAAAGTGGGTACATAGTGAAGCATTACTTATTATTAACAAACATCGCGTGTACGTTGTATGTACGATCACAAGTTAGCAATAATTTCCATACGAGTGCGTTTTTCTGTGTGTGACGTCACCTCGGCCATTACGCGAGCATTCAAACGCACTGTTTATGCAAAGCCGCGCTGTGCTCCCTGCGCGCGCGCATACTTGCGCGTTTCCCGCGGGCGCCCGCATCGCAATTAGCTAATATAATCGTACTGAATTATGTATGTATGCATTGTTTGTATTTAAACGCGAGCGACGTAAAAGGACAGAGATGCAGATGAATTGAATAACTGCGGCTCTTAAGGAAAATAATAACTGTTGACAACAATTATTAAAAAAATATGATTTTGTAATTAGTTATTTCCACCATTATGGGAATTATCTTTAAATGCATTTATATAATGTATCTTTATATAACATTCAGAACCCAAAACAAAAATATGTTATACTAGCTTTTCCCGCGACCTCGTCCGCGTGTGTTTCGGTTATATACTTAAATATATCGCACAATCGGAATAAAAAAAATGTTTTAGGTATCAATTCAAGTTAACCAAGAAACGCAGTGAAATCCCATTTAAAGTTGACTAGGTACCACTGTTCACACCCTTAGGAGTAGATTTCCCTTGATGCACGTTAGTCTTTATTTTTGGTTTTAGGTATAAATAGCTGCAACTAGCTTCATCTTTCTGACTGACCGACCCCTTGACAATTGAAAAGTGCCTGTAATTGGTTTATTTGACATAAATACTTTGAGTTCGAGTTGGAAATACTGAGTTGCAAGTTAATCGCATCGCGCGTTAAAATTCTTCCATACAAACTTTGACACCCCCCACCTTCGGGGGATGGGGGTGGGGAGGTGTCAAAGTTTTTTAAAGGAATTTTTTTGAAAAACAAAAAATGGTAAACTTTATAATTTACGTAGATAAACATTTATTTATGCTAAGTTTCAAGTTTATAAACTCAAGGAATACAAACTCATACAAATACATCGTTTTTCATACAAACTTTCTTCCCCTATTTTACACCCTTAGGGGTGGAATACCTATGGCCTACAGTATATAAGGTATCTATGTGCAACATTTCAAATCTTTAGGTCCAGCGGTTTGAGCTGTGCGTTGATTTATCACCCAGTCAGTCAGTTTACCATTTTATTTATGTATACAATGTCACCCATGGACATGTATTGACTCAATTAGGGTTCTGTTTATTATTTCTAAAAGAGTTTGAGTTATTTTATCGGATTAAATAACATTTTTCTGAGGTTAGTTATTGACCTTTGCCTGAGTCACATGCCGATCACCCCATTGTATAGATTTTTGTTTTCGGTTAATTTTAGTTTGTCAATAATTATAGTAAGGCTAGGCCTTACTATAATTATTGACAAACTAAAATATGGCGTGAAAAACAAGAGACCGGCGGCTTTGCCACGTCCTATGGCGATGCTTAACCTATGGCCAAGGTATAATTTCCAGCCCCGGAAAGTGTCAACCAGCCGTGTGAAGATCTCGTAAAACGAATCCTCGGGCCCCACAGGCCGCGGGTATCAACCCTAAACGGCTTGAAACTATAACTACCGGTAATGTTCACCGCTTGAGGTCCGCAGCCGCAGCAACAGCGGCAGCACAGCACGCCGGACCAGGAAGACGGGATGGCGCGAAAGTATCGACACACATTGCATCCAACACTCTTTAGTGTTAGGCCTACCCACCTTCCATGGCACTAAAGACATGCCGTCAGGTATCTTACCATCGTCACGCTATTAGATCGCCGACGCGACGGTGACTAGAGCACAACGGAATTAAAGTTCGCGTGACGTGCTAATCGAGCCACACTTAGGCTGCAAGGTAGGCCGTGGTGTTAACAAGGCTATTGACAACTTCGCCACAGTGATACATTATTACTACTCTGCAGAGCGGCTCATCGCACCATCTCTGGGAAGATGGCTTGTCGGGTGAATCTGAATTCGGGCAAACGATTCAAAAGGCATCCTAACCCTCGGTGAAGCACGGCCCATCAAAATTAATCAGTGTAGAGGCTAGTATTTTCCTAATTTATTTCTCGGTGCCGTGGTCCGATGATATGAAAGCCGGTAAACTAATACTTACTACAAGTTTTAAATGAGCAAAAAACTAATAATATAAACAAATATACATATTTTATTATTTTTCATCCAAATACCTGAAAGCGTCAAAAAGCTCGAACGATAACTAAACAGTGACGTCACTGGATACATTTGCACACAGTGACGTCAGTGGATACATTGTATACAGTGACGTCAGTGAATACATTGCATACAGTGACGTCTGTGGATACCTTTGCACACAGTGACGTCAGTGGATATATTGCCTGCAATGACTCCAGTGAATACCTGACGAAACTCTTTTGATCCCGATTTTAGTTGATTCTCAGAACTTGGGTTATTTTAGATGTTTTTGCTGACTACTGCTTGGATTGCTATAATCACCGCCATTGTCCGTCAGAGTGAACGTAAACAAAGACTTGGTTCTCCTTATTTTACCTAAGTCATAACTCTGGCTACTGCTTGACCACTTCACTATTATGTTTACAAGATATATTATCAAATAAATAGGTTCGCTACTCTCTACTCAAAAGCACACAAAGATGTTAAAAGATAACAATAATGTACTCGTTGATTCGATTCATTTTACTTGTACATAAAACGGCCTTCGGCTGATTACAAACATCATTTTATAAAACAAAGCACTGCACAACAGTCAGCGACAGTGTCTATCATGCTTCATAGAAACTTCAGGTATCTATCGATCTGTAGCGAAAATTACAATTTACAAACAACTTAATAATGTAAGTTTTATTCCAAACGAATGAACACAAAAATAGTAAAATCGTTCAGTAATCTATACTTATTCAAAATAAAATTACAAGTACTCGCATTCAAAGCTGTAATATGTATAATGTGTTGAGCAGTACGTCAGTGCAGGGCGGGCGGGCGGTGGCCAGGGCGGGCGGTGCAGCGCCACCTGCCGTAATATCCTATTTATGAATAATGTTTTATTCTAAGAGCGTGCGACCCCCACCCCCGCCTCACTGCCGCAGGGCTGTGCGCTTTAAATGTGGATGTGATTTGTATTTAAGTTACGAAAAGAGAAGTGCAATTATTCTTTGTTCTTTTATTAATTTATTAATATTATTTCAGGAAAGCTTACAGACTAATAAGAACAATATGTAACTAAATACAAATTTATCCTTGGATATCGAAATGTAGTGAATATTCCATCAGTTTGCATGTGCATAAAATACAGCGTGTGTCGTTATTGTTTAATTTTCTGTTCATTATTTAGAACACGTACATGTGCTGATATGAGACCGTGGTGATCTCGCCTGTAGCACTTGGTATTCCAATATAATTTGCAAGTCTACTTGAGTAATTGATGGTCGTCACGTTGTTTCAATACAAATATCGCAGTCTTCTTCTTCTTCTTTCCGTGTGGTTAGTGACTAACCTGGTGTCAGAGTTTTATTGCTGCCCATTGGCCTCTGACTTAGCATCACATACTGTTGAGAAATATCTCGCAGGCATGCCGGTTTCCTCACGATGTTTTCCTTCACCGATTTTTAAGCAAGTGATAATTATACAATACGCACATGAATCTGAAAAATCAGAGGTGCGTGGCTTGGGTTCGAACTCGAGACCTAAGACTTGGCAGTCCGGCGGTCATACCACTAGGCTATCACTGCTTACATCTACTGCTTACAGCTTAATATCGCAGTAGCAATATTATCTTGATAAGCATCAAGTTCCCGTCGAATAGGGGTAGGTAGGGTAGTAGGCACCTCCTATCGATGTGTGGTGATGCGTAGGGTTAGCAGCGCAAATATCATCCAGGCAAGCAAAGGCCACAGAAAACGATTGCATTGATAAAGTATAGAAAATCAAATTAAGCATAAAGTCAAAGTCAAAACATTTATTTCAAATAGGCACAAGAATGGCACTTTTGAACGTCAAAATAGTTGCATAAGAGATCATAGCGAAGGTATATTTCATATTAGCGCAGCGTTGGTAAGACGCCAGGTTTCTTATTGAAGAAAAGTCACCCAGATTGTCCAACAGCCGTGAAGGCAACATGCCATCAAATGAATAAATTCTTTCAATGTTGACGTTTATATTACCTCGCATTCGCAAAAGGTATCAAAATACTTGCACCGATAACTTCAGTCGTTACTGAATAGTTGTGAACTTACAAAATAACCAATAATAACTAATTGAAAGAATGTTCTTACTTTTAAACAGTTATCGTAAATCGACATAGTTGTGAAGTAGTGAGTGTGGCAGCCCTGCGTTCGTTATTGCTTGCTTTGTTTTTGCGCGGCGGGCGGGGGCCCGGGACCGGCGAGGCCCATGGGGAGGGTCGCGGGGCCCGCCGGGTTTAATTAATGGAATAACTCCAGCGAGTTCGGCCGCCCCCCCCTTGCTGCACACCGCCGGGCAAATCTTTAAAGTATCGCCTCTTACTAATGTGTTCGTTCGATTTGTGGACGAAGTGGTGTTCCTGACGCCATCGCGGCGTATCAGTGCTGCGGCTGGCGGAGCTCCACCTCGCTGCTGTTCAATGACTCGCTTGGTTTACACGGATGCACCAACATTTCCCAACTTGAGTGACATTCTGCTAATGTAAGGAAGTGTTATCAACATTCGTACAATTGCATTACGGGCGCGAGTCGTGGTGCTGGATGCTGCATTGGAATAGGTTCATTAAACACAAAACTTGTCAGACTCACGTGGCTCGCCACCTCATGAGGCTTCAGAACTCGTGAGGCTCCACTACTCAACGGCGACATAATATATCCACTCCACATCTCAGACTAACAAAATGAACATTCTTGTGATCCGAGTAACGTAGTGGCGGTCTCCGTGGGACGGTGGAGGCACCTCCTCCTTCCTATATATCACGTAAAAATAGTCGCAACTCCTTTCACGACCCGTATTCGCTCCGCACCTTACATTATTATGATTTAGTGGAGCACAGTTGCAGCGCTGCAGATGCCCCCCGCGGGGCCGGGGCCAGGCCCACCCCCAGGGTGGCGAGAAGTCAGCGATGCTAGTAATAAAGCCGGCAATATTTCACACTTAGCGCGTAATGAGCGCGCGCCCAAATAATTGGATCACGTACATAACTCATTATTACCTCGCGCCTCACTTCGGCGTGCGAATGTATCATTACTTGACCGCCCCCCCCCCCCCGGACGCACCGGACTCACCCCCTCGACCTGGCGACTTCGGAGCGCGCAAATACAATAGAAGTTTGTTAAAGGTGCAATACGTAGCCCTCAAGGACCGCTACCTCTCGCTTTTCTCAGCGCGGCGAGCGGGTGATCTTATTCGCTTTCCCTAGTTTATGAACTAAATATAATAAATATTAAGTTTATTGTACAGAGAGAAACACCTTAAGTTAGTGTTACGCTAAACCAAGATTGTATAAGTGTTGCTTATAAACAGGCCGAACCGCTGGCTCCTGAACTTGGTAAAGAGATGCCTTACATCTCAGGAGCCAAACTTCCTTATAAACATGATTGATACAACTCAAATGTGACTCAGTAATGACATGCACCAGTACAGAGACAGGTATTCGTGACGTGATCGTTGGAACGTCCTCTGTGTCGTTGTGACAAATTCACCCAAGTAGTCAGGTTCCCTTGCAGCGCGGTCAACGTGTAAATATCATGAGCCGATCTCTGTGCAATAGGTCCCCAGACATACTAGGCCTATTGTACAGAGATACAGATGAGCGCTTCCAAGATTCCATTACAACAGTTACAAAAAATTGTTTGAACACTTTATGTTTGCATAAAATGTTCAAAACATTTAAAGATCCATCAATCGCTTCAGCTCGTACCCATCGGTTCCACCCGGCGAAGCTTTTTATGAACACACAAATACTCGAGTAGCAGTTCTCAAAGAACATTAGTGGTTGCGATTGCGACCGCTCCACATTAAATGTACCGATTATTCAAACACGCAGAACTCAGCTACTTATAGTTTTTCATGGGTTTTGTTTTAATTAATATGTAGATTACTTTCTACACGTTGTGCGACTGTTTAATCCGGGCCGTCGGACGCGCACATGACGCGCACGCAACGCGCCAGCGCCGCGCCGCGCGGACGCGGTGTTATTCAACTTTAACATTTAGCACGCAGCCGCAGCCGTTAGCATATTCATGGCGAGCAAGTATAATTTCACCCTTTCTTTGTAATGAATATGGAAATAGAAGAAAGTTCTCGCGACTTAAAAACTAGTTGCTACTGTAATTGGCGGTAGTTTGATGGTTTTTGTATCGATGCCCCGCGCCGCGCGCCGTCTAGCGAGCCGGCCGTAGTGAGGCGACGCACGCGCAGCGATCCTATCGATGCGGACGCATTACCAACCTCGACACGGTTGTACAACGATGTTACACGTTATTGCTGTTAGGACACTAATACTCATAGAGACTAACATAAGTAAACTAGAAGGTCACCTCGATACAATCGTCGATATAGATATAAGATTAGTTTTCTATTAGTGAAACATACGTCGATGATCGCAGATAACTTCAAACACGGATCGTAAAGAACTTACTGTGGTTATCATCGTCTGAATCAGCAATTACTAGAACGATAGAAATTGTTTAATATGCTGTTACGTTTAATACGCTGTTTATAGAGTGGAAATGGCGCATATTCATCGATGCTACAACTGTGTGGAGTGGCGCAGCGCGCGGGGTCGCGGCCGGGTGGCCGCACGCACGCTAGCCGCGTTTTTCTTCACCGTTATATTTGTTTGCGATGTTTATATGCGCTGTGGCCCGGCCCGTCCAGGGTCGCGGTGGCTCTTGGTGGCTCGCGGCGGCTTGCGGCGGCTCGCGGCGGCTCGACCGTCGCCCAACCCATCCCGCCGGCGAGCGCGACGGGACACAATTTACCTCATACTGGCGACCATTATCTAATTAAGTGTCGATCTGACGCATAATTGAGGGTGACCGCTCTCAATTAATATCAATGTTTTAATTTGTTTATTTATTGGCTCAATTTGTCTCCACGTCTGTGAGATATTGCAGCTTTCTGTTTGATCTGTACCACGCAATCGAAATGTATCGTTTCAAATGTGGATGAATTGAACTCGAATGACTAATGCGTGTGTCTAGGGTTATTGATTACAAATAGGTAGGTAAGTACATACACAAGTTGTGTTGTGTAGGACCACGTGTATTGTGATGTGATAACTGTGTAAGTATGAAGAATCTTTGTGGTTGTTAACGTTTTCAAGTAAAGACATTTCCAAAAGGGCAGATTGTTGTAATATTTCATTATATTTAGCTTCATCACGCCGCCGCATCGTGTCTGCTTCTCATAGAGTTCCTTGGGCCGTTCTCTCCTCTTTAGACCGTGCTCTTTCTTTCTCAGTGGTCTCCAGCTTTCCATCCGTACCACCTTTCACACATTGTATCCATCGTTTCTCTGCTCTTTTCCTATTGTTATAGACATCCTAATAATTATGTCATACCTACCTACCTACATAATTCATCATCATTCTCTTGCCCTTATCCCAATTTAATTGCCTACATAATTATTAGGAAGTAATATATAATTATTTATATATTACTTAATAAAGTATGATTATTAGGAAGTTATTGGAAAATAATAAAGTATTTGGAACCCCAGTATACACGATAAGCGCTACAATAGACAGTAACGATAACATTGGGCACATTATCTTTAATTCGTTAAAGTGATAATGTAACGGTGCGCGCGCAGTTCCGCGCGGCCGCTCAGTCGCGGTGAAAGCGCGTCGTGCGTCCCTGAGCGCTGCCCTTTGCGCCCGCGCATCCACCCGCGATCAACTCGGCAAACCAAACTCGAATATTTATAGCTTTTGGTTTTATCATAGAGTTAATGATAAATTAAACAAAACATTATCGGACCTTTGCGTGTGAACTTTATTGACAACACGATATTGTTAGCAGAGCATGCGATAGTGAATGGCGTCGCTCGCAGGCTGGCCGCCCCACATGTTGCCTCCGCACGAGTCCTGGGTGAGTGACCACGTTCATGAGTAACGCACGACTGACAACGAATTCCTCCCCGCCGGCTGGCCCTCTGTACGCTTAGATCTTTAAACCACGCAACGGATTTTAATGCGGTTTTCACCAGTCGATAGAATGATTCAAGAGCAAGGTGTACGTATAGTATATCTAGCTTTCGCCCGCGCGATAGTATCTACCACAGAACAGATAAAGAGGTTAGAAGGGCCTTGTGGGCGAGACAGGCGCGCCACACGTTTGAGCGGGCGCTCAAAACTCAACCGAAATTAGAATCACCGGTCAACAGTCACGCTCTTATTGTGAAAGCGTTCAATTCTCCGCGGAAAAAAAGAATTATGCCGTCTTGCCCAATTATAACGTGTCGGAAAAGAAGTCAGGAGTGTAATGTGGCCCGAGGAGGGATTTCTTTTCACCGGTAACTCATAAACCCTTAAAATACGAGTGATATTTGTAATTATTACAAAAGTATTATTTAGTTTGTAGACAAAAACGATAAAATCACATTCAGATGCAAAATTATACATTGCTTGCATTACATTGGTACGATCTTGCACGACGTGAGCGGTCGCGCAATGTATTGCGAACCAAAGCTTCAATTCTGGGAAATCTATGCGCGTCGATAGTGTTGTACCAAATTGTAAACAATGTCGATATTAAGATGTGTATACGAATGATTATTGTCAGAATAATATAGCAGTGAAAATAACTTTGTTTATATTAACACCAATTATTGTATAATGTCGATTATTAATTTAGTTTCTTAGTTGGTTTTTCGTCTAAAATCTAATTTACGATGCAAACACTTTTTTTTTAATTTTCCAAAAGATCCAGCTACAAGATAACTGTGGTTTGAAGCAACTGGTAGAATTGAATGGATACGTACTAAATGTAGCACAATTTATGTTCGCAACATTTTGCAGAAAATGATTATGTAACGCGGGTGAAACCGGTGGGCACAGCTATTATTCATAAATTAACATGATACAATTAATAAATACTTTTCACGGAGTAGTTCACTATAAATTAATTATGTTAATTCGACTTAGTATTCGATATGGACGTGAAATTTAAAATTTCTTTATAGTTTTTTGGCATATTGTAGCGTTGTTTTACGTTTTATGTTATTCAAAATTCTATTTTTCTTTCTTTCTATTATTAAGACGTAAAACAGAGCTGCAACTAGCAAAACTAAAGAAAATTTAAATTTCGCGGCAGTATCGGATGTTCCCCCTTAATTTGACTTTGATTTAAGTTTATTTATTTGTAATTAGGAAGTTATTCGTACCGTATCCGTAACTTGAAAAAATGCAAAACTTAAATTAACTAAACTACAGTAATTTTATCTATATGATTAATCGACCTTTTGGTCGCCGTAACATATATGAGAAATAAATTGTTTTTACACGTGTGTGAGTGTACGTCCAGAGCAGTATTTGCGTTAGTGTGACAACCAATAGTAAACACGCGATCTAAGTGCGTGGGGATTATTTGTGTGCGTAATGCGCGTACGTATTATCTCTTGCTTGTAGTGGAGAGACAAGAGTGGGAGACATGCGTCGCCGCATGTCTCCCACTCTTGTTCTAATACAAATCAGGAACTACTTCCATTCTAACTTCTTTATCTGTTCTGTGGTATCTACATTGCACCCGTGCGAAGCCGGGGCGGTTGCTAGTCTTGTTCCATTTCAGCTTTGGATAAAAATTTGCTCACTTATCGAATTGATTGTCTGTTTATGCTAATTATTTAGCCGAGGTCAACAGAAAGTTCGAATTAAATAAAATTTACAAACACCGACCTGTTTTCTGAAGATATTCACAAGAAATTAGGCAAATTTAGTCAAGTGCAAGGCGAGCATGAGCATCCTTTGTCGGCCGAGGAGCGGTGCACTGGTGGGATACGGAACGACTCAATAGGTACTCCAGGTGGCCATTTGTGGAAAGATTGAGAAAGATGAAGTTGATCCTGACACCGCTTGCATGTGCAACATGTGCATAAATAGCAAAAACTATTAGTTTATCAAGTAGGTACTATCTTTGGAAACATGCTGTTGGTAACCGTTTGACTTTAACTGACAGGATTTAAAACGTTTATTACCTGACTCCTGCCGTCAAGGTGCGAAATAATATAAAGAAAGTCATTTCAAATTGCCTTGATATTTGTAATAATAGCCCCTGATTTCGCTCGTTTCTGCCCCTTGCGGTGAAAGTTCACACTCAAGGAGAAATAGTGGAAAAAAACCACTTCAGTGTGCGCAGGAGTCCCGTTAGTCCCGTTAGCGCCAGAGAACACGCAGGGGAGGGTTAGGCAGAAGGACTGCTTCAAACAAAGTGTGACAATGAGCTCATATCATAATAGATACAAAAAATTACAAATAGAAACATCCCCTACATATTTTTATGAATATGGTCACGCACAGAAGTTGTCATTTGCTAAATTCTCTTTTATTCTAATTAAATACTCAAGAATCAAGTTAAATAGGATTTGCATGCTTTGGCTATTAAAGTTTTTTTGCCTCATTATAAATGTAGCAGTGGTCGTGTTTTGATTTTACAGGGACTTGTTTTTGATCTTATTGAATGGTCCTTCGGCACACTCTAATGTGTTAAGGGCCCCGCGCGCCTTACTCGCCGTGACATTCAGCGCTCACCTGCGCCCGCGCCGCGCCGCCACGCTCCCGCGCCGTCTGCACCACGCCTCGCCGCACGCAGGGCGTTTCGGCACATCGCGATTAAACCGCTCACGATAAGTTTGTAAATGAACTACGAGTATTAACCGCGTCCAGCTGATTATTCACTCTTTATAAATAAACGCCACATTTTTGCCACGACACTCCGGCCTCGTTAATTCATAGACGAGATACCGATCGGCTTCTACTTGAATTATAGTTTGATACTATGTGCAACGTCGCCGCGCTTATCTACATTTTTTTAAATGTTACAGCGTCCTTTGTTCAATTCGGTAACACGTTGCCAAGAAATAACGCGAAGCGAATAAAATACTGTTAGCTGGCATTTATATTGATCGCTGCGGCTGGCGTAGAATTTGTTTAATAAGAATCGTGTCACGTAAGCATCGTAGGACGCACAGTACTCCCTAGTACTGTGCGTCCTACGATGCTTACGTACACTTACATTTATAGTTTTTAATACCTAAACTGTTAATTTTCTTTATTGCAATTTATTAAGGAGCCCTCCGATAGATAGGGGCCTCCCGCGCACCGGGGCTCTAATTGAAGGTGGAATCAATAAGTCAGTGTGGTTTTATCGCAATAACGATCGCGAGTTATGCGCAGGCGCAGCGCCGCGCTGCCCGCGCCGGACCGATCGCGATACGGACCGGTCACGAACCGTGCTAACTACCGCCACGTGAAAATTATGAAAATGTACACATATTTATCAGATATTTCAAGTTGTTTCTGCTATGAAATATACTGAGCACGGGCGGGATGAGGAGATACCGAACTCACGGTAATGTCGGATAGCTGCTAACATAAATACATATTTATTGACCATTTCAAATCTCTCTGGTGGTGAAAGTAAGAAGTAAATCCCATAAACCTAGATGGGCATTTATCTTCTTCTTCTCATGTGGTTAGTGACTAACCTGGCCTCTGACTTAGCGTCACATGCTGTTTACAAATATCTCTCAGACATGCTGGTTTCCTTCACCGATTTTAAGTAAGTGATAATTATACAATACGCACATGGATCCGCAAAATCAGAGGTGCGTGCCTTAGGTTCGATCTCGGGACCTATGACTTGGCAGTCCGACGGTCACACCACACATTTTTTATAGTAGCTATTCTGTCTGATATATTTGATACTTAGATAGTGTCATGCGACTCCCCTTAATTATAATGAGGTTGTTTTATGCTACTCCCCAAATCACATATCAAAACAACTACATTCAACATCAACGTTCTCATGTCAGGAACCAGCCACTCCGTCAAATCAACTCGTACCAGATTGTAACAAGCTGCGCACTGCATACTCAGGAACCTCCATGTCGAGTAACTTCACAGTTGACGCCCAACTCGTTCATTTCAATTACTCTATCTATGGGCATTCTGGAAGGTTATATTCTGATGTCTGTCTCCTCTAAAGACGATAGCTCGATGCTAACTGTCTACATGATCAAAATATCACTTCTTGGCTGTTGTTTCTTTCCTTCGAGCTGTGGAAGTCGCGGTTTGCCATCTGTACGGACCTTAAACTTTCAGCTTGGTACCTCCACGGGTTTCTGAGAGCGAAGAGATCCTATAAGCAATTTCGCAGTACTGGGACTCACCCTCCTAGTCCCCGTTCTTAAACTTTACCAGAGTGAGACACCCTCTGCCTTACTGTGAGGACATTGATACCTAATGGTACCTTAATAGTCTGTGGTGGTCTCCCTTGCTCGCGATGTGTCACAAACACGACGACTGAAGCAGCTGGGACAACATGAAAGTCAGCTTATCGTTGAGTTCGACTCGTAACTCGGAAGCTGGGAAGAGCATATATATAAAAATAACTGTCATGGAGACAAGTTTTGGTAAAGCCACCCAGGTATTCATTTAGAAAATAACAACAATCTTAGAAGGCCAAGAGAAAATACTAAGTCTGTTCTAACCCGAACGAAAGAACATCAGAGATTCATATAAACTACAATTTAATTTTAATGAAGAGCTTAACAATATCTACCTTCCTAGCTAACTAGACATAGTAGGTATGAAGATATAGGTTGGCTTATGTTACGGCACCGCTACTCTGTCTCGCGATTGGAAGGTGCTCCCCTGGGACTGGTCCAAATATTGTTTTGTTCCAGAGAACACTGAACTTCGTATTGTTATAATATTCGTATGAAAAACCCTTTAGTTAGAGTTGTTTTTCAACAAGAAATTAGTTTTTTAAAACAGAATAAAACAAAGATTTTAGATGAAAATGATTCAAATTTTTGCAAAAAGTTTGGCAATTATGAATAAAAATTATATCTGGCAAATGTCCACCATAACCATGTTCAATTCTCTCATCAAAGTTTTTAATCACTTTTTGGCAAAATGGCGGATCTATTTCGTTAATCACATCATGGATTTTGAGTTTTAAGGCTGCAATCGATTCGATTGGCTCCGTATAGACTCTGTCCTTAATATAACCCCACAAAATAATCCAGTGGTGTTAAATCACACAAACTGGCTGGTCACTTCACACCTGAATTTCGTGAAATTATGCAATCGGGTTTGGTTTGCAATAAATTGATTGTTTAAATGGCTGTGTGACATGTGGCACCGTCGATATCCACGTCATCAATAATAGGCCAAAATTGAGCTGTTAACATCTCGCGATAGCGTGAATCCATTGACAGCTATCGCATTTCCAGCTTCATCTTCGAAAAAAAACGGCCCAATCACGCCTCCAGACCACATAGCGCACCTACAGCTGATACAGCGCTCTCAGAAGGACGATTATGTTATCCGAAAATATCACGAATTTTACGAAATGTAATTTTAAAAGAATCACCATTTACATAATAGACTTTAATTATTTTAATTCGATTTTCGAGCTAAATTGAATTCATTGTAACCATTGCCAAAGCTACGAATTCGTCAAAAAACATCATCTTCATTTAAATTCTTTGTTTTAGAAAACAAAGTTCTTGTTGAAAAACTCTTTATAAGGACACATCTGAAGCCTTTATATTTGTAGCTGAGTTCCAATGGGTTCTTGCTCATCTTTCAGTGGAAAATTCAGTGTTCAGCAGGTATGATTGTCAAAGGAACCGGAATCAATGGTTGCCAAGAGATGGAACTTTACCTACCCTTACTTACGTTATGAAACCTGTGATAAAATAGTCTCACAATGTGCAAAAATGAGATTTTCTGTGAGTAATAGGAAAAACAAAATAGCGAAACAGTATGAGTTGAACTGGGTTCACAATCACCGACTGCTTGATGGAAGATGGTTTATGATGCTTGTTATAGGTATAGCTTACAGGGAAACCATGTGGAATGAAAAATATTTTTGTCTGTTGCATGTCAAGTTTACATTTGCAATGTTTATATTTTTTGCACTGCTTCCCTGATGTATAAAACAGGTCCATCAACATACGTAAATGGCAACTTCTTATGCACAAACAGCATTAACCATGCTAGTGCCGCTATCTCGTGCGTGCGCGTGCATGCTGGCGTGGCACTGAAGCTCACATTATCATACACTGTAGGACATGGAGAGAGAGTTAATACATCGCATAAGTGAGCATTGTTTTCACAGAATGCATTTAACTAATTGAATAGATTGGTACTTCGATTGCTTTCAGCAAAAACGTCGAATATGATCGTACGAGAGGCATACGGGGGGCGTACAAAATGACAGTGAAATTAAAAACAATGCTGCGATTATAAATTCATATCAGAAGACTGCGGCTACACTGGCAGGTCGAGAGAGATAATCTGTTGCATTTTCCATGCGTCGTCCGGCAGCGCGGTAAAAACGAGCGGCGCGCGGCGGCGGAGCCGAGCTTGTTACATAATCAGGCGATCTGCTGTCGCCGCGCGCCGGGCCGCTACCCTGCCGCTGTGGCGACGGGTCCCTGCTCCGGAGGGGACCTGTACACCTGTGACCTCCAGGGCCAACCAACTGCTCAAGGGCGGCCACTGTGATGGTCATGGGACCCATAAGAAACCTATGTCAGCCCACGTAAAAAAGTTACCACTACATAGTATAAAACAAAGTCGCTATTTTTGTCTGTTTGTTTGTCTGTATGCTTAAATCTTTAAAATTACGCAACGGGTTTTGATGCGGTTTTTTGTAATAGGTAGAGTGATTCAAGAGGAAGGTTTTTGTGTATAATTTGTCGACATATTTTGCGGACGAAGCCGCGGGCGGAAGCTAGTAAGGTATAAGACTTACATTTTAAGAGATTTACAGCACTATACTTAATTTGTTAATTGGCTACAGGCACTAATTAATTTCATTTTGAGAAATCCAAACTTTAGATTACGCTTTAGAGCTCTAGTTATTAAAAGTAACATCTACATGTTAATTCAATGTTTTATGGAAGTAGTATTTGTTGGTTTGGTGCAGAACCTAATTACCATAAGCAAATGGGACTGTTATTCAAAGAAGTACCTCAGTAGGTACTAGACAAGTGCACATGGCTCAGTTAATGAACTGAAGTCACAGTGGAGCTACCTTCTCTGTCAGGGAAGGCTGTGGTCGGCGGAAACCATGACGATAGAGAGCAGGCACAAGGCAGTCCGAGTAGGAACTGTACATATGTAGCTGGGATATAACTGAAGACTGCCGGCTCCATCAAAGACGGACTGAGCTGGTTTATTGAAGTGATTTACCAACATAACGTCCTTGACAGGATATGTCGCCAATGTGTATGTGGACCTGCTTCCCAGTTGCAAACTTTCGGGCATTTTCTTGGAGTAATGAAAAAATAACAACTTATGTGTGAATCTGTACGTTAGATGTAGAATCGAATAGAATCAGAAGCAATTCGCAAGCAAGCAAGCCACTCTCCGGAGAGTTGCCACCCTGACCCGTCCTAAGGGTTATCACAGTCGGATCAACAATCTGTCGTCCAGCGAGTGCAGTGATTGATACCTATGGCGACGTCTTAGCGCTGCAGCGCGGGCGCAAAAAATCTCTCCATTCATATGCACGGGGAGGAGTGCGGTCAGTTTTTGCGCGGCCGGACGTTCCCCGCGTTGTATTTGTAAATTGGGCGCGGGGCGGTGGCGGCGCGGCTACGGGGCGGGAGCGGCGCGGGAACGCGGCGGTAACGAGACCGAGCGCGCGTCATTCAAATGCGCGACTAGTTTTTGCGCAGGCGCATAATTGAATACGAATGCGTACTCGGAAGGATTCTAATGCGTTCAGATGAGACGCGTAATGAACGTTATTTATACAGGCGTGAGACGCCTGGAGCAGCACTGGCTGCTGTGACCAGTCCTTCAGACCTCTGATAAAACACTTAGGTAGTACGATACATGTAGATGTGATGCTGGATCTTAGCGGTCGCAGCAATTCCTTCCAGACATAGCACGCTAGGTAGCTAAGTACCTACTGGTGACGAATTGATGATCAACAGTCTCTGCTGGATGCTGCAGTGGGATTGGTATGGTCATTTTGTAGGTACTCTCTTAAGTATGTAATATAATTTAAAGTCGTGGTCGAATGGTCCACCGCGCCGCCGTCGCTCGGTCGCCTCCATGTGTGTAAGGTGCATTCATAACAATTTGCTCGTGTTGTTCAGTGGTGGCGGGTAATGCCCGATACGAGGATAATAATTCTGTATCAAGCGCATAAAATGTTAATGAATGAAATGTCATTTATGTTAATCCTATGAAGCAATTTTTATGTTATGAAGAGTGATGTGCTCACATGCCATTATATCGTGTTACCACTTATTCAGTAATTCCCATCAGCTAACTGCGACTGACTCATGTACATATGTGACTCAGGAAAAACCCTGCGAGATATTAGGTAGGTACCTATACTTTAACTACCATAACAGTGCAGGGAATAGTATTGTATATTTTATTATTCATCTAGCAATAATACGCTATTTACAATTAAAGCTTGTGCGCGCACGCTCCCATCCCGTCCATTATTACTGAAGTTAATCAAGTTGACACAGCGATATTACAACTGGCACCGGGGAATTGTTGCCAAACGATCAGGAATCAAAACGAACGGTTTGTGTACACTGACCAATGTAAATAAGCTCATGTGTTGCTAACGTACAAGCGAACACGAGCCGCTCGTGCGGGCGGGCGCGGGCCGGCGGGCGCGGGCCGGCGGGCGCGGGCCCCTCTCCGCACTGCCCGCCGGACTATTTCCTTGCTGCACTCATTTAGGAATCCTGCCGCTACGGAATTGCAAAGCGGGACGAAATAGCTCCATTGACCAGCCGGCAACGAGTCGAGTTCACCGTAGTGCACCCACGATTAGGTAGCGGCACGCTCGACGGTGGTGGAGCTCAGACCGCAATACTGACATTAATTTGCGTGTTTGTCTATAATTTGATAATATTAGCTGCAGTCCGCGATCATGTATCAAATTGCTCTGGCATGGACCTACTTGCATCCGTTAATTTGTTGCCGTCATTTAATTGAGCATAGCATCTCGACGCCGACGGCCTGGCCGGCATGGCGGCGCGCAGTGCCGTCGTAGCGCATTCAATGTAAATGTGGATTAAAAGTAATGGCCCTGTTGCCAATTGACTGGACTCACATGCTCTAAGAGCTGTGCAATTTAAACGCGCCGGGTTCAGTAGCCGGCCGGAGTTTTTGCGCCGCCGAGAAATTGCGACCGAGTGACGACAGGCTAAACGATGTTAGGCTAAGTAACAGGAGTGGGAGCTGCGCGTGCGCTCGCTCCGCCGCGGGAGGCTGCGCGGGAGGCTGCGCGGGAGGCTGCGCGGGAGGCTGCGCGGGAGGCTGCGCGGGAGGCTGCGCGGGAGGCTGCGCGGGGGAGGAGGCCGGTGAGAGGACTCGCGGGGACACACATCGCAAGTAAAAAGCGCCGCGTCGTCGTCGTACGGCCTTTTTTGCAGTTTCTTGTTATGCGCATTCCGCAGTTTTTGCTCGCGCGTGTTCCCGACAAACGAGCTCCGGCAAGTTCGCCAGTTTTTGCTTCGGAAACAATGGTGGGCCCACGATGGCAGCGGCCGTGATTGCGCGTGCGCAGGCGGCGCGGCGTATTTGCATGCGGCGGCCAATCGCGAGGCGAGAACACGCCCTCGGCGCCCCGCCCCGCGCCCGCCGCTCTAGCGCGCTATCTAATGCTAATGCGCATGCGCGAGTGTGCGCGCACGCCTCACGCCTGTCATTGTTGCACCTACGCATGTGCCGAGTTGCCGACGTAGCATCAGCATCAGGGTGTACATTGTCACAACTAAATGCAACACCACGAGGTGAAACATTCTTATGATTGATTGTGCACATAACATGTCTAGCTCCTAATAACTAATTATTTATGTCCCTTGTTCACATAGAATTATCGGTAACATGAAATCATTCTTTGCTTTGAATCAACTCAATCTAATCTCCCTTATATCTCTTATTCTCGACACATACTCTCAGTATGCAAATGTCTCCCACTAGCATGCGCCAGCGCAGGTCGCGCACGATTGGTGCGAACAGCGCGCCGCGACAAATCGCGACGCATGCTAATCAGCCGCCATTAGAGTAGCACCACGCGATACAAGCCTACTTATACTTAGCACGGATAGTCAGCGTAACATATGTGCACTGCGTGGACGAGTACACACATAGGCGAGGGACGCTCGCAATATTTTGCATCTATTACCTAACTCAACGGTCATTGATTAGCTTTTCCAGCGGCCTGCCGATGGTAATTACAATGCAAAGCGACTATTAATTAGCGCACTGCGACTGACAGCTGATCGTTATCACACGTTCTGCTTCAAGTACGAACGTAAAGTGTTTGCGTTAACATTATAGCTCCAATTATTCGGTCAGTTTCAACAAAATCGAATAAATATTTAATAATTGGGAGTGCGCTCACGACTGCGGCTCATAAGTTTTTGCTCGCACCACGTCGGACCGTAGAACAAAAACGTATTGTGTCGAACTCGAGCGGCCGCCGTTTTTATAATGTTGTGATGTTTTGCTGTCATCATTCTCATATTATTGGGTTCTTGTGATGCTAACTGTGAGAACTCCAAGAGGTTTCAATAATGAAGCGCCTGTCGCTCAACGGCTGAGGCGTGAGCTGTGAATGCAGAGGCCAGAGGTTCGACACCCTTCAGGAACAAACATTTAGCTCAATGCCGAGGCTGGTATCTAGTCATACACAATAACAACTGCAGATGTTTCTAAACATTAATCATATCACTTAGCACTCACAAATGGTTGGATAGGTACTTACATAAAAGGAATCAATACAATTGAATATTTCCATGACGCTTTTTCCATGATGTGACTCGGACATAATTTCAATGGGATTTAAAAAGAAGAGAAGAGAGAGAAGAAACTTGTGTGAGCCTTTCAAAAGTATTATCCTTATTCGTATTACAGGCAGAAACTTAAAAACGTGTGGGAGGCTGTAGACTGAGAATATTTTCAAACGTTCTGCTGTAAGTGAGTCCGGATCAGTTACAGGTTATGCACAGAGAGGTGCCCGGGGGGATTACAAATTTCCATACAAACATTAGTCCCATATTTAACATGAGAAAAAAAATAAAATATGTTGTAAATGGGAATTCAAAAATCCTTTCTTGGTGATTAAAAAACTTGAGCAATTGAGAAAATCTTGAGCTTTAGCTTGAGAAATTCTCCACAAGTTTCAAACTTGTGGAGAATTTCATGCTTTCCAGCGGTTGAGGCTGAGCGTTGTGTCAGTGAGTGATTGGATGAATTAATTTAAGATTTTTATGTAGATGTCATGCTACTGCCTCATTGGTCTAATGGTCACAAGCGCTATTGCTGACTATGAGGTCCTGGGTTCGATTCCCTGGTCGGGAAAAGTGTGTACCTATTGGGTTTTCCCATCCAGAACATTTCGGTAGCAACCCAGAGTCTACTATAGGTACACTTCTGCCTTACCCTTCGGGGATGTCAGGCGTGATGTTATGTTCTCCTGCTAGTACATAGAGCTTGAACACTTTAAAAATAAGAACGCCTTTTCATTTCCATTATTCATAGAATAACAGCATTATAAAAAGGCTAATTTAGAAATTTTCCATAAAATAAACTCCTAACTTTCAACAATAAACAGAATAAGGCAAATTACGATGAATGATTACCTTTATTTCTGCCTGTACTTCAATATTTCTCGCTATATTTCCATTCCACTACAAACGTAAACAGCCCACGAAACAGTAACAATTCTACGTCCGTAGCCACAATAATTATTGTTTTATTGCAATTAAAATGTTTCAGCCAGGTGTTCACGACTCCTATTAGAATAAGGGCTGGCAGCCCTCTAGCTTGCCACCATTACAGTCGATTAGAGAAACATGGAGCCATAGAGGAAAACGGTTCGATGGAAAATTGATGGCGTGTCATGGCGTATGTTTTACTTATTGACATAGTACCTACTCTGTCAAGAAAGTACCGGGAAAAGATCAATAATACACAAAATGTCTGTTATTCATCCAAATTTATTTTATCACCTTCAAAGTATGCTCCTTTAGAAACGATACACTTGCGCCAACGAATAATCCATTCATCAAAACATTTTTTAAACGCTGCTTCCGGAATTGAGTTCAGTTCTCGCCGCGAATTCTCCTTTATGTCTTCTATCGATTGAAAACGGGTGCCACGAAGTGGTAATTTGAGTTTAGGAAAAAGAAAAAAGTCAGCAGGAGCCATATCTGGTGAATATGGTGGTTGCTGGATGGTATTTGTTGAGTGTTTGGTCAAAAATTCGTTCACAATGATAGCCTTGTGCGAAGGCGCATTGTCGTGGTGCAAAATCCAAGAATTTTCTTTCCACAAATCTGGCATTTTTCGTCGAATTTGCTCTGCATAACGCTCAAATAATATTCTTTATTTACCGTTAGACCTTCCGGTAAGAATTCAGAGTGCACAACACCGCGATAGTCAAAGAAAACAGTCAACATGACTTTGACTTTTGATCGACTTTGGCGTGGTTTTTTCGGTTTCGGTTCAGTTGGAAGGCGCCACTCCGAAGCTTGTTGACTAGTTTGCATGTCAAACTCGTAAACCCACGTCTCGTCACCAGTAACAATGCGTTTCATGAATGTTGGGTACGAACTGACTCGTTCTAGCATGTCCTCAGCGACTTTCATGCGATTGAGTTTTTGGAGAAAATTCAGATCTTTTGTTACTAGCCGAGCAGCAACATGTTTCATACCCAAATGATTAGTTAAAATGGTACGGATCGACTCGTGAGATACAGAAAGTTCGGCGGCTATCTCTCTCAGAGTTGAATGGGGATTTTCAGTCACTATTTTCTTCACTTTTGCAATGTTAACTTCAGTTGCAGACGTTGACGGCCTACCAGAGCGAGGCAAATCTTCCATCACATCTCGACCGCTTTTGAACGCTTTGAACCACTCATAAGCACGAGTTTTTGATAAAGTCGATTCACCGTAAGCCTTCTGTAACATTTTCAGTGACTCCGAACACGAAATTCCATTGGCGATGCAAAATTTAAGACAAACTCTTTGTTCGATATTTTTGTCCATTATGAAATTCGCAATACACACTATATATGATATTACTAAAACCAGCACTGTATTTAATATAAATAACAGATGCAACTCAAACTCCGCGCCAAAATGGAAAACAGTTGTGCCAATCTAACAACTACAAAAAAACAAAAATTTTAATTTGGAACCATAAAGAAATCATCCGATACTTTTTTGACTGAATTAGCAGATATGTAGGCATGCTATCGATGGCAGTGGGTGACTCTTTGAATGCATAACGAGTTTTTTCTAAGCTATTTGAATTGCTAATGATCGAAGTGTTGTCTATAGTTTTGTTTACGGCAAGTGTTGGATGATTTTTTGTCGACGAAATATTTATCGACGTTTATTACATTGTGCACTAATAGATGCTACATACGGAATATTTTCTCAACGCCCTTGTTGATAGGCACATTGTGAGCCGAGACGCTTCTAGACGTAAGAAACATTGTTCCAGACAGAACTATTACTTGGGTACAGTTTAGCTAACTCTGTTAGTTCAATTAAAATTGTAAACACGCAGAAATAAAAAATAAAAGACTGCCAAAACTGTGTATGTTGTAGGAGTGCTCGAGTGGTGTGAGTGCAGTGGGAGAGTGTGTGAGTGCGTTTGTGAGTGAAGGTGTGTGTGATTGTGTTTCTGGATGAGGGTGTGTGTGGTGTGTTTGTGACAATGGCTGTGTGTGTGTTTATGGATGAGGGTGTGTGTGAGTGTTTGAGAGTGCACATACACCCTGTATGTGAGTTCTGGACTAGTTCAGTTTTATTTGCCACAATTTAACTCTATGAGGTAAGCGGCAAATGTATTACGATACGATACCTAGGTACTCTTATTTATTTCATTGTTGATCTTGGCGCTGACGAGCCTCCTTCACCTGACACCCGGTTAGCCACTAACCACAGTTAGTGGCTATCCGGGTGTCACATTGTTTTTTATGTTGCCCATGGGCCTCTAACTTAGCTTCACCTGCTGTTGGGAAATGTACTGTCTCAGGCGTGCAGGCAGGCCGGTTCCTCACGATGTTTTCCTTCACCGATTTTTAAGCAAGTGGTAGTGGCGGTGGTGGCTGATAAGCTTGTCTTCTCGCCATTGCTGCTCTAGAGGCACATTGTTGCAGACCCTGTCGGAGCGGGGATTCGCAGTAGTTAGCTACTGTAGGTTGAGTCGAAGGGTACGAGCTTGTGCTTTTGAGTAAAGTCTATCCCTAATACGAGGAGCTGTACTCATGTGGGTTGTTTTGTAGACGGAGTTTCTGTCAATAACACTAGTTATGCAGACGATATGGTACTACTGGGACCGCCGGGGCGTGCGGTGCGTAAACTGGTCTCAATCTGTGAGCCGTACGCGGTGAACAGGGACTGCGATATTACTCTAGGCAAAGTGAAGTACTCGTTTTCAAGAGTGGTAAGTGTTCTTCAGAGCATGTTCCACCTATTGTGCTTAATGGTGCGGCTCTGCGGGTGGTGAGCAGCTTTAAATATCTGGGGCACTTTGTGGCAGATCACTTGCAAGACGACGCAGACACAGAGAGGGCACGCAGGGCCCGGGCGGCCGGGGGATACGCTCGCACAGTTTGCTCGCTGTTCGAAGGAAGTGAAAATAAATCGTTTCAAAGCGTACTGCCAATCGTTTTATTCGAGTAGCTTCTGTGTGAACTGCACTCGCCGGGCTGCTAGTGCCTTGCGTATCCAATACAACAACATCTTCAGGATACTGATGCGACTGCCTCGCTATTGTTGTGCGTCTTGGATGTTTGTAGCCCGAACGGACGGCTTCCATGCGACTATTGGCAAGAAGGTAGCCTTCTCACTGCAGGGAGTGAGAGGTGGCAGTGACGCGTGACGGTACCCTGAAGGAGCTTATTGTTACTCGTGCGGACTGCCCAAGCCAACACAAGTGGATGCGTGAGTTGGGTGTATGTCCATTAGATATGAATTACATACAATGTAATTATTAAATACTCCTACGTTAATTTTACTCCTTTCTTAAGTCGCAGCCAAGAAAATAGTTCAACAATAAATTATAATCTGTTTCGTATCTAGTTAGCTTGTAGTACCTAACAGTGGTGATTAGTCTTTGTATGCGTGTAATGTGTGGTTATCACTGTTATCAGCGGTGTAATGGCGGGTAGTAGAGACGTTAGGCGATAGCATCGCGCACGCATGCGCCTGCGCAGAGCAGGTCGCGGGGTCGCGAACACTACGTATAAGAGACGTGGAGCGAAAGACCAGTCCACGAGCAACAAGGGTTTTATTCAGTAAATAACTGAATAAAACCCTTTGCACTAGAGAATAAAATAGGGAAAGCCATCACAGAAAGCACTTTTGCTACCGCCGGCGCCCGTCTCAGCTAGTAATAGTAGGATAGTCAAACATATCATGTTGCTGTTCTCGAGTCGCTTGCGGGTGTGGAATATCCCTAGTTAGAGTGTTGCTTCTATCAGGCACGTCTGTTCCTCAACCTGCTCTCGTACAGGTGCTAGCCTTCTGCGTGTGGCCGTTGTGTGGCGGGCAGATCTAACGGCTCACGTGATTACGTGATTAGAAAATGCTTGATCATCACCTTGGCACAATATGCTCCGGACGTATCAGTACTAAGTACTTAACGACGAGGAACTTAAAGCTTACAATAATTGAAGCTTTCTTAACTCTCTTCAGAATTAGAGTGTTGGACTAAACCTTGTCATTGCAAAACCAAATCTTGATTGTTAAAGAATACCTACTTACTCAACAACGATAAATGCTAAGTAGTGTTAAGACAAGTAATGCAAATGCTTTGTGTTTTGCTTACCGTATATATTTTCAAGAAATGTTTTTAATGTGAAAACCATTCGTAATGTAAGCAAATGCAAGGTAGCATGCTTCTGTCAAGTCTGGCAATTATTACAAACTTTCAGCAGCGTGTTGGTACTCCCACTGGGTGCTGGGTACCACACCCGAAATGGCATCACATCTCTTATTCCCAGGTCAACAACAAGCGTCTGGCCTCATTCATAAGGACTTTCCAAAGACAAACACGCGCCGTCATCCGCCGCCAGCAGCTAACATGACACGTCGAGCTTCAGAAACACTGTCACGAACACACAAACAAGAACGACATTACTCTTGAGAATGTATACAGGTCCTGATAGTTCAAAGTTGTTATAAAAAAGTAAAAAAGTAGTGCGAGAATAGGCAAACGTACAATTTAAAAGCTTCCTGTTTTCCGCGGAGCCTGGGTCAACTTATCATAATTATATAATGAAAGCAAATAGAGTCAACCCTTTTTTTTTAAGGCTAGGAAATCATCCAATGAGTTCTCCCGCTCTGGGTGGAGCGGAAGGGAGTGTCAGACTCTTACTGACTATGACCCATCCATGTTCCTTCCTTAGCCCTTTATGTTCCGGGGTAGCGGTAACCCTTTCGGACAATCCCGCTTACGAGTCAACCCCTGAGACAATCAATCCGAGCCATCCACGGCCATCCATCACCACGTGCATTACGACACGCGGCATATTGTGGCCCAGATAACAATCATAAAACACGGGCCCTCCTGTGGACTGCCTTCCCCACTTGACAGTCGCACCACGGAGCTCTGAGAAGGCTCACTCAACGCAATCCATGAAATAAGCATGTGCACCTATAGAGTGTGGCTACAGTGCTGTGGCTGTAGATCTATACTTATATGTTACATAAAATAACATCACTCCTTGTTTCCCCCAAAGGTAAGACAGAGGTGTACTCATGGTGGGTACACCGACATGTCGCCATTATTTATGTTTAAGTGTCATGTAATAGGGCGAGGCCTGCAGGCTCACTGATGATTACATTTGTTGATCATTTTGTCGAGTAGGTACCTACCTGGTTACGTGCCTCCACTGTCCTGCCATACCTACTAACATAACAGAATACCTACTTTAGCCATTTTGAAAACACCAATTATTTTTAAAACAATACCTAGTAGTAGTGGAATTTCTTACCGGCTCTTCTCAATGAGAATGGGTAGTAGTAGTAGTTAGACGAAACACTTTAGCCTTCTGTTATTTGCTATGCCGTGACAGGATTGCATAAGAACGGGGTGTCGCGCACCCTTCCGTCTGAACGAGGTGTTAAATGGTTACAAGTAGGCAGGGTCCGGCGGGCGGCCCGGCCGGCGCGGAGCGGGACCGGACGTGACACGTGACGATCTTTAAAACTGTTTAGTGGCTGAAGGGGTGACGGGTTTCGACAGCAGGTGGATTGTAAGACATTTATTTTTTAAGGGAATCTCTGGTGATCTTGTTATGATTCTTTAGATCTGGCTCTTGGGGAGATCCTGATATTCGCGACTGATGTAAAAGAAATCGAAGTTAGTTGATACTTTTTGACAATTATTTGTAAAGATTATACAAACAAGTAAAACAATTATTGAATGCAATGCGTTAAGGCATATGTTAATATAGCCCTCGGCCATAATTAAGTTGTAGTTTCAAATAACACTGGTGGCCACAATACAACAAAGCGAGGTATTTACCTATAAGCACTCTAATTGGTGCATTCAGCGAATTAATCGCCACAGTCAGTTTCACAAGGGTGCGTTAGTTGCGACCACGAGCAGGGCAGCACGACCGCTCAGAGCCTGCACTACCGTATCAGTTGGACGGTGTTTGTGTTCAAAACGTTACTTAGGTATTCATTCATGTGACGCAATGTTAGCCTTTTTTTGTAGGATGGGATATCATCAAACGACCTTGTGGAGTGGAAGGGAGTATCTGACTCTTACTGACTAAAACCCATCCATGTTCCTTGCTTAGCCCTTTGTAATCCAGGGCAGCGGTAACCCTTTCGGACAATCCCGCTGAGTAATGTAAGCTTGGTTGTTCTTTGTAACCTTAAATCCAAGTTAGATATCAGCCTTATTATAGGTGGGTATAGGTAGGTACCGCTATGGGCTGCTGTTCATTGGTGTGCGAGTAATAATTGTCAAGCAATAATGGTGGTCAGTAGTACCAGCAGTAGCGCTAGGCTGCTTGAAGCCCTCTATTGAGACGAAAATCACGCCAGCAGAGCAGTTAAGAACACCAGCGCGCTCTCGGCGGTCACGCTACAGCGCTACAAACTGACGACTTGCTTCAACACAGGTTGTTATGAGTGAAGTGCTCGTTCTGCTTGTCGTGACTACTTACAAACACCAATCTCTAAAACTTGCCTGTCATAGAATAGCCATGGGAAACCCGAAAACTATTGATGCGCACTAATTATGTGCTAGTGGAAGGAACTTGCAAGTAATTTCAAGTGGTTTGAGGAATGATTACCTGGCTGCGGAGTTATTTGTTTTTCGGCTTGTGTCGATGTGAATTGTTTTCGTCATTACGGGTCCCACGGTCGCCACTCAGACTACGTTAAAAATTAAAGTCGCGCGCTCCGTAATAAAGTGTAAATGCGGTATAATGCGCATGCGCAGATCGCAGCATTAGTTCCGCGCTCCGCATTCGTCAGGCGCGGTGTGCGTCTGCACCGCTCGCTGCCGCACCGCGCCGCACCGCACCGCACCGCAACCATTGTGCCGCAACGCACCACGTTGCACCGCACCGCGTCGTAATACACGGTACTTGCACATTAACGGCTTTACGAGCGTCTCGGATATGTTTATCGATGGAGACTCAATCTTCGGTTCCTAGACGTCATTCAGAGAATTAATCTTTAATGTAATTAGGTTTTTCTCTTATTATGACCCGGTTCAATCGAACTTAAGTTATTTCAGGGCGAGCGCATTTCGCAGAACAATTTATTATTACGCGTTACTGACACAGAACTTGACATAGAATGGGGCACTTGTGTATCCTGCGAATCAGTCATTTCGTTCACGTTTGAAGCTTAGTAATAACATGTTGATAACTCAAGTCTCAAGCGTTCACATTTATATTAATTTCCAATTCGTTTCAATTTACCCCATATGAATGTTGCGTCGCTGTAGGTGATGCGCGTGCGCGGGTACTACTGGCCACTGGGTATGTTCGTGTGAAATCGGAAATGATTGCGCGCCACGCGCCGCCACCGTATGCGCCTGCGCATTATAAACACATTAGCGACAAGAGACAATTGTTTACGGCTTATCTTTGCATTTGAATAATTTAGATAGATTGCTGCTGAGCCCTCATGACACTGCTTGATATCTACCTAGACTATAAAGTATAACCTATATAATAATTATAATTAATTTGTTTAGATAAAAAGTTTGCCTTCAGCGACCGAAGTTGACAAAAGCCTTTACTGCAGTACTTACGGTTTTTAACGAACATCTACTTAATTTAAACATTTTTCGAAGTCTAAAAACTTTATTCTGAAGAATGTAGAGCAGAACCGTCCCGCTGCTCACACACTCTGGCACTCCAGCCTGTCGCGTCCTGTCTGTAGTTAAAACAATAGTTTCTGCGATCAATATTAATTACGAGACACGGAGTGTGGGGCAGGGCTGCAGGGAGAGAGTGGGGGGGGCAAATGATAAAGTTTGTAGTTTGTAACGCGGTTATGACGGCCGGAAGTTGTTCCTAATCGCGTAACTGACGTCCACATAACCAGCTCTGATTTACTTGCCAACTATTAAGATATTAACCGCAGCACACCGGGGGCCCAGAAGGTTTACTTACACTCCGCGCAACAACCACTGCAACGCTTCCTTGTGGCGCCCTACGACGTAACGTATCCTAGGCCTGCGCCCCTACGTGCTGCGGCACTAGTAGGTACAGCTACGCGCTTGCATGCTTTTTACGCTACGTGCTAGGCAACGCTACGGACTGACATGATTGTCGAATCGAATTTATTTTATGTTTGTTTATGGCCTTTTTTGTATATATTATTTTTCGTTAATCGATTTTTTATTTTGTTATTCTTTTCATCTATTTTGACTTCTATCTTAATAATTTGACTTGTAAGAATCCCTTACCAGCAGACGACGCGTAGTTTTCAAATGTCACGGTACTTGTCAGACACTAAAGGTCGTACGGGTATTGTTCTCTCGCCGCCCGCGCCGCCCGGAATGGCCCTGCTGCCGGGCTGTCTGCGGCACGACGAGATACTAACGTGTTGCGACGGCTGCGTCCATTAGCGCGCTCGAGTGTGTGTTCTTATACGAAGAGCGAGTTGTGTGCTGCACTTACTGGCGGTGAATATGTATTGTTTATAGGAATATTAACTATATTCACTAAGACAGTAGAATCTGATTGATATTAATTCCGATAAGATTATCAATGGAATCCGATACAGATCGCCACCATTTGACCCTTAGTGATTTATTTAATTATATTATACTAGCTTCTGCCCGCGACTTCGTCCGCGGAAAATTTCTTGTTGTAACATTAAGCATATCCTAATTTTAAACAACTGTATTAGGCAGCGCATATAAATAATTCTGTTTTCGGAGGTATTTCTTTCCGACTTGCTAGACGAAAATTGCGATAGCTCGGCTAATATGTATAATATAAATATAATTTATAGCCTATAGCACTCAGGAATAATGTAGCTTTCTATCAGTAAAAAATTTTTGAAATTGGATCATTAGTTCCGGAGATTACCCCCTACATACAAACTTACACATTTTACCTCTTTATAATATTAGTATAGATTCCCCTGGTTTTGCAGACAATTATTATGAGAACTAAATGTTTTCTATTATATTCCTAAACCAGCCAGTGCTAAATGTATAGCTAACAAGTAGTCCAAAGCTATCAAAGTCTATTTTCATATTTCGAATACGACCTACCGTGCCTGTCATTACCTCCGTGTTCTCTCGGATTCCAAACTCGTTTCGAACCGTTGGTACTGCTGACTTAATAGTAGGCGCCGATCCTATACCTATAGGTAGTTGCCAAATATAACACTTATAAACGTAATCTAATACTTAAGTATTCCAGCAGTGTTTATTTCCCTTTACAATGAAGTTGTAAAGTTTCGATCAGTATTCATTCCACATAGTTGCTCAGTGATTCAGATAACCAACCGTTTACTGTTCGCAGTGAGATAAACGGAGCCTTTACTTACTCATAATCATAATTGTGTGTGGAGTCATATACAGCCACAGCATGGTAACGATGAATGGCTGAACTCAATTGCAGTATTTCGTGTGGTAGTCGCTGCAAGTATACTTACTTTCAAGTACGGTTGCTACTGGAACATTCCTCAAGGAAACACCTCTCGGCCTTGACGACCACAGCAGCTGAGCAGCTGAGCAGGTCCCAGCGCTCTGTGGTCGCACTGCAGAACAAACATGAGGTCATCATTTGAATTTACTCTACTACGAAGCCCCCGACCTCTACGAACCTCTGAATAAATATATTATTATTATTATAATATTAGACTTAATACCTAATAGTCTAGATGATTGTTCAATCAACGCTGACTGCCAGGTGTCCGCCATATCTCAGAAAGGGCAGGTGCCGTGTGACAGTGACGTATTAGCTGTTCGCGTCTTCTGGGAGTGTCACTCGAGACACTAGTACACTGTTGCTCTGCCCCAACTACACACTACTCCTAGCAAGCTGGTACCCGATTGTCCTGTAAGTAAATAACATTTAGGTACCGGGGACTTAAACTTTGTGATAATCTGTGTATTCTGTGTATTCTCACGGCAAATGTTCTCGCTTGTAGATTGGAAGTGGTAACCCCGAGCAGTGGCAGTGGTGGCCCACTTGTAACCGCTCCGATTTACGAATTCGCGTTCGAAACCAGATTACCTACTTGTGTTGAGGATATAAGTACATCTCTTAAAACTGTGAAAGAAAAGACCGTGGAAACTGGCATGCCCAGAACCAGAAATTCTAAGGTAGTGTATCTATCTACCAATCCGCACTGGGCCCGCGTGGTAGATTACAGCCCAGTTCCTTACGAAGAGAGAAAGCCTGTGTCCCAGCAGTGGGAACATCACAGGCTGATTATGGTCACCACGGCTGTACCTGCCGGAATGTTGTCGATCACATTCGCACGCACGTCTATACGTTGAGGTTCTGACTCCAACCCCCGCAGATGGGTACGAACTAGCTCGAGTCGTGTACTGGCCTGCCGCGCGGCGGCCGCCCGCGCTGCGCTGCTATAGAGCGGAGCGCGGTCGGACACAAAGTGCATGTTACAGTCCCGTGCCTGTACTTATGAGTTTTCCAATTAAGTAAATGGTAACCGCCGCTTATTGGAATAACAATTTTCAACGGAATATCTGTTTCGATCGCGATTAGAGCCCATCGCAGGAGATGCGCCTGTAATTCCAACTAAATTTATTAGAAAGCCGATCTCGCCCTTCTCCGCTCGCCAATTTACTAATCGTAACTCATCTGCGATAAGCACGGTATTACCGCGTGGCGTGCCGGACCGGAGCGGCCGCGCCGTCCGGCGGCCGGGCGGCGGCCGGGCGGCGAGCGGCGCGCGGCGCATTATCGGCCCATCGTCCGGTAATAAGGAGCGAGATTGGACCGCTTTAAATAATATCGGCTGCGATCGGTAACGGCCGCTGACGGTCGTTCACCGCGCCGCCTCCGCCGCGCGCCACCCTTGCTGTGCTGCACGGCGCTCTGCACCAACGTGGAACACAATGTTGTTCACGCTCAACACATCATCGATTACTGCCAGCGTCATTCAGAACAATGTCCACGACACACGGACTCCCCCGTGAAATGAACTTGACGAGTTCTGGTGGAGCATACAAGCGAAACAATTAATGATCTAACATCGCTGTTTTTAGAAAGAATTAACTATAATGTTGGCGTAAATTGTGTGTGTAAGTACAAAAACAGACGTTCTACTTTGTCGTGTATCAATTAATTACAACTGACAACAAATCCTTTCCGTCGCCGAGACGCTTGCGCCTGCGCATCCTTGATATATATATATATATCAATAGCAACTAATGAAAAATTACTTACCAGATGAGTAATACTAAGCTTTAATAGATACCCAGCACATAATTATATTTGATGTTGACGTTATGCCTTTAGCCCTTTTAGAATGTTGGTAAGCGGGAGTGTCCGAAAGGTCTGACACTTCCTGTCGTTCACCCAGAGCGGGAGGACTCATTTAATGATTTCCCAAAACCAAAAAAATTTTTTGAATGATGGGACTCTAACAAGTATACAGAGAACAGAGATGGTGGTCGCGGTGACGCCGTGAGTGATGGTGAGCGGAGACTTCTCACGGCGACGCACCGCCACCAGCAATCGATCGCTGCGCAATTACACAATCAGCGTGCAGATCCCCGCTGCAGCCGCGCCCGCGCGCGGGGTACACGCACTAATTGCTGTGGGTTTTTGTCGATCGCCTGTTCCCACTTGTCTTCACAAAACCACTTATAAATTGACGCCATTCTCCCACAATACGTATTATCTTAATCGCTGATCAAAACGACAATTTAACAGTTTCTTGCAGCAGATGTGAGATTATAGTATTATGCGATAGGCGATGGTGCCGGCGGTGAGCTACTTTCTAAAACAAAGGGCTACACATTATGCTGGACCCTGCAACTAGAGAGATGATGGGCACCCTTCACTGTCATTACGTAAAACTAAGTTTCCAACTCCAATCTGTTTGCCTAGCGTTATCTTATGAACCACTATTATATCTTTGATTCAACATCACTGCTACAACAAGTAGGTATTCCATAGAGGAGCGTGTTCCAGCCACCCGACACTCGTTCAATCACAACCACCTCTAAACCATAACATTCGATTCCTAATAACTTGAATTTAATTCTTTGCTGCATATTTTTTGTCCAATTTCTTTCAATCCCACCAATAAAAATATGTCAAAGAGTGCCGCCGCCGAAACGCAACGGCTACGAAGTTGTGGGTTGCCAACGTAACGTTATTGTTCTTATAATCAACCGCGTGATTAATAAACGACGTCTTTAAACACACAAATCACAATAAGAGGCGCCTGCGCACTGGCATGTGTGCATCTGTGTCCGGTCGTGTGTTTGTCTGCGGGCGCGCATACGCAAATTATTTAATTGTCGGCGGCGGCGCTGCTCTATGGTTATACGCCATAAATCTAGCGGAATCATCCGCGAATTATTCAAAGACGCCGCCTCCGGCGCAGGCTCCGGCAGCGCCTGAGCAATGACCAGCTGACCTCCGCTAAATGCGCCTGATTATGTCTAGCACAGCGTTGGAGCCGTCATCGTGATACGTGTCGGACACGGCGAGGCACACGCCGTATCCGACACGTTGGGCCAGTTCAACGTCCAGTTCAATCAATAACTAAGTATTGTAAACTATTTCTGACAGAGCTTTTTCAAGTCACAGCCGACGTTCCTCGAGAGTACACGACGGCACCTCGGTGTCGAGAAGGTCGCTAATCCTACGCAGGCAGCTATACAGGTCCGTGTGCACTTCAGCCATGTAGCCAGCAGCCTTCACTGCGCTGGATATCGCACCCATTGTTACGCAATCCAGAACAAAGCTCTAGTTATTTGTGTGGCGGCTGTCGCGTTGATTCATAGCGTTCGTTTGTCCTTCCTGCTGTGTGTCATTGATAGCGTTATCGCTGCGCCCGCGCACAATCGCGCTCTATCGTGCCATCTGCGTGAAATATTCCGCCGGTGCCGCAATGCTCTGCCCTACCCACCGGCTTTACTTGTGCAGTTAACAACACCCTTATTGTTAAGGAAACACGCTTAGATCTGCGCGGTTATAGCGACAGAGTTGTGTTGGTTTCAGAATAACGACCTGTGGCCGCGTAATTCACGCCACCGCGTTCATCATGCAAAGTGACTGCACTCCAATCCACGAGCGATTTCCAGCTTTACTGTTTCAACCATAATGTGCATTTTATGGTTGTGTTCGAGAGATTTATGTCGCGGGGGAGTTTAGCGTTTGGTATCGGAATTTGAATTTTGCGCGGTGTGGTCGCTGCGTCGCTGCCGGTGCGCAGGCGACAGATACGCATCGTCTTGTTAGCGCTATCTGATGCCCGATGCTGTAATTGGCACGGAACTGCGCGTGCGCAACCAGCCTCACATTCATACAAAATGAATTTTAAAACGCGTTTTATCAATATTTATTCTAGCGTCATAATGGGCGCTGCTAGCGAAAATGATAAATTAAAGTGGAAGACATTATGGCGTCTACAAGTGTAACGAGACAAATCTGAAAACATTTAATTATTTAAACTTCGTGGACTTTTCAGCGAAAAAAGTGACGTTGTTTTCCGCCTTGAGTGAGCCGATTTGTCTGGTTGAATCGATGAAATATTTGCTATAATAGATGCGGGTGCGAGGTGTCGGATATTTGCATACAATGCGCGCGCGCCGATGTGCCGCCGCGATATTGTTGCGTTGCGCGCATAATTGCATCGCCGCAGCAGCCATACCTGATGATGCGCAGCTATAATGTGCATCACTACTGCTGCCGCGCAGTTCTTACTGCACTGTCTCGAACAGTAGGACAGGAGCGTTGGAAAAGTAGCTCAAACTGAAGTGCGGCGTGTTCTGTGTTGCGCGGCCATGTTTATTGAGTGCTGGCCCGGGTACGGACAGTATCGATGATTAACAAACAAATCATATTATTCTGTCACTGAATATTTACAGGATAAACTGATGTAATGTTACTACATACAATATTTTAAATAATGTATTATATTGTTAAATTCTAATTTTGTAGACAATTGCGAATTTACAAAAACACAGGATTTGTAAATTCACATGCCTTATGGTAGGATATGGATGGACACTATTGTTAATATTGTTATTATACAGACCTTTTCTTTTGCACCCATATTCGCAAATGAATAAATGGTTATGATTATCATTATCTTCGTGTCTCATAAGTCATAAAATAGTTCTTAGTCATTGAAACTGTTTCGAGCTGCACTGTGTACAGGAAGTGTCGGTTCAAACGAATCTCGTCATTGCTCCAGCGACGAAACTAGTTCGCGAGCTCGGAGCGCCCGACGGTGACTTGTCAAAATATTGAGCATCTCCACATTAGAGCGTGAGTGATGTGATGACCGGTGACGTCACGGGGGTCGCGTTGCTTGCGACCTGCGTCGGGTTTACAACACTATCAATATCTCATTTGTTAGTTAAATCCGCATCAGGATCTCGCTGAACTCTAAATCGGACATTTACATGAAGGAAGAGGTGCGTTATTTTTTACCAGAGATACCATATCGATTCTAAACTAAGTTAAGAAATTAATGAGTAAAGGAGGGAAATTAAACTGAACTTCTACTATTATTGTGAGTGAACGAAATTGAAAAATAAATGTTGTTACACTTATATGTATAGGTAGATGAGCACACTAGTACCTGGTAGGATATGGGATACACAAATGTTTGTTATATTGCATGTATCAGCTCATGCACCTACCTACCTATACACATGTTCAAACAAAATAAATTATTTGATTTGATGTCAAAACAAACGAGAACAGCTAAATGAAATGGAAAAAAATGACTTTTCAGTTTTCCAAGTTCCCTATCAACAGCTTCGTTTCCTCACTTCTACCGTCCTGGCTGCCAGTGTGTGTGCCACTAAACTGAATTAATTCCGTCGGATAAAAAAGCAGTCCATGTGATGCGCCGACGCACGGTAATTGCGAAACACGCCGACAATTGCCGAAGGCGCCGCTACGAATATGGATGAGTTTTATATTTGAGCTGTAATTAGAGCAGGCGACACTTAGGAATTAAATATACTTTGACGTCGGCGGGCACCGTCCGAGAGGGAAAGGGCACATCGCTTACTGACACGCGATGGAGCTCTGTGTGTGTCGATATCGGTTTGTATCGATTAACGTCGCCTTTTTTAATTTCCCTGAGATTTTTGGCAAATAATTTCTTCCCTAAAATATTATGGTTAGATAAGTACCTAATAGGTATAAGTATAAACTAAAACACCGGCCACTTGGTTCCGTACCATTATCTATAACAACGAAAAAAAATATCATGTCTGTTGTATAGGTGCCCCCTTAAATATTTATTTTATTCTGTCTAACTATCACGGTTCATGAGATAAAGCCTGGTGAATAGGGTCCCGTTTTACCCTTTGGGTACGGAACCCTTAAAACGAACAAATCAAATACACGTGTTCACCAGACACTTCGCCAGCCTGTAAAGCCGCCTGCAGCCTGCTCAAAGTCAAAGTCAAAGTCAAAACATTTATTTCAAATAGGCACAAGAAAGGCACTTTTGAACGTCAAAAATGAACAAGAAATAGAATTGATTCTAGTCGCCCCGTCCAAAAGGTAGTTTCGTGTGGAGAAGAATGGGCAAGATACTCCACCGATACTCTTTTAAAATGTTTCACAATGTTTTGTATACATGTATTATAACATTATATGTGAAGACGATGCACCCAGAATAAAAACAATAAGTACACCAAAAAGGTGAACAGAAAAACGCATGTAGCAGACTAGCAGTGGCAAATAAACTTAATTATGTCATAAGTACATGGTGCTCACATATTTACAAACATTCTAAAAGTTAACAATAATAAATTAATCAATGTGTGAGATGTTATTCCAATATAATAAAATAATATGGTACAAATTATAAATTATTACCTAATTTACTTAGCAACCAGTTTGATTTTGTCTAGACACTAGATTGTCCTGTGGAGCAGGACCAGCATGTTTCCAAGCATCCTTATCTTTGATATAATCGTCTAATTTGAAATAAGCTTGTTTACAAAGTGTACTTTTAATATGAGTTTTAAATTTTCTTTCATTTAATTGCAGTGTCACAAGGTATTTTGTTGTAACATTTAACACAAAACCCCATAAAAGATGTATGTATATGTACTTTTGACAATCGGAAAAATGGTTGAATTATTTTATCTTTATTTCTAGTATTAAAATTATGCCTATCACTTATTTTGTTAAAGCATCATGCGAGCAGCGACTCGTCCGCACACAGCTGTAGATATATGAATTTCTTCCGCCGCTTCTTCTTGTCGTGTGGTGAGTGAGTAACCGAGTGTCAGAGTTTCTATGCTGCCCACGGGCCCCTGGCTGGGTTCACATGCCGCTATTATATTTTCATAGTGTCAATGATCATCAGTAGAACGTAAAAGAACTAATAGTATATCCTGTGTTATGACTTATGAGGAGGAACCATTTTAAATAGGTTTTCTAGAATTGAACATGAGAACATTAGATTCGAGCAACTTTTAGTAATTAAAACTGTGTTCCAGTCAATGAGCCGGCGATCTGTCTTGCGGTTTATTGAACTAATTAGACCACTGCGCGCGGAGCCTTATGGCTCCGGCATCGTTCGCGAACCTCGGCCTCGGCTATCGTATGATTCGCAGTGTATGTGACAGCGGACGTCATAATGGGAGGATCATGCACAAATACGGTTGTCATGGCGTTAATTGGCGCCGCCATGTTGCGAGCAGCGCGGCGGAGCGCGACCGCACGGCGACACCGCGACAGCTCAGCGGGCCCACGCTACACGCACGCGCAGGAAGGTCGGTTCTGTCCGCGCACGACCTGGACCCTCCGAGAGTGTTGCTATTCCAAGCGGATAGACACCCGGGGGATACTGTTCCTACAACTTTACCAAACTAAAGACTTGTACTACGAACTAGCTACTTTGTCTCTGTCGTGGAGATTGGCAGGAACAAGGAGACGCCTGGCATGATGATGATGACTCTTTCTTATTTTTATGATTTCCATTTCCATTATCAAGTTTAATCAGTCTTTTCTTGGCGGTGACAATATGGTAATCACAAGAAAGTCCGTACACATTTTAGGGCCCTCACCAATTGGAAATATTTCGTGCATTGTTTGGACGCTAATAATTGCCAATACAAAAATGTATCATATACAGTAGCCGCGGCTCTCCTTGACCTTCTGCAGTTCCCTGCCAGGTGTCCCGGCGATGTAAGATACGGCACCGGAGCTCGACGATTGCGAGATTGTCGCGATAGAGCTCCCTCCGCCGTCCGATGATGACTCACTGACGCTGTATGTAAATGTTCGCTGAGTGGATATCAGCCGTCAGTACCAGGGCATCAGGGCTTGTGTCAATTGACTGCCTCGCGATGGCCTTGCTGTTAACACACACTTGGGCGCATTCCTTGAACACAGCGATCACGATATGATGATACAACGGAAACCATAACTGTATACGTTTGTTACACCAAGAGGTTTCGCCATAACATACACGAAACATTTTATATCTTCGAAATAAATGTGCACGATAGCGTGGCAGGTTCGACACGTTTGAGTGATGGTCGTCGGGAATGTCTGTATCGACACAGAAGTAGTGAGCCGGGGCAACTCACGAGTCAATGTCGCTAGTACCTACTGAACTACGTAAACATGATGCGTGCCTTGCGCAGGGTCAGCTCAGGGCCAGTTGGGCTAGCGGCGGTAAACGGAACGGAGAACATCCATGAGGAGTTTCCACCCCGGATCAAAAATAAAAGCTACTAACTAGCAACTGTTTTACCAGCTCACTGCTTTCGCAATTTTCCCAAGTTCATACATTTGAACTCTGAAGCATCACCCGTCCACAGAGACCAGCTCTGTCCTTGCAGTTTACTTTCTAACATCATGTTGCAGTCACAGTTTGTGAAACATTTGCGTCCAGTCGCGGCAGATGCGCATGAAATCGCCGGTAATGGTCACAGGCGCCCCCTTCAGCCCCGCCCTCACCCCCGCGCCACATCTGCACGCCTCATTAAACGCCGTCTAATCTATTAATTATTGACTGCTTTTTACCATTCAATTAGTTTTATGTCAAGCGATACCAGTTTTTGTTAGAAAGATGTAAATTTATGAAGCATCGGTGTACGGTGATTAACTCATTCATTAAAATAAAATATGACACATTTTGGTCGGATCATCTTCCTTTGGTAATTGAGTGTGACTTAAATTTAATTAGACGTAAAACAAATGAACACATAGAAGTGTCGAAGTGTAATAAGGTGATTTGGGGTAATATGTAGAACGAATGAACAGATTGAGAAGTATAGAGAATATTGTAATAATAAGCTTAAATTGATAGACTTTCCAAAAGAATGTATAGCGTGCAGTTCTAACGTTTGTGCGGATAGGGAACATAAATATATTTTGGACAAAAATATAATTGTAACATTAAAGGAAGCTGCTATTTATAGCAGTAAATGTAACGGTAAAAATCGCAATAGAAAATATGTCACTGGTTGGAACAAACACGTTCAAGAAGCACACGGAGATGCCAGACTTAGGTTTTATACCTGGGTTGCGCACAATAGGCCAAGAGCCGGTAAACTGTATGAAGAAATGTGTGAGAGCCGAAAGGTATTTAAAAGAAAATTGAAATGGTGTCAGGATAACAGTGAGCAAATAAAAATGGATATTATAGCCGAGCACCGTTCGGCGAAGAAATTTAGTGACTTTTGGAAAGCAACTAACAGGCTGAATCCTAGGTCTGGCCTTCCCGTGACCGTGGGTGGTGTCAGTGACAATAGAGACATAGCTGAATTATTTAGAAAGCATCTTGCAGTGAAGTCACCTCTGGGTCCCTCGGGAGCTGTGCCCGATGCTGCTCCCGTTGTGGCCGGTGATTTGTTCATTGTATATGCCAAGCAAGTCGCTGACATTATAGGTGTCCAGAGGCAAATCACCTGGTCATGACGGGCTCAGCATCGAGCACTTGAGGTATGCAAGGGTCCATCTTCCTCGTATTCTTGCGATGTTCTTTTCACTGTGCTTGAGTCACGCATATTTGCCCTCGGAGCTCATGAAAACTATAGTTGTGCCTATTGTCAAAAACAAAACCGGAGACTTTGGCTACTGTGGTTGCTAAGGTACTGGACAGTGTGCTTGATTCTGAACTGGACGCACAACTCCATATTCATGACGCGCAGTTTGGCTTCCGACGTGGACTATCCACGGAAAGTGCTATACTGAGTCTCAAGCACACTGTGCAGTACTACACAGGGAGGCGTACACCTGTGTATGCATGTTTCCTCGATCTCTCGAAAGCCTTCGATCTTGTATCTTATGATCTTCTATGGCAAAAATTAAGGCACACGAACGTGCATGCGCAGGTGCAACGCATCTTCCAGTTTTGGTACGGTAATCAGACTAACTGCGTCAGATGGGCTAGCAGCCTCTCCGATTCATACAGGTTGGAGTGCGGGGTAAGACAAGGTGGCTTGATTTCACCGAAGCTCTTCAACCTGTACGTAAACGAGCTTATGGTGGGGCTCAGCAGTACTCAGGTCGGCTGCTCGGTTGACAATGTTTGTGTAAACAACGTCAGCTACGCGGACGACATGGTGCTGCTGAGTCCGACGGTTGGTGCATTGAGGAGGCTGTTGGCCGTTTGTGAAAACTACGCAAGCCAGCACGGTCTTATATATAATTGTAAAAAAAGTGAGTTTTTGGTATTCAAGGCCATCAGTAAATGTCCATGCAGTGTACCTCCAATTCGACTGAATGGAGTAGAGCTCAGTCGAGTGAATCATTTTAAATATTTAGGACACTATCTTACAGAGGGCCTTGACGATCAAATGGATATTGAAAGGGAGCGCAGGGCGCTGGCGGTTAGGAGTAATATGCTGGCACGCAGGTTTGCTCGTTGCAGTTCACAAGTTAAAAATACCCTGTTTAAAGCATACTGCCAAACATTTTACACAAGCAGCTTGTGGATCACATATACTCAGAAATCGCTCAGTGCCTTGCGAGTCCAGTACAATAATAGCTTTAGGATGTTGTTGGGGCTGCCGCGTTACTGTAGTGCTTCGAATATGTTTGCTGAAGCAAGGGTTGATGGCTTCCACGCCATCATACGTAAAAGAACTGCTTCATTACTAAGCAGGCTGCGCGGTAGTTCTAACAGCATCTTACAGGTTATTGCGGAGAAATTTGATTCTCCAATTATGAAGGCCTTCGTTCGGGTGTTGATCGAATAACCTATTAATAGGATATTCGATCAATATCATAACGAAACAACCTACTTTTATTTTCCTTATTATTGAATCACCTGTAATCTACTAACATATTTTATAAGTAAAATTGTTACTAACAAAGTGGATTTATGTCTGAAATAAATATTGTTATTAAAAAAAAATATATTTATTCTTATAACAATTCGCATTGTGTTTAACTTACGTAGTACATTATTAATAATAGGGGTTAAAATATGAAATTGCCGTTTTATTGTATTAGGTACTTCGAATTGACATAGAACCTTCATGGTTTGCGCTTTTTGAATAAACCGTTTTTCAAATAATAGCTATGAAGTTCTTCTTTTAAAAAATGTGCAACATTCGGTTATAAACTTTCAGTTGTTTTTTTATTCAGCTTAGCCAAGAAAGATGGATACTTCGAAAAATCGAGTTATTTTTTAATATCAGTTCCGAAGCGGAACTAACGCGACAGAAACAGCTCGCTATATCAATGTTGCGTTTTGAGAGGGGACTGCTAATGAACGCACCGTGCGATTTGGGTTTAAACGCTTTCGTGATGGAAATTTTTATCTGACGAACGAACCACGTGGAAGACCGCCCACACAGGTGAATAACAATGAATTCAGAGATGGTGGAAGCCGGTCCGAGCCAAACTAGCCAGGAATTAGTGGCATGGTTTAACGTTACCTTACCAACAATATTGACTCAATTGCGTCTAATCAATGAAATAAAAAAATATGAGAAATGGGTGCCTTTTGATTTGACTGATCTGCAGAAAAACGCGTGTTGCTTTGTTGAATCGATACAGAAATGAAGGAATATTGGTTCGAATTGTGACATGTGATGAAAAGTGGATTTAAACTCAAACTCCAAGTATTTATTTCAAATAAACCAATTACAGGCACTTTTCAATTGTAAAGGGGTCGGTCAGTTAGAAAGATGAAGCTGCCCATTCCAAAGCAGTAGGTACCTATGGAGAAGAACGGGCAAGAAGCTCCATGGACACTCTTTTAAAGAAAATATTGCTTACATAATTGATATTATTATTATAAATGTGAGAACGATGCAGAACGTTAAAAGTATCCGATATAAAATATATGTAAAAACAGTTCAAAAATTAAATTAAAACAAGCCATAGCCGCTAAGAAATGACCAGTCTCTGGATTAGCACCATTCAGCTCAACCATTTTGAAGGGAGCCAAATGATCGAACACAAACGCCACCAGCAGCGAGACATTAAAGTGAGCATGAGCATACTCTCAGCCGCCAGGGCACATTCAAGTCAATGAAAGACGTACCCAGTAAATGGTCGCTTTATAGTAGGTACATAGTACTCACATAATATGTGCTAAGCAATGATACAATATTAAGAGATTTAATTTATACAATGCAAAGATAGTTTTTTTGTTGTTGTTGGTCTTCCGCAGCTCCAACAGTTTTTTAAGAAGTCTAATGAATTAGGTGATGCACCCTTGTGAAGCAGGACTAGCATTGACCCAAGCATTTTTATCACCGATGTAATCTCCCAATTTGTAATATGCTGGGCTGCGTTTTGTACAAGATTTTAATTTTGTTTAATTAAGTTCAAGATTTTACGATTCTTCTTTATGATAACCGTAAGCGAAAAATGCAATGGCTGACCCCAGGTCAAACGCCGCAACAGTGTCCTAAAGCAAAGCTTACCATTAAAAAGGTAATGGTAACTGTTTGGTGGTCTCAGCCTGGTGTTATTCACTAAAGCTTTCTCTGATCCGGTCAAGCAATAACGGCAGATGTCTACTGTGCCGAACTCCGAAAAATGATAGCAATACTAGCAGTGAAGACTCATGAATCGATCTTCACCATTATTTCTCCATGATAACGCGAGACCTCATACAGCACGAGAAACCGTTTTAACTCTACAGGAACTGCAATTATTTTAGATCCATTCGTCACCCTCCGTATTTGCCAGACCTTGCTCCAACGGACTACCATTTTTTTCGTGATTTAGACAATTTTCTACGTGATAAAAAGTTTTTTTCTTAGCAGGCAGTACAAAATGCTTTCACACAGATTGTTGAATCTAGATCACGAGAGTTCTATCGCAAAGGCATACATGACTTTCCTATTAGATGGCAGCAATGTACAGATAATAATTGTACCTAGTTATTTTGATTAAATAAATATGTTAAATAAAAAAAACGGATTTCAATTTTTAGTACAAATCGGCAATTTCACCCTAATATTTTTTATTATATATATAAATTATTGTAAATATGATCATGTCAAATTCTTACAATTGTCTTTTCTCTAAAATCCCAAGAATCTAATAATGTTTTGAATATATTTAATATCTAAAAGGTAAATCACAAAATATAAAAACTATTCACCATCATTTGTCATCAATCCAAATTTAGAATATGAAGATTAAAAAATACAAAAAATATGATTACAACTACTGGCCTAGTTCAATAAATTCATTCATCATATTATATTCATATATCATTACATAATATATATTCATTTGAATTAAAAAAATACTCTACTTAAATACTTAAAATCAGCGCGCGCTGTACCGTCTGTTTCGAAAATGTTTCAAGATTTAAAAAAATGTTTGAACAAAAGTTGTAGAAAATTCAATCCTCTACAATTTTTCAATGAATACAAATAGCATAAAACCCGTAGGAAACGAGATATTTGAAATAAATGTGTAAAAAATCGATTTTTTTATCTTTTGACCTTGGAATATCTGTAGACGAGGATACCCTACGATAAGTAGGTTTGGTTAAAATACCATTTTTTTTTAAATATTCTTTACATGACTCTCGTTGTGGGATTCTGACAATCGTTCTTAATGCACGTTTGTGCAGTATGAATGCTTTTTGGAAATTATTATACACGTAACTGCTCCCCCGAAACATAATGCTGTAAGTATTGTAACCTGGGCTCTAGTTTTCCTTTTTTTTATCGACGATATTGTTCTTCTTAGCGTCCTTGAGGCTTCTTAGCGCGTAACAAGCTGAAGATATTGGAATATATAAGGAATCAATGGTGTCAATCAAAAAGGAGCGTCTTCATTATTTCAACTTCAGTAGATAGGCTGTAACTTTAATTACAATAAAATTGTCTTTGGTGGTACTCTTGTGACAGCAATGTTACATGCCTTCGATAGTTCGAGACCAAACTCTCTGTTTATATGGGCCCAAAAAGCGAATATTAAAATTAATACACAGGGGTGCATCGCTTTATCGTGATAACACGTTGAACAGGTAATGTTCACCTGTTCAACGGTACGTTTCCTTCTCTTGGAACATAACAATTGAACCGGTCTACTGGTGCTCAGGCCATCCGATGCCCTGGAGCATGTGGGCTACGGCTACTGGACATATCGCATCATCACATCGTGCATGAAGACGTTAGGATGCGCGCACGCCGCCCCAAGCCGCGGGCGAGTTGCGCCTGCACACCTGGACTGATTGAGCCTTTACATAATATTGATAATCTTATGTTGTGGTTGTATAAATCTGGGGACGAAGTGCAAGCCATAAAATCATTATTAATTTGCGACACGTTGATTCAATATCCTTGAGGTAGACGCTTCAAATGTATACTCTAATCTATAAAGTATGTACCTATAAAAAAGCAAAAGGTCAATCATTCATACATCCACTCACTCATTGAAACATGCAGACGAAAAATAACCTCCTCCTCTTCGGAAGGCAGTTAAAGTTGAATATGTGTTAACGTTTCTGCTTTGAATTTTATAATTGCATCAGATTCTTATCACTGAAATTGCTAAGAGCATTACAAGAACAATATGATAAACAGCCTTCTTAGTGCGTTAGTTCTTTCATCAAATAAACATTGTGGTATTACATGTACTTCAGCTACAATAACGATAGTAGTAACAATAAGCGGTTCGACGTCACCCGTCAGCCGGACATGACACCGTTCAGCCGGACACCGGACACCGGAGAGTGCTCACAGGGCCTGACCTTTCCCTAAAACACCCATTAACATCAATAATGTGAAAGGTCAACCTGCGCCCGCACAACTTAGTAGACAACTGGTTTCGACTCACTGAATACTGAGTTCTATACTATTATGGGAATCTGACATAAAATATGCACACATTATTACAAGTAATTATTTTAAATACAGCGTAAAGTAATCTGGAATCTGGCGCGCGGCGATAAAACGCAGGTACGGCACTGATACTTATAACTTTAATGTGAGTAATAACGAGGAGGATACAGAGAAATGCGCTCTCGATACAATATCGCACGGTGATTAAGACGTGCGGCACTCATTAGCATTTCGCTTAACTCGCGCGCTGCACCATCTGAGCACTTAGTGCTGCGCCGACGAGTGTGACGGGTGGCGCGTGCGCCGTGCCTGCCGCGGGGCCAGGGGGTCTACTCCCTAACTCCGTCAACGAAGCAACGGGCCCGTCCGACAGTAGTCCGTTACGTCGTAGCGAACCCTACTCCCTAACGATTTCGGATTCATCAGAACGGGACGGAATCATAGACTACTTACGGACAATATTCGTGAACGAACGACGAATGGCAATAGAGTTGCGTTATTTTATCGGTCGCTTACCGGTTTACATATTCTGTAGTTTCGAAACATACTAAACAATTTTTTTTATTTTTGTTGTAAGAAAATGACCACATTATTAAAAATACACTTTTTATTATGTCTTTAAATATATAATTAAATTATTTTGCCTTTTTTGGTTCGGCAATAAGCATTATCCTGTCGATACCTTTGCGTTTTTTCTTTTAACGCCAATTATCAAACGACATGTCAAAGTTCTTAGAGTTGTCAAAAAGTAAAAGGTCAGTTTTGACATTTGAGAATGACCCTAGAATGTAACTTGGAACGAAACAGAAAAAAGCAATAAACTAATCATTAATTACATAAAGTGTTTTAAAAAATACATAAATATTTTTGGCGCGTTTAATAATATGATGGAAGATATTGCTGATATTGCTTTTTGCGCTAACTTTATAGTAGCATGCAATTTCTAATGAATACGAAACGTCTCAAAACAGTTACGTGCTCAGTCCTTATTTTCTTAATACTAATGTTGTAGCCAATTAATTACTTAATATCACCAGCTTCATTCGATTTTAATCTCGACTCGGCTTTGCTTTTGGACTAAACAGCCAGTCACGCGAATTAGTTGTGAAGTTAACCGAAACCTTTATTGCTCGTAACGCAAGTGCAAGATCGTGTCGCAGAAGCACTTGAATTCAGCAAAAAAGCTATTCGAACCATCTTGAAGGAAAAGTATGGGCCTTCCGGTACTGAAAAAAATGTATTACGTACGCCTAAAATGGGAAAGAAAAGCAAGCCCGTAACAGGTATTGACACATTTGACGCAAACGCTATTCGAGAGACGTCCATATTGATAAAAGAAATGAAAATTAAAAATTAAAAAGTAAATATAATTATTTCATTTTCATTTGGTGGTTTTCATAGGTGACGATAGCTCAACTGACGATTTTGGCTCATCATCCGAAGAAAATGATTGAATGATGATTCAGTCACTTTCGCTTTCTCTTGATTTTTTTGTGAATGAGTGGATATAATTGTAACTAAAAATATTAAATCATAGACAAATTGACCTTTTGTACCACTGTTTCATTTCAAAATACCTACAAAATTAAAGTTTAAGTTATTTTTTTGTTACTCAGAACTTTAATCCAATGCACTTTAGAATATATTATAATGAAATCGATCAAATACTCATACAAACTTGAATCGATTAATTGTGAGTATCGAGTACCGAGTCGTCTGGTTGCTTCCTTACGTCGCGATGACAAATGAGAAATGTCAAATGTCCATTTTTTGACATTTTACACAAAAAAATTATATAAATTTTCTACTACAATAATTATTTCCAACACATTCTAGGAAGAATCGTTCATGGAGCCTTTGCCCAGCAGTGGGATGACTCAGGCTAAGAGCCCCCTCAGACTACAGACTTTTTATCGGCCGATAGTATCGTCGGTTTCTTAATCAGAATGAAGATGTACACCTATGCAAGAGCGCACATTTTAAAATAAAACGACTAGAATAAAAGGAAATCTATGTTTTGATTGTAATAGTATATTGTTGTGTGTTGAATTTATTCGGATTTGCTTGGTGCTAAATAAAATAAAATACATTTTGTCATAGTCAAATCAAAGTTTATATTTTTATAGTTTATACATACGATCATCATCATCTGCCTAGCTTTTTCCCAACTATGTTGGGATTGGCTTCCAGTCTAACCGGATACAGCTGAATACCAGTATGTTATATGGAGCGACTGCCTACAATGCGGTCAACTACGTCTAGCATATTTGTTATAAAATCTGTAAACATACAACTTACTAAAGTTAAAAATGATACTATGTATTTTAGTGCACTTTGAGTATAAGTAAACACTCTTCAAAGCATAGGTCGTAGTCAGTATTCAACACCAATATTTATCGTATTTACATAATATAAAATAACCTTAAAACAAAATATCAAGATTTTGTGAAGTTACAATGTTTACTATACATTTTCGCTTATAACTTCCGAACCCTTTAGTTTATTTTGATAATTCCACAGGATTTATTCGTTTTAGGCTTAGAAATACCCCATAAACCCTAAGTTACAAAAATATTCCCATAAATAAAAAACCATGTTTTCAAGTTACGTAATTTGCCCTATACATTCAAAAATTCTCTTAAATTCTTATAATATCAGTCTTATTGACTTAAACCCTATATATTAATCATAATCTAAGATGAATTCAACAAATATAAACTAATTAGCACGTAACAAGGCTTAATTAGAATCTAACCAGAAATGTTCACTTTTCACATGTTAGACTCACTGCACTTCACTTTTAGTAGCGGTCCACCCATTACTTGGGCCACGTTACTCAGATAGGGTCTCTTCGCCGACACTGTTTTTTTATAAGGTTCCTCTCAGCAACATTTTGTGGAAACCTTACATATTTTTGCAAAATTGAGGGGATGTTGAATGCATTTGTGACATGCCGCAGAGAACGTGACACTGTCTGTTGTGCCACTGGCTCATGACTGCTTAGGCTCACTGCACCTTGGTAGCTCCCCCGGGCATAAAAATTAAGAGCAGCGAGGATCTAAAAGTAAACAAAGAAAACAGTAGGTAAATGGGTGGGACGGATTGGTAATATTGGTGTCAATAAGTTGCAGAATCTTTGATATATCCTTACCTTCATTATTGAATCAACACTTCGTCGTATATGTTGAAGCAAAAGAGGTATATAGTCCTTACACAGGTCCTCGAATAATTCACGAGTGAGCCGATAGTTCCCTATGAACTCGACGTCGGGAATACTCGCCAAAATAAAGTTCTAGCGTAAATATCGTCGGCGACACCTCCGCTCTTCCCGTAATGATCATTCTAGCAACAAAAAAGCAGCCATAGTTCGAAATTACACTTTAAATTATAATTTTCGTCAACAGCACGAGAACTATTTTGATGTCGTATGAACTGACATAACGCTCCGTCGAAACAAGTGTCAAGTTCAATTTTTAGGACGGAAAAAACACGTCGGGAGTAGGTACAAATGTCAATTCGTGTTGTAGTTCATTCTTCGTTCGGGCCACGGACGAATCATCCGTCCGACGGTGCTAGGGAGTAGGAAACGCCCGTTACGAAGGCCGAAACTACGGACTTCGTGCTTAGGGAGTAGACCCCCACCGTGGTGGTTGTGTTGACGGTCGGCTGAAGGGTATACTTGGCGACCTGGCAGGTGTGCTCACGTTTGCGCCTCGATCATTAATTTTAATAAAAAATTAAGCACATTAAAAAGTCAAAAACACTTAAACACATTGAAATTTGTGAAATGGCATTCTTTGTTTACATAAGCCGCGTGCGACCATCACATATGTTAACGACGTCATAAAAAGCGGATGAACAGCGAAACACTTTTAATGATGCGCCGTCGCTCGCCGTTCACCGCTCACCGCTCGCGCTCGCCGCTCGCCGTGCGACAAAAAAGCGAAACGTTCACGGAAATTAACCCTGTTAATGCAAACACTCCCGTTTTGTGTCGGCCCAGTACTGACACCCGCCATCTTGGCCTGCGACACACTTAATGGCCGGGACGTGAGCCTCACCCGCGTTTTTCTCGCCGGCTGTATCTGCAGCATCCTAACATGGAACGAGTCGGAGGTGATTGTCGACATTAGGCATACTAATGTTAATTACGCTCGTGAATTCATTAAGAACTCCTTCTTACGGCTGCTGTGCGAAGGTGTTACTGGTTGGAAGCTTTTTGTTGGCAGCCTTAGGATGCTGAATGCTCACACCTGGCCATAATGTTGGATATTATGTACACACGAAACGGCGACAGGAGGCTATTATTGTTATACTTTTGTTAGAATGTATTTACTGATTGTAAACTAACCAACTGACACGTTTCACATGGCTGTTGTCTAATAAACTTGATGATATTTTATCACAGCCTTGCGTCAAATGCGCGCGTGTTGGTGTTCCCCGTGCACGCCACGTCCATGCCTCTCACTACCACGTACTAACGGTAACTATCAGTACAAGCGACGAGTCGTTGTCTTGGCCATCTGCGACTGTTCGGCGGAGCATCGCTCTCCAGCGGGGACACCAGTTGCGCTCTGACGTCACTAACGAATTCTCTTACTGCTTTAACGATTTTTTTAAGTTTGATTTGAATTTTTCGTTCGGTTCTAAACACTTTTTGAAAAACCGTTGAAAAAAGTCAGGAGCAGGACAAAGAATTTCATTGAAAAGTAACAGAATCAGCAACGCGTCCGTGTATCGTCCGTGTCAGGCTCCAGCAGATGGCGCTATGCGTTGCTCGTGCTGCTGCAAGTGTGGCATCGTGTCCTAAGGAGAGCTGGTGGCATGATGGCATGACGTGCCACTTTCTCCTGGTATCTCCATGAATATTCATTCTCACGGCGTGACACCTGCGAGACATGCGTGGGAACTGTGATTGGCTATCAGTAACCATCAGCCACTATCGGCCACCAGCCGTCTGCGCGAACGTGCGAGCGATGGTGGCGCGACTGTGGCGCGATAGTCGCGACACGCCTGCTGCCACTCTGTGACACACTGAAGCATCTAGATTGTGATACATGTGTGTCTATTGGTATGCTAAACTATTCAAGAAGTATTTTGCCACAATCACAATATTTAAAGTGGTAGATAACTTGATAGTGTGCAACATTCACAATACAGTGACTAACAGAAGACTTATACACCACGTACACTCTTATAACAAGTAACTACACTTATGTCTCACCTCTGGTCGATGGGAGGCGTTTCCTAGGTAATATGGCTTATCCAACAAGAGGCCCCGTTCCGCATGACGTAGTGGTCCTCTTGTTCGCATCGTACACTGTGATAAGGTTATCTATTGCATGAGTCAGTTTTGGGAAGTGCATTAAATTATGAAGCCGCGCGCGTGATTTATCGGAGCAGCCGATGATACCGGCCGGCGACACACAGCGCAGCCAACACAGAGAGACAACCACGGCACCAATAGCTACATGTGATGTGAGTCTAGAGGCTGATTTATCAATAGTCTGATAAGTTTCAATAACTATTACAGTTTGACAGCTTTTGCATAGAAGATATGTTTTGTTCTTCAGATAATAAATATCCCATGATTGTAAAAATCGGCCCTTAGATGTTATTTTTGTTGTTGTTTTTGTTCAACACTAGCTTGATTTTGTTTTTTTTTTAGTTTATGATGCTGCTCCTTTTTCGCACACCAGCATCTGTTATCGGAAGAACGCTTACGTTTATAAAGTCTGTTGAAGACCAAGTCTTGTACGGATAATGCAAATAATGTCATGCGAATTCAACTATGCCATCGATATTGACTTTAATTGTACTACTACTGCATACACAGTGCAGGCGTGCACTGTGTATCGGCAGCACAGATTCTATGCGCTCGATATGATATAATTAAAACGCTCGGCGGCGCACGAGCGCGCGAAATATTACCATACCCCGCTGTATCGCGCATCGGCGAGGGCGCAGCTCGTCGTTCGGAGCTCGCAGAAAGCCTCTACACTACCAAAAAAATAAACAAGGACAAATCGCTCAGGTTACCACTTGAAGCTGGATGTGAAACAAACGGACTATGCTTTCGATGAGTACGGGCAGTGTGGGCAGTGCGGGCAGTGCGGGCAGTGAGGCTCGCGGGGTCGCGGTGCGGGATACGTAGATGCCTAGATATAAAGAGTTTGCAGTTTTGCCGTTTTCATTACTAAGGCTCACTGTCCGTCCGTCTATGCGTCTGCCCGTCCTTCCATCACAGAGCTGCATGTTTTGAACGTAATAGGTAGCCACTTGATATTTTCACGTAGTGTGTATGGATATGTCCGCTATAACAACAAATAACTTAACAATCAAATGAGGTTTGCGGTGTGTAAACCTTATTTGATTGTAAAATTATTTGTTGATATAAAATTGTATAGTGTTAAATATTGTACGGTGTACCCATCGTGTGCCAGTCCGTCACACTTGGGCGTTTCAATGTCACACACCACCATAGGTAACCCTAGTTCGGTAATACGCAGTCCATATTAATGCTAGCCATATCTGTGACTTCCTAATTTACGAAAAGTGTGAAGTAATGTTTGATCTTCAGAACGCGAACGGTTCAATACTCCCCTGGCGCTTGGTCCATAGATCTCACATCTTATCATCCGCGACGAGCTCTAGAGTGAGCTGCTACAGTGTGTACCCAAATGAAAGCGAATGTGCACATAACACGGCACTCGCGTAATTCACGCGGGTTTGGTTGAGCCTATGTTATCGCGTCTAGTCGCAAGTGGTCGCGCTCGGTCGCGTCGCGGGCGCAGCGCCAAGTGCGGCGCGAGCGTCGCATCGCAAGTGGTCGCGCTCGGTCGCGTCGGCGGGCGCAGCGCCAAGTGCGGCGCGAGCGTCGCATTGCAAGTGGTCGCGCTCGGTCGCGTCGGCGGGCGCAGCGCCAAGTGCGGCGCGAGCGTCGCATCGCAAGTGGTCGCGCTCGGTCGCGTCGGCGGGCGCAGCGCCAAGTGCGGCGCGAGCGTCGCATCGCAAGTGGTCGCGCTCGGTCGCGTCGGCGGGCGCAGCGCCAAGTGCGGCGCGAGCGTCGCATCGCAAGTGGTCGCGCTCGGTCGCGTCGGCGGGCGCAGCGCCAAGTGCGGCGTGAGCGTCGCATCGCAAGTGGTCGCGCTCGGTCGCGTCGGCGGGCGCAGCGCCAAGTGCGGCGCGAGCGTCGCATCGCAAGTGGTCGCGCTCGGTCGCGTCGGCGGGCGCAGCGCCAAGTGCGGCGCGAGCGTCGCATCGCAAGTGGTCGCGCTCGGTCGCGTCGGCGGGCGCAGCGCCAAGTGCGGCGCGAGCGTCGCATCGCAAGTGGTCGCGCTCGGTCGCGTCGGCGGGCGCAGCGCCAAGTGCGGCGCGAGCGTCGCATCGCAAGTGGTCGCGCTCGGTCGCGTCGCGGGCGCAGCGCCAAGTGCGGCGCGAGCGTCGCAGCGGATTGCTCGCTGTCTGATTGTTAATATTCGACACTCTACGATTTACGTGGCGGTTCTCAGTATCGTCAATGCAGATGTAAGTTTCTAGTAACGTAGGGCTGCCTAGATTTGGAAACATTAAGTGAAACCGTTTCATACAAGTTTACATAGGTAATCACCAATTTAACAGCATAATTTGTTATGAGTGAGTTAAACACATTATAAGAAATCAAGTCACAACTTTTGCTAATACATACTAGTTACGGATTTCGGCTACGCGGCTCTACGAAGCTCTACGCCTACGTAGGCCTACGGCTACGCCAAATTGCAATTTATTGTTTTGACGCGTATCATTCGTTTTGTAACTTTAATGGATAGGTATTCATATTCAGTTAGTCTTGACCAAACATTCTGTTTTCATAGATTTTAAGTATGAATTTATTCTTTAAGATTTTCTAGATGACGGACAACCCTACTTTATAATAAGCCCATTATAAAATCGTAAATGTATTTCAAAAGAAATCGTTTGTAAAAACAAATGGCGAGATCTGCTTCATATTCATGTCTCGTCTGTGTTTAATCTGCGGAGACTTATCAAGAACAACCTTATTACACCTCCAGTACAATGTAGATACGTAAACTTTTATATCGGGACCGAAATACCTAGCGGCACAGCACCTGCAGTTTTAAGTCTTGCCACTGAGCAGATAGGGTTGTATTTCACTCGTTTGTTAGATATGTGTTTGAGGTGGTGTTTGTAATGCAGCGCGCGCGCCGCACAGCTGCGCAGCTCGTGAGACGCATGCGCACCGCGCGCTGCGTCGCAGTGATTCACTCAGGCACCCGAATTAATATGCCCATTATTATAATATTACGATTATCTGCCAGGAAGTAGACCAAAGTGTTTATTGCGTCCGTACTTTATGGGACAATGAGCTTTACTAATTAATTCATTATGTTAATAATTGTATAGGGACACCTGTTCAGGAGGAAAAAATATAGCGCGAGTAATCTAAACTGGCCTGAACGTTAAAATGACATTGATATGTCTATGACACCAGCTCCCCTTATTGGCTGGCTCTGATGGAAGGCCTGGCCGTACTAATACATACTTATTGATGACTCTGCTGATGACTTCTCCTAAACTTATTTATCCGAAAATCTTTATCCATAACACGTTTGACATAAACTTTAGTAACCATAATGTTCGAAAATTCGAAATTTCGAAATACATAATTATCTTTACTTCTAAAACTATTCTGTCATAATAATTGAATCGAGCACTACATATCCACACTAATATTATAAATGCGAAAGTAACTCTGTCTGTCTGTCTGTTACCTTTTCACGCCTAAACCACCCAACCGATTTTGCTGAAATTTGGTATGTAGATAGTTTGCATTCATGAGAAGGACATAGGCATATTATTTTTTGGAAATTCAACCCCTAAAAGGGATACAAGGGGTGGCAAAGTTTGTATGAGAAAAATATTTTTATTGCACATTTTTGCAGATAGGGTAGGTAGGTAGGTAGGGTAGGTAGGGTAGGTAGGGTAGGTAGGGTAGGTAGGGTAGGTAGGGTAGGTAGGGTAGGTAGGGTAGGTAGGGTAGGTAGGGTAGGTAGGGTAGGTAGGGTAGGTAGGGTAGGTAGGGTAGGTAGGGTAGGTAGGGTAGGTAGGGTAGGTAGGGTAGGTAGGGTAGGTAGGGTAGGTAGGGTAGGTAGGGTAGGTAGGGTAGGTAGGGTAGGTAGGGTAGGTAGGGTAGGTAGGGTAGGTAGGGTAGGTAGGGTAGGTAGGGTAGGTAGGGTAGGTAGGGTAGGTAGGGTAGGTAGGGTAGGTAGGGTAGGTAGGGTAGGTAGGGTAGGTAGGGTAGGTAGGGTAGGTAGGGTAGGTAGGGTAGGTAGGGTAGGTAGGGTAGGTAGGGTAGGTAGGGTAGGTAGGGTAGGTAGGGTAGGTAGGGTAGGTAGGGTAGGTAGGGTAGGTAGGGTAGGTAGGGTAGGTAGGGTAGGTAGGGTAGGTAGGGTAGGTAGGGTAGGTAGGGTAGGTAGGGTAGGTAGGGTAGGTAGGGTAGGTAGGGTAGGTAGGGTAGGTAGGGTAGGTAGGGTAGGTAGGGTAGGTAGGGTAGGTAGGGTAGGTAGGGTAGGTAGGGTAGGTAGGGTAGGTAGGGTAGGTAGGGTAGGTAGGGTAGGTAGGGTAGGTAGGGTAGGTAGGGTAGGTAGGGTAGGTAGGGTAGGTAAGTTGGTAGGTAGAGTAGGTAGGTAAGGTAGGTATCATAGTTAAGACAGGACAACGTCTGTCGGGTCAGCTTGTATTATAATAACGAGCTTCTGCCCGCGACTTTGTACGCGGACCCTGTTGCTTATGCCAGCGACAACGGGGTCACCATTTATGTTATTTTTTATCATTTTTCCCATTTAAATCTTTTATCACACTGAGCTTTAGTTTTATATCATTCCAACAACCACCAAAACATACAGTCCATTTGTCATCGTTTTCATTTTGGTAACCGCATTATTATATTCCCCACTTGTCTCTAGAGACCTAGAAGTCAATGCGTAGATACGGTTGGAATTCAAGCACAATTCTCTATCCGTGAACGTCTTCGACTCGCGAGACAATACATAACGTTCACGATCAGCGGTCAGTCGCACATCACGTGCCCCACTTGTCTCTAGAGACCTAGAAGTCGATGCGTAGATACGCTTGGAACTCAAGCGTAATTCTCTTTCCGTGAACGTCTCTGACTCGCGAGACAATACATGACGTTCACGATCAGCGGTCAGTCGCGCATCATATTCTTCACTGGTCTCTAGAGACCTAATGAATACGCTGAGAACGCAGGCGTGCTTCGCGACCCGAAGAGGTTTCCACGGAGCGAGTTGCAGCCTAATGTTCTCGAACAGCATCAAGTCTCTCCTGACGCTCTTCGGTAGATTCTTGGGATCTTATGATCCTCAATCTTATAGCTCTCTTGGAACATTGGGAAAGATTTGACCTCTTTCTAGGCATGGTCATAGTTTTATTGTGAAGATACCTGATCAATAAAAATCTAAATTAAAATGACTGCTCCCCTGCGTTACCGGGTAGGCTACCGTGTCACGAAGATAAATGGAAAAGGAAATTAAACACTCAAACAACATAAGCCCGATATTCATACGATAAAATAAAAAAATAAATAGGAGTTTTGGACAGTAGAGTCAAATTTTCAATGATATACCATCGTCATCGAAAATCAGTCCTAAACTGATACGCCTTCACCGCGTGCAGGTACTCCCAGTTTCTGTTATTTTATAATTACACAGTTAAATTTGTGATAGCTTTGATTTCCACATCAGATGTTTCTGATCTTCGATTTTTATAAGTCAATAGGAAATGCCCATCAGACCGAACAACTTTTGCTAAGACGTCATTCCTATATATGTTATAGTGTAGCTAGGCTCTTGGAGTTCCACAACAGGTGTTCCAGATCTTCGATTTTTATAAGTCAACAGAGAGTGCTCATCAGATTGAACAACTTGTGCTAAGACGTTATTCCTATATGTGTTATGGTGTAGCTAGGCTCTTGGAGTGTAGTGTGCAGCTCGCCTAACCTTATATATGTAACTGCACACACTAATTATTGACATTATTATACGAATCGTGGAACTAAACAGTTCTCTTTTATTTCGACAACATCATTATAATACATGGCGACCCTTAGCCAGCAATTAAAATTTTGCAATCTACGCGTTATGGAAGACTACGAACGAGTCAAATAAATTATAATGAAGATTATACCGATAGAAGTTGAAGTTTGTGAAGACGGAAATTAGAAAAAAGGAAGCAAAGAAGATTTTAAAAATTTATAGAAGAATCAGAATCCCAATAGAAGAATTTGTTTGAAGAGGTGAAATCATTAAATAAGAAGACAGAAAAGGAACGTTGCTGCCGGGTGCTGGGAGAATGCTCAAGCCTTATGATGAGAGGATATGCAGGGTGCCGGGAGTTGAAATGTACGGGTCCGATGTGGAGCAGCTGGGAGTCAGTTCCAGACCAGTGCTGAGGAGTTCATTCGTCCAAGCCACGTGAGACGTCGTGACCTACATAATCGTTGTCAGTAAAATAAGTAACTACTGCAATGTAAGTTTTGCAACTCTAGCATTTTTTTTATTATATTCTACTATATTTAATGTTTTTGTAACTGGATCATGCATTTTTGTATATTTTGTTCTGGAGATTAGGAATGTCCCAACAATTACAAGATTTGCACGCTAGATTAAAATATCTAAGAGAATATTTAGTAAAACTAGGTCCAGATAGGCGTAGAAAAGATTTAGCTTTAAAGAAACTAGAAGAAGCAGAAAAAGAATATAGTAAATTGGATTGTATTTTGACTCAGTTGAACCAAGAAGTTATAGATCGCAAGTTAGATAAAGGTGCTTGTGAGGTTTTCCAATCATTAATTAATGAAATTCAGTCGAATTATCAGAAAATAAAAAGTTTACTTTCTTTAGTAGATAGTAGTTGTCAAACTAGTTATAAAGATTTTATAGAATACGAGTATATTGATTGTCTTACAAAAATGGCTGACGCATTTGATATTAAAACTGCAATTTCCCTGTTGCCAGTGTTGAATGGCCAGGAACAGGTGACAAATCAGCTTATAGATGGTATCTTACTTTATAGTTCGCTTAATAATGAAGCCAGTAAGAGTCAATTAATACAGTTTGTGTTAAAAACGCGTCTCTCGCCTAGTGCAAAATTGCGTCTTAAAACTAACTACACAGATATAGAAAGTTTGGTAGAAGATATTCGCGTATATTTGTTACCGAAGAAATCGTATGTGGCTTTACAAAGTCAATTGTTTACGGCGACTCAAGGCCGTAAGAGTATAGAAAAATTCGGTACGGAGATCGAAGAGTTATTTGTCAATCTCACGATTGCGCAGGCTGACGATAAGCGTGATGCATATGAGGTTTTGCGTCCACTCAATGAGAAGACTGCAATTAAACGGTTTAGTGATGGGTTGGCTGATAAGCGGCTCAGCACCATCATTGCCTCACGTCAGTTTGCATCATTGCCTGAAGCTATAACGGCTGCGGTAGATGAAGAAACCTTGTCAGTCCCGCCACAAGATCAGGTTCTGCAATTTAGGACTAACCAAAATTATAGAAGAGGTAGCTTTAGAGGCAATCGAGGCCGAGGAAATAGACAATTTTATAACAGAAATAAAACGTATAACCATAATTATGTTAAAAATAATGAAAATAGCACAGGTCAAAGAACTTTAAGCAGCGTTAATCGAGGTAAAAACTCAGGTGAACAACGTCAGCAGTTCCGCGGACGTCCGGTGCGTTGTCAGCGTGTTCAACATAACGCGCAACAGTCCAATGTCCAGGACAACTTGCGCAATGATCGCACAAGCCAAGCAAATGAAAGCCTAGAATTTTTTCGTACCTAAATCGTACACACATTCTATTTTTAGTTTTTGTAATTTTTGTATTATTAATTGTCAGTTAACAAATAGTGATGTTGATCTTAATTTACTGATAGATAGTGGAGCTAGCTTATGTGTGTTAAAGTATGAATGGTTGTCGCGACATAGGAATTTATTGAATTTAGTAAAACACGATAAAATAGTCATTAAAGGAATAAGTGGTAATTTAGAGTCTATGGGATACATTTATTTAGAAATTATAATTAATAATGTAACTTTTAAACAAAAGTTTTACATATTTGAACACTTATCTTGTGCTGCAGAAGGTATACTCGGGCAAGATTTTTTTGAGCGGTATAACGCTGTATTAAACTATAAAGATGGTACTCTGAGTTTGGAAACCCGAGACCAGTCAGTTAGTGTTCATGTAAATAGCAATTTATTTACAATTCCGCCTCGTTGTGAAGTAATTAAACACATCCCGACGTCACACAACAGTGATTGTGTCGTTTTGTCAAAGGAAATTTATGAAGGTGTGTTTACAGCAGGTGTAGTATCGAAGCCACATAATGGACTTATTCCTGTTAGGATATTAAATACAACTGATAGTTCAGTTGACATAAATACTTCAGATATAAGTATTAGTTGTTTAAATAATTTTTACGTTTGCAAGTTTGACGACGATAACATTTCTGTGGATAGAGTAAAAGCTTTACTTACTACGTTACAACTACACACATCAAAAGTGTCTAGGGATCAACATATATTTTTGCAATAACTTTTCTCTTGATTGATATTAATTTAAATTTTCTTTAAGGATTCATCAAATAAAGTGTTTTCGTTTGTCACAGTAACGATAAACCAAGTCACCTTTGCATTAATAAAGAAATTTGCCATTTTCCTAATAAAGGGATTTTTGACATTTGAACCACTAACATTAAAGTTCGAAAAAAAGACTGAAATAACAGTTTTCTTTAAAATATTATTGGGTAACTTAAACAATTAATAATCCGTGTTTCTACCGCGAACACTAACAACACAAGAACATCGGTTTGGCATACTCAAAATGAGTTCATCCAAATCACGCTGTGGAATGGCCGCCCATGTTCGTTGCAACAACAAAAAAAGGTCTTCTTGCAACTGGATACCCTCCATATTCGGCAGAGCTCTTCTCTGTAGCATATCCCATGCATGCTCAATCGGGTTCAAGTCTGGCGACTGAGCAGGCCAGGGCAGGACATTGATGTTAGCTGCGGCGAGAGTCTGTCTTACAACTCTTGCGGTGTGCGGTCGTGCATTATCATGCATTAACTGAAATAAGGGACCGATTTGCACTTGTAGAGGAACGATGACGTCAGATACAATCGTCTCAGCATAAATTTGAGCGTTGAGGTTGCCTCTGATCCAAATCAACTCAGTTCTTCCGCCGATCCAAATACCCGCCCATACCATGATGGTTCCACCACTATAAGGATGGACTTCCTGGCAGGATTTTAATCGCTGTTGGCGTCCAGGGGTTCTCCAGTGTCGTATACGTCTTGTCGGTCTCATACCAAAACGAGACTCATCAGAAAAGCACACGAAACGCCATTGTTCTTCTGCCCAATTTCTGTGTTCAAGAGCCCATTGATATCGAATCCTACGATTGTGCATTGCTATAGGTGGTACCCGTAGCGGTCTTCGGGAATGAAGGTTCACTTCATGCAAGCGGTTTCTGACTGTTTGGTCGCTAATTAAGTTCCCTGAAGAGTGATGAAGCCTCACGGCTAACATCATGGCGGTTATTGTTGGAGCTCTTCGAGTTAAGATTTGAATGTATCGGTCTTGTCTCCGTGTGGTGCAGCGATACCGTCCTTCATGGCGCTCAGCCACGGTACCAGTGCTTCGGTAACGTGTCCAAAGTCGACTGATAACACTCTGACTTGTATTCAGAGCTAAAGCCACAGTACGTTGCCGGGAACCAGCTTCTATCATTCCCACGGCTCTGAGCATTTCTTCCCTGCTTAAATGACGTCGCCGCTCCATAATAACGTTGGTTTTAATCAGTAGTAGGGAAACAGTAGCACTAATAATGTCTTCAATGCGTTGTATGTTTTTATAGGGAAAATATTGACAGCTGATTTTCATCTTTTACTCGAATTTGATTGACAGTTCCTGTTTCAAATTATGAAATGCACCAAAAAGGATCCATATAAATTTATAAAATCATAAATTTATTACAAAGCCACATCTCAATCTCAAGAAATCCGCATAAAAATGCTTGATCCCTAGACACTTTTGATGTGTGTAAATACCTATTTAAATAAAGAGGAACAAAGAGGTATTGAAAACGTATGTGCCAAATATGCCGATGTTTTCCATTTGCCAGGAGATACGCTCACAACAACTAATTTAATAGAGCACTCAATTAAACTAAAAGAAAATACTTCACCAGCATACGTTAAGCCTTATCGATTGCCTAAAGCATTGAAAGGCGAGGTACAAAGACAAATAGATGAAATGGTTAAAAATGATATTATTGAAGAGACTATTTCAGAATGGTCAAGTCCAGTTCTATTAGTACCAAAAAAGACAGATAGGTCAGGAGAAAGGAAATGGAGACTTGTAGTGGACTATCGCCAACTGAATAATAGAATACAGGATGATAAGTTTCCGTTACCTAATATCACTGAGATACTAGATTCGTTATCTAATAACATCTATTTTTCAAAATTAGATCTTAGTCAAGGTTACTATCAGCTATCCTTAGAAGAACAGTCTAGGAAGTACACTGCATTTACAACAGACAAGCAGTATCAAATGAAACGATGTCCAATGGGACTTAAAACATCGCCTAGTGCTTTTGCTCGTCTCATGACAATAGCAATGTCAGGATTAAATTATAAATCATGCTTTTTATATCAAGATGATTGCATTGTCGTAGGAAATTGTCTCGAAACGCATAACAAGAATCTTATAAAAATTTTAGAATGCCTAAGAAGAGTGAATCTAAAACTAAATTCGCTAAAGTGTGAATTTTTACGTAAAGAAATCGTTTATTTAGGACATAAAATAACCTCAGAAGGAATATTTCCCGATCCATCGAAGGTAGAATGCCTACAAAAATATCCAGTCCCGCAAAATGTAGACGACGTCAAGAGATTTGTAGCATTCGCAAATTATTATAGACGTTTTATTCCGAAGTTTGCTGAAAAAGCCTATCATTTGAATGCGTTATGTAAAAAAGATGTAGCATTCGTATGGAGTGATGAATGCGAGCGAGCATTTTACAAGTTAAAACAGATTCTTATTAGTCCGACTATACTTGACTATCCAGACTTTAGCGACAACAACACTTTCACGTTACAAACTGACGCATCAAAATTAGGATTAGGCGCCGTACTGTCTAATAGCAATGGCAAGGTAGTCGCGTACGCAATCCGTAACTTGAAACCAGCTGAGACGCGATACCCTGTGATTGAGTTAGAATTACTTGCGATTGTTTGGGCAGTTCGACATTTTAGACCTTATTTATATGGGAAAAAGTTTTACATAAAAACAGACCATAAGCCATTGATTTATTTATTTAATATGACCGATCCTTCAAGCCGGTTGACAAAGTTTAGATTATATCTTGAAGAATACGACTTCGAAATCAGCTATGTCCCAGGACGGCACAACGCAGCTGCAGATGCATTGAGCCGGATACCTATTACATCTAACAGTTTAAAGGATTTGAACAAACATGCAGTATCAGTCATGACAAGGGCACAGACTCGAAGGTTACGCACTGACTGTGACAACAACGACATGACTACTGAGGTATCCTCTACTCCAAGGCCTGATCAACCTAAGGTAGTGGAAATCCTCAAACGACCGACTGACAGCATTGAATTGATATTATTTAGTAATAAAAATACTATAAAGCAGATAGAAAAATCAAAACATTTCACTAGTGACAATGGTAACTGCAAATTCGTTCCTGAAAAATCAGCAATTTATGTGATTTCTCGATCGTTATCGACCGTAAGTGTGTTAGCGAGAGAATTACAACGTTTTTGCAAGCAAATCAAAATAAACGAGCTCATAATAATTAAAACGAAGCGCTATGAAATTTTTGTTAACAATTTAATAAAGGAAGTGAGTCATTTGAATGACTTCCCTAAGCTACTTGTTATTAAAGATGTGACAAGAGTTTCTGACCAAGACACGAAAACAGTGATCTTGAATGACTTCCACTTATTACCCACCAGCGGCCACGCGGGTATAAACAGAATGTTAAATAATATTAGGAAGTACTATTATTGGCCAGGAATGACTAACGATGTAACAGAATTCGTAAAGAAATGTAGAAGTTGTCAGATTCAAAAGCATTCCAATAGACATACAAAGGAACCGATGGTTATAACATCAACAGCATCCAGTGCTTTTGAAAGAGTAAGTTTAGATTTAATGGGTCCTTTAGATGTAGATAATTTAAATTATAAGTACGTACTGACATTACAGTGCGATTTAACAAAATACGTTGAAGCTTATCCTTTAGAGAGGAAAGATACTATTTCTGTAGCTAGGTTATTTGTAAACAATTTTATTCTGAGATATGGTATACCTAAAGAAATAATAACAGATCAGGGAACAGAGTTTATGTCATCAGTTTTTACTGAAATTTGCAATTTGTTGCATATAAATAAACTGCATTCAACAGCCTATCATCATGAAACTCTGGGAGGATTGGAAAACACTCATAAGGTTCTAGGAGCTTATCTTAGGATTCAGTGTGATAATAATAAATCAGATTGGAGCAGTTGGCTTCCATTCTGGTGCTTTTCATTTAACACAGCAGTACACTCTGAGACAAAATACACTCCATTTGAGCTAGTATTTGGAAAGAATTGTAATTTACCATCCAATATAGCACAAAGTTCTTATGTTGATCCATTATATAATCCTGATTCTTACCCTTTGGAACTAAAATACAGACTACAAAGAGCACAAGCTGAAGCTAGAAATAATTTATTATTTAGTAAGGAATTAAGAAAATATAATTTTGATAAAAATGTAAACGGATTAAAATATAAGAGTGGAGATTTAGTTCTAATTAAAAATCAAGTAGGAAATAAGTTAGATAACATTTATTTAGGACCATATAGAGTGATTGAAGATGTATCACCAAATGTTAAAATTTTAAAAGGTGAAAAAGAATTTGTAATTCATAAAAACAATACAAAACTGCTTGTTACTTAATATACTTTGGTTTTGTTAAGATGTTATTTTTTTATATAATGTAATGGTAAAAAGTATAATTATGTATTTAAAAATATGTTGTTTTTTTTTGTAAAAAAAAAATGTTTTATGTACTTAGATAATAAAGCCATTTTTTTTTAAAAAAAAAGGGGAGGTGTAGTGTGCAGCTCGCCTAACCTTATATATGTAACTGCACACACTAATTATTGACATTATTATACGAATCGTGGAACTAAACAGTTCTCTTTTATTTCGACAACATCATTATAATACAGGAGTTCCACAACAGGTGTTCCAGATCTTCAATTTTTATACGTCAACAGAGAGTGCTCATCAGGATGAACAACTTTCGCTAAGACGTCATTCTTATATGTGTTATGGTGTAGCTAGGCTCTTGGAGTTCCACAACAGGCGTTCCAGATCTTCGATTTTTATAAGTCAATAGGAAATGCCCATCAGACCGAACAACTTTTGCTAAGACGTCATTCCTATATATGTTATAGTGTAGCTAGGCTCTTGGAGTTCCACAACAGGTGTTCCAGATCTTAAATTTTTATAAGACAACAGAGAGTGCTCATCGGTTTGAACAACTTGTGCTAAGACGTTATTCCTATATGTGTTATGGTGTAGCTAGGCTCTTGCAGTTCCACAACAGGTGTTCCAGATCTTCAATTTTTATACGTCAACAGAGAGTGCTCATCAGGCTGAACAACTTTTGCTAAGACGTCATTCTTATATGTGTTATGGTGTAGCTGGGCTCTTGGAGTTCCACAACAGGTGTTCCAGATCTTCAATTTTTATAAGTCAACAGGAAATGCCCATCAGACCGAACAACTTTTGCTAAGACATCATTCCTATATATGTTACAGTGTAGCTGGGCTCTTTGAGTTCCACATCAAGTGTTCCAGATCTTTAAATTTATTCTCTCAGCAGAAAATGCTAATCACGTGGAACAAATTTTGCTAAGGTATCATTTTTGTATCTCTTATAGTTTAGCTGGTCTGTTCCGGTTCTGCATCAGGTGTTCAAGTTTCCAAGATAAATTATAGCCTATATGTTGCCCAGACTTAATACCTATACAACAACAAAAAAAATCATTCCAATCCGTCCAGTAGTTCCGAAGATTAGCGTGTACAAACAAACAGACAAACAGACATACTACATTTTTTTTTTTGAATTCGTGCTCTACTACTGTTTCTAAACCCCCCTCAATTATTATTTTTTTAATATACTCGTATTCAATGTACAGACAAAGTTTCTTTACTGTTTTATTATATGTAAAGATTGAATCTCTTAATTTTGTATGAAATAAAGTCCTAAGTATTGTACTTTGGCGCGGGCCTGCGGACGGTGAGTAATGGGTGACCAACCGTCCGATCAGCACCAGACCCGTGCCGTACGGCGCGTATATGTTCCACGCGCGCCTCAAAGAGATGTCAGCATATGAAGGGGCCCCTCAGGGCCAAGCCTGCCGGGTAATCTCTGAAATGGCTGGACCCTTTTTGACGGGACTTTTATAAGTAGGTAGCTGATGTAATAAGGAGTAATTTAGGCTTACGTTTATTTTAGAAAAAATATTTTATTTTAGAAAAATAACTGTTAGGCGGAACGAAGTTCGCCGGGTCAGCTAGTCTACACTATATATATATATATATAATAATATAATAATAATTTATTCAAAATACTAATATTATAAAGAAGAAAGATTTTTATGTATGTTTGTAACCACAGAAATATTAAAAACAGTATATCTATGTTTGTAACGAATAAACTCAAAAACTACTTAACGGATCTGGATGTGGCTTGGCACAAAGATAGATTATAGTCTGGAATAGCATATAGGTAAGTAATACTTTTTATCCCGGAAAAATGTAGGGTTCCCGGGGGATAATTTCCTACACACACGCGGGCGAAGCCGCTGGCAAAAGCTAGTGTATAATAAAAGTTTGAAGCGACACGCATGCGTGCACTGTGTGCGACGTCACATTGCATATCACATGTCGGTATTGACGTGACAGTTTCTGAGCCACAGACACGTCGCACATCTGAGGCCGCAGACCCAAGTATGACATGAACCTCTCTCCACAGGCTCTATGTAGCGAGGTGGACTCTCCGACAGGTGCTGGGGAAATGGAAAAATCTATGTTTTTGAATCGATACAAATGGAATCAACAGACTCCAGAAGCAAGTCATCATTCTCCTGCCCTTATCCCAATTTATTTGGGGTCGGCGCAACATGTCTTCTTCTTCCATACTTCTCTATTAGTCGTCATTTCGATAGTCACTCCCTTTCTAGCCATATCATCTTTCACACAATCCATCCATCGTTTCTTTGGTCTCCCTCTACTTGTATAGCCATCCACATTCATTCTCACAACTCTCCTGACAACATTTTCCTCATTCATCCGCATAACATGCCCATACCATGACAGCCGATTTCCACACAACTTTTCAGTCACCGGTGTCACTTTCAGACTTCCTCTTATATACTCATTCCGTATTCTATCCATTCGCGTAACACCACACATCCCTCTTAACATTCTCATCTCAGCTGCATGCAATTGTCTTTCATTCATTCCTTTTGTGGCCCAACACTCTGATCCATACAAGACGGCAGGTCTAATCATGCTTTTATAAATCTTCCCCTTAAGTTTATCGGTGATATAGTTAGTTAGTAAAAGAGGATGATTTGCCACCCTCTCGCAGGCTGCTTGGCCGTGAGCTTGCCGAACACCCTGGAGCCGATGGCATTACTAGAGTTGTATGTATCTCTACGCACAAAGGCCTCTGGTATAAAAAGGTCTATTTCTAAGAAATATATTTTACCTATGATTTCCTACCACTTAGCACAATTTAATGTAATTTTAAGATTTATTGTAAGACGGCGTTGCTAATTTTTGGTCGATTTCGAATCGCGGTGTCAAGTTTCTCCGCCAATGAACTAGGCTAGTGAAGTTTGCAATGGAAAATAATACACACATAATAAGTACATCGAGTTGTTTCACTCATCAGTGTATTGTCATCCTTATTGCGAAAGTGAGTGTCAGCAGCAGTGCTGTTGCCTAGTGAACGGGTTGTTCAATAGGAAATATTCATCATTACCTCACTACGCAGACATGCAGTTCTGGCCAATCTCTTCAACTCAACTTAATAGCGTAGGTAGATGTGTGTATGCTCGACCTACACCTACATAATATGTTATGCCTTACTTCACAATTGGCCAGGTAGTCATGTAGCACAAACTTGGTCATTGGTATTCATATTCGTGTCTAAGAAGCTGTGAACTAACTGCGACGGATGCGCCGGAGCACTGCAACCAATCAACGAAGTGCTGCCAATAGTCTGCCTCACTGACATTATGTAGATGTGGTAATTGCACGCCCGGGCCAATGGCGCGATTGTACTCCCGACCGAGGCTCACGTCGCCAGGTATATGCTCAGTTGAAGAGTTCAGTTCGGAGAACAAACGCACATTACGTATGCACGCAGCGAGTTACTTAGCGTAATGTACGCGATGACTTACATTCTAAACTGTTACACAATACTGACATAGGACATAGATAGACACAAGTGGCTTCATTTGTCTGTGGTTCCGGAAGCATTTATATAAAAACGGCTGGTCTAGAACGTGTCTAGGCAAGAAATCGTCTGGTAGGGACGTAGCTCATTAGCTCCATAGCGTACGTTTGTCGGCCACCGGCTCTACTGGTAAATAACATCGCTCTTCTCTGACTCTGTTCACAGCATTTCGCGCAAGTTGAGTACTCGCCTGAATATCCAAAGAAGCAGCTATGCGATGAGCGGAGAGACTAAAAATGACTCAAACCCACATGCTGTTTGATCAGAGTCAACATCACTAGTATCGTAGAACAATTGACTGACAGTAAGGTAGTAACGTCGGCATTATAAAGTATTACTTCATGGGAATGGGTGCAAGTGGCACCACCGCTCGCCATGAGGCGGCCGCAGGATCGTCGCGCGCACCCGCGACGCATATCAATGGCCACGTTATTAGAAATATTGTGATTTATCGATTAGCATCGCCTCACTCCGGCAGCTTGGTATGATGGGCGTGCGCCGGCGCAGGTGGCCGGCAGACTTCCTTCCCCGAAGCGTCGCGACGGCCATTGTCAGTTACACGCGCCACACATACATATCGACCGCTACACTACTAGCTAAGGGCTGCCGCGCACTGGACCCCTACCGCATGTAGCACCTGGCCACGAAGATATCTGCGCAAACTATATAAGAGACCTATCCACCACCAGACTCTCGGCAGAGCTGCGTGTGGTGTGCAGTCCAAGCCAAAGCACTACGTAAGCAGATTGAAAAACAAGTTGGAAAAACTAGTCTAATGACATTACCAGTCCCCTGTAGACACATTATTTAACGTAGAGACAAACAGTCTTCAACACTGTCCGGCACGCAGCACGCAGCACGCTACAATGTGTCCAAGTTGGTAACGTGGGCAACCCTAGGCTGATCGTATCTCGCAACACGGTGTGTCGGGCGCTATCACCGCTGATCACCGAAAGTGAAATATATCACGTATCTTTGGCACGAGACGCGTCAGGCACTGCAAGTTGCTGCCACTGTGCAAGTTGGCGGGTGTCGCGAAGCCATGGGTGAAGGTCCGGCGGTGATAATGCAAAAGCATGCCTTGTTTGGAGATTCAAAAATTGCAAAAGATAGGTACTTCCTACGTCTAAAGCATACGATTGAAATTGGTAAAGATTCATGAACCAAATGTACAGTCTAGCACTATAGCCTTCTCTTGCGAGGTACATACAGGCTGGCTAACAAGCGCGGTTTATAGCGATGTGCGGGCGCACCATAAAGCGCAGGGCGCGGACGAGCTGCGTCGCGACCTCGCCGCGCAGAGTCGAGCTATTAAACGCGATTAGCGCATGCGCAGCCGACTAATGGCAACACCGCTGCACCGGCGACGAGCGCCGATAGCACAGAAGTTGCATTCATTTTAACGCTTGAGGAGAGGCTCACATGAAAATATGAGCTGATCTGTAACTGTGAAGCATGCACTCACAGCTCGTGTGTATCTTCAAATGGACTTAGGTATTCAGTTAAAAGATGAGAAACAGCATCCTGCTCTTTGTTAAGCAATAAGTAATATTATGCCTGTGTTCCGCCGGTAAGGGTCCGGCACTGCCCAGACTGGCTCGCATGTGAGGCAGCCTGAGCACCCCTGAGGATGTCCCACTCCAGCCAAGAAAAACAAATTAGGAGCCGAGCCTATGGCCATCACCCGGGCACAAATCCAGCCTTCCGGCTGCTACTGAGCACTCCTGAATAAGTAACTAGTTATTCATATAAGTACTGGTGCGACATTGACCAGTGCCGGATTAAGCCAGCGCGGCGCCCGTAGCAAATTATATTCAGGGGCCCTTGATCTGCTATGGGTTCTTATGTACAAAGTGGTAAAAAAAAATCAACTCTCAATACGTTTAAGTAATTGTTATCTATAGGCTCTGTTCTATGTATCGGTTCTCCACAAGAAGTCCTTCGCAGCATCAGCTCTGGCCGACCAGCTAAACAAAATCGGACAAAATCGGATGTTTTTAAGTAAGTGCTTCCGTAAGAAAGCTTCGACGATGCGTAGCACCAGAAACAAAAAATGCATTTCTAAAACAGTCTACAGCGCACTTTGTAATCGAGTAAATTCATTGCACCTCGTCTTACTGTGTCACTCCATAAAATTCCGCTCAGTAGGAGATTGGTTTGGTAACGCGGGGCCCCCTTTTGCGCGGGGCCCCCTTTTGCGCGGGGCCCGTAGCAATTGCTACTCTTGCTATATGGTTAATCCGGCACTGACATTGACAAAAATTAGGCTCGAGTTCAAAAGTCGCAAGAACAAAGCACGTCACAAGATACCCTAGCAGTATGGGACCGTTGCGTTCCTACTAGGTGTGTCGAACACTCGTTGGAGTGGCTCTTCTGCCTGTCTTCATTCGGCATTTCTTTTACAGCACCGGAACAAAAACTGAGTGCAATATAAACCGCAGGCATTGCCTTTAACAGTCACAATTGGACATAGTGCGCACTGATCGACCAGCTCGGTTTAGTGCTTGTGTTCCCACGCCCGTCACGATGCGCAAGCGGAGATAAAAGGAGATGCGTCGAAGTATTATACTAGGTAATATTGTTTGATAACTTAGCACAAGTTGATCACTGGCTTAGAAGCTCTCATATTACCGTAAGTAATAATAATATAATAATAATGTTTGGTTACCTTTATCATAGTCCTCTCGGTTGGTATTACATTAATTAAAGCTCGATCGGATGGAGTACAACGTGGTGCTTGGTGGGCTGCTGTAGACGTGGCGCCGTGTAAATCAATCGTCGGGTTATACGGTGACACACTGTTATCAGACATCACCCGATGCCAGTTGTCTTCGCGGAAAATGAACAACCTGACATGATAACATTTACGTAGCAAGCTACAATTTGTAGCGTGCATTTATAAAATTGAATTATTTTTTGGGGTAAGGGAAAACATAATTTTAAAGCCCAAAAGCGTTGTGTTAGAGCAATGTGTGCCGAAAACGGCAATTTTTGTAAAAAAAACTGTTTGCTAACGTCTCGGACACCAACAAAGGTCCCGTGAGAAGTCAATACAGAAAATTCTAAATTATTTAAAACAAGACTGTTTCACCAATACCTCCTGTCTCACACAAAACACTAACATGTCGTGTGAATGAGCCGCGGCGGTAGACGAGGGGGGGGGGTCTGCGCAGGCGCAGCGGATCCCGTTACACGACGAGTGACCTTTGCAGGCAGTTAATCGCTCCACTTGGGCTGTCCTTGACCTCGCCTGCATGCACATGCCGCATTTGTTATTAATTATCCTCGCACTAGTTTTGCCTCGCCGGCTCGACACAACGGTAAGCGGTATTAAAACTCATTTAATCGACGTTTAAGCAAGCTGCGCGCGAGTGGGACTCCCTGCAAGCCTCTCGTAATGCTTTTGCTTAATAACTTACTTGAATGATATGTGCATAATGATAGATGAAGGTGGTTCTACAAGATGTACATAGTACCTATACCGATCGTACATACGACATGGTATACCGAAACTGTCGTCGTCAGTTATGAAAATGTGTTAAACTTTAAAATTGACTTAAGAAGCCTGCGTCAGCTTGTGGCAGAGACCCTCACATACTATCTACCTTAAGAGCCCTTGCTACTGATTACCTGCACCGATATCACTTAGTGGCGTCGCTCATGTTTCGTAGCATACATTCTAAATTAAAGTTCAATATTTAATCAAGTTTGTTGGGAAGTGTGTTCACTCAGCTTGACTGAAAGTGTAAACTTCACACTGATCTCGCAGAGTGGATGCTTAGATAGTCCATGAAGGGGCTATGTGTGGGTCACGTACAGGCTACGTAGGATCGTCGCACCAGCCGAAGCATGCGTCGCCACGTGTCGCACTCTGTTGACTATCCCTCACCGTTTCATGTTTCTATACCGCTACTTACCTTTGGATTACTGATTTTAGAGTACAGTTTTACCGAGACTAACCATAACAGACCCGCTGTTGGTAAATTACCGTTAGGTATACTAAATAGAAAAGCGCATTTACTTTTTAGAGCACCGGTGGCCCAGTGGTATCTAGTCTGTTGCCGATGTGTTTGTTGATATATTGGCGCACGCTAGCTGGCATGTGGCAAATAATCTAATTTAATGTCTTGTGTTTTGTACATACTAAATATTTATTGTAGAGAATCCATTTCTTGTGAACAGACAGCTGTGCTGCTGGTCGCTGGGCAGTTGGTTGCGCCACAGTTACTTACCGGATAAACTACTAGGAGCTGATGAAGGACGGCTTGGGCGACTGTTTTATGTAATTTGACGTTCAAAAAGTGCTGACTTTAGGCTTTCATTTGATTTGCGCACAAACATCATCTGCCTAGACTTTTCCCAACTATGTTGCGGTCGGCCAATTGGATGCAGATGGACACCAGTAACCAGTACTCGTATTTGACATGGCGCGACTGCCTGTCTGACCTCCACAACCTAGTTACTGGATTACTAGATTAGCACAAAAACAAGAAAAATCGTAACTTGCACCGTCCAAACCTGTCAAAGAGCCTCTAGTCACGTTGCGAGCCTCTATGATTTTCCTAATGGTTTTACAGAAATCTGAAATTCTTTGTTTGTTTTTTTATGGTTCCGTTCAAAATGGTAAAAAGAAAACCCTTATGGTGCGAATCAGTCTGTCTGTCCGTCTGTCCGTCCGTCACAGCTGGATATCTCGAGAACTACTAATGCTAATAATTTGGAATAATTGTAGATGACGTTTGCCCAGCTTCTTTGAAAATTACAAAAACATTTTTTTTTGCAACAGGTTCTGAAAGAGGGTTCTTAAAAAGGGCTGGGCTACTAGGGACATACATAGGCTGCACTAAAAGTATCGGGAATGGAATATTTCCATTGTTCCTGGCATATTACAATCTTTTTAATTGAAAACTCCTTGGTTTTAAAAATCGAATACCATTTATTTATTTAAAAAAAGATTCTCGGTCTTGTCACAAGGTTTTGTCAAACTTGTTTAGTCGTTGAGAAAATGGAATTGACTCGAGAAAATTCAAGAGCGATGATTTATTATGACTTTCGAAGTGGTTTAACACAAAAACAGTGTATTGACCGGATGATTTCTGCATTTGGTGATGAAGCCCCATCCAAAACCACAATTTATCGCTGGTTTGCTGAATTTCAACGTGGACGTGTCAAGCTCAGTGATGATCCCCGTCAAGGTCGTCCAAAAACTGCAGTCACCCAAGAAAACGTTGATGCTGTGCGTAAGCTGATTGAGGAAGATCGACATGTGACATACCGCGAAATTCAGGCAACTTTAGACATTGGCATGAGTCAAATACAAATAATCTTGCATGAACAATTATGTGTAAAAAAGTTGTTTTCCCGATGGATACCGCATTCGCTCTGTGAAGAGCAAAAAGCGGCTCGCGTTACTTGGTGCGTCAGAACTCTCGAAAGATTCCACACAGGATCCTCAAATGCTGTATATAACATCGTATCAGGTGACGAATCCTGGATATACGCGTACGAACCCGAAACAAAAAACCAGTCACGAGATTGGGTGTTCGAAAATGAGTTAAAGCCAACAAAAATTGTTCGTTCACGGAGTGTTGCAAAAAAAATGGTGGCCACGTTTGTCACCAAAACCGGCCATGTTGCGACTATTCCTCTTGAGGGACAAAGAACGGTTAATGCAGAATGGTATGCTAGCATTTGTTTGCCACAGATCGTTTCTGAACTCCGTAAAGAGAACTGCAACCGCCGCATCATCCTCCATCACGACAATGCGAGTTCTCACACCGCGCACAGAACAAAAGAGTTTTTAGAGCAACAAAACATAGAATTATTAGACCATCCGCCGTACAGCCCCGACCTAAGCCCTAATGATATCTATACTTTCCCTAAAATAAAGAATAAATTGCGTGGTCAGAGATTTTCATCACCTGAAGAAGCTGTGGACGCCTACAAAACGGCCATTTTGGAGACCCCAACTTCCGAATGGAATGGTTGCTTCAATGATTGGTTCCATCGTATGGAAAAATGTGTCAAATTTCGCGGAGAATACTTCGAAAAGCAATAAATACATTTTTAAATAGTAATGTTGTGTCACTTCCTTGATTCACGAAATTTTCAGTGCCGCCCTCGTACCTATGATAAAACTCATTCTCATTTTTTTATAGGCCGCTTAGTTTTCTACTTATGAGGAAAAATGAAAAATAAAATACGGTTCTCCCCCTTATCTCTGAAATTTACTTACAGAAATTCGAAATGAATGCAGGTAAAATAAGACGATGTCTCGAAATAGCACACTTTTTCAGAAACCATCAACAATGACACGGAACCCTCGACTCGCTCTTGACCGGTTTTTTTTTATTCTTATAAAATCGTAATGTTTTATCATGGTCTTGCAGCTTTCCTATTTGTTAGATAAGAAGCAGTCAATATAAGTGACATTGCTTGTAGGCAGCGCGTAAGTTATCAAAATAAGCCGATATTAATATTATTATGTATTTAAATCACTCAGTTGTTTGTCTTGTATGTATTTACAGCATATCGATAACACTTTGTCATGAAAACTCGTGTCTTTCAGATTCCTATCACAATATTATTGTACGCAAAGTGTATTGTATGTGGTTCATACTAATAATACAAGTCGTCGGTGGGAATGTATAAGCAAAGTTTAACAAGGATCCAAATGATTACATCATTTAAACAACTCTTACATATACTCTGCTGCATCCGGTTAGACTGAATGCTGACCCCATCATAGGTTGGGAAAAGGCAGGCAGATGATATTGAGAATACTCCAACACCTTTGGTACATCGAAGGAATGTTGCCTGTGCCTCTCTCAACCGTCTAAGGGAGCTATAGACTCTGGGTGCTGTAGACTGTTACGTTGACCAACATTAATCATTGAACGAAGTAAATAGCAAAATGAGAATAATGACAACCGTCTTTCTGGCCATCTCACCTTGTGAGGTTGTTGCCCAGGTGGTGGCGCGTGCCGCGAGGGCCAGGCTCTTACATGGACAGGCCATGTGACCCCAGAGCGTGATTGTTCACACTTCTGCTGTCGTTGACAAGTGCACATTGCTGTCCCCTGCCGGCTTAATTAGGTTGATAAATCAGAAAACATATTAGTGTAGATCGTTGCCTACTATATAAATGTTGGCGTGTAACGGAGGTTCCTAATCCGCCAATGTATCGATAGGTCCCACCATGCCCTCCCAAGTCCTGTGATTGTTTGCTTGTCCAAGCAGCTGAGTGAAGCATGGCCACTACCTTACTCGAGTAATAGAGGTACACTGCAACAATAATAAACTCAAATGCATGAATGTGTCGCGAGACACGAAGCTTGTCTCATGTCGTCGGGCATATTTAGGAACAGGGAAAATATGGCTTCCGAATGTCAATGTTATATCAGTCGGCTGTGTGCCCAAGTCCTTAGGGCTTAGGGAACTATTTAGATATTTTTTTCCGTAACCTTGTTTGAAAATGGCACTCGACTGGCAATTAAGCTATAGCAAGCAACTATGTAAATGAACCTGTCATTGACATTATGATTAAAGTAGCTCCTGTGTTTACGTTACCAGGCGACCAGAACTCAAAGGAGAAAAGCCTTCCTGAAATATATTTATATTGATGGTCCCGGGTCCCGAGCCCAACAAACAAAATGTCCCGTTAAATAACATTTCAAAAGATAAGGAGGATGGAGGCTCGTAGGTGCAGGGGGGGTAGTGGGGGGTGGGCGGAGGGGAGGGAGGACGGCTCAAGTCTGACGGCGCACGGCGTTGTTTAATATCATACAACTTTCAAATGACGAGCTGTCTCTGCTTTGCGTTCATTACTTTTCTTTTCGACACAAAGTAAAACAGGCGAAACACGAGTTTAAAAATGACTCTCTTATTTCTATTCAGTTTGAAAACCGTGCCAATATTAGCGGAGGAAGGCAGCCTCTCAAATAGACCCGAAGTGCTTTAGATCGGTCGCGGGGACGCTGCCTGAATATTGCCTTCAAAGGAACGTAATTGGGTAGTTCGCTCCCTGAGCTCTATGTAGAGGATGTTAAGATGCATGGCATGTCTTCGGAGGAGACCGGCAGATGGCGCCACGCAAAGATCTATCTACGTAGAGGCTGCTAAGGGCACGGGTACAGCTACCAGTGAGCTCCAAATATGTTATTTTAGTGTCAAGTTCGGAGGCACGGCTCTGCGTTTCAGTACTTCAATGTTTACATAAAAAAATAACAACAGCTAGTTTTAACTTTATTGCTTCGACGTTTTGGGACGTGAGTAGAACTTTAAGTAAGCAGGTGGCTTTCATTGATGAGATGGCTTGGTTTCAAGCCGAAGTGTGTTGTAGTGCGTTGACAATCGTTGATACGCGAATGTTGCAGCTAATTGACATTTAGGTGTAACCCAATGTTCGGTACTTTCCGCTCACTTCCTAGTTTCATCATGATGCAAGGAGCGCGCTATAAAATAAAACCTAGGCAGACTTACTTTTTGTTGTGATCAGATATTTGTAGTATTTTAAACTCATATATTCCGCTATATGTAAATAATATATTTTCTTTGTTCTTTTGTTACATAACATAGTTATACAAATGTGGAAGCTTGTTATTGGCAACTGTCGATTGTTAATTTGTTTGTTCTATTTTACGTTATTAGTCCGTAAGCTTTCTTAAAATTATAAAAATAAAATAAAAGAATAAATTGCTACTAATGTTGATAAGTTAAAATTTAAATCGTGCTGGAAGGCTGTGTTTCCTACAGAGTAGTAAAACTGTACTGACTGGCTGCTACTAATGTACGAGTACTCACAAAAGTACATAGTTCAAAGTCAAAGTCAATGTTTATTGCGAACCAAGTGTACAATTTTGGTGTTATGAATGTTAGTAGGTACTTATGACTTAGCGGCCTTTTCCAAGCATTGCAATTTTCATTCGCCTGCCCTTATCTTCTTAAATTAGCATGCATTAAACATTAGAAGCAAACCGATAGTACAGTTTACAACAACAAATTATAGGCACGCTTTTTGTATACGCAGGGCAATATTATTTAATAACCTGCCATAAAATTCAGAAATTGATCTTTTTCGCACGAGTGCGTTAAGAGTCGGGCAAATCCTGAGTGACGATTTCTTCAATAGGTGAATGTTTGCAGTTTGCAGTTGTTTATCATGGCATGCCAGTAGGTATGCCATGATAAACAACTGCAAATGATAATAAATAATTATGTTTTCACGCTATTTCAATTTTTTTTTTCGTATAAGGTAGTAGGTAGGTCAACAAAACAAATCATCTTACCATGTGTGAGTATTTAGATAAGTGAAGTTTCCGGGGCTTACGAGAGCGGTCAAGCGTGAAAGTGTCCGCTGTCGATTGCGTATCTTGCTGAGCCAGGCATGCCGAGCATGGCCCAGCGCGCTCCGCTGGGGGGTCTGTACCGAGATCAATGGACAGGCAGTATTCGACAGGGACATGCAAAAACAATAATCATTTCAATATCTTCTTTTCACGCTTTAGACATTTATGACCAACCGAGACCGTTGAGCGTATGGCTACGTTGTGCATTCGACTCCTACTTAGACCAAGGTGTGTAGTGTAGTGCCAATGTTGACCATTTGTACCTACTTATATTACATTAAAAGATAAGAATCAAAGGCCGAACTGATACACCCTCAGCCGTTCAATTTTTACTGCAGAGCATAAACAGGTAGCCAAGCACAAACAGGGAAAGCTAATAAAAAAAATCATTTTCTCCACTTAGTTTGCGTGACATTTGTAGCTGTTGAGGACTGTACCAAAATGTTCGATAAAATACACCCTCATAAGGTCAATGTTAACAATGCATAAACTCGTCATAAACATACATTTAAAATCGTGGATTACCATAGCATGCTGATGGTGCGCGGCTGGAGGAGCATCGCCGGTGCTCGAGCTGGGTGGTGCAAGACGCGGAGGACGCTCCTTATCGAGCCGCACACGCGCCCCCCTCCCTTAACCCACCACACGAAGCCCCCCACCGAGTCTCCCGGCCTCGTCGACCCGCCCGCATTTCCCCGCGCGAATTTACAATGTAGCGAACCTCCCGCCCCCTCCCGCGAACCTCCGTCCACCCCCCGCACACAGAGATAACCATCCAAAGAACTGTACAGCATGCACCCTCGTCACAAGGTTGTAAGTGGCGTGCTCCGCGGGCCAGGGCGCGGTGTGCGTGAGATTTTCTCGCCTGGAAATTCTAATGCGCCGCGCGACTGCGATAAAAAATGAGCGGCTCGGGAAACGTGAATACATTACCGAGCGAGACGGAGCACCGCCTCCGTCGCGACGCCTACACTCTACACCCGCTACTTATGTACTTTACACTGGTTTATATTTTGATTCCTCTGAAGGCAAGGCTCGCGCTATGTACCGCTTCAAGCCTGTTCAACTATGTATCTAGCCGGGCGCCACCCGAACCGTTCTCTAAACCCTCTTATAAAAGGGTTAGCGTCAGAGTTATAGTTATAGAATTAGACGGTAACAGCTTACAATAAAACACCGTGGGAACCTGACAGCTAATTAGTTCCGGCTGGAGGGTCGGCGTTAGATAGCCACTTAATTACCGTATAATAAAAACGTGCAATAGAAGTCGGGGACAAAGGGTTGTTCGTTTTTTGTGTCGGCACGCGCGCCCTTGCGTTTTTCTAAGGGTTCTTGCGCCTTCTAACGCCACCTGTGCGGAAGGGTTGCGCGCGCGCACCTTGTCACACACACAAATGGCCACGTTTTTTGTCACGTGATCTTAATCTGTGACACGTTTCGGATGAGGACTTGATTTATGAGATCATGACAATACGGCATTTACAAGCTCTGTACAATACGGGCAGCAGTTCAGTATTTTGTAAAGAATAATGATCCTTGAACTACAAGTACGTACTTACACTGAAAACAAAACTTGCCTACGAGTGTACGAAGCTTATCGACATTCCAGAAACAATTGGTCGCTTTTTGAAAAAGATGAAAAGGCTATGTCAAAGAGAAAAATAGTACAAAAGCCACTAGTAGTCCCGCGTAATAGACTCAAAGTTTGTGGCAAAAATTGTTATACCATGGCGGTGAAAATATATAACCACTTACCCAAAGAATTTATAAGTGCTTCCGGTTTAGATTTTAATAGAAAACTATTTAACTGGTTGTGTGAGAGATGTTTTTATTCCACCAATGAATATTTTGAGTATAAAATGTAAAATTGATTATTATTTCATTTATTTAATATTATAATTATTATGACATCTACATAAGTATTGACATTACCTACTTGAATAATTTTTCAAATATTTTTATTATTCTGACTATTTTTTATTGGCATGACTACATTATTATTGATTGCTATTTTAATTGTATTTAATTTTAATTTTATGAATTGCATTGTAATCAAAACTCTAATTATGAAACTACTTAATATAATATTATCCTAACTACTAAATATGTACTGCATGCTATATATTTAAAAATTAAATGTAAAATCTAAATATTTGCACGGCTGTAATGCCGAATATAGTGAAACCGATAGATATTAAGAACTGATGTAGCTACCTATATTCTTGCAAATAAATATATCATTCATTCATTCCTTTATCTATTCTTGTCAGATTTTCCAAAACGCACCAGTGATGCGGATGCAATATATGTATATTATTCGCATGCAACCTTTGGTGAATGAGAAGTTTTGACGATTTAAAATTGAAGTGTTGCCTTTGATTGGTATCGACGCGATGTACTAACTGACGTCGTTTTGTTGCAGAGACGGCGGGAGCCGACGTCATGGCTGGTGTACCCGGCGTCGCGGCTGCAGCGGCTGCTGCAGTCGGCGTCCTGCCCGCCGCAGACGCTGCGCAGGCCCTCCGTCATCACAGGTACGTCACCACACTATGACGTCATGCCTGCAGCACTATGTGAACTAGCACAGACGGCATGGCGTCATTGCTGCGCCTAGAAAAGAAAGAAAGTCGCGACTTGTAGACGTAGGTAAGTATCAAAGTTCCTGATCCTTTTTCACCCCTGACTCGATCTCAACTTCTCATACTGGTCTCATGACCACTACATGAGGGTCTGTTTATGAGGATGTTGTGATTACTAAAGTATCAGTCGTAGACGTGCCGTGCGGAACTGTAGACGTGCCGTACGGAACTGTAGACGTGCCGTGCGGAACTGTAGACGTGCCGTACGGAACTGTAGACGTGCCGTGCGGAACTGTAGACGTGCCGTGCGAAACTGTAGACGTGACGTACGGAACTGTAGCCGTGCCGTGCGGAACTGTAGACGTGACGTACGGAACTGTAGACGTGCCGTGCGGAACTGTAGACGTGCCGTGCGAAACTGTAGACGTGACGTGCGGAACTGTAGACGTGCCGTGCGAAACTGTAGACGTGACGTACGGAACTGTAGACGTGACGTACGGAACTGTAGACGTGCCGTGCGGAACTGTAGACGTGCCGTGCGGAACTGTAGACGTGCCGTGCGAAAACGTAGACGTGACGTACGGAACTGTAGACGTGCCGTGCGGAACTGTAGACGTGCCGTGCGGAACTGTAGACGTGCCGTGCGAAACTGTAGACGTGACGTACGGAACTGTAGACATGCCGTGCGGAACTGTAGACGTGCCGTGCGGAACTGTAGACGTGACGTAAGGAACTGTAGACGTGCACTCTGTACCGTCTGTAGTTAGTATAGTGTGTGGCGGTAGGGTAGGTATCATAGTTTAAGGCAGGACAACGTCTGTCGGGTCAGCTAGTAATAATATTTTATTCTGAATAGTGTAGTGCAAATTGCAATATGTCTTGGACTGATTTAATTATATTACAATTAATTTCTACGGTCACTAATGATGTGCCTGCGTTGGAGCTGCGGTGCAACCCGACAAGTGATTCAATGTATTCATTGAATCAGAAACATGAAGCAAGCCTAGATATTGTAAACCCAATAAATGTTAATATATAAACTAAACGAGCTGGCAACACTGCTACTGGGCATGTGCCGGTGTCTCTTATATCACTAGCGAAAAAAAACTCCAGCAAGTAGGTATCTATATCGTTGCTAAACTGAATATATTTCAATAAACTGTAGCGGTTACTAAACGCACTCAATTCATTATGTCTATTTATAAATTGTTATCATTTTGTAAAGCGATTTCGAAATTCAGAGACTGCCATATTGCGGAACGCTGACATAGATTACCTACCGATCTGCATCGTGTGTGTGGAGCAATGTAAGCCTCCCCGAGGTGCTGAGCTTGTCTAACAGCAGTAGGTAGGCAGCATGTTGGAGATGACACCAACCGCTACCGTCAAGAGCTGGACAAACCAGCAAACTCGCCACCGACTCCACCGAATTTGTTTGTCCTAAACATGTAGAGACTATCGTCCTGTTCATTTTGTTAACAGGACGATAGTCTCTATACTTCTTGATTCTGTCGAAGCGTGAACGTAATGGATATAATAAAAAAGACTTAATTGCCATCTTTTATTTAAATTAAAAATAAGCCACCAATAGCTCTTCTGCATTGTGACGGTGTACTCATATTATATATCAATATCCCCCAAAGAGAGGAAGGAAAAACAAAGTTAAAAGGAAATCCAGTTAATAAATGAATAACAACATTAGTTTTGTTATTATTATATATTAACTTTTAGAATGTTTGTAAATATGTGAGCACCATGTACTTTTGACATACTTAAGTTACCTACCATTACTATATGTGTTTTTCTTTTCACCTTTTGTGGTGTAGTGTTTTTATTCTGGGTGCATCGTCTTCACATATAATGTTATAATTCATGTATACAAAACATTGTAAAACATTTTAAAAGAGTAACGGTGGAGTTTCTTGCCCATTCTTCTCCACACGAAACTACCTTTTGGAAGGGGCGACTAGAATCAATTCTATTTCTTGTTCATTTTGACGTTCAAAAGTGCCTTACTTGTGCCTATTTGAAATAAATGATTTGACTTTGACTTTGACTTTGTTAGGAAGGAACGAGCTATTTGGCGCAGAAGGCTTAGTCCAATATTAGTGAGTCGACACATCCGGCAGGCAGGCGGCAGCAGCAGCGGCAGGCCGTCTGTGGGGCAGCAATAGTGCAGCTCGTGACGTACCGCAACCGCGTGTCGCCACGGCCGCTCCCGACCAGTCTGGCATGTAGTGCACGTATGGCATGTAATGATAGCTTGATTGTCTTCAACTCCTATTACTGGAACATGAGGTGCAGACTTTCCAACAACATGGAAAGTCTCCACCTCATGGTCCAGTATTGTATTAGTGATTGCACGGCACTGTTTCCGAGCTGGTACTTGCCGCGAACCTCACTCCTGGCGACCCGTGCCCGCGCCCGCGGCCACTACTTGCTGCCCGCCTGGCAACTTGGCGCTGCGCCAAACTAGCCCACTTCATCGTTACTTTGTACTGCACAAATAAGCGTTCAACTTGAACCCCGAGCACACCTCGGTTCAATCTCAAGTGATCGCGCATCGATTTCGTTTACCTGGCTGTCACCCACAAACATATCCGTGGTGTAGGGCCGCAGGAAATTGATTTCATTACCCCAACTCGTGGGGCATAACATTAGGGGCTCGCAGAACGCCACTCCTCACACCGACTGAGAACGATAGTGTGTTTTGAAGTTGATATGAAATCAAATTTTTGTTATAAGGTCTATTTAAGATTTTAGAATTCCGTAGGTTCCTCAAAAGGAAAACCACGGATCCCTTACTTTTTTTCTTAGGATCGCGTGGAGGTATCAAGTTGAAATTTTACGCCAACTCAAAGCATTTATCAAATAAACCAATTTCAGGCACTTTTGAATTGCCAAGGTGTCGGTCAGTCAGGAAGATGAAGAAGGCTTAAGGCCCATTCCAAAGCATTAGTGTGAAGCATACAGAAGAACAGACAGAAACTCCATGGTCCAACTTCTTAATCGAAATATGGTTACAATATATTGGTTACATCCACAAATAAGGTTACATCATTCATGTTGTCATCATACAATCATTTGATAACGATGCAGAATGTTAAAGGCGTCAGTAGTTAAAAAATTACGAAATAACAATTGAATTACTTAAATTAAAATAAGTCATGGAAGCTAAGAGATGACCAGTTCGTACTGACGGCGTCGGCTCACGAACATGACGCATGATTAGCATCATTCAGCTCAACTACTTTGAAGCGAGCTGAATGGTCCAACTCACGAGCCACCATCAGCGAGACATTACATCAAACACTTGTATTACACTACCCAGCCCCTTGAGATCTATAAAAATTAAGTTATCGCAATAAAAAAATATGTTTTGTTACTCAATTTCATACTCAATACAAGTAAATCAAAACCGTAAGCCTTAGAATCGTGAAATTTGCCAATAAGTAAGGTGACAAGTATAGGAAAAATGGCGAAAATCGTTAATTTGTAGTTTTCACATAAAAAAACTATTATTTAGCAAACTTACTATTTATTGCTGTTGGAGAAATAATCGTGGCGCATTGCTATGGGAGAACGTGTTTTTCAACTACTTTCATGATGTTAAGTTTGTTTTTGGACTAAATACCAACTACGGAACCCATCATTGTGCGACGTCCGACACGCAATTGGCCATTTTTTTTTATTTGTGTAATTATGAATTTTATATAATGTATAACACTTTCTCTTTTACATTGTCACCCCGCACTTAAGAATTGAAGTTAATAGAGCTCTATTGAAACACATGATGTAATTAGCAGAGAATTCGAATAGTTTCCATCCCCGACCTAACGTAGTGAGGAGGTATTGTACTGTACTGTCAACGAAATAGCATTACTTACACCTAACTGCGACTTTGTATGACTTCAAGTATTCAATAGTCAATTCAGTAGTAGAAGGGTTAGTGGATGTCGGCAGGTCTGTGGACATAATATTGTGCGTTGTGAAGTATGTAGGGGTCTTAACGTGAAAGGGTAGCAAGTGAATAGGGATCGCGGCTTTTTATTATCATGTTCACTTGTTAACAAATTGCCTTTCAAAAAGAGAAGTCATTTTGCTCTGGAGAATGTACCTTCTTCTTTTTATTATCATGTTCACTTGTTAACAAATTGCCTTTCAAAAAGAGAAGTCATGTTGCTCTGGAGAATGTACCTTCTTCTTTTCGTGTCGATGATATTTTTTTATTTTATTAAATTGAATGCGCCCAGTGGGTTGCCACATTTATCGCGGCATCAGTGGCATTCTTTAGGTCACCCGAGGTGCAGGTGAACGGGCACTTAGGACACTCCAGCAGGTGGGGCATGGTCTGGTCCTCGTGCGACATAGAACGACCTAATTTCAACTATTTGTATTATGTAGGGAAATTAATTGCACACCTATTCTACTTTATTCAAATATCTTTTAAGTCATAGGACATGATTTTTGAAACAATGGTCTAGATCATACTGAAGCAGTCAGTTGTTATTTCATTTAGGTCTTGATAGTTTGAAAAAATCATCCCCATAACTGTGTACAAACATGTGTTTTACTTTCATCACATTTGAACTAAGGACATGGTAGCATGCGTGTGCAAGGAGCAGGGAACAGGATACAATGGCTACTTGTGGAGCAGATAACAATCGCATCTGTTTGATGGATGCCCCTGTGTCCCGCGCCCCGCGACCCGCGACCCGCGCCCCCACTTAAGATCCGCCATTAATATGCTTGATTGCACTTATATTTATTAATTTAAACCAAATGTCTGGACCTATAAAGAATATTACACTAACATTAATAAAATAATATTATGTACGCGAATATAAAAGTATCATGAAACTAACTAAAATATGGCGTGGAAAAATTCCTCCGCATCACTGTCGACTGGTAATGTACCCAAGAGACAGGCGCGGCGGCGGGCGGCGCTGTGTGGCTGGTGCGTGAGCCTGGCGATGTAGTCTACAGGTGAGCTGGCTGTACTGGCAGAGGTAGGCACGGCCGTGGCCATCACAACGTATCAGTATGATGAGGCCAGCTCCTGCTGTATGTGCGAAATGGTAGAGATGTCGATAAAAGTACACAAACAATTTATGGTGTTTTTTATTTGAGGAATTTCGTAGACAACAGAAAGATTGTAGATAGGAAGGAAGTAACGTGAGTCTGGGTGCAGACACCCCGCCATCTGCCACGCATGTCGACGAGGTATGCTAACGACGGACCTTCACAGAATGTAGTCGGCGCGCGCTACATGAGTAGGTACCTACTACTGTCGGCCGTTACGTATGGATCTCGTTCCAGAACAAAGACATAGTGGCGCATCCTTATTGCGTCAGGGTTCAAAAATAGGTAATATAGTTTTAATTATTAACCAATTCACGAAATGATTGAGTCGTCCTTATAATTGTTTGTACTCATAGTTATTTCTAAGTCTACCTGTAGCACAGGAGAGGGACTTTTGAGGCGGTTCAACGACTTCTGGTTTTGTGTTTTTATGGAATGACCGAACCAGTCGTCTAATGGTTACTTATGATGTCTTAATTCTTGAAAGATAAAGTTTGGCCCGGGAAATGTATAGAGTTGTACGGTCAATCTCGTACCGGCATAATATTCTAGTCGGCTGCTGATAGCGTCGACGAGCTCAGTGTGGCTGAGGCAAGCCCCATGCGAGTGGGAAAAGATCAAAGGTACGATGCATGAACTGTCTGAAAGATAATATGGCAAGAAAGGCAGCTACTACCGAGATCACACCTAACAGAGACTAAGAATAAGGCGTGTTGTGCCGACACCAAAGAAATTGGGATCAGGGCAGGACAATGATGATTAGTATCACCGCTACGACCATAGCAAACTGTGCTAGATATTATGTGTACATAATGAGAAAAACAAAAGCTCTAACAGCAATCGTCATCTCGCGTGATAATAGAGGTAATCAGGACAAACGGACTGCCTGCCAGGGTCGCGGGTTTGTTCGAAAGAGGTTCCGTGGCCCCGGACACAGGGATGTTAAGAAGCGCGGCTGGGTTTCAGTTAGTAGAAGTCTGATAATTTACCACACTGTCACACGCGTAGCGCGCTGCTCCTCACGAGATCACGCGCATCCGACGCGTGGCTCTACTGTCAGCCATACATGTAGAGGTGCTGGATGCTCTTCCGTGTATCTGGTAGATAAGATGTGTGGTTGTGTCCTGTAGGACAGGAGACACTAAACTGTTCCTACAATTGTAATTTGGCATGTTCAGGCTGAGAAATCAATTTACTGCCCACTAATATTACATGCTAAAAAGAAAAGGTAACACAAACCAGTATATCCGTTGAATACAGAAGATAAGAAACCTTAGGAAATTGTATTAAATAATATGAGCTGTGGTACTATTGTACTAAGCTAACTTACACGCAACGGTTACATTAAGTGACAAATTATTTTTGATCATTATCGGCCAGCTGTATGTCCGGTGTTTCTAGATTAGATCATTAGATAGTAAATCTAAATTTGTGAAAACAGAAAGGTTTCAAAACCCATTATTATAAAATAGATAGTGGAACAGTAATAGTTAAAACAGATAAACTAAACTTCATATAGAATAAACCTTAAAAAGCTTTTTTACTCATAAAAAACTAACAGTTACGTCGTACTTAGACGAAAACTGTTTTTTTCATAAGTCATAACAACCGACAAATATTTTTTTAGAAACTACTTGTAGAGGTTGCACTTGTACCGTAACTTGGGCCTTTTGTGTCAGCTCAGTAAAAACAGAACTTTTTGTTATTGCCTTAACAATAGATTTGCAGTGTTTTGGAGTTCTAACTGATTGCAGCTGTTACCATGTTTGAGGTAGGTACTTTCTCTAATTCTTCTGAGGAGGCTTGCGTCTGGCTGCTCTCGCTTCAGACCTCTTGCGTACCGCAATCTTGTAAAGTAAATGGACTTCCATTCGTTGATGGACAGGTGGGGGGACGCTACTCGACCAACTTTAAATGTTTTGTTGTTTCATTTGTATCTCTATTCGAGTATTCCGCATTTCGGGGTTATAAATCTGCATGCATCGTGAGCGGGTGCGCGGCGGGTGCGCGGCGGGGTGCGCGGGGCGGGGTGCCGGGTGCGCGATAGGGCGACGTGGTCCAGGTGCGGGGGCGGCAGATGTCAGCGGGATGACGTCACCGTGACCCACATCCCGCTGTTGTGACAGGCACCACAATCAGCACACTCTCGGACACAAGCACCAGCAGCTATCAACCTTTCCCTTTTAGTTTGGTGTGTGCGCGCGTGGTTAGGAGTTGATGTTACTGAGTGGCCGGAGCACGAGGCTCGTGGGAGCGCTCCGCACGCGCGGCGACCAGAGCCAATGTGGAGGGTTCGGGTCAGGTAGGTGACGTTAATGAGAGGTGTGCACCAACATGTACTGAAATACCTTTGTCACTAATCGTTATACCATCAATACTACTCCTTGATATCAGTCCGATACTGTTCCAGGCAGAGCTAAGATCTCTGCCCACATTATTATACCTACTTTGCAGACCTGTTTTATGTCCAAATAGGTACTAGTGGCAAGCCAACAACTTGTATACAGATACAGATAGTCAACACCATACCTATGTTGAATATCATTAATTAAAGGTGTTATAAAATTTGGAGTTCCTGTCCAATTATTTGTTCCTTTATAGCCCTCAGTTCCAGCTACACGTAGCGCACAGTTGGTGCTGCACTGACTGCAGCTCCCAGAGCACTCGGCGCGCTTGTCATTACAGATTTCACGTGTACTGAGAGCACGCGCACGAGCTAACGCATTTGTGGGAGAGCTTCTGTCATACATATACAAGGTGGAATTTTGTAATGCCACCTGAAGGGAAAGTACTCTTAATACTGTAGATAGAAAATTTTACTCAATCAAAACATTCCTTTATTTTTTAATAGAAAGGAAACTGCGTTCAAAGATTTTCAAAATATCGCTTGCCACACCCGGGAATCCGCCGAAATCCTTACGATTGATGCAATAAAAAGTACAGGGCAGTAATTTTTACAGATTTTAGGTTGTTCGATTCTCGGGTGTGGCAAGCGAATTTTTAAAAATCTTTGAATGCAGTTTACTTTCTTTTTAAAAATAAAGGAATGTTTTCTTTGAGTAAAATGTTCTATCTACAGTATTAAGAGTACTTTCCCTCCAGGTGGCATTACAAAATTCCACCCTGTATACTGTATTTTATGCCTACATAACTTATAAAAGGAGAAATTGACTGACTGACTGACATATCAACGCACAGACGAAACTACTGGGACTAGAAACGTGAAATTTTGCACACGGCTTCCTTTTATAATGTAAGGGAGCACTAAGTAGGAGTTTTTATGAATTCGACCGTTAAATTTTGTTTTAAAAATTCTTATCCCTGAGTTAATAAATTGAAACTTGGTATAAAGTTTGTGATTTTTTGTTTTCTAAATTACCTACTAAGGGTGCGAGGTATCAAAGTTTGTATGCAAGGGCCGAAGCCTACCGGGTTAGCGGAATTGTCCGAAAGGGTTACCGCTACCAAGGAACATAAAGGGCTAAGGAAGGAACATGGTTGATATATATCAATATCAACTAATGAAAAATTACTTACTAGATGAGTAATACTAAGCTTTAATAGATACCCAGCACATAATTATATTTTATGTTGACGTTATGCCTTTAGCCCTTTTAGAATGTTGGTAAGCGGGAGTGTCCGACAGGGAAGGAACATGAATGGGTTTTAGTCCGTAAGAGTCTGACACTTCCTGTCGCTCCACCCAGTGCGGCAGGAGTAATTCCATGATTTCCCACCCTCAAAAAAAGAGAAAATAAAAGGGGGTGAAAAGGAGTAGGTAGTCAATTCCACAGGGGATGACTATAGGAACGTTGAATGCTGGTTATGACATAAACCTGTCAGCTGCCCAGGCTGACCCTCAAAAGGAGTAGGTAGTCAATTCCACAGGGGATGACTATAGGAACGTTGAATGCTGGTTATGACATAAACCTGTCAGCTGCCCAGGCTGACCCTCAAAAGGAGTAGGTAGTCAATTCCACAGGGGATGACTATAGGAACGTTGAATGCTGGTTATGACATAAACCTGTCAGCTGCCCAGGCTGACCCTCAAAAGTTTCTTCCATTCTTGTAAACTATTGATGAAGGTTGCACAACATGCCGCACCACCATGCCGGTCACAGCTCTACAGGACCTACTGAAGTGAAACTTTACGGGACGTGAGGTAATGGCATTACAAAAGATAATGACGTTCAAAAATTATGTCTAAGGACAATACCAAATAGCCGGTCGAATTGGCGGTGCCTGGGCCTATGTCCAGCAGTGGACGTCCATCGGCTGAAGTGGCGATGGTGCTATCAAAATAAAGTATTGTTGTCCTCGGGTTAACTGGCTCAGTTACAAGACACTGCAGTTGCACACTCGGGTTCTAGTTTTTATCAAACCTTTGCAATGGATCGTTTATTACATTTTTGCGTAAATTAATTTATCGTTTCATTTATTATTTTTTAAGACGCCATTACTGTTGTTATAACGCACAGAGCCACAAGCAACAAAAATTATAACTTAAATCTACAAGCCGAAGTTTCACCTAACAGTTTTGATTCAATAAACGTTTGCAAAAATCAATGTAGCGGGTCAACAATTAGATTCTATTCGTATTCCTGAGTCGGATTCGACAATCCATCTGCTACGTGAGTACCTATACAATATGAAAAGTCCGAAATGGATCATAATCTCTTGTTCCATGACCTCCTCATTTAGTGAGTGCGTTGCATTGTTTGGTGCCACACGCCTCCTGCTGCCGAGCCCTTTCCCATTTGCTACTACCACACGTACAGATATCTTTTGGCGCGAAATTCATCTTGAGCTCAAAATGAACTTACATCATTATTAGCATCTAGTTAGCGGTGGCAGCGCACAGTTACAGTAGGTATTGGTATACATAGTGGCAGATTATCATCAGGGTTTATAAAAGCCATTGTGAATACTTTCTTAGTGTATCATGTAGATACGTAGGTACCTATTCGCAATGGCTCTTTTGACAATAACCTCTTTAACTAAAATAAATAATTAATATCTAATTCGTTCATGTATCAACTACACGACACTACGTATTTAATTTAAATGAGTCTATTCAAAATATTTAAAAGCAATACTACTTGTTTAACGCTTGCGATACTCAAGTGGACGCAGTTACACTATGGTAATCAGAGTCATTACCATTGAAGCGAATAATGTAATGAATTCGTCATTGTTCTGAATGAACCGCACCTACCGCCCTCGTGCAGCAGGCGGAGGCTCCCGGCTCTCCCACCTGTCCACAGGGCTCCGTACGGTTCTGTTGTCTGCCGCCACACCTGCCCAGGACAGCAGGTCCTCTCTGAACCAGTCATCTCTTCAATAACGTGTTCATAGTTCTTTGTATGTCATTTCAAAGGATATCGTCAGATTGCTGAACCACCGATGGCTCCACGTGAATTACTAACAACTGCAATAACTATCACTGTTACTAATGTAAGTACCTACTGTTACTAATAATAATAAATTTAATTTTAACATATTATCGTTCAACATATCTTTTGAATAACAACAGTTGAAATATTAAATACACATTTAATGATTGTAATACTACTGACTGTTACAATAGATACATACTTAACTTGAGTATCTGGCTCACGTAACTTGGACAGAATGTAGTATTTATTTAAGAAATGTGTCATTGTACACTACCCGACTCGTATTGGTCAGTTGCCTCATTACACCAGGCTGACTACCGGACAGTGCAGGTATCGAGGTGCCAGCTGCAGCAGCAGCAGACTTGCATGACAATAATACGCTACGATAGCCCGGACCCACCATGGAAGTGGCAGGCTTCTAATAGTTTAAAGTGTTCCTACATTTTCGGAAGTCCACAAAAAACATTATAATAAGTTACAGATACGCGTTAATAATATTAATGACCTTATTGGTAGGGAATAATATGCATAATTATTAATAGGAAATAATACTTTAAAGAATGCTGTAACGTTAAACCATAGCTATAGGCGAGAGCGTGCCATGCTGGGCGGCAGTCCAGTGGCTGGCAGCGTCACGCAGCGCAGACTGTGTCGCTCTCGTGTGGCATGGTGTGACATGTTAATTGGCGAGCGAGAGGTTCAAGTTCAGGCTTCGTCTGAGCCGCGGTCACTGACCCCACCGCCGTGACGTAACAACAGCCACTCATCTACTACTTCACCTAGCCCCGCACACACGACGCCGCCGCAGACCGGGCCCGCTGAGCACGTCGCTGCTGCACGCGCTGGGTGGCACGCCAGTCGTGCCTTCTCATTTAAATCAGTGAACTTTGAGAAACCCAAACTTAAATATGACAAAAACTGGGGCCGTCGACGAAATGAATGGACGACTGGAGCAAGTTTTTGTTGCGGACGAACATTGTGAGCCGAGCGACATTCCGCAGCGCGGGACGGCGGCCGAGCGACGCCCGCGCCCGCTTTACATACGACGCCGAGGAAAATCCATAACGGCACGCGGAAAACCCTTTTAATATACGGCACGTAAATAAGAGTAGAGGCGCGGGGGCGGCGGCCGCGTGCGGGGGGCCCGGCCCGCCATTGGCTGGCCGCCTCGCCCCGCCCCCGCGAAAAAAACCGTCGGAAAAAAGCGGCGCTCGCACGGCAGTGTCTCACGGACGCGCTCGGTGGGCGGACGCTCGCTTCGAAGAGACGGCGCGACCCAGGACCGGCGGCCGCGGCCGCGCCATGCCCGCGCTGGCCCTGCGCGACCAGCCGCTCGACTGCTCCATGCGCCTGCGCGAGCTGCCCGCCTGGCCGCCGCCGCACCCGCGGCCCGCCAGCGACCAGCAGCGACACGGTCAGTAGACCAGCCGCGACCGGCCACCGCCAGTGACCCAGTGTGTAGTGTCCGCGACCACCGCAGGCCAAACAAACAGTGCTCCCCGACGCTCCCTCAGCCATTGTGTTGCGGCTTCCATTCATAAAGTCAGCCATCTCGTTCTTGAGCCTTTGATCCGCGGTGCCGACGCACGTGCGGGGCATGTTGTTGTGACCCGGGAGTCGTACTCGCTATACAAATTGGGACCGATACGATACTTAGTCAACTCATTGTAACCCTTTTACTTTGCGCCTAACGCGAGAATTGAGATAGGCGCATTTGTAATGCGCGTACGCAACTGTTAAGTGCGATATTTTCGTTTAATAATTGGTTAAGAAGTCGTCAGTGTTCATTACTCGACCGCTGTTGTACCTATCACGCTAATGTTCGTTTAATGTCCTTCACGCACAAGGAAGGTCCCCCCGTACCAGATCAATCCTTATGCGAATACCTAATATATTTGTGATTAGTGATGTTTATAAGATCGCAAACGTTCATTCCGTTCGCACAGGAACATCACAACGAAGCCTACGGTAAGCTTTATGTTTAATTCACTGACAGGGATCGTCAGGATGCGGTTCACGTACAGCATTATTTTTATATTTTCATCATACCTATTTTTTATCACAAACACTACTGCTGTGTTTATTATTTAATCATTTCAACGTATGAATGTATCGATCGCTTGCAGCATTGCGCTATAAAAGTGCTGCTTAGGTAAAAACCTACCAAAAGTTGATTTTGTCTTTACTTATAAGTTGTGGCGGTAAAAACTTAAAATCTAGTTACTTCAAAATCATAATTTTAAGAGTTGTACGTACGTACCTACCCACAAATAAATGGTAAATAAGATGTTTAATATTTTGGTAGGTATTAGATTCTTCGTTTTATTTAAAATTTTGAATTGTTACCTCCATTTTCAGTATGGACTAGGTAGTCTAGGTACCTAGGTACTAGGAAGTTAGCACTCCAGCCAAATTACATCTAACTATAAGTTTATGATGTTGATGTCACTCAAGTTGAAACTAATCAAAATTAATTAATAGAAAAGAAAACGAATAATACCTATAGCCTATCTACCTAATTAGGCTATTTAAATAATTTATAATGTGATTAGAAGCTGAGTATTGTTCTTGCTTGCCATTTTAATTACTTCTTATAAAACAATTATACTTTAAACAACTTATGGATATTGCCTTAGTTTACTACATTCATTGACATTCCTTCGAAGTAGAATGATCGTAAATTAAAAGTGCTCTAGAAACGTTCTGAAACGTTCAGCGTCCATTGTTGAAGGGGCCCGAACTGCTCGGCTAGTGTCGAGTTACAAAAGGTGTTGAGGTGCACGGCTCGTATAAATAACTGCGAGCAAGTAATACGACAATAATCCCTTATCGAAACTTATGTGGGGTCAGGTGGCGTATTGTGATTTAGCGGGGTCAGGCAAGGGTTGTCCCCCGGGAGCCTGCACTCCCTCCGCAAATAATATTAACTCTATGCGAGCCTCTTGGCACCTCGCGTCCGCACCGCTCCGCTCCGCTCCGCTATCGCGCGACGCGTCGGGTGTCGTCCACTTGCAGCAATTGATTTGTTTAATATTAGATAGTAATGAGTCAACACGTCGCGCCCTCGTACCACCGAGCACGCCGGCGCTGGGCGCGCCCAGCTCGATCACACCGATAAACAGCTTTATCGTAACAATATTATATTAGCAAATCATTCGCTGATAGTGTTCATGATTACAGCGACGAGACATGTTTACGACAACATCTCACTGTCACACCACCACACACGGATCACAGAGTTGATCATCGGCGGCTCCAATCACCACTAATTTCTTCATCTTCCTCGAACGCTAGACAATACCCTAATGGCGTTTTTATCGCTCTCCCCACGAATTATATTAAAATTACGATTGAAACGGCATCAAATCACCGTAATGTAATCGATGTAAAATGCGCGCGGAGCCGCTCCGAGGTGTAATTCGGTTGTAATAATGTCATCTACGTAAGTGAATTAGCGGGTGATGGAGTCACGCGTTGTTTACGAGTGTAATAATACGTGTCGGCCGCGTCGCTCGCGTGGAGCGGAGTGAGCGGAGCGAGCTGCGCGCGCGCATGGGAGCGCGCTGAACTTTGGCACAGCGCACGCAACACGCGCACCTGTCGCCCAAATTACCCGTCATCACAGACGATCGCATTTGATTGGATTCTTTCGTTTCGTTTTCGCTTTAGCTTCAAGCCCCTCGTGTACTGATTACCGCTCCGTTTTATTTCTCTACACATTGGGGTTTGTAAAGTGGGCTCCAGTACTCGTTTTATTTATAACGTTATGTTAATTTTGAATCAAGCTATTTTTTGCTAGTTGATTCTAGGGAAAGTTGCACTGGCACAGGTGTGCAACTGCAGGTACCTGCGTTAATATTTTGCTCTAACGATTTGCAGTTACGTAGGTACAAAAAAGCCTGTCATTTTGCATCCTTGTAGTAAAAGTTTTATAAATGCTAGGTAATTTAATCAATTCAGTCAAGTATATGCTACAATACCATTTTTGGGATCAATTTTTTTACCTCAAAAGTAAAAGACAGAACCCTTATAGGTAGTACCTAGGCATCACTTTGTTGTCCATCCGTCCGTCGGTCGTCGGTCTGTATAGACCCTTTATCTCGAGAACGCGTGTGGGTTAAGAAAATAAGAGTTGAAATTAAAACCTTATACTCAGCTCTACAGTCCCGTGAAGCTGTGAAATTAAAACCTTATACTCAGCTCTACAGTCCCGTGAAGCGGTGAAATTAAAACCTTATACTCAGCTCTACAGTCCCGTGAAGCTGTGAAAAAATAACATTTATGAGTTCAAGTAAAACAAAATACGGTCGTTTATTCCGAAAAAAGTGTATATTTTGACACTCACAAGGGTATCAAAATTTATAGGGTACTTTCCGTTGACCTAGAACTATGAAATTTGGCAAGTAATATCACCAAACACTACAAGTACAGGGAAAAATCTGAATAGGTAAGTACTACCTATAAAGGACATTGTAAGAAATGGCCTATGAATCAACACGCATGAAACCTTTACGGTAATGAATAGGTTTTTTTTTATAATTACCATAATTTCAATAGAACGGACACTCCATAATTTCGAATACATTTTAAAAAGTAATTCACTTCGGTCATTCCCCGGTGTTATTATAATATCTAGGTTCAATTTGACATTTTGAATAGGAGAAGGAAGGTAAGAAGGTACCTCATACAGTCAAGTATTTTTGCGTAGCGTTATAGTGTACACCATAATTACAAAACTCAGTATTCTCAGCGCCTGATCTATGAACATACATGGAGGTAATTAAATTCTCCAATAAACGCTAAGTTATCACCGTAAGTATGTTTCTATTGACCTAATTATAACCTATTTTTTTTAAGAATTCTTAGAAGTGTCCGTAGTTTCAAATTTAGTTAAATCGAATTTAAACATTATTTTGAACACGAAAAGTAAATTCACTTCCCTGTTGGTTCTTAGGCTAACGATGTATGGACGCCGAACAATGTCATTTGTAATTAAATCATAAAAAAACATCATCCTAATCTTTATCTTAGAACGAAAACAAAACAACAACGTGTTTGTACGGAACCCTCGGTAGGCGAGTCCGACTCGCAGATGCTCGCAAACAATCCTATTCCTAAAATGGAATTATGTTTGCAACCATGGGTGGAATTAGCTAAGTACTTTAAACTATATTTTCACTGATTGTGGAGGTCAGATAGGCAGTCGGTCTATGTAAAATACTGGTATTCAGACTGGAAGCTGACCCCAAACGCCAACATAGCCGGGAAAAGGCTAGGAATATTGATGCATTTAAAGTATGCATTATCTATTTAGCAACAATTTCTAATGTGTTGAAAGAGGTGAACCTAAATACCAACTTTCAGAGAAATTAAATGTTAGTGAATCGATGGATCTGTTATGTAAAAGCTTAAGTTAGTCCAACACACGAATGTAACCGAGTGCGTAGTGAACTGTGACGCCGGATGCGTCCGCCCCCGCATCACGCACTGGACTGCGGCAGTCTGCTGGCCTGCTGGGTGCCGGGAACAGATCCAAACTATTGCACCCAAACGAAGTATCACATTATCTTTTTGATGATTATTATCTAGTAAGCCACTCTTAGTGCAGCTACAATATCAAAACCTAGACTTAACGAGCACTTAAACGTATTTTCCTGACACAAACGTAAAGTGTAGCAGGTATAATAGCCCCGTGACGGCGAGTCATCAATAATCCTCTTAGCTCCGCTTGGCGCGCTCCCCCGCGGGCCGAGCGAGCCGGCGCCGGGCCGGAGCGCCGCAGTGGATGCTAGAACCGTAGGAACGAACATTCAGTAAGCGTATTTAAACAAAGGTCCGAAATATTCTTCAAATAGATACTTAGGTAGGTACTCGCCATATTTTCTTTTCTTGTTAATATGGTTAGAACTCCGAAGCAGTCTGATTATCTCCGCGTGATTCTTGGAACTTCATTGGCACGGCACTCGTCTGGTTGGCGCACTACAAACTAAATATAGTTTAGAATGTACGCATTCAAATGACTTTTACATTAGTTAGTATTTCTACTCAGCTCTTTTTAACTGACTTCACGAAACGAGGAGGATCTATGTCGGACAGTGTGCACCTCTGTTTTTTTCCTGTTAGACCACCGATTACCGTCAATTGTGAACCGATTTTGAAAAATTCTGTTTTAGCTGATAAGGAACTTCCCTATAAAACACATAACATTTGATAACATCGCAAGAAAAATAGTTAGTGAGTTAGCTTCGATAATATGTATTTAATCCAGTGTATTTATCTTCTCGATGTTTTAGTACTTCAGGTGACTGTTGTTTACATAGCAAGTTTAGTGCTGGATACGAATTGGAGTGGGGACTGTGGGGGAGCCAAAATAAAAAACTTTTTCTCAAATAAAAGCACTACAGAGTGAAAAATAATTATAATTCTGAAAATCGTTATTAACTTCCTAGTTGAAACAGATGATTCTAATATGTTGGTATATTGTGGACACCGCTGCACCGTGAGAACCACACGTTGCGAACTTTCACTGACGCAAGCCATTATAATTATAAGCCGTTATATTTGTTTACCACACGTTTGGGGAAGATTCAATCCAGTCTTCATTAAAATTTAATAGGAACAACACTGTCATGAAAATTAAGTATTTTCTGTTTCTTATGTAAGCGAAAAAGCGGAAAATGACAAAATATAAACTTTTACAGAATAATGTTTTTTTGTCATTAACAAGAGCGATGTAAGATTTTTATTTTTTAAACAACTTCCAAATGCGAGGAGGTTCTATGTTCGTCTGTGTGTGTTCTGTATCTACATGGATATTTTCGTCAACAATTTTAAAAATTCATCATATCTAAATTAACTCATATCATTTATTTTTTGCCAATATTGGTAGGGGTATAGATGATAGGTACCTATACCTACATGTTTTAACCTTTTGACCGCCACGTCAAAAATGAAAAAGCGTGCCCTCAGCGCCAAGCTCCGAATTCATCCTTTAATACCTAGGTACAAAATAGTAGTGAGGTCGAAATTATTATTATTATTTATTTACGTTTAAAATTCTGTCACCCAGTCGCGACCGTGGCGTGCTGGGCACATTTTGGTTTGTCGTCTATACACGACTGTGGCGGTCAAAAGGTTAATAATGTCCTCAATACTTTGCCGTCACGTGGCATGCAAAATTTATACAAAAATAGCAATCTACTATCAAAAAGTACCATGCTAAATAATAATAACTAATTTTTATTTAAAAAATGAGTATCTAGTAGTCAATAATTAAATAAATGTCGAAATAAATAGTGATTAAATAAATAAAACTCATACATAAATAGTAAATGAGAGTTTCACATGTCATTTCTGTAATTGAATATCTGATTAATATTATTGGGCGTAAGGATTCCCTTTTAGCAATTCCTTCATTCTGTAATACACTGTATCATTTAGTTCCTTTAGCTTCCGCGTGAACATGTGCGAGTTGTCAATGTCTGTAATACAACATGGCAAATTGTCACCAACATGGCAAATTGTCACCAATGCTGGATGTCATGCGACATGCACGGGAGCGCGTTGAACAAGTTCTGCAGGGTACCGTCTGAACTTACAACCAACTTCCAAAATGACACATAAAGTGAAAAATAACTTAAATTTCGGAAGTCAGTGGCAAAAAATTATAATATAAAACCAAAGACAATAATTTCGGATATTAAAGTAAATTTTCACGTTGTAGTGTAAGTTTTATCATATATATAATAAGTTTTTCATTTTAGATTAGACAGAGACACAATATGCTTTATTATTCGCTAATTATCACACAGATAAATGGCATCAGCACCATATTCAAATAACCGTTCTTGAAGTCCCATTAAACGTAAAATATTACTAAATATGTTGACTGCCCGGCCAGTTTAGAGACTTTGGATTGTTCAAAACAGAAATAGCTAATTAAAAAGTATAGAAAACAGTGAAAGTGGAGTGAGTGGTCACTTGCGGCGTCACATACACCTTACCATAAACTATAGAACATAGAAGGACCGAGGACGCTCACACAACGCGTTGAGGACTCGAGAAACGTAAGCGCAGAGAGCATTTGTTAAGAGAAAGGAACAGTTGAAACCTGAAACGTTGGACCGTACGTTAGAAGCAATCATTATTGGAAACAGTAAAAACTATATTTGCACTGAGCAGTACTTAGTGCTAGTTTGGCACAATGGAAATATTAATAACGACAGTACCTCTAGCGGACAGTTGGCGATGCGAGCCAGTGTTCGCGCTGCGGATGTTGCCACCGCGGACACGTCGCACACTAACAAGCTGAGCTACAACACATTGCATATTGAATTAACAATTTATGTATGTTGATTAACGCAATTCTACTCTTAACATAAACAAGTGTAGAAACTTGCGGGCAGCCTAGGTGGGGGGTGCGGGGCGAGGCAGGGGGGGGTGCACCAGTTAGTTAACAACCAGCTCGTAATTAGAATGACGCGACCAACTTATTATAATAATATATTCTTTAAAATAATCATGCAATTATTTTAAAAACACGAAATACATTTATCTTTATTATAAATCTGAGTGTAACATGCGATGATTATGTAAACACACACTCTTTCCCCGCTGCTGCATTTTATATTTAATACTGGAGTGTTTCGAGCCAATTATTATACTTTTATCGATGCATAATATTGTATGTTACCCTGACGCGCGATCATTTGCATAAAAGTGGCGCGCTCACCACTGCCTAGTGCCGACTGTGCCCGTGGCTCCGTGGCCACGCGCACTGCTTCGAACTCTGTGTATCTAATTGTCTATGATACTTATTAACAATGTTGCTGCCGCGACAGCACCTGTGTTTCGCGTTGATTGATACTGGCATGCCGACTTCCGGCTGACTTATTGCTAACAATAAAATCGCCCAATTTACTACTTGTCCAGTCGTAGTTAACTCAGTTTTTAAGTTCGGCATGCTTTTATTAAGTGCAGTTTAATATCTGCTTCTGGTATCTGTGCCGGACACCACGCGATTTAGATTAGGTACAAACGCCAGCACATCAAGCTATCCCTTACTGTCAAATTTTCTCAATTAAAAATGAACCTTATGTCTTTGCAATAAAGTTGAAATACTATCAAAGAAATTTGATAGATTGTGGTAACTTGATGTGCTGGCCTCTGTACTTGACTTTAATTAATAGCATTTCGTTGATGGCTTCAACACAGGCGCAGCGCTCGAACTTAGTAATCGTCGTTAAAATTTAATTTAAATAAATTCATATTTTGAGAAGGTCAGTGTAGGGGCCCGTTATTATTTACATTGTTTGATGATTGAAACCATTAGAAATGATACTGACAAGCGTTCCCGGCTAGGGCGCGGCGCGCGGCGCGGCGCGTTCACGCGAGCGCTGCTTTGCATTCAATGTTGGTAGCGACTGATCTCTGTCCCGGACTAGTTCGCACGATCAGATGGGCTGAAGGCGCAGTCGGAGCGCTAGTTATCTGTGGTGGAGCGTCGCCTGCCGCACGCCGCACACCCACGACGCACACCTCAGCGCACCGAACGCATCCACTCGGGCTAATTGTTGTTTTATGATGTTATAAAGTCAGCAGAAGTGCGGCGCTGTCATAACTCAGCTTAAAGTTAAGAGCGCACGCCTCTCGGGCACACTTCCGAACATCGTAACTCTGGCTCGTCCGCAGCCAACAAGAGCAGAAGGACCACAAGACGCAACACTGATGAACGAAGAACTCAAGGTGGCTCGCTATGTGATTGGGTGTTTAAGACACAAACAATAAAAATATTCCAAATTCTTTGAAACGTTCTGCCTTTTTTTATTTTTGTTTTCGGGGGGAAACCTTCAAAAGGCGCCTGGACTTTCGGGGAAAAGACCAGGGAGTGTGGGATTCTTACCTCACTAAAACCACCCCGGTGATCACCATCAGCACGAGGCAGGGGCCCCGATTCCTCTTAAAAGACCACTCCGGAACCCCTTCTGTGCAACGCCTGTTAGGGCACATCGCTGAGGAAACTGTGAGAGTCTCCCCTGAGTCTTGCTGTGCACGGCAGCACGTGATCACAGTGCCGCCGTATTCCCTGGAAGCTCTCGGTGGGAAATCAGACTCCCCTATCTGACCGCCCGAGATTCCAAAGTCCCGCCTGCATTAAATGATAAGGGGATTTCGGCGTGTTAGGCGTTGAGGCGGTTGCCTCTTTGACGCCTTCTTCTCCGAACGGCCTCCTTCTGGGCCATCACGGTCTCACAGAAGGAGGCAACTTCCCTCCAGTGAAACGTTCTGCCTAGCCTTTTAAAACCAAAAGCCTTGCCTTTGCCTTTTCTCAACTATTTTGGGATCGGCTTCCAGTCTATCCGGATGCAGCTGAATACCAGTATTTTACATGGAGCGACTGCCTATCTGACCTCCACAACCCAGTAACTGGGCAATACGATACCCCTTGGTAAGACTGGCTGTCAGATTATCGGGCTTCTGACGACCAGTAACGACTGTCACAGATTCACAAATGACTGCCGGGACGGGACCAACGTCCCGGCTGTCATTTGTGAATCTGTGCATGACTCCTCCGTGCCTCGGAGGAGTCTCGGTGTGTAAAGATGGTCACCTATCCACGTCCAACCCCGGAAAGCGTAGCTTAACCTGCTGGATTGACCTGTGCGGCTGTTAGTACTTAGCCACAAGCTCCCGTAAACGTATTCTAAAATAATAAAAAAGTTATTTTGCGAGGAAACTGAATTCTATTTAATATGAGCCGTCCTTCCACATGTACGACCAGTCGGGCTGTCTCATTTTACACGGTCACTGCCGTAGAGTCGGCTCTACGGAAGTGTTGGTACGACGCGCGCCGCCGCCCGCCTCCACCCACGTAGTGTTGCTCACATTCGAAGTGCCGCTAGATCTGGTCGTGTCGCCGTCTAGACGAGATGTAGCCCTTCTGCAGGTGGCGGGCGAGTGGCGGCGCGCGGCGGGAGATTAACTTCACTTCTTGAAGTTACCGATAGAATTAGTTAGTGGTACGAGTTATGTTCAGTTTCCGTTCAAACAAAGCGCACTTTACATATTCATTAGCAGCGGCGCCTTAGAAAGTTTCCCACTTTCGGACGACAGCATGTTAATCATCTCTTTATTGTATCGTCTCACTTCTCATATTTTCAATGAAGATGTCAACACATATTCATTAATGTTGTAGCTGAGAAGATCGACGTGCTGTAGTGATCCCACACTTGCAAGCTGTGAGGTATCCAATGTAAATTGTAGCGATCTTTACACGTAGTCTGCTTCATTGCCCCGGAGGGGACGGTGTTGCCGCAGCGTGGCCGTTGTGTGGCCGACCACTGCACAATACAACCGGAGAGGCCTGAAACCGTACACAACTGTACGCATAAGGTTGTGTGTACATCCTGTACACTAGCACAGCTGTACAGCCGTAGTATCGGGCAGTATCGTGTTATCAGTGACGTTGGTGAACTTGTGAGGCGGATCGATGCCGAAGTGGGCCAGCGATGTAGGCCAAATGTTGTTCTTAGCACGAAGGTCTCATCTGCGAGACGCCGGCGGGCGGGGGCGAGCCGCGGGCGGGAGGGGGGCGCAATTAACCGGCCGCGGTCATCGACCCGCGCGTTATCCTCCGATACATGCGACTTATTGTGACGACATCGATCCGTGACGTCACGCACCATTCATGAGCCGCTGATTGCGGACACTCATCAGTTTCCCTGTCAGAGTAGCTCTGCTACCTCTCCCATTGAAGCGTTTATCTGCGACTGTAGAGGAGCTTCATCTATCGAATAGTTTGCTCCTAACTACCCGCCTGCGCCGCACAGTAACATAGCTTCTTATGTTTTGTGTTATTCTGTATCTCAAAGCATGTAAACGATAAGAGAAAGTATCTCCTCTAAAGGTAATGTTTTCCCAATGTTGTTTTATTTATTTTAGTAGATATAGTAATAAACGTATTTATATATTACGTTTATATATAATTAGGTGTAAATATTTTTACATTTTCCTATTGCACCTACCACTGTTTATCTCTGCATCACCCAAAGCTCGGCTGATAGAACAAGCCCATGGCATTCAGTCCACCTCTGTACATGTCTGAGCTTGTGTGCAAGTATTAAATAAATAAATCTCCTCGCGGTCTTATACATGCTAGGATCCATCGCTGTTGCCAAGCGTGGCGATAAGATTCTTTTTACCCATCTTTGTAGTGGTCTGCATAAATACACCAACCCCCTTACTGATAAACGTATTCTATCAGGTGACGAGTTACACACCGATCTCTCCCTTTCAGTCGTCAGAAATTTGAAAATAAAACACAGAGCGTTGCGTAACTATCGAGACGCTTTACAACGTTTATTACTGAGGGGGTAAACGAACGATCATCGGATTCGTTCTCTCCGAGGAGCTCTTACACTTACGTTTATATTGTCACCTATTAGAGAGTTTTTTTAACACAATAGTAGATCTTGTGGTCGAGAAGGTTCGCTAAAGCTTACATCCGGTTTCTGAATTGAGAATTTAAAGTTAAAAACTTGTCAAACTCTACTCTGGCATTACTTAGGGTGATCCCTTCAAGTCAAGGCGCGTGAAATTCTCCATTCAGCAATCGGTCTTCGTTTAAATCTAGAGCAACGTTTCACTTGAGAATTACAGCCCTGTAAAACATGTAGGTCTCGTTGCACGCTCCCAACAGGTCCTTGCAAGGTATCATACGATATCGAAGCAATCAGGCGCACATTCGCGTGGTCAGGACACCATAGTGGGTAGGAGGGATAGCCCCATACATATACTGTACTAAGTAAAGACTTCTACGCATGAAACAAAATATAGGTTAAAAGCCCGCCGCTGCTTTGTTGGCAGGCAGGCATTCACCTTCTTTTTTTACAAAATTGCAGTCGTAAACGGGCCTTGTTGACAGGCTGAGGAACTCAAAAAAATATAAGCCCTAACTGCAAAATGTACTGCACCATTTCATGTACAGAGTGAGTGCGCAGGCGCAGGGTTGTATTCAGGGTTCAACTCGGCCGGCATTATCGTCGCTGCACAGTTTTTCTATCGCTGTTGCGCTCCGTGATCGATGCTAAGTGAAACCCGCGGCTGTCCATTCACTAATTTTTGCATTTTAATACCGCTTGCATTAGCGACTGCAACCGCCGCGTCTCATTAACGCCATTCGCGTCAGTAATCACTCGCTGGCGGTGGTTCCGTGAACAGTTTGGACTACTGACCACCTGCTCATTGTACACTCTCAATGTGTGCAAGGTTCTGCCCCTATCCATGGGACTTAACGAGCGCGAATGTGGGTAAGGTTTGCCGCAGCCTAACCCTTCAGAGCTTCCAGGCGTGTTGTTATGTATGTTCTAGAGCTAAAGTCGCCGCCGTCGGTGCGCGATGCAGCACTCGTCATCAACGCATATTATTTTAAGTTTCTGCTGTGAAGCGATTCAGCTATATTTATTATTCATTATAAGTTGAGTTCCTCCCCAACACTTGGGTTAAGTTATTTCTTTGATATCGTCTGCCGGTCGGCGGTATATTAATAGCTTGTTAGATTACAATAATATTGAAAGTGCGATGGGGTCGGCCGCCCTCGCTCCTTCAAATTGGATTTAAACATTGTGAATTACCTTTCTTTGATTCGCGGGTTAGCCAAATGGGGACGATTTATGGAGTAGCGCTGCAGAGGCAGTCCCCGGGGACGGCCCCGCGGTGCTCGGGTCGCGGGGCGCGGGACGCTGCGCGGCGCGGGGCAGTAATTCACGCGCGCGATTTACTGCGCGTCCCGTGAGCGATGGCGGGCGCACTGACCCCACTTTAGATGGAAACCGACCCACGGCCCGTCCCGGCGGCGTCCAGCTGCACCCCGTCTATACTCTCCGGTTAATGTGATCCTATCTTCAAACCTCCCGGAGAGGAAAACTGTTGTTTGATCAGAAGCAGCCGTGACCCAAACTATGAATGGTGAGCGGTACTCCAAGCCGATCGACGTAATGTCGCTCGTTACTTAACAATCGTGAGACAACTTGAAGTATACTGAGCGGTACCGACAGCTAGAGGTGTGCTGTGTCCGCCTGCGGCCGCTCGGCCCCACGGTCGTCGTCGGGAGACATGCTGTCTGTATGGGTGTCACGTGAGCCACGTCCTATACCTTGGTTACCCTTGAACGAACATTTTATTTAGTCTGTGATTTGTTAGTACCTAATGGTAATGATTGTTCTTAACGCAGCAGTCTTTAAACTTAAGGGGTGTTGAATGGCTGTATGAGCTAGTTACTTTGAGACTTTAAAATATTCTGTCTGGCAAAATGTGGCTGCAATAGAAGGAAATTACAACTGAACCCAATCCTTGGGGGCTACGGGCGTTAGGTTATGTAATGTGTGCACAGACCCTCGCTGATAGCGAATAAGGTCCAGCGAGTTCACCTGCGCGGCTGCGGGCCACTCGGATGGCATCACATACCTAGGTACGAGAAGGTTCGCTAAATAATCTCGTAAGGTTAGTGAGCTCCAACATCGATTTGCGATTAGTCTCCGCGGTGAGAGCTTTATGTCCCTCAAAATAGTCGCGTCCAATCTGCTCGTAACTTAGATCAGCTTGTGTCCCAACTCCCAGTATTATAACTCAATCCACAGTCGGTTGCGATGTATGCGCGCGCGCACCGATCTCTATCGCCGATCCCCCCGCCCTCTCCTTCGCTTGCGATGCAACTACTACGTCATTATACCAAGTGTCCCCACGATACACATACATACACATATAATTATACATGTATCGGTTACTTGCTACGGTGTACAACTTGTTAACGTTTCGCGTCCGACCACTTGCTTTTTAAAAAGTTTGCTCCTTTAAATTTTCAAAATGTGCCCTTTTTTGTGTAAATATCTTAATGAAGGAGCAATTATTGAAATATTATCTTTCTATTAATTATGAATCAACGTGCTATATATGTATAGATAAGCAGACTTTCAACCCGTGTCGAGTCGAGAAGGCAAAGCTGCATTGAGCACAGCACAGTGCCGCACGCGTCCCCCGCCGCGGCACTCGGCGCCACCCGGCACGCATTGCCCTGTTCAGAAGGCTGCACCGGCAGCACAGCACAGTGCCGCACGCGTCCCCCGCCGCGGCACTCGGCGCCACCCGGCACGCATTGCCCTGTTCAGAAGGCTGCACCGGCAGCACAGCACAGTGCCGCACGCGTCCCCCGCCGCGGCACTCGGCGCCACCCGGCACGCATTGCCCTGTTCAGAAGGCTGCACCGGCAGCACAGCACAGTGCCGCACGCGTCCCCCGCCGCGGCACTCGGCGCCACCCGGCACGCATTGCCCAGTTCAGAAGGCTGCACCGGCAGCACAGCACAGTGCCGCACGCGTCCCCCGCCGCGGCACTCGGCGCCACCCGGCACGCATTGCCCTGTTCAGAAGGCTGCACCGGCAGCACAGCACAGTGCCGCACGCGTCCCCCGCCGCGGCTCTCGGCGCCACCCGGCACGCATTGCCCTGTTCAGAAGGCTGCACCGGCAGCTCAGTCACATCTTGAAAGTCAATCTGCTGAACAATACACAGCCTTGGCTGTTCATGGTAACAGTTTCAAGCTGTCGTAATAATATGTATAATTATATTATTGCGGATCTCCAAAATATTTTATACCGTGGATAGCCTATCATTGTTTTATCAAAAAATAAGGCTACCAATTTAATATTCAATTATTAGTAATTGTGTTGCCCGGTAGTCGGACGAGTAGTGGCACATTTAGAATGTCTATCACAGCAGTAACTTGGCAGAGGTGGAGCCGGTACGGTACCGCGTGCGTGTGTTCTATTAGCTACGTGCGCCGGAGCCGGCCGCCCACTCGTTCGGCACACAACCATCATTATAATAGCGACGCTATCACAATGGTCAGTGCACAATGCGTGCTTTGTGCAGGACGGCGGCGCGGGCAGCTGCGCCGGCACGCCGTGCACTCGACAGTTAGAAGCGTGGGTGTGGGGTCCTGCGGGGCGTCCTGTCCACCGTGCAGCGGTCAGCTCCGACCCATTGTGTGCCAGGCGACTGTCGCGACCTTGCCCCTCGTGCCCATTCAGCACATAAATATCTAAATGTGTCACATTACACACAACGACACGTCTAAAGAAAATCTGCAGGTTTCAGTTCAGGCGCTTGTGATTGGTCCATTGCTTTCAAAAAAGCAGTTCAATCGCTTACAATCGGTGACACCTGGGGAGCACGTGCCACGATGTATTCAGTATTGTTCCTACACTCGACAGCAAAAGTATGCAATCACCTCCTTCTTACTCGTTCCGAGTGATTTAAAAAACTAAATAACTGATGAAAGTTAATGAAAATGCTAACATTTCCACACTTTTGCTCGCGAGTGTAGTTTAAACCAATACTAACTCTTTAAAGCAATACTTACTTACACTCATTAATAAAACTTTTATTGGATAGTCTTGACAAAGCGCAAAGCGAGTGACGCTACACACACTGGGGCAAAAATGTGGATTCACCGTCATCGTCAGCCAGCCTAGTCGCACCCACTGCTATATAGGCATCCTCCCTTGCGCCATGCCTCGTCAGGTGTCGGCTGATGGTGAACATCGGGATTGTGGTGATGACTTTATACCGAACTATTGTTGGTCATGTAGTATGATGAATGAACTATGATTAAATGCCATAAGTAAGCTGTGCTTTGTTGTTTCAGTGTCGGGTCGCGGCGACGTCAGCCACTACTTCAACACACAGATGGTGCTCGACCTGAACGGTATGTACCACTCTTACTCGTTATAATATATTAGTGCGCGAGTAGAATACACGCATCACAATCGTTACGTGTGTCGTGTGGCATGCGGCACCGTCACGTGAGCCTCGTGAGACTTATGGCTTCCTCCGGTAGTATAGTAGCCCTCGGGCGCGGCCGCTGCGCAGGCGCCGAGCGGTAGCCGATTGGCCGCGCCGCCGTCACACGGCGAGACAAAACGACGACATAATTAAATTTATATAAATTCACAGCTGAATCGGTTCTTGTGCGGCCGCGCGGCGACACCGAAACATTTCTAATTTTCGTCTGGCTTCGTTTTTTATTCGCGTTAATTACGAGATGAATGGGCCGGCAGGTAAAAAGCGTGTGGCGGCGGGGTCGGGGGCGCGGGGGCGGTGCGGGACGCGTTTTTGTGATGCTCGTGCGTCACGGAGCTCGCCGCGCATTGTGCGTGCCGTCCTGCGCCCGCGCTGGGCCCGTACCGTGCTCGCTACCCATATCAGTACAAAAGCTTCAATCCATACAACGTGCGGCCAACAGCTCACTCAAGCACTGGTGTTACTTGACAAGCACCTTCGAGCAGCCAGGTTTAGGACCGTTCCAAATTAAAATTCATTTATTAATTTTGTGAACACAGGGTACAGTGATGTTCTATATAACGTTTGACTCCGCCGCACTCCGAGCCACATCGAAGATAATGGTTCCATGATCGCGGGTTGCAAGTGGTGGGCCTTCTGCCTCCCTGTGGACATCACACCATTATTCAAATCCGTGCAACAAAAACTCCGGCGATGACATCGAGATTTTCCATCTGTCACACTCCATGCTCGTAATTGTACAGTTTTTGTGTGACAGTATCCTCTTTATCGGCGCGTTATTCAGAGATTCGCTTTATTACCTCCGCTGAATGCTGCTGACAAATGACTGCTGTTACCGACTGTTACCAACTGCCGTACAAGGCCGTTCGTTCGATTTCGATCGTTTTTCACTTGAAATATGTACTGGAATTCTTAATTGCCATTCGCACTCGTTTGTCATCATGCATCATGGTACCTACGTGCATACGGTCGTTCCTCAGAGCCCCGGACACGTTGAGGAGCAGGCACTGCTCGTGTGGGCACGAGGGCGCCACGGTCAGATCTCCCGTCGCGTGACGCAGCAGCTTCCGAGCGCTGCCCGGCGCCGCCCTGTGTTCACGAATTATACCAAATTATAGTCCATTTTGTTATTCTACGCTACAAGACTACTGCACTTACGCGCGCATGGGAACCGAACTCATTGCTCCAGGTGCCTATGTATATGCGTCACCGTTGTAAAGGGCTCTGTTAGAATCTACTACTTTCCTGAGATAGACTCGCGGTGGCGGTGACTTGTGAGTTATCAAACAGACGAGTTTTCTATTTCCCGCAAAGCCGTTGGCCGTTCTGGTCGTCCTGCACCATGTTCACATTTCCGATGATGAACCTTCCGGCGGAAATGTCCGAGTTGCGTGTTAGTGTAGCATGTGCCGTGACGTCACAGCCGGGCCGGGCCGTGTCCGCGCCCGCGCACGTACCAGCTCGCTCGATCTCGATGAGACGCCTGTCGCCCCAAACGGTTCACAATTAAATGTTGCGTCACTGTCACACCTTCTGCACTTCCAATAGCAGACTATTTAGTCAGCGGGTTGCACTGGCGACCATCTGAAGCAAGCCTTATCGGCACGTAGGTACCTACGTGCTTGCGCCGCGCCGCTGCAGAACGCCCTGCAGGCTGTATTGGACCACTCCTAGGTCAGTGTTCGTTGATCTGATTAGCCCGTCAGTAAGCCCCTTGGTATATTCACTTGTTCCGTAAATATCTTCATAAAAAATGGCAAACTGCTATAAATGCTAAACGAAGTATGAATGGCCGGCGCGCGCGGATTCCTGAGCTCGGTGGCTGCGCGACATAGCTCGCTGTAATTTCCTATGTAAATGTAATCACTCGAAAGCGGACGACTCCATGGCAGTCGCGTGGAGAGCGACCCGCCTAGCGCCTGTGAAGTACGCGCGCTAGTTGAGCCCCGAGCGCGCCGGCGACCGCGCTGAGCTGCTGTAGCTGTGCTCTAGCGCCGATCAAAGGCGAGTGAATCAATCTTATCAGTAAAAATATTAAGCAGATCAATTCAACTATTGCAAAACATAACTTTATGTGAGGTTAATCTTGGGATTTGGAGAAAAAAACATTACTTCCCAGTGTCGTATCATTGGAGAATTACTGTCGTGGATAGTGAGGGACTGTGGCGCCCAATCGTATTGTAGTGGTCAATGTTGGCATGACTCGGCACATGCGACGGCCGGTGGTCGCGACCACAGAACAGTTAAATTTATCTGTTCTGTGGTCGCGACGCTCACGATATCGTAGTGATAATTGCACTCTAGCCATACACTTTAGATCCCGAGCGTTGAGACGGCTCTATGAAGATACACGCGTTTCTATTCAGCAGCCTATTTAGCTATCTCAGCTCTACAGTAGTCGGCAGACGCAGGACTGCAGTGGACGACCAGCTCGGCTCAGAGCGCACCCGCGCCAGTAGCTGTGGTTGGTTGGGTTTATTAAAACTTAATATTACGTTTTGAAATCACAGACTCGACAAACTCCGAGGTCTGTTCGGAACTTTACATTTGAGATCTGTTCCACCGGTATGGGCCCTATATATTTAAGATTTAAGCCGGGGTGCGGCACTGGCCTGTTACCGTACTGGGTAGTGCGCGCAGTATCTGAACAAGTTGCACATTCATACTGTTTCTTGTCAGTGCAATGTTCAGTCGCTGTATACAGGGTGTTTGGTGGAATAACCGACACGTTTTTGGAGGGATAAAGGATCATTTGATAGCACAAAATATGATTTACATTTTAAAATTTTTCTATTCTAACACCATTTTAAGACTGGAAGCATAATTATAATGAAATAACTTTCTAGTGTACCACATGAATACCTACGTAATATGAAATGAGTAATGTCAAATGAATTGCCAATATAAAACCAAAAGTTGTTACGATCTAGTACAAGCAGTACAAAAAAGATAATTATGTAGAAAACACTTCATTACCGTGCCACTTAAAGCATGGTTTCTGTAGGTACGATTACTTGTACCTACAGAAACTAAGACATGATATGACTCCCCTATCTCATTTGGTGGGAGAGCTGACACAATTTTTCGTTAAAATTATTAATAATGTGGAGAGCCATAATAATACTAATAAAATAAATTAAATTTATGTGGTTCATATACAACGCTCATTATGGTCGGCGCTTGCGCACTGCTCGCTGCACACGATACTGTAACTGCTTCGATTCATTTACAAATCATAAATTAATTTATTTCAGGTAACATCGCCTATAGCCAAAATAAATTAATATCCACATAAAAACAAATACAATAAAATCAAAACAAATTAAAGGAATGATGTTAATGAAATGATGTCTGAATGATGCAAATCTCCTATGTTATAGCGCGCGCTCCTATGTGTTTGTGCAGAACATAATAATATTTATGATTAATACATAAATAAATAATATTTCATAAATAATTTGTGAGTTCACTGTTCGGTGGCACCACCACTAGACGCCATCACTCAGGGCACTCGGGTGCTGCGCAGGCGTGCCGCGCGGGCAGACAATAGCTGATAGATATCAGTGTGGCCACACCCTGGTCCCTGCCATGCGTCGGCTTAGCAAGGCGGTTGCGATACTTGTTGTGACATCTAACACAACATTAACATTCACACATTTGAAACTTTTGCTAAAACATTTATTACGGAAGTCCCTTTAGGACATAGGAACGTCCCATATCAAATTCTAGGCAAGCGCCACTGATCGCTATACATTATTGCCACTAGATAGTAAGTAGAGTGCTCTCTCCGCTTCTGTGATGCTGAGCGAGCAGTGCGCGCGCGCCGCTGCCGGGGCGCTGCGTCCACACAGTCTACACTACATCCGTAGCTACTTATGCAGCTCACTCATCAACGTCTCTTTACAACAAAGTTATGACGCGCAACAATGTTCCTAACAAGTGCACGCTAGATAAGGCTACGTTATCGTTCGTCTGTAATCCGTCTGATGTTAATATCATGAACGAAACTTGTAAGCTAATTACAATAATGATGCATACATGCCTACTACGCACCGCGCGCTTTCGGCAGTCGGTTCGTGGATAGGGCTGCCAGTAACATACGTTTTCTTTCAATCTATATAACATACAACTTCTTTTCTCGTTAAATGCTTCCCACCATGTCTCCCAACACTTGGCTAGACGTAGGGTTCATGGTTCATACGGCACCGCGGCGGCGCGCGGCGGCCGGCGCAGCCCTGCGCGACTCATTGACGGCGCGCCGGAGGTTAACGCGCTTCTTAATTGCTTCTATAACATTAAGTACGCGATTAGCATAATATTGCTTGTGTTACATTAATAATTATAATTAGCATAATGTGGCCGCAGTTAGACGCGCCGCTGCACCTTATTTTAATATTATTTGTTACGTAACGGCCTTCACATTACGTACTGCTCCATGTTCGGTAATCACCAGGATTTAACGAAACAACACTTCAAAAGTTCTTTATATCCAAGCGACACTAGCGGTGAGTGGTGACGCGACAGACGCGGCGGCTGTTCATTTAATACGGGGCATTTCTTATTGAATGGGAACGTGAATCTTCACACAGTTCACGTCTGTGAAGTCTGTGATGAAGAAGAAGGTTAGGCATTCGATTCCGTTACCTTAGCATGACATGGACGTGACCAGCCGCACCGTCACAGGCGAGCCTGACCGCGTCGCCGCGTCGCGTCGGTACGCTGACAAGCAACATACCTATTTAAAACCAATGGATGAATGGCGTCCGTAAACAGAGCGGGTTAAAATAAGTTGAAGCTATGAAGCAACCGTTACAATAAAAGCAAACGCGTGTACTCTTGCTGCTCATTCAAATCGTTGCTAATTACATCTCTAGATATTAATTAGCATTGTTACACCGTTACTCATTTAAATTGTTAAAATATTCTCAGAATATTCTTTGTTAATTAGCTTCGTGCAGGTTTTCAATAGCGGAAGGATAGTGCCGGTGTCCGCCAGTACAACGACACAGTTCTTGCTCAGCGTTCTTTGTAACGACGAGTAAACGATAAAAACGGCGCGTTAGGCTCAAGCTGTCCCTATTAGTAGTTCTTCGCAGCCATCTGCAGCCTCCCACGGCTCCGTGACTGTTGGGGCGTAACTCCCAACAGTGAAAATGTTATGTTGATTTTGTGTATTGGGATGTTATGTTGATTGAGTAGACAACCGATTGGTAAAAAGGTTTAATTGCTACTGAAATTAACATGTTGTAAAGTAAATAAATGTAAGTTATTGGATTAAACAATCTGCAACGTTTTACTATTAAAGTAGGACAAGTTTGTGGCATGTACAGCGTAGCTCGTACAGTGACCATATCGAAGCCTGCGCCGGCGCAGCGCCCTGGGATCACCACTAAACTTCTTACACGCCTTTAATTAGCTTCACCTGTATGTTTGCAACCGACTTCTTTTGTGGTGTGTGTGCGATTTGTGTGTGCGATTTTGACCTACTTTAAACGGCCAGATTTCGTTCAAACTTTGTAGATTTACCGAGGACCAATGACAATACACTAATTTGATAAAATTATTCCATTATTTATTATTTATTTATTTCATGAACAATTTTTACACTGTATCGAAATGTCTTAAGTAATTATAAACTAACACAACACGACATATAAATTAACATAGGTAAAATAAAAAAATAGAATATTTTTCATATCTTTAACCGATATATCTTATATTAGGAAATTTTCGAATACCAAAGAGAATGTTTAATTCAACAAAGAAACAGGTATTTAAAAAAAAATAAAAGCACGCTTTTACAAATAAACCAAACTAAAGAGTAGGAAATAAATAATAGTTAAAAATAAACTTTTTGTAGAAATCCGAACTAAAAAATAGGAAATCAATTTGAATTAAGCTTCGGTTGCATGGTGTCAATAGTTATAAATATTTTATTGACAGATATCAATAGAAGGATTATCATTTCGGTAATATCTTCACAAGCACCCCACGCTTTTTTTTACATTATTAAAGTTTATTTTCTATTTTTAACCGACTTCAAAAAAAGGAGGAGGTTCTCAATTCGGTTGTATTTATTTAGTTCGGTTGTCTATAAAAAGACAAAAAATGTCTTTTTATATATATTTTATATTTTTAGAGTATTATTTAAGTATTTAATGTATACGTACATGTAACGTAACTCCTTGAGCACACAAGTGAGCCGTGTTTTTATTTTGTCAAATGCTCCAGACGTTACAACAGCGTGAGGCGCTCCGCTTAGTATGCTGGCCGCAGCCGAGCATTAGTCGAGGGAAACGTGTGAAAAGCGAATACCAATGTATTTGAATGTAGTATTTAGATCAATCACCTCTGTATGTGGCTGAGTGTCATACATGATGCGCTGCTCTAACATTAGACGGACATTAAACGTACGTTTACGTTATGTTTTACGTTAGTACGGCTGAGATTCATGTAATGGTTGACAAATATCTGTAGTGATCTGTTAGTGCGATATATCGATGTTACTGGGCAAGCGAAATAACAAACATTACCCTCGCTCTGAGACTGTCGGGTACTAATAATATGACACTTGACCGTTTCTCTAGTTCCAATAGTAAGTTCAAGCGTCATAGTGTGACGCTCCGCGCACGGTGGCGGGTGCGGCTCCCGTGCGGCACTCGCAGTCACGCTACTCGTGAGTTGTGTATGTGCAGCGTCGTCTGCCACATACTGGTGTGCTGCTCGACGTACGGTGCTACTGCACCATCTATTTGTCAACATGTCGCGCTCGCGCATACTAATTGCCTTCTGATCAGTGATATGACACTACGTGATGCACAAATTCAGCAAAGTATTTCATAACTATGCACCTCGTCCGTATATTATCTTTATTTTTTATTAAACTGGTGCTACACATCCCAGTCGCTTGCCGCCCGTGCGTGTTGTTCCCGTGCAGCGGTGGCGCCCGTATATTCTGTTCGTCTAATCCACACGTAGAGCTGTCAGTCCACTAAAACATAATAATTGGAAATTGTAAAAGAATTAGTGCGAGTAGGAAAAAACATAAGGTAATTCCGTGGTGCGCACGTCAGCAACAGTTAGTCACATAAAAGGCGTGTTACCGTTGGCCGAAGACGCGCCACTAGTTTTTAGCAGCACATGCTTTGTGACTGTAAAGGTAATATGTAAATACTCCGCGAATGATAACCTGCCGAGCGCCACGGCGGCGCGCGGCGGGCGACCGGGCGCAGAAGGCTCAGTCCGAGCGCCGCGCGCGGCCAGCGACGGGCGTGGCCTGATGCTAGGCTGGCTGCACTTGAGCCCATACCGGACCTGTGTCGATAATAACCTATACCTACCTATATATGGTATAAAAGTATAGGCACTTATTTGTACATGTTATTTATATTGACACTAACGTCTGCCAGCGGCTTCGCCTGCGTGAACGTGATACTACTGGGATTAAAAGTATCCTATGTGTTATATATTAGTATCCAGGATATAAACTATTTGTGCTCTAAAAAAAAAACCATACAGTCCATCCATCCATAAAGTTTCACATTTATAATACCTAATAATATTATACTCCGCAATCGTACTATGAAGTACGATTGCGTAGTGCTGCTGTATCATTTAGGGAATTTAAACCATTTATAAAAATGACACAAAATATGCCTCGACGTCGACGCAGACGCGTAGTGTGCGCGGAGCCTACTCGCTGATTACTAATTAATCGTTCATCTGCATGAGGACTGTACGGCTTCACAGCTGGAGAACGGAAAAACTTCTCCAGCTCCTCAATACGGAGCGTCTTCAGGTACCTACCTACCTGCGGATGCCTGTGGCATAACCGGCACTCGGGAAGCGGACGGGGAGCCGCACTATTGTAAGCGGTTTAGCATCAATAACAATACCACATAACGCACAACACTTCATTGGTCCACGTATTTGCATGCGTCGTAAACTACCTGCGCGCGCGCATCTGCTTGTATTTTTTCCCTCAGTTCTGACAAACAATCGCTTGCATATTTCTTTCTATTTCTATTAGTTTTTGTCGTCGCCCGCGCTGGAGAAACGTGAATACGATTTTTTACAGTAGAGATTTATTGCAAAACGTGCATTAGGATCTAACGGCCAGAATGCTCGGATGCTAAAGGCGATATTGAACGAGGCGCGCTACGAGTGGTGCGCGGGCGCTGTGCGTGTGCTCCCACCTCTGACGTCACTACTCTGTCTTCTTATTATCATATCTATACTATTTCGTATGGTTTAGATTCAGATACCTAATAGATTTTCAATAATTCCAAAAATAGATTTCTGAAGTCCGTATTATAAAAAGAGTGTTTGAACGTTATCACATATCAACACCTCACGTGTCTGAGTGCACCTGACATCGCACGGCTTAACATCGCATCGGCCCGGAGCCGGCGCGGCCTGCTGCGGCCGGCTATCATTTTAATTTCTTACTTCGCTCTCTGACACAGAGGTGCATAGCGACTCTGTGCCTCTCCGTACAACGCGACGTCCGCTTTACAGACATTTGTGCTAATTGTAGGTGACAACTATGTAAATCGCCTGTCAGCTGCCGTACCTGCGCGCGCTCAATAAATAACTAAACGCGGCAGATGTGACATTAATATACATCAGCTAATATGTGCTGGTACGTCTCCGCCATGCTAATAAGAAAGCCACAATGATGTGCGCTCAGCGCGTCTGCGCAGATGCCTGGCGCACCCATTGTTCTCAATCTGCTAATGTGTTGACGTCGTCTGTAGACTTTTTATCACATGTGCGATGACTGCCGACTAAATAAGTTGAAGCATGCGCTCCTACCGCTTCACTGAATAAGTTGAAGCATGCGCTCCTACCGCTTCACTCAATAAGTTGAAGCATGCGCTCCTACCGCTTCACTGAATAAGTTGAAGCATGCGCTCCTACCGCTTCACTCAATAAGTTGAAGCATGCGCTCCTACCGCTTCACTCAATAAGTTGAAGCATGCGCTCCTACCGCTTCACTCAATAAGTTGAAGCATGCGCTCCTACCGCTTCACTCAATAAGTTGAAGCATGCGCTCCTACCGCTTCACTCAATAAGAAAGCCACACTCATTAAGCAAGCACGTATTTCGCTTGATCGGTCCTTTTTATCAGTGGTTCTAAACATTTTGTCCATCTTCAAACTTCTAAGTCAACCATGACGAAGTGTGCCGCTTGTAATTCTGATTTTAACGATGGCGTTCAATGTGCATCATGCAAACGGCATCTTGATTTTGGCTGTGCTAGTATCACAGAAAGCGGGTGGAGAAAATTAGGAGTCGACCGACGGGCGGCTTGGAAATGTCCGAAGTGTCGGATTTCTTCACCATCACCGTCCCCTTCCCTGTCTCCACTGCCGACACCTGAACCTGCGTCTCTGGAAACGATCCTGAATGAGATTCGCGAGCTGAAAGTTCAATTGGCCGGCTTGCCGACGCTGTCTCATGATGTCAGGTGTATAAAAGAGGAACTCAAGGAGCTCAAAATCAGCGCTGAATTCAATGGGAACCGGCTGGATGACTTGTCTGTCAAACTTGTGGACATTGACTCTAGAGTTGCAGATCTTGAGCGTCTTCGGGAAACTGTTGGCTCACTCCAATCCGACATTGACTTGATTAGGTCTGAGTTGTCAGCTAGTGATCAGAGATCAAGGCTGAACAATGTGGAAATTAAAGGCATTCCCCTAAAAAAGGATGAGAACCTATTTGCCATTTTAGATAAAATTTGCGAAAAGGTCAACTTTACGTTTCCCAAAGCCCAGGTCAATTACATATCCAGGATACCACTATATAACACCAAGGAGAAGTCGATTGTGGTTAGCTTTCTAAATAGATATGTCAAGGAGGACTTCGTTGCGGCTGCACGCACTCTCAAGACATTATCCGCCCATGATCTTGGATTCTCGGGTCAATCGAATCGAGTGTACGTGAATGATCACCTCAACCCTGACTACAAAAAGTTGTTGAATAAAACCCGAATTATTGCTAAGGATAAGGAGTATAAGCACGTATGGGTCAAACACGGAAAGATTCATGTCCGCAAACAGGAAGGATCAGCTGTCTTAGTTATATCAAAAGAGAAAGATTTAAACAAGCTTCATTAGAGTGGTGCATCTTTCCGTTATCGTTATTTTATAATTGCAAACATATTATTTTGTCTAAAAGTATAATCTGTTTAAATTCTGTTCTGATAACCATATTTGTCTACCAATTGTATTTTTGTAAAAGGTTTAGCATCTCTGACGTGCTCGAAGTTTCGTCACCTCGTCTTTGTATTCGCAAATGGGCCTTTTGTTTCTCTTATCGCGCTGTTCTATTTATTAGAACAACCCTATTTATGTTTATCTCGCTCGCACCTACTATTGAGTCTATCTATTGCCTGCTTAGTCGCACAGTTACCTGTGATATTGCGTTGATTTTTGTACTGTTTAACGTTTGTGTATGCCTAATTACCCTACATATTGGTTTATCCTTCGTTACTATTTTGTCATATTACAATAACTTTGAGTATTTACTTTCCGTAAACATTGCCTCAAATACGGCAATTGTTAGTCTTCTGGCGTTTTGTTACTTAAGTGGTTATTATCATGCTATTAATTCTGCTGCTCTAAACCCTGTTAATTATCAATGGCTGTAAATGACAATAAAAAACTGCATGTTTATTATCAGAATGTTCGTGGGCTCCGTACCAAAACTGAATCCTTCTTTCGACAACTATGCCTATGTTCTCACTACGACGTAATTGTTTTGACGGAAACTTGGCTAGTAGACGGCATAACGAATTCGGAGTTGTTTGGTGATCAATATATTGTATGGCGTCGCGACCGGGATTATTCTCTCACAGGTCAGTCTCGTGGTGGTGGTGTCTTGATAGCTGTCCGCAAGTGTATGTCTGCGGTTCCCCAGCCGTTATTTCACTCCTCGGCCGAAGACTTGTGGGCCACTTTGAGTGTACGCCAACCTAACTCGAGGAATTATTTTAAACTGAATGTTTGTGTAATCTATCTGTGCAAACAAAACCGTGGTTATTCTTTTTCTGACCAACTATCAAATTTTCTCCAAAACTTAAGTAACATAATGTTAAACAATCCAACTGATAATTATTTAGTTATTGGTGATTTTAATCTGAGTGGTATTTCGTGGCAATTAAATAATAACATATTTTTACCTGTAAGCATTTGTAGTAGTGATGAGTACATGCTTACGGATGAACTGCGTGTTTTGGGTTTAAATCAATGGAATGGTATATTAAACGAATACGGTAAAATCCTAGATTTAGTTTTATGTAATGACATTGTTTCAGTAAGTGAATGTTTAGTGCCTTTATCACCTGTCGATAAATATCATCCAGCTCTTAGCGTCGAAGTGAGCTTTGCCGAATACAACTACTTAACTCCCGCCCCTTTTACTAGGTATCTTTACGGTAAGGCTGACTTTACGTCCATGAACAGAGAAATAGCCGCTATTGATTGGATTAACGTATTTTTGGACATGTCGATTGGTGATGCCGTAAACTACTTTTATGCTACTATATCGGATATTCAAAATAGATTTGTTCCTACTATGACAGTTTTTCACAGCTCATACCCTATTTGGTACACCCCGGCACTTAAGCGCTTGATTAAAGAGAAGGCTAAATACCTCAGTAAATTTAAAAGGTATGGCAGGCTTTCGGATCAGGCAACCTTTAGGCATCTACGTGAGCGGGTTATTAAACTTGAAGCGGATTGTTACAATAGCTACTTAGCAATTACAGAAGCCTCCATTGAAAATAATCCTAAGCGCTTTTGGAGCTTTGTGAAACAGCGTTCTAAGTCCAGTGCAATGCCCAGTTTTCTAAAGTATGGTGATGTGACAGTTTCCTCTCCTGAATCTATTTGTAATGCATTTTCTTCTCACTTCTATTCTACTTTTCTTGATCCAATCAATGACGTGCCTAATACTTTGTATTCTCCCCAAACTGCTACAAGTTCCAATATATCATCGGATATTCACTCAATCGAGATTGACCTAAATGTAATAGCTAAGTTGTTAAGTAAACTTGATCCATCTAAATCTGCTGGTCCAGACCACTTATCACCTAAATTGCTGATTGGATGTGCTAAAAGCATTGCCTTACCAGTGTCCCTATTGTTTAAGAAATCGCTATCTTCATGTTGTGTTCCCCAAATCTGGAAGTCTGCCTTCGTAACGCCGGTGCATAAGAAGGGGCACAAAAATGAAATAGTCAATTACAGACCCATCTCCAAACTGTGCATTCTGGCTAAAGTTTTTGAGAGGATCATCTACGATCAAGTCTACGCAGCGCTTAATCAGTCTTTTAGCCCTTCTCAGCACGGTTTTCTTAGGGGTCGTTCAACTGTATCTAACCTGGCTTTACTCAATGACTTTTTAACAGCCCAAATGGACGTTGGAGCACAAGTCGATGTCGTTTACACAGATTATAGTAAAGCCTTTGACAGAATCGACCACAATATTCTCGAAGCAAAGCTTTTTAACAATGGTATCAGAGGTGATCTGCTTCGCTGGTTTGCTTCTTACCTTGAAAACAGATCTCAGGCCGTGGTCATCAGCAACTACATGTCGAGCTGGGTTTCAGTTCCTAGTGGTGTTCCCCAAGGCTCCTTGATGGGTCCACTGCTTTTTATTATCTATGTAAGCGACATCGACTCGTGTTTCCATAATTCTAATTTACTTTGCTTTGCTGATGACATGAAGATATTCTCTGCAATATCATCAGAAGACGACATGGTTGCTCTGCAGTCCGACCTGGCGCGATTGGATGATTATTGTTCAATTAATAAACTGGATTTGAACCCTACTAAATGTTCAGTTATATCATTTAGCAGGAAACGCATACCTCTCCCAACAACCTACGAACTTAAAGGGCAATTATTACAGAGGTGCGACGGTGTACGTGATTTAGGTGTCTTTCATGACTCCAAACTGTTGTTTAACGTGCACATTGAGCAAGTAGTGGCTAAAGCTTCAAAGTCGCTGGGTTTTGTTATGAGACTCGCGGGGTGCTTCAAGAAGGCCAAAACTCTAAAGATCCTCTATTGCTCCTTCGTTAGAAGTCATCTTGAATATGCGTCACAAATTTGGAACCCGTGTTACCATAAATATATCGATCGGATCGAGAATATTCAAAAAAGATTTATTCGTTTCCTATGTTTTCGGCTACGTATACCATACCATTCTGATAATTATATAAACCTTTGTAGGAAATTTCATTTCCAGCCACTCATTAATCGTCGTCGACTAGCAGATTGCGTGTTTCTTATGAAAATTTTATCTAACGAGATCGATTGTCCTGATCTCCTGAATAAACTTTATTTCAATGTACCCCAACGGTCAGTTAGATTTAATCCACCTATGTCCATTCCCTTTTCTCATTCAAATTATAGGCAAAACTCATATATGGTGAGAGCGAGCAAGGACTTTAATACTATTTGTAAAGAGTTTTCATTCGACCCATTTATTACCAAATCCTACTCTGTACGCAGTCAGTTGAATGCGAGCTTTTTCGAAGGGCCATAATCTTTTATTTACCGTACTTAGTTAAACTTGTTTTTATTTGTCACGTGCTTGTTAGATCCTAAGTTCTCTACTACTTATCCTATTTTTATCCGTGGGAACCTGTTATTGGCTCTGTGTTGCATGTTACCACTGTTATCCATTTGTTATAGCTGTTGGTTCTCCTACAATAAATAAATAAAAATAAATAAATAAATAAGTTGAAGCATGCGCTCCTACCGCTTCACTGAATAAGTTGAAGCATGCGCTCCTACCGCTTCACTCAATAAGTTGAAGCATGCGCTCCTACCGCTTCACTCAATAAGTTGAAGCATATTGCGCTCCTACCGCTTCACTCAATAAGTTGAAGCATGCGCTCCTACCGCTTCACTCAATAAGTTGAAGCATGCGCTCCTACCGCTTCACTCAATAAGTTGAAGCATGCGCTCCTACCGCTTCACTGAATAAGTTGAAGCATGCGCTCCTACCGCTTCACTCAATAAGTTGAAGCATGCGCTCCTACCGCTTCACTCAATAAGTTGAAGCATGCGCTCCTACCGCTTCACTCAATAAGTTGAAGCATGCGCTCCTACCGCTTCACTCAATAAGTTGAAGCATGCGCTCCTACCGCTTCACTCAATAAGTTGAAGCATGCGCTCCTACCGCTTCACTCAATAAGTTGAAGCATGCGCTCCTACCGCTTCACTCAATAAGTTGAAGCATGCGCTCCTACCGCTTCACTCAATAAGTTGAAGCATGCGCTCCTACCGCTTCACTCAATAAGTTGAAGCATGCGCTCCTACCGCTTCACTCAATAAGTTGAAGCATGCGCTCCTACCGCTTCACTCAATAAGTTGAAGCATGCGCTCCTACCGCTTCACTCAATAAGTTGAAGCATGCGCTCCTACCGCTTCACTGAATAAGTTGAAGCATGCGCTCCTACCGCTTCACTCAATAAGTTGAAGCATGCGCTCCTACCGCTTCACTCAATAAGTTGAAGCATGCGCTCCTACCGCTTCACTCAATAAGTTGAAGCATGCGCTCCTACCGCTTCACTCAATAAGTTGAAGCATGCGCTCCTACCGCTTCACTCAATAAGTTGAAGCATGCGCTCCTACCGCTTCACTCAATAAGTTGAAGCATGCGCTCCTACCGCTTCACTCAATAAGTTGAAGCATGCGCTCCTACCGCTTCACTCAATAAGTTGAAGCATGCGCTCCTACCGCTTCACTCAATAAGTTGAAGCATGCGCTCCTACCGCTTCACTCAATAAGTTGAAGCATGCGCTCCTACCGCTTCACTCAATAAGTTGAAGCATGCGCTCCTACCGCTTCACTGAATAAGTTGAAGCATGCGCGCTCCTACCGCTTCACTCAATAAGTTGAAGCATGCGCACCTAACGCTTCACTGAAAAGCGTCATATTTCTATTACCCTGTGTCCTTGGTCCTGTGTGTACTTTTTTGAATGACAAAATGAAAATTTTTAGATTTTTTCTAGCGGGCGTGTGGTCCGAAACTATGATGAATAGCGAAAAGTTCACAAAAGAGTCGTGAGCTCGATTTTGATGAAAATTAAAACTGCATCACAATCACATACTTACGGCAAATTTAAGGAACGTGTGATGGAATGACGACACCTTGTTTTGTAATAACGTAGAGGTGGAAAACATTAATAACATTAACATTAATATTTATTTAAACTTACACCCACTATCATTACAGGTCACCCTAATAAAATAGTGCGTGGGTGACTAACCTAACTGAGGTATAAAAAAAAATCAACTAATAGGTATTACATAAAAATCTACTTAAAACTAAATTATAACAAAATCTTAACCTAAAGTAAATAATAACAAACAACAGAATAATATTTAAATGTAACAAACGAAATTCAACAATACTCTTGCGAATTCACTCAGATTGCACGAGAAGATGTCAATCCTCTCATGCACTTCATTAAGCACATGTATTGTGCATGTGTAAACGCGCGGATTTATCATGTTTACCAGTAGCACATAGCTCTAGAGTCACGTGCTGCCTGCCACAGCTTGCGGCGCTCGCGTCGCTTGTCTTCGGCGCAACGCGAGCTCACACAAGCAACACAGTGATGCGTGTGCGCTAAAATAACTTTTGAGCTATAATAACGCGTGAAGTGTGTTATACATATAATAACGGCTGCGCTATAAATACGAAAAACGGCGCGTGCGCAGCTGTTGCGTTGACCTTATGGTCCAACTGCACTCCACGCTCTAATGTCAAGTGACGAGTGTGGGCTCTACGTACCCCACAGGCACAGAGACTAAATGTTGTCAATTGAGTATAGCTGTACACGGTGAGTCTTACCACGTCCCTACGTTCAGCTAAATGCTCATGTTTTCGGAAGCGCGAGTAGATGACTTTCATGCCATCATGCGCAAAAGGAGTGCTTCGATGTTACGGCGATTCAGGGGCAGCCCGAACAGTATTTTAGCTACACTGGCGGACAAGGTCGATGGACCTTTTATCTGGCTCTGGGCTGGCAGACATGTGCGTGCACATGTTCATGTAGCCAATTAGTATATTTAATTTAGGTTATGTTTTATGAGTGTACTAACATAGGCTAAGTTCATACTAACACTATATGGATCCCTTTGGTCTGAATTAAAAATGTTGAATTTGAATTAAATCGGAACGGTGAATAGTAACCGGCACTTCTTTTTTTTTTTTTTTTTTTTTGATCATGGCATCTCGCAGTTCAACCAAAGGGTTGTCTACTGCTTAACCGGGCTTGCCTGTGGCTGCCACAAAAGAATTGTAGCCTCCAGCCAGGGCTTAATAAAAACTATACCTAACTTACAAAACTAAGCGACTACACGCTAAGGGCACCCCCTGCGGGGTTCGGACCTCGGCTTAGGGCGTCGCTGGGGGGGGGACAGCAAGGGACAGCTGGATCGGGGGTTTTTAAAACTACTGGCTCAGCGGCAACGCGGGCTGGCTCGAGCAAGGGTCGGGAGGGTGAGAGTGGACAGGGTCGTCGCGACGGGCCTCGACGGCGAGGACGGAACGACGGAAATTTGTATCTGTATGTTACTCTAATAGTGCTAGTAGCCGGGCTGCTCTCCTGGAGGAGAGTGGTGGCATCGTCAGGGGCAACGAGGGTATGCCGTGGACGGCGGACCTTACTGATGCGGGACGGGGTGTATCGGGAGGCGGCCGCAATCAGGGGATTGCGGTGTTTTATGGCAGTGTCAAAGAAACGCTTCGAGAGGCGTTTCATGAACTGCTGAACTGTGGGGAGTTTAAAATCTACATGAAGGTCCATGTTACGGACGTAAAAGGGAGCTCCTGAGACCTTACGGAGGAACCGGTTTTGAAGTGTCTGCATTCGATGCAGATACTTGGGTTTGGCGTGCGCGAAGACGACGCAAGCGTAAGTCATGATGGGGCGGATTACAGCCTTATAGAGACGCAGTTTGCACCGGAGTGACAATTTGCTGCGTTCTGTAAGCATGAATTGGAGCCTACCGAGAGCGAAAGCGGCCCGCGAACGGACCTGCTTTATGTGCTCTGCGAAACTGAGGTGCTGGTCGAGAGTGACACCCAGGTACTTGGCATGCTTCGCCCAAGGGATCGGCTTGCCGTACATGGTGATCGGATTAGGGGGGTTGGGGAGGGCGCTACGAATTCTCCTAAAGAGAACGGCCTGGCTTTTATCGGGGTTGACCTCGATTCTCCATTTCCGGAACCAAGCGCCGAGGACGTTGGCCGCGGTCTGGAGAGTCTGAGCTATAGCTGGCGGACTGGTCCCTGTGTAGTAAATGGCCGTGTCATCGGCGAATAACGCCAATTGGGCCTTTTTACTCTTGGGGATGTCGCTAGTGAACAGGGTAAAGATTAGGGGGGAGAGAACGGAGCCCTGGGGGACTCCGGCGCGAATCGGGTGGGGGGCGGAGAGAGCGCCCTCGATGTGGTAGCGGAAGGTGCGGTTCGACAAAAAGTCCCGTAAGATGAGCACGAGACGGTCGGGCACGCCGAGTTGGTATAGCTTATATATTAAGCCATTGTGCCAGACTTTGTCGAAAGCCTTCGCTATGTCGAAGAACAGGGCGCCAGTCATAGCGCCACGCTGGAAGCCGGCACTGATGTGCTCGACTATGCGGTGCGCTTGCTGGACGCACGAGTGTTGGGTACGGAACCCGAACTGCTCGTCCGGAATCAGGCTCTTCGCCTCGGCATAGTCCTTGAGACGCTTATAAATAAGCCTCTCGTAGATTTTGCCGAGCACGTTGAGCAGACTGATGGGGCGATAGCTGGTGGGGTCTGATTTGGGTTTGCCGGGTTTGGGGATACCTATAACAGAGGCCTCTTTCCAGGCTTGTGGGAACATGTTATTACTCATGGCGCCATTGAAGATGGCGGTCATGAGCATGATCAGTTGGGCGGGGAAGAGTTTGAATACCCTATTGGTAATTCCATCTGAGCCGGGGGCTTTACGAGCCTGAAGACCCTTGATGATGTCTTGCACCTCGTCAGGGGTGACGGGGGGCAGAGGATCATCTGGATCTTCGACGGGTGGGAGAGAGGCTCTACGTTCGACTTCGGCGTCGACTTTGGCGAGGTGCTTTGGGTCGACCGGAAGGGAACTGGGGGAGCATTGGGACTCGAGACTGTCGGCTAGGAGCTCGGCTTTTTCAGAGCTATCGAAAGCGATGCTCTTGTCAGGACGGATGAGTGGAGGGGTGGAAGATTCTTCGGGAGCGCGAAGCTTCCTCTGAAGGTTCCAGAAGGCATGGTGATTGGGCTCAAGTTCGCCGAGTAACTTGTCCCAGTTGTCCGAACGAGCTTCCGCAATGCGTTTCTTTACAGCACGCTGTAAATTGCGCATGTGGGCTTTGTTCGCATCGCAGGGGAAGGAGTCGTAGGCACGGATGGCTGCGTTCTTCTCGGTTATCAACTCACGTACGTCAGCGGGTAGTTTCCAGCGGTGGTCTTCCACCACCGGGACTTCCCGTGAGCAATCCGTCAAAACGGATTGCACGTGTTCTGTAAACGAGGCGATCGCGCCGGTAGTGTCATCGACAGAGACAATGAGGTCAGGAATGGATTCCAGCTGAGGTGACAGAGTGTCGGATTTAAGCTTTTCGCTTACTTTCCTCCAGTCGGTCACCAACTGGGTGCGGGGCGGGTGGTCAGGGTCAAGCGGACCCCCCGTGTAGGGGGTGAGGTGCATGACGACGGGACGGTGGTCGGAGTTAAGCTCTTGTAGCGCCTCTAAGGATTGCAAACGAAGGTTCACATTCTTGAGGAGCGCTATGTCGAGGACATCGGGAGTTTGGTTAGGGTCGCCGGGATAGTGGGTGGGAGTCATCGGAGCGATGACGTCAAAGTTAAGGGAGGCCCCTAAGTTGAACAGTAATCTGCCTCTGGTAGAGGTGAGATTACTGTTCCAGGCGGGATGTTTGGCATTGAGGTCGCCCGCCAGGATGACGGAGTCGCTCAAGCCGAAGAGGAGTGAGAGGTCGGCGGCGATGGATAGATGATCCTCGCTACCGTTGGTCGGTGGGAAATAGCCGGAGATGATGGTGATCGGTTGATGACCGGTCATGGCGAGCCGACAGAGAGAGATCTCCAAGTGAGAGAGGAGAGGGGGGGGATCTAGCGGGATGCAATGGAGAGTCCTTCTGAAATAGATGAGGGTTCCGCCCTTGTGACAGCGTGACCGATCATTGCGAACTATGCGATAGTTGGCGATGTTCGGGTTGCGTATATGGGGCTTCAGAAAGGTCTCCTGAACTAATAGGACGTCAAGCTGATGGTCGCGGAGGAAGGCGGCGATCTCATCGCGTTGACTTTTAACGCCGTTAGCGTTAAAGAAACCTAACTTGAGGGACCGGGGCTTTGTACATCTAGCACCTTTTGTAATATCCATAATTGATATTTAAAAGGTGAGGTTGGAGATGGCGCGCAGTACCCCGGGGTAGCTGTGGTATGCCATGAGGATTTTAATAGGGTCGCCCTTGGCGGCGTAGACCTGATCGGCCATCGCGATTGCCTCCGGGGTTTCGAACACTTGGTTCATAACCGCGAGGGTGTGGACGAGGATCTCCGTCGTGGTGGGCTTGAAACCTGCTGGGGAGAGGGAAGGGACCTTTTTCGGAGCTGCCGAGGCAGGCTTCAAGGGGGCGGCGGGTGGAGTTGCCAAAAGGGCCACGGGGGAGGGGGTTAGCCCAGGGTTAACGGTAACCTTAGGCGCGGGGTTGGTAGCAGGGGGCTGAGAGATGGGGGCCGCGGTGACTGGAGCGTCGCTGCGGAATAAGTTGGCCCAGGGCATGGGTCGTTGGGGGCTGAGTCGCACTGGCAACTGCGCTGAGGGCACCTTGATGGTAGCCGAGGGGCTTTCCCTCTTCTGGCGATCGCTAGCGCGCTTCGCCAGTTTGGGGGAGGAAGCCTTGGGGGCTTTAGGGCAGCCACGGTAGTTGGCTGGGTGGCCAGATTGACCACACAGTACGCAGCTCGGGGGTTCGGTGCATAAAGCCCGATCCTTGGGGCGGGGACAGTCCGCTGTGCCATGGTCACCCAGACACTTGACGCACCTGGGGGTGGCGAAGCAGTTAGACTGCGCGTGACCATATAATTGGCAGCGATGGCACTGGCCAATTATATTAGTGCGGCGGGGTTTCTCAATAGAGATCCCCGATAGTGAACAGACCGACTTGATCTTGAAGATCGGGTGGTGCCCTTCTACAGGGTCACACACCACGAGGACCATGTCGTAGGCATGTCCGTGACGCGCCTTGTGAAGGCGGTGCACCGCTGAAACTGAGATGCCTTGGGCAGAGAGGTCATCTTTGATGTCCTCCGTAGGGATCTCCTTCGGGACTCGGCGGATGACTACGCGAGTCGGTGTCTCTTCCGGGAGAGAGTAGGTGTGGAACGAGTAGTTCCTCGTTCGCAGCATAGCGGTGAGCTCCCTGTAGTCCGCGGACGAGGGAACGGACACCTTGATGCCCTGTTGGGTTGATGTGGCGCTGGTGTACTGGATCTTACGATCCACGCACATCTTGGACACTTCGGTCCATTTGGCCTTGTCTTGGATAAAGACCGGAGGCGGGGGCTTTTGCTTCTTTCCAGAAGCGGAAGCGGGTTTCGCCTTACTGCCGCAGGGGCGGGGAGCCTGAGAAGGGGCAGGGGTGGGGGAGGATGAGGCCGCTACGGCCTTTTTGGCCTTGCTGGCCTGGGATGAAGACCCTTTCTTCCTCTTCCCTCCTTTTCCGACGACCTCGTAGTCGTCTTCCGAGGATGAGGAAGAGGCAGAGAGGGGGCCATCGTCGTCCGAGATCGGAGCGGACGTGTCCATGCTCTCCGGTAGAGCTTGGACTGGGGTGGTGGGGGCAGCCTTTGTCATTACCGGGACAATAGAGCCCAGTGCAGCTGCGGACGGAACAATTGAAGTGGCCGAGACAATGGGTCTCGCACTAATTGGGTTCGCGGAAGCGGGCTCAATTGTCGGTAATGACAATGGAGCCGGAATTCCGGCAAGCGGGTTTGAGCAAGCCGCTTGAATAAGGCCTTGATCGGCCGGCGGGGGCGAGAGCGGGCTGTCGAGCGCGTCGGTGAAGTCGGCGACTGCCGACGATGACGCGGTGGGACTGGCACGCAAAGCACGGGCGGAATGCTGGGCCACGAATTTCGGGTCCGGGAGCAATTCCGTAAGAAAATATTTGACCCATCTCGGGTCGTAGTCCGACATTGTCGGTAGGGAAAAATTAAAACCTAAATGCGAAAACACATGGCATTCGCACCTAACGGCCCTAGAACCTAATTCCCCGGGTGGATAGGCCCGGGGATGTGTAGCCTCCCTGTCGGGCGCAGACAGGGAGGTGAGTACCTATGGTGAGCCCTAAGCTTGTAAACCGTTCGCCAATCTTATTGTGCGAACGGGCCCTGACCGGGTCTAGTGCGAAGGGGTAGACACTCCCAACCGACACTAGGTGTGTTGCTGTGGACGAAGTCAGAAACTAGAGTTGACTAGGAGATCCCCCAAGGCCAAACTTCTAGCTCTCGGCTCCAATTGACTGCCTCACCCTGAAGGGGATCGGCGGGTGTGATTGGGTCAACACCCCACTCGGCTTCGTTGACACCGTGAGGTTTCAACCGAGGACCACGAAACTGTGGTTTTACCCAGAGGGGGCCAAGACCGACGATAACGTTTTGACACAATTTCTGTTAAGAAATAGCGACTGTAACTACCTCCTTGAAAAAGGCAGTAGTATACAGGAAACACTTGTAGTCGATGACTACGAAACTGGCGTCGACAGGAACGACGACCGGAACACACTAGCGGCGAGACAGGGTGCGGCGAGCAGGTAGCGGAGAGCAGGTAGCGCGCGGCACGTCCGTCCGGGGCGAGTGTCGGGCAGCGAGTCCACCGGCACTTCTACACAGGCTTGGATATTTATCTAAAAGTAACACACGAGCATTATCTGAGCGCTCGGCGTCCGGCCGCGCACCGTGTGCGCAGGTAGCCCGCGCCCTGTGCGCCGCCCGGCCCGTGTGCCGTGATGGATACCTCTCTGGAAACTCACACTAAAAGCTTCCTAGCAAAAAATCTCCGCAAAATTAACGTATGCAAATCCTTTGTGAGCGGCGCACCCGCGGCAGACCCAACCTTCTGTTCATGCTCTTAAAGCTCACATATCCATGAAATCATTATTTTGGCGTGTGTCGTGTTGTGCTTGCTAGACGCGTCGTAATCTACGATCTGCGTGCGATCGTAAACCATTACAATATTCCCGCATTCAAAATTTCTGAGAAACTAACAAAAACGTCCGCCTGGCAGACTCGATCGATGGATCGCACTAACCTTTCGGTGAAAGTGACTACTCACACGGCAAACGTCCTGTTTGCGCGGAGCACGTCGTTCATTTATATACAAGTTCCATTAGTTATTTGATAAAAAGAGAATAGTCTACTACTAAAAAGTCACTCCTATTGTAATAAATTCACTTTGAAAATACGACCTGCTTTTTTAGCGTTATTCGGTGCTTACCATAAAATATAAAACCACGGAGCGATAGCGCGCCATGCGCCGGGCTCGTCAACATATTGACCGTGACATTGAGCCGCTGCGGCGCTGGCACCGCTGTAAGGCCCGCCAGCTAATTGTGCACATTAGTGTAGGCGCGGCGACGTGCGCGCACTAATTACATCATTTGCATATAGTTAGTAATCCGAGATTCAAACATTGTTGATCTTGAAGTAGTAAACAAAAGCGGCGATGACGTCACGCGATGTACGTAATAACGTGTTGACGCGAAATAAAATGTTATCAGCTGGTGGGTCTGTGCCCCATGAGTGACGATGTGACGAGGTCAGTTTAGATAATGACGCGAAGCGCAGCCAGTACTTACGAATAATATATGTACACCACTTCGGTTATATCGACGTTAAGGAACATGCGGCACTGACGGTTTTGGGAACAGTTTCTATGAGTCCGCAATGCGATTTGTGGTGCATCTGCACTACACTCCTACGTTGTAAGGGACGTGATGGACAGACAAGTATGGATTGTTTCCAAATCTTAAGCCACACTAGGGTAAACATACCGGTTATCGGCCGTTTAAGCGGCTTGTTGACTTTAGAGGTGATTTTTAACATAATGCTGTACTCCAAGATTAAAAAAAAAAAAAACGTTTCAGCCTACTATAGTGCAGTTTCATAAAACCTTATGCTTATAGACGTATCAGTGATACATAATTAAAAAAAAAAATATATTCGCAAAAATTGCAAATATACCGGCTATCGGCCTTTTCACTCAGTTATCGTCCACTAGTGCACTGGTTATCGGCCACCTAATTCACGGTAGAAAAACAACTCTTATTCTGTAGTTCATAGGGTTTATAATAGTATGAAAGTAAAACAATTAATAAATTTAAAAAAGCGGTGTACCTATTTTTACTCTCTTCTACAACTTACAGCTACTTTTGGCTTTAGAATCATTAAAAATCAAAACAGATTTATTATTTACTAATTACTATCGGCCGTTCTTTTTTCGAAAGGCCGGAATCAGGTGTAATTTTTACCAATTTTCGGCCGTCCATTTAAACGGCCGGAGACAGGTTTTATTTTTACTAGTTATCGGCCGCTAAACATTCGGTATTTTTACAGGTCATATCTTTGAAAATATGAGGTTTACTGGCGGCCGGAATCTAGTTCTAAATTTACAAAACTCTAGCCGTTCACAAATATAATGGAATCTATGTTGGTGAATTTAAGGTTTCTCTAATAAAGGCAAAGTGAAATGACGTGAATAAACCGGTTATGCGACCACCCGGTCGGAAAGTAGATTTTGAAATTAATCGTAACGTATTGTCCGACCACCAAAAAAATCACAAATTATGAAAAGTTTGATGAGTTCGGGCACTTGAATATTGAAATTAGACATGCTAAACACACACAACCCCATCAATGAACAATAAACCAACAGTAACACGTAAAAACTTACCTTTGAAAATCAATCCACCTGCTATTTTTTTCGCTAAATTTGACACGTTTCCAGACACCAAATTTTGAAATGTTCGCACATTTCGAGGCCATGCCGTTGGATTATTGAACCGTGTAGTTCGTCCAGATCGAATGGCGCGAAATTTGTAAGGAGCGGTCTATAACACTGTCTATTATTTAAAATAACGTGCGAAGTGGCCGAAAAGGGGTAGTGGCCGGTAAACCGGTATGTTTACCCTACTCCATTGTCACAACAAGTATAGTCTTGCAGATTGCAGTGACCAGCACTGCGTCGCTACTGTTCCTAAACACTGAAAGAACGATATGAGCAGTAGACTAGAAGGTGCAGCTGTGTGAACTAAACCTTGAACCGCTGCCGGCGCACGCACACATGCGCCGTGAGGTAAAGGTCGCGCCACCCCGGCGGCACAGGTACCGTTACACACCCCGGGCCCCGCGGGGAAATCACCTGACATTTAGAGTTTTTGCGCTAATTGCGGGGTGAATAATGTATGTGCCCTAGACTGGTCTAGCCCACGGGTGGGGGTGACATTCGCCAAGCGAGCTGCTCGCGCGCACCATTCATCGCTGCACCCGACAACATGGACGCTGGTGAGTCCCATTACTCATTAGATCATCGCTTTTATTGCACCCTACAACTATACAGCGTCTTCTCCGCACGTCTTGGCTAGGCCGAAACAGTCGCACAGGTGACAACTCCCTCATCCGCCAGGTTCACACCGCCTACCCTCTCCCCTCCCCCCTCGTATAGGTGAGGTCGCCATTCCCAGCCAGCACGATGGCGCTAAATTTTAAGATTGTTAACAACCAACTCCATAAAATCATAACAGATTGTAATATAATGTTTCTTAACAATTCTTTGTTACGATACAACACTGGCCCGCCTGAAGGCGAGGCCCGCCGCGCTGCGCTGCTCGGTCAATAGTATAATACACATTTTACAGTAATTTTAATTTTGCAGCTATATTTTTTACAAATTAGGGAAATGTTAAAGCAATTACATTCGTCGTGTCGGAGAAAGCGATCGTTGTAAAAAATCATTCGGTTTGTGACAAAAAGTCGCCGCCACTTTCTAATTTATTGCTTGAGAGTCGAAGGAAGCGTAAAAAATACAATAAAACAATACAAAAGTAAAAATCGCACAAACGTTAGTGAGCGCCGTTATCTGTCCAACGGTCCGGCGGAACAGTCGCGCTACACAATGAGCGTCGTAAAAGAAAGCACCGTCTGAATGGCCTGAACGGGCCGGCCGGGCCGCGGCCGCGCGTCCAGCGCCCGTTGCATGTTTTTATAATCCCCTCATTATGCAATGTGCGATAAAACCTGGAAAGCGTCTTTTAAAATTCAATAAACAAAAAGTTTCACGCAAATCCCTTTAAAAATGCATCGATGCATGTGCGAGGCGTCCGCCAACACAGCGGGGCCGCGGGGCCGGGCTGGCCCCGTGCGGGACGCCTAGCGCCGTGGACGATCGCGACACGTAATATGTTTTAAAGTGAGGAGTCGGGGCGCTCGGACACTTGTCAAAGTTTAAGTGCCTGAATATAGTGTAGTCGCGGGGTCGCGCGCCGAGTGGATTACACTTGATCCACATAACATTATGCATGAAGGGCGAGGGGCGAGGGCGGCGGCGAGGGGGCGGGTGACCTTTCGCGAGGTCCCGTTGCAGGCACCTGCGCGGACGTTAGGGTCCCGCTAGCCGCTCCCGTCACGCAGCACGTTCATCGCGCTACATAGCGGACCGAGCGCTTTAGATCACTCGACATTAAACACTCGATACTTTGCAATTACTTTTTTTGGACAATAAGGTTGCACAATGTACTCGTGCTCTTCCAATTACTTAGAGATGGCAACAAATATTAAACTGCTCTTTATCCATTCATCACTCGATCGCGGTTACAAAGAACGTTTTGTCATCGCCATCTTTTCACGTACAATAATGCATAGAGCGAGCTCGACTATCGTTTGCAGTTCCGCTGCAATGTTATCTAAATTGAATGGCTCGGTGCGTGAGATCGATCCGGGTCAGTCCGCAGATAGTATCTGCCGTTACACCGTGACAAATGAACGAGCCCCGGAACATAGGAGGAACCGGCCAACTGCGGCTCGGACTCGCACAGAAGGGGTTCACAGTTCAAATAAACACGTTTCTTTAAAGGAAACAAAGGAAACCTCTTTGATTTTGAAGTTACATTTATTTTAGTAGCAATATGAATAAACAATCCGTGAAAATTTCAAGTGTTTAGTTAGTCCGGTTCATGAGGTGTAGTGCGCTGACAGACGGGTGGACTGAGGGGAGGCTTACAATAAGGCTCGGTTTGGCACTCTTCGGGTATGGAGCCCTAAAAATGTAATGGAGGCTGTTACTTCGGCTCACCAATTGCAGCTCGATCATCGTTTGAGTACGTTGGAGTGCTAGCCCCGCGGGCCAGCTCACTACATACATTAGTTGCCATGGGCCGGCGGCTGCGGGCTGCAGGCAATAGGGTTCGTGTGCGGGAGTCAATCAGCGGGCGCGTAATGCCCTCCATTAGAATACTTACATTCAAATGACGCGCCGCTCCCACGCGCCCGCCGTGCGCGTGCGCGTTCGGGCGCACTATCACATGAGCCGATACGATCCACGGAGATACCTATACGAATATTACGAGCTGCTCTTACGTTATAAGTACAGACGTGAGTATATTTTTCAAATTCCTGAAGTTTGAAAAAAGTTGTGTCAGTCGAACCGTGGGACCAGTCCCGCGCTAGAACGTCCTGATCCTGACTCACAATCGTTATCAAGGCTAAGACGTTAATCAATGCAGAATGGTAGCTTGGCTGCGGTATGAGGAGGGACGACATTGTGTGGAAAACCTCATGACGAGTCCAAGGGTTTCAATCTGCATCTTGATATGTAAATGGCGGCGAGCAAGTGACTGGCACAAGGCGGCACACATTGTTGTACATGCTAGCTGTGCACGTTTGCACAAGTGCACTCAGCGCGGAGTACCTGCCGGCAATAAACTACGAGCAGGCTCGCCCTGGACTAGTTGCGCCGTCGCCGCGGCAGTCGCTCGACATTAAACTGTATCTCGCATTCAAACAAACGAGTTGCGTAATAGTTAGCGAAGTGTGGGCTATTAAGTGGTCGGAGTAACGGGACGATGTCGGGGGTGAGTGACATGTGTTGATATTTGCGACGCGTGCCCGCGTGCACCTGCGCGCGCCGCGTGCGTCGTGCGTGCCGCGCGGGTCAAGGTCGCTGCACACCGCCACAGAAGACCCACCCACTAAACAATTTCAACACTAAAGCTTATATACTCCAGTTCAATATTTGCATATCACTGAAATTCACATTCGCCTTTTAAGCTAAGTGAAATGATCGTGCGAGGAGCTCCTCGCAGAGTCGCACACGACTCTTGGCAGTCATGACACAGCGGACCTACTGCGCGTTCGGTGTGTCAGTGTGCGCTCCTGGGGAGCAGCCCGTGCAGCTCAGGCAGGTAGTCGGAGACTGTCCCAGGCTGTCCTATGACTTCAGCGTTGTGATAACTAGTAGCCGATTCCTGATTATGGATGCCATTTTCAAAGTGTACCTACATCACTTTTGTTTGGAGCACTGTTTCGCTTTGCGTGCGTGAGCGTCCTCCGCTCCGCGCCTCTCTCCCCGCGGATTGAGTTTAATGAGTGGACGTGATCCGATCAGCACGGTGCGCTACATTTTTATACGCCAGATATTTCGTGGCAAAGGCACGTAACAAACCAATGTCGTTAACATCCACGCATGGAAATACATTCGATCGACTGCATTCATATTGTTTCGTACAAATTACTTTTGAATAATTGTGTTGGTTGCTACCAATCGCGTTATAAGAATAACGTCCTAAATCTATAAAATAAAACAGAGTGAAAATAAATAAAAAACACGTTATGATCGGGTTGGCTCATTGCGACGTCGCGTGTGCTTCCTGCTGACCGCTGACGAGGCGCGCCACTCATTGAACGCTGTGGATGGCGCAGTCGAGGACTGGAAGGATATCCTCTATTTGTTCTGAAGTTCAAGTCGCTCTGTGTGGGGAAGGGGGCTCAATTTGCCGGTTCCATCGCGTGGGTGTCGTCGCGTGACGCTTGGAATGAGCAGCGACGGATCCCGGGGGCATGTGCCGGTCGCCGCCCACAGGTAAACAACGGCTGACGCATCAGACGCATGCTACGTCTGTTTCTCTTTCTGTCAAAGTAGCCCAAGGAAGCTCCTCGGAAACAAATGATCTCATGCGAAAGTGCCACGGATACAATTCGATCAGAAAGTTGCGATATATTTCGGCGACACACGCCAACCGCAATGTTACTTCTGCAGCCCATTAATGTTCATTAACGAAGTGTTGCGCGCTTCATTAGTTGCGTCGCCCGCGTCTCCGGCGCGTTCCCGGCGCATCAGGGTATCTGCCCGGCGCGTCGTCCCCTAAGCGGAGTACCGTGCCGGACGGCTGTTATAAACATGCGCTCAGCGCTGTCCGTCCGTACGTAACGTCACCCGAGGGAGGCCGGCCGCCGCCGCCGCGATCACAACTCTCGTATATCTGCGACAAATTCGACAGGTCGGTAACTCACTCGGACGGTCCCTGTGACCGGACTGATGCAATACTTACGTTGTCGTGAACATGCGCGAAGGCTGGCGTCTTAGTTGTTCAGAATCAGATTTAATCAGCTTTACAACATAGAAAATGAAGTTCTTGGCATTCCCACAGTGTAGATTTGTAGGATGTAAAATCTATGATGGATTAGTAAGACAATCATCGTTAGATTTAGAACCGTGTTTTTCTTATAGACTACAAACTGTGTTTGTTTCCTGCTGAACTGTAGACCTTAAGAAAACCAGTAGCGGCCAGTTTTATGTTGTACTTGTTGTTGCAAGAATATGATCCCAGTTACGCCGCGTACAGTGGCGAGCGTGCAGTCGAACTCGCCGGCTAATTATTGTAACATCAAATGAACACTGGTTCAGTGTGTGCATGGTGTGTGCAGATGTGCTGATAGGTGGCGACACTGAGTCCTGATGTGAGCGGCACTACTCATTCATAATATTGTGTGCATCAGAAAGATTTCTGATATCCGCGAGAAAGCCGCTGGCAGCAGCTAGTGCCGCACACGCAGGTACCAATAAGGGCAGTGGGCAACAATACGCGCTGTGGAAGTAACGGCGGCCTATGGAAACGTTCCAACCCACTTCAAAACGTTGAAATTCAGCACACTTATCAAGGATCGAAAGCAATAACTGCAATAACACAAATATGTAATAACTTTGCGGTATGTATATTTTAGAATTAGACATTTTTACTACAGACAAGTACTTCGAATAGTAACGTAGAATATTTTTTTTAAAAGTGAGTATTCTGATAGAATTGGAATACCCACGCTTTTAAATTTATTGAACATTGAAGAAGGTTTTCTATTCAATCGTGTTCTTAGTTTTTTCTTTTTATTAATAATGTTGTTGTATTAATTAATAATGCAATCGTTCAATCATTCAGGTAGTAAACTGAACCCACCAGTGGAAGTATATGAATCACACAGTGCAGTGTCGTGCCGCCATGTCTCCGGCTTACCAAGGAAGCCGCAACGCTCCTATTAGCATAATGTCATGCAAAACACTTCAGCCAAGTCCTCCGGCACATCGGCCGCCGCCGGCGCCGCGTACTGTGACGTCATGGGCTCATGGCTTACATGTCTGTCATTATGTTAGCTGCACCAAGCTTCCTAGAACATCACAACACGGCTCTCTCTAGTTGGACGAGGGAACCTCGGATGGTCCCGCAGCCTGGCACCGCGTCTCTCGATACGCTCACGCAACCAAATGAGGGCATTCATTACAGCTGACCCGCGCATGCTTGCCTCGGTAATTAGCCGACGTGTAAGCAGCACTCTGGGAATAAATTAAGTCTATGAATAATTGTCTAAATATTATAATGAGCTCGCCATTTTCAATTATCCGGCGCGCGGTAATGAGCTCACATAGTGGCCGCGGTTCCGCTCCGAATGCGCCGCTGCCGCACGAGTAGTCTGCAGGCGGCCCGTGGGGGGCAGGCAGCAGGCAGGGGGCTGCGCGTGTACCTGATCAACTTCATGTAATATCATTGTAAATCTGCGGAAGCAACGCGTGACGCCATCAACTAATCGCAGCATAGACACATTTACAACAGCGACGAGCGAGCGGTGCGAGCATACTACTGTATTCTTTTTAATTTAATTCTCTGTTACAGACGGTAAGTGAATAAAGAATTTGTAGACGTGGGCCGATTATAATTTAATGAATTATTATAATAATAATGCTTAGTGTAATGTGGTGCGACATGCGAAGATAATTGGCGTCGCTCAGTCGGCTGAGCGCCAGGGTGGCTGAATGCATCATGAAATCAAGTAAATTATTTAAAACTAGACAAAATTTTATAAAATAAGCAGCTACACGGAGAAGGACAACTAACTCCGTGGCAGTTTGTTTTATTGTTCGGCAGTTTTCAGCACATTTACTTTAGCATATTTGTGGCAACTTTGGAAAGAAACAACAGGCCCATTTCACAATACAAAAAAAACGACGTGAATACTTAATTCGGTTTTACACATAAGCAATATTAGCCATAATGTTATAATAACAATAATAAGCCCCATGTACGAGCACTTGGTTCCTAATACTGTGATAAGTTGAGGAGAAGAAATTATTCTTGCTGACTTCTTGATAAAATATTTATTGATTGTACGTGTTTACAATAAGACGGTCGGAAGTGTACCCAACAACACGACGACGACGATAACAACAACAACTTGACGACATTCGGTAAAAATGTAATCGTACACCCCTAAAGCACCACACGTCCTGACTCCTGATTGACCGTCTCATCACGTGGGGGGCGGACACACCACTGAAAAAGTTACTGGCGTGGCTAACGTGCCTCTGGAAACTGGAGCATGTGGCGAGCTGTTGGACAGTAGCGACCCCACGCACCCTACCTCCCGGGAGAAGTCTTGTTCCAGCCTCTGGCTTGCCTTTATTGGCCGGTTTGAGTGAACACTGACGAGGAACAGAGCTCCCACCTCGTCCTCGGCTTTATTGACCGGCTTGAGTGAAGATTCGCAAAAGCAAACGTGCTCGCGGGAAGGAAGTATAGGACATGACCGTCTTCCGAGCTCTGGGATTATTCTGAAAGTCTTGGGATACCTCTCCACTCCTCATAAGTACCTCAGGACATGTTGCCCCGTCGTCGCTTCGACACTAAGTGCTAAAACGGTCGTTAGTTTTCGGAGGCCCATTATTAAGTGTGCAAGTCACCCCTGCCATTTTAATGTGTCTGTGTATAATGTAATTATATTACATTGGTCAGGCAGGGGCCATAGTCTTTCATAGATCTCGGTACCAGTACACTAGCCATCCAAACCCATAGCCCAAAAGTTTTCGTTTCCATGTTCTGCAATAGTCCTGCAGCGACCGGGGCTTGCCCTTGGGTGCACTTGCATAGTGCGTACAGGGATAATCGTCGGTTGGTGAATCACAGCAATTAGAATGGTCTTAGGGGTCTCTGCGTGTTGGCTTAGGCCCGTCGTACGCTTTCCAAAGGCTTTGCCAAAGACAAAAAAAGAATAATAAATCTATTATTCATCTTGACAGCATTAATGTTCATGGTAATTTACAGGATTGACAAATTAAGTGTACTAAAACTACAACTGAAATGGGTGTGAGGAGCATTCCCAGCTCGGTTACAGAACAGCCTGTACAAGCAGCCCATAGTGCCAGTCCCCATTGGGTATCATCATTCGTGTGCGGTGTAACACTACACATTTTAATAATGGTGACATAGTGTAACCAAAAGATAAGGCTACATTAAAAAAATATATAAAAACAATTGCTTAAAGGCAAAAATGTATAGTTGTGTGTGTATGTGTGTGCTAGCTGGCGGAGGAATGGTGTAAGTTGGATGTATAATTTTATTGATGCTGTTAGAAATTTTTCTGTCTCATCGTAACTTTTATTTTGTAGAAATGAGTAGGTACCTACTCTTAAACTACTTTTATGGTACGTCGTGCCATCCACCAACGTTATTACATACAGCACAACATAGCTTGTTCATACTTATTGCTCAATAACTTCTAACGTAACAATTGTCAAATATTATGTAGTGGATTGCACTTATTTTAAAAGTTATTAAGATTATTTAGCAATTCAGTATACGTATTTTTTTTTTGTAATCTTTAAGTATAATCTTATGGTAAAATAATAAATAAAATTATTGGCCTATTGAAATTAAATGTCTAAGTAAATGTTTTGTATGTGTAGATCGATGAAATACTTTCCGCTTTTGCATTAATAAAGACTTTTCGCAATTGTTACTAATGCTGGATGTTCCACCATAGTTAACCCTGACATTCAAATGTGATGAAATTAGAAGAATAAAGTTTTCTATCACTTAAAAAAACTAAACAAGTAGTAGTGTGTATTGTGCCGTTATCGCGTATAGCACAACCGCAGCGATTCGCGATAGTCCTTTATGCAAACCTTTTCCTGGCAATTAAATAACGAATAAACCAAAAAATAACTCGCCTATTTATTGCGTTCACGTTGACTGATGCACCACCCCTCCGTGGACCAGATCCGCGGCACTATACTTTGTAAAGCTGGACATGACCTGCGCACTGCCTCGCTGCCTCTCCGCTGCTGCCACGCTACAGCGGTGCTGCAGCGGCACACAGTTGTATCGAGGGCGGACATCACACGCGCCGCCTAATTCACACACGATTCATTATATTTTACTAGCTAATTTTACTTGGTATACGCAGTATGTTCATTATTATAATACTACGTAAGTGTAACCTCACTCTGTTATGTAATCGCTCGGGCTACTACGGGTTACGCTATGTGAATTCTGGCGTAGAGCATTGCAACGTGATATTGTGAGAAGCCATAGGCTGTTGTCAGGCCTAGTGCTGCTCTGCCAGAGGTGTCCACAGTGTCACCGTCGCAGTGCTAATGTTGTTCAAAGTGATGCTAAACAACTCGCTCTCGTGATGTTGTTAAAGCCTGATAAGCCAAGTCAGGGCGGTAAGCAGGGGTTGCGCTGCGTTCAAATTAAAACTGGTCAAATTTTACGAAACTGTTATCGATCAGTTTTTCGGTGGACTCGGCAGAGAGTGCGCTAGTGAACTGCGAGTAGCGATGCGTGCTGTGCGCTGTGTCGGCAGCGGCCGGGCATTCCGGGGGCGAGTGTTTATTCCGCTTATCTGAATTTTAAATTGTGCCGAAGTCCCCCACAGTCCCCTCTCGCCCCGATCGCCCCGCTGCATCCCGGCGTCGAATTCCTAGCGGTCTCGCCAATCCACCCGTAAAAACCCAATCAACTGGCCATTTTTGTGATGCGCCCCGCTTTGACACACGATTTCACTTTCGACCCGCGCCGCGTTCCGCACAACGCACACAAAAACTAAAGAATAAATGATACTTCTAGATCGCTTGTCACTAAAGCGTGCTATCTGAATATCCTTTTTTTACTATCCGCATACAAGAAATAATACGGATAGGTCTTTATAAATATTTGACTAGCTGCCCTCCGCGGTTACACCTGGATGATGTCTCGATTCCGTGGGAACATCGCAATAAATAGTATTCTATGTCCTAACCCAGGTTTCATCCAAAATGTGCAGCCATTTTAGGGTGAAAGTGTAACAAACTACTCAATACTCAATAATTATCTTTATTGTATTCCACAATGTTTGCTTAGGTGGTAAGTAAAATAAAAGTAACAATCGTGGACCCTGTCGGGCACAGCATAGAAAATTTAAATAAAATAATAGGATAGGGAGGGCTTACATCTTACTCAACTTAATTTTGGAAATATTCTGAATTACAGTTTTTAATTATCTTAAATCTAAACATTTATCATCGAGATATTCATTTACGCTATAATAAGATTTTCTAAGTAGCATTTTTTTTAATTTTTGTGTAAATAAATGGATCTTTTTCTCATTTTTAAGTTGTTCAGGTAATTTATTATAAATTTTTATTGACATTACTAGTGGGCTAGAAGAATGTATTCGTAGTCGGGATGATGGTAGGTTTAGTCGTGTTTTGTGTCTAAGTATGTATCTTGTTTGTGTCTCTTCTCGTGTAGTGTAAAAGTCTTTATGTGTGTGTGCAAATTTACAGATTTCTAGTATGTATATTGAGGGTAGGGTTAGAATATTTAGTTTTATGAAATAGGGTTTACAGCTGTCTGTCTGATCTATATTAACTAAAATTCTGAGTAACTTTTTTTGGGTAGTAAATAGTGTTGGTGCTTCTGTGCTGTTTCCCCACATTATTATACCGTAGTTAAGCCATGCATGAGCATAAGCGTAGTAAGTGACTAGAGCGGTTCTAAGTTTGTGGTCTTTTTTATTTCTCTAAAAGCGTATAAGAATTTGGAAAGTTTAGATTTTATTTTTTGTATGTGTGATTTCCAATTAATAGGTATGTTTGTCTATTGTTAAGCCTAGTAATGGGAATTCGTTTACTAATTCTATTGTGTGGTTGTTGAAAGTGAAATTTACATTTAGGGGATTTTTTTGGTGGGGGTGAAATGTTAATAATTTAGTTTTTGTAAAGTTAATCTCGAGATTGTGTTCGTTCATCCAAATTAATGTAACTATTTCACAATCAGTAATAGTAATAATACAACATTGTAGGTAATCGTGGAAAATTCATACGATATCTTTAAAAATCCATCAAACTGACGCAATTACTAGATTCATCACTACGACAGCTAAAAAAGTGATTTTGCCCAGAGCTCAAGTTCAGTTGGCGTCGGCGGCGGTGTGGCGGTGTTTCCTCTGGTCTCATTACCTGATAATAAATAGTTAAATGAAATAATAAATAATTTAATTCCTTTTTTAACTTTATTTTAAATATTAATATAAATGATATATGAACTGAAGCCGGTAAGTATAGAAAAGACAATCGTAAGATTTTATTCTGTTTATTCAAGGTATTGAAATAAAATCATAGAAATATTGTACAGTGTGTTAGGTTAAACGGGGGATATACTTTCAGGTTGTATATTACTCATGAAAATCAACAACTTTGTCCATGGGACCAACTCTGAAATGTGAAAAAAAAATCAGCTGTTCCATACATTTTGACGAATGATTATTGGTAAAATATTTTTGGTTACGCTCGCCATTTTAAGCTGCATAGAAAAGAAATAATAAAAGCAATAGCAGAAAAAACAGAAACAGCAAACAATATTTGGTTTATCTCTTTTGTTAATACCCATTATCAAATTCGCCCCTTGACTCAAAGTAACCCAAAAAATATTCAAATCGCAATATTACCTAAACGACTGTTTCTAAAAATAGTCTTTCTGATTTATGTCGTATATAGAGTTGGTATATAAAAAAGAGTGGGTGACAAAGTAGCCCCTTTATTAATATTACTTTGATAAACAGTTATCATATTTAAATCTCCATTTACAAATTTATATTTTATTGTTGCAATACCTAATTAATCAACGTAATGAGTCTACGCTACAGTTTTATTTTAATTTTTATCGTTGGTATTGCAAGCGTGGCATCCATTTAAAATTTAATGTCACCGCGTTTTACGGTAGGTACGTTTGACGTTTAGATTTACATTATATCTATAGACATTCCATCACCTGGTTAGGTTTTCCCAGCTATGTTCGGGTCGACTTCCAGTCTTGTTGTTTTAAAAACGTTTTTCAATTTAATGATCATAAATGATGTTAGATTGGAACGCGATAAATGGAGAATGCTGCAATGAAAATGACGTTTATTACTTGTACTAGCTTCTGCCCGCGACTTCGTCCGCGGACAATTTCTTGTTTTAACATTAAATAATTATATCCTATGATAATACTGTAGGTTCCCATTAGTGAGAGAACTTTTGGAATCGAATCAGTAGTTCCAAAGATTACCGAGGTGATCTTGTCTGCTCAACTTAGTCGCCTTTTACGACACCCTGCCTCGCGTTGTAATGGTGCAATGGCATTATGTATTTTTAACCCGTTTCAACACGGATAATAATAAAATTATCTTACTACTATTATAAATGTGAAAGTTTGGATGGATAGATGGATGTTTGTTACTCAATCACGATCTGCATGTTTGGCACAGAGATAGATTATAGTCTGGAATAACACATAGGCTATTTTTATCCCGGAAAAACGTACCCGTTCCCGTGGGATAATTTCCAACATCCACGCGGGCGAAGCCGCTGGCGAAAGATATTACACTACCTATATACAAAATACAAAACAATCATTTAAAAATGTTAACGTTAATAATATAAAATCATAAAATAATTTAATTTGATAAGAATTGATATTTTATTGTTTAAATAATCATCCAAACAGGAGTAAGTCGAAAAAATACTTTTTAAAACATAAAACGAAATATAAAAGTTAAAATATCAAAGATAGGAATATGGCGTCGCGGACATTTTTGTAGAAATAATTAAGGCGAACCGGGTTGCCACACATTGCTTTCAATTTTAAACAACTGTTTAGGCAGCGCATGCAAATAATTCTGTTTTCGAAGGTATTTCTTTCCGACTTGCTAGACGAAAATTGCGATAGCTCGGGTAATATGTATGATATAAATATAATTTATAGCCTATAGCACTCAGGAATAATGACGCTTTCTATCAGTAGTTTTTTGAAATTGCATCATTAGTTCCCGAGATTACCCCCTACATACAAACTTACAAATTTTACCTCTTTATAATATTATAGTATAGATTAATACACATATATAGTTTTGTCAATGTTGTGTTTGCCCGTAATTGGCATATATATTAGAATATTTCCATAAGACTCAATGTATTTATATATGTGCTGTGGGTCTAATATAGTTGGGTGTAGTGACACGATCGTTTGGTTCGTGTGTGGTGTCCGGCGCGTGCACGGCCCGGGATCCGAACCGGCGACCGCCGCTCATTACGATCACTTTGCCAGCACCGCGGCTCTTCTAGGTCACGTGGTCGCGTCTCGCTTCACTTTCCGTGTTGAGGAGTGACCATTTATTTGTCGAAAAGAGATGTGAGACAAGTCAATCTGACACCTACATGTGCAAACATTGCTAAAACTTCGTACGTGACAAACATATAACAGTGTTAATAGGATTCACTGGACACATTCTATGGAAACAGAATTTACCCAGTGATTCCTAATAAGACTATTTTCCATGAAATTCCGGTTCCTCCACTATAAATATATGAACTAGAATCTAATAGAAATAGTAAAAATTTAATCAAGTTGGAGAATTACAACATCTCGATGTCAGGATCGCTCTTGATCTTTTTGAAAGAACATACATTACGTAACATACATTACGTAACATACATTACGTAACATACATTACGTAACATACATTACGTAACATACATTACGTAACATACATTACGTAACATACATTACGTAACATACATTACGTAACATACATTACGTAACATACATTACGTAACATACATTACGTAACATACATTACGTAACATACATTACGTAACATCAGCCCTGTGCTCTCCTAAGGGTAGGCAGCGGCGTATGTACCTAAAGTACAGCCACATTGCGCCCGTTGTGTTAGAGTCCCATGTCATAGAAGGCTAGCTTTTTGCTTTCAGCCGGGCTGGGCCGGGCATATATCCTATCCACACTCCGGGCTGCTACTGAGAAGTTCCACATCCGTGAGGAATTTCTCAGTGTTATTGAGTGTGTAATAACACTTTGCCCAACCGGGAGTCAAAACCAGGAGCTCATACTCAGCAGCTCACAGCATCCGGGTCACGCGCGGGAGTCAATCACTTTATGATCATTGTATGTACACATATATATATGCATATACTTAGATCGCGCTCCCCACTGCAGGGTGTGGTGCGCCTGCTGCGTCATGAGCTCCATGACTCCATCATTGTATTGCATGCGGTTGCACGCGCCATCCGCTCGGTGTCATGCCCTGGTGCAGACCTGACGAAACTAAGTGAAACGGCTCCATTATCACTCGCTCTTGCTATGAGTGGAACTACGGTGCTTGTCTATGTGTTGGTGTGCAGGACAGAGGGGCGGGGAGGCTGCAGGTGAGCGGGGGGGGGGGTGGTACTCTGTGTGCACGCAACCGTTTTCAACACATTTATATTTATGTGCGTATTATATTTTTCAATATCGCGACAGACTCGAGAGCCGGCGACAATATCGCTGATCTGCGCACGCGCCGCGCTGCTAGCCAGCGCCGCGTGTTAGTTATGAGCACATCTATGGCAATACATTCACTGGCAGGTACAATAATTATGTGACACGGCCAGTCTGTGAGCGTGCAGGTCGTCGTGCGCGATGTTCTTAGTGTGAGCTCACTGCTCACTGTTAATGGAATCACCTGTTAATGGAAATTAATTTTGTGATGTAATGTGTACTGGAACAATTATTAGTATGGGTGGACATTAACTAATGAGCAAAGGTTCACCCTCATGTGATTAGCAGCATTATTATAATAATAAAGACTTTAATGCCATAAGTACGTGCTGGTACTCAGAGCAGCACCACGCGGCGTGTCGACAGTATGAGCTATGCGCCGATTTGCATGGAGCGCCCCGAGAGGTGCGCGAGCCACCCCGCGGCGCAACCGATGCCGCGCGGCGCCACCGCCCCGCCGCAGAACACCCACTCGCTGTGGCCAACTGTACAAACACACGCCTGCTGCGATGTACGGGCACCCAGGCACGGAGGCACGGCGATTACACTTGAAAAATGCGAGTTCGTCCGTGTGACTCAGGTTGTTACCGCGACGTGTAGTGCGGCAAGCCTTCTGACCATGCTCTGTGCTGTGCGCGCAGTAGTGCCCAGCCGTGGAGCCGTGGGACTAGGCGGCGAGCTGTTCTCATCGCGTGTGTTCGGCTGAGCGGGCGCGGACGGCGCAGCACGCCCGGCCCCCCGCGGACACGAGCGTGCGCTTAGTACCTATACGTCACGAACTTGTCCACTCCACATCTCATAACTTAGTCATTATAAACATCGCCAGCACCCCACCACCGAGGAGCTACCTCGGCCTGGCGCGTATACACGGCCGGGTGTCCGTCTGCTCACCCGCCACGTGTAGTGCACACGCGCTGCTGGCTCGAGCAGACGCTCTTAACGCTAATGTTTGTTTGTTTATTGATCGATGACATTTGGACGGAACTGTCATTAGCTATCAATTAACGTTCGCTAGCGGACAATGTTTCGAACGCAAAGGTCACGCTACCGGCCAGTAGGCCGGCGGCGCGGCGCTTGCGGCGGGCCTCTGTACGTCTCTACATTTGACACGTGTCAATTAGAACGACACTGGCTGCTAATTATTCCTGCATTTCGCATTAAAATTATCGTTCTGAGAGCTCTAATCCGCGCCATTGTTTCTGCTAAACAATCGCTTCCCACCGCGTGGCCACGCGACTTTACACCTTACGTAGCATGTGAAGGGGTCAGTATGCGTCGTCGCAGGCGCAGCTGTGTGAGTGCGCTTGCGCGGCTCACGGCTCGCTGCTATGGACGCGATGATTACAGCGGACACGCCGACCGCTAATTAAACGTAATGACGGTGTGATAAACAAACAAACACACGCCTCGCACGCACCGGGGGTAGCGGGAGGGGGGGGGGGCTCGTGTTGAAATCCAAATAGAAGCGGCGTTACACTCGTATATTATAATATACATCTAATTAAGTAGCACTCTCGCCGCATCCCGCAGGCCGCCGCGCGCCGGGCCGACTACAATAACGACGAACGTTATTTCCATAACTCACAGCGAGCAATCAATGACGGCGACGCGTTCTGTACCGCAGCGGCCGCAGCTCCGTGCGCGCTGCGGATGCTCGCCGCCGGCGGCGCATGCTATCTCATGCGCGGCGGGTGCGCGCAGTAATCACCGCACACTGTCGCCAGCACTCTAATTGTGCCAACTCCATCAAGAGCAGGTTGCACCACACGTGCATGACACTACTGCCACGGTAATGTTATCTATACAGTAATGTAACTAGGCCGCATCTTTGAAATAAATGCCTACAGCCGCGCGGTACGTAAACATGCGACAGGGCTGCCCGCCTCCAGCATTTGAATTACATTTGCCTACTTTGTGTTTCCATTTAGTTTTGTGATTGTAAATACAGTGGAATTCGTTTATAGTGACATCGAAGGGAATTGACAAACACGTCATACTAAGCGGACGTCATACAAAGCGTTTTTGTGAAAAAAGCAACCTTCTTTTTTCTCCATTTTCTAATCTGCATATTATTGCACCTGCATTGAGGATAATCTCAATCGTAAATCTTTTACGACGCACAGTGTTTAAGAAACCCTCAAAATCGGACATGACTAAGTTAATGCCATGAGTCTATGGCGTTTCATATTTTTTTACGGAGTTCAAAAATTAGCAACTTTAATTTTTTTTCTCACAAACAAAGTAAATTGGGCACATGGGAGTTTCACTCTTGCATTTAAAATATGTAACGCCATAGACTCTGTGGCATTAACTTAGTCATGTCCGATTTTGAGGGTTTCTAAAACACTGTGCGACGTTGAGATATTTTTTTTTTGCATGGGATATCACTAAAAGCAATGTGACGTTCAACTGACAATTACTCACTGTGATTCAAAACAAAAACAAGCCACGTGCCCGTCATCGGGAATCAACAAACATTGTTTAAAGTGTAAAAAAAAATGTCGGTCACTATAAACGGACAAAATTTATTTAAAATGGGTCATATTAGGCGACATGTGTGCGAAGTAATCCGACTTTGTTACTAAGAATTTTATATAAAAACCAAACTTCGGCGTGTAATTACGTCATAATAGACGGTTGGTCAATATAGCCGGAGTCATAATAAACGGATTCTACTGTACACTTTTTTTTATAAACAAATAAAATACTTTGTGTTCAATAAAAATACGTGTTATTTTTTATTGGTAGATTTAATTAAAAAACCATGTTTTTGTTTGAATAACAAATCGGTCTTATAAATTTGCGACCGAAAAATATTTGCGCCTCGACTGAGACGTACGAAATGCTTTATTATTAAATTTTAAAGTATAAAAAAGCCGCATTCTAATATAGAGCTTAAATAAAAATTGTTTTAGAAAACATGCAACCAAAAACAGCATAATGTATCCTACTCGTCATATTAAATATGTACTTGAACTTATTTTTAGTGAAAAATCACGCGGTTATTGTTAAAAAAACAACATACCGTCTGTTCGTCACTGCGGCACAGTCGCGACTGCCTGGCTGCGTGCCGAGCGCTTGCCGAGATCGAGGCGCGTAGGTATAGCTCGCGTTTCGTCCGTTTGTATGAAGTTGGAATACTGTATAGATAATATTACCGTGCTACTGCGGTGTGTGTGTACTGCATTGTGAGCACATGCTATTTATATCACTTGTTATGTTGTTATGTTTATTTGTAATCATTCCCGTGTCGCACGGTGTTGTGACAGTGGTCGTCGTCGTAAACTACTTATATACATTTTTTTTGTCTATTACCAATTAGAGTTTTAAAGCTAAGAAGTGTAGTATAATCGCGCGTCTTATTAGCTGCACAAGGGACTGCTACTGCATGCAGTTAGTTCCGCTCGACGCTGCCTGCGGCGGCTGCGCGCTGCGGCACTGCTCGCGCCGGTAGCTACACACTGACTGCCTATAACTTTATCGATATACTCTGTTGTTGGTGTTCATAGAAACTACTCAATGCAATTTATAAACATCACTCGCAGCTCTAATAGCTGACGCTCAAATATAGTGCCAGTTGGAATGCATTAGTGGCCCGCCCGCGAGTTGCGCGCGCGCTTCTCTACTACAAAGGACATCAACGCGCGCGAGCCGTGTGTGTGATCTAATAAGACAGTGTTTTTAGTAAGAATCCTTTTTTATAGTCTAACTTAGTCATAAACATGACTAATATGTCTGTAAAATTGATTTATTTTCAAGAGTAGTGTGTCAGTGTTGCACGCAGTGGGGGCCGCTCGACGCGCGTCTTGACAACAATCGCTAGCAAAACATGAACACTTGTTGCACTGCTCACTAACTCAACCCTGTTTATTACTCTCGTAACTCTTATTGGTACGTTATCTCGTCGATGTAATCCAATAAAGTGCGGCCGAGAATGATTTCTAATAAGATATTCACATCGGCCACACAAAACTCTATTACAGGAGATAATTGAGATAAAATATTGGTTAGTTGTGAAACGCAAACTCACGCCGGTAATAGGCGCGCTCTTTGTGAGCGCGACACGTGGCTCGGGGCTCGGGGCTCGGGGCTCGTGTTGCGGGACACATGTAGCAACCTTAGCTTTACAATTTGTTACTATTCACTGGGCCGATACTACCTAATTAATAAATGAAACGTTTACTTTTTTATTTTCGAACCAAGGTTCGTCTGTACTTTCGGTTCAGTGCAGGCGGACATTCATAGCTGGTATCTACTGGCTCTATCCACTCTCCGCCAGAACACTGTGCGCCGCCTAGTGACCGCTGTGTTCGTGCGGCTAGCCGGTACAGGGCTGCTCTCATAAACGGAAAACAAGTACTGAGTACGGTGCGTACGCACAGGTTTTTGTGCTCCGCGTGATGTCAGCACTACTGAGTACTGGAGGGCGGAGGGGCCAGGGAGGAGGGGGCGACGACCGCGCGCTGATATATAAATTAAGATAACAAATTTAAGTAAGTCGCGGACAATGCCTGCTCTGTCTAGCGCCGCGACTGCGCGAACCTGCGCGCGCGCACCGATACCTATGGACAGAAGTAGGCACCTATAGCACCAATCTTACGAATACGTACCAAGTTGTATATTTTATTTAATGATAGCGCGGTTTAGTTTAGTTTTTTTATATATTTAGTCAAATTTAATATAATACACTGACCTGGCTGACACAAATTTTTGACGATTCATGTAGGAAGGATACAAATAGGCACCACCCCTTTAGTCCGTCCAGCAACAATCAGTTCATTTGTAATAACCTCTAAACAATAAAATATCTGAGGTAAGCCTGCGCTACTGATTCCGTAATTCATAACTAAAATCCGTTATGCGGGAGTCGATAAGATCGAGGTGCGCGCGCGCATCGTTGCGTCGTCGTCGCCATTAGCGAGGGATCGATGCTATCACCGAGACGCGAGCGTCGCACGCAACTGAAGGGCGACTGAGACACGGGACATGTGGGCAGTGTCCGACACTGTTCGCGTACGTGTCCCGCTACGTAAGCGAACGGGGCTGAAACTCTTACCGCCAGTCATTGATTGACGAGGAAGCACGCGCGGCGGCGCACTGCCGGCATCCACAAAGAGGATAATATCTTCATAAATCGATATTTCCACCGCTAATAAAGCGATATTAATTATCTAGTATTCAAATCTCGGATGTTGCGCATTCGTAGCGCGCTCGTGACCGCGGCCTCGCCCCGCGCGTCCCCGATCCTCTGCCCGGCGCCCGCGCATCGTCTCTCGATTAATAATCGCGGTCGACGGCCGCGGTCCGATTATTCGAGCTCGTGCGATTAACGATTATGATTCGATTACTGTTCACCGGTGCATTGTCAGCAGCGCCCGCGCAGCCTCTACTGTCTCCCTGACAACAATAGCTATCTTAGTTTTGACGTTGGTTTTGTACCAACCACTACTTACATTAATTTCATTAAGTTTATCCTTAATATAGAATAATCAAACACAAATATTATTTTTCATCTATTTGTGTGTCCAGGACTATTAATTAACCGTCTATGAGTACTCAAACTCAAAGCATTTATTTCAAATAAACCAATTACAGGCACTTTTGAATTGTCAAGGGGTCGGTCAGTCAGAAAGATGAAGCTAAGGAGAAGAACGGGCAAGAAACTCCATGGACACTCTTTTAAATCAAAATATGTTTACAAAAACTGGGTTACATCACTCATGTTGAAATATACACGTGAGAACGATGCAGAACTTAATGAAAGCGTCCATAATTACAAGACTAAAAAAAAAAACAATTCAAAATTAATTTAAATTTTTAAACAGCCGTGGCAGCTAAGAGGTGACCAGTCCCTACGGACGCCGCCCGTTCGCTACCCTTGCTCCTCATCACCTATCCTCTTACACTAACCGCGCCGCCGGGAATGAACTGCTAATTGTGAATAACATTAGGTTGAAGTGTGCGTGACCATGTCCACAGGAGACACGCACGAGCCCTGCACTACCCACCATCTAACATTCATTTGACCATCTAACATCCGCCATATCGTGCCGGCACCGTTCCAAGAGCGATAATTGTGAACACAAAAAGTAACCCTGTGTGCTCGGACAACAACGAGCGGAGCCATACGAGCAGAGCTGAACAATAGAGCATTGAGAAGAGCTAACAAACAACTTGATGACCACTCCGTGTTAGTAGTTGAAGCAAGTCAGCTGTTGACATGCGTGTCACGTGCTGCCCGACTGCAGGGCTCCTGACAGTGGTCAGAGGAGCACGTGACCGCGCCAAAGGCAACATTCCCATCACATTGCCGCATGGTGAGAATCACATGAAACGTCTTCTGTTAAAATATTGACCTGCTATGAAAGTGTTGTGTGGCGGTACTGCCGCATGTTCCCAATAGACGAGCTACCACCAGGCAGCACCATGCAGTGAGGAGCATCTGTTCAGCTCGGGTGGTATCGCAGCAGCCACTGTGACTTGCTGTGTATCGACATTACTGTTGCGCTGTTTCGGTTTTTGTATTGTGATAAAAACATAAAACAAGCATTCAACGGTTTAATTACCGCCGAGCGGGGGCGGGGAGGGCGGCCGTGCTCGAGGGGAGGGGGTGGTGCACCGTTAGCCCACACGCGAGTCATCCGATATGTATGGGCTTTCAATAATTTGTATGACGCTGAATCATAAAGCATAATGAAATTCGGAATTATTGATGACGCAGGTGTCTGCCTTGTGTGCTTGTGGGCAGGAAGTACTGGGTAGCGGAGATAGGAAGTGCCTCGCTACGCACTGCGGTGTCGCGACTCACGCGCAGCTCGGCGCACGTGCGCGCTGCTCTGCCCTCATGAAAATGTTACCACCGACATGTCAAAGCCGGTGGCTAACACCCGTCGTCGCAGTACGTGTCAGTCCCTAGCCCCGAAGACCTTTGGTTAGTCGAAAGCGTTCGCTTGGTTCTCGAGCTCTGCAACAAAGAGCGGCTTCCTGCACAGCCGCGTGCTGGTTGTGCTCGTGGGTGGCTGTAACGGGCACGGTCATGGTCAGCCCCTGGATACATTGTTCGCTGGTGACGATAGAGGCGGTACGTCAAACCATGTTCTCTACACGGGAGACCATATCGGTTCAGAGCTACCTTCATAGCAGTACTGAGCTTCGCGTAACATACAATTAAGTACGTCTAATGATACAGAACAAAATGTAAAGCAACTTCACACCTGCCCTCGGTGACAGGTAATGGACCGTACTCACCGGACAGGTGCCGGCCGGTCACCGGACAATACTGTGTGCGGTCCGAGTATTGGAGGGGAAGGGGGGAGCAAATCTCGTTAGCTGAATATGCACTTCAATCTACGGAGGAATCGAATTTGCGCCCTCTTCGGGCCGAGTGGCCTTTTAAAGGGTCGCGACGAGATGTTGATGGATTATTTGTGAAGTGGCCGGCCGCCTTAGAAATCTTTCGCGCGTTAAAACGGAGGTAATCTCGGCGCGACCCTCGCGACCCCGCTGCCCCCCCTGCCCCGCGTCCCGCTCTCGCCCGCGCCGCGCGCCTACACTGTAAACAGCCCGCAGCCTTCGTTTTGTTTACCTAATCATTTTATTGCCGACCGCCCCCCAGCGCTCCCCCACCCCCGCACGTGTGCTCTACCCTCCAGCGTCGTTGAAATTTATTTGAAATGTTGTAATCGTCGTCGCGACAGATGTCCCGCCGCGCCGCGCCGCACCGCCGCACCGCGCAACCCTTCAGGCTCCAGCCTCCTGTACTACAAGCCGCTATTAGATTTATCGGCGAATAAAAAACCGTTCGGTACATACTCCTGAGAAAACTCGATCGCAAGCTGCGTCGTAATTTTACATTTTTTACCCTAAAAATGTGTGTCAGAGGGGTGCGGGGTGCGCGGCAGGAGCCGACAGGTCCCCGCGTCGCGGCGAAATCTCTTTTTTAGCGCAAAAACGGAGAGCGGAACAATGCCTGACCCATTTCCCGGCCGTGGGAAGGAATAACGTCTCCGCCGCTCCGATGTTTTATAATAAAAAATGCATTACCCCACATTTTAAAAAATCCACGAATATAAAAAAAACGCGATGCTAACGCACCTATTGTTCGACGGGATATTGAAATTTCAAACTTGGAAGGGTGAGATTTATGTGCAAAATAACGGTTTTTACCAAAAAAATGTGAATCAGCTGCATTCGGCGAGTGAACACAATCGCTCGTTAGCGCCCCACTGACCCACTGTACCGCTCTCCTCCCGTGGCCACTCCGCACGAGGCTGGTGTGCTCCTCTCCGCGCTGGCACTGTGCTCCCACGAGCTGCCGACGTCTATAACGGTTGCCGTATTCCTTATTGCGTTAGCAATGTCCATATTAATGGAAAAAGGCCTTACGGCCTTGCTTGCATTCTTACTCTGGTTCACCCACTCAATTTCAGTCGACGTTAATTCTGTACAAACGTATTGCTCTGTTTCCTCCTTGGATACCGTATGCGGTATATTCCGATACGTAGAGTCACGTAGAGTAGTGGTTCCCAAAGTTGACTGGTCCGCAACCCACCAAACAAAAACTTTCAAATGTGGGATTCTTAGCTGTCTTGGAGACAAAAGGGGCAAAAGTACATACAATAATAATAATGAAGGACTTTCGTTTCAGACAAACAAAAATGTAATTACACTCGAATGTGAATGCTTTATTGATACCAGGAGTGCTATTTTAAAGAGAAGGATGTACCTAAGTGTTTCCTATTTAATATAATTATAGCTTAGTTACTTTTTATTGTAAAATATTTAGTTTGACACGTCCAATTAATTTCGTTATTTAGTCTTATTACTAGGTAATCATTGGGTAGTTGAAAAACAATAGTTCAAGAGCCACCCAATTCGAATCGTTTGAGACATCCCGCTCTAGAGCAACATTACATAACGTTTAATTTTATAAAAAATCGAAGTTCCTTTCGCTGTATATCGTGTATTAAATATCAAAGAGTAACTCAATGAAAATAAGATAGTGTCGTGACGATCAAACTGCTACACCCTTTCCGGATAAGCTCTCATCGCCGAGTGTAGAGTATACCTAACGTGCGGGAAGGAACTTTAGTCCAAATATCAGCCGTAGATACTAGATGCTTGGTCTTCAATGTGTGCGGTACTTTGGTGCGCCTGGTGGCGCCGGCGGCGGCACTTTAATTTCATATTTTATGGAAGCTATCCATACTTAGGTACCGTGTTGTAAATAGAACATGCGTCGAACGATTTATTTATTCATAATAACACCAACTCGAGTTAACAAACGAACAAACATTAGTGATATTACAAAAAGTGTGAGAGGCCGACGCCACGACGCCATGACGCCCTGACTGCATGAGTCGCCACTCGCGTGATATGTCACCGTTTTTTATTCATGAATTCATCATTCTACGAAAATTTAATTAGGTACGGTTTTTTGGGACATAACAGACTGCTTGTCTATCTGTATAAAATTATCTTTTATAATTGCACGAACACCAAATGCTACGCCTTTTAAGAACTGTGGAAGTTAACAATAGAATGTGCCACTCTCATTCTGTTACATTTTCATAACTAATCGTAGGCAGTCTAGACCTAGCAGGTGCTTACTTTTAACATGAAAGTTAACAAGTTTCAATTTCCCAATATTATTCATGGTGCGTGTTGTGTTGCTGTATCACAGATGGTCGGGCTCATCAGCTCAATCACAAGTTCCACAGAATACAGCTGGATGTTTTAGGCGTCCATCTATCTTCATCCCGCGCAATATTAGTGGGTACTGCGCAGCACTCGGCAGCGTCCAGAACGTAGTTATCGTTGACCCGTTCGCACTGCTGTAAGGACTGTCGAGACTGCACTACCTCCCTAGAGCAGAGTGCGCGGAGTGTACGGTCTCCGTGGTGTGCGCGGTGCAGCGTGCGAGAGCGGCGCGGGAGGGGCAGGAGGGAGGAGGACCGTATGCAAACTAGCGGCGGGGCGGGGCGTGCGCTAAAAAACGCCCCGCCCCGCCCCGCGACCCCCCGTGACCCTCGAACCTGCCTAACGGAAACTGGATAAAAAACTGCCGCAATCTGTTCCGCGCCACGTGAAAAGTGAAACGGTGAAGGGTGACCCCCGACACAATGGCGAAGGGTTGCATTGTGTGTGCGCGCGCGCAGCATACCCCGCGCCCCCCGCACGCCGCACATGCCCCTGCGCAACCCTTCGCACACGTGCGCATATGTAGCGCCGTGTACATATTATTGTGAAAGGATAACATTTCACTTTTAACGAGTAGTTCTTTGTATAAAAGCTAATAGCGTTGGTAACTGGCGGCTGGTCCGCTCGCTGCATGCCTGCTGCCGTCGCTCCGTAGCGGTGCTGTCGAGGCCGGCCGGGCCTGGACAAAAAGTATCGTCGTTAGTGGTCGGCCAACATTGCGACGATCTGCCATGTGCAGCAACTATGTATGTGGTTTATAAATTAGAAGTCGTCCGTTACGGCAGACTCTATTGTACAGCTGCACTTTTTGTTTCATTGCTACCTCAAAAACATGAATTCCTCTAACAATGCATCAACACCGATGCTTACGCACGTAGCAGTAACGTTCGAGTCCCGCGGGCCCGAGCCACATCGCGGCGTGGCCAGCGTGGCGCCGCGCACAGCTAGCATCAGCAACAACATGAAGGTGCTAGCTGTTACTAATTGTGTTTACAATCAAGATGGTTTATTTTGATTAACCACTGCCCTACATTTGTCTCGTATAATTAAGTAATTTTCTTTAAGGAAAACAAGTAATATTAATTAAATTCAAAATAGTAACCAAGGGCTCTTTGTTACCTACTTCGTAGATAGGAAAGACATTCCGAGCAAGTTCTGGATGCACTAGTTACTGGGCGCGACCGGGCCGGGTTCGTGAGCAAGTACTGGATGCACTAGTTACTGAGCGCGACCGGGCCGGGTTAGTGAGCAAGTACTGGATGCAATATTTACTGGGCGCGACCGGGCCGGGTTCGTGAGCAAGTACTGGATGCACTAGTTACTGGGCGCGACCGGGCCGGGTTAGTGAGCAAGTACTGGATGCACTAGTTACTGGGCGCGACCGGGCCGGGTTCGTGAGCAAGTACTGGATGCACTATTTACTGGGCGCGACCGGGCCGGGTTCGTGAGCAAGTACTGGATGCACTAGTTACTGGGCGCGACCGGGCCGGGTTCGTGAGCAAGTACTGGATGCACTAGTTACTGGGCGCGACCGGGCCGGGTTCGTGAGCAAGTACTGGATGCACTGTTACTGGGCGCGACCGGGCCGGGTTCGTGAGCAAGTACTGGATGCACTAGTTACTGGGCGCGACCGGGCCGGGTTCGTGAGCAAGTACTGGATGCACTAGTTACTGGGCGCGACCGGGCCGGGTTCGTGAGCAAGTACTGGATGCACTAGTTACTGGGCGCGACCGGGCCGGGTTCGTGAGCAAGTACTGGATGCACTAGTTACTGGGCGCGACCGGGCCGGGTTCGTGAGCAAGTACTAGATGCACTAGTTACTGGGCGACAGTGCAGGGTTCATGGACAAAAAAGAGAAAGTCAGTACAACAGTTTCAACTTTGAATTTGAGTCCAGATTGACGCACTCATGGCAATAAATTGTTATTGATTCACACAGACTTTAGAGCGTAATTAACGATAATGTACCACTAGCGTGACACTAGGTGTAGCTTATGCCCAAGCTTCAAGCCCATACAGGCTTTGCTACTTTGACTATGTGCTATGTGAGTGTTATAAAGTGGTAGCTTTATAAGTTTACCGGGTACGTCTCTCATAGACTTGAATGTGCCCTGGCGGCTGAGGGTTTGCCATGCTCACTCTAATGCCTCGCTGATGGTGGCGCGTGTGTTGGATTGAGTTGTGCGTCAGGTTAGTGAACGGGCGCCGTCAGTAGGGACTTGTCATCAAATGCATGGAGGAATCTGTTCTGGCCTGTGTCTCGAACATGGCCGCCCTTCCCGATATTATATAGGTGTACGGTTCAAGGATGCCTCCTGGTGGGACAGCTCTTGAAGCTGTAATGGCACTTTCTTCAAAAGGCCCTCTCAGACATGGCCCTGCATTTTTACTCACATCAAATCTATATACTTAATAAAATGTTTAGACTTTAAAAGAGACCTTTGACTATCTTTCGGTATTCCTTCTGAAGAATTTTTTTGACTAATATATTGCCGTGTAAAATTGTCCTGCAAGATCTACTTACAGAAATAAATATTCTATTTCAATCAACAAAAAATCTCGAATTCGGATTGTTTGTACAACGAGGATTTTTCTTTTTAATGTTCCGTACACAAAAGGTGCCAAGGGGACCTACTACTAAGGCTACTAAGGCTTCTCCGTCCGTCCGTCCGTCTGTCACAGATCTGTATCTTTGGACCGTAACAGGCATGTACATTCTTAGTGTGTGTGTGTGTGTGTGTGTACTGTATATTACTATGGCCGCTATTGCAACAAACAATCAAAGTTAAAAAAGGGTTCAAAAGTATATAAGTATAGTACGGCGGTAGGTACAGAACCCTTCGTGGGCGAGTCCGACTCGCACTTGACCGGTTTTTTGTCTCCGAAAATAATTATGAAAATTGTGGTGTACCTATATTAATTTCGGAAAATTTAATTTATTCAATAACATATGGTCTAAACTATCGCAAATCTAAAATATCGTCAACATAATAGGAAATAAAACCATTATCTAACGTTCTTACTAATGGTAACTAAATAGACCATCAATGACGTAAACCAATGTTCAATGAATATCATGCGATAAAGAACATCATAAGTTCAATTTCAAATCATCAAACAATTCATATCATTTACTTGAAACTCATTAAAATATTTAAACATGTCATACCAAAACTTCACGTCAAACGTCAAAAGTTAAAATATATTTCATTAAAAGATATCCATTAAGAAGACTTGGCAGATATAATTATTTACTATTTGATATACCATGTCTTCTTAATGGATTTCTTAACGAAGGGATCAACAATGTTCAATAATAATTCATTTTAAAAAGAAAACCATAACGTATATATTATAATAAATAGTTCCGGTTTTTTATGATTTAATTACAAATGCCTAGTTTTCAGATTTTTCCCTATTCCTGTAGTATTAGATGGTATTACTTGCCAAATTTCATAGTTCTAGGTAAACGGAAAATACCCTATAAATTTTAATTCCCTTGAGGGTGCAGTTGAGAGTGTCGAAATATACGTGTTTCGCGGCATAAAGGCAAGGGACTATAGATCTGAGTACCTATATGTTTTTAATTTTAACTCGATACCTCCACGCGTTCCCGGGATAAAGGTCTAGACAGACGCTCGGACGGACGGACTACAAACTGATCCTATAAGGGTTCCGTTTTGAGGCACGGAACCCTAAAAAATGAATAAAAACTAAATTAGACTTAGGACAACGCGTTAAAAAATCACCATTACACTAATGTCAAGTCATGAATTCGTCCAAATTCTATTTTATTCAAATTCATTTGTTTGTCGGAATATGGTACGACACATAATGGTTTCATCACATTCTGTCACGTGGGGCGCGCCAGTATTAGGTACCTAAACAAAATAAAATTGTTACAAATAATAATGAATAAATAACTAAGAATTACTCTTACAATTTGAGGCGTGTCAGTTAAATATTGTTTAGGTTAATAGAAGTAATATTCAGAGTCAAACTATCAAAGGGGGAATTTAAAAATCTACGCAATAGAAACATTTTTCCAGTAAGAAGTTTTCTAGTTTATTTGTTTAGAACATTTAAAACAATTACGTACATTGTTTAAAAATAATTACAGACTGGTGTGTGTCCCCAATTTGTATTTTATTGTGTAAAATTGTGATCAAGATTAACGCAAGTTGTGCCCGCGCCGAGCCGCTGTCCGCCCACTGTCAGCCGCTGCCAGATGACTGACACTGATAACTTGCGAGCTAGTCAGTCACAAACATACTACTACTGAAGAATTAGAGGCACAAAGCGGAGATGAAAATGGGTGGCAAAGCTTTCTGTTGTAACTCATTACATCACTTTTATTAGTGATCATTATTTTTGTATCGTCGAAAATTTTAAGCATTTAAAAAAGTTATGTCTTCTAGCAGTTTCACTCGTATACATGTTGCATGCAGCACATACACGTGTGTATAAATGTGTGCTAAATTCCTCCATTTATCCATGTATACGTAAGGAACAAGCAACTTCACAAACCTTCGCTTTCGCATCTTAGGCTTTGGTTATAAAAACTATGTAATATTAGTTTATTACGTTCCGCGGGTCACGCGGTTCGCTGTGTAGGCAGTAGGCCCCGGAACTAAGCTGGCTCGGAGGAATGCAGCCGATGAGCCGCGCCACTGAACACAAACATTGCCTGATGCGAGCCAGCGCTCTACAAACAAGGCTCATATTAAATTTGCGAGGACTCTCCCTCCGGCGGCGGCGTGCTTTGATCTCCAACCCTAGAGCGCTGTCACCCGCACGCACTGCGATGTCCTCTCACAGGACCGATACCTACCTCCGCAACTCCGCACATTGTGGCTCTACCGCCTATTGATTGAAGTTCTCAGTGGAATGAAACGGCCCGGGCGCGGCCAGACTGTTCCAGAACTGTCTGATGAACATGTAAACAAATGCGTCGGTAAGCGTTAGTAGCTACCTGCGGACCTCAGTGAGTCCTCACATGCGTTGACAGCCGAACTGACTGCTTTCACTTTTATTTGAACCCTTACACAGTCACATGTAATACATATTGATACGACTCAGCTCTGTCTGAGCCGAGTCGCCTCTCTTGTCCCATTGGTGAGCCGGCGCACGCGGTGGCTCCAGCCTCCACTGCTGTGCTCTCACCATTTGTATTGATAAACGACTAGAGCGACCATTAAATGTGATTAAAGTCATTTATAATGTTTATTTGGCCGCGATATAAATGATTAAAGTGTAAGTAACGAGCCGCGGAGCCCGCATACACGCAGCTCCCAAACTTACGATATCGCCGGCACGCGACACCCGCACCCCCGCGACCCCACGACCCCGCGGCCCCGGCGTCATCGAATTGTTAAATTAAATAGAGTTAACTGCCGCTAAAGGGTTGCGACGCGTGCCTGGGAGGCGCCCCCCACGCCGCACCTCGCGCGCCGCCTGCGCCCGCGCACCCTTGCCACGCGCCTGCTGCTGCAGATTTCGATTTCACTATTGTATTTTTTGCAGCAACTCTTTCTGTGTGCGAACTATTCAAAATAAAGCATTCAACAGATGACAGAGATTATAGAAAGTGATAATTGAATTGCAAATGTATTCATTGGTAAATAATAGTCGAAGTAATAGTTATGCTCTGTCTAACTTACATATAGCACAGTAATGTAGATGTTTGGGCATGTCGCCACATCGGCAGATAGCAGCCGTGCGACGCAGGGGCGGCTCGCAGTCTATTTTAATAAACGCAATTAAAACTCCCGTTATGACTCCCAAATGTGATTGCATGTGTAGTTTCGGTTCCCAGCCTTGTCCGGACGTCACGTCTGTTCCACTGATCTGCTTATTGTTCATTTGCAACAAAATAATATTACCTACCTACTTACTAAAAGTTATTTTTACAACCAGCAACGGTTTTTATTTTACTTCTACGAAATTACTTATATTAAATAAAATATGTGGATGCATTTCAATATTATTATGTACGTAAATGGAACTAGAGCGTTTGGCTTTTATAGAATATTGTAATGAGCTTGGTGCCTGTCCCGGCGCGGGCTGTGCATCATATATCATGCCGGTCTAAATTAAACCCGTCACCGATATTGTCGCGCGACGGAATAATTTACAATTGCCAGCCGCTCGCGCAGCTCGTAAATCACGCGCCGTGTGCGGCCGCCCTTAACCCTTTATTCCCCCTTAGCCGCGCCCCCCGCGCCCGCCGCACCCGCCGCCGGCGCCCAGCGTAAACAAATCAGTTGGTTTTTTAGCGGCGTTATCTGATAGGCAAAGGGTGGCGCAGCCGACTGCCGACCAATCCCGGCGTCGAGCATATTTACATAGTGATTTACATACGCGGGTCGCGCATGGAAATCACTGCCTCCCGTGTCATGTGCGCCACTTAGCTCCATGTTTACATGCAGCGCGGGCTCACTGCCTGCCTCTCACTGGACCTTTGTCGGATTGTGTCTCATCGCTAGTGTTCTACACTTGAGTGTGTTTAATCTGATGCTGTATGCTACCCACTCTTTGAATACTAGAAAATTACTTATGGGATTTTAAGTAAATATTTTGTGTTACCTACGAATTACGATCTGAGTGGAACTTACCATACCTGAATGTAAAAGTATTTGAGATAAGTAGGTATATTCAATTTAATTTTAACCGCGTTCTGCAATAAATGAAAAGGTTCCTTCTCGCACTGCCTTCGTATTTCTTCAACCTCTTGTGAGCTACATATTTCTGTGACTTCACAATCGGATACGGAGAGAGGGAGTTCAGGAGCGATAACATTTTGTTGTCAAATGTCAGTGGCAGTGGCTCACAGATTCACATCGGCGCGCGCTCGTCAATGTGCACTTGTTGAGGAGTGCGTGCCACGAGGCACTCATTAGGTATTACCTCGAGATCGTTCGTCAGGATCAGAGGCACGGGCGGGGCGGAGGGCACGCGAGGGGCGGGCGGGCGAGAGGGGGATGCTGCAGCTGCACGGCTATTGATTAGCGCCACAATCACCGGCACGCGACCCACAGCCTCGCTAAAGCGACAACACTACGGAGATCACTTCCGAAACACTGACTAAGCTCATACGACGATATTCTAAAGTCTATAAAACAATTGCTTCGCAAATTGACTATAAACAATTGGCATCTTTTGACAGTCGTATAAAATGGCACGGCTTTATGTAATGTTTCGTTTGGCAAACAATGAATTTCCTCGACTGTACTACTGCAGCAACAGTTGAGCGATGGCTCACAGCCTGACAGGACAGCCGGTTACTTATGAACACCTGTATGTTTTAGCTGAACACGACACTCAGCTACCTGCATGCTCAGTAATACTGGACAGTCTCGGCAAGCCTCATACTCAGCTGAGTTTACTTCGCAGTGGTGAAGTGGAACTAACAGCTGATTGCACAATCTTCATTTAGGTGGTAAACCGTGCCTTAGGCGTATACGTATATATTCGAACACATAACAATAAGCCACAACGACACCATCACAATCGGTACTGTAATAATAATATACCTGAGTAAGTAACCTATGACCTGTTTAAAAAAAATATTGTCAAGTCAGAAATCAGTTTTGTTGAGCAGTAACGAACCCTCCTGTCTATTGCGCCCTGTGCGTCCGTGGCGGATCTCAGTTGGGTCTCGGTCCGTAACAACAACACGTACAGTGTACAACAACAGGCCGCGTTTGCTGCGAGGCCTCACGGCCGGGTACAGTTAGTGGAGCAGAGGGCAGAGAGCGCCCGGCGCAGCGCACCCCCTGCGACCTAACACGCGTGAAACAACGCAATTGTAAATGCAAATAGTGCGCTAATCCAACATGGCGGCGACCTCCGCCCTCCCTCACTACGAACTACTAATGTAGGCAGTAGCCGTGCCGCGCCGCCTTTACCGCGCCGTGCTTGAGACGAATCATCACCAACATCCATCGTTGATAATATTCCTAAAGTCCTTCTTATCTGTATAGCTACATTATAAGCAAATCAATGATTTCTATTTCTATAAGCATGGTCACAACTAGTGTGCAACAGCAGGATGCTATTGTGTCGACGAGCTAATTTCATATTCCCTTGAAAATTGAGATGCTACGTGTGAGCTCACCGCGTGTTCCGACGAGAGCGGGAGCAACACATTTTACGAAATGAGATTAATAAAATAAAGATGTTATCCGATAACTACAATAAGTGTATACCCAACACCCTCTCGTGTCCGACACGACGTTGGCCACTCTACACGACGGGCCCTCCGCCCCCCGCGAGTCCTCCGAACCCCCGCGACCCACACAACCCTTACACTACCAATCTTTAATTAAATATCTAAAGGTATGAGGGTTGACACGTCATAAAACTGCACAAATATAGAAATCAGTGTTCATAAAAAACCCATAAGAATGGTAAAACACGAAGGGTCGGTCGGGCCACTACGCCCCCGCTACGCGCCTGCTACGAGCCAGTTAACCGCTACGGGCCGCGTAGCACCGCTACGGCGCACTCGTAGTACATTTGTGCAGCTAATGTCGCGAGATACAATTGTGATGACATTATGAGATATATGAGGGTTATCAATTTTATCTTTAACATACTTACTTAATCAATTAATAAAATAACAAAATGATATACTAACTTAACTAAAACTATTAACAAACCTAAGTGTGGCGTCGATAACTTATCCGCATCGCTGTCGACTGGCTAATGTGCCCAAAACACCGGCAGTACGAGTATTACCTAGTGGTAATGCTTAGCCTCTGGCCAAGGTACAAGTTGTTGGGTCACGGGAAGCGTCAACCATCCGTTTCGAAATTTCCATAAAGAGACCGTGAGCACTCAGTGCCGTGGACCGAGGTTATGACCGATAAACGAATAATGAAATCTTGCGGACGCCGAGGCCTCCCTTACGAATGGGTAGAGTAGCTTGTGCCTGAGCTCGCTCTTCCATGGCCACATTGTAAATCGGAGTCAGGGTGCGCCGGATAATATTGCTAAAAGGTAGGTGTGTGCTTCCATAGACGCTAATTTTAATTTATGCATTTGTAATACAATAAAATACAAATTTGATGTAAAAAAAAATAGTTTCGTAAGTCGAAATTATATAAAGAAAACACAAAATCCACATCTCTGCATTGGAAGCCACGGCTCAGAAACAGTTCAAACAAATACTCCCGCAATAACACTCGAGGAGCGGTTACCGTTAAGTAAACACACTTTATTCAGTTTTAAAATACGAAGAGTTCCACAAAGAAGGCGAATTTCTTATTCAAAGTAGCAATATGTTGGCGCCTAAACAAACAGCGGCCACATTACGTAAATGCATTCTTTGGATAGAGATGCATGAGCGAGGGGGTGCGAGGGGGTGGCGTGCTGGTGGCGAGGGGGTGCCAGTCGCCGGGGTCAGAGGAACCTGAATTAAAGTTTCATCGGCCGCTGTTTGCGCACATTAGCATCACAAAGCGCCGCACTAGCGCGCGGTAGACGCGCCACCGCCGCGGCGACACTCCGAGTTCGTACTTGTTGCACATTGGTGTCGCACCACTGCTGCGGCTGTCACCCTGCTGGTGTGCAGTAGCAGTGACACTCGGACTTTCTATTAACACTTTGAGGGACAGTGAACGCCTATAGACGTAATAACAATAAAACTTCTATTGTGTCTCGTTCACTGTCCTTCAATGGGTTAAACAAAACTATGATGATGGCCTCCTTGGCTCCTGCAGACCGGCGGTCGTTGGATAAACAAGAGTAAGGGACACTGGCACTGATCACTGACTACTGACTGGAATGAAATACCAGATTATTTGAAGATGTCATAGATGTCGAGCGCGTCTTGTGTGTCGGTGTGCAGCTCTGTACCGGGGTGGAGGGGGCGGTGGGGGCGGTGGGGGGCGGCGGTCAGTCGCGCTCGCGCCCGCCTCACTTGCTATTCTATCAGACTCACATCAAACAGGAACAAGCCTTTCATCTCACACAATCACTTTGCCGAAGCTTACCAAACGCTGTGTACACAACACAGTGTATTACAAATACTTCCGAGCGGTCGTTCCCTTCTTTGTTGTCTAAACTTTTAAATATATCTCTTCATCTATTTCGTTGTTTCATTCGTTTTCCAACCAATCGTTTAATCGAGTATTAGATCTATAATACAAGCTATTGAGACAAACAATGAGCAGGACGGTTAACACAATAACTAGTGGATGCGGTGCGGTGCGGTCCGGTGCGATCCGGTGCGGTCCGGTGCGGTGAGAGCGTTCGTATCATTGCTTGATAATAGCGTCGTAACGAGTCGTGGGCCCATGGCACACGCTGCTCAACCCGGCCTCAGTTTTTTATTTCAATCGAACCCGATATCGGAATTCGCGCATCGGTTAGCCGAACCCGTCGCTCCCCTTTCCTAAAAAATTAAACAGCTTTTAAACGCACATCGCGCTCGATCCGTTCGGCGAAAGCGAAAAAAACTTCATCTCAGGTAATCGAAATAATGGCGAGATCGCGCGAAAAAAATTCACTAAAGGGCGGAAAAAGAAACGGATTCGTACAAAAACTTTAAAATATTTAATTCGACGGTTGAGGGTTGAGCGGGGTGCATGCGGGGTGCGGGACGCGGGGCGCGGCGGCTCGCGCGCTGGCTGCGGGCTGCGCAGGGCGCGCAGTGTGCCGTGGAGTGCCGAGCCGCGACCTCGCTCCGCTGGAACATCGCTGATCGCTCTACACTGTCCCGACTGCCGCCGCACACGCAGCATGGTGTTGTCCGCATGCGTCCGCGCCGACACGCGCGCCTACTGCTCCGCGCGCTACCGTGAGTCCTTTTCAGGTTTCTAGACTATTGACACTGTCGGCATTTACAAGTACTTACAGCTGTTATAGTTGTTCCCAAAGCTTTTATGAGTTTTTTAACCGACTTTTAAAAAAGGAGGAGGTTCTTAATTCGACTGTATATATATTTTTTTTTTAATGTTTATTCGCGCATAACTCCTTTGCTTGCCAACTGATTTGAAAAATTCTTGGAAAGGGTATACTTTCCAAATGGTCCCATAAAATTTTTATCGAAATCGGATAAGCCGTTTTTGAAAAATCAAAAGTTTTTTTCACGTTCGCAACTTGTACGTGTCTTCTTTAAGCGCGCTTATTCTTATCGAATTCGATTTATGTCTTCTTGATATGTTATGTTAGTGATGAGATGTTTACTAACTTTTATTTTAATTTCAATCTGAACAAACTTATAGGTATTTTATCCCGTAGTTACAGTTGTAATCTTCGTGCCTAAGCAAAGTGCTACAAGATCTATTTACTAGTCGATCCTGAACCTCCTTCAGGATTCCATGCCATCTTATTTTTGTAGAGTGTTTTTTTACCGAGTATTTTGATACATGTTATGGTAGATAAATGAAATAATCCGGTAGGAGCATACTTACATACAGCCTCAGTGCTGGAGCTTGCTGAAGGTCCCTCCAGGCAGGCAGTTGATAACTGCGCAAGTTGTTGTGTTTCACGCTGTAGCGCTACGCGTGCGTCTGAATCTGAACCTAATTATTGATTCAATAACATAAGTACATTATATTTATAGTTATTGTATCACAAATATTATAATTATTAAGTTTGAATGAAATCAAGATCGAGAGTGTGCCGTTACGCGGTAACGCACTTTACGTTCATACATCGTGCTCGTGTGGAATAGTTTTCAACAAAGTACTGACCAATGTATACTAGGACCGCACAACTCAAAACAAGTCCATCAACAAATTAAATTAATATAATATTTAACATTTTAAATGTTTGTCTTGTCTTGTTTGAATAGCATTGTGAAGAAAACTACATTCCCAGAAACAATTTAGTATTACTTAAAGAAACGACTAACCTAGTGCACTTCACAAAGTTTTCGTTTCGCCAACAGGACCTGACTTACGTAATTGCTTTTAGCAATTAATATTGAAATGTGTAAGTAGTCTGCTAGTACGTACAGTCACGAGCACCAATATGTATACACCCAGTAATTTTCAGAATCAATTTGTCCGTAAAATAAATATTTCATCTTTGAGATACGACATGTACGGTAAAATTATGGATTCGAAAATGCAATGTGTGTGACAACATACAAACTCAATCAATAATTAAGCAGAAATCCGCTTATGAAATTAGCTAAGTGTATACATATTGGTGCTCGTGACTGTACGTACTAGCAGACTACTTACACATTTCAATATTAATTGCTAAAAGCAATTACGTAAGTCAGGTCCTGTTGGCGAAACGAAAACTTTGTGAAGTGCACTAGGTTAGTCGTTTCTTTAAGTAATACTAAATTGTTATGATTTATTATTATTATGATTATTCAAGATCACTCACTCATGGAAAACTGCACAACCTCACTCACTCGTGTGCCGACTGGCTGCCGCGCATCACACTCAAACCTATCAAATTAGATGTAATCAACCATTTAACCTATTGCTAATCGCTGTATCGATTTACTTAAATAGGTGTGCATGAGTTGAGAAAACCTATAAATCACACTAACATTATAAAGGCGGAAGTTTGTGAGAGTGGGTGTGTGTTTGTATGTTTGTGTCTTCTCCACGCTCAAACGGCTAAACGGATCTGGACAAACTTTTTGTCCCGGTAGTACCTTACCTTGGAATATTTCAAACATCCACGCGGGCGATATAATGAGTGAATAAAAGTTGTTAACTAGTGGCTAGTTAACAACTATTATGCAGTGAGCACGCAGTGTACCGCACGTGAGCGCGCGTCCTGCAGCATCACAATCACTCACTTGTACTCATCACCCCACAGCTCCGCTCCACTCCCCTCAACTGCGCTCCGCTCCACTCAGCTCAGTTGGCGCCGGTGTGACGTTTCAAAAACTAACCCGACCGCGCAAAAAACCCACAACTGGCACTTTTTACGTATTTTGTGAATATTTCCATCCGATACTCCGCTCGTTTCTGTGATTGCACCCTTCTGTGACAGCTTCAAAAAAAACTGACGAAACGTCTCAATGCAAGCGCACTTTTTACTGCATATAAGGTTTTTCTATCAAAAGATACATCTTTTATGAATTCGCGTATATTTGAATAAATGAACATTTGTGTCGACTCAGATCCTTTTTTTATGATTGCGTTGAGTCGGCGAGGTGCTGCGCGGATTACCGGCGGGCGGCAGGTAGTCGGTGTTCCCACGCACAACGCGCGCGGCTCTGCCGACGCGTGTACCTACGTCCTTACATGTACAAATCAATTACCAGTTCCAGCGTAAACTCATGCCGTAGCAGTTGCGTAGCACTCTCGTAGAGCGTCTACGAGAAACTAACATTCGTAGCGCAGGATGACTGAAACGCCGCCTGGCGTTTCAGTCATCCATGTTTTAGATTTCGTGATCCAATGTGAGCGTGTGCTAGTTCGGTTCCGTCGGCGCGGCAGTATTACCGACTGCGGATGACATCAAGCGCGGTACCTGATCCGCTCATTAGTCAGCATTACTTGTAATTTGATGATCCCGTGTGTCTGTGGCTTCGTATTACAGAGCCCGGCGTGTCGTGTGTGCCCTGACGTCTAGCGCTGATCCTATTAATTACATTAATTCGGCCGCTAATGAGCTCATCCTAAACCGCGGCTACAATGCGGTGTGGTGCGTGTTGCGACAAGGTGTTACCCTCTTAGCGAGCACGTCGCTTGTGATCGCGTACTTACCGCGGCTCTGCGCCTCACTTGCTGTCTCTATGCCTCATTTACCATAGACTTACTCGTACTTAACCTAATCCCTGTATCGTTCATTGTTTCACAATGGTTTTATTACAATAAACCAAAATACTAACTGCTTTAAGTCTGTTCTGCGGCTCTATCACTACATAGTATAAAACAAAGTCGCTATTTATGTCTGTTTGTTTGTCTGTATGCTTAAATCTTTAAAATTACGCAACGGATTTTGATGCGGTTTTTTGTAATAGGTAGAGTGATTCAAGAGGAAGGTTTATGTGTATAATTTGTCGACATATTTTGCGGGCGAAGCCGCGGGCGGAAGCTAGTTCTCTTATAATTCACATAATTTATGTAGCTACTATAACAACGTCACCCGTGAGCATGTGACCGCCCGTGTTTTCTGAATATTCATAAAAAATGGTCAATCATTATCCTCAAATGGGGGTCTATCTTTAATATTTGTCATGTTATTCAATTTTTTTGCATTTGAATCGCGATTGAGAACTTGCTGTACAATTTTTGCCATATCTCCGATGTTATTGACTCAATTTTGGCTCTGTATATTATTTCTAAAAGAGTTTGAGTTATTTTATCGGATTAAATAACATTTTTGATTCATATTGGTCGATTGTGAAAAAAAAACAGTCTTTATTTATAAAACACAACGTGTATGTCCAGAAAATCTCATCAGAAGATATTAAAGATAGACCCCTTTCAAGGTTAATTATTAACTATTTTACTTGAATATTCAGGAAATTACGGGCGGCCCATGGGTGACATTGTATTGGTTTGGGACGAGCTGGACTTGTTGCCGCGGTCGGAGAGTCACAACCCTCGTAACGTTATTTACGTTACGATCTTACACTTAATTTATACACAAAGTGAAAATATTCAAAAATATTGCAACATAATAATTACAGTTGATAGAGATTTATGAAAATGTTATACTAAAAATGAAACCGGGTTTAAGTTGTTATATTGGTTCTAAATAAAAAAGTGGACATTCTACTTGAACTTTCCTGTGGATCTTACTGCATTTTTTAAGGATTGTGACCGCTTGACGCTCGGAGCGCGAGCCCGACTCGCACGTTGCTAACAAGTATTGGTCAGCAACCGCAGTAGGCCGGCGAAGATGAAGAGCTTCTGCTCTGCTGGGGAGCAGCATACGCGGCTGATGATAATGTACTGTGGACACATGTGTGAGGGAGCACTATTCAAATATTATTTACAATAATAAACAACTAACTATGTGCCTACTATAAAACTGCCATTCACTGGGTACATTTTTCATTGATTTGAATGGCGGCTAAGAGTATGCCAACACTCTCAAATGTCTCGCTGATGGCGGCGCGGCAGTTGGATCTCTATGTACTGCTCAAATCGTTAAGCTAAATGGTGTTGCACCATGCGCCTGTTGGTGAACGGGCGCCGTCCGAAGGACCTGGTCATCTCTTAGCTGTCTCGGCTTATATTAATTAATTTCTCGGCAATGTTTATCTCGTTATTACGGAAGCTTCCAAATTGTTCTCACATGTATAAGTTCAACATGAATGCTCTAGAGTTAGTTGCCCATTCTTCTCCATACGCTGTGGAGTTTCATCTTTCTGAGTGGCCCAGTTAATTTGGAATAAACGCTTTGAATTTGATTTTTATAATTTACACTTGTAACGTGTGTAATTGAAGCAGAGTTTTTTTTTTTCAACGACTTCTCCCACTCTAGTGGGTGGGGTTATGTTCCGGGATAGCTGTAACCCTTTCGGACAATCCCGCTTACCCGGCACCCAGTTCGACCTGCGGCTCATCACAAATAGCTGCATTTGTAGCAAAGGCCTGTAGCTGGACATGGTCCCGCGGTGACGGCACCGTATCAGAGGAACCCAAGTGTGCCGGACTCGTGACGTCATAGGATATGTGACTCAAACGTACTGACACCTCGGTACTACTTGGCAGGGTTGCGTAGCTCTGCACTGATGTTGCATCCATCCGCAGTACCTTAGCATAATGTTCAGTGTAGTAGTGTTACCATGCCCTAACAGCGTGTGTCTGTTCTGTTACAGAGGAGTCAGGCGAGCTCATCAAGTCGCCGTCGCCGCCGCCCAGCCACGGTCAGTATCACTGTTCTACCAGCTGACATAGTAATACAAACCAACACTCCGACCCAATATTGTTTTTGGTCTTCGCCAACTTTCGTTTGCGGAGGCCGTGTGTTCAGCTTTCTAATTATTTACTTGTATTATCTGTTTGTGAAGAATTTTCCATTTATTTGTAATTGTTAAACTCTTTGACAGACCTACTTGGATTCTTAACCATGTTGAGCTAAGGTTCTACAGTAGCCGTAGTGTGTGTAATGCGTCTCAGACAGATGTAGGTAGTCTCTGTATTAGACTCACCTGACAGCCGCTAGGGAGAGCCGCGGTGGCCCAGACGTGACGGTTGCGACTGTCGGCTAGTCGGTACGCTCGTAGGGACGGTTGCGACTGTCGGCTAGTCGGTACGCTCGTAGGCTCGGACCTTAACAGATGTATGCAGTCTCTGTATTAGACTCACCTGACAGCCGCTAGGGAGAGCCGCGGTGGCCCAGACGTGACGGTTGCGACTGTCGGCTAGTCGGTACGCTCGTAGGGACGGTTGCGACTGTCGGCTAGTCGGTACGCTCGTAGGCTCGGACCTTAACAGATGTATGCAGTCTCTGTATTAGACTCACCTGACAGCCGCTAGGTAGAGCCGCGGTGGCCCAGACGTGACGGTTGCGACTGTCGGCTAGTCGGTACGCTCGTAGGGACGGTTGCGACTGTCGGCTAGTCGGTACGCTCGTAGGGACGGTTGCGACTGTCGGCTAGTCGGTACGCTCGTAGGCTCGGACCTTAACAGGCGCTTTACTTCGTGCAAATTGTTTCATGACCACTGCTCTCAATCGTTTTGCTCGTTTCTGATATTGTTTATATTATCTGTTTGTATGAATGTATGTTCCAACATCACGCAAATACTACTTGATACATTTAGATTTTGTTCTAATGCAAAGATGTTCCTTTGGAGTGCGGACAGAGGCGTTCCCCAAGAGTCTATCTATAGATTCTATAAACTATCACGCTATTTCCTTTGGAGCATGAGCAATACTGCAGTTCGTTCTTCTACAGTTTACCGCAAATTCGAAATAAACGAGCCAATAATAAGACTATTACCGATATTTGTAGATTTAACCTTTTAACTTTTAAGTGATTATCATCACGCATCACATAAGGCAGATTTTTGAGATGGGGCAAGTAAATAAATTCTGTGCTTAACTTCATTTTGAAGAAAGATAAAAGAAAGGAAAATAAAATGAGAGATAAAGTATCGCGACATGTAATTAGCAACACAACTATAGCGCCGCGCCGCGGGCCGCCCGTCGCCCGTGCCCGTACGCTCCGGCGCTACTCAATACGTAACCTGATTAGTTATATTGTAATAGTCCATCAGATGTAAAGTTCTGTCAGATAGTTTCTTTTCACTTTCCCTTATTGATACCTTTGGCGTAATCGTGAGGAAGTACCCCTGCGGCTCCGCGGCACCTGTCGCCGTTCCATCTCCGAGTTCGCGCGCGGTACCCGTGCGGCGCACGCACCACGCAAAAAAACCCTACGCACCTTCTTCACCCCTTTGAAAGAAAGCGCACGCGCCGCTAATGCGCGCTCACCCCTTTATGATCAGCGCTGACTGCGGCGTACGAGACGCTCCCGAGTCATTGTGCGCCCCAGCAGCACAATAGCGCGCAGTAACAATCTCACAAGTGTTTATATCACTGAGCGACGTGCTCCGCACAAACGAACAACCACGTCGCTTCGCCTCGCGGAGGGAGACACTCCTGTATGATCGACAACAAACGAATATGAGTGTGAGTGAGCTGCACGCTGCAGAGGTGCGCGTTTGTCTGTTCCGTGCGCTGCTGTACCCGATGACGTTCCATTGTCATGTCTAGGCACATTATTATGACGAGACAGTAACCTGCAAAATGAGGCTGGCCTGGAACAGTGCCGACACGGATTCTTTTTCACATTATCTAGTTAGTTAATTTGCGAAATGTTAATCTTAATCATCCCGAATCCACGGTGCCTACTTCTAACATACCACGTGGCAATAGGAAAATATTGCGCTCGGCTTCGAATGACGTTGACTATCCTTCCTGGAACGTCATTTTAGATTAGGTGATGTTTTGTCACAATCGCTTCAGCGGTTTCAAGGTCATCGGCTCTTTTGTTAACGGCGTCATGTGTAGGTATTCAATTCAATTTATTTTTAAAGTAACCATGACTCAATTGTTAGTAAAAAACTTATCCTATGTTACTTAAACTTATCTTATATTTACTTTACTTTCAAACAAAATTAAATGTGTGTCCTAAAATTTGAACACCCATGTATGCTATATAACTATGCAAGATTGTGATATTGTTGGTCTGATGATATCCAGCACACTGTATGCGCATTGTATGAGAGCAAAGTATGTTGCTTTAATACTACTTGTAAAATAAAAAGCTGGCGGACAGTTAGTAGGTACGTTACAGGATTTATATAAAATAGAGACATATGTAATGTTTGGATTCGTTTCAATGTGACTAACTATAATAATGTTAAAATAAAAAAACGTGTTAAACCCCCAAAGCAAAAAAGCGAAGATTTAAAAAGTCAAAAATAATACTACTTAGGTATATCCAAACTCAAACTCAAACTCAAAGTATTTATTTCAAATAAACCAATTACAGGCACTTTTGAATTGTCAAGGTGTCGGTCAGTCCGAGAAATGAAGCTAGTTGCCCATTCCAAAGGAGTAGGTACCTATGGAGAAGAACGGGCAAGAAACTCCATGGACACTCTTTTAAACAAAATATGGTTACAAAATATTGGTTACATATTTCATATTAATATTATGCATGTGAGAACGATGCAGAACGTTAAAAGCATCAGATATAAAATATGTAAAAACTATTCAATAATTAAATTAAAACAAGCCTTAGCCGCTAAGAGATGACCAGTCTCTACTGACAGCGCCCGTTCACGAACATGACGCATATATTAGCACCATTCAGCTCAACCATTTTGAAGGGAGCTAAATGATCCAACACACACGCCACCATCAGCGAGACATTAAAGTGAGCATGGCTTACTCTCAGCCGCCAGGGCATATTCAAGTCAATGAAAGACGCACCCAGAGACTGGTCGCTTTATAGTAGGTACATAGTACTCACATATGTGCTAACAGATTTCATATCCGTAGTACCGGCGCGACATTCTGCCAGGCCAGTAGAACGGGACGGACACGTCGCAGTGAAGCTGCACTAGCTTTTTCAAACTTCTTGCCGACTGTATTTTTGCCCGACTGTCCTCTTCTAGACTATAGAAATCACAGTCACAATCAGAACAGCAGTGCCAATTTTGTGCACATTGAGAAAATTGAAGTAAAAACTAAAACCTAATTCTGCTATAGGTCCAGATAATATTCCTGCAAATATCTTAAGGGTATGTAAAGAGCACATAGTATCACGGGGCAGTGTCCAGTGTCCACAGTGTGGGAAGGTCTCTAGACCATACCTAAATCTACTTATACTTCACAGCTTCATCTTTCTGACTGACACCAATTCAATAATGCCTGTAATGGGTTTATTTGTAATAAGTGCCAAATTATTTATTACAAATAAACCATTAGGAAGAATTAAAAAAAGAGATAAAGCAAAAGCTGAACAATGTCCGAGACGAGCGTAGTGATCCAACGGAGCTGTAGTAAGTAGTTAATGGCGTGCTGGTTATGTGTTGGCATAATTACGTGCAATTTAATTGAGCACTGGTACGTGACACGCGTTTTGTATAAAAGACATGCTCCCGGAGAGGGGGGAGGCACGTCACCGCGATGACGTACGACGCACATCTACATACAATATCCGGCGCCGCCGGCCCTCGTCCTGCTAGCGGACACGATCATATCATAGAGTAATGTTGTGAACATATCCCAATCACACGTTTCTGTTCTCGTGGAGTTCTTGCGAGCGTGGTTCCCGCAGGCTGTCTAAACAAGCACACTTTAAAGAACTACATTGCCTGTATTCCGTAAAAAACTAAGTTTTCTGAAACCGCTGACTCAACGTGTAGCTGTCTAGTTTTATCTTTGAAGTGAACTGACCTATTAATCGACTTACTCACTCCCAACGGTAAACTGACACAGAGATCAATCTCAAATTTATGTGCGTTACCGATCAGTACTAAAGATTTTAATTAAGTACAAAGGTAATTAAAGGCAAGGTAAACCTTTGTATGTAAGCCAATGTTTACTTTACTTATTATGTTTGGTTTGTTATAATATTATACTTAGTTAATATAGTCAAGTCATAGTAGTAGTATTCATGTTTAACATACCTGAATTTTAGATCATTATTGTCAGTTTTATAGTAAATTGAGTAACGACAACTTATTTGTGCCTATGTTAAAACGCTTTTAAACCCTTTTGGTGGGCGTTATGTTCGGCAAATCACTGTTGTTTATAGCTTTACACCTATACCTATACATTCATGTGTTTTAGTTACTCAGTCGTTAGTTCATAAGCAGTGTCCAATAGATCATTGTACAAACCACACGTCGTTTCATTCAAAATCCAAGACGAACAAACTTCAACCTTATCACCTTAACAGGTTATTTGAATTCAAAAACTTAGCACCGTCTTTATTTATTTTATTTATAGTTAATTAAAACGGCACAGGTCCAATTACATTAATTAACATAGAATTATAAAGATTAAAATAAAATAAGCATTCCAATAAAATACAATACAAAAATTAAATTCAAATTCAAAGATATACAATACGTGAATAAAATTATTAATAATAATATGCGTAAATAGTTAAATAAATTAAAAACATCGCATATTGTCTGTCACAAAACAGACCGGCACGCATTATTTTCTTCCATTCATCAGCAAACACATCACATTCAGTGTCGGCAGTCAGGAGGGCGTTTAGCATCCTTAGGGTTCGACATACCGGGGATTCAGCTCTAGCGAGCGATCTAGATAGCGGTCGTGCGAAAAGGTTATGACGGCGGCTTTGACGGTGCCCAAGGTATTTGTCGGGCACAAATAGGCAGCAGAAGAGTCCGTGGAGCTCAGGGCAGTCAATACGACCGCTTAGGGTTTTACAGGCAATCGTGAGCTGATCAAAGCCCCTTCTTACCTCCAACGAATTGAAGCCCAACTCCCCTTGAAGATAATTCTTTGGGTACATGAATGGAAAATATTGGTACAGCCTTTTAAATTCTGAGATTTTTGTATCAATGTCTTGGTTTCGTCTTCGCACCTTTTACGTACTTCAGGGAGGTGTCACTGAACTTAGGTATGTCCCGTTAATTATTTAGTATAATGTGTGTCATGTGTGTTGCTTACAGACGGCTCGGCGAGCGGCGAGGGCGAGATCAGCGGCGACGAGCGGCCGCCGTCGCCGCCGCGCGCGCCCTCCGCGCCGCTGCCGCACCCCTCGCACCCCGCGCACCCCGCGCACCCAGCGCACCCGCCGCACGTCGCCAGCGCCGCCGCCGCCACTGCCGCCGTCTTCGTGAGTACAAACAACAACAAACTGGGCGGGTCACCTACAGCAGGACGTCTTGGGGGGGGGGCTTCGACTGGGACGAGTCAAGTAACCTGTTACGTTGTCCACAGAACGCGGCCGGCGCCGGCAATGCGCTGGCCCAGCTGCAGCACCTCCTACTCACGCAGCACGGCGCACACTCCCTACTGCTACACACTCAGGTGAGATACTGCATAACCCTATGTACAGCTTGAAAATGGTAGCGTTCACTGATCTAAGGTGCTGAACTGTTGAAAAAGCAGTAGTAACTGTGTGATGTGTGTGTCAGGTGCAGCAGGCGGTGGCGCAGGCGGCCGCGCAGCAGCTGCAGCAGCTGCAGGCGCGCGCCGGAGCCCCGCACGCCCCGCCCTCTTCCACCGGTACGTCGCCCCCTTACAAGTTCATACAAGGTTCGTGCACTACCCTCTACTCACTGAAATAACTGCCCTGCTATCTCACTACGTGTCAGCAGGGCAGTCCTTGATCAGGTCTTAACACGTTCCATCCGTCATGACCAGCATAGGGCCGTGCTTGACTTAAGCAGGGGGCGGGCCTAGACAGCGGTCATCGCCGTGGTGCAGTGGGGGCTTCTACAAGATGTTCCACGAGTACCAAATAGACAATTGTATAAATGAGGATACGTTTGGAATAGAACGTAGTTTGTTCATAAAATTGCATGGCAAAATAATGTTTACGACGACGCACAGAAGTATAATATTTAAACTAGTGTGTGGCATGAAATTGAGAAATGTATTAATACGGATAAGCTTCTCACGCCGCAGTGGGGCGGTTGCGCCGGTGGCGCTGTCTCGTTTGCTGTTTATCGGCATCCCGTGCGCCCATGATTTTTACGAAAATAAAAAGATCTGAAAGGAAATGAAAGCTTTTCAACTTTATCAGAAGATTGTATTAACGCTATCTCATCAAAACATTAATGAATAAGCGTGGTGGTTAACTCCACTGACAAAAGAATTGAGATCTAAATGGATGCCAACTTCAGTGAGTAATCCTGAAATTTATGCAACAACATTCTAAAATAAATTAAAATCCCGAATTTCTTGTTGCGCATGAGAATCAGTAGTAAGTACTTTTGGTGCCGCGTTGAACGTGTTAAGACTATTGGCAACGCGTCAGACGTTATGATAAGCTGCGTGATTGTAATGATTGCGTCGTGCTGCAGACGGGCGGTCGCCGTCGCCGCGCCGCACGCCGCCCGGCGCCGGCGCCTTCCTCACGCCGCTCACGCCGGGCTCGGGCCGCGCGCGCTCGCCGCTGCACGCGCACTCGCACACGCCGCTGCACGCGCACGCGCACAAGCCGCGCGCGCTCGAGCCCACCGCCGACGATACCGCGGACCTCGAGGAGTTGGAACACTTCGCTAAAACCTTCAAGCAGAGACGCATCAAACTCGGTGAGTCCTCCTGCCTGATGCAGAGCATTTACCAACTTGGACTCCGACAAAGTCACGAGCTGTTCTCGATTAAAGCCATTATAGAGCATCATTTTTTTATCCGCAGGCTTCACGCAGGGCGACGTCGGGCTCGCGATGGGCAAGCTGTATGGCAACGACTTCTCGCAAACCACGATATCGCGGTTCGAAGCATTAAACCTGAGCTTCAAGAACATGTGCAAACTAAAGCCGCTGCTGCAGAAGTGGCTAGAGGACGCGGACTCGTCGCTGGCGGGCGGCGGCGCGGCGGGCGGCGCGGGCGCGGCGCTGGGCGCGGGGCTGGCCGAGGCCGTGGGCCGTCGCCGCAAGAAGCGCACTTCCATCGAGTCGGGCGTGCGCGTGGCGCTCGAGAAGGCCTTCCTGCACAACCCCAAACCCACCAGCGAAGAGATCGCCGCGCTGGCCGACGCGCTCTGCATGGAGAAAGAGGTGGTGCGCGTGTGGTTCTGCAACCGGCGCCAAAAAGAGAAGCGTATCAACCCGCCGGCGGGCGAAAGCGGGTTGGGCGCCGGCATGGGCGTGTCCCTGGCGCAGCACGCGCACGGCCCGCACGCCCACGCACCGCACGCACCGCACGCGCACGCGCCGCACGCGCACGCGCACGCGCTGCACGCGGCGGCGCTGCAGCCGCTGGCGCTGTTGGCGCGCGCGCCTCCGCGCGACTGACGCGGGCCGCGCGTGCCGTTCCTGACACATATCCTCTCGTTGTAAATAGTGCGCGGGCGCGGCCGCGGTGTACAGACTAGTGTTAGCGTGTATATAGATGTACGTGCGGGCCGCTGCGCCCGCTCTAGGCTAAGTTTATATATTATTACGTGAATTTTATTTATGTGGGAGCGAGGCGCGACGCCGCCGCCGCTGTACAGAGCTCATATCAGTTAGCGCACCACGCGTCGACTATGTAAGGTGGATGTGTAGACAACTATCTATATGTTACAATAAAACATCATAGACATTACGAGTGCTTTTATTTACATTAAACTTACGAGTTGCGAGTTTCATTCAGTGCCACCCGCCACCTATCCCCGAGGCATCGCCGAGGTCCGTGCGTGGCGATAACAAAAATAAAAAAACGATAATATAAACAACTTTTCGAATAGGAGATACTAGATCAATTGCATTCAAACTTTAATAGTTATTTGTTATGCAAGGCTGCAAAGTCGATATTTGGCGCGAGTACTTGCATTGAAAGGTACGAAACGCAGAAAAGCTTTGCCGCCGAGCGCAACACACAATTTTTCACCTCACTACAGCGAGGAAACTGCTAGGTGCAAGAAAACAGGTGTTATATGTTGAGTTTTATTTTGTTCGAGCGTCTCAGATACATTGACTCATGTAAAGAAAATAACATATACTTGGCAATTTATCTTATAAGACACATAGAATATCTCCAAAATTAGATACCCTGTATTTTTTTCTATATTCTACTTGTCCTCTAAGGATAATGAAAGAAAAAAAAAACTTGAGAGGTGTCAAGGGACACCCGGATGGAACGAAGTTCCTTTCGATTAATTAGAAGAGAGGTTATAGTGCGTACTTGCTAAAAATACAAAAGCATTTATTATTATCATCTGTATAAAATCTCTACTTACCTAACTCCATCAGCAATATCCGGAACTTGTGCAGAAACACTGTCAGGATTCATTATTATTATTTTTTTTATTATTTGTTATTAACATAAAACCTGTATACACTCAACAAAAATAATCGTCGCGACACCACACTGTTCAATGCGAAATAGAAATGAAAATATCTGGCTCGCTTTCTATAAGAGAGAGAGAGACAGACAGAGAAACATGCGACGCCGCACAGCTTACAATAGCTTACTATAGCAAAAAGTGTCGTGACAACTTTTCGTAAGAATTTTTTCCGTCTAGCCCCCTTTCACAACGCGCGATAAGGAACTACGTCACTAAAACCTACGTCACCAAAACCTACGTCACCAAAACTCTGAACACAAAATATCTGGCTTGCTTTCTATAAGAGAGAGAGAGACAGACAGAGAAACATGCGACGCCGCACAGCTTACAATAGCTTACTATAGCAAAAAGTGTCGTGACAACTTTTTCGTAAGAATTTTTTCCGTCTAGCCCCCTTTCACAACGCGTTAAGGAACTTCGTTCCAAAAACAAATTTAATACAAATAACTAACTAATTTAATTTAATACTTAATATTTATTTTTGCCAAGCAAAGGGTTCAATAACAAATTAACTATATTAGTTTTTTTTTTTAAATAACTTTAGTTACTACAAAATTGGGATTTGACAGGGTAGTATTTAAGGCATATTCAAATGTGACGTCACATTTTTTTTAATCAAATAGAATACTTATTAACATTAATTCCAATTTTAGAATTATATCCTCGCACAATATTTAATTTCTGTACTGTGATGGAAGTTTTAAAGTTTGCTGCATTATTTGTGTGTGGTATTTTATTTTAGCCCGTGTCATACATTTTCAGTCGACTGCCAGTTTAGAAAATTATTAAATAGAAAGGTTCGAATTTTAAAAACTCTTTCCACGCTAGCGCGCAAAATGCATTTTTGCGCTCAGATTTCGAATGACAAACAGACTCTTTCCGAGCCTCTAAGGTGAAAAAGAAATTTGGTATCAGAACGAGTGTCTCGACGACAGGCGCCGGTGTTGAGCTTCTTGTAAGTTGAGTAAGTATATGGGATGGCGCGAGAGTATCGACACACATTGCATCCCACACTAAAGGCCTACCCACCTACCATGGAAATAAAAACATGCCGTCAGGTCTGTTGCCATCGGCGCGGCCAAGCAATTGGTTTCCAATACAGCTGGAACGCCGACGGTGACAACTACAAGAGCTCGACGGATTATGTCATTAATGTAATGTTCGCGTGCCGCTCTGAGCGACCTGCACGGCCGCACTTCGGCTGAAAGACAAATCAAATAAATGTTTATTGCATCCATAATTTACACATACATACAGGTGGTAAATATTAATGATTAGAAACAATGCACAGCCAAATTTTAAATTAGTAGGACTATAATTTAAAATTTTCCTGTGCCGACAGGATTCGAGAGGCCTGGTGCTCGAGGCTGTTGACTATTCCACCATCGTGAATGCGATTGGAAGAACAACAAGCAGCTCCTAGTCGCAGGGAAGCAGCTAGAAATTTAGCGGACGAGGCCTCCCGTACGAATGGAAAGACTAGGTGGTGCCCATAGTAAAGAATAGAATCATATTTATTCCTCGGTCATTGCATGGCCACATTTAAAATCGAAGTTAATGTTTAATGCATGTTAATTCCGACTCGCCATTTGGCGACCCTCCTCAAGGAAGAGTTTTGGCCGAAAGGTGTGCTGTATCGCGTTCGTGCGGCCGGCTACGCGACACCGCGCAGCGTAACTCGACGCCGCGGCGCCGCGCGCCGTCACAACGAGTGCAGTAGCTTTTAAGTTTGTTTGTTTTAAAATATGTATAAGTATATACTCATAATATGTACTGTACTTTATGGGCCTTCGTTGCCTGAAATAAAGGATAAATAAATAAAATATACCTACCTATGCGATAATTTGGTTCATGTTGTCTTAAGGGTAAGTGTGCAATTGTGCATCCATAACTGGGAAGCGCGAAGGAAATACATAATAACAGCAGTAACGAATATAATTTACTACCAAATGCGTCATGCGTCAACTTGGAACAATCATTAAAATTTGGACCAAAGACCTTGGGGAGACGAAGAGAGCTTTCAATCATTTAGATTTCTGGAGCTATTGCGTTATAATATAAATGTGTGTCAGTACTGTAAGTACAGTGTCCATTAAAACAGTATGCCATAACCATAATTAATTACCATAACGCACGTTCAATTATTGCCCTTCAAAACTTGCATGAAAGTGTTGACACGCGTGCGATTTCCATAAAAATGGAATGCAGGTTTGGCCATTCAATACAACGGCATGCGACTTTACACCAAGGCAATAAAATAAAACTGCGAGGTGATATTTGTGATCGATGTCTTTGACTGATAGAGAACTTGCTCAAGTAGGTCGGTGCTAGGTACAGTTGAATGCGATTTTATTGCATGTGCTGTTTTATTGTACCTACGTGTTTTAACACCTATGCGACTGCAAAGATGGTTAATAGAGAATTGTTTTCAAACATTACTAGAATTTATGAAACATTAGAAAAAGTTGTTATTTTAAGGTAAGTACCTATTTAAACATAATAGGCACCTAATGAAAATTGTCATGTTACCAATTATTAGTGGTTTTGTATTTTTAACCGACTTCTAAAAAAGGAGGAGGTTCTCAATTCGACTGTATATATATATTTTTTTTTATGTTTGTTCGCGCATAACTCCGTTGCTTGCCAACCGATTTGAAAAATTCTTTTTTAGTTGGAAAGGGTATACTTCCCAAATGGTCCCATAAAATTTTTATCGAAATCGGATAAGCGGTTTTTGAAAAATCGACAAAAATCTTAAAAAAATCTACTTAATATATGTGGATGATGTTCTAATAAGTTCCTGTCACTGTAATTTACATACCAGGTAGTGGTATTAAAATTTGGGGGGTTAGGTAGGTACCACAACTAAAAAGTGAAAAATAAAAACTTTTTTACAAAAAATAAAACCGACTTCCAAAAAAACACTACAAAGTGAAAAATAATTTTGATTTCGGAAGTCGGTGGCAAAAAATGAAAATACAAAACCGAAGACACCGACTTCCGAAATCAAAATTATTTTTCACTTTGTAGTGTTTTTTTGGAAGTCGGTTTTATTTTTTGTAAAAAAGTTTTTATATATTACTTCGAACATACTTATTTTATAAATTTGTAGTACCTAAATAGGTAAATGTAAGTATGTTATTTAACCCTTTAACCGCCCCAGTCGGATTAATACGACAAATGTTGTCGTGCCCGTGCCGCCTGAGTCGTGTTTATACGACTGAGAATCTATGTTCGGATTTCGTTGTTTATGTAATTGCAAGACCATATTCGTCTGAAATAAAAGTTTTTTTTTATGAGTTGGGCGCTGGGGGCACGACAACTGATACTTAGTCGGGCGGTTAAAGGGTTAAATATACATATTACAACTAACTAGTTTTTGCCCGCAACTTCGTCCTGGTGGAGTTCGCATTGCAATGCCGGGAGATATTTTTGAGACAACTGTGTCCTTCCCCGGGATGCAATCTATCTCTCTGCCAAATGTTATGAAAACCGTTCAGTGGTTTCGGTAATAATAATAACATTTGGATTTGCAACGCTGTTGTATTATAACAGTCTAACCCTGTATTATAATGCCCGGCTGTCACTGTCACGCTAGTGAGCGCCCTCTGTGTGCGGCGGCGCGAGGAGTGAGCCGCGCGATTCGACGCGGACGCGATCGTGAGTCGCGCGTCACTTTCAAGCGCCGCGCTCTGCGTTAGTGTTCACACTCGTTCACAGGTGGCACCAATGAGGTGGCACTGTATCTACAAAACACAAAGCCGTTGTTTTAATTCTCATTATATTTTATCTTCATTATGCACGACTTGTTTCGTCTCAGTATTAAGGTAGGTAATTCAGCGAAGTAATATGTAAGTACCGTTGTCCCACAGTCGCAAAACAAGTCCACAGTGTTGTATTCAAACCAAAACTATTCCCCCTACAAGCGGCAAAAACTAGTCAAAATATAGGTAAAATGCACTTTAATTAAGTTTAAAAATGTATTCTGAATCGAAATCTAAGACATGAAAAATTAAACTTAAAGACTCGCTTTAACTCGGTGATTGTACTAATAATGAAATTGCGCAGTGGATCCAAATGAGTTGAGAGTGATCCCGCGGGTCCATTCTGAGTGCGTCCAGTTGACCAAGGACTCAAGCAATTAATTGACAACAGCTTATTTAAGTCACAAAAGATATGCTAAATAACTCGTGTAACTTTCAAAAGTTTTTTTTTGCTCTTGGAAATGATTGCACATAAGTACCTAATACTTAATTGTTTAGAAACAATTAATACAATCTCTTCCAAGAATCAATTCAATAATGTGATTAAGTGGGTAGGAAATTCATTAGGTACTATGCTTCATTTTCGAATTAGATAGTTTAACTAATTAGAATAATCAATAAATGAATCATTCCTATTTGATTCAAATCTGGTTTGAATCCGCGACTGCAGAGGGGACTCTAGTCTCGAGGGATTTGAAAACTAGGTAATTGAAGAAGCTGTTGCCACCTTCCCCCGTATAGTGCTAAAAGGTCAACAGAAGCTCAGCCAGATTTTACCTACAAAAACCTTGACAAAAGGACGTTTTGTATTCCGCTGTTTACTTCTTCAAAAGTGGACTGATCTAATAATTTATTATTTCAAAATTTTGAAATAATAAACGAAAAGAAAATAATAAAAGCACAGATACCTAGGTAGGTATCTGTACCTAGGTAGGTAGGAGGTAGATAGGAGGTAGGTATCTGTGCTTTTATTATTTAAAATAATAAAAGCACAGATACCTAGGTAGGTATCTGTACCTAGGTAGGTAGGAGGTAGGCATCTGTGCTTTTATTATTTAAAATAATAAAAGCACAGATACCTAGGTAGGTACCTATCTGTACCTAGGTAGGTAGGAGGTAGGCATCTGTGCTTTTATTATTTAAAATAATAAAAGCACAGATACCTAGGTAGGTATCTGTACCTAGGTAGGTAGGAGGTAGGCATCTGTGCTTTTATTATTTTCTTTTTGTCTTCGTCTGATTGTCGTCTGCACAGTACATTACAAATTTATAATTGTATAGTCGCCTGAATATGGCGGTAAAAACGGACTATTTTATGGTATTTTCGATTGTATTCTTTTAGTGATTATGCTTTAGAAAAAAGGAAATGATAGGGGCACGTAGTAATTACACCTAGATTTTCCGGAAAATAACAATCATTGCTCTAGAGGCATTATGCACGAAGAAAGCCGCGAAATGCGTTGTATGGAGAAAGGTCCAATACAGTTCCCTCTTAAACCATGGTTTAAATAAAACAGAAAAGTAGTAACTAACACTAGCGTGGGTCCTCTACTTTCCAAAGAAATACACACCTCAAGGACGCTCGTACGATATTGTTGCTCACAGTAGTCACAGTGCTTGATGACGTGCTATCTTCAATCTTCTACAGTACCTAGTAGTGAACTAGTAGCTCCTACTGCGCTACCACATTGGTACTCATAAAAACGACTCGTTGTCACATTTAATGACAAACGCCAAGCAAGGGCAATCTAGGTTTCCATCCAGTATGCAATTGGATGGGTCGGTTGCTGATACCTACTGGACCAGAAATGTCCAACTTGTTTGCCCAACAATTTTCTTCAGTGTATATCGTGAATAACGTAGGGACACAATTTGCGCACAACATTCCGCGGTATCCCCTTACCAGATTGCTCCATCGCCCTTCTACCTGTCTATCTACCCGTACCAACATAGGTCGGGACTCCCCACTAGCGAAGATGTGTGATAACCTGAATTCACTTATTAACTCCATTCCTGAGACAGATATATTTGGTGACTAAGGCGAAATTTAAATCGAGAATCCTGGCTTCCCTACGTGAGTACGTGCCATCAAGTCTCCTGATCAAGACAATTGTCTAAAAAGTTAACTTCGTTTGTATCTGTATTCCCTGGTCTACCACTGTTATGTTTTCCGTTTTATTGTATGTATTGGATGTATTGTATGTTATTGTTTTTATATCGTGTCTCTTGTAGTAGTGTATAAATAATCTGGCGTGTTTTGGCAATGTTGTGTTTGCCCGTAATTGGCAAATATGTTAGAATATTACCATAAGACTTAATGTATCTATGTCCATATAATATGTGCTGTGGGTGAACCTTAAATAAATAAATAAATGGATCGGGTTTTGTCTAGGTACATGTACGGGTTATAGTAGTTAACTCCGTACACCGATTTGTCGTGAAGGTTTTGTGAGTTCAGTTGTATAGAGAAACGCGTTCCACTAAGATTCACTAGTTAAAGTTTATTTGAGAGCAAGTTACAGTAGTACTTAAGTGGTAGGCGATTATTTCTCTCAGTTGTTGATAGCTACACAGTTATATGTTGACTACTCTTAAATAAGTTAATAATGTTAATTTTATAATGCTTAATTATGACGCGCGTCGGTCGGCCTTATGTAGGTTACCGCGTAAGCAGAAAAATGTACGGCGATGAGACCGTACAGTACATTTTTCATTCGGCGGAATTGCTTTGCACCTACAGTTTGTTAACATTAAAATTTATTACCTATGTAAGTACGGTCTGCAGATAGATAGATTAACACTGTTAGGGGTACTCTTACACAATTATATATGTAAGTAGTTACAATGCTTTCTCATAGTCATTCTCCTGCCCTTATCCCAATTTATTTGGGGTCGGTGCAACATGTCACAATTCAACATATTGGAACACAAATTGGATTTGCTCTGTGATCCACTTTATTTTTTGGATTCACATTCTTGTAGCAGCCGGGAGTCCTGGAGTCCTGGACGGAGACGTGCGGCGCTGTTACCGCGGCGAGGCATACCGCGTGGCGGTGCAACTACTTGAGCTTGGGCGGAACGGCGGAACACAGCCCGGCGCTACATAGTTGCAGGCAGTATGTGGACCGAGGGAGCAGCGCGATACCTGCGCGGACTCGATTTATTGAAGATTCGCATGTAGATATTAGGTAGGTACTTAGTCAGTTTAGTAACAAGTTACATTCAGCGTGGTTCGCATTAGATGCGCGTGTGTATGACACTAAATGTGCCCGTGTGTGGCCGCCCCGTCGCGCCATCACCATGCGCCAGCACCTAGTGCTGACGGAGCGCTGCCGCTGCGCTAATGCGCCGCGCAAACACACGGTAACTAGGTACCTACTACCTAAATGTGCGAGCGCGCCGGCCAGTGTGACTGTGACTGTGCTAACATATATCGAGTCACCAGGCCCAGCGTGTCCCACTCAGCAGTCTCGTCAAACAGACGTGTCGTGTATGACAGTGTGCGCTGAACAAGCGTAACTTGCAAGCGTGCTCGCTACGGTAGTTGTGGAATCATCGACACTGAAGCGACGCTCTACTCAGGTGTAACAGCTAGTCTTATTAAATAAGTAGTGTAGTGGATCTCTCGGATCTTTTGTTGCAGTGCTTGCGCAGGCGCGGCGCGGAGCCCCCGCGCGAGTGTAGTGACCTTAGCGAGGAGTGCGGTGTGCGCGTGATATCAGCGACGTTATCAGTGCGCGATTAGATACCGTCGCGAGCGCACCTCCTCGCTCCGCTCCGCTCCGCCCGACGGCGAGCAGGCAGCAGCGCCGGTGCCATGAGGAGCAAGGACCGCCTCGCCGAGCTGCGCCACGTAAGTCGCGTCACACGAGAGAAGGCCAGGCCCGGTGACAGGATCCGGTCTTGGACAGCGCGCTATCTGAGCGAGTGTGTGCGCCCAGTGTGACGTCACCGGGGTAAACAATCCACTGTTGCACTAGGTGCGGCTAGTGGGAGGGGTGCGACTCCACGGAGCTCCCCGCTGGCTGCCGGTGCAGCGGTGGTGCACGTGCTGAGGTGTCGTGTTGTGGTTGCAGCTGGCGCGCGGCGCGGCGGGCGGCGTGTACTGCGACACGGTGGAGCCCGGCGAGCCCGAGCCCGCCACCGAGCGCGACCAGCACATCCAGGACATCTTCCTGGAGGTATGTAGGTACAGCGCGCGCCGCTTCATTATGAGCGATGTGCGACGTTAACGAGCCGCGAGTTGTGCTCATTAGCGGCTCTGCTAATTAGTGCCGCAGCCTTGTCGCGCCGCGCCGCGCTCGTGCCGGGACGCACAATATGACACACATCGCGACATACTTGTGAACAGTTCCACGCGGACCATACTGCTTACGTAATGTTTATTATTACTTGTTAGCGCTCATGAACACATCCACGCTTGATCGCAGTCGCTACTGTAATTCTACACCAAAAAATATTAATATTCCTAAGTACTATGCAAATGATTTGTTTCTGAGAGGTGCGTCCACTGCGCGCACTTATCTACTGCTACATGCATAGACACCGGTATTGTTTATTTACTGAGAGCCCGCGACATTATCGCAGATTGCATCCTTGACCCGGCGCCCTCGCGCGCGGCTGCTGCAACGCGAAACTATCTCGACTGACAATCACTGTTCTTGAGCGAAGCACTTATTGCTACACTGCTGTAGGTAGTATTCAAAAATATAATGAGGTACAAGTTTAGGGACACGGCTAGTGTGCGCAGCCGCCGTGTTCCCGTTCCAGCGAGTAGTGCATGATGAAGTGTGCGCGGCGCGTGTTGCAGGTGGAGCGCATGCGCGGCTGGATCCACGAGCTCGACAACAACACGCAGCTGATGCGGCGCCTGCACGCCGACCCCACCTTCCACACCAACAGGAGTGAGTGTGGCCCACGTCGCGACGCGCGCACCGCACTCAAGCGACTACTGCGACAAGTGCACATTTCCTCTCGTCCTTGTTTCATCCAAAGTTCACCACGATGACCGTAAAACATAATTATAGACAACAATCCTCGAACCGATGCATCCAGCCAGAGTAAATGCGCACGGAATAATTATGTACCTAAACAAACTGTTTAGTGCAAGCACAGCACAATTTTCATATCAATATGTTATCATTTTACCTGCGACGGGCCGGCCAACTTAGTACATGGTTAGCATTCCTACCGCGTTAACCGCGTGCACTCATCTATCATTCAATCAGACTTTTATCAACAAATATCAATCAATCAGTAATCGGTGTATCAATCAGCATCAACCCGAGGTGTAAGGTCTCTAACCATACCATAACCATACACAAACGGTCCCGTCATTTAAGATGCAACTGAAGTAAGCAAGTCACACAAGCGCCGAGCCCACACAATTACACTCACTGCTTCACTCCTGTCATTCTGGATGCTTGCAACTGTTTCAAACAATGTTGTGAGTGTGACGAGTATTTAATTATTTCACTGCCATATGCAAAAAAAAACTTGGGAGGTGTCAAGCGACACCCCGATGGAACAAAGTTCCTTTCGATTAATTAGTGACGGAATTGTAATAAAATTGTATTTCTTTAAAGTTATTTTTATAATAATAAAAAAAAACTGATCTAAAATTAACCAATCAAAAAATATTGATTAACAAAGCATCATATTTTACACCAAAAAAAGTGTCGTTACAACTTTTGGTCTTAATTTCCGTCTAGCCCCCTTTCGCAACGCGCGATAAGGAACTTCGTTCCAAAATTATTGGCAGTAAGTACCTACTATAGTGAAAATAAATATTTATTAGGCATAAATATTCGTATATCTCAAATTGTTTGTTCGATTGTCCGAACATGAAAAGTGCGACATTGTAAATCCCGCTGTAGTACCGTGTGGGCGCAGATTTGCAGGAGCAGCTGGACGCAGCGGTGACAGCGTCCAACGCCACGGGCCTGAAGCTGGGCGGAGCGCTGCGCCAGTTCGAGACGCGGCTCAGCGCGCGCAACGACGCCGGCGCGCGCATCGCCCGCCTGCAGTACGCCGCCGCGCGCCGCCTGTACGCCGACGCGCTCGCGCGCCACCACGCCGCGCTGGACGCCGTGCGCGCCACGCAGCTCAGCCTGCTGCAGCAGCAGATCCACCTCAGTGAGTACCTGGCTCTAAACTATACCTAGCCGCTCTACCGAAGCCTATCCGCTCAACTAGTTGTTGTCACATTCCCAAAACTTTCCATACATGCTAAAAATAACTGACCTTGTTCAGGTCGGAGACTCGTTGACCAAATAGTCCGACGTACCATTGCTTCACATGAGCGGCGCGAACACACAGAACATTCCAGGTCATTGCAGGACATAGCCTCATCTGCAATCGCGCTGTACTCACCTCTCCTCGAGTCCAGCTGCTACCACCGCGCGAATGCCCGAAGCGGACTCGACCACACCAGATCTCCACCTAGCCTGAGGGCGTTCTATTACACGTTCACCAATTCGAGAACTCGTCCACCGTTGCCCGGTTTTCAATTTCAATTTCATTACTTAATGTATAAAATATGCGCCCGCGTGTATGTAGGAAATTATCCCACGGGAACCGTACATTTTTCTTAGCTTATATGCTTGCAGACTATAATCTATATTTATGCCAAGTTTCATCCCGATCCGTTTAGTAGTTTTTGAGTTTATTCGTTACAAACATACATACGAATCTTTTCCTATTTATAATATTAGTTTAGATAAAGTGTGTTCTTCTGTGTTAAACAATGTACCTTGGTCTTGTGACTCGGTCGCGGTTCCTTGGTTTTCAAGGAGCCCGTTGAGCTTGATTCAACATTTCCTTATATAATAATATGAGTGAGGCGGACAGTGAAGTGTCGTATCGCCATGCGCGCATTAACTAATTGAGCCCAAACGGATGCCGCACGGGTGAGCTGAGCCGCTTAGAGAACCACTGCGCCGAGATTTAACTTCACAACCTGTCGCACAAAACACCAACCAAATAACGATGATCTATCAACAATTCAACATGTGTCACGTCGAACACATTCACAGTGGATTTGCGATGCAACCAAGCCGTTCAGCATCCGGAAAAACCCAATAATGGCTGCTCGACGAGCGAGGAATCGAACCCAATACCCCAAGCTCAGTAGTCGCCGAACAGTTAAAATATTTAAATAAGTGCGAGTCGGACTCGCGCACCGAGGGTTCCGTACAAACCGTAGGTATATAATTAAAAGTTCACCCATCACGACAATCGAGTCATAGTTATGCTATTTTTATAGTTTAAAAAAAAAGTTTTTTTTGTTTATTGTATGATGTAACTAAAAATTTACGGTTTTCGCAATTTTTCCTTTATCTGTACTATAAGACGTCACTCCGTACCAAATTTAAAGATTTTAAGTTCACGGGAAGTACCCTGTAGGTTTTGATTCCCGTGAGAGTTTCAAAAATTTGCGGAAATTTGCTGCATAAACGGCTGTATCTTTTGATTGCTTTGGCTTAGAAGTTTGATTTTATCAGAGCTCCAAGGGACAGTAGACCTGAGTATCCTGAGAAAAACGGTCTTGACGGACGGACGGATAACAAAGTGATTCTATAAGGGTTCCGTTTTTTCCTTTTGAGGTACGGAACCCTTAAAACAATATTACGAGTGGGTATTTAGTCTGAACGGCCCAAACCGAATGGCCCGCGGGCCATTCGACCGTAAACAAAAATCGCCTACGTTCCAAAGGACTGGTGATAAAAACTGGTAAACAAATTCAGTGTCATAAACTACATCAAGTACATTCGGGTGCAAAAATTAAAAAGTAGAAATAAAAGTTTTTTTTTTTTCATAGATTTGTATTATCTTCCTTAGAAAAACAATCAACAATAATATAAAATGTTTACAAAAGTTAAATTTAGCCTGACTATTACAATGTATGCGACTGTACCTTTAAATTAATTTTGAAATCATTTTATCACCGGTCCTTTGAAACGTAGACGATTTTTGGTTACGGTCGAATGGCCCGCGGTCCATTCGGTTTGGGCCGTTCAAACTAAATACCCTCGATAATAACTGTGTCTCAACTTATACGTTGTAATTCTAAAGTGTAAGTAGTATTTAAATGTAAGCCGGTGGTGTCGTTGAAACCTCCGGTGAATGAGTCAAGTCAGGTGAATAGCCTAAAATCAAAAAAGTAAATGATACACCAGCAATAGTTAAGAAGCGATTCCTAATTGTAGTTGTTTTGAAACAATGATTAGCGAACAAGTGGAATGGCTGCATCGGTTTAATTCGCTGAGTAGTACGCGGGGTCGACGGCCGCGCCGTGACCTCCGCGCGCTGACTCACGTGCCGGTGCCCAGGCTGTGATCTCTGACGCGCGCCTCTTGTTCCAGCGAACCTGTCGGTGTCGGATGAGGAGTGCCAGGCGCTGCTGGACACCAAGAACATCTCGCTGTTCGTGGACAACGTGCGCGCCGAGACGGCGGAGGCGCGGCGTGCGCTGCGCGACGTGGAAGCACGCCACGAGGAGCTCACTCGCGTGGAGGCCGCGCTGCGCGACGTGCGCGACCTGTTCGCGCAGCTCGCGCACCTCGTCGAGGCACAGGTGCACACACACCACACATAACACTTACCTGCATGCAACGTTTTTAGTTTTGGTCTCGGCAGCCAGAAAAGAGTCAGCTACCATCCGGCCTGCGCTCTTACTGCAGGATAGGCCATGGTGTCCGCCCAGACGGAGACAGGTAGCGAGTCGGAAGGCGGTGTTACCCAGAATAGTGCCTTCGTTGGGTAGCAGTAGCACCAGAATCCAGAGGCTCGACTCCCACTCAGCAACAGTCAGCAGTCAGCAGACGCTCAGCAGTATTGGTGGACGTATTAATAACATTATACCGTAACAAGTAGAGAAGAGCGGCTCATCCCACTGCCTCTGAGAAGATGGGTTCACGGGCTGATCTGAATCTGGCCAAGCCACTTTCCAGGAGTTCGGCACTTCAAAATCAACCAGGGAGCGAGCTAAAATTTTCCCCGGTCTACTTATCAGTGCTATTGCTATGGATAAAGGCCATGAACGCCGTAGTATCTGGATGGAGAAATTCGTCGGAGCATTGTAGGTACTCATTATCAAAAGAATAAGAGCTGTTCCATACATTCATACAGCAGCCGCCCTACTTGCGCACTAACAACACTTCTGACTGCTGACCTCACCACATGAGGTCGAATAGCGGTGTTTTAGTATTTAAGTGTTACACAGCGTCAGCCAGGGCAGCGCGGTCAGCTGGTGGTTGTTCTGTCGTTAGCTCGCTGCTAATTGACTACTTCCGCGTTAATACAAACACTTGCAAAACAATGTTTTTAACTGAGTCAACACAAAGCAACATGAATATTTTACCATTACAGACCAGCTGCGTCTACTTTACTTTTCAAATCTCAATGAGTCCCCACTTATCCACCGTCTTCCCTCTGTTCTCAATGAGTCCCCACTTATCCACCGTCTTCCCTCTGTTCTCAATGAGTCCCCACTTATCCACCGTCTTCCCTCTGTTCTCAATGAGTCCCCACTTATCCACCGTCTTCCCTCTGTTCTCAATGAGTCCCCACTTATCCACCGTCTTCCCTCTGTTCTCAATGAGTCCCCACTTATCCACCGTCTTCCCTCTGTTCTCAATGAGTCCCCACTTATCCACCGTCTTCCCTCTGTTCTCAATGAGTCCCCACTTATCCACCGTCTTCCTTCTGTTCTCAATGAGTCCCCACTTATCCACCGTCTTCCCTCTGTTCTCAATGAGTCCCCACTTATCCACCGTCTTCCCTCTGTTCTCGCTGGTTCGCCTCCGTGCGGTTCAATTGCTACTTGTATCTAACGTTCCATATCGATTCTTTCCAATTTCTATTTACTGACCACCTCGTAAACGTCGTTTATGAAATGGAAAAGGGTACTGTTCACAAGCGAGGGTGGTTCTTAATGTCTATCTTTGTGTATTCCAGCAAGACCAGGTGGACAGCGTGGAGTACTACGCACTGCAGGCCACCGAGCACGTCGGCACCGGCGGCACGGAACTGCTCAAGGGCACCGTCAGCCGCACCAAGGCGCGCAAGGTAATGCCAGCGGGGCCCGCGACCAACTGTCTGTATTCAATTGTGTGGCCTTTGTGTGCACTGTCAACGAATGTTTAGTAACTTTACCAAGTTTGCATGTAGTATTCAAACGCATCAGTGTTTGCAGTGTGCAGTGTGCAGTGATGCTAGCGTGCGTTTGTTGTTCACAGAAGAAGGTGAGCCTCGTGGTGTGCGTGGTGGCGGGCTTCGCCATTGTGCTGCTCGTGCTCGTGCTCACGTGACCACGCGTCACGCCACGCCACGTCAGCAACGACTAGTCATCATTATATTACTGTGTTCCACGCTAACTTATACTGTACAGACTAATTCATTAATTATTAATTTAATAAATTATACACTTCATAAATAATGGCCTAACGATCTTCTTCGAGTTCGAACTTCGCTCGACGACCTACCAATTGCATAATACCTACACATTTTATCAAAATCGGCTCAGTTGTTTCAAGGTTATCCGCTGTTTTGTTAGCTGCGGTAGGGATCTTAGACGCATAATGTGATGTGAGCTAGGTAGGTACCTATTTACTTTAATTTCAAACATAATGTGTGACCTAAAATTTGAAACACCCATGTATGTTGCTATAAACTAGGTACCTAGGTATGCAAGATTTTGAAATTCTTGGTGTGATGCTGCAGCTGCCAAAGTCAAATCATTTATTTCAAATACCGTACCTACCTAGGTACCTACATGGTGCTCACATATTTACAAAATAGTAGCTGCAGCCATAATATCCAGCACACTTCTAGTACCTACATTCTTGAAAAAAAATAGAAGATATTATGTTATGTTTGGATTCGTTTTTATGTAATGTAACTAAGTTAAAAGAAAAATGAAATTAAAGTTTAAAAAACCCCCAACGTAAATAAGAAAAGCGAACATGTACCCAAAAACTCAAAAATAAAACATAGGTATAAGTAGGTACAGTACTTATGAAATGGCGCTAAAATCTTAAACCGTTAATAAAAATGTTCAGTTATTTTTTAATTTCATCGTAGCCTCGGTAGTTTTTGGTAATCACTGAAAATCACCAGATTAATTCAGATTGGAATAATATTATGCTATTAGCAGTGGATTCGATACCAAGACTCATAGGGTAAACATACCGGTTTACCGGCCATTACCCCTTTTCGGCCACTTCGCACGTTATTTTCAATAATAGACAGTGTTATAGACCGCTCCTTACTAATTTCGCGCCATTCGATCTGGACGAACTACACGGTTCATAATCCAACGGCATGGCCTCGAAATGTGCGAACTGAGCCCTCAGTCGCCAATTCAAAATTTGGTGTGTGGAAACTAGTCAAATTTAGCGAAAAAAATAGCAGGTGGATTGATTTTCAAAGGTAAGTTTTTACGTGTTACTGTTGGTTTATTGTTCATTGATAGGGTTTGTGTGTGTTTAGCATGTCTAATTTCAATATTAATAATAATAATAATAATAAAAACTTTATTTCAGACTAGGTCCATAAATATGTTAGTATTTTGGTGTTAGTAACAATGGTGCTTAACTAAGTAGTTAGGTTAGTATTGTTAGTTTTGACAAAAATATTTATTTACTCAGACCAATGACTGTCCCCACCCAGTGTCCTTGAAAGGGACAGTCCGGTCTGGCAGCTATCATTTTCAGGATGCTGTTGTTACCACCATGCAAGCGCTGCAGTAAGGAGGCCGCTTTCTTTCGCATGATGGCATGGAAGCCATCTGTGCGAGCCTCCGCAAACATTCCTGAAGCACTGCAACGCCATGGCAGTCCCAACAGCATCCTAAAAGCATTATTAAATTGAACACGCAGGACGTTGTAGGCTCGGCGCGTGTATGATACCCACAGGCCACTCGTGTAAAAAGATTGACAGAACGCCTTAAAAAGAGTTATTTTGACGTCTGTAGTACAACGAGCGAACCTGCGGGCAATCATATTGCTCCTCACAGACAACGCCCTGCGCTCCCTCTCTATATCTAAGTCATCCCTCAGGTCGCTCGTGACAACGTGGCCAAGGTACCTAAAACTATCCACAATTCTAAGTGCGACACCGTTGAGACTTATGGGAGGAACACTGCGCGGCTGCTGCTTAGGTGTTTTGAATACAAGAATCTCACTCTTCTTCGAGTTGTATATTAAGCCATGCTCCTCCGCATAAGCCTCGCAGGTCGACAACAACTTCTTCAACCCACCCATCGAGGGACTGAGAAGCACCATGTCGTCTGCATAGCTTATATTGTTGACACTCGTTCCGTCAATGTGGCAGCCGACATGTGTGCAGCTCAGTCGCTCGATGAGCCGGTTGATATAGAGGTTAAAAAGAAGAGGTGAGCTTAACCCCCCCTGCCTGACTCCGCATTCCAGCCTGTACTCGTCCGACAGAGTACCCGCCCACCTCACCCGGTTCTTTTGGTTAGAGTACCAATATTTGAGAAGGGAGGTGTACTCCGCCGACACACCCGCGTCCCTCAACTTGTCCCACAGAACGTCATATGCGACCAGATCAAATGCTTTTGACAAGTCGAGGAAACACGCAAGGACCGGCGTCCTCCTCGTTGTGTAGTACATGACAGTTCGCTTCAGACTCAGAATAGCGCTCTCTGTTGAGACTCCTGCTTTAAATCCAAACTGGGCATCGTGCAACTCAACCTGTGCTGTGGGGCGACTAATTAGCAGACTGTCAAATACCTTGGCTGCTGTGGTAGCGAGTGAGATGGGTCGGTAGTTACTAATGTCAGACGTATCACCCGACTTATTTTTAACTATCGGAACGACTGTGGTCCGCATTAGCGGCTCCGGCAAATACGAGTGACCTATGCACAGACTGAAAAACAAAGACAGTACTCGTGGCAAGTGAACCCCCGCATACTTATAATGCTCGATACTGAGCCCATCGTGACCAGGCGATTTTCCACGCTGCATTTTTCTAATAACGTCCGCCACGCTCTTTGCAGGTATCTTTACATTCTGCCCCGTCACAATGGGCTCACCACCGCTCACCTTTTCGGACGAGGGACCTAAGGGCGACCGCACAGTAAAATGCTCTCTAAACGCCTCGGCGATGTCATTGTGGTCAGTCAAGCCATCAACGCTCAACGGGAAGCCAGGCTTAACGTTCATTTTGTTTGTATGCTTCCAAAAACTCTTAAAATCCTTAGAGGAGTGGTCGGAAGCAAGGATGTCCATTTTAAATTGCTCTTGTCTATCCTGACACCATTTCAATTTAGCTTTAAAACGTCTCCTCGCCTCCGACATCTCATCAAAGATTCGACCACTACCTGGTCGCCCAGCTAAATCCCACAATTGAAACCCAAGCCGCGCGTTCCCGATGAGGGCCCGCTACGTGTTTATTCCACCCAATGACATAACCGCCCTTCCTACGACATTTCTTCCTATAGGTTTGAATGGCTGCTCGTGATAACGTATAGGTAATTTGCACATATAATTTATCAAGAGCTGAGTGATGTTGCTTGTGGGCACAGAAACTATCACAACATTCACTCAACTCTTGCGGAAAATCTATCAACCGCAGTTTAGAATGACAAATGTCATGGTATTGATTAATTTGCTGTACCTGCCTCTCACCCCATAAGACACGGTTAATAGGTTTTACCGCTAACAAATCATTATCTCTAGGCTTAAGTTTGTTTAGATTGCATTCCACTACCAGTGGGTAATGGTCCGACCAATACACGTCGTAGCGCACAGTCACACTAACGACTGAATCCCGCGCTGACTCTGTGACTATGCAGTGGTCCAACCATCTGGTACAGCCGTGAGCATCACTATAAAATGTATAGGTAGTTTCAGGACACATGTTTATATCTAAGCAAACCCAATCAAGATCCATACAAAAATCTAACATTTCGGTGTGAAACAACTCATTCGGGTGGGCATTAAAGTCACCCAGTATATAAAAGGCCTTAACTCCATTGTTCTCCTCCACTTCTATTACCGAACGAATCACACCCAAACACGCGGTAAACTCATCACATCAACTTTTCATAATTTGTGATTTTATTGGCGGTCGGACAATACGTTAACGATTAATTTCAAAACCTACTTTCCAACCGGGTGGTCGCATAACCGGTTTATTCACGTCATTTCACTTTGCCTTTATTAGAGAAACCTTAAATTCACCAACATTCATTCAGTCAAAAAAGTATCGGGAATGGATGATTTGTTTATGGTTCCAAATTCAAATTTTTGTTTTTTTGTAGTTGTTAGATTGGCACAACTGTTTTCCATTTTGGCGCGGAGTTTGAGTTGCATCTGTTATTTATATTAAACTAGCTGACCCGACAGACGTTGTCCTGTCTTAACTGTGATACCTACCCTACCTACCTACCTACCTACCTGCCTACCTACCTAGATACCTACCCTACCTACCCTACCTACCCTACCTACCCTACCTACCCTACCTACCCTACCTACCCTACCTACCCTAGCTACCCTACCTACCCTACCTACCCACCCTACCTACACCAGCTACCTACCCTACCTACCTACCTACCCTACCCACCTACACTACCTACCTACCCTACCTACCCACCCTACCTACCCTACCTACCCTACCTACCCACCCTACCTACCCTACCTACCTACCTACCCTACCTACCCTACCTACCCTACCTACCCTACCTACCCTACCTACCTACCTACCTACCTACCTACCTACCCTACCTACCTACCCTACCTACCTACCCTACCTACCTACCCTACCTACCTACCCTACCTACCTACCCTACCTACCATATAGGAGGAAAATCAGCAGCTGATCGATAAAAAAAAAAAAAAAAAAATGTATTCTGCGTTTCAGGGCGGAGACAAATCCAACGAAACAAAAACCATGAAAATTGGTCCAGCAGATCTCGAGTTATAACGAAGGGAACAAACCCGTCTTTCTTTTATACTACTCTGTCAAGAAAGTACCGGGAAAAGATCAATAATACACAAAATGTCTGTTATTCATCCAAATTTATTTTATCACCTTCAAAGTATGCTCCTTTAGAAACGATACACTTGCGCCAACGAATAATCCATTCATCAAAACATTTTTTAAACGCTGCTTCCGGAATTGAGTTCAGTTCTCGCCGCGAATTCTCCTTTTTCGGTTTCGGTTCAGTTGGAAGGCGCCACTCCGAAGCTTGTTGACTAATTTGCATGTCAAACTCGTAAACCCACGTCTCGTCACCAGTAACAATGCGTTTCATGAATGTTGGGCCCGAACTGACTCGTTCTAGCATGTCCTCAGCGACTTTCATGCGATTGAGTTTTTGGAGAAAATTCAGATCTTTTGGGACTAGCCGAGCAGCAACATGTTACATACCCAAATGATTAGTTAAAATGGTACGGATCGACTCGTGAGATACAGAAAGTTCGGCGGCTATCTCTCTCAGAGTTGAATGGGGATTTTCAGTCACTATTTTCTTCACTTTTGCGATGTTAACTTCAGTTGCAGACGTTGACGGCCTACCAGAGCGAGGCAAATCTTCCATCACATCTCGACCGCTTTTGAACGCTTTGAACCACTCATAAGCACGAGTTTTTGATAAAGTCGATTCACCGTAAGCCTTCTGTAACATTTTCAGTGACTCCGAACACGAAATTCCATTGGCGATGCAAAATTTAAGACAAACTCTTTGTTCGATATTTTTGTCCATTATGAAATTCGCAATACACACTATATATGATATTACTAAAACCAGCACTGTATTTAATATAAATAACAGATGCAACTCAAACTCCGCGCCAAAATGGAAAACAGTTGTGCCAATCTAACAACTACAAAAAAACCAAAAATTTGAATTTGGAACCATAAACAAATCATCCATTCCCGATACTTTTTTGACTGAATGTATATATAGATACAGTGCTGGTTTTAGTAATATCATATATAGTGTGTATTGCGAATTTCATAATGGACAAAAATATCGAAAAAAGAGTTTGTCTTAAATTTTGCATCGCCAATGGAATTTCGTGTTCGGAGTCACTGAAAATGTTTCTGTTTGAAATTGTTGACTTTTTTCTTTTTCCTAAACTAAAATTACCACTTCGTGGCACCCGTTTTCAATCGATAGAAGACATAAAGGAGAATTCGCGGTGAAAATTGAACTCAATTCCGGAAGCAGCGTTTATAAATTGTTTTGATGAATGGATTATTCGTTGGCGCAAGTGTATCGTTTCTAAAGGAGCATACTTTGAAGGTGATAAAATAAATTTGGATGAATAACAGACATTTTGTGTATTATTGATCTGTTCCCGGTACTTTCTTGACAGAGTAGTAGATTCCATTATATTTGTGAACAGCTAGAATTTAGTAAATTTAGAACTAGATTCCGGCCGCCAGTAAACCTCATAGTTTCAAAGATATGACCTGTACAAATACCGAATGTTTAGCGGCCGATAACTAGTAAAAATAAAACCTGTCTCCGGCCGTTTAAAATGGACGGCCGAAAATTGGTAAAAAGTTTCATCTGATTCCGGCCTTTCGGAAAAAGAACGGCCGATAGTAAATTAGTAAATAAAAAATCTGTTTTCGACCTAGGAAACTAAAGGCGGCCGATGAATGGTAAAAATGTAATCTACTGCTGGCCGTAATATTTGTTTGTGACTTTTTTTAATTGATTAAGAGGGTTCTTTTTGCTGAAACGGCTACATGGGTTTGAATGAAATTTGGCATAGCCTTTCTCTGAATAAATGGGTACATAGGCTGATTTTTAACCGTTGGGGCAAAGAAGCTTATGTCGTCACCCTCCCGGCTAACTGTCCTAACTAGCAATTGATGTTTTTCCAGGGCAACCGTTTTTCGGTCGGGCGTTACAGTCAAATTACTGTAGTTGCGTTAGTTGTGGCTTTATCAATGAATTAAAAAGTTTTTTATATAGCTCTTGGCTTATTCTTTAAGTTAGTAGTCACCCTAAAGCCCTAAGGTGTCTATTTACTTATTTATATTAATTTGAAGCAGATACGTCTCTCTGTGAGAACTTTGTTTCACAACTTGTGTCTGTTACGACGCGGTTATTTGGTATAAAATATAAATAAAAGTCTATTAATATGATATTTATTTATTAAAAGTAATAATAAATTTTGTTTGTAAGCTTAAAAAGTTACAAGTTACGTAGGAGTTACAAAAAATAATGTTTTAACATTTTTGGCAATTTAGCTGAGTACTAAATATGTTTAAAACTATAAGAACCCTTAATGACATGAATTGAAAGTTAACCTTATTTCAAATAAATTGTATTTATTTTATATTTCAAGCCTATAGGTACTTGTGCTTATAACTATTAATGCACTTAATGCTTAGTATACATTTTGTTTCTAAGAACTAGAGGTCTTAGAATTTGTAGTTACTTACTTTAATATCACAATCACAGTCTTTGCAAAAATATTAGCCTTTAATTGGACTTACTTCACCTAGGATTAAAGCATTAGTTAACAGTGTTATTTTTATTGAACATAGGAACTAGAAATCAAGTCAATGATTATTTTATAGGTAAACAACGTCTTAATAGTAACGTAAGAGCTAAATTCTCTAAACAACCAGTAGTAAAATCAACAGTAATTAGTGAGAAAGTGATGTATAAAATGCTACATGCTCCGGCAACTTAATGACTGGGGTATCTCCTGTTGTTAGAGACAACAAGTCATTATATTTTTCTACTAGCTTCTGCCCGCGACTTCGTCCGCGGAAAATTTCTAGTTTTAACATTGAATATATCCTATGATACTCGGCAATACTGTAGGTTCCCATTAGTGAGAGAATTTTTGGAATCGGATCAGAATTTCCAAAGATTACCGAGGTGATCTTTTCTGCTCAACTTAGTCGCCTTTTACGACACCCTTTTTTTTTTTTAAGGCTGGGAAATCATCCAATGACTGCTCCCGCTCTGGGTGGAGTGGAAGGGAGTGTCAGACTCTTACTGACTAAAACCCATCCATGTTCCTTCCGTAGCCCTTTATGTTCCGGGGTAGCGGTAACCCTTTCGGACAATCCCGCTTACCCGGCAGGCTTGGCCCTGAGGGGCCCCTTCATATGCTGACATCTCTTTGAGGCGCGCGTGGAACATATACGCGCCGTCCGGCACGGGCCTGGTGCTGATGGGACGGTGAGTCACCCATTACTCACCGTCCGCAGGCCCGCGCCTACGGTGGCCGGGAGTCGTCACGTGGCTCCCGACGCCCAAGGCTTCTCCCGCGGCGGCTGGGACGGGAGGACCTTTCTCTCTCCCATCCCGCCACCTCCTTCGCGAGCGTGACTTTTTCGCAGAAGGAGGTGACTGCCTCCCACTCCCTCTCGTCCCGGACCATGGCTTGCACCAGGGCCGGGCGCGAGAGGTCACCGCCGTCGATCGGCTCTATGAGGACACGGCGGTGCTCCGCCCAAGCGGGGCAGGTTTGCACCGTGTCCTCTGGGCGATCCTCACAATGGTGACACGCGGGCGTTTTCTCCCGCCTGATGATGTGCAGGAACCTCCCGAAACATCCATGCCCGGTGAGAACCTGCGTCAGGCGGCAGGTGAGGGCGCCGTGACGCCTCTCTAGCCACTTCTCAAAGAGGGGTCTTACCGCCACTATCGTGGCGTGCCCTGCGCTGGGTTGCGACAGTCGCTGATTCCAGGCCGCCATGAGATCGCGCCGGAGGTCCGTCCGCTCCGCCGCAATTTGCTGCGGCAACGGAGTTTCCCCCCGGCTTAGTACCTCCGCGCGCCACTCGTACAGGCGCGCGAGGACTATCGCCTCCAGATCCCACGGCGGCAGTCCGGCAAGGAGGCTTGCCGCCTCGCCCGAGATCGTGCGGTACCCCCGGATAAGCCGTATGGCTACCACCTTTTGGGGCGCGTTCAGATAGTGGGCGGCTCGCCACCGCAGTGAACGCGCCCACACCGGGGCCCCGTATAGGGCCATGGACCACACGACTCCCGCGTAAAGCCTCCGGTAGGAGGCGTTTGGCCCCCTCAAATTGGGCAAGAGCCGCTTGACGGCGGCCCCAGTCCGTTCCAGCTTGGGGGCCAAACGTCGGAAATGCTCCACGAAATTCCATCGGCTGTCGAGGACCAGACCTAGGTATTTCATCGTGGTCTCGACGCCGATGTGAACCCCTCCTACCGTAAGTTGGGATCCCGATGGTGGCCTATTCCGAGGTCCATGAAAGGACATGGCCTCGGATTTGTGCAATGCCACCTCGAGACCCAACTGCCGGATCCTCTCAATGACTGTCGCAACCCCGCGTGTCATCGCGTCAGCCGCCGCCTGATGCGACCTCCCCTGCGCCAGGACCAGCGTGTCGTCAGCGTAGCATACTACGCTGACGCCGTCAGGGAGGTCGGCCCGCAGCACCCAGTCGTAACCGATGTCCCACAGGAGCGGCCCCAGAACCGATCCCTGTGGGACACCGCACGACATCTCTCGCCGGTTCCATTCCCCATCGCGACCGGGGTAGATGAAGGTTTACGACACCCTGCCTCGCATTGTAAAGGTGCAAATGCATTATGTATTTTAACCCAACACGGATAATAATAAAATTATCTTACTACTATTATAAATGTGAAAGTTTGGATGGATGGATGGATGTGTGTTACTCAATCACGCCAAAACGGCTGAACGGATCTGGATGTTTGGCACAGAGATAGATTATAGTCTGGAATAACACATAGGCTAATTTTTATCACGGAAAAACGTACCCGTTCCCGTGGGATAATTTCCAACAACCAGGCGGGCGAAGCTGCTGGCAAAAGATATTACACTACCTATATACAAAATACAAACCATCATTTAAAAATGTTAACGTTAAAAATATAAAATTTAAGTGAGGAACCTATTTAATTTAAAGCTTCTCTGAAACGATAAAACGTCCGCACAAAGCACGTAGGAAGTAGGAATGATAGTTGAGCTCGGCGAATGTTTTAGCATTTTGCGTTTAGTAATTTTATATTATCTCGGAAAATATATGACCAATTGACATACTGTAGAGGGCAAATCTTATCTCTGTGATGTCCTTGTGATCATAAAATAATTTAATTTGATAAGAATTGATATTTTGTTGTTTAAATAATCATCCAAACAGAAGTAAGTCGAAAAAATAATTTTTTTAAACATAAAACGAAATATAAAATTTAAAATACAAAAGATAGAAATGTGGTGTCGCGGACTTTTTTGTAGAAATAATTAAGGCGAACCGGGTTGCCATACATTGCTTTCAATTAAACAACTGTTTAGGCAGCGCATGCAAATAATTCTATTTTCGGAGGTATTTCTTTCCGACTTGCTAGACGAATAATGCAATAGCTCGGCTAATATGTATGATATAAATATAATTTATAGCCTATAGCACTCAGGAATAATGTAGCTTTCTATCAGTGAAAAAAATATTGAAATTGGATCATTAGTTTCGGAGATTACCCCCTACATACAAACTTACAAACATACAAACTTACAAACTTACAAATTTTACCTCTTTATAATATTAGTATAGATTGAAATTTTGGGCGGTGTCGGAGTCCTATTTCCTCTCTTAAGAATACAGAGACCTGTCTCCTAAGAGAAAGAGAACGTGGAATCTCTTCACCGTGGCTATTCTTAAAAAAATCTTTTCGGGCTCAGTTTTCTTGACAGAAAATTCCATCATTTCAGTCCAGTTCAAGCATCGGCCCTCATCATCTTTACGGATAGAAAGCATCCTTAGGTCGGCTGAAAGTTTTTTTAAATCGAGGAAATCAATGTATGTGAGAACATTCACTACGTACGGTTTATTTCTCCGTGCCAATCTAAAAATTGGAGGCAATTGGCTCGGTACAAAAATATCCCCACATGGTTTCAATGCATGGCCGATGGTGCTGCGTACGGAGGCTCCTTCGCTTTGTCCATGACATGGCACGGAGAACCGTAAAGTGATTTCCTGGATATTTGTGGTATTGTTTATGACATACAGTAACGTCGATCCGAGAATGGAATTTTTGTTCTGTCCACTGCATCCATCAGCAAACACATAAACAATCTTAATGTCTCTTGCGTCACTCTTCTTGAGAAAGTCATACAGTGAAGTCGAAATTTCTGACGACCCTCTTTTGCTTGCTCCTTCATGCCATGTATAACACGAACAGGCTCCAGAAGTCATATCGTAAATTGTGAAATTGTACGCTGAAAGACGACGTTTATAAATTATTCTAGTAATAATCTGAAGCAAACAAAAATACCCAGTTTAAAAAACTGTTAGTTTCGACTTTGAATAAAGCTAATAAGGTATTTAGATGCAAAATTATCAATATTCTACCAGAATGACACGAAATTTCACGTAAGTGTTTTTGCTTGCGAAAATGGACAACTCAAAATCATAATTGTAAACATGGCATCTAAAAATATCGACGCCGACGTGCAAAATTAAATAATATTATAATAGGTACTTACGAACTAAATCCTATCCTTCTCGATGCGGCGTCGACGCAGCCCGCGATCTCAGAGACGCGACCTGTCACTCCACAGAACAGTTAAAGAGTGTCACTCTACGAAGAACTCAGGAAAAAAAATTGTCGACTGAATAGATTTGGTTCACTTGCTATGCACCCACCCGCACCCCCCGTGCGAACTGCAACGTGACTTCACTTAATACTATGGCAATAAGCTTCATATTCGTTAAAAAGCTTTGATCTATACGACGTAAGTGAAAAATAAAATGTGTGAACATCTTAGTAAAAATTCTAGCTAAGTGTCCTATGTACATACTTCAATAATTTTGAATCGGGACGAAAAATAAAAGTCTTTCTAACTGTAGTATGTTCATACGACAGGTAGAGAGAATATTTTTTCCCTCCTTTTGCACTTACGCAAAACCAAATACGTGATTATCTCCTAAACGGTAAACGACACAGATACGACGATTAAAGAGAACTTATTCGAAATATAGCTATGAACACGTAGGTAATGTCAGTGCAGATACGTCAGTTTGTGAGATACGACAGTTAGCGGGGAGGGCGACGATGTGTTATATCTGATAATGCATACATTTTGGCTGCTATGCTTTGTGTTAGTTTTTCTTTCAGATGGCAAAGGAAAAAAGAAAAAAAATGAAGAGCCTTCCCGAAGGTTTGCTTCCAGTGAAGAAGCACTGACAAGCACTGACAAGCACTGACAAGCACTGACAAGCACTGACAAGCGCTCTTTCGGATATATGCGGCAATTTTCGCGGCATCAGAGAAGCATGCCGTAGCAGTACGTGGTTCCAAGATCCACAATACGCACGGTAAAAATTAGCAGAATCGGTCTGAAAACTTGAACAAATTTTACTGGACATAGTATTTCATGTTATGTGTGAATTTCATGTTATGTGTGAATTTTATTTTTATATGATTGTGATAAGAGAATTTTTAATGATGCTAAAGCCAAAAGTAGCTGTAAGTCGTAGAAGATAGTAAAAATACACCGCTTTTTAGGGTTCCGTACCTGAAAAGGAAAAACGGAACCCTTATAGAATCACTTTGTTGTCCGTCCGTCCGTCCGTCCGTCTGTCAAGACCGTTTTTCTCAGAAACGCGTGGAGGTATCAAACTGATAATTATATCTAATACTCAGGTCTACTGTCCCTTGGAGCTCTGATAAAATCAAACTTCTAAGCCAAAGCAATCAAAAGATACAGCCGTTTATGCAGCAAATTTCCGCAAATTTTTGAAACTCTCACGGGAATCAAAACCTACAGAGTACTTCCCGTGAACTTAGAATCTTTAAATTTGGTACGAAGTGACGTCTTATAGTACAGATAAAGGAAAAATTGCGAAAACCGTAAATTTTTAGTTACATCATACAATAAACAAAAAAAACTTTTTTTTTCAAAATATAAAAATACCATAACTATGACTCGATTGTCGTGTTGGGTGAACTTTTAATTATATACCTACGGTTTGTACGGAACCCTCGGTGCGCGAGTCCGACTCGCAGTTAGCCGGTTTTTTTTTAATTAGTTATTGTTTTACTATCATACTATTATAAACCCTATGAACTACAGAATAAGAGTTGTTTTTCTACCGTGAATTAGGTGGCCGGTAACCAGTGCACTAGTGGACGATAACTGAGTGATAAGGCCGATAGCCGGTATATTTGCAATTTTTACGAATATATATATTTTTTTAATTATGTATGACTGATACGTCTCGTTAGGTTTTATGAAACTGCACTATTGTAGGCTGAAACGTTTTTTTTTAAATCTTGGAGTACTGCATTCTGATAAAAATCAACTCTAAAGTCAACAAGCCGCTTAAATGGCCGATAACCGGTATGTTTACCCTACTAGCATACCATAATAGTATGCTAGTAGGTACGAGTCTTGGTATCGAAAACTGTTTTGGGAATCAGCGTGTTCGCGACAACATCTATACTATATTATTAATATTATAAAGAGGAAAACTTTGTTTGTTTGTTTGGTTGTAATGAATAGGCTCAAAAACTACTGGACCGATTTTAAAAATTCTTTCACCGTTGGAAAGCTTAGTTTTCTAGGAGTAACATAGGCTACTTTTTATCCCGGGAAAAATAACGGGTCCCACGGGAAAGACCACGGGAGCGAAGCCGCGGGCAAAGTGCTATCATTCGATAAATCGATTTTCAACTCGAGGCGTTTTTGAGCTGCGCGCCAGTTTTTCAAGGGATAGGTACGCCGCCGCGCCGTGGCGTATCACTATTCACTAGGAAAGTTTTTCGAAACAGCGTGCGTCGCAATAACGTTATTCGAATTTCCATATCACTTCTAGTAGGTATTTACTCTCTTTGAAGTAGTTTGAAGCAGGCGGCGCCATGGCGCATGGCGCATGGCGGCGCGTTCCTCCCGACTCCCGAGTCCCGAGGCTCGACCTCCCCCCACCTCGCTTCTTCAGGTTCAGACTTCATCACTTCAGTTCAGTCTTCAGTCCCTCCAAAGACTACAATATGTATAGGGACATAGACAGGCAACTTGGCGTATTTTTCAATGCTTCACGATAAGCGCCATCTAGTTCATAGTTAGTTAGATAAAGCTATTACACCTACACACACAGACATATCTGCATATCTGCGTGTGTAGGTGTATTCGTTCTACCTATAATATGTACCTATGCAGCTATTGCCTGTATAGCTATCGTAAAACAGGGTGAATCGGGACGAAACTTTAAAATGTATTTTGACATTGAAATAATATAATTTATTGACAAAAAGGTCTCTAATGTGTAAACCAGTGCACATGCAAAATAACCAAAACTTTAAAATTGAAAAAATGCGCAGGAGCAAGTACACAACCAGCTAACCGACATTTGCATTTAAAGTGTTGCTATAATGCAAAGAGAATCTGCATGTTTATAAAATTCATTTACGTAGTAATATTTTTCTACACTGCGGTTTCATATCTCTAAATGCTGGAAAACATACATTATACCTACTTTGTAATATTTATTAGAATATCAACCATTTACAATTTCATAATCACACTTTGTGGGGACTTTATTATTCAATATAGCAACATCGACCTTTATTTTACTCTAACTATGAACTAGATGGCGCTGTTTTAAAGAAAAAACATGAATATTTCTGTAGTTCGCAGTTGCCATAGCATGAGTCCATAGAGGAAAGTAATATATCGGGTATAGAGAGCCCTCTTGCAGCTAATGCTAATGTCAATTGATCGGCGCCATCTATTATCACCATCCACAAACTTGTCATGTATAGCTATAGCTATAGCTAGCTACAGGTAGCTATAGCTAGCTAGCTATAGGTACTACCTATGCTATAGTGCCTATACTTAAGCTTCCTTACTAATTTGCTTGTTTATTGATAAAGTTTTACTATGATTTTGTTATCATAGTAAAACTTTATCAAATTAAAAACAAGCAAATTAGTAAGGAAGCTTAAGTATAGGCACTATTGTAATTTCAAAAGTTACACAGCGGATACATAAAGGAAACATCCTTTTCTTTTACAAAATTACTTGCTTTATTTGTAAATTTTAATTCAAATTAATTTGTGTTTTAATATACAAAAGGTGTGGCTGATGTTCAATCGTTACATCTGGGCCGCTCTTTCACTCATGAACGTTGCTTGAGAGCCGTGGTCAATCAAAGCCATAGCACTGTCTCTTGTCCCGAGTCATGATTTCTTACTGGTACAAGAGCTGTGGCCAGTAATGCAGTGGACAAATTTGCAGCGAGATGCGATGAAAGTGTAACATTGGTTTCCGCTGATTTTGCAGAATCTTGATTACTTTCAACTTCATTGTTTTGTTGTTTCTTATTGTCTGGTTGATATGGTGTGGATTGATGCGTGAGCGTGTGATAACGTTTGTGACATTTTCGGCAGCACATCTTCAGGCGACATCTATAAGCGGAATGTCCTGGGCCCAGACAATTATAGCATAGGTTGTGTTTTTTCTGGTACTCGCACCTCTCAGCTGGATTAAGTTTTATGAATTCCTCACAATGACATAATGTGGTCCTTTTCGCACATAGCGCAGCTTCTAGCGCATTTGAGTGACCGAACCCAATGTACAGAAATCACAAGAATTTGTCCTTTAACAAAATCGGAAATCAAATACATCTCTAAACCAAGATATGTCAAATATGGCGTCCCTCAAGGTAGCGTACTTGGACCACCCCTTTTCTTAATATACATTAATGACCTCCCAAAAACCTTAGATCATAAAATGGTATTATTCGCAGATGACAGCACAGTTATTGTGGAACATACTAATCCTGACAATTATCAAAATGACATAAATAATTCTTTGAGTGACATTATAAATTGGCTTGAAAATAATAATCTTGTAATTAATTTAAATAAAACTAAAGTAATACAATTCCACCAGCGCCGTACTAATCCACCAGTTAACATTACACATAGTAACTGTATAATAGAGGAAGTTACAAGTGCAAAATTCTTAGGTATAACTATAGATAGTAAATTAACCTGGAAACCTCACTCGGAGGAAATCTGTAAGCGTCTAAGTAAGTCTGCGTATCTTTTATACCAATTATCCAAAAAAGTCAATAATGACACGCTATTGAAGGCCTATCATGGATTGGTCGCCTCTATTCTGAGATATGGTGTTGTTTTCTGGGGACAGTCCACTAACAGGGAACAGATGTTCAGGATGCAGAAAAGATGTTTGCGATCAATGTGTGGTCTAAGAACAACGGACAGCTGTGTTCCCTGTTTCAAAAAATTTAATATACTTACCTTACCATGTTTGTATATCTTAGAAACTGCGTTATTTGTTAAAACGAATCTTAATTTATTTCAAAAATTCTCAGCAACCAAAAAAAAACGGATTCGTGCCCAATATAAAAATTTGTTATGTCCATACAAGTGCAAAACTGCTTTATTAAAAAAGAGTTTTTTTGGTATTGCTCCTACTATTTATAATAAAATACCTGACATGATTAAATCCATGCCTTTAAATAAATTTAAGAAATCCCTTCAGAGGTTGTTACTCGAGAAATGTTATTACAGCGTGGAGGAATTTTTAAATGATAATCTCCTTAGATAATAATTTTGTACCACTCTGAACATGATGATTGATCTTTCTCATTGTGATTTTGACATTTTTGGATTTTGACATTGTGTTTAATTTTTATTTTTTTGTAATCTTTTAACTCTGACATTGTTTATTTTAATTTTAATTAATTTTTTAATCTTGACACTGTGATCTAATTCCTAATTTTTTGTTTTTTTAATTTTGACATTCCTATTTTAATTATATTTTTTGCGTAATGTCTGTAATTTTGTACGCCTCAAATGGCAAAACATGTAGCTCCTTAATTTATACAAGACCTATAATCTGTACTCATGTTTTACAAAATAAATATCATTATCATTATCATTATTATCATTATCATTGGTTTTGAAGAGGTAGTATTTTGTGTGGACACGTGAACTGCGTATTCTTTTCCCTTAGGAGTAGGCTTCTCTCTATTTGCAGGCGTGATAAGCTCGATCGTGCGGAACTTGGACAGTAGGAACTTGTGCAGGGCATCCCATTTAGGTAACTCGTCGTCATTATCATCGTAAGCAGCTTCTTCCCATTCTCGATGCGTCTCGGGGTCCAATGCGTGAGCGTATCCCATGGGCTGGTTGTCAGGTTCAGGTTCACTACGAAGGAGGATTCGAGGATCGGCGGACTAATTTGTATGCAGAAAAGCACAAACATGACACACACAACAACGACCACGACTTAAAACATAAAAAAATGTTGTGAATTTGTGATCTAATAATTTGACAATCAAATCAATAACAACTCAATAATTCTCTGTGTTGCTATCGTAATTATTACGCGGCTTGTAATCTCCACAAACATTTGCAAATAATTATAATACGTGTTAAATAAAATGATTAGGTAGTGAAATTTATTTTTAATTTATTTATTTTTTGTCACATATTAATATTACATTTGTATCGGTGGTGGCGCCATCTGCGGTGACATAAAGTAACTAATTGTTTTTGGATGGAGATAACAGATGTCACATTTTTAAAACATTACCCCAAATCTATCAATGTATGGAATTGTCCTACCCCTGCATGAGTCCCTCGCCGTCCGCGCGTCGAACCGCACGCGCAACGCGCAACAGATTTTAATGTACAGATTATAACAATGTGTTATTGTGTGTTGTCACAAAGTGCGAGAAGTGTTTAGTAGCGTAGGTAATACCTATATAAACTAAGTACCTACCTCACGAATGAATAAATTCGGGCAGTGTTTTCTTCCGATAGGTAGGTAGGTACCCAGTTTGGGAAACGACATTGAGTGCTCTCAGTGACCCGGATATTCTCAGAAGCAGCGGTTAGCGGCAGCGGCCCTCGTCAGGCAGACGAGCTTCGCAGGTAAGATTTTTGATCATATAAATCCGTGCTCGATTTCAATCAAAGTTCACATCTACGTAGGTACCTACCTACTCGTAGGTAAGTAAACAACCAACAAACAGCTGGCGACGAATGCGCCTCGATACTCGCTCGTAAATTGTCTTATAATGTACCTAATCAAATTATTACTCTAAGGAAATACCTAGTCATTCCGTAGAAACGCGTAAGAACTTACAGGGTTGTTTCGTTGATTTTAATGATTACAGTTCTGTAAATGCGTAGGTACTTGCTACGGCCGAGAATCATATTTTGATCAACATAGGCACTGTAGAGCCTTAGAGTAAAACCTTATGTTGTACAAGGCTGGAAATTATCTGACGGCATTCGAACCTTTCAAATGTTTTAAGAATAGATTAGGATTTTATACATTCTAGACTTGACGTCCGGCAGCGAAGCTAAACAGATGTATTCGTTATAACAAAGTGAAAATATAATACGTGTGTGTCCATCCGTGTTTCTCTTCATAGTATAGAAGTCTTATACACACATTACACGCTCTACCACTGAGCCCCCTCAGTAGAGGATCTTCCATCCTCTACAGTACCTACAACCAGTTTGCTAATTGCAAAAAACTAAAGAAGAACTACGAGTACGCTGGCTACCTACCGCGACGCTCTCCCCTGAGGAGGTTGCGCCAGTGCGGCCCGCGCTAGGTAACTTCATAATAGGTAGGTATAACCCTACGGAATGACTAGGTACCTACCTATCATGAAATCAGCACATTAGACGGAACTTAGAGAGTTGTATTGATGATTCTAATGCAAATCCAGTAAATACATACCTACTTGATAACTGACACTAACCAACAAATAGCAAAACACGTAGGTTATCCGGGTCAGTGTTAGGGGTTCTGAGGGGGCCGGGCTCATCCTCTTCAGCAAAACACATAGGTTACCCGGGTCAGTGTTAGGGGTTCTGAGGGGGCCGGGCTCATCCTCTTCAGCAAAACATCATGGTGTAGGTAAGTATGTTGTACATAACCAAAAATCTTTTATTATGTACTAGCTGTTGCCTGCGACTTCGTCCGCGTGTATTTTATAATTAACTAGCTTCTGCCCGCGACTTCGTCCGCAGAAAATTTCTTGTTTTAACAATAGAAGTAAGTCGAAAAAAACCTTTTTTAAAACATAAAACAAAATATAAAAGTTAAAATACAAAAGATAGGAATATGGTATCGCGGACTTTTTTGTAGAAATAATTAAGGCGAACCGGGTTGCCATACATTGGTTTCAATTTTAAACAACTGTTTAGGCAGCGCATGCAAATAATTCTGTTTTCGGAGGTATTTCTTTCCGACTTGCTAGACGAAAATTGCGATAGCTCGGCTAATATGTATGATATAAATATAATTTATAGCCTATAGCACTTTTAAGCACACAATTTTAAAGATTTAAGCATACATAGGGATATAGGGACAGAGAAAGCGACTTTCTTTTATACTATGTAGTGAAGTAGTACCTAGTAAGTTATTTAAAAAATTAAATATGTAATTCAAAATTACTTGAAAGTTTGACACACTAAATAGGTAGGTACGTAGTGGCCCAATCTTATTCCGTAACATCCATCGATGTAATGTCGGTTTAGCACTAAGTTGCATAACTACCTACCTATACAATACAAATAGCGTGCAAACATGAACTTCAGTAAAACAAAAATATCTATCTATCTCTCACAGTCTTAATTTGCGTAAAAGTAATAAGTGTAAATAATTTCTATTTTTTCGTTGTTATTTTTATACGCTTTATACCTATTACATAGTTTCACCTGTATGTTTGTTTGTATTTTTGTAACCGACTCCTTTGGGCGCGATTTCGGTTAAACTTTAATAATAATAATAATAATAATATCCTTGGACTTGTTATTAGTTTAGAGACTTGATATTGTTATTAGTGTTTACATTTTGTTTTATTCTCATTATATCTCATTAATTTTAGGATTTGGGCGGAGTGTAGCCTTAGGAGCGCTATGGCGCAAAGACATACAAAATATTTTTTTTCGTAATATTTCCAATTTTATTGCAGTATCAGATTGACCTGGCCATAAAAACCAATTGGCTTCTGAGAAGCATGGCCCTACGACACACCGTTTCAGAGTTACGAGCTTTTCAATTTTTTTCTGGTTTACACAAAACGCACTATATTTCCAAAATGGTAGCTCAGATGAAAATCTTTTCCTGAAAGAAATTGTTTCTTTAATCGAAAACCATGAGATGATATAAAAAAACCAACAAATATTTAGAGAAAAAAAACAATTGAAAAATATTGTCTCGATCGGCCAGATTAAGAGGTAATTTAAAAACCGAATGTGCCGTCAATCCACAATTTTTATTATTTTCAAATGGCAACATCCAACACCACGTGTCAGTCAAAACTATGAATTTGGTGTCAGCCATTTTGTTTTACCAAACGTTGCCAACGGTAGCTAGTGAAAAGATTCAAGATTCAAAATTCTTTATTTGTGGAAAAAGTTCTTATGAATTTGACTCGTATTTTCTTTGTTGTTAACTGACGGGATTCAAATCTAGATGCTTTGCTTGTCTTAAGATTTCACTTTCTGGCCAAAAACGATTATCTTGATTGTTAGAACAGAATATCAGATGAACAGATATTATCTCTTGATGACTTTTTAGATTTTTAAATGATTATTTCTAGTGATTAATTAGAACTAAGTAGTAACCTGATTGCAATTATTATTGATCTCTTTACAAGGCTTATTTCTACGTTATATTATGTATTAATTAAAGGTTTCGTCAGATGCTATTGTTGAGACTGTTATTATGGTTTCTCACTTTCACTGCCCAGTTCAAACTATTTTCAACTTATTTCTGGCAACCCTAGTACCACGTTTTGATTTGCACCCGGTAGGCGGTTGCTGGGCATGGTCACAAGCCACATACATACATAAATTTATTGTAGGACGCGGAAGCCGCGTTGTGGGCACGGAAACAAATTATCGTTGAACCCGGGAGCTGGGTGCTTGGCAGTGAAAGTGTTCATTTTAAAAGTTAGTTTATTATTAAAGAATTTATAATATGGTTATAATTATGTTGGTTTTGTATTTTGTAATACTTTCTATTCATGCGAATAGTTAAAATTACTTAATTATGTTTCGTTGATCTTTTTAATAGTTGATTAATATTTTACCCACTTGGGTGAAGCATAAAAAGCAAATAAACCTTTTACTTAAACAAATTTCTACATTTTTATTTAAATTTTGAATACTTATGAATTTATTTTTAATAGATACGTTTCTATTAAATTATTGAAAATATGCAAGATGTAGGCGGCTTGAATTTCACAAGTAGTTTAAAAAAAACTCAGACAAAGAAAAAAAAACCGGGTTCACCGAAAACCGGTTTTGTTAATACGAAACCCGAAAAAACACCGGGTATTCATTTTGGCCGGTTTTGCATTCCCCGACTAATAGTGTACATTCAATGGCGCCCCACTCATATCAATCTTATCGTGATAACTTTTAAACTATTTGTCCAAATTAGTGTAAAAAACAAAGTTTATCTTCATTAAATACTAAAAGTGATTAACGTATTCAATTCGATAAGAATTAACTGAGTACTCTAAAATGTGCATTGTAAAAAAAGTATTGGTGACGCCATCTAGTGGTCCCTTTTGTAATTCTATCACTCATTAACTGATTATTTCATATGACGTAGATCAGAACAGGCGACGATATATACCCGTCTCTTTCCCTCCCGCTTTTTTTGCTCGCCTCCGAAAATTGACGGCGGTAAGCTCACTCCATCTTAAGGTTGCTGTTCCAGGGTAGCCCGCGAAATTCAAATTTTCTTAAGTTTTTTGCAATTTGCAGGCCAGTGATAGGTTGTATGTTGATGAACATTTGATTCGCGGCTGTAAGACGTATGTAGTTACAGAATTATAATCATCAAAATCATTAATACAACCCTCCGAGCTCATAAAGGTGTAAAAATGACTTTTTACAAGGTCAAAGTCATTCCGGAACCTCAACCGTGAAACCGGCCATCATTGCCCGCATTTCCACGTATTTTTGAGATTTTGCAAAAAATATTCACCAGAACTCGTAATAAAGTCGACCATGGTAGCAATTACTGTTAAAGGTCTAAAATCACAAAATAAAGTGTTTCTAACTTTAACAGAATCCAAGAAAACTTTTTTACAAAAAATAAAACCGACTTCCAAAAAAAACACTACAAAGTGAAAAATAATTTTGATTTCGGAAGTCGGTGTCTTTGGTTTGGTATTTTCATTTTTTGCCACCGACTTCCGAAATCAAAATTATTTTTCACTTTGTAGTGTTTTTTTTGGAAGTCGGTTTTATTTTTTGTAAAAAAGTTTTTATTTTTCACTTTTTAGTTGTGGTACCTATGCACCCCCCCCCTCCCCCCAAAATTTTAATACCACTACCTGGTATGTAAAAATGCCTTTAATATTTCAGAAGTTGTTTTGTGGACACATTGATGATAACATCAGAACTAAATTTTCAATGGCACCTTTCATTCAGAATGTATCTTATGACAGTTCTAATAAACCCAAATACTGCTAGGATACATTGTTTTATTTTGAAGTTCTCATGCCAACCTTGCACCTTCCGGCTCCATCATCAGATCAGTTCGATAGTACCTTATAGCCAAAGTGCATTTCATGACAATTCTAATCAGCCCAAACACGGCTAGAATACATTGATTAATTACGGAGTTCCGGTGCCTGTCTTCCGGCTCCATCATCATCACCAGATAAGTTCAATGATAAAATTTTCAACAAAACTATTTAGGATTGTATGTTTATTTGTTTTGTCATAGTTGCTTAACTATCTTGATTGTGATATCTATGCGAGTGTCAAGTTCCGTTAGCCATATCTGATCTTCTTCACCAGTTCCACTTCATCAAATGTTACTTTTTGACTGTAAACGCTTGATTTCTCGATGAAAATTTTAAAATTACTATATAGTTGCCTATAATATTTGAGGAGTTCCCTCGATTCCTCATGGATCCCATCATCAGAACTGGATTTTGAAAAAAATGGGACCAATCTGGAAGCATATCCTTTAAAGTTTAAAAAAAAAATTGCAAATCCATCCATAAACAACGGAGTTCTGAGGTAACAAACATAAAAAAAAATAAAAAAAAAAAAAAAATACAACCGAATTGAGAACCTCCTCCTTTTTTTGAAGTCGGTTAAAAAAGGCGCCTAAATAGCCGGGAAAAATTATACGCACAACCGTCCAACATTGCTCAACCTTAATTTCTCTAAAATTATCAGTTCTAAAGCTTGGGTAATAGGGTATGTTTTAGTGAATTATGCAAAGTTGCCATCCTTCGTATTATTATTATTTTAGTTATTTTTCGTGTTCGGGCAAACATATCCGCTAAGGGCAATGATGGCCGGTTTTACCGGTATGTACGCGGGAGGTCTATGGACCAGCTACACTAAAAGATCGTTAGATGTCTTGCGCGTCCAATACAATAACGTTTTTAGGATGTTGTTGAAACTGCCCCGTGACTGTAGCGCATCGGAGATGTTTGCCCAGAACCGAACTGACGGCTTTCATGCGGTTATTCGAAAGAAAGTCGCATCACTGATGCGTAGAACACGGGGCAGTAGCAATAGCACCCTAAAAACCGTTGTGGAGAGTCCTTACTCGCCTTTTCTGAGGCACTATGTGGGGAGAATGGTCGGGTAGCTTATTTCTTACGCTATCGCTCTCCGCACATCCTGCCTCAGACACCCTACTTAGTTGCTTGTTTTTTATTGTCCTTGTTTGTTAACTACTAACACTAATTATAAGATATCTTACTAACAAAATGGACTTATTGTTGTCTGAATTTTGGTAAACAAATAAATAAATTATTATTATTTATTTTAACCAAACGACGGCTGCACCATCGGAACAGCCACGCGGCCCAGGAACAAAGGTAGGTGAGCTCAATTCCTCTTCCTTAACGTCGCTTTGTTCGTCATCAGCTAGATTCCCCGAGACGATTATCAGAGTCCTCAATACAGTCCACTAATAAATAATCCCCATTTCTCCAAATAAAATCAATTTTCAAAATCGTCTTATAAATTGGTGAATTTACCCACCAAGTATCAAATTGAAATGTATTTATGGCTCACTATTTTGTATATAATGGCTTGCACATAATAGGTAGACACATGCTGTCGCGGACTTTTATATAAACCTTTTTAAGACAAACAGTCCCACAATACATTTTACACCTTCGTGCAGCGCACTCTCAGAGGGCAGGAATTTTGCCGACTCACATGATACTTATCATTATAGTATGGCCAAATCACGCAAAGTCTATGTAAATTGTAGCCTATGTGTTATTCTGATATATAAGCTATATTATTGGGAAGTTTCATCGAAATCTGTTCAGCCGTTTTGGCCCAAAAAAGGAACAAACATCCATCCATCCATCCTCACAAACTTTCGCGTTTATAATATTATAAGTAGGATAGATAAGTAGGATATATATATAACTGATTCATATTTTTAGCCATAAGGATTCCTTTTAAGATATTCATTCACGCTGTAGGTACTTCACTTATATCAGTAAGAAATTCCTTTAGCCGCCGCGCGCCGCTTAAATATGTGTTGTCAATGTTTGTAATAAAACATGGCAATTTTAGATAAATCTTGTCATGCAATATACACTGGAGTCCATGCAATAAGTTCTGCGGGACACAGGCTGAACTTTGTTTCTATATTCGGAATGTTTAATTATTTGTTTGTATTACAATATTTAGTGGTTAACGAGAGACCTACCCAATTGATCAATAGGTACCTAATTATTACAAGTTTGTTGGTTCATATTCTCGAACCTCGCTAGTTTAACTGTGTTGAGAGAAACGTGAAGATGAAATATTTTACACAATACTTCAAGTGTCTACTTATCGACCTTTATGTGGTTCGAGAGAAATTTGTGTTTATAATTTGCGAGGTTTTGTCAAGTGCATGCATTAATGATAGAGATGGGCCAACTAGTCGGTAATGCCAACTATTCGGCATCGTTTGTAGTCGGCGACTATTTGACAAAATACCTATGCCATTATAAAATTATTCTACATAGAACGAAAATTGGGTGTAGTTACAATGTTTACTTATACTTTTGCTTATAACTTCAAAACCCTTTGCTCGATTTTCACAATTCAAACGGATTTATTAGTTTTAAGCTTAAATTAACCCCATAAACCCGAAGTTACAAAAATATTCCCATAAACGACAAACCATGTTTTCAAGTTACGTAATTTCCTTGCACATTTCATAAATTCACTTAAGCAAGTGCTTAAGATGAATCCTCCAACCAGCCCGCCAAAATTCAAATTTTCTTAAGTTTTTTGCAATTTGCAGGCCAGTGATAGGTTGTATGTTGATGAACATTTGATTCGCGGCTGTAAGACGTATGTAGTTACAGAATTATAATCATCAAAATCATTAATACAACCCTCCGAGCTCATAAAGGTTCCGGAATGACTTTGACCTTGTAAAAAGTCATTTTTACACCTTTATTTCGCGGGCTACCCTGGAACATCAACATTAAGTGAATTTTTGAGACAAGTGAATTTTGAGTGATACTAGATTTTGGAGTGAGTATTAATATGATATGTATGTAAAGTATATTTATATAATATATAATCAGTTTAATTGACTTATGTCATATTCTTAAGATCATCTGAAAGAAAGGAATTTAACATATTAAAAACTAATAATCATCACGTAACAGTTGGCTTGGCTCAGTTTATAAATTTAATGTCACGATATGCTGATTGCTTCCTCCACCGCGCTGTTTATTTATTTATTTTTAAAGAAAGCTTACAGACTAATAAAAAATATAAAAAACATGCATTACAGAGGACATTTGCTAATGACAAGCTTCCACATGTTACTGTCAGTATAACAACAAGTCATTTGCGTTGACTGTTTGACTATTTAAGTAAACTTATTACAATATTTTTAAAAACTGCTTAAATAGAGTAATGTTGTGTCAAAACAATTTACTAACTAATTTGAAGTCGTGCAACATCAAAAATAGGAATATAAAACTAATTGTAACTATCAAAATACTCATTGTTTAAGAGTTTTCTAATTTTCTGTGCGCTGGTGCAAAATAAGTCAATTTCCAAGTGTGATGGTAAACTATTAAAGGCAATAGCACTACGTATACAGAAGGCGTTTCGCCTGTACTTCGTTGATGTGTGTGGTACATGGAGTAGTGGCCGTTTTCTTAGGTATACGTTAGTGCGAAGAAGTATCTTGCCTAGTAGTTCAGGACAATCAACCGAGCCATTCGCGATGTTCACTAAGAAACAGATATCACTGACATTACGCCTTAATTCCAACGGTCAGAAATGGTATCGCTTGCAACGGTGTTCGTAGTCAACTGAGAATTGCCTAGCCTTAAAGTCCAAGTACCGCAAAAATTTCCTCTGGACAGACTCAATACGAGATTTGTAGATTTCATATTGAGGGTTCCATACCTGGGAAACATACTCCAAGTGGCTACGCACTAGGGAACAGTAGAGGACTTTGAATGGTTTTAAGGAACGAAAGCCAGAACAAGCTCTAATGATAATGCCCAAAGCTTTGAACGCCTTGTTGACAACCGTTTCTACGTGTTCATCAAAAAGTAGCTTGCTATCATGCACTACACCAAGATCTCTGATACTGGTTTTGCTGCTTATGTAAGTACCGTATAGTGTATAACCTGAGCCAATAACAGATTTTTGGCGAGTGAATACCATATGAAAACATTTAGAAACGTTTAGTTGCAATTTGTTAGTTTTGCAATATTGTACAAATCTGTCAAGGTCAGACTGGAGTAGCTCCGTGTCAGATAACGTGCGTACGAATTTCAGGACCTTCATGTCATCAGCGAACAGTAAGATACGGGAGTTTTTGAGGCATTTTTTTATGTCCATGATAAAAATTGTAACTCGTGGGTTGTTAATTATAATGAGTACGAAGAAAACCGTATGCTGGGGTTGGAATCTACCGAAGAACTAGTCATAATTTAGGGCTGTTACCACTGAGTTGCCAGTGGTCTACTGTATTTGGATCTAGAATACTACTACTGCTAATTAATAATAATAATATCCTTGGACATTTCACACAGCGCCGTATCGTCCCAAGCTAAGCAACCTAATGCTTGTGTAATGGTAACGAGATGGCTGATATACTACTTATATACATTTTTTTGTTTGTAAATACATACACATTATAGATAGAAAAACTGATGGAAATATGGACGCCTGCGCAATAGCCAATAGCAACGGTGTTTAATGCAACTAATTACTATGCCTCTCGTGGGCTCTCTCTCTCGTCTATGTATCAGTGCACTGTCATGGTTATGGGCCGTCTCATACCTGCCGTTTAGTATTATTTTTGTGAAATAAACAGTATCTTAAAAGTAAATTGTAAAAGTAAAATTTGCAAATATAACCTCACTTTTTAGTACCGCGTGCGGGAGTGATTTTTCTTTTTAGCAATTTACATTACGATTGAATATTACATACCGAATTATGGCTGGAAGTAATTCAATGATGTCTATTGAAAAGTTAACGGGTCGTGACAATTGGGCGAGTTGGAGTTTTGCAGTCAAGGCATACTTACAACATGAAGATTTGTATAACTGCATTTTAAAAGAACCAGATGTTACCGACTCCAACTCAGTTAAACAAGACACCAAAGCGAAGTCAAAGTTAATATTATTAGTTAACCCTATCCTATATGTACATATTCAAGAAGCACAAAATGCAAAACAGGTATGGGAAAATCTGTCAAAGGCTTTTGAAGACAGTGGACTGACTAGAAAAGTTGGTTTATTAAAAGAACTCATAAATACCACCTTTGAAAATAGTTTATCAGTCGAAGACTATGTTAATAAAATTATGACAGCCGCGCACAAACTAAGGAACATAAAATTCAACGTTGACGATGAGTGGTTGGGCACATTGATGTTGGCAGGATTGCCAGAAATGTACAAGCCCATTATCATGGGATTAGAAAGCTCCGGTATGAAGATTAGTGCCGATTTAGTGAAAAATAAATTACTACAGGAAGTAAAAACATCGGACACTACCGCACTTTATACAAACTCTAAACATATTCACCCAAAAGTTGATCAAAATAAAAGTAAGAAAGGCCCTAGATGCTTTACTTGTAATAAGTATGGACATCTCAGTAAAAATTGTTGGCATAAAAAGAAAAATAGTAATGAAAAAACAAAAGATAAAACAGGATATGTCGCAGCTTTTTCAGCATCCACAACAAATGACATGAAATTTTGGCATGTAGACTCAGGGGCATCCATGCATATGCAGTGAGCCAGTCCCGGTGCATGGTCACCGGGACTGGCTCACTGAAATTAAACCTTCCCCTGTACCGAGCATAAGAATTGCAAATAACAAAGTATTAAAAGTTGACTGTTGCGGTAATGTATGTATAAAAGTATTAGCAACTGATGGCCGCTTTGATTCAATACAGGTAAGGAATGTTTTATATGTACCAGAATTGAAAACTAATTTATTGTCAGTTAGCAAAATAATAAAAAATGGATGCCGAGTAACATTTAATGAACATGGCTGTAAAATATACAATCCAAGTAACAAGTTGGTCGCAAAGGCGAATTTAATTAATGAGACATATCTGTTAAATACTTGTGAATATCAGAACATGCAAGTCATGATGGCCAAAACTGATGATGATATTTATCTGTGGCACCAGAGGATGGGTCACTTAAATTTCACTTATCTTAATAAATTACCTAACTGTACAGAAGATGTAAACCTATCACAAAGAACTGTAAACTTAACTTGTCTAACCTGTCTTGAAGGCAAGCAAACGAGAAAACCGTTCCCCACAGAAGGTTCCCGTGCCACCAGCTTGCTAGAGATTATCCACAGTAATGTATGTGGACCAATGGAGCATACTTCTATTGGAGGGGCAAGATATTTGGTAACCTTTATTGATGATTTTTCTCGGCGAGTACATGTATATTTTATGAAGAACAAAAGTGAAGTATTTGATAAATTTGTAGAATTTAAAAATAGAGTAGAGAATGAATTGAGTACAAAAATAAAAATTCTTAGAAGCGATAATGGAACTGAATATAAAAGTAATATTTTTGAGACCTACTTAAAGAAACATGGAATACTGCACCAGACATCTACTCCATACACTCCAGAACAGAATGGGTTAAGTGAAAGAATGAATAGAACTTTAATAGAGCGTGCTAAATGTATGATTTTAAATGCTGAATTGCAGGTCACCTTTTGGGCAGAAGCGGTTGCTACAGCGGCCTATATTGTGAACCGATCTCCCTGCTGCACCTTATCTGATGCAACACCCTATGAAGTATGGACTGGAAATAAGCCAAAACTGAGTCACATGAGAATTTTTGGATGTTCTGCAATGGTGCTTATTCCAAAAGAAAAAAGAACTAAGCTTGATGTGAAGTCACGTAAGTTAATATTTGTTGGCTACAGCGATTGTACAAAAGGCTACCGATTCATAGATCCTGAAACAAAAAAAGGAATATTAAGTAGAGATGTTGTATTCCTAGAAGCTTCAATTAAAAGAAATACAGTAGAGAATATATCTGAAAAAGAAAAAGACATTAATAAATATAATTTACATATAGAGAAAAATAAAAAAGAAAATACAAACAAGAGTATCAATGAAGTAAAAGAAAAGAAAACTGCTACCTTACCTTTGTGTGGCGAACTTGAAGAATCTGAAAAAGGAAACATTGATGATGAGACACATGAAGCAAGTGGAACACAAGCTGCACCTCAAAGTATTGATAGTTCAGATGATTCTGATCAATTTGAAGATATTAATGATTTGACATACTCACCAGATGTAACACTTGATTCTCCACCAGCTGTATCTAACATAACTTTGAGACCGCGGCAGCATAGAGATGTTCATCAAAGCCCATCATCACTTATATGTCAGAATGTTGAGGCAACAATTAATTTATTAAGCAGTGATCCACAAAGTCTAGAAGAAGCTCTAAGCAGTAACAAGGCTGAGGAATGGAAGAGAGCTATGGGCGAAGAATATCAGTCGTTGATAAAAAATAATACGTGGACACAAGTTAACTTTCCAGAAGGAAAATCAGTAATTCCTAGTAAATGGGTTTTTAAAACCAAAACTGATAGCCATGGATCTATAACACGCCATAAAGCTAGACTAGTGATCAAAGGATATAAACAAGTCAAGGGCATCGATTACAATGAGGTATACGCCCCAGTGGTCCGTTATACATCTATAAGATACCTTATTGGTCTTGCTGCTAAATATGGTCTTAAAATACACCAAATGGACGCAGTTACTGCTTTTTTACAGGGCGAAATCGATGAGGAAATTTACATGTCCTTACCACCTGGCTATGAAGTTGAAAACAAAGTATGTAGACTAAATAAGTCAATATATGGGCTTAAACAAGCAAGCAGACAATGGAACAGGAAATTAAATACAGCTCTATTAGAAATTGGAATGATTCGTTCAAATATAGATCCATGCGTTTACTACCGAATTTTAAATGATAATGATATGCTTTTTATAGCAGTATATGTCGATGATCTCTTATATTTTTTCAATAATGAGGAAACCTCCCAAATGATAAAAGAAAAATTGAAACAAAAATTCTACATGAAGGATTTAGGATCAGCTAAACATTGCATTGGATTCACTATCTCACAAGATGAAAATTCAGATAAGATTTCTATAGATCAATCCATTTACATAAAAATGATACTTACTCGATTTGGAATGAATAATTGTAAGCCGATGTTGACACCTACTGATGCCAATGTTAAACTGAAGGAAGCGGATGATCAACAAGAAGTTTTAAATAACATACCATATCAAGAAATAATCGGCTGCTTGTTGTACTTATCACAAGGAACTCGACCAGATATTACTTATATAGTAAATTCTCTTAGCAGATTTAATAATCAACCAACTAATGAACATTGGGTGGCATTGAAACGTGTCATGAGATATCTGAAAGCGACAATGTATATGAAACTGGTTTACAAAAGGAATGTTGATGGAAATATTTCAGGCTATTGTGATTCTGACTGGGCAAATGATATAGAAGATAGAAGATCCTGCACAGGTTACATATTTCTCTTTCAGGGTGCTGCAATAAGCTGGAACTCTAAGAAACAGCAGACTATAGCCCTTTCTACAAGTGAGGCTGAATATATGGCTCTAGCATCAGCTATTCCGGAAGCTCTTTGGTTAAAGCAGCTGGCAGAAGAATTTCAACCCGACCTTAAAGGTATACCTATAACTCTTTGTTGTGATAATCAAAGTGCAATTAGTATTTCAGAAAATGCTGTCTACCACGCACGCAGTAAACACATAGACATACGTTACCACTTCGTACGAGAAAAGATTGCTGCCAAACAAATTAAGGTTCAATATAAATGTACTGGAGACATGGTCGCTGATATACTAACAAAAGGACTCCATCGACAGAAGCACGAAAACTTTACCTCATCAATGGGTTTAAAGCGTCTGCGTCCAGGAGGGGATGATGGAAATATGGACGCCTGCGCAATAGCCAATAGCAACGGTGTTTAATGCAACTAATTACTATGCCTCTCGTAGGCTCTCTCTCTCGTCTATGTATCAGTGCACTGTCGTTGTTAGTGTAATATTTCTTTATTTGAAATAAATAGTTTTACTGTTCTAATAGCCTTTACAGTTATTTCATCAAAAACACCCACACTCGTAACAAATACTCAATTTGGAAGTTATTGTTTATGAGTTGTTATTGAACACACACACACACACACACACACACTCACACATACACTCACACTAACTCACTCACTCACTCACTCATTCTCACTCACTCTCACTCACTCTCGATATTTCTCACTCACTCTCACTCACTCACTCACTGACTCTCACTCACTCACTCTCACTATTTCTCACTCAGTCACTCTCCCTCTCACTCACACTCACTCACTCACTCAGTCTCACTCACTCACTCTCACTCACACTCATTCACTCTCACTCTTTCGCACTCACTCACTCATTCTCACTCACTCTAACTCTCACTCACTGACACTCACTAACTCACTCACTCACTCACTCACTCACTCACTCTCACTCACTCACTCTCAATCTTTCTCACTCACTCACTCTCACTCTTTCTCACTCACTTACTCACTCTCACTCACTCTCAATCTTTCTAACTTACTAACTCTCACTCACTCACTGACTCTCACTCTTTATCACTCACGCACACACTCACTCATTCACTCACTCACTAACTCACTCACTAACTCACTCACTCACTCACTGACTCTCACTCACTCTCACTCACTCTCACTCACTCTCACTCACTCACACTCACTCTCACTCACTCACTAACTCTCACTCACTCACTAACTCTCACTCACTCACTCTCAATCTTTCTCAGTTACTAACTCACTCACTCACTGACTCTCACTCTTTCTCACTTTCTCTCTCTCTCACTCACTCACTAACTCTCACTTACTCACTAACTCTCACTCACTCACTCTCACTCACTCACTCTCACTCACTCACTCTCACTCACTCACTAACTCACTCACTCACTCACTCACTCACTCACTCTCACTCACTCACTGTCACTCACTCTCACTCACTCACTCTCACTCACTCTCACTCACTCTCACTCACTAACTCTCACTCACTCTCACTCACTCACTCACTCTCACACACTCACACATACACTCACACTCACACTAACTCCCTCACTCACTCACTCTCACTCACTCACTCTCACTCACTCACTCTCACTCACTCACTCTCACTCACTCACTCTCACTCACTCACTCTCACTCACTCACTCACTGACTCACTCACTGTCACTCACTCACTCTCACTCTCACTCACTCTCACTCTCACTTACTAACTCTCACTTACTCACTCACTCTCACTCACTCACTCACTCACTCACTCACTCTCACTCACTCACTCTCACTCACTCTCACTCACTCTCACTCACTCACTCTCACTCACTCTCACTCACTCACTCACACTCACACACTCACACATACACTCACACTCACACTAACTCCCTCACTCACTCACTCTCACTCACTCACTCTCACTCACTCACTCTCACTCACTCACTCTCACTCACTCTCACTCTCACTCACTCTCACTCTCACTTACTAACTCTCACTTACTCACTCTCACTCACTCACTCACTCTCACTCTCACTTACTAACTCTCACTTACTCACTCTCACTCACTCACTCACTCGCTCACTCTCACAGGTTCGCTCAGGTTAGGTTCGCTCAGGTTAGGTTCGCTCAGGTTAGGTTCGCTCAGGTTAGGTTCGCTCAGGTTAGGTTCGCTCAGGTTAGGTTCGCTCAGGTTAGGTTAGGTTAGGTTAGGTTAGGTTTTTTTTTTTTTTTTTTTTTTTTTTTTTTTTTTTTTTGTTTTGGCAGGAGTGGGAAATCCTCATGGACGCCCAGACTGGCCCACTTGTGAGTCAGTCTGGGCAGTGCCGGACTCTTACCGGCTAAAACCCACTCCTGCCCTTGCTCAATGTCCCTCTGACATGATCAGAGACCTTTTTGTCCCGGTTGGATTAATGTTCTTTTTGTTTTGTTTATTTTTATAACACTATACTTCTATTTTACTTAAACTTTTAACAGACCTTAAATTTATCTTATGCTCTAACTTATTTATATACTTGTTATTTTTATTTTTATTTTATGTTTTTTATCAAATATTATGAGTCTACCCTAAATTAAATATGTACCTTAATTATATTTTTAAACTATATATTTTATTATCTATTTTTAAAACTATGACTATCCAAATATATACTCAATATATCTTGTAGCCATATTTTCTTATTCTATTTTCTTACTTTTATTTTCTAACCTATTAATTTTAAATACTATCATTAAATATCTATGCCTTTGTTTGAATTCTGTTGTCGTTGGCAGACTCTTCTTCTTATTTTGTACGAGATATTTCCAATTTTTTACCTGTGCTTTTCTATGTTTCAGGTGCTGCATTCTCCAGACCGGTGCTTCTCCTCGAGTTTGGCGTTTCCCGGTATCGTCATCGGCGAGCTCGATTGAAAGATTAGTTTTTAAAATTTTGGTATAAATTATGTTAAGTGAGTAATAAATGTGTGTTTTATTGCAAAATATTTTAAATACTGTTGCTGTTAGTTTTAAAATTATGATGACTGCGGATGGATTAGAATAGGTGTCTGCGTTTAATTGGACCAATTTTCCCACAAAATTCGTGCCAATTTGCTGTAATTTTAATTTTAATCCTTCCGATCCTGCTATTTCAGTTAAGTTATGAATATTAGATTCCGAAAATTTGATACGAGCTCCCAATTCTTTCCCACACCTAAATGCTTGATTTTTTGTTCCGGGTGCAGCTAATTGGACATTAGCAGTACGCCACTGATAAGCGTGCTAAGGCGTCCCATTTACAGCGCAGCGGGCACTCTTTGTCAAACGCATTGTGGTCGAATTTTTCTGCGTTCGCTATGAGACAATTGTGGCATTTTGGTGCCTCAGCCGCCATCCGTGACGGGCAGTCAGCCCGCAAGTGGGGTTCACCGCAGTGGGTGCACAGGTCGGCGGGCTGCGTGCACAGTTTTCGGCTGTGGCCGAAACGAAGACAGCGAGTGCACTGCACCAGAGGCGACTGGTCGTGCACTCGCACTCGCTGCAGGTCGATGTGCACTCGACCCGCCGTAGTTAGCCTCTGCCACACCGCGGGGGACACCTGCAGAACGACATGGCACATGTGGGGGTTCCTCGTCCTTCGACGGTACTTCACCCCCAGCCTCAAGTCTTCTGCAGGTAGGTCCCCGACCAGGTGGGAGTTTTGCCGCTGCAGAGCCTGGGTTACCTCAGCATCTGTGTGGCAGGAGAGGACGTCCTTCAAGATGATGAGCGGATCCTTGTTCTTAACCTCCTCTACCACCAGATTTCCCGCTTTCCGTATTCTTTCTGTAACCCGGCTCAGCTCCTCCCTGGTCTTAAACCCCACTACCACCTTCTGATCCCTCGCCTTGCGCAAGCGCTCCACCCTCGTGCCCTCATTTCTGGCATCGACCGCCGTCCTAAGCTTCGCAATAACCTCTTCACCCGTGTCCTGATCATCTACAGACGAAACAATCACCGAGTGAAGAGGTTCCTGCATAATTCGCTTCGGGCCGGCGGCGACCTCCGCAAAGGTGGGACCTTGGCCTGCAGCAAAGCGAGGGGCCCGCTGCAAATGTTCTGACAGGGCCTGGGTGTGAAGTTGATTTTGTTCCAGGGCCTGTTTGTGCTCCTTGAGGCCTGCCACAAGGGTCCTCATAAGCTCCGCCTGTTCGTCCGCGGGCGGCGCCAACTGCGCGGCCGTCTGTGGGGCCGCAGGTATGTCAACAGGTGCCGGTGCGACAGCGGCTTTGTCCCGCGCTGCCTCCTTCACGAGCTCGTAGAGCCTGTTGATAGCGTTGAGTACCCCCGTCTTTATCTCCGTTTTCAGGTTGCGAGAGTTGCCTAAATGGAGCTTTGCTTTATTTAGGCAAGCTCTCGCCTCCGCTACGACGTTGGGGTACCCAGGCTTCTTCGATGCTCTTGCAGCGTCCTCCGGCACTCGGCGCGTCTCCTGGGTGTTGGGAGCAGGTGGTGTTCGCGTGGCATTATGGGTTTGTTTGGCCGGGGACTTAGACTGGGGCTCGGCTTTCCCAGCCTCCCATTCCCCAATGCTTCTCCTCACGCTGGGGAGCGAGGGTCCAGCTTTCTCCGCAGACTGCTGCGAGACCCTTGCGCCTGGTGACCTCTCGCCTACCTTTGCTGGTGTGCGGAACATAGCTGTGGCCTTAGTAAAGGTCAGGTTCATTCAAGCAGTAGAGGGACACTGGCTGACTTCTGCGTCCCTGTAAAGGGGGGATAGCGCAGGAAGTCTCAAAGTAATTAAAACTAAGCCGTCCAAAGGCCAGACGGCCGTCAAAACACTAAAATACTAAATCGGTAATAAACTCCGTCAAATGATGCCTATCGACGTGAAAATGCGATGGTTGTGACTAAATTTATGTCCGCAGGACTTGTATGTCAAAATACAAAAATAAAATATTTTTACAATTTTTCCCAAAAATTACCCGTCTGCTACTATACGCAACTCACGGGCGGGTGGGCGGGCCAAATTTTCCTTTAAAATGGATTTTGAGGGTGTTCTATGGGGGCTAGACGCACGTGAGGGGTGTCAAAAGACGCGTCTCGGCGAGCGCTAGCAATCTATGGAAGAATTTAAAATGTTGCCAGAACAAAAATTTTGACTTTTTAATGAAAAACGTAATTTTTATGAAAATTGGGATAAAAATGGAATTTTAGGGGTGTCTTATTGGGGCTAGACGCACGTGAGGTATGTCAAAATACGCGTCTCGGTGGGCGCTAGCAATCTATTGAGGAATTAAAATGTTGCCAGAACAAAATTTTTGAATTTTTAAAGAAAAACTTAATTTTTGATGAAAATTGAGATGAAAAACAACTATTACGACTACCAAACGGGACCCGAGCAAGCTGAAAACGCACTGGAGCACCGCAAGGCAGGCAAGTATACTATTGAAACTATTGGATTTTATAATTTAAGCAGACGGACTTTAGGAAAACGAATTTTTGTATGAAAAATATGCAAAATTTCACAAGTCTTTTAGAACGAAAATCAATTTCGTTTTTTGTCAAAAATAACTTGTCACACGTCAGTAGGGAGCCTATTTAAAATTAATAACGCTGAAAACAGCTCGAAAAAGCGACTCCAGGAGGCAAAGTTATGTGGTTAGGTTAGGTTAGGTTAGGTTTTTTTTTTTTTTTTTTTTTTTTTTTTTTGTTTTGGCAGGAGTGGGAAATCCTCATGGACGCCCAGACTGGCCCACTTGTGAGCCAGTCTGGGCAGTGCCGGACTCTTACCGGCTAAAACCCACTCCTGCCCTTGCTAGTGTCCCTCTGACATGATCAGAGACCTTATTATTCTATTGTTTTTGTATTTAATTCCTAATTTGTTTTATTTTGTCCATCGGTCCTGTGTCAGGAAATGGAGAGCTCATAGAAGCAGTAACATTTATATTTACGATCTATAAATAACTTATCCTTTTATACCTAGTTTATTATGTTTTCTATTTTATATGCTTACATTTATGAATATTACCCTAAATTTTATCTCTAATATTTTTGTATTTTTATTTGTTTTTTGCTTATTCTATTATATTTAGTGTCTATATTTTAACTATATTTATTTATTATGGCTATACTAATATATCTACAATATATCGAATAGTCATATTTTCTTAATCTAGTTTTTTTTTTTTTTTTTTTTTTTTTTTTTTAATTTATTTCCTTGTCTACTAATTTCTAACTCGAGTTTAATACATTTTTGTTTTTGGTTACCTATATCTACTACTGGCAATGATTTTATTATTAATACATGTATAACTACTGGATTTCTCTGCTTCTCGCTGAGGCATTTATAGGTAATAATGTGTTTTCTCTGTTTCAGGTTCTGTCTCGTGGCGATCCACATTCTCCGGACTGGTGCAGCGTTTTGATTTTGGTGACTGCCGAATTCGACCTGCCTTTGCGTTTTAGCGAGCTTGTCTGACCACGTGCGTAACGTAAGTTTGTGACAAATTTTCAAATTGTAACCTACGTTGATGCTGTCGGTTGTATGGCTCGCTAACTTAGATCCTATGACGTTTTTGATGAGAACCAAAGAATTCACACAGGTGCCTTCTTTTAATTGTGCCACTTTTTTATAAAATTGACTGCAATTTTTTTGATTTATTGTGTGAATTCTTGTGTTCTCATTGTTTGAACCTTTGTAGGGGTCAATTCGGGGCTCACTGCACTGGTTTTTGTGTCCGGTTGCGGCTGGCTGCACTTTACCAATACGCCACCGACAGGCGTGCCAACGCGTCCCATTTCTTTCGTATCGGGCACTCGCTGTCGAAGGCGTTGTGGTCCGATCTTTCCATTTTGGCCGATAGGCAATTATGGCACCGCGGCGCTTCGGCAGCCAGCCGTGACGGGCAGTCCGCTCGCAGGTGGGGATCGCCGCAGTGAGTGCAGATATCGGCGGGTCGCGTGCACAGTTTACGGCTGTGGCCGTAGCACAAGCAGCGAGTGCACTGAACCAAAGGGGACTGGTCCTCGGCTCTGACTCGCTGCAGGTCAATGTGCACGCGTCCCGCCGATGTCAGCCTCTGCCAAACAGTTGGGGACACCTGCAGGATAACGTGGCACATGTGGGGGTTCCTCGTCCTCCTTCGGTACTTAACCCCCAGCCTCAATTCACCTGCAGGTATGTCCCCAACTAGGTGACTATTCTGCTTTTTTAGGGCTTGGGTAACTTCCTCATCTGTGTGGCAGGAGAGGACGTCCTTAACGATGACAAGAGGATCTTTGTTCTTGACCTCTTCTACCACCAGATTACCCGCTTTCCTTATTTTATCTACCACCTTCAACTGCTCCTCCCTGGTCTTGAAACCAACCACGACCTTTTGGTCCCTCGCCTTGCGCAGGCGCTCCACTCTCGTGCCCTCATTTTTGGCGTCGACCGCCGTCCTCAGCTTCGCGATGACCTCTTCACCCGTGTCCTGATCGTTGACAGACGAAACAATCACCGAGTGAAGAGGTTCCTGGATAATTCGCTTCGGGCCGGCGGCGACCTCCGCGAAAGTGGGACCTTGGACTGCAGCAAAGCGAGGGGTCCGCTGCAGCTGCTCCGACAGGGCCTGGGTGTGATGTTGGTTCTCTTCCAACGCCTGTTTGTGAATTTTGAGACCTTCAACAAGGCTCCTCATCAGCTCTGTCGGACCACCTGCAGCCGACTGTGGCTCTGTTTGTGTCTCCACCCTTTCTTCCACAACACCTGCTCTTCCTTTCTCAGCTTCGGCCTCCTTCACAAGCTGGTAAAGGCGCTCGACGGCTTTGGTAATTTCATCCTTTATCTCTTTCTTGATGTTTCGGGACCTAAGCAGCTGGATTTTCGCCTTGGAGAGACACGCCTTAGCCTCCGTGGTTCTAGAAAGGTACCTCACGGGTTCCGCTTCCTGTGGCGAGCTCTCCTCGGTTCTTGCCCTGTTCTGACGAGAAAGAGATGTTTTTGAAATGAGTTTGGGGGGGGTGGTTAATGGGGCCTTCTTCGTTGGCGTGGGCGTTTTAAGAGGCTCGACCTCGACCTCACGTTCTCCATCTTCACGCCTGGCAGAGGGGCCAGCCTGAGCCAGTCGTGGCCTCCCCGCGTCCGCACTCTCCTCCGAAGCCTTAGTCTTGGTGACTGGCGTCCTGATGCCAAACATTTTTGAGCGTAGGTTTGGGACTGCGTAACAGGAACTTGGTCAGGGGACACTGGATGTTGTGCTTGATCCCTGTAAAGGGGGGATCAGCAAGTCACTACTTACGTAAGTACTACGTAGATGTAATGCGCGTCCTATAAAAAGGATGAAGTCGTCTAAGTAAAATTCGACAATAATTTGCCTTCCGTGTGATGTTTTAAGGCCCTAAAGTCACAGATTCGGTTAAAATCTGTTGCGGTGTTAATATAAGAGCTAATGGTATAAATTTCAAAAATAAGAATTTTTGCCAAAAACCCGTCTGCTATAGTACGCAACTCAAGGGCGTTACTTTAAAATTGGATTTGAGGGTGTTCTATGGGGGCTAGACGCACGTGAGGGGTGTCAAAAGACGCGTCTCGGCGGGCGCTAGCAAACTATGGAGGAATTTAAGTGTTGCCAGAACAAAAAATTTGACTTTTTAATGAAAAACGTAAATTTTGATGAAAATTGAGAAGAAAAACAACTATTACGACTACCAAACGGGACCCGAGCAAGCTGAAAACACACTGGAGTACCGCAAGGCAGGTAAGTATACTATTGACACTAATGGATTTTATAATTTTTGCAGACGGACTTTAGGAAATCGAATTTTTGTATGAAAATTATGTAAAATTTCACAAGTCTTTGAGAACGAAAATCAATTTCGTTTTTTGTCAAAAATAACTTGTCACACGTCAGTAGGGAGCCTATTTAAAATTAATAACGCTGAAAACAGCTCGAAAAAGCGACTCCTGGAGGCAAAGTTATATGGATTTCTAGAAATCGGTGTTCCACTAAGGTGGATTTGCCGTGTTTGTGCTATATGTAGTTATATGATACAAGATGCAAAAATTTTACTTTAAAATTGGATTTGAGGGTGTTCTATGGGGGCTAGACGCACGTGAGGGGTGTCAAAAGACGCGTCTCGGCGGGCGCTAGCAAACTATGGAGGAATTTAAGTGTTGCCAGAACAAAAAATTTGACTTTTTAATGAAAAACGTAAATTTTGATGAAAATTGAGAAGAAAAACAACTATTACGACTACCAAACGGGACCCGAGCAAGCTGAAAACACACTGGAGTACCGCAAGGCAGGTAAGTATACTATTGACACTAATGGATTTTATAATTTTTGCAGACGGACTTTAGGAAATCGAATTTTTGTATGAAAATTATGTAAAATTTCACAAGTCTTTGAGAACGAAAATCAATTTCGTTTTTTGTCAAAAATAACTTGTCACACGTCAGTAGGGAGCCTATTTAAAATTAATAACGCTGAAAACAGCTCGAAAAAGCGACTCCTGGAGGCAAAGTTATATGGATTTCTAGAAATCGGTGTTCCACTAAGGTGGATTTGCCGTGTTTGTGCTATATGTAGTTATATGATACAAGATGCAAAAATTTTACTTTAAAATTGGATTTGAGGGTGTTCTATGGGGGCTAGACGCACGTGAGGGGTGTCAAAAGACGCGTCTCGGCGGGCGCTAGCAAACTATGGAGGAATTTAAGTGTTGCCAGAACAAAAAATTTGACTTTTTAATGAAAAACGTAAATTTTGATGAAAATTGAGAAGAATACAACTATTACGACTACCAAACGGGACCCGAGCAAGCTGAAAACACACTGGAGTACCGCAAGGCAGGTAAGTATACTATTGACACTAATGGATTTTATAATTTTTGCAGACGGACTTTAGGAAATCGAATTTTTGTATGAAAATTATGTAAAATTTCACAAGTCTTTGAGAACGAAAATCAATTTCGTTTTTTGTCAAAAATAACTTGTCACACGTCAGTAGGGAGCCTATTTAAAATTAATAACGCTGAAAACAGCTCGAAAAAGCGACTCCTGGAGGCAAAGTTATATGGATTTCTAGAAATCGGTGTTCCACTAAGGTGGATTTGCCGTGTTTGTGCTATATGTAGTTATATGATACAAGATGCAAAAATTTTACTTTAAAATTGGATTTGAGGGTGTTCTATGGGGGCTAGACGCACGTGAGGGGTGTCAAAAGACGCGTCTCGGCGGGCGCTAGCAAACTATGGAGGAATTTAAGTGTTGCCAGAACAAAAAATTTGACTTTTTAATGAAAAACGTAAATTTTGATGAAAATTGAGAAGAAAACAACTATTACGACTACCAAACGGGACCCGAGCAAGCTGAAAACACACTGGAGTACCGCAAGGCAGGTAAGTATACTATTGACACTAATGGATTTTATAATTTTTGCAGACGGACTTTAGGAAATCGAATTTTTGTATGAAAATTATGTAAAATTTCACAAGTCTTTGAGAACGAAAATCAATTTCGTTTTTTGTCAAAAATAACTTGTCACACGTCAGTAGGGAGCCTATTTAAAATTAATAACGCTGAAAACAGCTCGAAAAAGCGACTCCTGGAGGCAAAGTTATATGGATTTCTAGAAATCGGTGTTCCACTAAGGTGGATTTGCCGTGTTTGTGCTATATGTAGTTATATGATACAAGATGCAAAAATTTTACTTTAAAATTGGATTTGAGGGTGTTCTATGGGGGCTAGACGCACGTGAGGGGTGTCAAAAGACGCGTCTCGGCGGGCGCTAGCAAACTATGGAGGAATTTAAGTGTTGCCAGAACAAAAAATTTGACTTTTTAATGAAAAACGTAAATTTTGATGAAAATTGAGAAGAAAAACAACTATTACGACTACCAAACGGGACCCGAGCAAGCTGAAAACACACTGGAGTACCGCAAGGCAGGTAAGTATACTATTGACACTAATGGATTTTATAATTTTTGCAGACGGACTTTAGGAAATCGAATTTTTGTATGAAAATTATGTAAAATTTCACAAGTCTTTGAGAACGAAAATCAATTTCGTTTTTTGTCAAAAATAACTTGTCACACGTCAGTAGGGAGCCTATTTAAAATTAATAACGCTGAAAACAGCTCGAAAAAGCGACTCCTGGAGGCAAAGTTATATGGATTTCTAGAAATCGGTGTTCCACTAAGGTGGATTTGCCGTGTTTGTGCTATATGTAGTTATATGATACAAGATGCAAAAATTTTACTTTAAAATTGGATTTGAGGGTGTTCTATGGGGGCTAGACGCACGTGAGGGGTGTCAAAAGACGCGTCTCGGCGGGCGCTAGCAAACTATGGAGGAATTTAAGTGTTGCCAGAACAAAAAATTTGACTTTTTAATGAAAAACGTAAATTTTGATGAAAATTGAGAAGAATACAACTATTACGACTACCAAACGGGACCCGAGCAAGCTGAAAACACACTGGAGTACCGCAAGGCAGGTAAGTATACTATTGACACTAATGGATTTTATAATTTTTGCAGACGGACTTTAGGAAATCGAATTTTTGTATGAAAATTATGTAAAATTTCACAAGTCTTTGAGAACGAAAATCAATTTCGTTTTTTGTCAAAAATAACTTGTCACACGTCAGTAGGGAGCCTATTTAAAATTAATAACGCTGAAAACAGCTCGAAAAAGCGACTCCTGGAGGCAAAGTTATATGGATTTCTAGAAATCGGTGTTCCACTAAGGTGGATTTGCCGTGTTTGTGCTATATGTAGTTATATGATACAAGATGCAAAAATTTTACTTTAAAATTGGATTTGAGGGTGTTCTATGGGGGCTAGACGCACGTGAGGGGTGTCAAAAGACGCGTCTCGGCGGGCGCTAGCAAACTATGGAGGAATTTAAGTGTTGCCAGAACAAAAAATTTGACTTTTTAATGAAAAACGTAAATTTTGATGAAAATTGAGAAGAAAACAACTATTACGACTACCAAACGGGACCCGAGCAAGCTGAAAACACACTGGAGTACCGCAAGGCAGGTAAGTATACTATTGACACTAATGGATTTTATAATTTTTGCAGACGGACTTTAGGAAATCGAATTTTTGTATGAAAATTATGTAAAATTTCACAAGTCTTTGAGAACGAAAATCAATTTCGTTTTTTGTCAAAAATAACTTGTCACACGTCAGTAGGGAGCCTATTTAAAATTAATAACGCTGAAAACAGCTCGAAAAAGCGACTCCTGGAGGCAAAGTTATATGGATTTCTAGAAATCGGTGTTCCACTAAGGTGGATTTGCCGTGTTTGTGCTATATGTAGTTATATGATACAAGATGCAAAATTTTACTTTAAAATTGGATTTGAGGGTGTTCTATGGGGGCTAGACGCACGTGAGGGGTGTCAAAAGACGCGTCTCGGCGGGCGCTAGCAAACTATGGAGGAATTTAAGTGTTGCCAGAACAAAAAATTTGACTTTTTAATGAAAAACGTAAATTTTGATGAAAATTGAGAAGAAAAGCAACTATTACGACTACCAAACGGGACCCGAGCAAGCTGAAAACACACTGGAGTACCGCAAGGCAGGTAAGTATACTATTGACACTAATGGATTTTATAATTTTTGCAGACGGACTTTAGGAAATCGAATTTTTGTATGAAAATTATGTAAAATTTCACAAGTCTTTGAGAACGAAAATCAATTTCGTTTTTTGTCAAAAATAACTTGTCACACGTCAGTAGGGAGCCTATTTAAAATTAATAACGCTGAAAACAGCTCGAAAAAGCGACTCCTGGAGGCAAAGTTATATGGATTTCTAGAAATCGGTGTTCCACTAAGGTGGATTTGCCGTGTTTGTGCTATATGTAGTTATATGATACAAGATGCAAAAATTTTACTTTAAAATTGGATTTGAGGGTGTTCTATGGGGGCTAGACGCACGTGAGGGGTGTCAAAAGACGCGTCTCGGCGGGCGCTAGCAAACTATGGAGGAATTTAAGTGTTGCCAGAACAAAAAATTTGACTTTTTAATGAAAAACGTAAATTTTGATGAAAATTGAGAAGAAAAACAACTATTACGACTACCAAACGGGACCCGAGCAAGCTGAAAACACACTGGAGTACCGCAAGGCAGGTAAGTATACTATTGACACTAATGGATTTTATAATTTTTGCAGACGGACTTTAGGAAATCGAATTTTTGTATGAAAATTATGTAAAATTTCACAAGTCTTTGAGAACGAAAATCAATTTCGTTTTTTGTCAAAAATAACTTGTCACACGTCAGTAGGGAGCCTATTTAAAATTAATAACGCTGAAAACAGCTCGAAAAAGCGACTCCTGGAGGCAAAGTTATATGGATTTCTAGAAATCGGTGTTCCACTAAGGTGGATTTGCCGTGTTTGTGCTATATGTAGTTATATGATACAAGATGCAAAATTTTACTTTAAAATTGGATTTGAGGGTGTTCTATGGGGGCTAGACGCACGTGAGGGGTGTCAAAAGACGCGTCTCGGCGGGCGCTAGCAAACTATGGAGGAATTTAAGTGTTGCCAGAACAAAAAATTTGACTTTTTAATGAAAAACGTAAATTTTGATGAAAATTGAGAAGAAAAACAACTATTACGACTACCAAACGGGACCCGAGCAAGCTGAAAACACACTGGAGTACCGCAAGGCAGGTAAGTATACTATTGACACTAATGGATTTTATAATTTTTGCAGACGGACTTTAGGAAATCGAATTTTTGTATGAAAATTATGTAAAATTTCACAAGTCTTTGAGAACGAAAATCAATTTCGTTTTTTGTCAAAAATAACTTGTCACACGTCAGTAGGGAGCCTATTTAAAATTAATAACGCTGAAAACAGCTCGAAAAAGCGACTCCTGGAGGCAAAGTTATATGGATTTCTAGAAATCGGTGTTCCACTAAGGTGGATTTGCCGTGTTTGTGCTATATGTAGTTATATGATACAAGATGCAAAATTTTACTTTAAAATTGGATTTGAGGGTGTTCTATGGGGGCTAGACGCACGTGAGGGGTGTCAAAAGACGCGTCTCGGCGGGCGCTAGCAAACTATGGAGGAATTTAAGTGTTGCCAGAACAAAAAATTTGACTTTTTAATGAAAAACGTAAATTTTGATGAAAATTGAGAAGAAAAACAACTATTACGACTACCAAACGGGACCCGAGCAAGCTGAAAACACACTGGAGTACCGCAAGGCAGGTAAGTATACTATTGACACTAATGGATTTTATAATTTTTGCAGACGGACTTTAGGAAATCGAATTTTTGTATGAAAATTATGTAAAATTTCACAAGTCTTTGAGAACGAAAATCAATTTCGTTTTTTGTCAAAAATAACTTGTCACACGTCAGTAGGGAGCCTATTTAAAATTAATAACGCTGAAAACAGCTCGAAAAAGCGACTCCTGGAGGCAAAGTTATATGGATTTCTAGAAATCGGTGTTCCACTAAGGTGGATTTGCCGTGTTTGTGCTATATGTAGTTATATGATACAAGATGCGAAATTTTACTTTAAAATTGAATTTGAGGGTGTTCTATGGGGGCTAGACGCACGTGAGGGGTGTCAAAAGACGCGTCTCGGCGGGCGCTAGCAAACTATGGAGGAATTTAAGTGTTGCCAGAACAAAAATTTTGACTTTTTAATGAAAAACGTAAATTTTGATGAAAATTGAGAAGAAAAACAACTATTACGACTACCAAACGGGACCCGAGCAAGCTGAAAACACACTGGAGTACCGCAAGGCAGGTAAGTATACTATTGACACTAATGGATTTTATAATTTTTGCAGACGGACTTTAGGAAATCGAATTTTTGTATGAAAATTATGTAAAATTTCACAAGTCTTTGAGAACGAAAATCAATTTCGTTTTTAGTCAAAAATAACTTGTCACACGTCAGTAGGGAGCCTATTTAAAATTAATAACGCTGAAAACAGCTCGAAAAAGCGACTCCTGGAGGCAAAGTTATATGGATTTCTAGAAATCGGTGTTCCACTAAGGTGGATTTGCCGTGTTTGTGCTATATGTAGTTATATGATACAAGATGCGAAATTTTACTTTAAAATTGAATTTGAGGGTGTTCTATGGGGGCTAGACGCACGTGAGGGGTGTCAAAAGACGCGTCTCGGCGGGCGCTAGCAAACTATGGAGGAATTTAAGTGTTGCCAGAACAAAAAATTTGACTTTTTAATGAAAAACGTAAATTTTGATGAAAATTGAGAAGAAAAACAACTATTACGACTACCAAACGGGACCCGAGCAAGCTGAAAACACACTGGAGTACCGCAAGGCAGGTAAGTATACTATTGACACTAATGGATTTTATAATTTTTGCAGACGGACTTTAGGAAATCGAATTTTTGTATGAAAATTATGTAAAATTTCACAAGTCTTTGAGAACGAAAATCAATTTCGTTTTTTGTCAAAAATAACTTGTCACACGTCAGTAGGGAGCCTATTTAAAATTAATAACGCTGAAAACAGCTCGAAAAAGCGACTCCTGGAGGCAAAGTTATATGGATTTCTAGAAATCGGTGTTCCACTAAGGTGGATTTGCCGTGTTTGTGCTATATGTAGTTATATGATACAAGATGCAAAATTTTACTTTAAAATTGGATTTGAGGGTGTTCTATGGGGGCTAGACGCACGTGAGGGGTGTCAAAAGACGCGTCTCGGCGGGCGCTAGCAAACTATGGAGGAATTTAAGTGTTGCCAGAACAAAAAATTTGACTTTTTAATGAAAAACGTAAATTTTGATGAAAATTGAGAAGAAAAACAACTATTACGACTACCAAACGGGACCCGAGCAAGCTGAAAACACACTGGAGTACCGCAAGGCAGGTAAGTATACTATTGACACTAATGGATTTTATAATTTTTGCAGACGGACTTTAGGAAATCGAATTTTTGTATGAAAATTATGTAAAATTTCACAAGTCTTTGAGAACGAAAATCAATTTCGTTTTTAGTCAAAAATAACTTGTCACACGTCAGTAGGGAGCCTATTTAAAATTAATAACGCTGAAAACAGCTCGAAAAAGCGACTCCTGGAGGCAAAGTTATATGGATTTCTAGAAATCGGTGTTCCACTTTTTTTTTTTTTTTTTTTTTTTTTTTTTTTTTTTTTTTTTTAAGGCTGGGAAATCATCCAATGACTGCTCCCGCTCTGGGTGGAGCGGAAGGGAGTGTCAGACTCTTACTGACTAAAACCCATCCATGTTCCTTCCGTAGCCCTATATGTTCCGGGGTAGCGGTAACCCTTTCGGACAATCCCGCTTACCCGGCAGGCTTGGCCCTGAGGGGCCCCTTCATATGCTGACATCTCTTTGAGGCGCGCGTGGAACATATACGCGCCGTACGGCACGGGTCTGTTGCTGATCGGACGGTGAGTCACCCATTACTCACCGTCCGCAGGCCCGCGCCTACGGTGGCCGGGAGTCGTCACGTGGCTCCCGACGCCCGGGGCGTCTCCTGCGGCGGCTGGGACGGGAGGACCTTTCTCTCTCCCATCCCGCCACCTCCTTCGCGAGCATAACTTTTTCGCAGAAGGAGGTGACTGCCTCCCACTCCCTCTCACCCCGGACCATGGCTTGCACCAGAGCCGGGCGCGAGAGGTCGCCGCCGCCGATCGCCTCTACGAGGACACGGCGGTGCTCTGCCCATGCGGGGCAGGTTTGCACCGTGTGCTCTACCGTGTCCTCTGGGCGATCCTCGCAGTGGTGACACCCGGGCGTTTCCTCCCGCCTGATGATGTGCAGGAACCTCCCGAAACATCCATGTCCGGTGAGAACCTGCGTCAGGCGGTAGGTGAGGGCGCCGTGACGCCTCTCTAGCCACTCCTCAAAGAGGGGCCTTACCGCCACTATCGTGGCGTGCCCTGCGCTGGGTTGCGACAGTCGCTGATTCCAGGCCGCCATGAGATCGCGCCGGAGGTCCGTCCGCTCCGCCGCAATTTGCTGCGGAAACGGAGTTTCCCCCCGGCTTAGTACCTCCGCGCGCCACTCGTACAGGCGCGCGAGGACTATCGCCTCCAGATCCCACGGCGGCAGTCCGGCAAGGAGGCTTGCCGCCTCGCCCGAGATCGTGCGGTACCCCCGGATTAGCCGAATGGCTACCACCTTTTGGGGCGCGTTCAGGTAGTGGGCGGCTCGCCGCCGCAATGAACGCGCCCACACCGGGGCCCCGTAAAGGGCCATGGACCGCACGACTCCCGCGTAAAGCCTCCGGCAGGAGGCGTTTGGCCCCCTCAAATTGGGCAAGAGCCGCTTGAAGGCGGCCCCAGTCCGTTCCAGCTTGGGGGCCAAACGTCGGAAATGCTCCACGAAATTCCATCGGCTGTCGAGGACCAGACCTAGGTATTTCATCGTGGTCTCGACGCCGATGTGAACCCCTCCTACCGTAAGTTGGGATCCCGATGGTGGCCTATTCCGAGGCCCATGAAAGGACATGGCCTCGGATTTGTGCAATGCCACCTCGAGACCCAACTGCCGGATCCTCTCAACGACTATCGCAACCCCGCGTGTCATCGCGTCGGCCGCCGCCTGATGCGACCTTCCCTGCGCCAAGACCAGCGTGTCGTCAGCGTAACAAATTACGCTGACGCCGTCAGGGATCGGTGTTCCACTAAGGTGGATTTGCCGTGTTTGTGCTATATGTAGTTATATGATACAAGATGCGAAATTTTACTTTAAAATTGAATTTGAGGGTGTTCTATGGGGGCTAGACGCACGTGAGGGGTGTCAAAAGACGCGTCTCGGCGGGCGCTAGCAAACTATGGAGGAATTTAAGTGTTGCCAGAACAAAAATTTTGACTTTTTAATGAAAAACGTAAATTTTGATGAAAATTGAGAAGAAAAACAACTATTACGACTACCAAACGGGACCCGAGCAAGCTGAAAACACACTGGAGTACCGCAAGGCAGGTAAGTATACTATTGACACTAATGGATTTTATAATTTTTGCAGACGGACTTTAGGAAATCGAATTTTTGTATGAAAATTATGTAAAATTTCACAAGTCTTTGAGAACGAAAATCAATTTCGTTTTTAGTCAAAAATAACTTGTCACACGTCAGTAGGGAGCCTATTTAAAATTAATAACGCTGAAAACAGCTCGAAAAAGCGACTCCTGGAGGCAAAGTTATATGGATTTCTAGAAATCGGTGTTCCACTTTTTTTTTTTTTTTTTTTTAAGGCTGGGAAATCATCCAATGACTGCTCCCGCTCTGGGTGGAGCGGAAGGGAGTGTCAGACTCTTACTGACTAAAACCCATCCATGTTCCTTCCGTAGCCCTTTATGTTCCGGGGTAGCGGTAACCCTTTCGGACAATCCCGCTTACCCGGCAGGCTTGGCCCTGAGGGGCCCCTTCATATGCTGACATCTCTTTGAGGCGCGCGTGGAACATATACGCGCCGTACGGCACGGGTCTGGTGCTGATCGGACGGCGAGTCACCCATTACTCACCGTCCGCAGGCCCGCGCCTACGGTGGCCGGGAGTCGTCACGTGGCTCCCGACGCCCGGAGCGTCTCCCGCGGCGGCTGGGACGGGAGGACCTTTCTCTCTCCCATCCCGCCACCTCCTTCGCGAGCATAACTTTTTCGCAGAAGGAGGTGACTGCCTCCCACTCCCTCTCGCCCCGGACCATGGCTTGCACCAGGGCCGGGCGCGAGAGGTCGCCGCCGCCGATCGCCTCTACGAGGACACGGCGGTGCTCCGCCCAAGCGGGGCAGGTTTGCACCGTGTGCTCTACCGTGTCCTCTGGGCGATCCTCGCAGTGGTGACACCCGGGCGTTTCCTCCCGCCTGATGATGTGCAGGAACCTCCCGAAACATCCATGTCCGGTGAGGACCTGCGTCAGGCGGAAGGTGAGGGCGCCGTGACGCCTCTCTAGCCACTCCTCAAAGAGGGGCCTTACCGCCACTATCGTGGCGTGCCCTGCGCTGGGTTGCGACAGTCGCTGATTCCAGGCCGCCATGAGATCGCGCCGGAGGTCCGTCCGCTCCGCCGCAATTTGCTGCGGAAACGGAGTTTCCCCCCGGCTTAGTACCTCCGCGCGCCACTCGTACAGGCGCGCGAGGACTATCGCCTCCAGATCCCACGGCGGCAGTCCGGCAAGGAGGCTCGCCGCCTCGCCCGAGATCGTGCGGTACCCCCGGATTAGCCGAATGGCTACCACCTTTTGGGGCGCGTTCAGGTAGTGGGCGGCTCGCCGCCGCAATGAACGCGCCCACACCGGGGCCCCGTAAAGGGCCATGGACCGCACGACTCCCGCGTAAAGCCTCCGGCAGGAGGCGTTTGGCCCCCTCAAATTGGGCAAGAGCCGCTTTAAGGCGGCCCCAGTCCGTTCCAGCTTGGGGGCCAAACGTCGGAAATGCTCCACGAAATTCCATCGGCTGTCGAGGACCAGACCCAGGTATTTCATCGTGGTCTCGACGCCGATGTGAACCCCTCCTACCGTAAGTTGGGATCCCGATGGTGGCCTATTCCGAGGCCCATGAAAGGACATGGCCTCGGATTTGTGCAATGCCACCTCGAGACCCAACTGCCGGATCCTCTCAACGACTATCGCAACACCGCGTGTCATCGCGTCGGCCGCCGCCTGATGCGACCTTCCCTGCGCCAAGACCAGCGTGTCGTCAGCGTAACAAATTACGCTGACGCCGTCAGGGAGGTCGGCCCGCAGCACCCAGTCGTAGCCGATGTCCCACAGGTGCGGCCCCAGAACCGATCCCTGTGGGACACCGCACGACATCTCTCGCCGGTTCCATTCCCCATCGCGACCGGGGTAGATGACGGCTCTGTCCGTCAGGTACGCCCCGACTATTCGACGGAGGTAGGTCGGCACCCGGTGATACCGGAGTGCTTCCCCAATGCAACTCCAGGGCAGGGTGTTGAAAGCGTTGGCGATGTCGAGTGACACCGCCACGACGACCCTACCCTGGGACACCGCGTCCCCCGTCGTGAGGGCTCTAACGCGCATGATGGCGTCCACCGTCGAGCGCCCCTTGCGGAAGCCAAACTGGCAGTCCGCAAGGTCCGGCCCCGTCCTTCCAAGGTGCCCGACGAGGCGGCCCGCAATAATTCTCTCGAAGAGTTTGCCGACCTCGTCGAGCAGCACTATGGGCCGGAATGCGGACGGAGAGTCCGCAGGGCGCCCTGGCTTCTGTATAAGGACCAGCTTCCCCGTCTTCCAACGGAGCGGAAACTGGCCTCTTTCCATGCATGCGCTAAAGAGCGCCTCCAGTCGGGGCCCGAGAGCCCCTGAGGCCAGGACCCAGGCTTTACCAGGCAAGCCGTCGGGTCCTGGGGCGGTATTCTTGGCCTTGAGCCTTCCAACCGCCGCTCTCAGATCTACCTCGGTCACTTCGGGGATGTCGTCGTCGTCCTCGTGGTCCGCTTCGGGCGGAGCCATAGGCGGGGGAGTGTGCTCCCCGCGTGAAGGGAACAGAGTGCTCACCACCTCCTCCACCAGCTGTGGGCGGAGACTCTGCGTCAGTGGGGGGGCCCAGGTGCGGAGCTTGTTCCGCACCATTTTATATGGGCGCCCCCATGGATCTCTGTCCAGAGTCCCCACCATCTCCTCGCGGGCCGAGTCCTTGGCCCGCTGGACAGCTTCTTGGAGGGCGGTCTTCGCCGCTCTGTACCCCTCGTACAGCTCCGCCTCCGTGGCTGCCGCATCCGGAGGGCGAATGCGGAGCCTGCGGTGCCTGGTGTACAGGTGGCGCACCTCGACACACATCTTGCGAAGTACTTCAACCTCTTGCGACCACCAGTACACCTGACGTCGGGCGCATCCTGGCCGGACTCGGGGCATTGCCACGTCACAAATCTCGGACATGGCCTCCCGGAACCACTCTGCCTCGTCGTTTATGTCGGCAGGCCTGACCGGTGATGAAACCCAGGCCTGCACGATCGAGGCTTCCAGGAGGAGCTCCCGGTCCAGCTGCTTCAGCGCCCACCGCGGACCACTCGGGGCCTGTCGGACCGGCGCGCTTGAGGTCTGGGTGGAGACGTCGAACCGGATATACCGGTGATCGGAGTAGGTCTCCACCTCCTCTACTACGCGCCAGTCAAAGACGCACTGTGACAGAGCGGGGCTCGCGAACGAGATGTCCACAACAGACTCATCGGTGTTCCACTAAGGTGGATTTGCCGTGTTTGTGCTATATGTAGTTATATGATACAAGATGCGAAATTTTACTTTAAAATTGAATTTGAGGGTGTTCTATGGGGGCTAGACGCACGTGAGGGGTGTCAAAAGACGCGTCTCGGCGGGCGCTAGCAAACTATGGAGGAATTTAAGTGTTGCCAGAACAAAAATTTTGACTTTTTAATGAAAAACGTAAATTTTGATGAAAATTGAGAAGAAAAACAACTATTACGACTACCAAACGGGACCCGAGCAAGCTGAAAACACACTGGAGTACCGCAAGGCAGGTAAGTATACTATTGACACTAATGGATTTTATAATTTTTGCAGACGGACTTTAGGAAATCGAATTTTTGTATGAAAATTATGTAAAATTTCACAAGTCTTTGAGAACGAAAATCAATTTCGTTTTTAGTCAAAAATAACTTGTCACACGTCAGTAGGGAGCCTATTTAAAATTAATAACGCTGAAAACAGCTCGAAAAAGCGACTCCTGGAGGCAAAGTTATATGGATTTCTAGAAATCGGTGTTCCACTAAGGTGGATTTGCCGTGTTTGTGCTATATGTAGTTAATACAAGATGCAAAATTTTACTTTAAAATTGAATTTGAGGGTGTTCTATGGGGGCTAGACGCACGTGAGGGGTGTCAAAAGACGCGTCTCGGCGGGCGCTAGCAAACTATGGAGGAATTTAAGTGTTGCCAGAACAAAAAATTTGACTTTTTAATGAAAAACGTAAATTTTGATGAAAATTGAGAAGAAAAACAACTATTACGACTACCAAACGGGACCCGAGCAAGCTGAAAACACACTGGAGTACCGCAAGGCAGGTAAGTATACTATTGACACTAATGGATTTTATAATTTTTGCAGACGGACTTTAGGAAATCGAATTTTTGTATGAAAATTATGTAAAATTTCACAAGTCTTTGAGAACGAAAATCAATTTCGTTTTTTGTCAAAAATAACTTGTCACACGTCAGTAGGGAGCCTATTTAAAATTAATAACGCTGAAAACAGCTCGAAAAAGCGACTCCTGGAGGCAAAGTTATATGGATTTCTAGAAATCGGTGTTCCACTAAGGTGGATTTGCCGTGTTTGTGCTATATGTAGTTATATGATACAAGATGCAAAATTTTACTTTAAAATTGAATTTGAGGGTGTTCTATGGGGGCTAGACGCACGTGAGGGGTGTCAAAAGACGCGTCTCGGCGGGCGCTAGCAAACTATGGAGGAATTTAAGTGTTGCCAGAACAAAAAATTTGACTTTTTAATGAAAAACGTAAATTTTGATGAAAATTGAGAAGAAAAACAACTATTACGACTACCAAACGGGACCCGAGCAAGCTGAAAACACACTGGAGTACCGCAAGGCAGGTAAGTATACTATTGACACTAATGGATTTTATAATTTTTGCAGACGGACTTTAGGAAATCGAATTTTTGTATGAAAATTATGTAAAATTTCACAAGTCTTTGAGAACGAAAATCAATTTCGTTTTTTGTCAAAAATAACTTGTCACACGTCAGTAGGGAGCCTATTTAAAATTAATAACGCTGAAAACAGCTCGAAAAAGCGACTCCTGGAGGCAAAGTTATATGGATTTCTAGAAATCGGTGTTCCACTAAGGTGGATTTGCCGTGTTTGTGCTATATGTAGTTATATGATACAAGATGCAAAATTTTACTTTAAAATTGAATTTGAGGGTGTTCTATGGGGGCTAGACGCACGTGAGGGGTGTCAAAAGACGCGTCTCGGCGGGCGCTAGCAAACTATGGAGGAATTTAAGTGTTGCCAGAACAAAAAATTTGACTTTTTAATGAAAAACGTAAATTTTGATGAAAATTGAGAAGAAAAACAACTATTACGACTACCAAACGGGACCCGAGCAAGCTGAAAACACACTGGAGTACCGCAAGGCAGGTAAGTATACTATTGACACTAATGGATTTTATAATTTTTGCAGACGGACTTTAGGAAATCGAATTTTTGTATGAAAATTATGTAAAATTTCACAAGTCTTTGAGAACGAAAATCAATTTCGTTTTTTGTCAAAAATAACTTGTCACACGTCAGTAGGGAGCCTATTTAAAATTAATAACGCTGAAAACAGCTCGAAAAAGCGACTCCTGGAGGCAAAGTTATATGGATTTCTAGAAATCGGTGTTCCACTAAGGTGGATTTGCCGTGTTTGTGCTATATGTAGTTATATGATACAAGATGCAAAATTTTACTTTAAAATTGAATTTGAGGGTGTTCTATGGGGGCTAGACGCACGTGAGGGGTGTCAAAAGACGCGTCTCGGCGGGCGCTAGCAAACTATGGAGGAATTTAAGTGTTGCCAGAACAAAAAATTTGACTTTTTAATGAAAAACGTAAATTTTGATGAAAATTGAGAAGAAAAACAACTATTACGACTACCAAACGGGACCCGAGCAAGCTGAAAACACACTGGAGTACCGCAAGGCAGGTAAGTATACTATTGACACTAATGGATTTTATAATTTTTGCAGACGGACTTTAGGAAATCGAATTTTTGTATGAAAATTATGTAAAATTTCACAAGTCTTTGAGAACGAAAATCAATTTCGTTTTTTGTCAAAAATAACTTGTCACACGTCAGTAGGGAGCCTATTTAAAATTAATAACGCTGAAAACAGCTCGAAAAAGCGACTCCTGGAGGCAAAGTTATATGGATTTCTAGAAATCGGTGTTCCACTAAGGTGGATTTGCCGTGTTTGTGCTATATGTAGTTATATGATACAAGATGCAAAATTTTACTTTAAAATTGAATTTGAGGGTGTTCTATGGGGGCTAGACGCACGTGAGGGGTGTCAAAAGACGCGTCTCGGCGGGCGCTAGCAAACTATGGAGGAATTTAAGTGTTGCCAGAACAAAAAATTTGACTTTTTAATGAAAAACGTAAATTTTGATGAAAATTGAGAAGAAAAACAACTATTACGACTACCAAACGGGACCCGAGCAAGCTGAAAACACACTGGAGTACCGCAAGGCAGGTAAGTATACTATTGACACTAATGGATTTTATAATTTTTGCAGACGGACTTTAGGAAATCGAATTTTTGTATGAAAATTATGTAAAATTTCACAAGTCTTTGAGAACGAAAATCAATTTCGTTTTTTGTCAAAAATAACTTGTCACACGTCAGTAGGGAGCCTATTTAAAATTAATAACGCTGAAAACAGCTCGAAAAAGCGACTCCTGGAGGCAAAGTTATATGGATTTCTAGAAATCGGTGTTCCACTAAGGTGGATTTGCCGTGTTTGTGCTATATGTAGTTATATGATACAAGATGCAAAATTTTACTTTAAAATTGAATTTGAGGGTGTTCTATGGGGGCTAGACGCACGTGAGGGGTGTCAAAAGACGCGTCTCGGCGGGCGCTAGCAAACTATGGAGGAATTTAAGTGTTGCCAGAACAAAAAATTTGACTTTTTAATGAAAAACGTAAATTTTGATGAAAATTGAGAAGAAAAACAACTATTACGACTACCAAACGGGACCCGAGCAAGCTGAAAACACACTGGAGTACCGCAAGGCAGGTAAGTATACTATTGACACTAATGGATTTTATAATTTTTGCAGACGGACTTTAGGAAATCGAATTTTTGTATGAAAATTATGTAAAATTTCACAAGTCTTTGAGAACGAAAATCAATTTCGTTTTTTGTCAAAAATAACTTGTCACACGTCAGTAGGGAGCCTATTTAAAATTAATAACGCTGAAAACAGCTCGAAAAAGCGACTCCTGGAGGCAAAGTTATATGGATTTCTAGAAATCGGTGTTCCACTAAGGTGGATTTGCCGTGTTTGTGCTATATGTAGTTATATGATACAAGATGCAAAATTTTACTTTAAAATTGAATTTGAGGGTGTTCTATGGGGGCTAGACGCACGTGAGGGGTGTCAAAAGACGCGTCTCGGCGGGCGCTAGCAAACTATGGAGGAATTTAAGTGTTGCCAGAACAAAAAATTTGACTTTTTAATGAAAAACGTAAATTTTGATGAAAATTGAGAAGAAAAACAACTATTACGACTACCAAACGGGACCCGAGCAAGCTGAAAACACACTGGAGTACCGCAAGGCAGGTAAGTATACTATTGACACTAATGGATTTTATAATTTTTGCAGACGGACTTTAGGAAATCGAATTTTTGTATGAAAATTATGTAAAATTTCACAAGTCTTTGAGAACGAAAATCAATTTCGTTTTTTGTCAAAAATAACTTGTCACACGTCAGTAGGGAGCCTATTTAAAATTAATAACGCTGAAAACAGCTCGAAAAAGCGACTCCTGGAGGCAAAGTTATATGGATTTCTAGAAATCGGTGTTCCACTAAGGTGGATTTGCCGTGTTTGTGCTATATGTAGTTATATGATACAAGATGCAAAATTTTACTTTAAAATTGAATTTGAGGGTGTTCTATGGGGGCTAGACGCACGTGAGGGGTGTCAAAAGACGCGTCTCGGCGGGCGCTAGCAAACTATGGAGGAATTTAAGTGTTGCCAGAACAAAAAATTTGACTTTTTAATGAAAAACGTAAATTTTGATGAAAATTGAGAAGAAAAACAACTATTACGACTACCAAACGGGACCCGAGCAAGCTGAAAACACACTGGAGTACCGCAAGGCAGGTAAGTATACTATTGACACTAATGGATTTTATAATTTTTGCAGACGGACTTTAGGAAATCGAATTTTTGTATGAAAATTATGTAAAATTTCACAAGTCTTTGAGAACGAAAATCAATTTCGTTTTTTGTCAAAAATAACTTGTCACACGTCAGTAGGGAGCCTATTTAAAATTAATAACGCTGAAAACAGCTCGAAAAAGCGACTCCTGGAGGCAAAGTTATATGGATTTCTAGAAATCGGTGTTCCACTAAGGTGGATTTGCCGTGTTTGTGCTATATGTAGTTATATGATACAAGATGCAAAATTTTACTTTAAAATTGAATTTGAGGGTGTTCTATGGGGGCTAGACGCACGTGAGGGGTGTCAAAAGACGCGTCTCGGCGGGCGCTAGCAAACTATGGAGGAATTTAAGTGTTGCCAGAACAAAAAATTTGACTTTTTAATGAAAAACGTAAATTTTGATGAAAATTGAGAAGAAAAACAACTATTACGACTACCAAACGGGACCCGAGCAAGCTGAAAACACACTGGAGTACCGCAAGGCAGGTAAGTATACTATTGACACTAATGGATTTTATAATTTTTGCAGACGGACTTTAGGAAATCGAATTTTTGTATGAAAATTATGTAAAATTTCACAAGTCTTTGAGAACGAAAATCAATTTCGTTTTTTGTCAAAAATAACTTGTCACACGTCAGTAGGGAGCCTATTTAAAATTAATAACGCTGAAAACAGCTCGAAAAAGCGACTCCTGGAGGCAAAGTTATATGGATTTCTAGAAATCGGTGTTCCACTAAGGTGGATTTGCCGTGTTTGTGCTATATGTAGTTATATGATACAAGATGCAAAATTTTACTTTAAAATTGAATTTGAGGGTGTTCTATGGGGGCTAGACGCACGTGAGGGGTGTCAAAAGACGCGTCTCGGCGGGCGCTAGCAAACTATGGAGGAATTTAAGTGTTGCCAGAACAAAAAATTTGACTTTTTAATGAAAAACGTAAATTTTGATGAAAATTGAGAAGAAAAACAACTATTACGACTACCAAACGGGACCCGAGCAAGCTGAAAACACACTGGAGTACCGCAAGGCAGGTAAGTATACTATTGACACTAATGGATTTTATAATTTTTGCAGACGGACTTTAGGAAATCGAATTTTTGTATGAAAATTATGTAAAATTTCACAAGTCTTTGAGAACGAAAATCAATTTCGTTTTTTGTCAAAAATAACTTGTCACACGTCAGTAGGGAGCCTATTTAAAATTAATAACGCTGAAAACAGCTCGAAAAAGCGACTCCTGGAGGCAAAGTTATATGGATTTCTAGAAATCGGTGTTCCACTAAGGTGGATTTGCCGTGTTTGTGCTATATGTAGTTATATGATACAAGATGCAAAATTTTACTTTAAAATTGAATTTGAGGGTGTTCTATGGGGGCTAGACGCACGTGAGGGGTGTCAAAAGACGCGTCTCGGCGGGCGCTAGCAAACTATGGAGGAATTTAAGTGTTGCCAGAACAAAAAATTTGACTTTTTAATGAAAAACGTAAATTTTGATGAAAATTGAGAAGAAAAACAACTATTACGACTACCAAACGGGACCCGAGCAAGCTGAAAACACACTGGAGTACCGCAAGGCAGGTAAGTATACTATTGACACTAATGGATTTTATAATTTTTGCAGACGGACTTTAGGAAATCGAATTTTTGTATGAAAATTATGTAAAATTTCACAAGTCTTTGAGAACGAAAATCAATTTCGTTTTTTGTCAAAAATAACTTGTCACACGTCAGTAGGGAGCCTATTTAAAATTAATAACGCTGAAAACAGCTCGAAAAAGCGACTCCTGGAGGCAAAGTTATATGGATTTCTAGAAATCGGTGTTCCACTAAGGTGGATTTGCCGTGTTTGTGCTATATGTAGTTATATGATACAAGATGCAAAATTTTACTTTAAAATTGAATTTGAGGGTGTTCTATGGGGGCTAGACGCACGTGAGGGGTGTCAAAAGACGCGTCTCGGCGGGCGCTAGCAAACTATGGAGGAATTTAAGTGTTGCCAGAACAAAAAATTTGACTTTTTAATGAAAAACGTAAATTTTGATGAAAATTGAGAAGAAAAACAACTATTACGACTACCAAACGGGACCCGAGCAAGCTGAAAACACACTGGAGTACCGCAAGGCAGGTAAGTATACTATTGACACTAATGGATTTTATAATTTTTGCAGACGGACTTTAGGAAATCGAATTTTTGTATGAAAATTATGTAAAATTTCACAAGTCTTTGAGAACGAAAATCAATTTCGTTTTTTGTCAAAAATAACTTGTCACACGTCAGTAGGGAGCCTATTTAAAATTAATAACGCTGAAAACAGCTCGAAAAAGCGACTCCTGGAGGCAAAGTTATATGGATTTCTAGAAATCGGTGTTCCACTAAGGTGGATTTGCCGTGTTTGTGCTATATGTAGTTATATGATACAAGATGCAAAATTTTACTTTAAAATTGAATTTGAGGGTGTTCTATGGGGGCTAGACGCACGTGAGGGGTGTCAAAAGACGCGTCTCGGCGGGCGCTAGCAAACTATGGAGGAATTTAAGTGTTGCCAGAACAAAAAATTTGACTTTTTAATGAAAAACGTAAATTTTGATGAAAATTGAGAAGAAAAACAACTATTACGACTACCAAACGGGACCCGAGCAAGCTGAAAACACACTGGAGTACCGCAAGGCAGGTAAGTATACTATTGACACTAATGGATTTTATAATTTTTGCAGACGGACTTTAGGAAATCGAATTTTTGTATGAAAATTATGTAAAATTTCACAAGTCTTTGAGAACGAAAATCAATTTCGTTTTTTGTCAAAAATAACTTGTCACACGTCAGTAGGGAGCCTATTTAAAATTAATAACGCTGAAAACAGCTCGAAAAAGCGACTCCTGGAGGCAAAGTTATATGGATTTCTAGAAATCGGTGTTCCACTAAGGTGGATTTGCCGTGTTTGTGCTATATGTAGTTATATGATACAAGATGCAAAATTTTACTTTAAAATTGAATTTGAGGGTGTTCTATGGGGGCTAGACGCACGTGAGGGGTGTCAAAAGACGCGTCTCGGCGGGCGCTAGCAAACTATGGAGGAATTTAAGTGTTGCCAGAACAAAAAATTTGACTTTTTAATGAAAAACGTAAATTTTGATGAAAATTGAGAAGAAAAACAACTATTACGACTACCAAACGGGACCCGAGCAAGCTGAAAACACACTGGAGTACCGCAAGGCAGGTAAGTATACTATTGACACTAATGGATTTTATAATTTTTGCAGACGGACTTTAGGAAATCGAATTTTTGTATGAAAATTATGTAAAATTTCACAAGTCTTTGAGAACGAAAATCAATTTCGTTTTTTGTCAAAAATAACTTGTCACACGTCAGTAGGGAGCCTATTTAAAATTAATAACGCTGAAAACAGCTCGAAAAAGCGACTCCTGGAGGCAAAGTTATATGGATTTCTAGAAATCGGTGTTCCACTAAGGTGGATTTGCCGTGTTTGTGCTATATGTAGTTATATGATACAAGATGCAAAATTTTACTTTAAAATTGAATTTGAGGGTGTTCTATGGGGGCTAGACGCACGTGAGGGGTGTCAAAAGACGCGTCTCGGCGGGCGCTAGCAAACTATGGAGGAATTTAAGTGTTGCCAGAACAAAAAATTTGACTTTTTAATGAAAAACGTAAATTTTGATGAAAATTGAGAAGAAAAACAACTATTACGACTACCAAACGGGACCCGAGCAAGCTGAAAACACACTGGAGTACCGCAAGGCAGGTAAGTATACTATTGACACTAATGGATTTTATAATTTTTGCAGACGGACTTTAGGAAATCGAATTTTTGTATGAAAATTATGTAAAATTTCACAAGTCTTTGAGAACGAAAATCAATTTCGTTTTTTGTCAAAAATAACTTGTCACACGTCAGTAGGGAGCCTATTTAAAATTAATAACGCTGAAAACAGCTCGAAAAAGCGACTCCTGGAGGCAAAGTTATATGGATTTCTAGAAATCGGTGTTCCACTTTTTTTTTTTTTTTTTTTTTTTTTTTTAAGGCTGGGAAATCATCCAATGACTGCTCCCGCTCTGGGTGGAGCGGAAGGGAGTGTCAGACTCTTACTGACTAAAACCCATCCATGTTCCTTCCGTAGCCCTATATGTTCCGGGGTAGCGGTAACCCTTTCGGACAATCCCGCTTACCCGGCAGGCTTGGCCCTGAGGGGCCCCTTCATATGCTGACATCTCTTTGAGGCGCGCGTGGAACATATACGCGCCGTACGGCACGGGTCTGTTGCTGATCGGACGGTGAGTCACCCATTACTCACCGTCCGCAGGCCCGCGCCTACGGTGGCCGGGAGTCGTCACGTGGCTCCCGACGCCCGGGGCGTCTCCTGCGGCGGCTGGGACGGGAGGACCTTTCTCTCTCCCATCCCGCCACCTCCTTCGCGAGCATAACTTTTTCGCAGAAGGAGGTGACTGCCTCCCACTCCCTCTCACCCCGGACCATGGCTTGCACCAGAGCCGGGCGCGAGAGGTCGCCGCCGCCGATCGCCTCTACGAGGACACGGCGGTGCTCTGCCCATGCGGGGCAGGTTTGCACCGTGTGCTCTACCGTGTCCTCTGGGCGATCCTCGCAGTGGTGACACCCGGGCGTTTCCTCCCGCCTGATGATGTGCAGGAACCTCCCGAAACATCCATGTCCGGTGAGGACCTGCGTCAGGCGGTAGGTGAGGGCGCCGTGACGCCTCTCTAGCCACTCCTCAAAGAGGGGCCTTACCGCCACTATCGTGGCGTGCCCTGCGCTGGGTTGCGACAGTCGCTGATTCCAGGCCGCCATGAGATCGCGCCGGAGGTCCGTCCGCTCCGCCGCAATTTGCTGCGGAAACGGAGTTTCCCCCCGGCTTAGTACCTCCGCGCGCCACTCGTACAGGCGCGCGAGGACTATCGCCTCCAGATCCCACGGCGGCAGTCCGGCAAGGAGGCTTGCCGCCTCGCCCGAGATCGTGCGGTACCCCCGGATTAGCCGAATGGCTACCACCTTTTGGGGCGCGTTCAGGTAGTGGGCGGCTCGCCGCCGCAATGAACGCGCCCACACCGGGGCCCCGTAAAGGGCCATGGACCGCACGACTCCCGCGTAAAGCCTCCGGCAGGAGGCGTTTGGCCCCCTCAAATTGGGCAAGAGCCGCTTGAAGGCGGCCCCAGTCCGTTCCAGCTTGGGGGCCAAACGTCGGAAATGCTCCACGAAATTCCATCGGCTGTCGAGGACCAGACCTAGGTATTTCATCGTGGTCTCGACGCCGATGTGAACCCCTCCTACCGTAAGTTGGGATCCCGATGGTGGCCTATTCCGAGGCCCATGAAAGGACATGGCCTCGGATTTGTGCAATGCCACCTCGAGACCCAACTGCCGGATCCTCTCAACGACTATCGCAACCCCGCGTGTCATCGCGTCGGCCGCCGCCTGATGCGACCTTCCCTGCGCCAAGACCAGCGTGTCGTCAGCGTAACAAATTACGCTGACGCCGTCAGGGAGGTCGGCCCGCAGCACCCAGTCGTAGCCGATGTCCCACAGGTGCGGCCCCAGAACCGATCCCTGTGGGACACCGCACGACATCTCTCGCCGGTTCCATTCCCCATCGCGACCGGGGTAGATGACGGCTCTGTCCGTCAGGTACGCCCCGACTATTCGACGGAGGTAGGTCGGCACCCGGTGATACCGGAGTGCTTCCTCAATGCAACTCCAGGGCAGGGTGTTGAAAGCGTTGGCGATGTCGAGTGACACCGCCACGACGACCCTACCCTGGGACACCGCGTCCCCCGTCGTGAGGGCTCTAACGCGCATGATGGCGTCCACCGTCGAGCGCCCCTTGCGGAAGCCAAACTGGCAGTCCGCAAGGTCCGGCCCCGTCCTTCCAAGGTGCCCGACGAGGCGGCCCGCAATAATTCTCTCGAAGAGCTTGCCGACCTCGTCGAGCAGCACTATGGGCCGGAATGCGGACGGAGAGTCCGCAGGGCGCCCTGGCTTCTGTATAAGGACCAGCTTCCCCGTCTTCCAACGGAGCGGAAACTGGCCTCTTTCCATGCATGCGCTAAAGAGCGCCTCCAGTCGGGGATCGGTGTTCCACTAAGGTGGATTTGCCGTGTTTGTGCTATATGTAGTTATATGATACAAGATGCAAAATTTTACTTTAAAATTGAATTTGAGGGTGTTCTATGGGGGCTAGACGCACGTGAGGGGTGTCAAAAGACGCGTCTCGGCGGGCGCTAGCAAACTATGGAGGAATTTAAGTGTTGCCAGAACAAAAAATTTGACTTTTTAATGAAAAACGTAAATTTTGATGAAAATTGAGAAGAAAAACAACTATTACGACTACCAAACGGGACCCGAGCAAGCTGAAAACACACTGGAGTACCGCAAGGCAGGTAAGTATACTATTGACACTAATGGATTTTATAATTTTTGCAGACGGACTTTAGGAAATCGAATTTTTGTATGAAAATTATGTAAAATTTCACAAGTCTTTGAGAACGAAAATCAATTTCGTTTTTTGTCAAAAATAACTTGTCACACGTCAGTAGGGAGCCTATTTAAAATTAATAACGCTGAAAACAGCTCGAAAAAGCGACTCCTGGAGGCAAAGTTATATGGATTTCTAGAAATCGGTGTTCCACTAAGGTGGATTTGCCGTGTTTGTGCTATATGTAGTTATATGATACAAGATGCAAAATTTTACTTTAAAATTGAATTTGAGGGTGTTCTATGGGGGCTAGACGCACGTGAGGGGTGTCAAAAGACGCGTCTCGGCGGGCGCTAGCAAACTATGGAGGAATTTAAGTGTTGCCAGAACAAAAAATTTGACTTTTTAATGAAAAACGTAAATTTTGATGAAAATTGAGAAGAAAAACAACTATTACGACTACCAAACGGGACCCGAGCAAGCTGAAAACACACTGGAGTACCGCAAGGCAGGTAAGTATACTATTGACACTAATGGATTTTATAATTTTTGCAGACGGACTTTAGGAAATCGAATTTTTGTATGAAAATTATGTAAAATTTCACAAGTCTTTGAGAACGAAAATCAATTTCGTTTTTTGTCAAAAATAACTTGTCACACGTCAGTAGGGAGCCTATTTAAAATTAATAACGCTGAAAACAGCTCGAAAAAGCGACTCCTGGAGGCAAAGTTATATGGATTTCTAGAAATCGGTGTTCCACTAAGGTGGATTTGCCGTGTTTGTGCTATATGTAGTTATATGATACAAGATGCAAAATTTTACTTTAAAATTGAATTTGAGGGTGTTCTATGGGGGCTAGACGCACGTGAGGGGTGTCAAAAGACGCGTCTCGGCGGGCGCTAGCAAACTATGGAGGAATTTAAGTGTTGCCAGAACAAAAAATTTGACTTTTTAATGAAAAACGTAAATTTTGATGAAAATTGAGAAGAAAAACAACTATTACGACTACCAAACGGGACCCGAGCAAGCTGAAAACACACTGGAGTACCGCAAGGCAGGTAAGTATACTATTGACACTAATGGATTTTATAATTTTTGCAGACGGACTTTAGGAAATCGAATTTTTGTATGAAAATTATGTAAAATTTCACAAGTCTTTGAGAACGAAAATCAATTTCGTTTTTTGTCAAAAATAACTTGTCACACGTCAGTAGGGAGCCTATTTAAAATTAATAACGCTGAAAACAGCTCGAAAAAGCGACTCCTGGAGGCAAAGTTATATGGATTTCTAGAAATCGGTGTTCCACTAAGGTGGATTTGCCGTGTTTGTGCTATATGTAGTTATATGATACAAGATGCAAAATTTTACTTTAAAATTGAATTTGAGGGTGTTCTATGGGGGCTAGACGCACGTGAGGGGTGTCAAAAGACGCGTCTCGGCGGGCGCTAGCAAACTATGGAGGAATTTAAGTGTTGCCAGAACAAAAAATTTGACTTTTTAATGAAAAACGTAAATTTTGATGAAAATTGAGAAGAAAAACAACTATTACGACTACCAAACGGGACCCGAGCAAGCTGAAAACACACTGGAGTACCGCAAGGCAGGTAAGTATACTATTGACACTAATGGATTTTATAATTTTTGCAGACGGACTTTAGGAAATCGAATTTTTGTATGAAAATTATGTAAAATTTCACAAGTCTTTGAGAACGAAAATCAATTTCGTTTTTTGTCAAAAATAACTTGTCACACGTCAGTAGGGAGCCTATTTAAAATTAATAACGCTGAAAACAGCTCGAAAAAGCGACTCCTGGAGGCAAAGTTATATGGATTTCTAGAAATCGGTGTTCCACTAAGGTGGATTTGCCGTGTTTGTGCTATATGTAGTTATATGATACAAGATGCAAAATTTTACTTTAAAATTGAATTTGAGGGTGTTCTATGGGGGCTAGACGCACGTGAGGGGTGTCAAAAGACGCGTCTCGGCGGGCGCTAGCAAACTATGGAGGAATTTAAGTGTTGCCAGAACAAAAAATTTGACTTTTTAATGAAAAACGTAAATTTTGATGAAAATTGAGAAGAAAAACAACTATTACGACTACCAAACGGGACCCGAGCAAGCTGAAAACACACTGGAGTACCGCAAGGCAGGTAAGTATACTATTGACACTAATGGATTTTATAATTTTTGCAGACGGACTTTAGGAAATCGAATTTTTGTATGAAAATTATGTAAAATTTCACAAGTCTTTGAGAACGAAAATCAATTTCGTTTTTTGTCAAAAATAACTTGTCACACGTCAGTAGGGAGCCTATTTAAAATTAATAACGCTGAAAACAGCTCGAAAAAGCGACTCCTGGAGGCAAAGTTATATGGATTTCTAGAAATCGGTGTTCCACTTTTTTTTTTTTTTTTAAGGCTGGGAAATCATCCAATGACTGCTCCCGCTCTGGGTGGAGCGGAAGGGAGTGTCAGACTCTTACTGACTAAAACCCATCCATGTTCCTTCCGTAGCCCTATATGTTCCGGGGTAGCGGTAACCCTTTCGGACAATCCCGCTTACCCGGCAGGCTTGGCCCTGAGGGGCCCCTTCATATGCTGACATCTCTTTGAGGCGCGCGTGGAACATATACGCGCCGTACGGCACGGGTCTGTTGCTGATCGGACGGTGAGTCACCCATTACTCACCGTCCGCAGGCCCGCGCCTACGGTGGCCGGGAGTCGTCACGTGGCTCCCGACGCCCGGGGCGTCTCCTGCGGCGGCTGGGACGGGAGGACCTTTCTCTCTCCCATCCCGCCACCTCCTTCGCGAGCATAACTTTTTCGCAGAAGGAGGTGACTGCCTCCCACTCCCTCTCACCCCGGACCATGGCTTGCACCAGAGCCGGGCGCGAGAGGTCGCCGCCGCCGATCGCCTCTACGAGGACACGGCGGTGCTCTGCCCATGCGGGGCAGGTTTGCACCGTGTGCTCTACCGTGTCCTCTGGGCGATCCTCGCAGTGGTGACACCCGGGCGTTTCCTCCCGCCTGATGATGTGCAGGAACCTCCCGAAACATCCATGTCCGGTGAGGACCTGCGTCAGGCGGTAGGTGAGGGCGCCGTGACGCCTCTCTAGCCACTCCTCAAAGAGGGGCCTTACCGCCACTATCGTGGCGTGCCCTGCGCTGGGTTGCGACAGTCGCTGATTCCAGGCCGCCATGAGATCGCGCCGGAGGTCCGTCCGCTCCGCCGCAATTTGCTGCGGAAACGGAGTTTCCCCCCGGCTTAGTACCTCCGCGCGCCACTCGTACAGGCGCGCGAGGACTATCGCCTCCAGATCCCACGGCGGCAGTCCGGCAAGGAGGCTTGCCGCCTCGCCCGAGATCGTGCGGTACCCCCGGATTAGCCGAATGGCTACCACCTTTTGGGGCGCGTTCAGGTAGTGGGCGGCTCGCCGCCGCAATGAACGCGCCCACACCGGGGCCCCGTAAAGGGCCATGGACCGCACGACTCCCGCGTAAAGCCTCCGGCAGGAGGCGTTTGGCCCCCTCAAATTGGGCAAGAGCCGCTTGAAGGCGGCCCCAGTCCGTTCCAGCTTGGGGGCCAAACGTCGGAAATGCTCCACGAAATTCCATCGGCTGTCGAGGACCAGACCTAGGTATTTCATCGTGGTCTCGACGCCGATGTGAACCCCTCCTACCGTAAGTTGGGATCCCGATGGTGGCCTATTCCGAGGCCCATGAAAGGACATGGCCTCGGATTTGTGCAATGCCACCTCGAGACCCAACTGCCGGATCCTCTCAACGACTATCGCAACCCCGCGTGTCATCGCGTCGGCCGCCGCCTGATGCGACCTTCCCTGCGCCAAGACCAGCGTGTCGTCAGCGTAACAAATTACGCTGACGCCGTCAGGGAGGTCGGCCCGCAGCACCCAGTCGTAGCCGATGTCCCACAGGTGCGGCCCCAGAACCGATCCCTGTGGGACACCGCACGACATCTCTCGCCGGTTCCATTCCCCATCGCGACCGGGGTAGATGACGGCTCTGTCCGTCAGGTACGCCCCGACTATTCGACGGAGGTAGGTCGGCACCCGGTGATACCGGAGTGCTTCCTCAATGCAACTCCAGGGCAGGGTGTTGAAAGCGTTGGCGATGTCGAGTGACACCGCCACGACGACCCTACCCTGGGACACCGCGTCCCCCGTCGTGAGGGCTCTAACGCGCATGATGGCGTCCACCGTCGAGCGCCCCTTGCGGAAGCCAAACTGGCAGTCCGCAAGGTCCGGCCCCGTCCTTCCAAGGTGCCCGACGAGGCGGCCCGCAATAATTCTCTCGAAGAGCTTGCCGACCTCGTCGAGCAGCACTATGGGCCGGAATGCGGACGGAGAGTCCGCAGGGCGCCCTGGCTTCTGTATAAGGACCAGCTTCCCCGTCTTCCAACGGAGCGGAAACTGGCCTCTTTCCATGCATGCGCTAAAGAGCGCCTCCAGTCGGGGCCCGAGAGCCCCTGAGGCCAGGACCCAGGCTTTACCAGGCAAGCCGTCGGGTCCTGGGGCGGTATTCTTGGCCTTGAGCCTTCCAACCGCCGCTCTCAGATCTACCTCGGTCACTTCGGGGATGTCGTCGTCGTCCTCGTGGTCCACTTCGGGCGGAGCCATAGGCGGGGGAGTATGCTCCCCCCGTGAGGGGAACAGAGCGCTCACCACCTCCTCCACCAGCTGGGGGCGGAGACTCTGCGTCAGAGGGGGGGCCCAGGTGCGGAGCTTGTTCCGCACCATTTTATATGGGCGCCCCCATGGATCTCTATCCAGAGTCCCCACCATCTCCTCGCGGGCCGAGTCCTTGGCCCGCTGGACAGCTTCTTGGAGGGCGGTCTTCGCCGCTCTGTATCCCTCGTACAGCTCCGCCTCCGTGGCTGCCGCATCCGGAGGGCGGATGCGGAGCCTGCGGTGCCTGGTGTACAGGTGGCGCACCTCGACGCACGCCTTGCGCAGTGTTTCCACCTCTTGCGACCACCAGTACACCTGACGTCGGGCGCATCCTGGCCGGACTCGGGGCATTGCCACGTCGCAAATCTCGGACATGGCCTCCCGGAACCACTCTGCCTCGTCGTTGATGTCGGCAGGCCTGACCGGTGATGAAACCCAGGCCTGCACGATCGAGGCTTCCAGGAGGAGCTCCCGGTCCAGCTGCTTCAGCGCCCACCGCGGACCACTCGGGGCCTGTCGGACCGGCGCGCTTGAGGTCTGGGTGGAGACGTCGAACCGGATATACCGGTGATCGGAGTAGGTCTCCACCTCCTCTACTACGCGCCAGTCAAAGACGCACTGTGACAGAGCGGGGCTCGCGAACGAGATGTCCACAACGGACTCACCCCGCATCCGCACGCACGTGGGAACAGAACCCCGATTGAGGACGGCTAGGCCTGCCTCCAGAGCCCAGTCCTCCACCATCCTACCCCGCACATCCGTGTAGCGGGAACCCCAGGCCAGACTTTTGGCGTTGAAATCGGTGTTCCACTAAGGTGGATTTGCCGTGTTTGTGCTATATGTAGTTATATGATACAAGATGCAAAATTTTACTTTAAAATTGAATTTGAGGGTGTTCTATGGGGGCTAGACGCACGTGAGGGGTGTCAAAAGACGCGTCTCGGCGGGCGCTAGCAAACTATGGAGGAATTTAAGTGTTGCCAGAACAAAAAATTTGACTTTTTAATGAAAAACGTAAATTTTGATGAAAATTGAGAAGAAAAACAACTATTACGACTACCAAACGGGACCCGAGCAAGCTGAAAACACACTGGAGTACCGCAAGGCAGGTAAGTATACTATTGACACTAATGGATTTTATAATTTTTGCAGACGGACTTTAGGAAATCGAATTTTTGTATGAAAATTATGTAAAATTTCACAAGTCTTTGAGAACGAAAATCAATTTCGTTTTTTGTCAAAAATAACTTGTCACACGTCAGTAGGGAGCCTATTTAAAATTAATAACGCTGAAAACAGCTCGAAAAAGCGACTCCTGGAGGCAAAGTTATATGGATTTCTAGAAATCGGTGTTCCACTAAGGTGGATTTGCCGTGTTTGTGCTATATGTAGTTATATGATACAAGATGCAAAATTTTACTTTAAAATTGAATTTGAGGGTGTTCTATGGGGGCTAGACGCACGTGAGGGGTGTCAAAAGACGCGTCTCGGCGGGCGCTAGCAAACTATGGAGGAATTTAAGTGTTGCCAGAACAAAAAATTTGACTTTTTAATGAAAAACGTAAATTTTGATGAAAATTGAGAAGAAAAACAACTATTACGACTACCAAACGGGACCCGAGCAAGCTGAAAACACACTGGAGTACCGCAAGGCAGGTAAGTATACTATTGACACTAATGGATTTTATAATTTTTGCAGACGGACTTTAGGAAATCGAATTTTTGTATGAAAATTATGTAAAATTTCACAAGTCTTTGAGAACGAAAATCAATTTCGTTTTTTGTCAAAAATAACTTGTCACACGTCAGTAGGGAGCCTATTTAAAATTAATAACGCTGAAAACAGCTCGAAAAAGCGACTCCTGGAGGCAAAGTTATATGGATTTCTAGAAATCGGTGTTCCACTAAGGTGGATTTGCCGTGTTTGTGCTATATGTAGTTATATGATACAAGATGCAAAATTTTACTTTAAAATTGAATTTGAGGGTGTTCTATGGGGGCTAGACGCACGTGAGGGGTGTCAAAAGACGCGTCTCGGCGGGCGCTAGCAAACTATGGAGGAATTTAAGTGTTGCCAGAACAAAAAATTTGACTTTTTAATGAAAAACGTAAATTTTGATGAAAATTGAGAAGAAAAACAACTATTACGACTACCAAACGGGACCCGAGCAAGCTGAAAACACACTGGAGTACCGCAAGGCAGGTAAGTATACTATTGACACTAATGGATTTTATAATTTTTGCAGACGGACTTTAGGAAATCGAATTTTTGTATGAAAATTATGTAAAATTTCACAAGTCTTTGAGAACGAAAATCAATTTCGTTTTTTGTCAAAAATAACTTGTCACACGTCAGTAGGGAGCCTATTTAAAATTAATAACGCTGAAAACAGCTCGAAAAAGCGACTCCTGGAGGCAAAGTTATATGGATTTCTAGAAATCGGTGTTCCACTAAGGTGGATTTGCCGTGTTTGTGCTATATGTAGTTATATGATACAAGATGCAAAATTTTACTTTAAAATTGAATTTGAGGGTGTTCTATGGGGGCTAGACGCACGTGAGGGGTGTCAAAAGACGCGTCTCGGCGGGCGCTAGCAAACTATGGAGGAATTTAAGTGTTGCCAGAACAAAAAATTTGACTTTTTAATGAAAAACGTAAATTTTGATGAAAATTGAGAAGAAAAACAACTATTACGACTACCAAACGGGACCCGAGCAAGCTGAAAACACACTGGAGTACCGCAAGGCAGGTAAGTATACTATTGACACTAATGGATTTTATAATTTTTGCAGACGGACTTTAGGAAATCGAATTTTTGTATGAAAATTATGTAAAATTTCACAAGTCTTTGAGAACGAAAATCAATTTCGTTTTTTGTCAAAAATAACTTGTCACACGTCAGTAGGGAGCCTATTTAAAATTAATAACGCTGAAAACAGCTCGAAAAAGCGACTCCTGGAGGCAAAGTTATATGGATTTCTAGAAATCGGTGTTCCACTAAGGTGGATTTGCCGTGTTTGTGCTATATGTAGTTATATGATACAAGATGCAAAATTTTACTTTAAAATTGAATTTGAGGGTGTTCTATGGGGGCTAGACGCACGTGAGGGGTGTCAAAAGACGCGTCTCGGCGGGCGCTAGCAAACTATGGAGGAATTTAAGTGTTGCCAGAACAAAAAATTTGACTTTTTAATGAAAAACGTAAATTTTGATGAAAATTGAGAAGAAAAACAACTATTACGACTACCAAACGGGACCCGAGCAAGCTGAAAACACACTGGAGTACCGCAAGGCAGGTAAGTATACTATTGACACTAATGGATTTTATAATTTTTGCAGACGGACTTTAGGAAATCGAATTTTTGTATGAAAATTATGTAAAATTTCACAAGTCTTTGAGAACGAAAATCAATTTCGTTTTTTGTCAAAAATAACTTGTCACACGTCAGTAGGGAGCCTATTTAAAATTAATAACGCTGAAAACAGCTCGAAAAAGCGACTCCTGGAGGCAAAGTTATATGGATTTCTAGAAATCGGTGTTCCACTAAGGTGGATTTGCCGTGTTTGTGCTATATGTAGTTATATGATACAAGATGCAAAATTTTACTTTAAAATTGAATTTGAGGGTGTTCTATGGGGGCTAGACGCACGTGAGGGGTGTCAAAAGACGCGTCTCGGCGGGCGCTAGCAAACTATGGAGGAATTTAAGTGTTGCCAGAACAAAAAATTTGACTTTTTAATGAAAAACGTAAATTTTGATGAAAATTGAGAAGAAAAACAACTATTACGACTACCAAACGGGACCCGAGCAAGCTGAAAACACACTGGAGTACCGCAAGGCAGGTAAGTATACTATTGACACTAATGGATTTTATAATTTTTGCAGACGGACTTTAGGAAATCGAATTTTTGTATGAAAATTATGTAAAATTTCACAAGTCTTTGAGAACGAAAATCAATTTCGTTTTTTGTCAAAAATAACTTGTCACACGTCAGTAGGGAGCCTATTTAAAATTAATAACGCTGAAAACAGCTCGAAAAAGCGACTCCTGGAGGCAAAGTTATATGGATTTCTAGAAATCGGTGTTCCACTAAGGTGGATTTGCCGTGTTTGTGCTATATGTAGTTATATGATACAAGATGCAAAATTTTACTTTAAAATTGAATTTGAGGGTGTTCTATGGGGGCTAGACGCACGTGAGGGGTGTCAAAAGACGCGTCTCGGCGGGCGCTAGCAAACTATGGAGGAATTTAAGTGTTGCCAGAACAAAAAATTTGACTTTTTAATGAAAAACGTAAATTTTGATGAAAATTGAGAAGAAAAACAACTATTACGACTACCAAACGGGACCCGAGCAAGCTGAAAACACACTGGAGTACCGCAAGGCAGGTAAGTATACTATTGACACTAATGGATTTTATAATTTTTGCAGACGGACTTTAGGAAATCGAATTTTTGTATGAAAATTATGTAAAATTTCACAAGTCTTTGAGAACGAAAATCAATTTCGTTTTTTGTCAAAAATAACTTGTCACACGTCAGTAGGGAGCCTATTTAAAATTAATAACGCTGAAAACAGCTCGAAAAAGCGACTCCTGGAGGCAAAGTTATATGGATTTCTAGAAATCGGTGTTCCACTAAGGTGGATTTGCCGTGTTTGTGCTATATGTAGTTATATGATACAAGATGCAAAATTTTACTTTAAAATTGAATTTGAGGGTGTTCTATGGGGGCTAGACGCACGTGAGGGGTGTCAAAAGACGCGTCTCGGCGGGCGCTAGCAAACTATGGAGGAATTTAAGTGTTGCCAGAACAAAAAATTTGACTTTTTAATGAAAAACGTAAATTTTGATGAAAATTGAGAAGAAAAACAACTATTACGACTACCAAACGGGACCCGAGCAAGCTGAAAACACACTGGAGTACCGCAAGGCAGGTAAGTATACTATTGACACTAATGGATTTTATAATTTTTGCAGACGGACTTTAGGAAATCGAATTTTTGTATGAAAATTATGTAAAATTTCACAAGTCTTTGAGAACGAAAATCAATTTCGTTTTTTGTCAAAAATAACTTGTCACACGTCAGTAGGGAGCCTATTTAAAATTAATAACGCTGAAAACAGCTCGAAAAAGCGACTCCTGGAGGCAAAGTTATATGGATTTCTAGAAATCGGTGTTCCACTAAGGTGGATTTGCCGTGTTTGTGCTATATGTAGTTATATGATACAAGATGCAAAATTTTACTTTAAAATTGAATTTGAGGGTGTTCTATGGGGGCTAGACGCACGTGAGGGGTGTCAAAAGACGCGTCTCGGCGGGCGCTAGCAAACTATGGAGGAATTTAAGTGTTGCCAGAACAAAAAATTTGACTTTTTAATGAAAAACGTAAATTTTGATGAAAATTGAGAAGAAAAACAACTATTACGACTACCAAACGGGACCCGAGCAAGCTGAAAACACACTGGAGTACCGCAAGGCAGGTAAGTATACTATTGACACTAATGGATTTTATAATTTTTGCAGACGGACTTTAGGAAATCGAATTTTTGTATGAAAATTATGTAAAATTTCACAAGTCTTTGAGAACGAAAATCAATTTCGTTTTTTGTCAAAAATAACTTGTCACACGTCAGTAGGGAGCCTATTTAAAATTAATAACGCTGAAAACAGCTCGAAAAAGCGACTCCTGGAGGCAAAGTTATATGGATTTCTAGAAATCGGTGTTCCACTAAGGTGGATTTGCCGTGTTTGTGCTATATGTAGTTATATGATACAAGATGCAAAATTTTACTTTAAAATTGAATTTGAGGGTGTTCTATGGGGGCTAGACGCACGTGAGGGGTGTCAAAAGACGCGTCTCGGCGGGCGCTAGCAAACTATGGAGGAATTTAAGTGTTGCCAGAACAAAAAATTTGACTTTTTAATGAAAAACGTAAATTTTGATGAAAATTGAGAAGAAAAACAACTATTACGACTACCAAACGGGACCCGAGCAAGCTGAAAACACACTGGAGTACCGCAAGGCAGGTAAGTATACTATTGACACTAATGGATTTTATAATTTTTGCAGACGGACTTTAGGAAATCGAATTTTTGTATGAAAATTATGTAAAATTTCACAAGTCTTTGAGAACGAAAATCAATTTCGTTTTTTGTCAAAAATAACTTGTCACACGTCAGTAGGGAGCCTATTTAAAATTAATAACGCTGAAAACAGCTCGAAAAAGCGACTCCTGGAGGCAAAGTTATATGGATTTCTAGAAATCGGTGTTCCACTAAGGTGGATTTGCCGTGTTTGTGCTATATGTAGTTATATGATACAAGATGCAAAATTTTACTTTAAAATTGAATTTGAGGGTGTTCTATGGGGGCTAGACGCACGTGAGGGGTGTCAAAAGACGCGTCTCGGCGGGCGCTAGCAAACTATGGAGGAATTTAAGTGTTGCCAGAACAAAAAATTTGACTTTTTAATGAAAAACGTAAATTTTGATGAAAATTGAGAAGAAAAACAACTATTACGACTACCAAACGGGACCCGAGCAAGCTGAAAACACACTGGAGTACCGCAAGGCAGGTAAGTATACTATTGACACTAATGGATTTTATAATTTTTGCAGACGGACTTTAGGAAATCGAATTTTTGTATGAAAATTATGTAAAATTTCACAAGTCTTTGAGAACGAAAATCAATTTCGTTTTTTGTCAAAAATAACTTGTCACACGTCAGTAGGGAGCCTATTTAAAATTAATAACGCTGAAAACAGCTCGAAAAAGCGACTCCTGGAGGCAAAGTTATATGGATTTCTAGAAATCGGTGTTCCACTAAGGTGGATTTGCCGTGTTTGTGCTATATGTAGTTATATGATACAAGATGCAAAATTTTACTTTAAAATTGAATTTGAGGGTGTTCTATGGGGGCTAGACGCACGTGAGGGGTGTCAAAAGACGCGTCTCGGCGGGCGCTAGCAAACTATGGAGGAATTTAAGTGTTGCCAGAACAAAAAATTTGACTTTTTAATGAAAAACGTAAATTTTGATGAAAATTGAGAAGAAAAACAACTATTACGACTACCAAACGGGACCCGAGCAAGCTGAAAACACACTGGAGTACCGCAAGGCAGGTAAGTATACTATTGACACTAATGGATTTTATAATTTTTGCAGACGGACTTTAGGAAATCGAATTTTTGTATGAAAATTATGTAAAATTTCACAAGTCTTTGAGAACGAAAATCAATTTCGTTTTTTGTCAAAAATAACTTGTCACACGTCAGTAGGGAGCCTATTTAAAATTAATAACGCTGAAAACAGCTCGAAAAAGCGACTCCTGGAGGCAAAGTTATATGGATTTCTAGAAATCGGTGTTCCACTAAGGTGGATTTGCCGTGTTTGTGCTATATGTAGTTATATGATACAAGATGCAAAATTTTACTTTAAAATTGAATTTGAGGGTGTTCTATGGGGGCTAGACGCACGTGAGGGGTGTCAAAAGACGCGTCTCGGCGGGCGCTAGCAAACTATGGAGGAATTTAAGTGTTGCCAGAACAAAAAATTTGACTTTTTAATGAAAAACGTAAATTTTGATGAAAATTGAGAAGAAAAACAACTATTACGACTACCAAACGGGACCCGAGCAAGCTGAAAACACACTGGAGTACCGCAAGGCAGGTAAGTATACTATTGACACTAATGGATTTTATAATTTTTGCAGACGGACTTTAGGAAATCGAATTTTTGTATGAAAATTATGTAAAATTTCACAAGTCTTTGAGAACGAAAATCAATTTCGTTTTTTGTCAAAAATAACTTGTCACACGTCAGTAGGGAGCCTATTTAAAATTAATAACGCTGAAAACAGCTCGAAAAAGCGACTCCTGGAGGCAAAGTTATATGGATTTCTAGAAATCGGTGTTCCACTAAGGTGGATTTGCCGTGTTTGTGCTATATGTAGTTATATGATACAAGATGCAAAATTTTACTTTAAAATTGAATTTGAGGGTGTTCTATGGGGGCTAGACGCACGTGAGGGGTGTCAAAAGACGCGTCTCGGCGGGCGCTAGCAAACTATGGAGGAATTTAAGTGTTGCCAGAACAAAAAATTTGACTTTTTAATGAAAAACGTAAATTTTGATGAAAATTGAGAAGAAAAACAACTATTACGACTACCAAACGGGACCCGAGCAAGCTGAAAACACACTGGAGTACCGCAAGGCAGGTAAGTATACTATTGACACTAATGGATTTTATAATTTTTGCAGACGGACTTTAGGAAATCGAATTTTTGTATGAAAATTATGTAAAATTTCACAAGTCTTTGAGAACGAAAATCAATTTCGTTTTTTGTCAAAAATAACTTGTCACACGTCAGTAGGGAGCCTATTTAAAATTAATAACGCTGAAAACAGCTCGAAAAAGCGACTCCTGGAGGCAAAGTTATATGGATTTCTAGAAATCGGTGTTCCACTAAGGTGGATTTTTTTTTTTTTTTTTTTTTTTTTTTTTTTTGATATGACCACTCGCAGATCAGCCTAGGGAGGCTGTTGACTGCTTAACCGGACTTTCCTGTGGTGGCCAAAAATTACTTTAAGGCCCCCAGCCAGGGCTTACAAACTAAGGATAATTAAATGAACGTTCACTAAGGGCACCCCCTGCGGGGTTCGGGCCTAGGCTTAGTGCGTCATTGGGAGAGAGCAACAGGGGTTGGCTGGGTCGATATTATTTAGGGAATTTTAACGTTACATGCTCAGCGGCGCGGGCTGGCTTGTCGAGCAAGGGTCGGGCGGTATTTCTACTGGGGGTCGCGGAGGGCCTCGTCGGCGGGGCCGGGGACGATTTCGCGGTTTGTATCTGTGTTTTCTGACTTTTCTAATTGTGCTGGTGGCCCTACTACTTTCCTGGAGGATTGTGGTGGGGTCGTCAGGTTCTTCTAAAGTGAGCCTAGGTCGGCGAATCTTGGATATTTTGGAGGGGACATATCGGGCGGCCGATGAGATGAGGGGGTTGGGGTGTTTCACGGCTGAATCTATAAAGCGCTTTGTGAGGCGCTTCATGCACTGTTTAATAGTGGGGATCTTAAGGTCGACATGTAGTCGTTCATTCCTTACAAACCAGGGGGAACCCGTGGCCTTTCGGAGAAAGCGGTTTTGAAGCGTCTGCATCCTATGGATTAGGTAGGGCTTGGCATGTGCGAACACAGGGCAGGCATATGTCATAATGGGCCGAATGCACGCGGTGTAGATACGCAACTTGCACTGAAGTGACAATTTGCTGCGTGCATTCAGCACGGAGTGGAGCCTTCCGAGGGCGAACGCGGCGCGCGAGCGTACCGACGTTATGTGCCCTCTGAAGGAAAGGCGTCTGTCTAGGGTGACGCCCAGGTATTTGGCTTGCTTCTCCCAAGGGATTGGCTTGCCAAACATGGTGATCGGACTGGGAAGGTTAGGGTAGGGTCGGCGGGGGCTGGAGAAGAGGACCGCCTGGCTCTTGTCGGGATTGACTTCGATTCTCCATTTCCGGAACCAATCGCCTAAGGCTCTTGCGGATTTTTGGAGAATCTCTCTTATCATGTCGGGGCTTCTACCCGAGTAATAAATGGCCGTATCGTCGGCGAAAAGCGCTAACTGGGCTGGTTTATTCACAGGGATATCGCTAGTGTACAGCGTGAAGGCGAGGGGGGATATCACGGAGCCTTGAGGGACTCCGGCGCGTATCGGATGAGGGGAGGAAAGCGCTCCTTCAATGCGGTATTGGAAGGTGCGGTTCGACAGGAAGTCTCGTAGGATGAGCACGAGTCGATCAGGCACACCGAGCTGGTATAGCTTGTATATCAGCCCGTTGTGCCAGACCTTGTCAAACGCTTTCGCGATATCGAAGAACAGGGCACCGGTCAGCCGGCCGTGTTGGTAGTGGCCACTGATGTGTTCTACTATTCGGTGCACCTGTTGGACACAAGAGTGTTTGGTTCTGAAGCCAAACTGCTCTTTGGGAATTAAACTCTTCGCCTCGGCATAGTCTTTGAGGCGCTTGTAAATAAGCCTCTCGTAGACCTTGCCTAAGACGTTGAGGAGACTGATGGGGCGGTAGCTGCTTGGGAAAGACTTAGGCTTGCCCGGTTTAGGGATACCGATAACGGTAGCTCGTTTCCATTGATGAGGAAATATATTATTTGCCATGGCGCTATTGAAGATAGCAGTCATTAGCACTATGAGGGCGGGGGATAGGAGTTTGAACACCTTATTGGTGATTCCGTCGGAGCCAGGGGCCTTTCGATGTTTGAGGCCCTTGATAATCCCCTGCACCTCGTCAGGAGTGACGGGGGGAAGGGGACTATCCGGGTCCTCTTCGGGAGGGAGTGAGGTCCGGCGTTCGACTTCAGCGTCCACTTCAGCGAGGTGGGCTGGGTCTACCGGTTGGGTGCTAGGAGAGCATTGGGTCTCTAAGCTGTCGGCTAGGCATTCCGCTTTTTCGTCGTCGTTGAAGGCGACGCTGTTATCATCGCGGATGAGAGGGGGCATGGAAGAGATCCCAGAGGAGCGTAGTTTCCTCTGCAGGTCCCAGAAGGCCAGATGGTTGGGTGTTGCCGTGTTTGTGCTATATGTAGTTATATGATACAAGATGCAAAATTTTACTTTAAAATTGAATTTGAGGGTGTTCTATGGGGGCTAGACGCACGTGAGGGGTGTCAAAAGACGCGTCTCGGCGGGCGCTAGCAAACTATGGAGGAATTTAAGTGTTGCCAGAACAAAAAATTTGACTTTTTAATGAAAAACGTAAATTTTGATGAAAATTGAGAAGAAAAACAACTATTACGACTACCAAACGGGACCCGAGCAAGCTGAAAACACACTGGAGTACCGCAAGGCAGGTAAGTATACTATTGACACTAATGGATTTTATAATTTTTGCAGACGGACTTTAGGAAATCGAATTTTTGTATGAAAATTATGTAAAATTTCACAAGTCTTTGAGAACGAAAATCAATTTCGTTTTTTGTCAAAAATAACTTGTCACACGTCAGTAGGGAGCCTATTTAAAATTAATAACGCTGAAAACAGCTCGAAAAAGCGACTCCTGGAGGCAAAGTTATATGGATTTCTAGAAATCGGTGTTCCACTAAGGTGGATTTGCCGTGTTTGTGCTATATGTAGTTATATGATACAAGATGCAAAATTTTACTTTAAAATTGAATTTGAGGGTGTTCTATGGGGGCTAGACGCACGTGAGGGGTGTCAAAAGACGCGTCTCGGCGGGCGCTAGCAAACTATGGAGGAATTTAAGTGTTGCCAGAACAAAAAATTTGACTTTTTAATGAAAAACGTAAATTTTGATGAAAATTGAGAAGAAAAACAACTATTACGACTACCAAACGGGACCCGAGCAAGCTGAAAACACACTGGAGTACCGCAAGGCAGGTAAGTATACTATTGACACTAATGGATTTTATAATTTTTGCAGACGGACTTTAGGAAATCGAATTTTTGTATGAAAATTATGTAAAATTTCACAAGTCTTTGAGAACGAAAATCAATTTCGTTTTTTGTCAAAAATAACTTGTCACACGTCAGTAGGGAGCCTATTTAAAATTAATAACGCTGAAAACAGCTCGAAAAAGCGACTCCTGGAGGCAAAGTTATATGGATTTCTAGAAATCGGTGTTCCACTAAGGTGGATTTGCCGTGTTTGTGCTATATGTAGTTATATGATACAAGATGCAAAATTTTACTTTAAAATTGAATTTGAGGGTGTTCTATGGGGGCTAGACGCACGTGAGGGGTGTCAAAAGACGCGTCTCGGCGGGCGCTAGCAAACTATGGAGGAATTTAAGTGTTGCCAGAACAAAAAATTTGACTTTTTAATGAAAAACGTAAATTTTGATGAAAATTGAGAAGAAAAACAACTATTACGACTACCAAACGGGACCCGAGCAAGCTGAAAACACACTGGAGTACCGCAAGGCAGGTAAGTATACTATTGACACTAATGGATTTTATAATTTTTGCAGACGGACTTTAGGAAATCGAATTTTTGTATGAAAATTATGTAAAATTTCACAAGTCTTTGAGAACGAAAATCAATTTCGTTTTTTGTCAAAAATAACTTGTCACACGTCAGTAGGGAGCCTATTTAAAATTAATAACGCTGAAAACAGCTCGAAAAAGCGACTCCTGGAGGCAAAGTTATATGGATTTCTAGAAATCGGTGTTCCACTAAGGTGGATTTGCCGTGTTTGTGCTATATGTAGTTATATGATACAAGATGCAAAATTTTACTTTAAAATTGAATTTGAGGGTGTTCTATGGGGGCTAGACGCACGTGAGGGGTGTCAAAAGACGCGTCTCGGCGGGCGCTAGCAAACTATGGAGGAATTTAAGTGTTGCCAGAACAAAAAATTTGACTTTTTAATGAAAAACGTAAATTTTGATGAAAATTGAGAAGAAAAACAACTATTACGACTACCAAACGGGACCCGAGCAAGCTGAAAACACACTGGAGTACCGCAAGGCAGGTAAGTATACTATTGACACTAATGGATTTTATAATTTTTGCAGACGGACTTTAGGAAATCGAATTTTTGTATGAAAATTATGTAAAATTTCACAAGTCTTTGAGAACGAAAATCAATTTCGTTTTTTGTCAAAAATAACTTGTCACACGTCAGTAGGGAGCCTATTTAAAATTAATAACGCTGAAAACAGCTCGAAAAAGCGACTCCTGGAGGCAAAGTTATATGGATTTCTAGAAATCGGTGTTCCACTAAGGTGGATTTGCCGTGTTTGTGCTATATGTAGTTATATGATACAAGATGCAAAATTTTACTTTAAAATTGAATTTGAGGGTGTTCTATGGGGGCTAGACGCACGTGAGGGGTGTCAAAAGACGCGTCTCGGCGGGCGCTAGCAAACTATGGAGGAATTTAAGTGTTGCCAGAACAAAAAATTTGACTTTTTAATGAAAAACGTAAATTTTGATGAAAATTGAGAAGAAAAACAACTATTACGACTACCAAACGGGACCCGAGCAAGCTGAAAACACACTGGAGTACCGCAAGGCAGGTAAGTATACTATTGACACTAATGGATTTTATAATTTTTGCAGACGGACTTTAGGAAATCGAATTTTTGTATGAAAATTATGTAAAATTTCACAAGTCTTTGAGAACGAAAATCAATTTCGTTTTTTGTCAAAAATAACTTGTCACACGTCAGTAGGGAGCCTATTTAAAATTAATAACGCTGAAAACAGCTCGAAAAAGCGACTCCTGGAGGCAAAGTTATATGGATTTCTAGAAATCGGTGTTCCACTAAGGTGGATTTGCCGTGTTTGTGCTATATGTAGTTATATGATACAAGATGCAAAATTTTACTTTAAAATTGAATTTGAGGGTGTTCTATGGGGGCTAGACGCACGTGAGGGGTGTCAAAAGACGCGTCTCGGCGGGCGCTAGCAAACTATGGAGGAATTTAAGTGTTGCCAGAACAAAAAATTTGACTTTTTAATGAAAAACGTAAATTTTGATGAAAATTGAGAAGAAAAACAACTATTACGACTACCAAACGGGACCCGAGCAAGCTGAAAACACACTGGAGTACCGCAAGGCAGGTAAGTATACTATTGACACTAATGGATTTTATAATTTTTGCAGACGGACTTTAGGAAATCGAATTTTTGTATGAAAATTATGTAAAATTTCACAAGTCTTTGAGAACGAAAATCAATTTCGTTTTTTGTCAAAAATAACTTGTCACACGTCAGTAGGGAGCCTATTTAAAATTAATAACGCTGAAAACAGCTCGAAAAAGCGACTCCTGGAGGCAAAGTTATATGGATTTCTAGAAATCGGTGTTCCACTAAGGTGGATTTGCCGTGTTTGTGCTATATGTAGTTATATGATACAAGATGCAAAATTTTACTTTAAAATTGAATTTGAGGGTGTTCTATGGGGGCTAGACGCACGTGAGGGGTGTCAAAAGACGCGTCTCGGCGGGCGCTAGCAAACTATGGAGGAATTTAAGTGTTGCCAGAACAAAAAATTTGACTTTTTAATGAAAAACGTAAATTTTGATGAAAATTGAGAAGAAAAACAACTATTACGACTACCAAACGGGACCCGAGCAAGCTGAAAACACACTGGAGTACCGCAAGGCAGGTAAGTATACTATTGACACTAATGGATTTTATAATTTTTGCAGACGGACTTTAGGAAATCGAATTTTTGTATGAAAATTATGTAAAATTTCACAAGTCTTTGAGAACGAAAATCAATTTCGTTTTTTGTCAAAAATAACTTGTCACACGTCAGTAGGGAGCCTATTTAAAATTAATAACGCTGAAAACAGCTCGAAAAAGCGACTCCTGGAGGCAAAGTTATATGGATTTCTAGAAATCGGTGTTCCACTAAGGTGGATTTGCCGTGTTTGTGCTATATGTAGTTATATGATACAAGATGCAAAATTTTACTTTAAAATTGAATTTGAGGGTGTTCTATGGGGGCTAGACGCACGTGAGGGGTGTCAAAAGACGCGTCTCGGCGGGCGCTAGCAAACTATGGAGGAATTTAAGTGTTGCCAGAACAAAAAATTTGACTTTTTAATGAAAAACGTAAATTTTGATGAAAATTGAGAAGAAAAACAACTATTACGACTACCAAACGGGACCCGAGCAAGCTGAAAACACACTGGAGTACCGCAAGGCAGGTAAGTATACTATTGACACTAATGGATTTTATAATTTTTGCAGACGGACTTTAGGAAATCGAATTTTTGTATGAAAATTATGTAAAATTTCACAAGTCTTTGAGAACGAAAATCAATTTCGTTTTTTGTCAAAAATAACTTGTCACACGTCAGTAGGGAGCCTATTTAAAATTAATAACGCTGAAAACAGCTCGAAAAAGCGACTCCTGGAGGCAAAGTTATATGGATTTCTAGAAATCGGTGTTCCACTAAGGTGGATTTGCCGTGTTTGTGCTATATGTAGTTATATGATACAAGATGCAAAATTTTACTTTAAAATTGAATTTGAGGGTGTTCTATGGGGGCTAGACGCACGTGAGGGGTGTCAAAAGACGCGTCTCGGCGGGCGCTAGCAAACTATGGAGGAATTTAAGTGTTGCCAGAACAAAAAATTTGACTTTTTAATGAAAAACGTAAATTTTGATGAAAATTGAGAAGAAAAACAACTATTACGACTACCAAACGGGACCCGAGCAAGCTGAAAACACACTGGAGTACCGCAAGGCAGGTAAGTATACTATTGACACTAATGGATTTTATAATTTTTGCAGACGGACTTTAGGAAATCGAATTTTTGTATGAAAATTATGTAAAATTTCACAAGTCTTTGAGAACGAAAATCAATTTCGTTTTTTGTCAAAAATAACTTGTCACACGTCAGTAGGGAGCCTATTTAAAATTAATAACGCTGAAAACAGCTCGAAAAAGCGACTCCTGGAGGCAAAGTTATATGGATTTCTAGAAATCGGTGTTCCACTAAGGTGGATTTGCCGTGTTTGTGCTATATGTAGTTATATGATACAAGATGCAAAATTTTACTTTAAAATTGAATTTGAGGGTGTTCTATGGGGGCTAGACGCACGTGAGGGGTGTCAAAAGACGCGTCTCGGCGGGCGCTAGCAAACTATGGAGGAATTTAAGTGTTGCCAGAACAAAAAATTTGACTTTTTAATGAAAAACGTAAATTTTGATGAAAATTGAGAAGAAAAACAACTATTACGACTACCAAACGGGACCCGAGCAAGCTGAAAACACACTGGAGTACCGCAAGGCAGGTAAGTATACTATTGACACTAATGGATTTTATAATTTTTGCAGACGGACTTTAGGAAATCGAATTTTTGTATGAAAATTATGTAAAATTTCACAAGTCTTTGAGAACGAAAATCAATTTCGTTTTTTGTCAAAAATAACTTGTCACACGTCAGTAGGGAGCCTATTTAAAATTAATAACGCTGAAAACAGCTCGAAAAAGCGACTCCTGGAGGCAAAGTTATATGGATTTCTAGAAATCGGTGTTCCACTTTTTTTTTTTTTTTTAAGGCTGGGAAATCATCCAATGACTGCTCCCGCTCTGGGTGGAGCGGAAGGGAGTGTCAGACTCTTACTGACTAAAACCCATCCATGTTCCTTCCGTAGCCCTATATGTTCCGGGGTAGCGGTAACCCTTTCGGACAATCCCGCTTACCCGGCAGGCTTGGCCCTGAGGGGCCCCTTCATATGCTGACATCTCTTTGAGGCGCGCGTGGAACATATACGCGCCGTACGGCACGGGTCTGTTGCTGATCGGACGGTGA